>OX451740.1:984914964-986370122 GCA_948472305.1 Vicia faba | reverse complement strand
AAAATCAAAGACGACACTTTGCTAGCACAAGTCTATGTCGATGACATCATTTTTGGTTCTTCAAATCAAGAAATGTGTGAAGAATTCTCATCAATGATGCAAGGAGAATTTGAAATGTCCATGATGGGTAAAATGAACTATTTTCCTGGACTTCAAATCAAACAAATAAAAGATGGCATCTTCATAAACCAATCCAAATATTGCAAAGAACTCTTGAAAAGATTTGACATGGATAACTGTAAGGCAATGTCTACACCAATGGGTTCTGGTTTATATGTTGATCAAGATGAATTAGGTGTTTCCATCGACATCACTAAGTATCGAGGTATGATTGGCTCCTTATTTATATTTGACAGCAAGTCGTCCTGAAATAATGTTTATTGTTTGTCTCTGTGCTTGCTTTCAAGCTAATCCAAAGGAATCTCATCTCACGGCGGTAAAGAGGATCATGAAGTATCTCAAAGGAACAACAAATGTCGAATTATGGTATCCTAAAGGTAGTGTTTGCAACTTAATTGGTTATTCTGACGTGGATTATGCAGGTTGTAAAACGGATAGAAAAAGCACAAGTGGTACTTGTCACATACTTGGTAATGCATTAGTATCATGGGCCTGCAAGAAATAAGCATGCGTTGCTCTTAGCACGGCCAAAGCTGAATATATTGCAGCGGGTAGTAGTTGCGCTCAAATTTTGTGGCTAAAACAACAACTTCGTGACTACAGACTCGATCTAGGATGCATTCCTCTAAGGTGCGACAACACAAGTGAAATTAACATTATGAAGAATCCCGTCATGCATTCAAGAACTAAACACATAGACATACGACATCATTTCCTCCGTGATCATGTTATTCAAGGAGATGTCGAGGTAACCTTTGTAGATAGTCATAATCAGCTTGCCAATATCTTCACCAAACCTTTGGCAAGAGAATCGTTCTACAAAATCCGACGAGAGCTTGGCATACTTGACGAACACGACTTATAAGGTGCATTCTGCCCTTGTTATAATTTTATATACATGCTGTGATACGGTGGGAGAACTGACTATGGTTTTGCGTTTGTATTCGCACTTGTTCGGTTGAGCAAGAGTCGCCGCCGACTTTTTATTTTATCCTAAAGGAAAGGTTAAAAAAGCACAGCAAAAACCTTTTGAGATATTTCGTGGGTCTGGGGGGTAGATTATGAAAAGGGAAGGTATTAGCACCCTTTTCATCCATGGTTATCCATGGGCTCTTAGTTACTTGGTTTTTTAGATCACTTTCCTTGATTTTCGATTGCTTGAAAATGGTGTGTATGTGTGTGTGTTTTTGAAAATGTTTTGGAAGAAGATGCCTTGTCTTAGGCTACCCTTGTAACAATTCTTTACTCGAATGTTTTACAAAGATGTGTATCTTTTCGAAAAGATGTTTCAAATGTTTTTGAGAGTTTGTTTGAAAGTGTTGTGGATTGTGGTTTTTGAAAAGAAGGCAAGTGTTTTTGCAAGTTGATCTCAAGTAACTAAGAGTTTTGTCTACCCTATTGTACTCAAAGGTTTTCTCTATGTTTTCAACCCCTTTTTAACAATTTTGTTCCACCATTGCATTTGGTGGACAATCTTGCATTTAGGATGTTTAACGGGACGGGCGCGGGTCATCGTATGGACCATGAATGCAATGGTGCCAAGTATCTTTGGGCAATTTGCTTTGAAGGGACTATGATCATTTCATTTAGGCAACTTTCGAAAGCGTCATCGAGGGACTTATGATCATTTTGAATTCGTTTTGCCAAAGAAACTCGACGTGCAAGCATGGCCCATTTTGGAAGGCAACATGTGGGATTACCCTAGAGGGTGCAAGTGTGATTGTGTATTGATTTCATGTATTTGTCTTGTATTAGGTTATCTAGCGTTTGATTTTATGTACATGCAAACCCTAGGTCTAACCATAGTATAATTGAAAGCGGTAAATTGCAAGAATTTAAAGTCTACGCTATTACAAAATAAGTATCCGGGAGTGGGGGTACAAATTTACGAATGGGGATGAGACTTAGGAATGTAGTGTCCAATAGATTACAACCAAATCGAATCGATCAAATGTAAATGTAACGAATATACAAATATAAGCAAATGTATAATGTATCAAATGCAAGTATATTGTGTAAGTGTACGTGCATGTATGTAATTATTTACAGGTGCGAAAATGTGGATTTAAATGTGTATTATTAAGTATTGTTTTAACTTAAAGAAAAGAACTAGATATTTATTTAATTAATCTTTTGTAGTCTTGTATATTGTTAATATGTAAAAAAGGAAAATTTAAGAAAAGCAAGTATTCTAAGTTTGAAAATTGTCATTTTTACCTTTTGATATAAAATGTATCTTTATATTTTGTGTTTGATATATACAAAAGAATCTTTTAATTAAATGTTAAGGATTTAAATTATGTATAAAAAAATGTATTTTATTTATTATGTACAAAGAGAATATTTTAATTAAAAGAAAAAGGTATTTTCAATTTTAATTATATTGTGTAATAAAAATGTATTTTTATGTATTAAAGTATTAATGTATTATTTAGAGAAAAAATATATTGTTTAAAAAGTGTTATATAAAAAAAGGTTTGTGTTAATTTATTAACAAAATAAACTTGTTTTATATATAAAAAAAAATGGTTAAGTTGATTAATTAACAAAAAAGAAGATAACGTTTGTTTTATAAAAAAGGGTAAAAGTTTTTGAATGGGCCTTTGGTGGTTGAAACGGGCAAGGCCCAAAATGCAAACAATGTTTCTTAGGGTTAATTGTTTTGTATTCAGTTTGACATACGCTTAGGGTTTGTGAGCAGCGGCGCCGTTGCTAGTTCCACTTCATCTTCGTTCATCCTTGCCATGGCTGTTTGAACATCCTTCCCTTTGCTTAAGCCATCAGCGCCTCCGCCTCCTTCGCCCTTCCTTCTTCCTTGGTTCAGTGAAGCGCAATTTAAAGGTAATCCTCTTGCTTTGTCTTTTGTCTAGCGCGTTTAAGGTTTGAATCCATTTTACATGCTAAGATTTACTGCTTCTTTTGATTAACTGTTCGATTTGATTTCTTATGTTGTGTTCATTATTGACTTTGTTGGAAGTACGTGAGAAGGGATGAAAGAAAATGTATTACCTTTACTGAAGAGGGGAAGGAATGGTGGAGGTGCTTAGGAGGCTCGACGGTGAAGGGTGCTGATGAACTTAGCTTTTTGGTGACCCTGGTTAGGTTTTGTGATGTTTACCCTGAAAACCCTTATATCTTCTTTCTTCTTCTCTTTTACTGCATGCTTCTGCTTATGTTGCCTTGAGATATCTTTGCATTTTGTGCTTGTTGAAATGTGATGCTTGATGCCTTCTTTCTCTTCTCGCCCCTGACTTCTGTTGCCTATCCCTCACCTATTTTGTATGCTATGCTTTATTATCCTTTGAAACGCTTGTTGCCTTTGAGTTGCTATGAACGTTTGCCTTTGAATGTTGATTTTTTTTTATGCCCAGTGATGAACCTTCTGAGGGCTTAGAGGGTTTGGTTGCCTGAGTAAGTTTACTGGTTTTCAAAGTTGACAAGGTTTTTGCCTTACTGATACAGGTCTTGGCCTTGTATGTAGGTTTGGATCTTCATGATTTTTGTTTTATCTTTTGGCTTTTTGTTCCTTTGATATGGCCTTGCAGTTTCCTATGTTACTGGCTTTTGTTGACAGTGGTCTCGTTTGAATGGCCAGTCTTCAGGTTTTGTAACTTTAGGCTTTGGTAAGGCTGGAACAGGTTTTACTGGTTTATTGTTAGGCTAAGGTTTCAGGGTGAGTGTTTGGACATATGTTGAGTTGAATGGTACAGGTTCTGGTTTGCACCAGGTAAGGTTGAGGGCTTTCTTATGGTTATGGCTGGTAATGAGCTTTTTGACAAGTTTTAGGCTTGTGATGTTTCACAGGTTTTTGGCTTGGAGATTTCACAGTTTTAGTTTTAGTGAGGCTTTTGGCAGGTTATGACATTACTGATGGTTATGTGATTGTCGAAAGGGATAAGGCTTATGCAGGTCTTGTAGATTTGTGTTTTACAGGTTGTGAGGCTTTTAGGCTCAGGCTTCAGGTTAGGCCTTTGACAGGTTATGGCCTTTGTTCAGCAGGCTTGGCCTTTGTTCAGCAGGCTTGGCCTTTGTTCAGCAGGTTTTGCCTTTTGGATGCTTAGGCTGGAAGGTTTTGACAGTTGTGATTATCTCTCTTTGATATCTTTCTGATCTCCTCTCTCTACTGTGTTCAGTTTGTTTCTTTTTATCTTTTTCTTCTTGCCTAAAGCCTAAACCTGCTTTCTTTGCTCTCTTTTTCTTCTCTCTCAGTACAGTTTGCATTAAATATTGTTTATGCTTTGTACTTTCTGAAAGGGCCACTTCTTTGGGAAATGATGAAAATGAGTATGTTTGCTTGCATAACAATTTTCCTCTGCATATTTGTCCCTTCTCTTGACAGCTTCTTGTACTTTGTATCTTTTCAAATCTTCTTCTTTGATAGCTTGGGTAGCCTTGTGACAGTTTGACAGCAAGTTTGAATTTTTCAGTTTGGACTTTGTAGTTTGATTTGCACTTTGGAGTTTTGAGATTTGAACTTATGCAGTTTGGACAATTTTTGAATTGTGCAATTTTGACTTTTGTGCATTCATTTTTAGCAAATAAAAATTCGTCCCTCTTTGTGAACCGGGAGAAATCCCGTGATTTGCAGAGAGGGCTAACTGATCCCAATCAGTGGCCCTTAATGATGAATTTTATATCTGTCTCTTTTATTTATCTGCTATTGACTTTCCTTTTTTTCATTTGCAGATAAAAAATAAAATGGAGCACTGGAGCAAGGGATAGCAGATGAAGAAATGAAGATTAGAAAAAAATGTTTAGGATAGTCTTATTTAGGTTTAAATTACTTGTAAAATCATTGTTGTAAATTGTAAACAATAATTGTACGAATAATTTAAAAGTAAATAAAAAGTCTTTATCCAATTAATTCTTTTTTTATCCTTTATTGTTTATTTATTATTTAAAATTCTTTGAATTAAAATAATTGAAAAATGAATTCCAATCACTTAATCTTAGAATAATAAATAATTTAAATAAACAAAGCTTTAGCATTTGATCAGTTAAACCTGGCATTTCCAACATCCAAAGCAAAACAACAATTAATCAAAACAACTGATCAGTCGCATTCCCTTTTTGCTGATTTCTTACCAAACACTGTAAATCCAAACTGAATGTATCCTTTGACTGGTTCAATCAAACAAACGTGAATTCAATCCAAATGCATTCTTTATATTGATTAAGCCAACCAATGCGTATTCAAACCAAATCCAGGAACAACTTGCAAAGCACCATAGAATTAAATCTTTCTGAGAACGTGCCCACAAAAACCCTAATTCCTGATTAAATTCCAAAGAGCGTTCGCCTGATCAAAGTTGAGCCAAAATCAACCAAAACCCTAAGCCAACTGTATGAAACATTCCAGAGCCCTGAAAATCAATAAAACCCTAATTGTGTCTGACTGACGAGAAAAGTCTGTTTGATCGATTCTTGAGCCAATCTGAAAAAATCAAGAAACGCCTGAAGCTGTGATTTCTTGAGGAAAAACGCGAGGGCAAATTTTGGGGTACAACAGTTGCCCCTGTTCAATCTTCTTGAACCTGAAGAGTTAGATTGGCGAGTTTGCCTTTCGTGACTTGAAGGTAAAAGAAGACTGGACACTAAAGTACCCGGAAAATTTGCACTCGGCGATGTGATGGTAGAGGTGAATGGGCTTAAAGATGCCATTTGGTGATGGGCTTAAAGATGCCATCTGATGCGATAGAATCTTGTCGGGGGATAGGCTTAGAGATGCCATCTGGAAATGGGCTTAAAGATGCCATTTGGCGACTGCTGGTAGGAGGATGGGCTTATAGATGCCATCTGAGAATGGGCTTAAAGATGCCATTTGGCGATGTTGAACTGTATGTCAATGGTGAGCGGACGAGTATCAGAAAGGCCTCCATGTTTCGGAACATCTCTGAACTGGGGGTCTGAATAAGCAATAGATTGACATCTGTTACTGGAGAATCCGTGAACTGTTTTCAGGAGTTGAGATTGAAAAAGCAATAGAGCAGCATCCGTTGTTGGGAAGCGTCCGTAAACTGTTTTCAAAAGTTGCATCTGAACAAGTTGGTAGATTAACATCCGTTGTGGGGAAGAATCCGTAAACTGTTTTCAGAAGTCTTGAAGTTGAATAAGCAATAGAGCAACATCCGTTGTTGGGAAGCGTCCGTAAACTGTTTTCAAAAGTTACATCTGAACAAGCGATAGATTAACATCCGTTGTTGGGAAGAATCCATAAACTATTTTCAGAAGTCTTGAGAAGAAACTGAACAAGTGATAGGTTAACATCCATTACTTGGAGAACCCGTGAACTGTTTTCAGAAATCTTGAAGTTGAATAAGCAATAGAGCAGCATCCGTTGTTGGGAAGCGTCCGTAAACTGTTTTCAAAAGTTGCATCTGAACAAGCGATAGATTAACATCCGTTGTTAGGAAGAATCCATAAACTGTTTTCAGAAGTCTTGAGAAGAATCTGAACAAGCGATAGGTCAACATCCGTTACTGGAGAACCCGTGAACTGTTTTCAAAAGTCTTGAAGTTGAATAAGCAATAGAGCAGCATCCGTTGTTGGGAAGCGTCCGTAAACTGTTTTCAAAAATTGCATCTGAACAAGTTGGTAGATTAACATCCGTTGTTGGGAAGAATCCGTAAACTATTTTCAGAAGTCTTGAGAAGAATCTGAACAAGCGATAGGTCAACATCCGTTACTGGAGAACCCGTGAACTGTTTTCAGAAGTCTTGAGTTGAATAAGAACCGGTGTAGGGTTTCCTGATGATGAGCTCGTATAGAACTGCATCTGGATGAATTTGGAATAAGTATTAGAATGTCACCGTGTCTGGGTCACATCTGAACTATTTCTGGATGAATCTCGGAAGATGATCTGTGTCTGTCGACTGATCTTACTTGAAAAGGTAAAGGGTTAGTTGTATGCAATGTTATGATGCATGATGCAATTTATGTGACATCAATGTTTATAACATGAATGTGATGAATGCGCATGTAAGCTGATGAGCTATCTTGCAAAGGATAGATGAATCCGAGATGGCTGAAGATAAAAGAATCTTGACTGCTGCCGGGGAGAATAATTCTTTGGCTGCTGCTGTGGAGGGCAAGAATCTTCAATTGTTAAAAATGAGAAGTCTTGGGACCACTGTTGGGGAATCTCAGAAGCTTGGGTTGTATGCCAAACTACTGGGGTCTTCCTGTCTTGAGGAGATCTGTATAGGATTTCCTGATGATGAGTTCGTGTAAAACTGCATCGGGTTTTTGAACACTTTTGACATTCGAATGCCCCAAGTGGTGATGAAGGAGTCTTGAATCAGATTACTCTGCATATTGAGAGATTTCTTGAAATCTTGACTGGAATGCCCCAGATTAACTGGACTTTGAAAGATCTATTGGACCTTGACTGGACTGCCCCAGGTTAATTGGATTTTGAAAGATCTGTTGGACCTTGACTGGACTGCCCCAGGTTAATTGGATTTTGAAAGATCTGTTAGACCTTGACTGGACTGCCCCAGGTTAATTGGATGGTGCTGTGTCATGCCCCTTGCTGATAGGAGATTTGTAATGGAAGTGTCATCCTCTTGAAGTGATTTTAACTTACTAAGAGAGTTTTCGTTCCTCCGAACATTCGTTGTATGAAATTCTTCGCTGTCAAACAAAAAGCCAAATGCAGACAGTGATATTCAAACAATGCAAAGTTTATGTTTGTCTCGAAGTTTTGAAAAATGCGTTTTTTAGCAGAAAACTTTTTATAAGACAGATCAACACAAGATTTAGAGCAAAGCCTTACAGGAGTCAGGATACCTTTTGTAACAGTATGCTTTCGAATTAACCCATGCTTCAATTAGGACTTTTGAAGGGTTGTAACGTGGCCTGGTTCACGGTTTAAGAAACAAAAGGATAAAGGCTCAAAGTATATTTGTACCCACCCGCTCTTCGTGATGTTCTCCAACCTAAACTCAGTTAATTGTGCGTCACACTCTGTTTTGAGTTTGGAACGACTTTTGGGCGATGGTTCACCAGTTGAATTTGGGGAGACAGTCATCATCTCCTTTTTTCTTTTTCAACATTTTTCATGTTGATGAGGATTTTGTAATGACCTCACTATTTTGATTTTGATTTGTTATCCCTAACTTTTGCCTGACTGTTCCCATTTTTCGAGATTACAGTCAGCGGGATGCCCCAGCTTTCTTAAGCCTCCTTTATAGGTTTTGGCTTGGTGGGCTTTTTCTCTTTTGAGAGATTGACTGTCTATGTGATAGGGAACCACCCTCGTCTTTTGATTCCAAAGGAATGCTTTCTTTTTTGACGTCGTTCGTTGTATTACGAACTGAGGGTTTGTGACTTCAATGCGCGTTTCTCTTGAATTAAACTGAGATACTACCCTACCCCGGGTTTATATCAAAGGTTTTGATTGTTTAGAACCGAAAACTCCTACTTCTTTGGCTCGAAGGGGTTGACTAGGGATTATCTTCCTTATAACTCCAGTGTTTGGGATTTGAAAGAAATGCTTGTACATCATCAGCAAGGTCTGTTCAAAAGCATACTGTATAAGATCATGGTATTGTTTTGTCATCCTCCCTCTAAAGGCTTGCAGCTTTTTATCAAGAGTTAAATATCATAAAGAAAAGCATAAGAGTAGTGAAACGCATGGATGAATTCAAGACAAACATATGCAATGCATTAATGAAAACAGAGTTCAACATCAACAGATAATTGTTTGACAGCAAAAGAAATTACAACTTTGAAAATTCAAAAAGAAGCAAAAGTATTTCATCTTGAGCTTCGTCACTTCAGGTGGAGAACCCTTTAACGGAAGATTTTCATCTCGCCGTCTGGCATGAATTCCAGCACTCCAATGTCGATCAGATCTTGAATCTTGTTTTTCAAGGCCCAACAGTCGTTGGTGTCGTGTCCCGGGCTGTAGGAGTGGTAAACACAAAATGCGTCGGGACGATAGTTAGGAGAGGAGGTATTGAGCTTCTGAGGAGGATCCTTTAAAGTAAGCAAGTTGACCTCCAACAGGCGCTTCAGTATGAAGAATGATGGTATTTCAGTCTCCGTGAACTGTCTTCCCGACATTTCTTGCTTACGCCGATTACCCCGTTGACGCTGACGAGGTTGTTGATGGGCTTGTGACCCTGAAGCAAGCGAAGGAGCTTTCCCCTTGTTTTCTTGAGTGGGTGGAGGCTGAGCGGTGACTTGCTCTTCAACCTCAGATGTTTGCCCCAGTTGGTTGCTTGGAAGCAGTTGGCGGACAAGAACTCTGAGTTCCTCTTGTCTTTGAGATAGGTCTTGGATGAGAGCCATCTGGCCCACCAACTGTCCCATCACTTGGGTCCTCAAGGTTGTCAGATCAAACTGCAACTCCGCAAGCTGATCACTCCTGGCATTGTTGGAATTCTCCAAGCCATTTGTGAGGAGAGCTTTCATCTCTTCTTGCCCCAGAGACAAGTTCAGGAACATCTCCTGCAGCTGAGCAGTCTGGTCTTGGATGTCTTTGACAGACCTTTCTAGAGCCATCTCTTACTGAAATAAACAGCAGGAGAGTAAGGAAACCTGAAAAAGGAAAGATTGTCAAAATGCAATGCATGATATGTGGATGCATGCTCTCAAGGATCTCTCGGGGTAAACACAAGAAAATGTTAGAGGTTGAACTTTGCTCTTGGATTGGAGAACTTTGCACCGGCGGATGTCTTTCCGCTAGAATCAAGCTCACCATGTCGAGTGGGTCATAGCCACTGATTCAAGTTGTTGCACTTGATCTTTGACTGGAGAACTTTGTACCGGTGGATGTCTTTCCACTAGAATCAAGCTCACCATGTCGAGTGGGTCATAGCCACTGATTCAAGTTGTTGCACTTGAACTTTGTTTGGCATTGATTAGAGGAGAAACTTCTTGCTCCTTTGGTAGACGTCTGGTTCAACGTAACCCTGCATCAAAAGAACCTTCGAGATCCTTGAAATGGTTATTGAAAATGCTATGGTATGATGTTATGATGTCATGTATGCGAAAAGCAAGTGAGTGTATATACAGACAATCATATTCACACAAAGCAAACAAGTCCTTAGGTTTAGGCTTGCACGGGGCTTAGGTAAGTACCCTCTTGAAGTTAGTTGGCTCATCCTGTCCTAAAATAGAAACTGGGTTCTAAGGAGCTCAATATCATTAGATTGTTTTCTGTGTTCATTGTTTCGGTTTAGCCACTTACTGGCGACCAAAATATTCCAAGAAAACAACCCTCAAATGAGTGTAGTATCGAGTATCTACCAACCTCGGACTGCACCAAAGTCGGTCATCTCACTACCCCTAAAAAGGCTAAGATGGTCAATTAAGGTTCTAAGAGTCCGTTAGTGCTTCACGACATCACTCAACGGCCCCGTACTCCCCTTGACTACTCAAGGGTTACCGGTACTCACAAATATGTCACACTAACATAGCTTACTGCTTCAACCATGTCGGTATAACCCGCACAGTTCCCTCACAGTTTTTTTGCTATTTACCTAAGAAGGTGCCCCAAATCCGGGTGTAGGATTTACAACAAACCCAAACAAGAACCCAAAAGATAAAGCAATCAAGTCAATCAAAGCAAGAAAGTAAAGGTGATCTAAACCCTAAGGTAACCCCGCTTTTAAGTTTATCCCCAGCAGAGTCGCCAGTTCTGTGATACGGTGGGAGAACTGACTATGGTTTTGCGTTTGTATTCGCACTTGTTCGGTTGAGCAAGAGTCGCCACCGACTTTTTATTTTATCCTAAAGGAAAGGTTAAAAAAGCACAGCAAAAACCTTTTGAGATATTTCGTGGGTCCGGGGGGTAGATTATGAAAAGGGAAGGTATTAGCACCCTTTTCATCCATGGTTATCCATGGGCTCTTAGTTACTTGGTTTTTTAGATCACTTGCCTTGATTTTCGATTGCTTGAAAATGGTGTGTATGTGTGTGTGTTTTTGAAAATGTTTTGGAAGAAGATGCCTTGTCTTAGGCTACCCTTGTAAAAATTCTTTACTCGAATGTTTTACAAAGATGTGTATCTTTTCGAAAAGATGTTTCAAATGTTTTTGAGAGTTTGTTTGAAAGTGTTGTGGATTGTGGTTTTTGAAAAGAAGGCAAGTGTTTTTGCAAGTTGATCTCAAGTAACTAAGAGTTTTGTCTACCCTATTGTACTCAAAGGTTTTCTCTATGTTTTCAACCCCTTTTTAACAATTTTGTTCCACCATTGCATTTGGTGGACAATCTTGCGTTTAGGATGTTTAACGGGACGGGCGCGGGTCATCGTATGGACCATGAATGCAATGGTGCCAAGTATCTTTGGGCAATTTGCTTTGAAGGGACTATGATCATTTCATTTAGGCAACTTTCAAAAGCGTCATCGAGGGACTTATGATCATTTTGAATTCGTTTTGCCAAAGAAACTCGACGTGCAAGCATGGCCCATTTTGGAAGGCAACATGTGGGATTACCCTAGAGGGTGCAAGTGTGATTGTGTATTGATTTCATGTATTTGTCTTGTATTAGGTTATCTAGCGTTTGATTTTATGTACATGCAAACCCTAGGTCTAACCATAGTATAATTGAAAGCGTTAAATTGCAAGAATTTAAAGTCTACGCTATTACAAAATAAGTATCCGGGAGTGGGGGTACAAATTTACGAATGGGGATGAGACTTAGGAATGTAGTGTCCAATAGATTACAACCAAATCGAATCGATCAAATGTAAATGTAACGAATATACAAATATAAGCAAATGTATAATGTATCAAATGCAAGTATATTGTGTAAGTGTACGTGCATGTATGTAATTATTTACAGGTGCGAAAATGTGGATTTAAATGTGTATTATTAAGTATTGTTTTAACTTAAAGAAAAGAACTAGATATTTATTTAATTAATCTTTTGTAGTCTTGTATATTGTTAATATGTAAAAAAGGAAAATTTAAGAAAAGCAAGTATTCTAAGTTTGAAAATTGTCATTTTTACCTTTTGATATAAAATGTATCTTTATATTTTGTATTTGATATATACAAAAGAATCTTTTAATTAAATGTTAAGGATTTAAATTATGTATAAAAAATGTATTTTATTTATTATGTACAAATAGAATATTTTAATTAAAAGAAAAAGGTGTTTTCAATTTTAATTATATTGTGTAATAAAAATGTATTTTTATGTATTAAAGTATTAATGTATTATTTAGAGAAAAAATATATTGTTTAAAAAGTGTTATATAAAAAAAGGTTTGTGTTAATTTATTAACAAAATAAACTTGTTTTATATATAAAAAAAAATGGTTAAGTTGATTAATTAACAAAAAAGAAGATAACGTTTGTTTTATAAAAAAGGGTAAAAGTTTTTGAATGGGCCTTTGGTGGTTGAAACGGGCAAGGCCCAAAATGCAAACAATGTTTCTTAGGGTTAATTGTTTTGTATTCAGTTTGACATACGCTTAGGGTTTGTGAGCAGCGGCGCCGTTGCTAGTTCCACTTCATCTTCGTTCATCCTTGCCATGGCTGTTTGAACATCCTTCCCTTTGCTTAAGCCATCAGCGCCTCCGCCTCCTTCGCCCTTCCTTCTTCCTTGGTTCAGTGAAGCGCAATTTAAAGGTAATCCTCTTGCTTTGTCTTTTGTCTAGCGCGTTTAAGGTTTGAATCCATTTTACATGCTAAGATTTACTGCTTCTTTTGATTAACTGTTTGATTTGATTTCTTATGTTGTGTTCATTATTGACTTTGTTGGAAGTACGTGAGAAGGGATGAAAGAAAATGTATTACCTTTACTGAAGAGGGGAAGGAATGGTGGAGGTGCTTAGGAGGCTCGACGGTGAAGGGTGCTGATGAACTTAGCTTTTTGGTGACCCTGGTTAGGTTTTGTGATGTTTACCCTGAAAACCCTTATATCTTCTTTCTTCTTCTCTTTTACTGCATGCTTCTGCTTATGTTGCCTTGAGATATCTTTGCATTTTGTGCTTGTTGAAATGTGATGCTTGATGCCTTCTTTCTCTTCTCGCCCCTGACTTCTGTTGCCTATCCCTCACCTATTTTGTATGCTATGCTTTATTATCCTTTGAAACGCTTGTTGCATTTGAGTTGCTATGAACGTTTGCCTGTGAATGTTGATTTTTTTTATGCCCAGTGATGAACCTTCTGAGGGCTTAGAGGGTTTGGTTGCCTGAGTAAGTTTACTGGTTTTGAAAGTTGACAAGGTTTTTGCCTTACTGATACAGGTCTTGGCCTTGTATGTAGGTTTGGATCTTCATGATTTTTGTTTTATCTTTTGGCTTTTTGTTCCTTTGATATGGCCTTGCAGTTTCCTATGTTACTGGCTTTTGTTGACAGTGGTCTCGTTTGAATGGCCAGGCTTCAGGTTTTGTAACTTTAGGCTTTGGTAAGGCTGGAACAGGTTTTACTGGTTTATTGTTAGGCTAAGGTTTCAGGGTGAGTGTTTGGACATATGTTGAGTTGAATGGTACAGGTTCTGGTTTGCACCAGGTAAGGTTGAGGGCTTTCTTATGGTTATGGCTGGTAATGAGCTTTTTGACAAGTTTTAGGCTTGTGATGTTTCACAGGTTTTTGGCTTGGAGATTTCACAGGTTTTAGTTTTAGTGAGGCTTTTGGCAGGTTATGACATTACTGATGGTTATGTGATTGTCGAAAGGGATAAGGCTTATGCAGGTCTTGTAGATTTGTGTTTTACATGTTGTGAGGCTTTTAGGCTCAGGCTTCAGGTTAGGCCTTTGACAGGTTATGGCCTTTGTTCAGCAGGCTTGGCCTTTGTTCAACAGGCTTGGCCTTTGTTCAGCAGGTTTTGCCTTTTGGATGCTTAGGCTGGAAGGTTTTGACAGTTGTGATTATCTCTCTTTGATATCTTTCTGATCTCCTCTCTCTACTGTGTTCAGTTTGTTTCTTTTTATCTTTTTCTTCCTGCCTAAAGCCTAAACCTGCTTTCTTTGCTCTCTTTTTCTTCTCTCTCAGTACAGTTTGCATTAAATATTGTTTATGCTTTGTACTTTCTGAAAGGGCCACTTCTTTGGGAAATGATGAAAATGAGTATGTTTGCTTGCATAACAATTTTCCTCTGCATATTTGCCCCTTCTCTTGACAACTTCTTGTACTTTGTATATTTTCAAATCTTCTTCTTTGATAGCTTGGGTAGCCTTGTGACAGTTTGACAGCAAGTTTGAATTTTTCAGTTTGGACTTTGTAGTTTGATTTGCACTTTGGAGTTTTGAGATTTGAACTTATGCAGTTTGGACAATTTTTGAATTGTGCAATTTTGACTTTTGTGCATTCATTTTTAGCAAATAAAAATTCGTCCCTCTTTGTGAACTGGGAGAAATCCCGTGATTTGCAGAGAGGGCTAACTGATCCCAATCAGTGGCCCTTAATGATGAATTTTATATCTGTCTCTTTTATTTATCTGCTATTGACTTTCCTTTTTTTCATTTGCAGATAAAAAATAAAATGGAGCACTGGAGCAAGGGATAGCAGATGAAGAAATGAAGATTAGAAAAAAATGTTTAGGATAGTCTTATTTAGGTTTAAATTACTTGTAAAATCATTGTTGTAAATTGTAAACAATAATTGTACGAATAATTTAAAAGTAAATAAAAAGTCTTTATCCAATTAATTCTTTTTTTATCCTTTATTGTTTATTTATTATTTAAAATTCTTTGAATTAAAATAATTGAAAAATGAATTCCAATCACTTAATCTTAGAATAATAAATAATTTAAATAAACAAAGCTTTAGCATTTGATCAGTTAAACCTGGCATTTCCAACATCCAAAGCAAAACAACAATTAATCAAAACAACTGATCAGTCGCATTCCCTTTTTGCTGATTTCTTATCAAACACTGTAAATCCAAACTTAATGTATCCTTTGACTGGTTCAATCAAACAAACGTGAATTCAATCCAAATGCATTCTTTATATTGATTAAGCCAACCAATGCGTATTCAAACCAAATCCCGGAACAACTTGCAAAGCACCGTAGAATTAAATCTTTCTGAGAACGTGCCCACAAAAACCCTAATTCCTGATTAAATTCCAAAGAGCTTTCGCCTGATCAAAGTTGAGCCAAAATCAACCAAAACCCTAAGCCAACTGTGTGAAACATTCCAGAGCCCTGAAAATCAATAAAACCCTAATTGTGTCTGACTGATGAGAAAAGTCTGTTTGACCGATTCTTGAGCCAATCTGAAAAAATCAGGAAACGCCTGAAGCTGTGATTTCTTGAGGAAAAACGCGAGGGCAAATTTTGGGGTACAACACATGCTATCTGTGAATCTATGTTATGTGGTATTTAAATTTTTAAGAAAAATTTGGTTTTGGACATTTTTTGTTGATGCAAATCGATTGCACAAAGAATGTAAATTGATTGCTCACTGAGTATTTTCAATTCTGTCCAATCTGTTTCAAGTGCAAATCGATTGCACCTTCAATGCAAATCAATTGCACTCTGTATGTTTCTGTTTTATTTTAATTCTGTTTTATGTTCAAATCGATTGCACCTGAAATGCAAATCGATTGCACCTACTGCAACTTGCTTTTATGACAAAAAATTGTGTTGGTCAGAATTCCCCTCTCTCATATTCCCAAGCCAAATACACATTAATACATCCACTCATTCCCTATCTACCCAAATCATTTCCAAATCTCAGCTCACAAACACCTTTCTCTCTCACAAAACCTAAAATCCCCAAAACCCTAAAACTCCATACCCATGGCTTCAAGACAAAAGAGAAAGGTTCCAGCTTCAGAAAAAGGGAAGAAAAAGGTTGATTCAACATCCAATCCATTGCTTTCATCTCTCACCGAAGAGCAAGAAGCCAGATTTACCAAAGACTTTCAAAGGAAAATAGTATCCAACCCCAAATATGGTATGCTATCCTCCTTTCCACAAGAATGCTTTTCTTTTCAAAATGATCTAGCTGCTTATGGTCTAGAACCATTAATCTCATCGTTCGGTCCATATTACCCGGATTTGGTAAGAATGTTTTTCAGCAATCTAACACCCCAAAAAGGAAAAATGGTCACATATGTGCTGGGTACTCGTATCTCTCTAAATCCTCAGGTTGTTGGTGAGATCCTTCATATTCCTTACACTGGAAGTTCCCTATATGACCCTGAAAACAAGATATGGGATGACTACCGAAAAAAGGATTTCTTTTAGAGCATTGGAAGGTTAAGTGAAGCTGAATTCCGCGCCAAACGGATTCGTGGTCTTGGTAGAGTAATTCCATCCAGAGACTCCTGGAGTGCAGGTAACTTCTATATAGACGATCGCCTATATCATTATTTTATGGTCTATATTATGTTTCCAAGAGCTGGAAACCACTGCACTGTGACCGACTTGGAAATGCAGCTAATTTATGCAAGAAAGAAAGGGATAAGTGTAAACCGGGCAAGGCTTATAATGGTGCATATGCTGAGAGTCGATGCAAAATCTAAATTTCTTCCATATGCTTATTTTGTTACTTTAATTATGGAGGAATTTGGTGTGGATTTTTCTGGGTTTGAAAAGGTGAATATGGATCCAAATCTGAACAAGATTTCCATCAAGAATGTTGACTCTAGGATGGGCGTGCATTACAATTTGGAAACAAAAACCATCACTTACATTGGTGAAGATGTTGTTGACGATGAAGGAAATGACCAAGAAGTTGAAGGCGGTGAAACTGTGCCTCCTCCACCTACTGATCCCTCTGGTCCAAGCAATCAAGAGCTTATGGATTACATGTCTCAACAATTTGCTTCCATGAACACCAACATCAACAATCAATGGAGTGCAATCAATGAGTCTACCACAACCCGGATTAATGACTTCCGCACAGATGTGAATCAACCATTTTCATACCTTTACTCTCATCTTCATATTCCACCATATGGTCTAAACAATCCAGCTACACCTCCTCAACACTACACAAAACCCCCACTTCAACAATAATTCCCGAATCAAGGCTCTTGGTCCTATAACCACCCGGACATGCATCACCCTTGAAGTTCTGGCTAACTCTTTTTTTTGTTATGTCATTGTCTTGTTATTCAATGTTTTGTTTGTTCAATTTTTTGTGTAATCCTTAAACAATTTGCGTTACTTGTTTAAATTCAAGTTTTCTCGTTATATTGCTCTATTATTGTTTGTTTTGTACATCTTTCCCTTCTTTTTGATAATGTCAAAGGGGGAGAAAGATGTGGTACTTTATGCTTGTATTTTTCCTTGTCTTAATTTTTAAAGGTACTCTCTCAAACCAAGATGAAGAAATACAAAGGATTCCAACCCTCTCCTACATAGGGGGAGTTTTGCATCTTAGGGGGAGAAGCTCTTCCGGAAAGTACATCGCATAAAGTAAGATTGTTTGTTATCATAAAAAAGGGGGAGAATGTAAAATCAAGCTTCTCAAATGAGCTTTTGTTTTGATGAAGACAAACCATGATTGACAAAGAAGGCAAAGATTTATGATCAAGCTCAAAGCATCTAAGGACAAATCTTCAGTTCAAAGCTCTCAACAACTTTCAAGGTATAATAATATTACTTACTTTGATCTTAAGATATAGATGCTCAATAATGAAAAAGAAATGTTTAAAAATCATTACTCAAATTTTTCAAAGTTAAAATTTCATTTTTCACTTGAGTGCAATCGATTTGCATTTTAGTGCAATCGATTGCATGCTTCAATTTTTCAGATCTTTTGCTTCTGTTTCTCTGTGCAATCGATTTACATTGCTTGTGCAATCGATTTCATACTTAAAAATTTCAAAACGTTTGCTTATGTTTCTCAGTGCAATCGAATTATATTGCTTGTGCAATCGATTGCACTCACTTACTTTTTGCTACTTACTTTACATGCAATCGATTTACATTGCTAGTGCAATCGATTGCACATTTAAAACTTTTGAAAATATAGCCGTTGAAACCTTGTGCAATCGATTTACACAAAGGATGAAATCGATTGCATGCTACACGATTTTGAAAAACAACAGCTTTTCACATGCCTGTCCATCATACCTTTTCATTGAAACCTTTCACTCAAACTTTGCATTTGTTCATGATACATTTTCAGAACTTCATGATGTTTCAAAAGGGTGTTATGAACATATAAATATTGATTTTCAAAATCTGTTTTAACACCTCTTCCATAAATATTTTCTGCATTTTCAAAATACAAACTCAAGCATTCCTTCACATTCATGCATAAGTTTTATGAATATTTTCATACATTATTAAACAGAAAACTTTGAGCAATTATATCTTGAGTCATTGTACAATAATATTATTGGAAGAGAAGATCATACATTGTTAAATCACTCTAAGTGATCAATACTACTCAACTCACTCAAACTCAAATATTGATAGTTACTTACTTATTTTTCCAGGATTGTTGGAAATAAGTTTAAATGTTTTTGAAATCTTGTCTTTCCAAAATTGTTGGATACAAGTGTAGTCACTTTGAGAGGATTGTTCTCATAGTTGACTTAGTGAAAATCCAAGAGGATTGTTCTTGGTCCAAGAGGATTGTTCTTGGTAGTTCTTGTTTAAGTTTGCCACAATAAGGAAATCTCTTTCATGTTGAAAGGGGACTGGAGTACTCTCAGACAGTGAGGCGAACCAGGATATATCACCCGTGTCTCTTTATTTTTCTGCATTTTAAGCTTTTCTAAACTCACCATTAACCAAAAAAATAAGATCCATCATCACTAAAACCAGAATTTTTTAAAGTACCTAATTCACCCCCCCCCTCTTAGGTGCACTTCATACTTACAAAAAGGGCATAAAATAAAAACAATTTAATAATTAGTGGTTAGTTGGATGACCATCTTGAAACTTGCATTTGAAACTCATTAGAGGATTGGTAGAACCAAAGCCTCTACACAACAAGTTGCATTTGCTTTTTGTCAAGTATATCATCCATTTGGAATCCTCAAAAGTACAACTTAATGATCAAGGATGTTTAAGTGATCCGCGTTGACCAAAAGTGTTGTAGATCCATTAGAGGATTGGTAGAACCAAAGCCTCCACACAATGAATCTCAAGGTTATTGGATACAAGAGATCAAATTAATATACTTGGGCTTGCAAACATAGGTTTGGGCCACGAATGATCATTTATTCGAATCGGGACAAAATTTAGCGCTATATTAAGCAATCGTAAGTGGACTTATATAGAAGTCGCACCTATTTTGAGGCCGGTTAATAGCAATCTATGCACCATTTGTTTTGAGACATGATATAGAGATCATGCTCCAATAACACTTAATGCAATGAGAAAGGGACAAGATGAAGAGGGGTGGGAGAGAATATACAAACCACACTTGAATTAAATTTAAATCAAACTATTATTAAAATCATTCATCCATTTTTATGGAGTTAGACTCAACACCATGGATCCAATGATGTTAATAAAGTTCATGATAAAAAATTCAACCCAAGATCAGCCAGAAAACAATCACAAAATAATATTGCATTTAATATATATATATTAAAAAAGGTTTTAAAAAATATTTAAAATAGAAATAAGGGATAAAAAAATCAACTATGTTCAAATTAATCAAGAAATTAGAAGTAAGACCATAGAAAAATCAGAAATGGACTCAAATATTTTTATAAAATTTTTGGTAATTTTTTAAAGTCATAAACTATTTTTTAAAATTAAAAGAAATGAGTAAAATAAACCAAAAATGATAAAAAAAATACTAAATTCAGAAATAAAAAATAAGTGAGGTCACCAATACTTGTCACAATATCATTGGATCATTCTATATTTTTTCAGAATTTAAAAATGCATAAAAGTATTTTTAAATATTTAAAATAAATCAAATAAAGTGAAAATTTATAAAAAAATACCAAAACACAAAATAAAATTGTGAAAAAATAAAAATCAGAAAGAGAAAAATCAAAAATATTTTTCATAATTTTTTCAGATTTTTTGGACTAAAAATGAATTTTCTATGATTTTTAGAAATTTAAAACAATTAAATATAAAAATCAGAAAAGAAAACAAAAACCAAAAAAATATGGGTCATCTGTTCAATGTCAAAACGCGTTAGTTAACAGATCAAGTGGACCTGGCACGTTGTGCATGTTATGGACTTTAGTGAATAATGCATTGAATCCTTAATTAAATCAGATTAAAAAAAACAAGTGGCATGCCATCATTGGTTGGAAGATGACACATTGGTCATCTTCAACCTCCAGCCAACATGAATTGTAGGTCTCTCAAACTGTAAAATCAGAAGCTCGGACCTATGCCATTCGTTTCGTCTCTTCAAGACGAAGACAACCACACCTTCGCGACAAATTTATATAAATTGTAGCTCAAGCAATTTGGAAGGAAAGTTTTGAAAAGGGATTTGAAATTTCATGGTCAACACAAGTTTCCAGATGAAAGTAAGTGTTGCGGCTAGAACCAGGGCAATGAGAGCATCACAATAATATCAAAGTTTTGAAGAATTGATGAAGGAATCTACTTATTGAAGTTGAGTTGCAGAGCTCTGAAACTGGACTTCTATGGAGCAATATAGGGCACGATACTTGAATGTAATTATATGGTTAGCTTCAGGGAAGATCAAGGAAGGTGAATTGATGGAAAATTGGATTGAAAAAGGCTTGAAAGCAGATTTCGAAGTAGCAGAATTTTGAGTTATGGAACAAGTTTGGCAGGGTGATCCTGGCTATCCAAGCTTGTGGAAATGAATGGGGAATGAACCTCTATTTATAGGGAATCAAATGGAATGTTCAAGTGTGTGAAATGATGAAGTTTGGAGGGAAATCGTGTGAAGTTGCAAACAAGAAAAGTGTGACCTCTACTTTGATCAAAACCCATCCAAAATGCGCGTTTTGATATGATAATTACTTCTGGAAGTTCACTAAACATGTTTAGAAGTAAAAACACGCAGAATCAAAGTGTTTAGAAGCTAAACCAATGATTTTAAATTCTGACTTTTGAAGAAACTTCAATTCCAAGTTACCAAGTTCAAATCAATGGCATTCTCAGCTCAAGGGGTCTTAGGGCATGATTCTTGATGCTTTAGAAAGATGAGGTTACAAGCTTTGCAATGGAAAAAGAATGGAATCAAATGGATGCTTGAGCTAAAAGTTGCATGGAGTCAAAGTTGGTAAAAAAAGGTTGACTTTCCATACTTAGAAATATTTCAAAATTTTCTTCAAAAGTGACCTATAATGTTTTGCATCCAAACACGGCCTTCCACTTGGAATTTGTTCTTGGCCAAAAAAGATGGCATGAAGTAGATATCCTGAATGACATTTTGAAACTTGAAACATTCAAAATATCCAAAAATTGAGAGTTATGAATTGTTGAAGTTGGCAAAAAATTATGAAATGACCTATAATCTTTTGTATCTTTAGGGCATCTTCCATCAATTTTCTCACTTTGCACATAAAAGAAGGCATAAAGTTCACCTCCTCAATATCATTATGGAAAAATAATGGGCTCAAGGTGATAAAAATTGGCCAAGTTATGATCATTTGAAGTCACATATGAGAAATTGGGGGTTCATTTGGAGGACTTGTAATCTTTCTTCATCATCAAGCTTCTTCCACATGAAAACTCCTTGAAAATTTTCAATTTATTTGTTGATAACCATTTGAAGAGAAGGATGATTTTGGAATCACTAAAAAATACCAAAATATGAGCAAGATATGCTTCTTTGAAGTTCAAAACCCTAACTCCTAGATCAAGAGAATGCTTTGAGGAACTTTGACAATTTTGAACAAACTTCTTGTACCAACACAAATGCCTTATAAATAGAAGTTGTTTAGGATGAAAATGAGAACTCATAGAAACCAAAACCACTTCCATATCTTGAGAATTGAGAGAAATATGCACTTGTGACCAATGGGAACAAGACCTTGTCCAAGCATGACAACTTCTTCAATCAACCCCTTGTACTTTTTGAATCAAATTTGATAACCTTGAAATGTGGTGAACCAAAATAACCTTGCCATGCCATTTCTTCCAAAACAAATCCAATGATGAGGTTTGAACTTCTCAAGCTTTATTGACTAGGGCCTGGAAATAAACTCATGAACCCATGGAGAAACTTGCTAAATCTCATTGCCTTTACCTACATTAGTAACAAGAAAGACAAACCAACATTGAATTTTATTAATTAAAAGAAGAAATCAAGACAAAAATATTAATGACCACAAAAGAAAACAAGTCAAGGTGCTTGGTGATTCCTCAAAGAGCAAAGCTAAAGATAGGGAGGGGAACCAAGAATCCTAATGTGATCATGTTGTGATGGAATCAACATGGTATGATGAGGGGATCTTAGGGAAAAAAAATTGGGGTACAACAGCTGCCCTTATTTAAGTTTCTTCTATCCGGAGATATAGAGGTTGAAAATCTTCGTGTCGACGCGATCGAAGATACTTAAATATAAAACAAAACCTATTTTTGGCCCTAAGATGCCATGCAATTCTTATAAGCACGAATTCATATGAACAAAACCAAAGAGACACAAAACACCACTGGGGATATAACAAAGGAAATACAGAAACAAAAGAGAAACCCGACCAGGAAAATAATTCACTGGTGGATCAAAAGACCTGACTTATAAAGGGTAATAAAAAGTCAAAGGATACACCAACTCCCACTGAAGGAGAAACTACCAACGTTCACTGAAGGTAGAAAGAGGAAAGAAATAACAACACCGATGTTCACTGACAGTGAGCTACCAACGTTCACTGAAGGTTGAATGAAAAGAAATATCATAACATCGTCGTTCACTGAAGATAAACTACCAATGTTCACTGAGGGTAGCAAAAAGATAACAATCACCAACTTTCACTGAAGGTGATCTACCAACTTTCACTGATGGTAGAAAGAGAACATATCATGACATCGTCGTTCACTGATGATGAACTACCAACGTTCACTGAGGGTAGAAAAAAGATAACAATCACCAACTTTCACTGAAGGTGACCTACCAACTTTCACTGATGGTAGAAAGAGAATATATCATATCATCGCCGTTCACTGACGATGAACTACCAACGTACACTGAGGGTAGAAAAAAGATAACAATCACCAACTTTCACTGAAGGTGACCTACCAACTTTCACTGATGGTAGAAAGAGAATATATTATAGCACCGCCGTTCACTAACGATGAACTACCAACGTTCATTGAGGGTAGCAAAAAGATAACAATCACCAAATTTCACTGAAGGTGACCTACCAAATTTCACTGATGGTAGAAAGAGAATATATCATAGCACCGTCGTTCAATGACGATGAAATACCAACATTCACTGAGGGTAGCAAAAATATAACAATCACCAACTTTCACTGAAGGTGACCTACCAACTTTTACTGATGGTAGAAAGAGAATATATCATAGCACCGCTGTTCACTAACGATGAACTACCAACGTTCACTGAGGGTAGCGAAAAGATAACAAGTTTCTCCCCAAAATTCTGGCGTTTCACCTAGAACGGGTCTCAACTTCTTCTTTAACCAATGCATTATGCCTGGAAAGGGTGACATATAAGTTGTCTCAAATAAAGAGACTACCACTTATAAAGATTTCACAATGAATTGTCTTTGAAATATTGAAAGTCTTGCCATCCAATGGAGTAATTTGGCAACAGACTGCAAACTATCCACTCATAGAGAAGATAGCAAAAAAAAAAAAAAACAGTTACGTCGACTTTTATAGGGAAGTACAAGTTGCTCAAGTAAAGAGACCTGCAACTTGATGTTATGGAGGATTGTAAAAATGACTTTCTGGGGAAAGAAATATGACTTCCTGGGGAAAGAAATATGACCTCCTGGGGAAATGCCAATATATTCCTGCTTGAGGATATAAAGGTCTCCTCGTGCAAAATAAATGCACATTTTCCAACCAATGCTCGAAGCTTGCGAAAATCCAAAGTAATAATATTGCCGAGGATCAAAATTCAAACCAGAAATAAACTGGAATGAGACAGTCGTCCGAAACACTTCCTTTGAGAAATAAACTCAAGAGGGAGACCCAAACCATCCAGTCAAAGAGCTGTACAAGAAGGTTGAAGCAAAAATCTTCCACGAGGGATGACTCAGTAAGAAAATTAAAAGAACATACGCTTTTTGCTTAAGGCCAACACTCTATTGGAGAAAGGACAACATAACATCTGCAAAACAGAGTAATATGTCAACAAAATATTAACGAATATGAATGAGTGATGATTTTCCAATTTTATCTATTCATGATGTATGTATGAATGTTTATCGCGCATATGCTGACAAAACAAATATATAACACTGGGAGTAAACAAGCAAAACCAACTCGGGCACAATCAACAGTCAGCCAAATTACATCCAAGATGAACAATCCAAAAAAAAGTAAGCGCCAACTGAGGAAACAAAATCTACTGCCTGGTTTGACTTTATTGGGGAGAAACATAATTCGGAAGTAAACAAAACATAACGACCAAACAGTACAGATACAAAGATACAATATCCTCTCCCAGGTCTTTACCAGGGAATAACACTCAGACTTCAACGGGAAATCAAATATTTTCAAAAGTAACGCTTCTACTGGGGATTTTGAAAAATCAATTTCAAGTAGAGCAGACGGACATCAAATCATCAAAACATTCACTGAGGAATTCGTGCCGACTTCATTGGGGAGGTCAACACCACCTTCACAAAGGGAAAACCAATATACGTTCTTTACTGGGGAAAACAGAGGCCTGTGTTCTTCGAGAGTAATCATTGTACCAACTTCTATGGGAAGAAATAACTTCTATTAAACAAACGAAATCTTCATTGGAGAAATCTTGGATTGAATCTTCATATCATGCAAATTCAGAAAAGAGGAAAAATGAACCAAAACTTGACAGGGGATACTGGAGTTACAAACCCTATACAACGGAACATATTGAGCAAAACTTCTCCGGGAAACAAGACTTCTTAAAAGCAATTGAAGTTCGTCCATTCCTGGGATCACCACTTTTGTTGTTTCTCTTGCGTCACAAATTTTAAAGTAAAAACAAATTGTAAATTCTTTTTGAAAATCAATTTTGTTATTCAATCTTTTCGCTTTGAAAGTTATTATCAATAACAAATGGAGTCTTTGCAAGCTAAATAAAAATAAGAAATACAAAGAATTGGGTAAAAGCTCAAATTTCATTAATAGAATGGTAGTCTGCGAATGGTGAGACTCCATGGATAATTACAAAGTTCGGAAAATGGTAATATATAATGGAAAAGATACATTGAGATACAATGACCACTATCCATTCTAACAACTTTTGAAATCCCGAGCAGCAACTTCTGTTGAAGCATGATGAGTGTTGTACCCCAAAATTTACCCTGTAAATTCTCAAGATATTTCCTACAAAGATCTTCAATGCCTCGAGTTTGTGCAAGTACCGACTAAGTCAAACAATCTCCTCAATGCTAATACCTCAAATTAGGGTTTGAATATGTACAAAGATATTCAAATTTCTAATGCTTCAATAACTTTCACTGATCTTCATGGACCTTTAGAATTACTTCAGTCAAGTTTCAAGCCTCAGATCACAATTTTCTAAGAAAATCATTTAAATTATCAAAAGGGGGAAAATGAGAAAAATTGAAGTTTCAGCTGGAAAAAGTCAACCGGACGCTAAAAAAGGTCAAACTTTGACTTTTTGACCGAATTTGAGTCCCAAAAATCACATTGCATCAAGACATCCAAAATGTGAAATTTGATCATCAAAAATCAAGAGAATCAAAAATCCAACTTTTGCAAGACTTTGAAATTTTTCTAAGTATTTTCTATACTTGTTAATTTCATTTGCTTCATGACATTTTTTTTACTACAATTCCGAATAATTTAAAATGAGGCAAATAATTCAAGTTATTACAAAGTGACATTTTTGCATGTTTAGAAAGCCTAAACTTTATATTGCTTGGACTTTTCCCTTTGATTCGAAACCTTACCACAATGTTTTGTCCTTGATACAATGTGCATAAAATACTCCACAAGACCAAATTTATTTCATGCTACAAATCTTGCTGTCCAAGTTGAACAAAGTATGATATGTTACATTGCCACAACAATCCAAAACCTGCTCCATTGCTGTCCTACAAAAAACCTTGTGCTATGCTGCACCATAAATCTGCATATGTTATCCTATACAGTCCAAAACTGCTATATGCAGTCTGCCCCAACCTGCATCATAACAGCCCCAAAATTGCACCAAAATGGCAAAAGAAAATTGTGTGAATAAAGTATCAAATCAGTAGGCAAAAACAATTCAAAATGACTTATTTTGTTTCCCCCCTAAACCTCAGTCAAGGGTCTACAAAAGGGACTATTTCATAAGACATAAGGTATGGAATTTTTGGAGAGGATAAAGAGTCTTTGAACAGAAAAACAATATTCTTTATAACTTTGGCTCTTTCAAGAAAAAAACCAGCTCTACTCTCATTCAAAATAGAACTTCAGTCCATTATTCCATCTTATAAACTCTCCCATAAACCAAACACCTCAGCACATAGAGATTGTAAAAACACTAAAACAGTTTCTGTTAGTTCCATTATCCTCACCATCCAAACATAAAAACAATACTGTACAACTTGACTGAGTTTCAACAGTTTGGAACAAGCTGCCTGGAGATTCATTGGAGCCATCACATCATCTTGGAAAGTATTCAAATTTCAAACACCAAGTGTAGTTTCAAGGTAATTCTTCTTAACTTGGTATTTTTCATACATCATTAATGATTTATTTTTGAAGATAAGATGTAGTAATCATTGCCCCTTTTAGCTAACCGTTTGCTTATTGTTTATGTTTATCAATCATATGTTGTAAACTGACATGTATGGACAATAAAACAATGTTTAAGGCAGAAAAATACAGTATGTATGACACATATGCACACGTGTTGACTCATCCTAGTAAAAAAACAGGGTATGAGTCGATACATAAACCCCACGCATCGATTCATACTGATTCCAGGTCCCAAAACAGAAGGTTGAAAAGTCTATGAGTCGACACAAAATGCATATGTGTCGATACAAAGAAGGTGTATGAGTCGACACATCCCATTATGTGTCGGCTCATACTGAGCTGATTTTTCTTTACAGGAGCAAGGAAAATTTATGTGTCGATGCATAACAGCATGTGTCGACACATGATGGTTCAAAAGGTAGTTTCTCCCATTTTCTACACTGTTTATGCATATATTTTCATTGCTGCCCAGTTGTTCAATATGGTTGTAATAATTAGACACTTATTTCATCCCTATTTGCAAATTGTACCCCCATCCCCCTAATGATGTAATAACTTAGGATTTTATTTTTTCTTTCATATATTGCTAGTAATTAGGATGTATGGCAAGATAAAATCAACAAATAGTTAACCTTTAAATGCAAGATAAAATGCATGCAAACAAACACACTTACACACTAGCACCTTTAGGGTAATCTCAATTTGTTTTCCTTTCGAAAAACAATCATGTCCCTCGAATATGGGACGCTTTAGCAAAGAACCTTTCGGAAAAAAAGATCGTCGTCCCTCGATGTCCCTCGATGTTTCCTTTGATAAAACGATCTAGTCTCTTATAAAAAATTGCTAAAAGCGTCTCATAAGTTGTCGTCTGTGGCTATACGATGACCCTTTCCCGTCCCTTTTACATCCAAATATAGGGTTACTTACCAAATTAATGGTAAGATAACAATGTCAAAGGAAAGAGGAAATAAACATGAAAGACTTTTTGAGTAGGTAGAATACTCCTAGTTGCTTGCTCAATTTCAAAACAAAAACATCCTTGCTATTTTCAAAACAAACACCAAACAATTTCAAAACATCTTTCAAACTTGAAAACATTTTCAAAAGATCAACACTTTGTATACATTCTTACGAACGAGAATCATTACAAAGTTTGCCTAAACGATGGCATCTTTACAAAATACTTTCAAAAAACACACAAAGCACATTTTCAAACAAAAGCAAGTGATCTAGCAAGTAACTAAGAGCCCATGGAAAACCATGGATGAAAAGGGTGCTAACACCTTCCCTTTTTATAATCTACCCCCTGAACTCAAGAAAACATCTCTAAAGGTCTTTCATGTTCTTTTCAGCCTTTCCTTTTGGATAAAAGAAAAGTTGGTGGCGACTCTTGCTAACTGCAACATTTGCGAATACAAACGCAAAACAACCAAGTTAGTTCTCCCACCGTATCACAGAACTTGCGAATCTGCTGGGGAAATTATTTTAAAGTGGGATTACCTTAGGGCTATATCAAA
Source organism: Vicia faba (assembly GCA_948472305.1). Lineage (NCBI taxonomy): Eukaryota > Viridiplantae > Streptophyta > Magnoliopsida > Fabales > Fabaceae > Vicia > Vicia faba. Next base: position 986,341,784 of record OX451740.1, on the reverse strand, counting down.
TTTATTTGCTTTCATTGTTTGACTTGTATGCTTTACACTTTGGTTCTTTGTTTGGGTTTGAATCCTCTACCCGAATTTGGGATACCTTATAGGTAAGTAGAAATACGTTGTGGAAACTGTGCGGGGTATACCGACACAGTCTAAGCAATAGCTACGTTAGTGCGACATATTTGTGGGTACCTATTATACCCAAAAATTTGCCCTCCCATATTTCTCAACACATGGCAAGTGAGGTCCCCAAATTGTTCAAGGAAAGTCAAGAGTTGACTAGACAAACTCTCTCCTAAGGCAGTCTACCTCAAATTAGGGTTTCATTTTTCATCAGGATATATGAACCACAAAGGACTCTGTGACACGGTGGGAGAACTGACTTGGGATTTTGTGTTTCTGTTCACAAATGTTTCGGTTTAGCAAGAGTCGCCACCAACTTTTTATTTTATCCTAAGGAAAGGTCAAAAAGTACAGGAAACACCTTTGAGATGTTTTCTTGGGTTCGGGGAGTAGATTATAGAAAGGGAAGGTATTAGCACCCTTTCTATCCATGGTTATCCATGGGCTCTTAGTTACTTGCTTAGATCACTTGCTTTTGCTTTTCAATTGTTTGAAATGGTGCTCTTGTGTGTGATTTTGAAAGATGTTTTGAAAAGAGGCTATCATTGTGGCAACCTTTGTAATGATTCTTGTTTGAATGTATACAAAGGTGTTTTTATCTTTGGAAAAGTTTTCAATGTTTGAAAGTATGGTTTTGAAATTGTATTGTGGGGTGTGTTTTGAAAAATAGCAAGGATGTTTTTGCAAGCTTGATCAAGTAACTAAGAGTTTGTCTACCCTAATTTACTCAAAGATCTTTCTTATGCTTTTAACCCTTTTAACAGTGTTGCTTCACCATTGTATTTAGTGAACAACCTTGTGTTAGGATGTTAAACGGGACAGGCGCGGGTCATCGTATAGACCATGATAGCAATTATGTCAAGTATTTTTGGCAATTTTCTTAAGGGGCTTGATCATTTTGTTTAGGCAACTCAGATAGCGTCATCGAGGGACTATGATCTTTTTGTTTGTTTTTGTTTTGCCAAAGTACTTGACATGCAACCATGGTCCATTTTTGAAGGCAGCAAGTGGATTGAAACCCTAGGGGGTGCAAGTGTGTATTGTGTTTGTTTTTCATGCATATTTATTGATTAGGTCAAACTATTGTTGATTTTATTTTGCATACAAACCCTAAGTCTAAGCATGGCATAATTGGAAGCTTTTAAATGTGCGAGAATTTAAATGCTACACTATTACAACATGATATAGGGAGGGGGGTACAAATTTGAATTGGGGGTATTTGACAAGAAATTAAATTCTAAGCTATTACAACCAAATTGAATGTGCAAGGCATAATATAATATTTAAATAAATACCATTAAATAAATATCCAATAAAATATATTATGCAAAAAAGATTTTTAGGTATGTAAAAAGTATTTTTCAATGTGAAGTATAAATAAATAAAAAAAGTCAATTGTAATTATTTGTTATTTAGGGCAAAAACCCTAATTCTTAATAAATATTAATATTTATTAATAATTTATTAATTTATATACAAAAAAATAAAAGTATATTGTAAAAATGATATTTATAGTGTAAAATATTAATAAAAATGAAAATGTAATATTTTTGTATTTTTGTCCTAATTATTTAATAAAATAAAGTATATAAGTATATATATATATATATATATATATATATATATATATATATATATATATATATATATATATATATATATATATATATATATATATATATATATATATATATATATATATATAGTAATTAATTATTTACAAAAAAATGTATATATTCAAGAAAATATTTTCAAGTATAAGTAAAAATAATAAATGAAGATAAGTATATTTTTTATATTATTTTTGTGTTTTAATAAAAAAAGAAAATAGTTTATTTACATATTTATACTAGTAAAATAAAAATAAATATGAAATAAATATGAAAAATATAGAAAATAATTTTTTGGCATTTTTTATATTTGGACAAAAAATAATAAAGCCAGAATAAAAAATAAAAAATGTCAAAATGATAAATATTCAAATAAATGGGCCAGGGGGGTGTAAACAGAAAAGGGGGGTGTCAAAAGCCAAGAACAACCAGGCCCAGCCCAGTCAGACTTTATCTTCTTCCCCTTGTTCACAAAATGCGTATCTCTGTACATTAATGGCTATCTCCTGATTCTTTGATTTTTTGATAAAACTCATAACATGAATATTGTAGAGAATTAAACAACAAATCCAACCATATAAAAACTTGGATTAACTCTCAAAGACCAGAGAGAATTTCTCTGGCCCTAATTTCTAACCTAGTTTTTTCAGAAAGTTCATGAGTGAAATTCTCTTAGCACGATTAATGTAAATGAAAACTAAGCATATGTATGGCTTCAGGGCTATGAGTACAACATATTTCATTCACAAACCTAAGCCTAACCATTCCTAGATAGAGAGATAGAAGTCCATGAAATACCTGTTTCAGTTGACTTCGAGCTGGACAATGTAGCAACCTTCAATGGTGTTTGAGCTTCTTTTGAGCTTGCCTGAGGTCCAAGAAAGCTTCTCCAATGCTTGGCTTGTTTTGAAACAGCTTGAATCGTGCTGTAGAACTCAACCTACAGAGCTTTGAAACAAAAATGGCAAAGTGTGTTAGAGGTGTTACATCTTGCAATGGAGGCCTGGGATAGTTCAGGTGAGTTGATTGGAAGGTGTTTGAAGTATCTTGGGACAAAACGCACGATGGAAATTGGTTATGGCTTCAAGTTTGTAGAACTTGCCCTGTTTTGCAGCAAAACATGGATTTTGTGTACAAGGGGGTTTGGGAGGCAGAAGGGTCGTGTTTCTGGCTTGTTGGGAGGTATGAAACTAGTTTACAATGTTTGTGTAAGCTTGTCTTCACAGATATGAGAGATGGTATATGTTTTGCAACTTTTCTTCTTTTTCAAGCAAGAGTGTGTGTCCTCCCAATGCAGGCATGTACAAGCCCTATATCATGCTGCATACTTTTCTCTTGGTTCTTGGAATTGGTTGATTGAATCTTGCTTCAGAGATATGGCCCCATGCCTCAAGGATTTTGGTTTGACATAAAGTGCAACTTTACAAAAATGGCATTTTACCTTTTACCACTTAAGGATTAATCTTGTATGCAATGTCCAAATGACCAAGATAACACCTTAACTCAATGGTTATGCATTAAATTATGGAGTACAAACTGGTTTTGAGGCCTTCAAGCTAGCACTAAACACGCTGATTTGAAAATGCAAGTTTGTATGAACATGTATTGGCCATGGACAAAAGTGAGTTTTTGCCAACTTCAAGCATTCGATTCTCTCTAACCACAAGGGTGTTTGAGGAGTTCTTGGACAATTTGGAAAGCTTGGAACATGTAATATAATACATATTTGAAATGAAACTTTAAACTCTAAGTGGAACTATGTGAAAAGTGGCCAAGAAGATGGGTCAAAATCCTGCCTAGATTAGGGCAAATTTTCTCTAAGTTAAAAATTTTAGGTACCCTTGTTCCAAAATTCATAACTTGAGCTACAAGCTTCTTTTGAGAAAACTTTGTGAATAAAAGTTGTAGACTTTGTTATGTACTACAACTTTCATGTTTCAAGTTTTCTTTGAATCCATTTGCATCTTGGTGAAAAAATGGTGCAAAGTTAGGAAAAAATAAGAAAATTCCATAACTTAGAAAATTTCTAAGTTATGAAATTTTCCCATTTTAAACCCTAATTTGCATTTTTGGGTTTCTTGATGAACAAGTTTCATAATTTGACATGTCTTGATGAAAAATAAATCTTGGCACTTGATTTTGACCAAAAAGTCAAAGTTTGACTTTTCAGTGTACAATCAAATTTTGATCAGTTGACTGAAAAATTCATCTGTCAATCCTATGCATTTGAGATCTTTTGAATTTGTTGAATGGGTCAAGAAAATTTAATTGAGTCCTTGAGTCCATGTGTGAGCTTGATTTGCCATTGGCTAGGTCAAACACTCAAAAATTGCCTTTGTGCAGTCAAAACCCTAAAATGACCATTTTGCCCTTTTGGTGATCTGATCAAATTTCTTGTGGAATTGTGATCCAAACTTGATCAAATGGTTCATATGAGTTCATAATATTGATGTGGGTCAAATTTCATGAGGTTTGACTATCAATTGGCCACAATTGACTTTTTCCTCAATACAACTGATTTTTAGGTCAATTGTCCAATTGACTGGGCAAAACTTTGAATCAAGGCCTGAAACTTGGTAAGGACAAACTTGGGAGTCCAACATGAAGTATGAAAGCCACTTTGGGCATTGTAGGTCAAAATATCCTTGTGAAAACTCAAACCCTAATTTAGGTCAACAGTGCAAGGAGGTGTCTTGAGCAGAGCAAACCCTAGTTTGATCTTGAGTTCCAAGAGTCTTGTGATTGAGAAAATGTTGATGAAATGAGAGGGCAAATTTTGGGGTACAACAGTTGCCCCTGTTCAATATTCTTGAACCTGAAGAGTTAGATCGGCAAGTTTGCCTTTCGCGACTCGAAGGTAAAAGAGGATTGGACACTAGAGTGCCCGTAAATTTGCACTCGTCAAAATAATGTTGAGGGAATGGGCTTAAAGATGCCATTTGGTGTTGGTAGAATCTTGCTGGAGATGGGCTTAAAGATGCCATCCAAGAATGCTTGTTGAAGTGCAATGTTGTAGGTCAGAAGAATGAGTATCAAAATGGTATCCATGTCTGGAATGCACTTGAACTGTATCTGGAGACTGAGTCTGTATGAGCAAAGGAACGACGTCCGTGTTTGGAGCGTATCCGAGCTGTAACTGTATTTGAAACTTTGAATGAATATCAGAATGACTGCCGTGTCTGGAGTGTATCGGTATTCTGAACGGGTAACAAAGAAACATTTGTATACGGAGCAACTGTGTGCTGGGGATAAATTCTAAATGAGTGACAAAATGGAAACCGTGTCTGGTGCGTATCTGGACTGTATCTGAAGTTGAGATCTGTATGAGTAGCAGAATAACTTCCGTGTCTGGAGTGTATCTGGAACTGTAACTGGGATCTGAATAGGTGACAGGATGACTTCCGTGGCGACTGCATTGGGGAGAATCAAGTTGCTGGTGTAAGGGTCAGAAAGGCATCAGTGTTTGGAGCATATCTGAACTTTGAGTTGAGAATCTGAATGAGAGATAGAATGGCTGCCGTGTCTGGAGCGTATCTAGCCTGTATCTGACTGCTGAAGTCTGAATGAGTAGTAGAATGATCGCCGTGTCTGGGGTGTATCTGTACTGTTTTTGACTTGAAATTCTGAATGAGTAATAGAATGTCCGCCGTGTCTGGGGTGTATCCATACTGTATCTGAATAATTGTTAATGATAGCCTTTTAATCTTATCCTGAAAAGGGTAAAATGTTAGCTAAAACACAAAGTTATGCTGCATGATATGTATGATGCAATGAATTGTGTTTCATCAATGTTTATGATATATGAATGTAATGGATGTGCATATAAGCCGAGTAGCTGTCTTGCTGAGGAAAATAAATCCTTGATAATTGGAGATAATGAAATCTTTGACTGCAGCTGGAGGAAGTAAATTCCTGACTGTGATACGGTGGGAGAACTGACTATGTGTTTTGCGTTTGTATTCGCACTTGTTCGGTTGAGCAAGAGTCGCCACCGACTTTTTATTTTATCCTAAAGGAAAGGTTAAAAAAGCACAGCAAAAACCTTTTGAGATATTTCGTGGGTCCGGGGGGTAGATTATGAAAAGGGAAGGTATTAGCACCCTTTTCATCCATGGTTATCCATGAGCTCTTAGTTACTTGGTTTTTAGATCACTTGCCTTGATTTTCGATTGCTTGAAAATGTGGTGTGTGTGTGTGTTTTGAAAATGTTTTGGAAGAAGATGCCTTGTCTTAGGCTACCCTTGTAACAATTCTTTACTCGAATGTTTTACAAAGGTGTGTATCTTTTCGAAAAGATGTTTCAAATGTTTTTGAGAGTTTGTTTGAAAGTGTTTGTGGAGTGTGATTTTTGAAAAGAAGGCAAGTGTTTTTACAAGTTGATCTCAAGTAACTAAGAGTTTTGTCTACCCTATTGTACTCAAAGGTTTTCTCTATGTTTTCAACCTTTTTTAACAATTTTGTTCCACCATTGAATTTGGTGGACAATCTTGCGTTTAGGAAGTTTAACGGGACGGGCGCGGGTCATCGTATGGACCATGAATGCAATGGTGCCAAGTGTCTTTGGCAATTTGCTTTGAAGGGACTATGATCATTCCATTTAGGCAACTTTCGAAAGCGTCATCGAGGGACTTATGATCATTTGAATTTGTTTTGCCAAAGATACTCGACGTGCAAGCATGGTCCATTTTGGAAGGCAACATGTGGGATTACCCTAGAGGGTGCAAGTGTGATTGTGTATTGATTTCATGTATTTGTCTTGTATTAGGTTATCTAGCGTTTGGTTTTATGTACATACAAACCCTAGGTCTAACCATGGTATAATTGAAAGCGGTAAATTGCAAGAATTTAAAGTCTACGCTATTACAAAATAAGTATCCGGGAGTGGGGGTACAAATTTACGAATGGGGATGAGACTTAGGAATGTAGTGTCCAATAGATTACAACCAAATCGAATCGATCAAATGTAACAAATATACAAAAATAAGTAAATGTATAATGTATCAAATGTAAGTATATTGTGTAAGTGTACATGTATATGTGTATGTATATTTGTATATGTAATTATTTACAGGTGCGAAAATGTGAAATTAATGTATTTTTAAGTATTGTTAACTTAAATGAAAAATTAAATGTTTATTTAATTAATCTTTGATTTGTGATCTTGTATTTTCTTTGATATGTACAAAAAAGAATGTTTTAATTAAATGAAAAGAAAAATGTTTTCAATCTTAATTATATTGTGTATAAAAGATGTATCTTTATATTTTTGTGTTACAAACTAATATTAATTAAATGTTAAGAATTTAAATTATGTATAAAAATGTATTTTAATGTATGTACAAAAAGAGTATTTTACTTAAAACAAAAATTATATATTTATGTACAAATATTTTCCAAGAAAAGGAATTGTATTAACTTAAAGAATTTATGTATAAATCGAAATAAGTTAAATGAAAATAAAAAAAGTGTTTTAAACAATGTATGTTTATGTACTAAGGCATTAATGTACAAATTAAGTATTAATCTTAAGAAAAATTATATTCTATGTATAAAAAATAAAAGAAAATGTAAGTTTATTTATAGAGAAAAAAATATTATTTGTATAAGTTTCTATATTATAAAAATATTGTTAGTGTAAAAAAAAGGTTATGTTAATTTATGTATATAAAAAAAAAGGAATATGATGATAAAAAAAATAGTTTGAAATAAGTTAGAAATGGGCTCGAGGGGGGGGGGGTGTGAATTGGAATATGCTTTGGGCTTAGGCGTGGTTGAAACGGGCAAGGCCCAGCAAGTTTGACAAACTTTTTAGGGTTTTGATTATTGTTTGCAATTGGAAAATGCTTAGGGTTTTGAGACAGAGGCGCCGTTGCTAATTCCACTTCGTCTTCTTCGTTCGTTTCCTTCATCTCTCCAACCCAGGGCCACTGATCCCCTCCAACCTTCGACTATCGGGCGCCACTTCCGTCCTCATCTCCTCACCGTTGTTCAGTTAAAGATGGCAAGAAAGGTAACGAGCTTTTGGACACTTTAAGGTTCTTTTTAATTTATGTCTTTGCATGTCATGATTCCTTGATTATTGAATCTCATTTTGTGTTTTATTGTTGTTTCTGTGAGCGAAAGAAGAAGGGGAGGGGTTTATACCTTAGGCTTTTGGGAGATGGAGATGAGGCGGACCGGAGGCGCTGAGGATGGCCGGAGGGCGGAGGTTCGATGATGATGGACTCGGAACCCTGGTTTGTGTATTCTTTGTCTTTTTCCCTTTTATTTGGTGATGATGATGAACTGAGCCTTTTTGATATTCACTTCTTTCTTCTTCTCTTTCACTGTATGCTGAACATGCTTGACATTCTTTGAAACGCTTGTTGCCTTTGAGTTGCCTTTGAATGTTTGCCTGTGATTAGGGTTCTCTGAGGCTTTGGGTATATTTGATTCTTTTCCTCTTTTCTTCTAGCCTGTTGCCTTGAATGTTGCTTCTGCCTACTTCTTATGTTGCCTATTTTGTATATTGGCCTATGATGAAGGCTTTTCTGAGGCCTGATGGGTTGCCTGATGATGTTTGATACGCTTACATATGCTTCTGGGTGTTTGCTAGCTTTATGGCCATATGATGCTGTTGAATTGGTGTTTACAGTGGTTTAGGCTTCACAGTTTATGCTGGCTTTTGTTAGGATAATTTTGTTTAGGTTTTGAGTTGGACAGGTTTTGGGAATATGCGTTGATGCAGGCCTGGACTTGGTTTGAGTTTTTTCAGGCTTGGGGTTTATCTGATTTTTGTTAGGCTTCAGGTAGGGTGTGGCTTGAGGCTTTTCTGGTTTTTGTTAGGCTTCAGGCAGGGTGAGGCTTGAGGCTTTTCTGGTTTTTGTTAGGCTTCAGGCAGGGTGAGGCTTGGGTTTGAAACTGGTTTTTTGGCTTATGTTTTGATGATAGGCTTTGCAGGTTTTTATGTTACTGGCTTTTGTTGACAGTGGTCTCCTTTGAATGGCAAGGCTTATGCAGGTCTTGTGCAGGTTAACTGGTTTATGGTTTTTGTTGTTGCAGTTTGAGTTTTAACTGCAGGTTACAGGCTTGTGGTGTACACAGGTTTATTGTTTTTGGTTTTATATCCTTCTGCTGTTTTATTGACCAAGAAAACTTTATATTTTATTTCCCCCTCTTTATCCACTGTGCTATTGCAGTTTGTTGTATATACCTTTCTTGCCTAAAGCCTCAAAGCCAGTAAGCCTAAACATTTCTTCTCTCTTCTCTCTCTCCAGTACACTTTAGCATTAAAATAATGTTTATGCTTTGTACTTTATTTTCTGAAAGGGCAATTTTTTTTGGGAAATGATGAAGAATTATGTTGCTTGCATATCATGCTTTTCTCTGCATTTTTTATCTCTTCTTTTGACAGCTTCTTGTACTTTGTATCTTTTGATATCCTTCCAAATCTTCTTTTTGACAGCTTTGGTAGCCTTGTACAGTTTGACAGCAAGTTTGAATTTTTCAGTTTGGACTTTGTAGTTTGATTTGCACTTTGGAGTTTGGACTTGAACTATGCAGTTTGACAATTTTTGAATTGTGCAATTTTGACTTTTGTGCATTCATTTTTAGCAAATAAATATTCGTCCCTCTTTGTGAACCAGGAGAAATCCCGTGATTTGCAGAGAGGGCTAACTGATCCCAATCAGTGGCCCTTAATGATGAACTGTAATTTTATCTGTCTCCTTTATTTATTTATCTGCTATTGATTTTCCTTTTTTTTTCATTTGCAGATAAAAAATTGAATGGAGCACTGGAGCAAGGGATGGCAGATGAAGAAATGAAGATTAAAAAAAAGAGTTTAGGATAGTTTTATTTAGGTTTAAATTACTTGTAAAATCATTGTTGTAATAAATTGTAAACAATAATTGTACGAATAATTTAAAAATAAATAAAAGTTTTTATTATCCAATTAATTCTTTTTCCTCCTTTTGTTTATTTATTATTTATAATTCTTTAATTATAATAATTGAAAATAAATTCCAATCATTTAATCTTAGAATAATAAATAATTTAAATAAACAATGCTTTAGCATTTGATCAGTTAAACCTGGTATTTCCAATATCCAAAGCAAAACAACAGTTAATCAAAACAACTGATCAGACGCATTCCCTTTTTTACTGATTTTTTACCAAACACTGCAAATCCAAACTGAATGTATCCTTTTACCGGTTCAATCAAACAAACGTGAATTCAATCCAAATGCATTCTTTTACTAATTAAGTCAAACAATGCGAATTCAAACCAAATCTCGGAATAACTTGCAAAGCATCGTAGAATTAAATCTTTCTGAAGAACCGCGCATGAACAACCCTAATTCCTGATTAAATACCAAAGAAACGTTCGCCTGATCGAAGTTGAGCCAAAATCAATCAAAACCCTAAACCAATTGTTTGAAACATTCTAGAGCCCTGAAAATCAGTAAAAACCCTAATTGCGTCTGACTGACGAGAAAAGTCTGTTTGACCGATTCTTGAGCCAGTTTGAAAGATCAGGAAAAGCCTGAAGCTGTGATTTCTTGTGGTAAAATGCGAGGGCAAATTTTGGGGTACAACAGTTGCCCCTGTTCAATCTTCTTGGACCTGAAGAGTTAGATTGGCAAGTTTGCCTTTTGCGACTTGAAGGTAAAAGAAGATTGGACACTAAAGTACCCAGAAAATTTGCACTCGGTGATGTGATGGTAGAGGTGAATGGGCTTAAAGATGCCATTTGGTGATGGGCTTAAAGATGCCATCTGATGCGATAGAATCTTGTCGGGGGATGGGCTTAGAGATGCCATCTGAGAATGGGCTTAAAGATGCCATTTGGTGACTGTTGGTAGGAGGATGGGCTTATAGATGCCATCTGGTGACGTTGAACTGTATGTCAATGGTGAATGGACGAGCATCAGAAAGGTATCCATGTTTTGGAACATCTCTGAACTGGGGGTCTGAGACAGCAATAGATTTGACATCCGGTGTTGGGAAGAATCCGTAAACTGTTTTCCGAAGCCTGAAGGAGGAACCGGTGTAGGGTTTCCTGATGATGAGTCCGTGTGAAACTGCATCTGGGTGAATCTGGAACAAATATCAGAATGTCGCCGTGTCTGGGTCACATCTGAACTGTCTCTGAGTGAATTTGGAATAAGTATCAGAATGTCGCCATGTCTGGGTCACATCTGAACTATCTCTGGATGAATCTCGGAAGATGATCTTTGTCTGTCGACTGATCTTACCTGAAAAGGTAAAGGGTTAGTTGTAGGCAATGTTATGATGCATGATGCAATGTATGTTACACCAATGTTTACGACATGAATGTGATGAATGCGCATGTAAGCTGATAAGCTATCTTGCTGAGGATAAATGAATCCTGGATGGCCGAAGATAAAAGAATCTTGACTGCTGCCGGGGAGAACAATTCCTTGGCTGCTGTTGTGGAGGGCAAGAATCTTCAATTGTTAAAAATGAGAAGTCTTGGGACCACTGTTGGGGAAATCAGAAGCTTGGGTTGTATGCCAAGCTACTGGGGTCTTCCTGTTTTGAGGAGTTTTGTGTAGGATTTCCTGATGATGAGTCCGTGTAAAACTGCGTCGGGTTTTTGAACACTTTTGACATTCGAATGCCCCAAGTGGTGATGTAGATAACTTCCTGGCTTGTTACAGATGTTGATCTACAATCAGTCGTCCACAGATATCTTCCTGGCTTATTACAGGTGTTGATCTGGAACTCTTCGTCAATAGATATGCCCTGGCTGGATACAGGAATCGAATCTTCAAACTCTTCAGACGTGCCCTGGCTAGATACAGGAATCGAGTCTGGAAATGTGATAGTTAACAGATATGCCCTGGCTGGATACAGGAATCGAATCTTCAAACTCTTTAGACGTGCCCTGGCTAGATACAGGAATCGAGTCTGGAAATGTGATAGTTAACAGATATGCCCTGGCTGGATACAAGAATCGAATCCTCAAACTCTTCAGACGTGCCCTGGCTAGATACAGGAATCGAGTCTGGAAATATTCGTCAACAGATATGCCCTGGCTGGGTACAGGAATCGAATCCTCAAACTCTTCAGACGTGCCCTGGCTAGATACAGGAATCGAATCTGGAAATAGTCGTCAACAGATATGCCCTGGCTGGATACAGGAATCGAATCCTCAAACTCTTCAGACGTGCCCTGGCTAGATACAGGAATCGAGTCTGGAAATGTGATAGTTAACAGATATGCCCTGGCTGGATACAGGAATCGAATCTTCAAACTCTTCAGACGTGCCCTGGCTAGATACAGGAATCGAGTCTGGAAATGTGATAGTTAACAGATATGCCCTGGCTGGATACAGGAGTCGAATCTTCAAACTCTTCAGACGTACCCTGGCTAGATACAGGAATCGAGTCTGGAAATGTGATAGTTAACAGATATGCCCTGGCTGGATACAAGAATCGAATCTTCAAACTCTTCAGACGTGCCCTGGCTAGATACAGGAATCGAGTCTGGAAATGTGATAGTTGATTTGTTGAACACTTTTGACATTCGAATGCCCCAAGTGGTGATGACGGAGTCTTGAATCAGATTACTCTGCATATTGAGAGATTTCTTGAAATCTTGACTGGACTGCCCCAGATTAACTGAACTCTGAAAGATCTGTTGGACCTTGACTAGACTGCCCCAGGTTAACTGAACTTTGAAAGATCTATTGGACCTTGACTGGACTGCCCCAGGTTAATTGGATTTTGAAAGATCTGTTGGACCTTGACTGGACTGCCCCAGGTTAATTGGATGGTGCTATGTCATGCCCCTTGCTGATAGGAGATTTCTAATGGAAGTGTCATCCTCTTGAAGTGATTTTAACTTATTGAGAGAGTTTTCGTTCCTCCGAACATTCGCTGTATGAAATTCTTCGTTGTCAAACAAAAAGCCAGATGCAGACAGTGATATTCAAGCAATGCAAAGTTTATGTTTGTCTCGAAGTTTTGAAAAATGCGTTTTTAGCAGAAAACTTTTTATAAGACAGATCAACACAAGATTTAGAGCAAAGCCTTACAGGAGTCAGGATACCTATTGTAACAGTACGCTTCCGAACTAACCCATGCTTCAATTAGGACTTTTGAAGGGTTGTAACGTGGCTTGGTTCACGGTTTAAGAAACAAATGATAAAGGCTCAAAGTATATTTGTACCCACCCGCTCTTCGTGATGTTCTTCAACCTAAGCTCAGTTAATTGTGCGTCACACTCTGTTTTGAGTTTGGAACGACTTTTGGGCGATGGTTCACCAGTTGAATTTGGGGAGACAATCATCATCTCCTTTTTTCTTTTTCAACATTTTTCATGTTGTTGAGGATTTTGTAATGACCTCACTATTTTGATTTTGATTTGTTATCCCTAACTTTTGCCTGACTGTTCCCATTTTCGAGATTACAGTCAGCGGGATGCCCCAGCTTTCTTAAGCCTCCTTTATAGGTTTTGGCTTGGTGGTCTTTTCTCTTTTGAGAGATTGACTGTCTATGTGATAGGGAACCACCCTTGTCTTTTGATTCCAAAGGAATGCTTTTCTTTTTCTTTGACGTCGTTCGTTGTATTACGAACTGAGAGTTTGCGGCTTCAATGCGCGTTTCTCTTGAATTAACTGAGATACTACCCTGCCCCGGGTTTATATCAAAGGTTTTGATTGTTTAGAACAGAAAACTCCTACTTCTTTGGCTCGAAGGGGTTGACTAGGGATTATCTTCCTTATAACTCCAGTGTTTGGGAATTGAAAGAAATGCCTGTACATCATCAGCAAGGTCTGTTCAAAAGCATACTGTATAAGATCATGGTATTGTTTCGTCATCCTCCCTCTAAAGGCTTACAGCTTTTTATCAAGAGTCAAATATCATGAAGAAAAGCATAAGAGTAGTGAAACGAATGGATGAATTCAAGACAAACATATGCAATGCATTAATGAAAACAGAGTTTAACATCAACAGATAATCGTTCGACAGCAAAAGAAATTACAACTTTGAAAATTCAAAGAGAAGCAAAAGTCTTTCAGCTTGAGCTTCATCACTTCAGGTGGAGTACCCTTTAACGGAAGATTTTCATCTCACCGTCTGGCATGAATTCCAGCACTCCAATGTCGATCAGATCTTGAATCTTGTTCTTCAAGGCCCAACAGTCGTTGGTGTCGTGTCCCGGGCTGTAGGAGTGGTAAGCACAAAATGCGTCGGGACGATAGTTAGGAGAGGAGGTATTGAGCTTCTGCGGAGGATCCTTTAGGGTAAGCAGGTTGACCTCCAACAGGCGCTTCAGTATGAAGAATGATGGTATTTCAGTCTCCGTGAACTGTCTTCCCGACGTTTCTTGCTTACGTCGATTACCCCGTTGACGCTGGCGAGATTGTTGATGGGCTTGTGACCCTGAAGCAAGCGAAGGAGCCTTCCCCTTGTCTTCTTGAGTGGATGGAGGCTAAGCGGTGACTTGCTCTTCAACCTCAGATGTTTTCCCCAATTGGTTGTTTGGAAGCAGTTGGCGGACAAGAACTCTGAGTTCCTCTTGTCTTTGAGATAGGTCTTGGATGAGAGCCATCTGGCCCACCAACTGTCCCATCACTTGGGTCCTCAATGTTGTCAGATCAAATTGCAGCTTCGCAAGCTGATCACTCCTGGCATTGTTGGAATTCTCCAAGCCCTTTGTGAGGAGAGCTTTCATCTCTTCTTGCCCCAGAGACAAGTTCAGGAACATCTCCTGCAGCTGAGCAGTCTGGTCTTGGATGTCTTTGACAGACCTTTCTAGAGCCATCTCTTACTGAAATAAACAGCAGGAGAGTAAGGAAACCTGAAAAAGGAAAGATCGTCAAGATGCAATGCATGATATGTGGATGCATGCTTTCAAGGATCTCTTGGGGTAAACACAAGAAAATGTTAGAGGTTGAACTTTGCTCTTGATTGGAGAACTTTGCACCGGTGGATGTCTTTCCACTAGAATCAAGCTCACCATGTCGAGTGGGTCATAGCCACTGATTCAAGTTGTTGTACTTGATCTTTGATGGCATTGGTTAGAGGAGAAACCTCTTACCCCTTGGTAGACGTCTGGTTCAATGTAACCCTGCATCAAAAGAACCCTCGAGATCCTTGAAATGGTTATTGCAAATGCTATGGTATGATGTCATGATGTTATGTACATGTATGCACAAGCAAGTAAGTGTATATACAGGCGAACATATTCACACAAGGCAAACAAGTCCTTAGGTTTAGGCTTGCATGGGGTTCAGGTACTACCCTCTTTCAGTTTCGTTGGTTAAAACCTGTCCGATCAAAAGTAACCGGGTTCTAGAGGATCTCAAATCATTGGCTACCCTCGATCGGTCATAACTCCAACATCGCTATCTTTTCTTGCGGCCGGAACCATCGCGAGAGTTTAGCCTCAATGAGTGTAGCATACTGCTACTGTTCTAATGGCCAAGTTGGGTCAATTTAGGATTCTAAGGTCGGTTGGTGCTTAATGACTCTTTGGAAGACCCATATTCTCCCCGTTTCAACACGAGGGATATCGGTACAGACCAAGGCGCCACACCAACATAGCCACTGCTTCACCCATGTCGGTATACGCCAGACAGGTCCCTCACAGATTATGCTACCTAAAAGGGTATTCCCCAGATCCGGGTTAGGATCCATGAAACTCCGATACAAAGCCCACAAATGTAAAAGCAAACAAAGCAATCAATTGAAAACAAAGGTGATCTAAACCCTAAGGTAACCCCACTTTTAAGTAATCCCCAGCAGAGTCGCCAGTTCTGTGATACGGTGGGAGAACTGAATATGTGTTTTGCGTTTGTATTCGCACTTGTTCGGTTGAGCAAGAGTCGCCACCGACTTTTTATTTTATCCTAAAGGAAAGGTTAAAAAAGCACAGCAAAAACCTTTTGAGATATTTCGTGGGTCCGGGGGGTAGATTATGAAAAGGGAAGGTATTAGCACCCTTTTCATCCATGGTTATCCATGGGCTCTTAGTTACTTGGTTTTTAGATCACTTGCCTTGATTTTCGATTGCTTGAAAATGTGGTGTGTGTGTGTGTTTTGAAAATGTTTTGGAAGAAGATGCCTTGTCTTAGGCTACCCTTGTAACAATTCTTTACTCGAATGTTTTACAAAGGTGTGTATCTTTTCGAAAAGATGTTTCAAATGTTTTTGAGAGTTTGTTTGAAAGTGTTTGTGGAGTGTGATTTTTGAAAAGAAGGCAAGTGTTTTTACAAGTTGATCTCAAGTAACTAAGAGTTTTGTCTACCCTATTGTACTCAAATGTTTTCTCTATGTTTTCAACCTTTTTTAACAATTTTGTTCCACCATTGAATTTGGTGGACAATCTTGCGTTTAGGAAGTTTAACGGGACGGGCGCGGGTCATCGTATGGACCATGAATGCAATGGTGCCAAGTGTCTTTGGCAATTTGCTTTGAAGGGACTATGATCATTCCATTTAGGCAACTTTCGAAAGCGTCATCGAGGGACTTATGATCATTTGAATTTGTTTTGCCAAAGATACTCGACGTGCAAGCATGGCCCATTTTGGAAGGAAACATGTGGGATTACCCTAGAGGGTGCAAGTGTGATTGTGTATTGATTTCATGTATTTGTCTTGTATTAGGTTATCTAGCGTTTGGTTTTATGTACATACAAACCCTAGGTCTAACCATGGTATAATTGAAAGCGGTAAATTGCAAGAATTTAAAGTCTACGCTATTACAAAATAAGTATCCGGGAGTGGGGGTACAAATTTACGAATGGGGATGAGACTTAGCAATGTAGTGTCCAATAGATAACAACCAAATCGAATCGATCAAATGTAACGAATATACAAAAATAAGCAAATGTATAATGTATCAAATGTAAGTATATTGTGTAAGTGTACATGTATATGTGTATGTATATTTGTATATGTAATTATTTACAGGTGCGAAAATGTGAAATTAATGTATTTTTAAGTATTGTTAACTTAAATGAAAAATTAAATGTTTATTTAATTAATCTTTGATTTGTGATCTTGTATTTTCTTTGATATGTACAAAAAAGAATGTTTTAATTAAATGAAAAGAAAAATGTTTTCAATCTTAATTATATTGTGTATAAAAGATGTATCTTTATATTTTTGTGTTACAAACTAATATTAATTAAATGTTAAGAATTTAAATTATGTATAAAAATGTATTTTAATGTATGTACAAAAAGAGTATTTTACTTAAAAGAAAAATTATATATTTATGTACAAATATTTTCCAAGAAAATGAATTGTATTAACTTAAAGAATTTATGTATAAATCGAAATAAGTTAAATGAAAATAAAAAAAGTGTTTTAAACAATGTATGTTTATGTACTAAGGCATTAATGTACAAATTAAGTATTAATCTTAAGAAAAATTATATTCTATGTATAAAAAATAAAAGAAAATGTAAGTTTATTTATAGAGAAAAAAATATTATTTGTATAAGTTTCTATATTATAAAAATATTGTTAGTGTAAAAAAAAGGTTATGTTAATTTATGTATATAAAAAAAAAGGAATATGATGATAAAAAAAAAATAGTTTGAAATAAGTTAGAAATGGGCTCGAGGGGGGGAGGGGGTGTGAATTGAAATATGCTTTGGGCTTAGGCGTGGTTGAAACGGGCAAGGCCCAGCAAGTTTGACAAACGTTTTAGGGTTTTGATTATTGTTTACAATTGGAAAATGCTTAGGGTTTTGAGACAGAGGCGCCGTTGCTAATTCCACTTCGTCTTCTCCGTTCGTTTCCTTCATCTCTCCAACCCAGGGCCACTGATCCCCTCCAACCTTCGACTACCGGGCGCCACTTCCGTCCTCATCTCCTCACCGTTGTTCAGTTAAAGATGGCAAGAAAGGTAACGAGCTTTTGGACACTTTAAAGTTCTTTTTAATTTATGTCTTTGCATGTCATGATTCCTTGATTATTGAATCTCATTTTGTGTTTTATTGTTGTTTCTGTGAGCGAAAGAAGAAGGGAAAGGGTTTATACCTTAGGCTTTTGGGAGATGGAGATGAGGCGGACCGAAGGCGCTGAGGATGGACGGAGGGCGGAGGTTCGATGATGATGGACTCGGAACCCTGGTTTGTGTATTCTTTGTCTTTTGCCCTTTTATTTGGTGATGATGATGAACTGAGCCTTTTTGATATTCACTTCTTTCTTCTTCTCTTTCACTGTATGCTGAACATGCTTGACATTCTTTGAAACGCTTGTTGCCTTTGAGTTGCCTTTGAATGTTTGCCTGTGATGAGGGTTCTCTGAGGCTTTGGGTATATTTGATTCTTTTCCTCTTTTCTTCTAGCCTGTTGCCTTGAATGTTGCTTCTGCCTACTTCTTCTGTTGCCTATTTTGTATATTGGCCTATGATGAAGGATTTTCTGAGGCCTGATGGGTTGCCTGATGATGTTTGATACGCTTACATATGCTTCTGGGTGTTTGCTAGCCTGATGGCCATATGATGCTGTTGAATTAGTGTTTACAGTGGTTTAGGCTTCACAGTTTATGCTGGCTTTTGTTAGGATAATTTTGTTTAGGTTTTGAGTTGGACAGGTTTTGGGCATATGCGTTGATGCAGGCCTGGACTTGGTTTGAGCTTGTTTCAGGCTTGGGGTTTATCTGATTTTTGTTAGGCTTCAGGCAGGGTGAGGCTTGAGGCTTTTCTGGTTTTTGTTAGGCTTTAGGCAGGGTGAGGCTTGAGGCTTTTCTGGTTTTTGTTAGGCTTCAGGCAGGGTGAGGCTTGGGTTTGAAACTGGTTTTTTGGCTTATGTTTTGATGATAGGCTTTGCAGGTTTTTATGTTACTGGCTTTTGTTGACAGTGGTCTCCTTTGAATGGCAAGGCTTATGCAGGTCTTGTGCAGGTTAACTGGTTTATGGTTTTTGTTGTTGCAGTTTGAGTTTTAACTGCAGGTTACAGGCTTGTGGTGTACACAGGTTTATTGTTTTTGGTTTTATATCCTTCTGCTGTTTTATTGACCAAGAAAACTTTATATTTTCTTTCCCCCCTCTTTATCCACTGTGCTATTGCAGTTTGTTGTATATACCTTTCTTGCCTAAAGCCTCAAAGCCAGTAAGCCTAAACATTTCTTCTCTCTTCTCTCTCTCCAGTACACTTTAGCATTAAAATAATGTTTATGCTTTGTACTTTATTTTCTGAAAGGGCAATTTTTTTTGGGAAATGATGAAGAATTATGTTGCTTGCATATCATGCTTTTCTCTGCATTTTTTATCTCTTCTTTTGACAGCTTCTTGTACTTTGTATCTTTTGATATCCTTCCAAATCTTCTTTTTGACAGCTTTGGTAGCCTTGTACAGTTTGACAGCAAGTTTGAATTTTTCAGTTTGGACTTTGTAGTTTGATTTGCACTTTGGAGTTTGGACTTGAACTATGCAGTTTGACAATTTTTGAATTGTGCAATTTTGACTTTTGTGCATTCATTTTTAGCAAATAAATATTCGTCCCTCTTTGTGAACCGGGAGAAATCCCGTGATTTACAGAGAGGGCTAACTGATCCCAATCAGTGGCCCTTAATGATGAACTGTAATTTTATCTGTCTCCTTTATTTATTTATCTGCTATTGATTTTCCTTTTTTTTCATTTGCAGATAAAAAATTGAATGGAGCATTGGAGCAAGGGATGGCAGATGAAGAAATGAAGATTAAAAAAAAGAGTTTAGGATAGTTTTATTTAGGTTTAAATTACTTGTAAAATCATTGTTGTAAATAAATTGTAAACAATAATTGTACGAATAATTTAAAAATAAATAAAAGTTTTTATTATCCAATTAATTCTTTTTCCTCCTTTTGTTTATTTATTATTTATAATTCTTTAATTATAATAATTGAAAATAAATTCCAATCATTTAATCTTAGAATAATAAATAATTTAAATAAACAATGCTTTAGCATTTGATCAGTTAAACCTGGTATTTCCAATATCCAAAGCAAAACAACAGTTAATCAAAACAACTGATCAGGCGCATTCCCTTTTTTACTGATTTTTTACCAAACACTGCAAATCCAAACTGAATGTATCCTTTTACCGGTTCAATCAAACAAACGTGAATTCAATCCAAATGCATTCTTTTACTGATTAAGTCAAACAATGCGAATTCAAACCAAATCTCGGAATAACTTGCAAAGCATCGTAGAATTAAATCTTTCTGAAGAACCGCGCATGAACAACCCTAATTCCTGATTAAATACCAAAGAAGCGTTCGCCTGATCGAAGTTGAGCCAAAATCAATCAAAACCCTAAACCAATTGTTTGAAACATTCTAGAGCCCTGAAAATCAGTAAAAACCCTAATTGCGTCTGACTGACGAGAAAAGTCTGTTTGACCGATTCTTGAGCCAGTTTGAAAGATCAGGAAAAGCCTGAAGCTGTGATTTCTTGTGGTAAAATGCGAGGGCAAATTTTGGGGTACAACAGTTGCCCCTGTTCAATCTTCTTGGACCTGAAGAGTTAGATTGGCAAGTTTGCCTTTCGCGACTTGAAGGTAAAAGAATATTGGACACTAAAGTACCCAGAAAATTTGCACTCGGCGATGTGATGGTAGAGGTGAATGGGCTTAAAGATGCCATTTGGTGATGGGCTTAAAGATGCCATCTGATGCGATAGAATCTTGTCGGGGGATGGGCTTAGAGATGCCATCTGAGAATGGGCTTAAAGATGCCATTTGGTGACTGTTGGTAGGAGGATGGGCTTATAGATGCCATCTGGTGACGTTGAACTGTATGTCAATGGTGAATGGACGAGCATCAGAAAGGTATCCATGTTTTGGAATATCTCTGAACTGGGGGTCTGAGACAGCAATAGATTTGACATCCAGTGTTGGGAAGAATCCGTAAACTGTTTTCCGAAGCCTGAAGGAGGAACCGGTGTAGGGTTTCCTGATGATGAGTCCGTGTGAAACTGCATCTGGGTGAATCTGGAACAAATATCAGAATGTCGCCGTGTCTGGGTCACATCTGAACTGTCTCTGAGTTAATCTGGAATAAGTATCAGAATGTCGCCATGTCTGGGTCACATCTGAACTATCTCTGGATGAATCTCGGAAGATGATCTTTGTCTGTCGACTGATCTTACCTGAAAAGGTAAAGGGTTAGTTGTAGGCAATGTTATGATGCATGATGCAATGTATGTTACACCAATATTTACGACATGAATGTGATGAATGCGCATGTAAGCTGATAAGCTATCTTGCTGAGGATAAATGAATCCTGGATGGCCGAAGATAAAAGAATCTTGACTGCTGCCGGGGAGAACAATTCCTTGGCTGCTGCTGTGGAGGGCAAGAATCTTCAATTGTTAAAAATGAGAAGTCTTGGGACCACTGTTGGGGAAATCAGAAGCTTGGGTTGTATGCCAAGCTACTGGGGTCTTCCTGTTTTGAGGAGTTCTGTGTAGGATTTCCTGATGATGAGTCAGTGTAAAACCGCATCGGGTTTTTGAACACTTTTGACATTCGAATGCCCCAAGTGGTGATGTAGATAACTTCCTGGATTGTTACAGGTGTTGATCTACAATCAGTCATCCACAGATATCTTCCTGGCTTATTACAGGTGTTGATCTGGAACTCTTCGTCAATAGATATGCCCTGGCTGGATACAGGAATCGAATCTTCAAACTCTTCAGACGTGCCCTGGCTAGATACAGGAATCGAGTCTGGAAATGTGATAGTTAACAGATATGCCCTGGCTGGATACAGGAATCGAATCTTCAAACTCTTCAGACGTGCCCTGGCTAGATACAGGAATCGAGTCTGGAAATGTGATAGTTAACAGATATGCCCTGGCTGGATACAGGAATCGAATCCTCAAACTCTTCAGACGTGCCCTGGCTAGATATAGGAATCGAGTCTGGAAATAGTCGTCAACAGATATGCCCTGGCTGGGTACAGGAATCGAATCCTCAAACTCTTCAGACGTGCCCTGGCTAGATACAGGAATCGAATCTGGAAATAGTCGTCAACAGATATGCCCTGGCTGGATACAGGAATCGAATCCTCAAACTCTTCAGACGTGCCCTGGCTAGATACAGGAATCGAGTCTGGAAATGTGATAGTTAACAGATATGCCCTGGCTGGATACAGGAATCGAATCTTCAAACTCTTCAGACGTGCCCTGGCTAGATACAGGAATCGAGTCTGGAAATGTGATAGTTAACAGATATGCCCTGGCTGGATACAGGAATCGAATCTTCAAACTCTTCAGACGTGCCCTGGCTAGATACAGGAATCGAGTCTGGAAATGTGATAGTTAACAGATATGCCTTGGCTGGATACAGGAATCGAATCTTCAAACTCTTCAGACGTGCCCTGGCTAGATACAGGAATCGAGTCTGGAAATGTGATAGTTGATTTGTTGAACACTTTTGACATTCGAATGCCCCAAGTGGTGATGACGGAGTCTTGAATCAGATTACTCTACATATTGAGAGATTTCTTGAAATCTTGACTGGACTGCCCCAGGTTAACTGAACTCTGAAAGATCTGTTGGACCTTGACTGGACTGCCCCAGGTTAACTGAACTTTGAAAGATCTATTGGACCTTGATTGGACTGCCCAGGTTAATTGGATTTTGAAAGATCTGTTGGACCTTGACTGGACTGCCCCAGGTTAATTGGATGGTGCTATGTCATGCCCCTTGCTGATAGGAGATTTCTAATGGAAGTGTCATCCTCTTGAAGTGATTTTAACTTAATGAGAGAGTTTTCGTTCCTCCGAACATTCGCTGTATGAAATTCTTCGCTGTCAAACAAAAACCCAGATGCAGACAGTGATATTCAAGCAATGCAAAGTTTATGTTTGTCTCGAAGTTTTGAAAAATGCGTTTTTAGCAGAAAACTTTTTATAAGACAGATCAACACAAGATTTAGAGCAAAGCCTTATAGGAGTCATGATACCTTTTGTAACAGTACGCTTCCGAACTAACCCATGCTTCAATTAGGACTTTTGAAGGGTTGTAACGTGGCTTGGTTCACGGTTTAAGAAACAAAGGATAAAGGCTCAAAGTATATTTGTACCCACCCGCTCTTCGTGATGTTCTTCAACCTAAGCTCAGTTAATTGTGCGTCACACTCTGTTTTGAGTTTGGAACGACTTTTGGGCGATGGTTCACCAGTTGAATTTGGGGAGACATTCATCATCTCCTTTTTTCTTTTTCAACATTTTTCATGTTGTTGAGGATTTTGTAATGACCTCACTATTTTGATCTTGATTTGTTATCCCTAACTTTTGCCTGACTGTTCTCATTTTCGAGATTACAGTCAGCGGGATGCCCCAGCTTTCTTAAGCCTCCTTTATAGGTTTTGGCTTGGTGGGCTTTTCTCTTTTGAGAGATTGACTGTCTATGTGATAGGGAACCACCCTTGTCTTTTGATTCCAAAGGAATGCTTTTCTTTTTCTTTGACGTCGTTCGTTGTATTACGAACTGAGAGTTTGCGGCTTCAATGCGTGTTTCTCTTGAATTAACTGAGATACTACCCTGCCCCGGGTTTATATCAAAGGTTTTGATTGTTTAGAACAGAAAACTCCTACTTCTTTGGCTCGAAGGGGTTGACTAGGGATTATCTTCCTTATAACTCCAGTGTTTGGGAATTGAAAGAAATGCCTGGACATCATCAGCAAGGTCTGTTCAAAAGCATACTGTATAAGATCATGGTATTGTTTCGTCATCCTCCCTCTAAAGGCTTACAGCTTTTTATCAAGAGTCAAATATCATGAAGAAAAGCATAAGAGTAGTGAAACGAATGGATGAATTCAAGACAAACATATGCAATGCATTAATGAAACCAGAGTTTAACATCAACAGATAATCGTTCGACAGCAAAAGAAATTACAACTTTGAAAATTCAAAAAGAAGCAAAAGTCTTTCAGCTTGAGCTTCATCACTTCAGGTGGAGAACCCTTTAACGGAAGATTTTCATCTCACCGTCTGGCATGAATTCCAGCACTCCAATGTCGATCAGATCTTGAATCTTGTTCTTCAAGGCCCAACAGTCGTTGGTGTCGTGTCCCGGGCTGTAGGAGTGGTAAGCACAAAATGCGTCGGGACGATAGTTAGGAGAGGAGGTATTGAGCTTCTGTGGAGGATCCTTTAGGGTAAGCAGGTTGACCTCCAACAGGCGCTTCAGTATGAAGAATGATGGTATTTCAGTCTCCGTGAACTGTCTTCCCGACGTTTCTTGCTTACGCCGATTACCCCGTTGACGCTGGCGAGATTGTTGATGGGCTTGTGACCCTGAAGCAAGCGATGGAGCCTTCCCCTTGTCTTCTTGAGTGGATGGAGGCTGAGCGGTGACTTGCTCTTCAACCTCAGATGTTTGCCCCAATTGGTTGTTTGGAAGCAGTTGGCGGACAAGAACTCTGAGTTCCTCTTGTCTTTGAGATAGGTCTTGGATGAGAGCCATCTGGCCCACCAACTGTCCCATCACTTGGGTCCTCAATGTTGTCAGATCAAATTGCAGCTCCGCAAGCTGATCACTCCTGGCATTGTTGGAATTCTCCAAGCCCTTTGTGAGGAGAGCTTTCATCTCTTCTTGCCCCAGAGACAAGTTCAGGAACATCTCCTGCAGCTGAGCAGTCTGGTCTTGGATGTCTTTGACAGACCTTTCTAGAGCCATCTCTTACTGAAATAAACAGCAGGAGAGTAAGGAAACCTGAAAAAGGAAAGATCGTCAAGATGCAATGCATGATATGTGGATGCATGCTTTCAAGGATCTCTTGGGGTAAACACAAGAAAATGTTAGAGGTTGAACTTTGCTCTTGATTGGAGAACTTTGCACCGGTGGATGTCTTTCCACTAGAATCAAGCTCACCATGTCGAGTGGGTCATAGCCACTGATTCAAGTTGTTGTACTTGATCTTTGATGGCATTGGTTAGAGGATAAACCTCTTACCCCTTGGTAGACGTCTGGTTCAATGTAACCCTGCATCAAAAGAACCCTCGAGATCCTTGAAATGGTTATTGCAAATGCTATGGTATGATGTCATGATGTTATGTACATGTATGCACAAGCAAGTAAGTGTATATACAGGCGAACATATTCACACAAGGCAAACAAGTCCTTAGGTTTAGGCTTGCATGGGGTTCAGGTACTACCCTCTTTCAGTTTCGTTGGTTAAAACCTGTCCTATCAAAAGTAACCGGGTTCTAGAGGATCTCAAATCATTGGCTACCCTCGATCGGTCATAACTCCAACATCGCTATCTTTTCTTGCGGCCGGAACCATCGCGAGAGTTTAGCCTTAATGAGTGTAGCATACTGCTACTGTTCTAATGGCCAAGTTGGGTCAATTTAGGATTCTAAGGTCGGTTGGTGCTTAATGACTCTTTGGAAGACCCATATTCTCCCCGTTTCAACACGAGGGATATCGGTACAGACCAAGGCGCCACACGAATGTAGCCACTGCTTCACCCATGTCGGTATACGCCGGACAGGTCCCTCACAGATTATGCTACCTAAAAGGGTATTCCCCAGATCCGGGTTAGGATCTATGAAACTCCGATACAAAGCCCACAAATGTAAAAGCAAACAAAGCAATCAATTGAAAACAAAGGTGATCTAAACCCTAAGGTAACCCCACTTTTAAGTAATCCCCAGCAGAGTCGCCAGTTCTGTGATACGGTGGGAGAACTGACTATGTGTTTTGCGTTTGTATTCGCACTTGTTCGGTTGAGCAAGAGTCGCCACCGACTTTTTATTTTATCCTAAAGGAAAGGTTAAAAAAGCACAGCAAAAACCTTTTGAGATATTTCGTGGGTCCGGGGGGTAGATTATGAAAAGGGAAGGTATTAGCACCCTTTTCATCCATGGTTATCCATGGGCTCTTAGTTACTTGGTTTTTAGATCACTTGCCTTGATTTTCGATTGCTTGAAAATGTGGTGTGTGTGTGTGTTTTGAAAATGTTTTGGAAGAAGATGCCTTGTCTTAGGCTACCCTTGTAACAATTCTTTACTCGAATGTTTTACAAAGGTGTGTATCTTTTCGAAAAGATGTTTCAAATGTTTTTGAGAGTTTGTTTGAAAGTGTTTGTGGAGTGTGATTTTTGAAAAGAAGGCAAGTGTTTTTACAAGTTGATCTCAAGTAACTAAGAGTTTTTTCTACCCTATTGTACTCAAAGGTTTTCTCTATGTTTTCAACCTTTTTTAACAATTTTGTTCCACCATTGAATTTGGTGGACAATCTTGCGTTTAGGAAGTTTAACGGGACGGGCGCGGGTCATCGTATGGACCATGAATGCAATGGTGCCAAGTGTCTTTGGCAATTTGCTTTGAAGGGACTATGATCATTCCATTTAGGCAACTTTCGAAAGCGTCATCGAGGGACTTATGATCATTTGAATTTGTTTTGCCAAAGATACTCGACGTGCAAGCATGGCCCATTTTGGAAGGCAACATGTGGGATTACCCTAGAGGGTGCAAGTGTGATTGTGTATTGATTTCATGTATTTGTCTTGTATTAGGTTATCTAGCGTTTGGTTTTATGTACATACAAACCCTAGGTCTAACCATGGTATAATTGAAAGCGGTAAATTGCAAGAATTTAAAGTCTACGCTATTACAAAATAAGTATCCGGGAGTGGGGGTACAAATTTACGAATGGGGATGAGACTTAGGAATGTAGTGTCCAATAGATTACAACCAAATCGAATCGATCAAATGTAACGAATATACAAAAATAAGCAAATGTATAATGTATCAAATGTAAGTATATTGTGTAAGTGTACATGTATATGTGTATGTATATTTGTATATGTAATTATTTACAGGTGCGAAAATGTGAAATTAATGTATTTTTAAGTATTGTTAACTTAAATGAAAAATTAAATGTTTATTTAATTAATCTTTGATTTGTGATCTTGTATTTTCTTTGATATGTACAAAAAAGAATGTTTTAATTAAATGAAAAGAAAAATGTTTTCAATCTTAATTATATTGTGTATAAAAGATGTATCTTTATATTTTTGTGTTACAAACTAATATTAATTAAATGTTAAGAATTTAAATTATGTATAAAAATGTATTTTAATGTATGTACAAAAAGAGTATTTTACTTAAAACAAAAATTATATATTTATGTACAAATATTTTCCAAGAAAAGGAATTGTATTAACTTAAAGAATTTATGTATAAATCGAAATAAGTTAAATGAAAATAAAAAAAGTGTTTTAAACAATGTATGTTTATGTACTAAGGCATTAATGTACAAATTAAGTATTAATCTTAAGAAAAATTATATTCTATGTATAAAAAATAAAAGAAAATGTAAGTTTATTTATAGAGAAAAAAATATTATTTGTATAAGTTTCTATATTATAAAAATATTGTTAGTGTAAAAAAAAGGTTATGTTAATTTATGTATATAAAAAAAAAGGAATATGATGATAAAAAAAAATAGTTTGAAATAAGTTAGAAATGGGCTCGAGGGGGGGGGGGGGGTGTGAATTGGAATATGCTTTGGGCTTAGGCGTGGTTGAAACGGGAAAGGCCCAGCAAGTTTGACAAACGTTTTAGGGTTTTGATTATTGTTTGCAATTGGAAAATGCTTAGGGTTTTGAGACAGAGGCGCCGTTGCTAATTCCACTTCGTCTTCTCTGTTCGTTTCCTTCATCTCTCCAACCCAGGGCCACTGATCCCCTCCAACCTTCGACTACCGGGTGCCACTTCCGTCCTCATCTCCTCACCGTTGTTCAGTTAAAGATGGCAAGAAAGGTAACGAGATTTTGGACACTTTAAAGTTCTTTTTAATTTATGTCTTTGCATGTCATGATTCCTTGATTATTGAATCTCATTTTGTGTTTTATTGTTGTTTCTGTGAGCGAAAGAAGAAGGGAAGGGGTTTATACCTTAGGTTTTTGGGAGATGGAGATGAGGCGGACCGAAGGCGCTGAGGATGGCCGGAGGGCGGAGGTTCGATGATGATGGACTCGGAACCATGGTTTGTGTATTCTTTGTCTTTTGCCCTTTTATTTGGTGATGATGATGAACTGAGCCTTTTTGATATTCAATTCTTTCTTCTTCTCTTTCACTGTATGCTGAACATGTTTGACATTCTTTGAAACGCTTGTTGCCTTTGAGTTGCCTTTGAACGTTTGCCTGTGATGAGGGTTCTCTGAGGCTTTGGGTATAGTTGATTCTTTTCCTCTTTTCTTCTAGCCTGTTGCCTTGAATGTTGCTTCTGCCTACTTCTTCTGTTGCCTATTTTGTATATTGGCCTATGATGAAGGCTTTTCTGAGGCCTGATGGGTTGCCTGATGATGTTTGATACGCTTACGTATGCTTCTGGGTGTTTGCTAGCTTGATGGCCATATGATGCTGTTGAATTGGTGTTTACAGTGGTTTAGGCTTCACAGTTTATGCTGGCTTTTGTTAGGATAATTTTGTTTAGGTTTTGAGTTGGACAGGTTTTGGGCATATGCGTTGATGCAGGCCTGGACTTGGTTTGAGCTTGTTTCAGGCTTGGGGTTTATCTGATTTTTGTTAGGCTTCAGGCAGGGCGAGGCTTGAGGCTTTTCTGGTTTTTGTTAGGCTTTAGGCAGGGTGAGGCTTGAGGCTTTTCTGGTTTTTGTTAGGCTTCAGGCAGGGTGAGGCTTGGGTTTGAAACTGGTTTTTTGGCTTATGTTTTGATGATAGGCTTTGCAGGTTTTTATGTTACTGGCTTTTGTTGACAGTGGTCTCCTTTGAATGGCAAGGCTTATGCAGGTCTTGTGCAGGTTAACTGGTTTATGGTTTTTGTTGTTGCAGTTTGAGTTTTAACTACAGGTTACAGGCTTGTGGTGTACACAGGTTTATTGTTTTTGGTTTTATATCCTTCTGCTGTTTTATTGACCAAGAAAACTTTATATTTTCTTTCCCCCTCTTTATCCACTGTGCTATTGCAGTTTGTTGTATATACCTTTCTTGCCTAAAGCCTCAAAGCCAGTAAGCCTAAACATTTCTTCTCTCTTCTCTCTCTCCAGTACACTTTAGCATTAAAATAATGTTTATGCTTTGTACTTTATTTTCTGAAAGGGCAATTTTTTTTGGGAAATGATGAAGAATTATGTTGCTTACATATCATGCTTTTCTCTGCATTTTTTATCTCTTCTTTTGACAGCTTCTTGTACTTTGTATCTTTTGATATCCTTCCAAATCTTCTTTTTGACAGCTTTGGTAGCCTTGTACAGTTTGACAGCAAGTTTGAATTTTTCAGTTTGGACTTTGTAGTTTGATTTGCACTTTGGAGTTTGGACTTGAACTATGCAGTTTGACAATTTTTGAATTGTGCAATTTTGACTTTTGTGCATTCATTTTTAGCAAATAAATATTCGTCCCTCTTTGTGAACCGGGAGAAATCCCGTGATTTACAGAGAGGGCTAAGTGATCCCAATCAGTGGCCCTTAATGATGAACTGTAATTTTATCTGTCTCCTTTATTTATTTATCTGCTATTGATTTTCCTTTTTTTTCATTTGCAGATAAAAAATTGAATGGAGCATTGGAGCAAGGGATGGCAGATGAAGAAATGAAGATTAAAAAAAAGAGTTTAGGATAGTTTTATTTAGGTTTAAATTACTTGTAAAATCATTGTTGTAAATAAATTGTAAACAATAATTGTACGAATAATTTAAAAATAAATAAAAGTTTTTATTATCCAATTAATTCTTTTTCCTCCTTTTGTTTATTTATTATTTATAATTCTTTAATTATAATAATTGAAAATAAATTCCAATCATTTAATCTTAGAATAATAAATAATTTAAATAAACAATGCTTTAGCATTTGATCAGTTAAACCTGGTATTTCCAATATCCAAAGCAAAACAACAGTTAATCAAAACAACTGATCAGGCGCATTCCCTTTTTTACTGATTTTTTACCAAACACTGCAAATCCAAACTGAATGTATCCTTTTACCGGTTCAATCAAACAAACGTGAATTCAATCCAAATGCATTCTTTTACTGATTAAGTCAAACAATGCGAATTCAAACCAAATCTCGGAATAACTTGCAAAGCATCGTAGAATTAAATCTTTCTGAAGAACCGCGCATGAACAACCCTAATTCCTGATTAAATACCAAAGAAGCGTTCGCCTGATCGAAGTTGAGCCAAAATCAATCAAAACCCTAAACCAATTGTTTGAAACATTCTAGAGCCCTGAAAATCAGTAAAAACCCTAATTGCGTCTGACTGACGAGAAAAGTCTGTTTGACCGATTCTTGAGCCAGTTTGAAAGATCAGGAAAAGCCTGAAGCTGTGATTTCTTGTGGTAAAATGCGAGGGCAAATTTTGGGGTACAACAGTTGCCCCTGTTCAATCTTCTTGGACCTGAAGAGTTAGATTGGCAAGTTTGCCTTTCGCGACTTGAAGGTAAAAGAATATTGGACACTAAAGTACCCAGAAAATTTGCACTCGGCGATGTGATGGTAGAGGTGAATGGGCTTAAAGATGCCATTTGGTGATGGGCTTAAAGATGCCATCTGATGCGATAGAATCTTGTCGGGGGATGGGCTTAGAGATGCCATCTGAGAATGGGCTTAAAGATGCCATTTGGTGACTGTTGGTAGGAGGATGGGCTTATAGATGCCATCTGGTGACGTTGAACTGTATGTCAATGGTGAATGGACGAGCATCAGAAAGGTATCCATGTTTTGGAATATCTCTGAACTGGGGGTCTGAGACAGCAATAGATTTGACATCCAGTGTTGGGAAGAATCCGTAAACTGTTTTCCGAAGCCTGAAGGAGGAACCGGTGTAGGGTTTCCTGATGATGAGTCCGTGTGAAACTGCATCTGGGTGAATCTGGAACAAATATCAGAATGTCGCCGTGTCTGGGTCACATATGAACTGTCTCTGAGTTAATCTGGAATAAGTATCAGAATGTCGCCATGTCTGGGTCACATCTGAACTATCTCTGGATGAATCTCGGAAGATGATCTTTGTCTGTCGACTGATCTTACCTGAAAAGGTAAAGGGTTAGTTGTAGGCAATGTTATGATGCATGATGCAATGTATATTACACCAATATTTACGACATGAATGTGATGAATGCGCATGTAAGCTGATAAGCTATCTTGCTGAGGATAAATGAATCCTGGATGGCCGAAGATAAAAGAATCTTGACTGCTGCCGGGGAGAACAATTCCTTGGCTGCTGCTGTGGAGGGCAAGAATCTTCAATTGTTAAAAATGAGAAGTCTTGGGACCACTGTTGGGGAAATCAGAAGCTTGGGTTGTATGCCAAGCTACTGGGGTCTTCCTGTTTTGAGGAGTTCTGTGTAGGATTTCCTGATGATGAGTCCGTGTAAAACCGCATCGGGTTTTTGAACACTTTTGACATTCGAATGCCCCAAGTGGTGATGTAGATAACTTCCTGGCTTGTTACAGGTGTTGATCTACAATCAGTCGTCCACAGATATCTTCCTGGCTTATTACAGGTGTTGATCTGGAACTCTTCGTCAATAGATATGCCCTGGCTGGATACAGGAATCGAATCTTCAAACTCTTCAGACGTGCCCTGGCTAGATACAGGAATCGAGTCTGGAAATGTGATAGTTAACAGATATGCCCTGGCTGGATACAGGAATCGAATCTTCAAACTCTTCAGACGTGCCCTGGCTAGATACAGGAATCGAGTCTGGAAATGTGATAGTTAACAGATATGCCCTGGCTGGATACAGGAATCGAATCCTCAAACTCTTCAGACGTGCCCTGGCTAGATACAGGAATCGACTCTGGAAATAGTCGTCAACAGATATGCCCTGGCTGGGTACAGGAATCGAATCCTCAAACTCTTCAAACGTGCCCTGGCTAGATACAGGAATCGAATCTGGAAATAGTCGTCAACAGATATGCCCTGGCTGGATACAGGAATCGAATCCTCAAACTCTTCAGACGTGCCCTGGCTAGATACAGGAATCGAGTCTGGAAATGTGATAGTTAACAGATATGCCCTGGCTGGATACAGGAATCGAATCTTCAAACTCTTCAGACGTGCCCTGGCTAGATACAGGAATCGAGTCTGGAAATGTGATAGTTAACAGATATGCCCTGGCTGGATACAGGAATCGAATCTTCAAACTCTTCAGACGTGCCCTGGCTAGATACAGGAATCGAGTCTGGAAATGTGATAGTTAACAGATATGCCATGGCTGGATACAGGAATCGAATCTTCAAACTCTTCAGACGTGCCCTGGCTAGATACAGGAATCGAGTCTGGAAATGTGATAGTTGATTTGTTGAACACTTTTGACATTCGAATGCCCCAAGTGGTGATGACGGAGTCTTGAATCAGATTACTCTGCATATTGAGAGATTTCTTGAAATCTTGACTGGACTGCCCCAGGTTAACTGAACTGTGAAAGATCTGTTGGACCTTGACTGGACTGCCCCAGGTTAACTGAACTTTGAAAGATCTATTGGACCTTGACTGGACTTCCCCAGGTTAATTGGATTTTGAAAGATCTGTTGGACCTTGACTGGACTGCCCCAGGTTAATTGGATGGTGCTATGTCATGCCCCTTGCTGATAGGAGATTTCTAATGGAAGTGTCATCCTCTTGAAGTGATTTTAACTTACTGAGAGAGTTTTCGTTCCTCCGAACATTCGCTGTATGAAATTATTCGCTGTCAAACAAAAAGCCAGATGCAGACAGTGATATTCAAGCAATGCAAAGTTTATGTTTGTCTCGAAGTTTTGAAAAATGCGTTTTTAGCAGAAAACTTTTTATAAGACAGATCAACACAAGATTTAGAGGAAAGCCTTACAGGAGTCAGGATACCTTTTGTAACAGTACGCTTCCGAACTAACCCATGCTTCAATTAGGACTTTTGAAGGGTTGTAACGTGGCTTGGTTCACGGTTTAAGAAACAAAGGATAAAGGCTCAAAGTATATTTGTACCCACCCGCTCTTCGTGATGTTCTTCAACCTAAGCTCAGTTAATTGTGCGTCACACTCTGTTTTGAGTTTGGAACGACTTTTGGGCGATGGTTCACCAGTTGAATTTGGGGAGACAGTCATCATCTCCTTTTTTCTTTTTCAACATTTTTCATGTTGTTGAGGATTTTGTAATAACCTCACTATTTTGATTTTGATTTGTTATCCCTAACTTTTGCCTGACTGTTCCCATTTTCGAGATTACAGTCAGCGGGATGCCCCAGCTTTCTTAAGCCTCCTTTATAGGTTTTGGCTTGGTGGGCTTTTCTCTTTTGAGAGATTGACTGTCTATGTGATAGGGAACCACCCTTGTCTTTTGATTCGAAAGGAATGCTTTTCTTTTTCTTTGACGTCGTTCGTTGTATTACGAACTGAGAGTTTGCGGCTTCAATGCGCGTTTCTCTTGAATTAACTGAGATACTACCCTGCCCCGGGTTTATATCAAAGGTTTTGATTGTTTAGAACAGAAAACTCCTACTTCTTTGGCTCGAAGGGGTTGACTAGGGATTATCTTCCTTATAACTCCAGTGTTTGGGAATTGAAAGAAATGCCTGTACATCATCAGCAAGGTCTGTTCAAAAGCATACTGTATAAGATCATGGTATTGTTTCGTCATCCTCCCTCTAAAGGCTTACAGCTTTTTATCAAGAGTCAAATATCATGAAGAAAAGCATAAGAGTAGTGAAACGAATGGATGAATTCAAGACAAACATATGCAATGCATTAATGAAAACAGAGTTTAACATCAACAGATAATCGTTCGACAGCAAAAGAAATTACAACTTTGAAAATTCAAAAAGAAGCAAAAGTCTTTCAGCTTGAGCTTCATCACTTCAGGTGGAGAACCCTTTAACGGAAGATTTTCATCTCACCGTCTGGCATGAATTCCAGCACTCCAATGTCGATCAGATCTTGAATCTTGTCCTTCAAGGCACAACAGTCGTTGGTGTCGTGTCCCGGGCTGTAGGAGTGGTAAGCACAAAATGCGTCGGGACGATAGTTAGGAGAGGAGGTATTGAGCTTCTGTGGAGGATCCTTTAGGGTAAGCAGGTTGAACTCCAACAGGCGCTTCAGTATGAAGAATGATGGTATTTCAGTCTCCGTGAACTGTCTTCCCGACGTTTCTTGCTTACACCGATTACCCCATTGACGCTGGCGAGATTGTTGATGGGCTTGTGACCCTGAAGCAAGCGAAGGAGCCTTCCCCTTGTCTTCTTGAGTGGATGGAGGCTGAGCGGTGACTTGCTCTTCAACCTCAGATGTTTGCCCCAATTGGTTGTTTGGAAGCAGTTGGCGGACAAGAACTCTGAGTTCCTCTTGTCTTTGAGATAGGTCTTGGATGAGAGCCATCTGGCCCACCAACTGTCCCATCACTTGGGTCCTCAATGTTGTTAGATCAAATTTCAGCTCCGCAAGCTGATCACTCCTGGCATTGTTGGAATTCTCCAAGCCCTTTGTGAGGAGAGCTTTCATCTCTTCTTGCCCCAGAGACAAGTTCAGGAACATCTCCTGCAGCTGAGCAGTCTGGTCTTGGATGTCTTTGACAGACCTTTCTAGAGCCATCTCTTACTGAAATAAACAGCAGGAGATTAAGGAAACCTGAAAAAGGAAAGATCGTCAAGATGCAATGCATGATATGTGGATGCATGCTTTCAAGGATCTCTTGGGGTAAACACAAGAAAATGTTAGAGGTTGAACTTTGCTCTTGATTGGAGAACTTTGCACCGGTGGATGTCTTTCCACTAGAATCAAGCTCACCATGTCGAGTGGGTCATAGCCACTGATTCAAGTTGTTGTACTTGATCTTTGATGGCATTGGTTAGAGGATAAACCTCTTACCCCTTGGTAGACGTCTGGTTCAATGTAACCCTGCATCAAAAGAACCCTCGAGATCCTTGAAATGGTTATTGCAAATGCTATGGTATGATGTCATGATGTTATGTACATGTATGCACAAGCAAGTAAGTGTATATACAGGCGAACATATTCACACAAGGCAAACAAGTCCTTAGGTTTAGGCTTGCATGGGGTTCAGGTACTACCCTCTTTCAGTTTCGTTGGTTAAAACCTGTCCTATCAAAAGTAACCGGGTTCTAGAGGATCTCAAATCATTGGCTACCCTCGATCGGTCATAACTCCAACATCGCTATCTTTTCTTGCGGCCGGAACCATCGCGAGAGTTTAGCCTTAATGAGTGTAGCATACTGCTACTGTTCTAATGGCCAAGTTGGGTCAATTTAGGATTCTAAGGTCGGTTGGTGCTTAATGACTCTTTGGAAGACCCATATTCTCCCCGTTTCAACACGAGGGATATCGGTACAGACCAAGGCGCCACACGAATGTAGCCACTGCTTCACCCATGTCGGTATACGTCGGACAGGTCCCTCACAGATTATGCTACCTAAAAGGGTATTCCCCAGATCCGGGTTAGGATCTATGAAACTCCGATACAAAGCCCACAAATGTAAAAGCAAACAAAGCAATCAATTGAAAACAAAGGTGATCTAAACCCTAAGGTAACCCCACTTTTAAGTAATCCCCAGCAGAGTCGCCAGTTCTGTGATACGGTGGGAGAACTGACTATGTGTTTTGCGTTTGTATTCGCACTTGTTCGGTTGAGCAAGAGTCGCCACCGACTTTTTATTTTATCCTAAAGGAAAGGTTAAAAAAGCACAGCAAAAACCTTTTGAGATATTTCGTGGGTCCGGGGGGTAGATTATGAAAAGGGAAGGTATTAGCACCCTTTTCATCCATGGTTATCCATGGGCTCTTAGTTACTTGGTTTTTAGATCACTTGCCTTGATTTTCGATTGCTTGAAAATGTGGTGTGTGTGTGTGTTTTGAAAATGTTTTGGAAGAAGATGCCTTGTCTTAGGCTACCCTTGTAACAATTCTTTACTCGAATGTTTTACAAAGGTGTGTATCTTTTCGAAAAGATGTTTCAAATGTTTTTGAGAGTTTGTTTGAAAGTGTTTGTGGAGTGTGATTTTTGAAAAGAAGGCAAGTGTTTTTACAAGTTGATCTCAAGTAACTAAGAGTTTTGTCTACCCTATTGTACTCAAAGGTTTTCTCTATGTTTTCAACCTTTTTTAACAATTTTGTTCCACCATTGAATTTGGTGGACAATCTTGCGTTTAGGAAGTTTAACGAGACGGGCGCGGGTCATCGTATGGACCATGAATGCAATGGTGCCAAGTGTCTTTGGCAATTTGCTTTGAAGGGACTATGATCATTCCATTTAGGCAACTTTCGAAAGCGTCATCGAGGGACTTATGATCATTTGAATTTGTTTTGCCAAAGATACTCGACGTGCAAGCATGGCCCATTTTGGAAGGCAACATGTGGGATTACCCTAGAGGGTGCAAGTGTGATTGTGTATTGATTTCATGTATTTGTCTTGTATTAGGTTATCTAGCGTTTGGTTTTATGTACATACAAACCCTAGGTCTAACCATGGTATAATTGAAAGCGGTAAATTGCAAGAATTTAAAGTCTACGCTATTACAAAATAAGTATCCGGGAGTGGGGGTACAAATTTACGAATGGGGATGAGACTTAGGAATGTAGTGTCCAATAGATTACAACCAAATCGAATCGATCAAATGTAACGAATATACACAAATAAGCAAATGTATAATGTATCAAATGTAAGTATATTGTGTAAGTGTACATGTATATGTGTATGTATATTTGTATATGTAATTATTTACAGGTGCGAAAATGTGAAATTAATGTATTTTTAAGTATTGTTAACTTAAATGAAAAATTAAATGTTTATTTAATTAATCTTTGATTTGTGATCTTGTATTTTCTTTGATATGTACAAAAAAGAATGTTTTAATTAAATGAAAAGAAAAATGTTTTCAATCTTAATTATATTGTGTATAAAAGATGTATCTTTATATTTTTGTGTTACAAACTAATATTAATTAAATGTTAAGAATTTAAATTATGTATAAAAATGTATTTTAATGTATGTACAAAAAGAGTATTTTACTTAAAACAAAAATTATATATTTATGTACAAATATTTTCCAAGAAAAGGAATTGTATTAACTTAAAGAATTTATGTATAAATCGAAATAAGTTAAATGAAAATAAAAAAAGTGTTTTAAACAATGTATGTTTATGTACTAAGGCATTAATGTACAAATTAAGTATTAATCTTAAGAAAAATTATATTCTATGTATAAAAAATAAAAGAAAATGTAAGTTTATTTATAGAGAAAAAAATATTATTTGTATAAGTTTCTATATTATAAAAATATTGTTAGTGTAAAAAAAAGGTTATGTTAATTTATGTATATAAAAAAAAGGAATATGATGATAAAAAAAAATAGTTTGAAATAAGTTAGAAATGGGCTCGAGGGGGGGGGGGGGTGTGAATTGGAATACGCTTTGGGCTTAGGCGTGGTTGAAACGGGAAAGGCCCAGCAAGTTTGACAAACGTTTTAGGGTTTTGATTATTGTTTGCAATTGGAAAATGCTTAGGGTTTTGAGACAGAGGCGCCGTTGCTAATTCCACTTCGTCTTCTCCGTTCGTTTCCTTCATCTCTCCAACCCAGGGCCACTGATCCCCTCCAACCTTCGACTACCGGGCGCCACTTCCGTCCTCATCTCCTCACCGTTGTTCAGTTAAAGATGGCAAGAAAGGTAACGAGCTTTTGGACACTTTAAAGTTCTTTTTAATTTATGTCTTTGCATGTCATGATTCCTTGATCATTGAATCTCATTTTGTGTTTTATTGTTGTTTCTGTGAGCGAAAGAAGAAGGGAAGGGGTTTATACCTTAGGCTTTTGGGAGATGGAGATGAGGCGGACCGGAGGCGCTGAGGATGGCCGGAGGGCGGATGTTCGATGATGATGGACTCGGAACCCTGGTTTGTGTATTCTTTGTCTTTTGCCCTTTTATTTGGTGATGATGATGAACTGAGCCTTTTTGATATTCACTTCTTTCTTCTTCTCTTTCACTGTATGCTGAACATGCTTGATATTCTTTGAAACGCTTGTTGCCTTTGAGTTGCCTTTGAACGTTTGCCTGTGATGAGGGTTCTCTGAGGCTTTGGGTATAGTTGATTCTTTTCCTCTTTTCTTCTAGCCTGTTGCCTTGAATGTTGCTTCTGCCTACTTCTTCTGTTGCCTATTTTGTATATTGGCCTATGATGAAGGCTTTTCTGAGGTCTGATGGGTTGCCTGATGATGTTTGATACGCTTACGTATGCTTCTGGGTGTTTTCTAGCTTGATGGCCATATGATGCTGTTGAATTGGTGTTTACAGTGGTTTAGGCTTCACAGTTTATGCTGACTTTTGTTAGGATAATTTTGTTTAGGTTTTGAGTTGGACAGGTTTTGGGCATATGCGTTGATGCAGGCCTGGACTTGGTTTGAGCTTGTTTCAAGCTTGGGGTTTATCTGATTTTTGTTAGGCTTCAGGCAGGGTGAGGCTTGAGGCTTTTCTGGTTTTTGTTAGGCTTTAGGCAGGGTGAGGCTTGAGGCTTTTCTGGTTTTTGTTAGGCTTCAGGCAGGGTGAGGCTTGGGTTTGAAACTGGTTTTTTGGCTTATGTTTTGATGATAGGCTTTGCAGGTTTTTATGTTACTGGCTTTTGTTGACAGTGGTCTCCTTTGAATGGCAAGGCTTATGCAGGTCTTGTGCAGGTTAACTGGTTTATGGTTTTTGTTGTTGCAGTTTGAGTTTTAACTGCAGGTTACAGGCTTGTGGTGTACACAGGTTTATTGTTTTTGGTTTTATATCCTTCTGCTGTTTTATTGACCAAGAAAACTTTATATTTTCTTTCCCCCCTCTTTATCCACTATGCTATTGCAGTTTGTTGTATATACCTTTCTTGCCTAAAGCCTCAAAGCCAGTAAGCCTAAACATTTCTTCTCTCTTCTCTCTCTCCAATACACTTTAGCATTAAAATAATGTTTATGCTTTGTACTTTATTTTCTGAAAGGGCAATTTTTTTTGGGAAATGATGAAGAATTATGTTGCTTGCATATCATGCTTTTCTCTGCATTTTTTATCTCTTCTTTTGACAGCTTCTTGTACTTTGTATCTTTTGATATCCTTCCAAATCTTCTTTTTGACAGCTTTGGTAGCCTTGTACAGTTTGACAGCAAGTTTGAATTTTTCAGTTTGGACTTTGTAGTTTGATTTGCACTTTGGAGTTTGGACTTGAACTATGCAGTTTGACAATTTTTGAATTGTGCAATTTTGACTTTTGTGCATTCATTTTTAGCAAATAAATATTCGTCCCTCTTTGTGAACCGGGAGAAATCCCGTGATTTACAGAGAGGGCTAACTGATCCCAATCAGTGGCCCTTAATGATGAACTGTAATTTTATCTGTCTCCTTTATTTATTTATCTGCTATTGATTTTCCTTTTTTTTCATTTGCAGATAAAAAATTGAATGGAGCATTGGAGCAAGGGATGGCAGATGAAGAAATGAAGATTAAAAAAAAGAGTTTAGGATAGTTTTATTTAGGTTTAAATTACTTGTAAAATCATTGTTGTAAATAAATTGTAAACAATAATTATACGAATAATTTAAAAATAAATAAAAGTTTTTATTATCCAATTAATTCTTTTTCCTCCTTTTGTTTATTTATTATTTATAATTCTTTAATTATAATAATTGAAAATAAATTCCAATCATTTAATCTTAGAATAATAAATAATTTAAATAAACAATGCTTTAGTATTTGATCAGTTAAACCTGGTATTTCCAATATCCAAAGCAAAACAACAGTTAATCAAAACAACTGATCAGGCGCATTCCCTTTTTTACTGATTTTTTACCAAACACTGCAAATCCAAACTGAATGTATCCTTTTACCGGTTCAATACAACAAACGTGAATTCAATCCAAATGCATTATTTTACTGATTAAGTCAAACAATGCGAATTCAAACCAAATCTCGGAATAACTTGCAAAGCATCATAGAATTAAATCTTTCTGAAGAACCGCGCATGAACAACCCTAATTCCTGATTAAATACCAAAGAAGCGTTCGCCTGATCGAAGTTGAGCCAAAATCAATCAAAACCCTAAACCAATTGTTTGAAACATTCTAGAGCCCTGAAAATCAGTAAAAACCCTAATTGCGTCTGACTGACGAGAAAAGTCTGTTTGACCGATTCTTGAGCCAGTTTGAAAGATCAGGAAAAGCCTGAAGCTGTGATTTCTTGTGGTAAAATGCGAGGGCAAATTTTGGGGTACAACAGTGACCGATGCTGAGGATTCAAAAACCTTTGATTGTTGAAGATGAGAAATCCTTGCTGACTGCTTGGGGATTAAAGATCTTTGATTGTTGAGAATGAGAAATCCTAGGACCACTGGTGGGGATTGAAAATCCTTGGTGACTTGTGGGGATTTTAACAAGAGCTTTACCAACTTCTGCAGGGAATGAGAATTCTTCATGACTTCCCTGGGGAATAAGGAAAACTCTGACGACCTCTACTGGGGAATTAAAACCCGGGAGGCTTCTACTGGAGAAATGAGACTGAGAATCTTCAATCTTCTGAGAAATGACCTTGTGGGGAGAATGCTTACTCGGTCGGGGAAATCAGGAGCTTGGGTTGTATGCCAATCTACTGGGGAAGTTGGGGAAAGCTGAATGGTTCCCACTGGGGATTGATAGTTGGAATTTTGACTTCGCTGGGGAAGAAGGTTTAGAATACTCTAGCTCCTGCTAGGGATACGTATTTCAGGGTTTTCGGGCTCCATCGGGGATCGGGTTTTAACTCTGATGGGAATTTTGAAGCTTAACCTAGCTGGGGAATCAAGTCTTAGACTGCATTGGCTCCGCTGTGGATTTTGAAGCTTAACTTCGCTGGGGAAATATACTCCAAAATTTGCCTTATTGAGGATCTGAATGATGTATCGTAGGGGATTTCTTCTGGAATAGCCTAAAGACGTCTTCCTGCCCTTTCAATCTACCAGTAATTATCCTTTCTCAATTTCATTTTATTTGTAAGAAGTGATTATATTCAAATGCATATGCCTATTTAACAAAACATTGGACATTTTCAAATAAAACATAAGTGTAAAAAGAAAAGAAAGGCAAGCGAATTTCTGCACTTTGAAGTATATTTGTATTAACTTTTGTGAGTATCTTTGTACAAAGGAGACAGACATCCTAGTAAGAGAATGTTGTCGTAAAAATTGAAAAATTTTATACAAAAGAAAGATGGCTATGTGTAACAATTCCATGGGATTCCCATTCTGCTATAGCCTTCACAACTCTGAATATTTTTTCCATTCGCTGCTTCGTCTGCCGATGACTAGATTAATCAGAAGCTAGGAGCTTGTTGGTGAAGAGATTGTTCTTAAAGTGATCCGACGAGACATAGTCATACGCTTTAATTCCCTAACTTTTTCCTGGACCGCCCTTTCGGGTTTTCGATCCACCGGGAAACCCTTTTTTACCCAAGTCGCCCTTTCGGGTTTTCAACTTGCCGGGTGTACAATTTTTTTGTTTTATCCCTAATTTTTGCCTGAACTGCCCTTTCGGGTTTTCGATTCACCGGGATGCCCATTTTTGCCCAAGTCGCCCTTTCGGGTTTTCAACTTGTCGGGTCGTTTTATGCGTAGTATCTTTTGACTATGTCTGCGTTCGCAGGGTGCGGCAAGTCGTCACCGTCCATGGTGGTCAAAATCATTGCCCCACCAGAAAAGATGCTTTTGATCATGAATGGTCCTTCATAAGTAGGAGTCCACTTGCCCCTGGGATCACTTTGCGGTAAGATGATCCGCTTGATTACAAGATCTCCGACTTGATATATCTGACGTCTGACTTTCTTGTTGAAAGCCTTGATCATCAGTTTTTGATACGTCTGACCATGACAAATAGCCGTAAGTCACTTCTCGTCGATCAAATTAAGTTGATCAAGCCGGGTCTGAATCCAATCGTCTTCACTCAAACCAGCGTCCTTCATAATCCTTAAGGAATGAATCTGAACTTCCATGGGTAGAACAGCTTCCATGCCATATACTAAAGAAAATGGGGTTGCCCCTGTTGAAGTACGTATCGTGGTACGATATCCATGTAGGGCAAACGGTAACATCTCGTGTCAGTCCTTGAAGGTGACTGTCATCTTTTGAATGATCTTCTTAATATTTTTGTTCGCGGCTTCAACAACACCGTTCATCTTCGGCCGATAGGGAGATGAATTGTGATGATAAATATTGAACTGTTTGCATAGAGAGGTGATCATAGTGTTGTTCAAATTCGTACCGTTGTCTGTGATGATCCTGTCGGGGACACCATACTGGCATATGAGGTTCTGCTTGATGAAACGGGCAACCACATTCTTTGTAACAGAGGCAAAGGAAGCTGCTTCGACCCACTTGGTGAAATAATCAATAGCCACCAATATGAAGCGATGTCCATTGGATGCCGTGGGCTTGATCTCTCCAATCATGTCAATGCCCCACATTGTGAATGGCCAAGGAGCTGTCAGAACGTAGAGAGGAACAGGAGGAATATGTACCTTGTCGGCGTAGACTTGGCACTTGTGGCAGGTACGAGAATGTTGATGACAATCAGCTTCCATGGTAGACCAGTAGTAGCCTGCCCTTAGAATCTTCTTAGCCATCGTATGTCCGCTCAAGTGGGTGCAGAATGTGCCGCTGTGTATCTCAGTCATGATCAACTCTGCCTCAGCTTTGTCCACACAACAAAGTAAAACACAATCATGGCTGCGCTTATAAAGGATGCCATTGCTTAGGAAGAACTTGGCAGCAAATTTCCTTAAGAACTTTTTGTCATTGACGGAAGTTCCTTCAGGATATTCTCTAGTCTGGAGATACCTTTTGATTTCATGAAACCAGGGTTGTTCCACTTGTAATCTCAAGCCTCAACTCAACTTTAGTTTTGATGAAAGACAAACAAGCACTACGGCAAGAAGGAAAAGAAGTGGAATTAGCTTAAAGCATCATTCACTCAAAGCTTCAAGGATCATGGCAAGCAAACAAGTATATCAATTCTCATTTGAACTAAATTGATTAGAAATGCTCAAAAATGATATACACACTTGCCACAACACTTCACTTAAAGTTTAAAGCAAATTCTAAGTTTTTAACTAATGTAAATCGATCAACACATCATGTAAATCGATTTACACATGTTTTTTTAAAAAACTGATTGCGTCTGGCAGCAATCGATTTACATGGAGTGTAAATCGATTGATTACTGAACTGAGTTAATTTTTAACACTAGTAAATCGATTAACACATCATGTAAATTGATTTAAACTTCAAATTTTTTAAAACAAGAACGTTACAAACCCGTGCAATCGATTTACATCTAATGCTAATCGATTTACACGTTGTAATTTTTGAAAAATCTGAACTTGATTCAAGATATCCTTCACACATTTTCTCTAATGGTTGCATGGTCATACATTGCATCTTCTCAAGTTTTACAAACAGAAAAGTGGCATCCATTTGGAAAGGTATCTTGATTGCTTTAAATACTAAATCTTTCAAATTATAAAAAAACTCTTCTCTCATGCAATAATTCTAAACTTTGTAAAATATTCAAACTTCATATTTCTTAATTTTTAAGAACAAAGATTTTTTGCACTTTCACACATATAAGAACAGAAATCTTTGATCATTTTCTAACCATTGTGTTACAGTTTGAATTGCTTACAAGAGAAGAAAGAAGAAACTTCATTGAAGTCACTCTATATGATCAA
This sequence comes from Vicia faba, assembly GCA_948472305.1. Lineage (NCBI taxonomy): Eukaryota > Viridiplantae > Streptophyta > Magnoliopsida > Fabales > Fabaceae > Vicia > Vicia faba. The sequence continues at coordinate 986,298,437 of OX451740.1, read as the reverse complement.
CATCTTTCAAGAAATCATATTTCATAGAATTATACTAAGTGTAACTTATTTCCAGGATTGTTGGAATTAAGTATTAGAATACTTTTGTACCTTGTTGTCCATTGTTGGAAACAAGAGGTATCTTTTGAGAGGATTGTTCTCAAGAGACTTATTGGAAATCCAAGAGGGTGTTCTTGGTATTTGTTAGTGTATTTAGTTGATAAGACTAGGAAGAGTCTTGTAAAAGTTCTAACAAAATAGTGAAATCTCTTGCGTGTTTGCAAGGGGACTGGACGTACTTCCGGGGTGTGGAAGGAACCAGGATAAATCTCCGTGTCTCTTTACTTTCTGCACTTTACCGTTTTCCATAGCACTAAAACAAAACCAGAAAGTGTAAAATAAATCAAAAATCGACCACTACCTAATTCACCCCCCTCTTAGGCGCAATCTTAAACTTACAATTGGTATCAGAGCAGGTTATAGGTAACCTGCTCCTAGAGATCCAGAATGGCTTCCGCAAATCAACAACCCATTTTCAGAGATGGTGGTAGTAAAAACAAGCCTCCTCTATTTTGTGGCGAATACTTTGATTTTTGGAAAATACGCATGAGGGCGCATCTAGAATCACAAGGAGAAGAAATCTGGGATGCCGTAGAAAATGGTCCATTCACTCCTATAACAGTTATCAATGGTGTCGGCACGGCTAAACCCAAAACTGCATGGATGATGACGACAAGAAAAAGGTCCTCTATAATAAAAAGGTCGTAAATCTCCTTCAAGGTGCACTATGAATGGATGAGTTCTTTCGTGTATCTGCATGTAAATTGGCGAAAGAAATATGAGACACCTTGATACAAACACATGAAGGAACCGTTGAAGTTAAGAGATCAAGGCTGAATACTTTAAGTCAAGAATACGAGTTATTCCGAATGCACCCCGGAGAAACCATTCTCGACCTACAAAAGAGATTCATCCACTTAACAAATCACTTAAATGCTCTTGGTAAAACCTTGACAAATGATGAACTCAACTTGAAAGTCCTTAGATCATTGACTAGGGAATGACAACCAAAGGTAACAACAATCTCGGAAAAGAAGAGTCTCTCCACAATGACTTCCGCTACATTATTTGGCAAACTTCAAGAATACGAAACGGAACTCGGTAGACTTGAAAAACATGAGAATCTAGAAAAGAAATCCAAAAACATTGCTTTAAAAATTGAGTCAAAGGAAGTAGTAAAAGAAGACAATCCGGAAGAAGATGAAAATTTCATGCTTCTTGTTAAAAGACTTGGGAAGTTTTTTGGCAGAAATGACAAGGGCGGATCTCATTCAAATAAGAGAAAGCACTTCAAGAAAAGAGAAGCCTCCACATCAACACAAGATGTCTCATGTTATGAATGTGGAAAGCAAGGACATATCAAGCCAAACTGTCCAAATCTCCCAAAGAAAAACAGATTCAAAGGAAAGGACTCAAAACATAAGAAAGCCTACATAGCATGGGAAGATAATGATATGAGTAGTACATCGGAATCGGAAAGTGACGAATGTGCAAATTTAGCCTTAATGGCATCGCATCACTCCGACGATGAATAAGAGGTTAATAATGAATTTAATCTTTTTGATGATGATGTTCAAGGTGCCATTGATGAACTCTTGAAAGAATGCAAAAGTTTATACAAAAAGGTGTCAAGCCAAGAAAAAGAACTTCTAATTTGTCACGAAAAAATTGACACCATGACTAAAGATTTTGATCTTCAAAAACAGAATTTTATAAAAGAAAAGGAAAACTTTGCATGCACCAAGTGTGAATCAAATGTCTTTCAAATTGTTCAATTGAAAATAGTCATTGAATGATATGAAAAAGGACAAATAGGATTGGAAGGATTACTAAGCCAACAACGTTATCCATAAAAGAGGTCTTGGTTATGTGAATACTAAGAAACCAAGTAACAGTCCCACTGTTTTTGTAAAGGCTAGTAATAGTTCCAATCCAAAGATAGTAGAAAATAAGCAAGTTGTTAATAATCATCAAAAGAAAAAGCCTAATGTATCTAAAAGAAAACAAATTCCTAGATACAAGAGAAAATTTATTCCAAACTGTTTTTACTGTGGTATTGTTGGACACACACCTAATGCATGCTATATTAGAAATTTCAGTATGGCTAGTGGACACTATGCATGGGTGAAAAAGGGAACTAACTATGAAGGACCCAAGGCCACTTGGGTACCTAACAAGAAATAATTTGTTTTTGTAGGTATGCTTGAAATCCACATCAAACCTTTGGTATCTTGACAGTGGATGTTCAAAGCATATGACAGGAGATGTACACCAATTTTCATATCTAGTACATAAAGCCAAAAGGTATGTCACCTATGGAGACAACACCAAAGGAAAGATTCTTGGAATTGGAATAGTTGTCACACCTCCATCCATTCAAATTGAGGATGTTCTCTATGTTGAAGGATTAAAGCACAACCTTCTTAGCATAAGTCAACTTTGTGATAAAGGGTTCAAAATCAAATTCAACAAAGAAGAATGCCTAATTATGGATGAGGCAACCAATGAGGTAAAACTCAAAGGTATAAAATCTAACAATATTTTTATGATTACTTTAGATGATTTGTCTATGAAGGTACAATGTATCATGGTAAACAACAATGACGCTTGGTTATGGCACAAGAGGATTGCTCACATACACATGGAGCACTTGAATAAATTAGTTAAGCATGACTTAGTTATTGGTCTACCAAAGATGAAATTTATCAAAGACAAATTATGTAGTGCATGCCAAAAGGGCAAACAAATCAAATCAACTTTCAAACCAAAGAATGTGGTTTCAACAACAAGACCACTTCAATTGTTGCACATGGGTCTTTTTGGTCCATCTAGAACAAGAAGCTTCAGAGAGATCACGTACTCAAAAGAAATGTCGAGATTACTTTTGTGGACACTCAAAATCAACTCGCAGACATTTTCACAAAACCACTTGCAAAGGATGCATTCTTCAAAATTCATCGTGAACTCGGAATCCTAGATGAACAAGATATATAAGGTGCACTCTATACTTAACTATACATTAATGTACATATATATGTGCCTAGAAAATGTTTCAAATGTTAAAAATATTTTTTAATTTTTTTTTGTTGGAAGTAAATCGATTTACCAAGTGTGTAAATCAATTTACCACTAAAGCAAAACTCTTTTTTAATAAAATCTTTTTGAGTAAATCGATTTACCAAGTATGTAAATCGATTTACCACTGAACCAAAATCAATTTTAATAATTTTTTTTTGTGTAAATCGATTTATCAAATGGGCAAATCAATTTATCACTGAAACTGAAGCGTTTTTATTTAATTTTTCACTATGCAAATCGATTGATCCTACACACCAATCGATTTACACCTGTTCAACATGTGATATTTTTATGAGTCTTTAATATTTTGGTCAACCTTACCTTGCCTCTCAACCTCCCACCTTCTTTTTGACCAATCATGTAACCTTGACTAACCTCACTCAATTAAGTCTCATAAAGACCTCACTCTACTATTTAATCTCACCAAAACTCCCTCACTATCTCATAACACCAAAACTCACTCACTATCTCATATCAACACCAAAAATCTCTATCTTCCTTACTCCAAAACCCTAACCATCGCCATGACTCCCAAAAGAAAAGAAACAACCTCAGAAAAAGGAAAGAAGAAAACTGTTGCAGCCTCTGAAAACTCATTGCTCGAGTACCTCTCGGATACACAACGTGAAAGATTCATCAAGCACTTTCAAAAGAAAATAATCTCAGCTCCCAAATTCGGTATGTTATCTACCTTTCCTGATGAATGCTTCACTTTTCAAAGGGATTTGATTGCTTATGGGTTAGAACCGTTAATATCATCACGTGGTTACTATTATCCGGATCTAGTTCGAGTATTTTACAACAACATGCATTATGATAACAACAAATGCTATACCCATGTGCTCGGAACAAGAATTCCTCTGCATTCAAAAACAATAGGCAGAATTTTGAACATCCCATATACTGGAAGTTCTCTCTATGACCCAGAGGATGCTGACTGGGAAAATTATAGGAAGAGAAAATTCTTCTACAACATTGGCCGGTTGTCAGAAGCAGAATACCGTGCAAAGCGGATCCGTAGTCTTGGCGGTGTTATTCCGGCTCGGGACACTTGGAGTGCTGGTAATTTTCACATTGATGATAGATTGTTCCATTATTTTTTGGTATATATTTTATTTCCTAGAGCAGGAAATCATTGTACTGTAACCGATCTAGAATTGCAAATTCTCTATGCAAGGAAAAATGGCATTTCGGTAAACTGGGCTAAACTGATTGTGGTGCATATGCTAAGAGTTGCCACAAGGGCTACTTTTCTGCCATATGCATACTTCATCACAAGGATCTTGGAAGCATTTGATATTTATTTTACTGGGTTTGAGAGGGTTGAAATGGATCCAATCAACAATAGGATCTCCATCAAAAATGTTGATTCTCGAATGGGTGTTCATTTCAATTCTGAAGCAAAAACCATCACATATATTGGAGAGGATGTTGTAGATGATGAAGGCAATAATGCGGATGAAGAAGAAAATGAAGTTCCTCCTCCTGCTACCTCTTATGGTCCAACCAACCAAGATGTTATGGATTATATGACTCAACAGTTTGCATCTCTCAACACTAACATCAATGCTCAATGGACCGCGATAAATGATTCTACCTCCTCTCGCATCAATGCTTTTCAAAACGATGTGAACCAACAGTTTTCATACCTCTACTCACATCTCCATATTCCTCCATACGATCCAAACAATCCAGCACCTCCGCCTTCTCAATACATCGAACCACCTCTACAACAACAGTTTCCATATCAAGGACCCTTCTAATATTTTCCTGACCAATATTATTAAATTCCTGTTTTTTGTTTTGGTAATTGCTTCAAGTGTTAGTTTTTGTATTATGTGTATTTGAACTTCGTACGATATTTTTAGAAATTTGCGTTTTAGTTTATGTTCATATCTGTTTCAAATTGTTATAAGTATCATCTTATGTTACATCTTTCCCTTCTTTTTGATAATGTCAAAGGGGTAGAAGGATGTGATAGCACTTTATGGTTGTTTGTTTCAATTTTCTTTTCAGGGCAAGTTTTCAAATCTTTTTCTCCATAGGGGGAGAAATCTATTTTAGGGGGAGAAAACTCCTTTTGCTCCAATTCTGAATAACTCATAAAGAAAGATGGTTTGTCATCATCAAAAAGGGGGAGAATGTAATCTCAAGCCTTAACTCAACTTTAGTTTTGATGAAAGACAAACAAGCACTATGGCAAGAAGGAAAAGAAGTGGCATTAGCTTAAAGCATCATTCACTCAAAGCTTCAAGGATCATGGCAAGCAAACAAGTATATCAATTCTCATTTGAACTAAATTGATTAGAAATGCTCAAAAATGATATACACACTTTCCACAACACTTCACTTAAAGTTTAAAGAAAATTCTAAGTTTTTCACTAATGTAAATCGATTAACACATCATGTAAATCGATTTACACATGTTTTTTAAAAAAACTGATTGCCCCTGGCAGCAATCGATTTACATGGAGTGTAAATCGATTGATTACTGAACTGAGTTAATTTTTAACACTACTAAATCGATTAACACATCATGTAAATCGATTTACACTTCAAATTTTTTGAAAACAAGAACGTTACAAACCCGTTCAATCGATTTACATCTAATGCTAATCGATTTACACGTTGTAATTTTTGAAAAATCTGAACTTGATTCAAGATATCCTTCACACCTTTTCTCCAATGGTTGCATGGTCATACATTGCATCTTCTCAAGTTTTACAAACAGAAAAGTGGTATCCATTTGGAAAGGTATCTTGATTGCTTTAAATACTAAATCTTTCAAATTATAAAAAAAATCTTCTCTCATGCAATAATTCTAAACTTTGTAAAATAATCAATCTTCATATTTCTTAATTTTTAAGAACAAAGATTTTCTGCACTTTCACACATATAAGAACAGAAATCTTTGAGCATTTTCTAACCATTATGTTACAGTTTGAATTGCTTACAAGAGAAGAAAGAATAAACTTCATTGAAGTCACTCTATATGATCAACATCTTTCAAGAAATCATATTTCATAGAATTATACTAAGTGTAACTTATTTCCAGGATTGTTGGAATTAAGTTTTAGAATACTTTTGTACCTTGTTGTCCATTGTTGGAAACAAGAGGTATATTTTGAGAGGATTATTCTGAAGAGACTTATTGGAAATCCAAGAGGGTGTTCTTGGTTTTTGTTAGTGTCTTTAGTTGATAAGACTAGGAAGAGTCTTGTAAAAGTTCTAACAAAATAGTGAAATCTCTTGCGTGTTTGCAAGGGGACTGGACGTACTTCCGGGGTGTGGAAGGAACCAGGATAAATCTCTGTGTCTCTTTACTTTCTGCACTTTACCGTTTTCCATAGCACTAAAACAAAACCAGAAAGTGTAAAATAAATCAAAAATCGACCACCACCTAATTCACCCCCCTCTTAGGCGCAATCTTAAACTTACACCACTACTTCTTCGGTATTAATCTCATGACAGTGCGCGGGTTCGTCCATTCGCTCGATGGTAATTTGGGGAGCCTCGTTATCCCAGTTGAGTTTAAACATGGAAGACATTGTAGCCAGAGCATCTGCTAGCTGATTTTCTTCTCGCGGGAAGTGCTCGAAAGTAATCTGCTCGAAATGAGGCAACAACGTCAGGACATGTTCTTTGTATGGGATAAGATTAGGGTGTTTGGTGTCCCACTCTCCTTTGACTTGACTGATAACCAAATCCGAGTCCTCAAATACGACCAAAGATTTGATTCCCAAGTCTATAGCAGCCTTGAGACCAAAGATGAAAGCTTCATATTCGACCATGTTATTGGTACAGCTGAAACAAAGTCGGGCAGTGAAGGGTGTATGAAAACCTTCCGGAGAAATGAGTACCATGCCAATACCGTTGCCAAGTGCACTTGAAGCACCATCAAAGTACAGGGTCCATCGGGATCCTTGTTTAGGTCCGTCATACGGTCCGTTACCTTCGATGTTGTCCAATGTCATGATGTCCTCGTCCGGGAAGTCGAATCTCATAGACTGGTAATCTTCGACGGCTTGATGAGCTAGATGGTCAGCTAGTACACTCCCCTTTATAGATTTTTGGGTAGTATACTGGATATCATACTCTGTCAGGATCATTTGCCATCTAGCGATTCTTCCAGATAAAGCAGGCTTCTCGAAGATATACTTGATCAGATCCATTTTGGAAATCAGCAAAGTGGTGTGAGTCAACATATACTGCCTCAGCCGGCGAGCAGCCCATACCAAAGCGCAACAAGTTTTCTCGAGCAGTGAGTAGCGAGTCTCACAATCGGCAAACTTTTTGCTAAGGTAATAAATGGCATGCTCTTTTCGGCCAGACTCGTCATGTTGGCCCAGCACACACCCCATTGAGTTATCCAGAACAGTCAGATACATGATTAACGGCCTTCCTTCGACGGGTGGCATCAAAATAGGAGGTTCTAATAAGTACTCCTTGATTTTATCAAAAGCAACTTGACAATCTTTGTCCCATTCAACTACCTGATCTTTCTTCAACAGTTTGAAAATTGGCTCACAGGTGGATGTCAGGTGAGAGATGAACCTTGCGATATAGTTTAAGCGTCCCAAGAATCCCCTAACCTCCTTTTCAGTATGGGGGGCAGGCATTTCTTGTATAGCCTTCACTTTAGCTGGATCGACCTCAATGCCTTTGTTGCTGACAATAAATCCCAGAAGTTTACCAGACCTAACTCCAAAAGTGCACTTGCTCGGGTTCAACCTGAGCTTATACTCCTTCAACCTGACAAACAGCTTTTGTAAATGACCAAGGTGTTCTTCCTCTGTCTGTGATCGAGCTTTCATGTCGTCTACGTAAACTTCGATCTCATGATGTATCATATCATGAAACAAAGCTACCATGGCGCGTTGATAAGTTGCCCCTGCGTTCTTCAGTCCGAACGACATCACCTTGCAGCAGAAGGTACCCCATTGTGTGACGAAAGTAGTTTTCTCCATGTCCTCGGGGGCCATTTTAATCTGGTTGTAGCCCTAGAATCCGTCCATGAAGGAAAAAACCTTGTGCTGAGCTGTGTTGTCAACCAAGATGTCGATATGTGGCAGCGGAAAATCGTCTTTAGGGCTAGCCCTGTTCAAATCTCGATAGTCTACACACATTATGACTTTGCCGTCCTTTTTAGGTACGGGCACAATGTTAGCAACCCATTATGGATAAGAGGTAACATCCAGAAAGCCAGCGTTGAATTTTTTCATTACTTCAGCCTTAATATTCTCAGACATGTCAGGCCTCATTCGGCGAACCTTTTGCTTGATCGGTGGACAGTCTTCTCTTGTAGGGAGACGGTGAACCACAATATCTGTGTCTAACCCTGGCATGTCTTCATAAGACCAGGCGAAGATTTCAACATATTCGTTTAACAACTGCACTAAGCGCTCCTTGACACTTGGTTCCAGGTTGGCACCCACTTTTACTTCTTTCCTGTCCTCCTTTGTCCCCAAGTTGATGGTTTCTAGCAACTCCTCATGAGGCAGAATGGCCCTCTCTTCTTATTGTAGAAGTCTGGCTAACTCTCCCGGCACTTCACACTCTTCGTCAACTTCGTACTCAACATGATTGACCAAATCCTCAGAGTTTCGAAGGCTAAAGCAGAATAGTCACCCAGGGAATCCGGAGTGGATGGGTACCTTCATTTGTGAGTGTGGGTGTGTGTAAGGGATAACCATCCTTAAACTTACAAAAATGCAAAAGGAAAGAAAATGAACACAACAGTTTATAGATGAAAAACGTCCAATGATTCATTAAAACATGGCATATGATTATGAAGAAAATCAAACCCTTACAAATGGACCTACATGCCCCGGGCAAGGCATGAGGTGAAAATAGTGTGCGAATTGTTTTAATTATTACAGACCATAAAAAACGGGAAATTGTTCAACGATAAAATTACTGGTGGATAAAGGTGATGGGAACAAAATCCTTTGCTTCCCAGTTGCTCAAACCCCCTTCGACGGTCGGAAAGATCCAATCCTCAAAGTGGCTCTCTTCATCTTCATCTTCTACAACATTGATTCCATGATGAGTGATCCTTATGGGTGGCCCTCCAGTCTTGGAACGACGCATAGCCTTCTGTCCTGCAGTTGTAAACCCTAAACCAAACTTGTCTGTCTTATGGGGAAAATCAGGCAATTGCCCCCATGCTGTACTCTTCCCTTCTTTGATCACCGCCTCTGCGTCCTTGAGAGATGCCATCCTAGATACATGCTTGGGAATAATAGGCACCTCAACCATGGTCTTCGCAACTGCTACCTCGGGAGAAACTTCCTCAAAATGATGGAAAGGCGTTTCGATGAATTCGCCATCCAGCTCCACATAACGGAAGGAGTTGAGGTGGCTTATCATGTACTCTTCCTCGCCGTGCACCGTTATAATTTTACCCTTAACAGGATATTTCAGCATCTGGTGCAAAGAGGAGGTAACTGCCCCGGCATAATGGATCCACGGTCTTCCTAGAAAACATGAATATGATGGACGGATGTCCATCACGTAAAAGGTTGAGTTGAATACTTCTGTGCCTACTTTGATAGGAATATCAACCTCTCCATGAACCATTCTCTTGGAACCATCAAAAGCCCTAACAATGATGTTGCTAGGCTTGAGAGTCAGCCCTTCGCAGTCCAAGCGGTCTAAGGCTTTCTTTGGCAGCACATTCAAGGAAGAACCAATATCAACTAAGACATGGGCGAGAGTGGTTCCCCGGCATTCAACTGAAACATGTAACGCATCGTTGTGTTTCCTTCCTTTGGGAGTTAAGTCAGCATCGGAAACGCCAAGGCCATTATCAGCAGTAAGACTGGCCACACATTCCTGAAACTGGTCAGCCGAAGTCTCTTGGGGAACATGTGCTGCCTTTAAGAATTTGATCAGGGCCTTAGCGTGGGCCTCGGAACAGAGCAGAAGAGCCAACATTGAAATTTTAGAAGGGGTCTGCCCTAATTGTTCCACAACGTCGTAGTCACTTTTTCTGATTATTTTCAATATTTCATCCATTTCTTTCTGAGTGGTTTCAGGGATATCCACAACACGGGCCTTCGTCCTGACAGGCACTTCCAGTATCCCCTTACCCTTGTCGGTAGTTTCAGCAGATGGTCTTACTTCAGGAGTATCCAATTCTTCAATCACTAGGCCTTGCACAGATGGTCCAACAGGTACAGAAGCTTCAAGGGTCCGAAAACTGCTCGAGGGGGAGCAATCTCCGGAGAAAAGATCCGGACGCTGCGGGTTATCTTGCTTGTACCCGCGATGTTCCCTATATCAGGGCTTCCTTCTTCAGAAATCTCTTGGACTGTTTTGATTTGTTTGATACCATGGTAGAAGATTTCTCCCCCATAGTTCCAGGGTATCGTTTTGCTGGATTGGTACGGGACAGGTCCCGACATGGTGATCTTTAATGGTACACATTCAGAGTTAGGTGTAATCCTGACAGGCCTTTTGCAAGCCTTGGGAGGATTGTCGAAAATGGTTATGATTGCAATATTGTTGGTTGAAGTATCACAAGTATCAGGAGTAATAGGATTGAAAGTATCAACAGGGGTTTTCTGGAAAAGTATCTCTTGGGTATCCATCAGGCGTTGGATACCTGACTTCAACATTGGGCAATCACCTTGTATGTTCAAACAAAAATAACAGTCTTTAACACAACCAGGAAAGATCCCGGCTCTCAACAAATTTTCCTTAATCACAAGTAACAGCGTCAGCAGGTCAACAACATCAGTAACATGAGTGTCCTCCATAATAGCATGAATATTGTGGCCGTGCTTGGGCATCAGAGCAGATATAACATTGGGCTTCTCAGGAGCATCAAATTCTACTTCCTTAGCATCGATCAGATCCTGGATTTTGTTTTTAAGCGCCCAACAATTATTGGTATCATGCCCAGCAATGTCGGAATGGTAGGCACATTTGGCTTTTGAGTTGTAGGATGGAGAGGTGGTGTTTACATTCTTTGGTGCCTCTTTTAAATTAGCAAGGTTCAATTTCAGGAGATGTGGAAGGATCTGAGCGGGTGTCATGTTTACTGGGGTAAACTCCCGTGGTGGCCTTTGCTGATAAGTTCTGGGCTGATCATTCCTCGGTTGACTATTTCTAAGCTGGTCTGATGTGGACTTCTGTATCAATACGGCCCCCACTATTGGCCGACGTTCCTCTCTTTCCCGATTTTTCTGGGTGTAAACAGCATAACTCTCCTTCTTTGTTGGGAAAGTCTTCTTTATAGTGGTGGAAGCGGAGGCATCTTTTTGGATCTTTCCACTTTTAATACCGGCCTCAACCCTTTTGCCGGTCAAAATTAGTTCAGTAAATCCCGCGGAAGAACTTCCGATTAGATGGTTGAAGAAGGGGCCAGACAGGGTCCCCGGGAACATGTCAACTAACTCCCTATCTGATAGCGGCGGCTGCACCCTTCCAGCCAGATCACGCCACTTCTGCGCGTACTCTTTAAACCCTTCATTGGAATCCATCCCCATACTTTGTAATTGAGTACGAGTGGGCGCCAAATCTGCATTGTATTGATATTGACGATAAAAAGCAGCTGCCAAGTCTTCCCAATTGTGAACCTCTGATCTTTCGAGTTGATAAAACCAGTCTAACTGCGTGCTAGACAAGCTGTCTTGGAAAAAGTGTACCCAGAGGTCTTTATCGAATGAGTGGGGTTGAATTTTTCTAACATACGACCTCAGGTGCATCTTTGGGCAAGACAGACCGTCGTACTTGGCGAATGTTGGCACCTTGAACTTGGGAGGGATAACAATCCTAGCTACCAGCCCTAGTTCTTCAAAATCCAATCCGGGGACCCTCTGCAACTCCATAGCTGTCAGTCTATCTTCAAGGTTCTTATATTTGTCATCTGCTGGTGGATACTGTTGTTCAGAGTAGTCTTCTTCCTCCTCTTCCTCTTATACCTCAGATTCAGAAGGCACAACAGTCCCTTTCCCTTTACCGACCCCTTTGTCAGACGTTGATGGGAATTCAAGAACTCTTCTGGCCTGATGCTCAAATCTCCTTCCCAAAGTGGCTACTCCAGGTCTCTTTTTCTTTTTCTCTTTATTCTTCTCCAACAAAAATTTGAGGTCCTCCTGACCCTTTGCCAAGGTCATGAGGAGTTGTTGGAACTGTGAATTTTGTGCTTGCAGATCCTTTACTGTTTGCTCCAAATCCATCTTGCTGAAATAAACAACAGAAAGATAAGGAAACCTGGCTTGAAGACCTGTTTATGCATATGATGAATGGTATGCTATTCATGTAATGCATTCAAGGGTTCAAAAATTCAAATTTGTTGCAAACAAAAAAAGAATGCACGCCATATTAAGAAGAAATTTGTTAGTACATAAGTGCCCCATGGGCGAAATATTACAAAATTCTTAATGTAAAAAGACATTACGCATCCTCTTTGGCGCGATGTAAGTATTAAGAGTCTCCCCCTTGTGAAGTCGGCGGGTAAGCTCCAAAACCTTCTTCTCACTGGCATAGAAGCTGGCTTCAAAAGTATTCCGTTCTTCCTTGAGTTGGATCCAACTCTTTTGCATTTCTTCCCAAGATGTTGGCATGTCAGGATGTCGGATGGTGTATGGAACCTCTCCTTCCGTAACAGGCTCTTTGATCAAGGGGAGAATGTGAGGATATGGCATCATAAGATTATGGGAGCGGGTTCATACCCACTTGAGATAAGGCTCAAGGGGGATGGAATTTTTGTGCCCCAGTGTCTTACTATCCACCTTGTTAGGCATCCTCCAAGCTCTGATGAACCTTTGTCGAAGTCCTTGCGCATTGTTGTCGAAGTCAAAAACTAGGTCCGGGATCAACATGTCATGAGGGCCATCCCTCCGAGCATATCCAAATTGTCTCAAAGCTAGACAGGGGTTGTAGGTGATGCCTCCCCTAATGCCAAGTAGTGGGACATTAGGGAATTCCCCATAACGATCAATGATGATGACATTTTCTCTGGACCGAGAACACCAATGTACATCAGAATGTGTGAGGGTCACCAATCGTTGTGACCACCTTAAACCCTGCTCATTCTTCAAAACTGATTGTGGAAGGTGAGAAATAAACCACCTTGCTAGGAGAGGAGTACAACACATGATAACACCTCTTTTCCTCATTGTTCGTGTGTAAAATGAGTGTAGGATGTCCCCAAGAAATGTAGGTATAGGATTCCTGGACATGAAAATCTTGACAGCATTCACATCTATAAGCTGGTCAGGGTTTGGGAACAAGACCAACCCATAGATAAGGAGTGCCACAATCTCTTCAAAGGCTTGTAGATCAAGAGAATTCCAGCAGTCTTGTGCTTTCTCAAACAAAAACTTTGCCAAGAAGCCTTTGACACCACTTCTGGTTTCCCAATGCCCCTTGATGTCAGATGGTTGCAAGTGTAATGTTTGAGCAATATCTTCAGGCTTTGGTTCTTTTTCCGTACCATTGTAGGGTAGTTGATTAAGAATAGGAATTCTCAAGAGTTGAGAAAATTCCTCCAAAGTAGGCACCAATTGATAATCAGGGAATGTGAAATAGTGGTGTAGGGGGTCAAAGAACTGGAAGAGAACTTTCACCATGTCTTCTTCAATGTTGGTGTTGACCAAGTTGAGGAGTCTACCATGTATTTCACTGAAGAGAGAATTCTCTGGAATCCTAGAAGTAATCTCCTTGAGTTGAGGAGGGATTCTCACAAGGTTGACCTGAATTGTTTTCCTGCGAAGAGATTCCATGACCTACAAAACAAGAACAAAGATGAAGATCCAAACCCTTGAAATGGTTAGCGGATGCATATGATGCTTTATGATGTTCATGATGTATGCACAAGCACATGTACAAGCAAGTCACACAAAACCCTAGTTTCAGGCTTGCATGAGGTTTCACAGGTAAGTACCCTCTTGAGTTTAGTTGGCTTAAAACCTGTCCTATAAATAGTAATCGGGTCCTAAGGAACTCAATATCATTGAATTGTTTTCTATGTTCATTGTTTTGGTTTAGCCACTTAACTAGCGACCAAAATATTCCAAGAAAACAACCTTCAATGAGTGTAGTATCGAGTATCTACCAACTTCGGACTGCACTAAAGCCGGTCATCTCACTACCCCTAATAAAGGCCAAGATGGTCAAGTAAGGTTCTAAGAGTTCATTAGTGCTTCATGACATCACTCAGCGGCCCCGTATTCTCTTTGATTGACTCAAAGGCTACCAATACTCACAAATATGTCGCACTAATATAGCTATTGCTTCAACCGTGTCGGTATACCCCGCCCAGTTTCCACAAAGGATTGCTATTTACCTATGAATGTTTCCCAAATCCGGGTGGAGGATTTCAAGCCCAAACAAGAGAACCAAAAAATGTAAAGCAATCAAAGCAAACAATAATCATGCAAAGAGTGATCTAAGCCCTAAGGTTACTCCACTTTTAAAGTTGTCCCCAACAGAGTCGCCAGTTCTGTGACACGGTGGGAGAACTGACTTGGGATTTTGCATTTGTGTTCGCAAATGTTTCGGTTTAGCAAGAGTCGCCATCGACTTTTTATTTTATCCTAAGGAAAGGTCAAAAAGCACAGGAAAGACCTTTGAGATGTTTTCTTGGGTTCGGGGAGTAGATTATAAAAAGGGAAGGTATTAGCACCCTTTATATCCATGGTTATCTATGGGCTCTTAGTTACTTGCTTAGATCATTTGCTTTTGCTTTTCAATTGTTTGAAATGGTGCTCTTGTGTGTGATTTTGAAAGATGTTTTGAAAAGAGGCCATCGTTGTGGCAACCTTTGTAATGATTCTTGTTTGAATGTATACAAAAGTGTTTTTGTCTTTGGAAAAGTTTTCAATGTTTGAAAGTAGGGTTTTGAAATTGTATTGTGAGGTGTGTTTTGAAAAATAGCAAGGATGTTTTTGCAAGCTTGATCAAGTAACTAAGAGTTTGTCTACCCTAATTTACTCAAAGATCTTTCTTATGTTTTTAACCCTTTTAACAGTGTTGCTTCACCATTGTATTTGGTGAACAACCTTGTGTTAGGATGTTAAATGGGACATGCGCGGGTCATCGTATAGACCATGATAGCAATTGTGTCAAGTATTTTTGGCAATTTTCTTAAGGGACTTGATCATTTTGTTTAGGCAACTCATATAGCGTCATCGAGGGACTATGATCTTTTTGTTTGTTTTTGTTTTGCCAAAGTACTTGACATGCAACCATGATCCATTTTTGAAGGCAACAAGTGGATTGAAACCGTAGGGGGTGCAAGTGTGTATTGTGTTTATTTTTCATGCATATTTATTGATTAGGTCAAACTATTATTGATTTTATTTTGCATACAAACCCTAAGTCTAAGCATGGCATAATTGGAAGCTTTTAAATGTGCGAGAATTTAAATGCTACACTATTACAACATGATATAGGGAGGGGGGGTACAAATTTGAATTGGGGGTATTTGACAAGAAATTAAATTCTAAGCTATTACAACCAAATTGAATGTGCAAGGCATAATATAATATTTAAATAAATACCATTAAATAAATATCCAATAAAATAAATTATGCAAAAAATATTTTTAGGTATGTAAAAAGTATTTTTCAATGTGAAGTATAAATAAATAAAAAAAGTCAATTGTAATTATTAGTTATTTAGGGAAAAAAACCCTAATTCTTAATAAATATTAATATTTATTAATAATTTATTAATTTATATACAAAAAAATAAAAGTATATTCTAAAAATGATATTTATAGTGTAAAATATTAATAAAAATGAAAATGTAATATTTTTGTATTTTTGTAAGTATATATATATATATATATATATATATATATATATATATATATATATATATATATATATATATATATATATATATATATATATATATACATATATATATATATATATATATATATATATATATATATATATATATATATATATATATATATATATATATATATATATATATATATATATATATATATATATATATATATATATATATATATATATATATTAAATATATTAAATATATAAAAATAGAAATTAATTATTTACAAAAAAATGTGTATATTCAAGAAAATATTTTCAAGTATAAATAAAAATAATAAATGAAGATAAGTATATTTTTTATATTATTTTTGTGTTTTAATAAAAAAAGAAAATAGTTTATTTACATATTTATACTAGTAAAATAAAAATAAATATGAAATAAATATGAAAAATATAGAAAATAATTTTTTGGCATTTTTTATATTTGGACAAAAAATAATAAAGCCAGAATAAAAAATAAAAAATGTCAAAATGATAAATATTCAAAAAAATGGGCCAGGGGGGTGTAAACAGAAAATGGGGGTGTCAAAAGCCAAGAACAACCAGGCCCAGCCCAGTCAGACTTCATCTTCTTCCCCTTGTTCACAAAACGCGTATCTCTGTACATCAATGGCTATCTCCTGATTCTTTAATTTCTAACCTAGTTTTTTCAGAAAGTTCATGAGTGAAATTCTCTTAGCACGATTAATGTAAATGAAAACTAAGCATATGTATGGCTTCAGGGCTATGAGTACAACATATTTCATTCACAAACCTAAGCCTAACCATTCCTAGATAGAGAGATAGAAGTCCATGAAATACCCGTTTCATTTGACTTCGAGCTGGACAATGTAGCAACCTTCAATGGTGTTTGAGCTTCTTTTGAGCTTGCCTGAGGTCCAAGGAAGCTTCTCCAATGCTTGGCTTATTTTGAAACAGCTTGAATCATGCTGTAGAACTCAACCTGCAGATCTTTGAAACAAAAATGGCAAAGTTTGTTAGAGGTGTTACAGCTTGCAATGGAGGCCTGGGATAGTTCAGGTGAGTTGATTGGAAGGTGTTTGAAGTATCTTGGGACAAAACGCACGATGGAAATTGGTTATGGCTTCAAGTTTGCAGAACTTGCCCTGTTTTGCAGCAAAACATGGATTTTGTGTACAAGGGGGTTTGGGAGGCAGAAGGGTCGTGTTTCTGGCTTGTTGGGAGGTATGAAACTGGTTTACAATGTTTGTGTAAGCTTGTCTTCACAGATATGAGAGATGGTATATGTTTTGCAACTTTTCTTCTTTTTCAAGCAAGAGTGTGTGTCCTTCCAATGCAGGCCTGTACAAGCCCTATATCATGCTGCATACTTTTCTCTTGGTTCTTGGAATTGGTTGATTGAATCTTGCTTCAGAGATATGACCCCATGCCTCAAGGATTTTGGTTTGACATAAAGTGCAACTTTACAAAAATGGCATTTTACCTTTTACCACTTAAGGATTAATCTTGTATGCAATGTCCAAATGACCAAGATAACACCTTAACTCAATGGTTATGCATTAAATTATGGAGTACAAACTGGTTTTGAGGCCTGCAAGCTAGCACCAAACATGCTGATTTGAAAATGCAAGTTTGTATGAACATGTATTGGCCATGGACAAAAGTGAGTTTTTGCCAACTTCAAGCATTCGATTCTCTCTAACCACAAGGGTGTTTGAGGAGTTCTTGGACAATTTGGAAAGCTTGGAACATGTAATATAATCCATCTTTGAAATGCAACTTGAAACTCTAAGTGGAACTATGTGACAAGTGGCCAAGAAGATGGGTCAAAATCCTGCCTAGATTAGGGCAAATTTTCTCTAAGTTAAAAGTTTTAGGTACCCTTATTCCAAAAATCATAACTTGAGCTACAAGATTATTTTGAGAAAACTTTATGATTAAAAGTTGTAGAATTTGTGATGGACTACAACTTTCATGTTTCAAGTTTTCTTTGAATCCATTTGCATCTTGGTGAAAAAATGGGGCAAAGTTAGGAAAAAATAAGAAAATTCCATAACTTAGAAAATTTCTAAGTTATGAAATTTTCCCATTTTAAACCCTAATTTGCATTTTTGGGTTTCTTGATGAAAAAGTTTCATAATTTGACATGTCTTGATGAAAAATAAATCTTGACACTTGATTTTGACCAAAAAGTCAAAGTTTGACTTTTCAGTGTACAGTCAAATTTTGATCAGTTGACTGAAAAATTCATTTGTCAATCCTATGCATTTGAGATCTTTTGAACTTGTTGAATGGGTCAATACAATGTCATTGAGTCCTTGAGTCCATGTCTGAGCTTGATTTGCCATTGGCTAGGTCAAACAGTCAAAAATTGCCTTTGTGCAGTCAAAACCCTAAAAATGACCATTTTGCCCTTTTGGTGATCTGATCAAATTTCTTGTGGAATTGTGATCCAAAATTGATCAAATGGTTTATATGAGTTCATAATATTGATGTGGGTCAAATTTCATGAGGTTTGACTGTCAATTGGCCATAATTGACTTTTTCCACAATACAACTGATTTTTAGGTCAATTGTCCAATTGACTGGGCAAAACTTTGAATCAAGGCCTGAAACTTGGTAAGGACAAACTTGGGAGTCCAAAATTAAGTATGAAAGCCACTTTGGGCACTGTAGGTCAAAATATCCTTGTGCAAACTCAAACCCTAATTTAGGTCAACAGTGCAAGGAGGTGTCTTGAGCAGAGCAAACCCTAGCTTGATCTTGAGTTCCAAGAGTCTTGTGATTGATAAAATGTTGATGAAATGAGAGGGCAAATTTTGGGGTACAACAGACTCAAATGATCACCATTGTCCTAATATGTTCTCAAGATCATCCATGTGAAGTTTCAAGCCCTGCAGAAGAAGTTTGCTCAGTCAATTGCTCAAAGGCCTGAAAATCGACTGTGCTAGGATTAAAAGTCAACTGTGGCCCACATACAGTAAAACTTAAAGATTTTTGGTCAACATCATAATTTTTAAGTATCATTCATCATTTGATCAAGGGTTGATCATGATTCATCAAGGATTGCTCACAATTCATCAAAACCCAAAAGTTGCTAAATTAGGGTTTTGCGGGAAAAGTGAACTCAACTTTGACCAAGCATAACTTTCTCATACTTTATCAAAAATGACCCACACAAAGCTCGTTTTAAATAGGATGCAATTACCTACAATTAATATTCATCTCCCAAGTTCAGAATATGCACTCACAAAAATATATGATTTTTGACATTATAGGTCATTTTGAAAAGTCAACAAAAACACCTTTTGGGTCAAAGCTTCGTACATGAACTTGGAAGACTCAATTGAGATGATACAAAAAGGGTTGCTTAGGGGACATCCTAATATTTCTAAAAAGTTCAAAAACACCTCTCTAGGGTCAAAATCGAGAGAGTTATGCATTGGCCAAGTTGACCTTTTTTGCAAAATTGCCAAAAGTCAAATGTGCTCAAATTTGCATTTTTTGCTAAATGGGCCCAAATTTTTATGCTTGCACCTCAATTATAACGTGGTCCACGAATCAAATGCTTATCCACAAATTGTTTTCTTAATTTTTCAATTTATTTTGATTTTTCATTAATTAAAAGGTGAATTAAATCAAATAAATGATGGAAATTATCAAATATTTGATTTGATAGGTTTTTTTGACAGGTTAGCAACCAAGATTTGATGAGCTTGCAAGATCAATTCAAATCAATGGTAATTGGAACAAAAAGAGCATGATTAGGCCAAATTTGGAAGGATATCATATGCCATGAAAACCAAATCAAATCTTCAAGATTTGTAAAGAGACTAGTGGTTTTTACAACCCTAATTCACTCTAGTACATATAGAGAACATATCCAAGGAAAGAACAAGGGTTGACAGTCATGGAAAAGCTAGAACCAAACTTCAAAGTTTCAAAGAAAAGTGGCGATTCAATCTCCATCCTAGAGGCCAATCCAAGCCATTCTAACCTTGCCAACATATTGCTGGACATCCCAGGAACGTATCTCAATCATTTGCAAGCATTTCCACGTCCGGAATCGTGATCTACAGACTCACGGTTTGCACCTCCAAGCTTGAATCTGATTTCTTAATTTACACACGATTAATCATTCCAAAACATTGCATTATGTTTATATTGTCATTTGGAAGGTTTTTGTTTATTTGATTTTGAGTTTTGATGCCTATAGCCAAGATTGCCATTACTAGGGTTTGAGGAGCCATTTTAGGGCTTCTCTGTACGAATAAAATTAGGCCAAAAAAGGGGGACTATGGTGTTCAGGGGATCAAGGCGAAACGATCCATGTGCTCACCTTAAATTTATCATGCATTTTCTTGATTTTGGAAGTTTGCAGGGTTTTAGCCATGGAGCCATGTCCGTAGGTAAAGGTTTGCAGTCTAATACGACGGACAAGGAAGAAGAAGGCAACCTGTCTGGGCACCGTTGGCTGTTTTGAAATTCCGCTCGTTTTTTCCAATTAACTATCATGTTTTATATATTATGCATTATTATTTTTATATTAACGAATAAGGAAGGTGGCACAGATGGTTGGGCGTGTTTGGTGTTGAGCATGAGGACCTGGGTTCGATCCACAGGTCCCAACATTTGTTTCTATTATTTTGCTTCAGATGATCCTGTACCCCACATATCCAAACGTCCACCATAGGCCATCCAAATTCCACCATCAGTTCCATCAGCAAGCTGGATCCAACGCTCAGGTAGCAAGAGGCCCACCTTACGCCCTAGGTCAACGTATGCACCAGATCAGGCGAAGTCAAAATGGGCTGAGATTGGTTTGGGCCCAAAATTTCAACAGCATACCCTTACAATTGCTAAATGATATCAGGCCCATCTCTAACATTTTTATTTATTTATTTATTTTCTTTAATTCTTTTAATTTTCTTTTAATCATTTTAATTGACAAATTAACTATTTCCCATAAAATCATAAAATCAAGACTTCATAAAAAATTAGGATTAGTTTTTTTTTAATTATTATCAAAATTAATTTAATTTATTTTAACTTAGGAAAATTGTAATTTATTTTCATAAATAAAATCAAATAGAAATTAGGTTAAAAATCTTGATTTAATTTTATTTTCTCTTTTTCTCAAATAAATAAAAATACAAAAAAATAGGTTTTTTTAGATTGAATTAATTTATCTTTCTTAATTAAAATTAATTAGTGATTAGGTCTTCTTTTTATTTAACTATTTCATTATTTTCTTAAAACATGACAAAAAACTTTTTTTAATCAATCGTCAATAGGTTTAGTCAAGGGTCAAAACCCTAGTCGTTTCATATTTGATTCATCGCGCACTTATTATTTATTTTGACAATATTTTTGTATCTGTTCATGGCTTGTAATAGTTAATTTAGGGCTTTTACTTATCGCTTTTTCCAGGGGTTTTTGGCTATGTAATTAATCCCGCTCCCCGAAGCCTTGTAATAGCGTAGATTTACTTTCTCGCATTTTTAATTCCCGCAAATATTTAACTGTTTAGATGTATGCTAATAGGATTGTATGATAAGAATGCATGACAAATTAATACAGTTAGAAAACCCTAATGTGCAAAGATAAATAACTGAAAACATATCACTCGCACATATCACTCTTAAGGTATACTCTCACTTCGGTTGCCTTCGGTAAACGATCATTAAGTATAGGATGCTTTAGTGGTTGCCTTCCTGTCTAAAAAGATCTAATGTCCCATTCGAATGTTGCCTCAGAAATGTTGCCTCGAGAAAGATCTTAAGACTCTAGGGTTATTACTAAGGTATCCTAACATTGCTTTAGTGATCGTACGTCCCTTTCGAATTGACCCTTACAAACTCCAACGACGGTGCTACCTATTTCTCAATAGTGGGATAGCGATGTCTAAAGGAAATAAGAATAGAAACGATCCTTTTTCGAGTAGGTAGATACTAGTAGGTACTTGCTCAAATCAAAACTTTTCACACTTACATATTTCAAAATAACTTTCAAAACAACTTCTTCACACCTTTGAGGACTGATACAAGGGTTATCGCGTAGTCAAACTGTTTCAAAACAAAGCACATACACAAGAAATTTTAAAAAGACGAGCAAGTACCTAAGAGCCCATGGAGAACCATGGATATAAATGGTGCTAACACCTTCCCTTTATATAATCTACCCCCCGTACTTAGAACATCTCGAAAAAGGATTTTTTCTGTACTTTTTTCCTTTTCGGTTGGATAAAATAAAAGTCGGTGGCGACTCTTGCTTACCGCGACATTTTGTGAACAAAAAACGCAAAATGCAAACCAGTATTAAACAGTCGGTTCTGCCACTGTATCATAGAACTGGAGACTCTACTGGGGAATTAATAAGTGGGGTATACCTTAGGATCTAGTTCACCATAAATTCTTCTCTTGATTGTTTTGTTTTCTTTACTTTTAAAGGGTTTTTGTTTGGGGTTACTATAGATCCTAACCCGGATCTGGGGAATACCTTTTAGGTAAGTAGCAATAAACTTTGAGGGAACTGTACAGCATAGACCGATACGGTTGAAGCAGTGGCTACGTTGGTGTGGTACTTTGGTTGGTACCGGTATCCCTTGTGGAGAAACGAGGAGAATACGGGGCCGCCGCGTGGTGTCGTTAAGCATCAACTGACGTTAGAACCTTTAATCGCCCAACTTGGCCATTAGAAAGTAGTGAGATAGTCGGTCTCGGTATAAAGCTGAGAACTGGTTGATACTCGATGCTACACTCATTGAGACCATACTCTCAGAATAATTTCAGCCGCAAGAAAAGATTGCGTGAGCTGAAACCATGACCGATGGAGGATGGTCAGTGATATTAAGATCCTCTAGAACCCGGTTACTTTTCTAGGACAGGTTAAAGCCAACTTAACTTCAAGAGGGTATTACCTTTGACCTCATGCAAGCCTTAAACCTAAGGTATTTGTGTGATTTGACTGTGTTTGTAATACCTGTTGTTTGCTATACCTGTGTTTTATCATGACATCATGCATCATAACATGGCATACATGCTTCATTACACTAACCATTTCAAAGACCAAGGGAATTTATCTTTGTTCTGTTTTGCAGATCATGGCTTCCGTGCGTAGAAAGACTATCCGAATCAACTTTGTGGAGATACCATCCCAACTCAAAGAGCTAGTGTCAAGAATTTCTGAAACTTCTATGTTTATTAAGAGACATGGTCAACTTCTCAGCCTGGTTACTTCAAACCCTGATGAACAGATGATGAGCGTACTTTTTCAATTCTTCGAACCCGAGCATCACTGTTTCACCTTTCCAGATTATCAGTTGGTACCCACCTTGGAAGAATTCTCTCATCTATTGGGCATATCCATTCTTGAACAGGTACCCTTCACAGGTATGGAAGAAGTTCCTAAGCCAGAAGTCATTGCCTCAGCTTTGCATTTGAAACAAGCCGATGTGGTATCCAATTGGGAAACTCGAAGCGGAGTCGAGGGTTTTCTAGCGAAATTTCTGATAGACCAGGCTCAACTATTTTGGGATGATATGGATTTTCAGGCTTTTGAGGATGTCTTGGCTCTTCTTATCTACGATTTAGTTCTCTTCCCTAATCCGGACTCTTTCATAGATGTGAATGCTATCAAGATTTTCCTTTCTCGCAACCCTGTGCCTACCTTGCTTAGAGATATCTTGCACGCTCTCTATACTCGTACCACGAGGAGAAGAGGGAATCTTATGTGTTGCATGCCGTTGTTGTCGAGGTGGTTTATTTCTCACCTCCCTAGGTCTATACTAAAGAACGAAGAAGGTTTGGGTTGGTCGCATAGAATAATGTCGCTCGCTCATACGAATATTCTTTGGTGTTCCCGAGCTATGGAAGACGTTGCTGTTATTGACCGCTGTGGGGGGTAACCTAATGTATCATTACTTGGTATCAGAGGAAGTATAACTTATAATCCTTGTCTAGCTTCGCGATAGTTTGGTCGTGCTCGAAGAGATGGTCCCCATAGGTTACTTCTCGAGGATATTGTATTCGACTATGAGGATGATGTTAAGGGGCATCGCCGGAGGTTCATACGAGCTTGTGGCATGGTAAATAGATTTGACCCCCATGAGTTGGGACCAAAGACTTCCCTTCCCATGAAGCCTTACCTCCAATGGGTTCGAGATCGTGCCCAAAAGCTTATGATTCCTTATACGGCAGTGTTACCAGTGATTGTGGAACCCACTACTGAAGATGGCATTCCTTACACGGTTCTCTATCCTTACATGCCTACTGATCTTGGGAAGTTACAGAGGTCTTGGATTCAGTTGAAGAATGAGCGGGATACCTACAGGGAGCAGTTCCATGAGCAAGAGAGGAAGGTTTTAAAGCTCACCAGGCAGCTCGAGGAGGAAAGAGTACTCAATGATTATATCAGCACAAAGAGAAAGCGTCCATGGGACTTTTGATTTTTCTTTGCTAGTTTTAGATTTGTTTTATTTACTTATTTGTAACGCCTTAAAGGCATGTTGAACCTTTCAAATTTAAGCTAATAAAGTTTTGTTTATTTTGGTTTGCAAATTTAAATCTCCCAAAGTCTTTGAAATCATTACATGCACATCCCATTGTCATACACATCATTACAGGGACCACTACAGGTTTCTCATCTTCTTTGATATTTATTTCAGCAGAAATGTCTTCCGATCAAGCCATCAAAGATCTTCAGGCACAGAACGCCCAGTTCCAACAGATGTTCATCAGTCTGGTAAAGGGGCAAGAGGGTCTGAAAGCCCTCATTCTGAGAGAGAAAAAGAAGAAGAAGGTCAATATTCTGAATATGGGCAGAAGGTTTGGAGAAAGGTTGAAGCATCAAACTGATCTGATCTCTTCATCCAAAGACGGGGAGAACTAAGAAGAGGAAAAGGACCCTAGTCCTGCAGTCTCTGATAATGATACTGATTATGATGATGAGCAATATCCTCCTGCCGAGGATAGGTTCAAGCAGCTAGAAGACTGTCTGAGTGCTATGGAAGTTCAAAAGATACCTGGCTTGGATTTCGGAGAACTGGGACTGGTATTGGGGATGGTCATCCCTCAGAAGTTCAAGGCTCCAGTTTTTGCTAAGTATGATGGAGTGTCCTTCCCAAAGCTCCATCTCCACTCTTATGTCAGGAAATTCAACCCCACACTGCTGATAGAAATTTGTGGGTGCACTTCTTTCAAGATAGTCTGTCAGGGACTCAGCTTGAATAGTTCTACCAGTTGGAAGGGGAAAATGTCCGAAACTGGGAAGATCTTGCTGCTGCTTTCTACAAGCAGTATTAGTACAATGCCGACCTTGCTCCCACTCGTACACAACTCCAGAGTATGTCCATGGGTACAAGTGAAGGTTTCAAAGATTATGATAAAAAATGGCGGGATTTGGCTGGCAGAGTTCAACCCCCTTTGTCTGATAGGGAGTTGCTTGATATGTTTCTGGGGACGCTGTCCGGTCCATTTTTTAACCACTTAGTCGACAGCTCGTCGTCTGGTTTCACCGAGTTGATTTTAACTGGAGAAAGAGTGGAGGCTTAAATTCAAAGTGGGAAAATACAGAAGGATGCCTCTTCGATTTCGGTAAAGAAATATTTTACTGGTAAGAAGGAAGCCAGTGCAGTTTATAGCCCGAGGGGCCAAAACAGATCTGAACATCGTCCAACGGTAAATGCTGTAGTGATACCAAGACCCACAGTTGCTCCACAACGCAACATTCAACAAAGGGTGGAAAGACCACAGCGGCAGTTTGCCCGCATTAGCATGACATTGGCTGAAGTGTTACCTCACCTGCTGAGATCCAACTTGACCTCATTGAGGGAGGCTCCCCAAAATCCAAACACTACCTCTCCTAGATACAATCCCAACGCGCGGTGCACCTACCATTCTGAGAGTCCTGGCCACGATACCAATGACTGCTGGGCTTTGAGAAACAAAGTATAAGATTTGCTGGAAGCTAAGGAGATAGAGTTCGATGCTCCAGAAAAGCCAAATGTAATTCTTGCTCATATGCCCAAACATGGTCGTGGGGTTAATGATGTTGACACTGATTTGTTTGTGACCTCTGTTGAAGAAATTTCTACTCCTCTTATGACTATTAAGAGGAATTTGCTATTGGCTGGTTTATTTCCGGGTTATGGTGAAGGTTGCCATATGTGCTCGATTTTACCTTTTGGTTACCGTTTGTTGAAGTCAGGTGTTCAGCGGCTGATAGATAATAAAGAAATTTTGTTTGAGAAGACTATGATTCCTGTTGTCCCAAATGAAGATGTTGCCATTATAACTATTTCCGCCAATCCTTCCAAGGTTTCCTCGAGAAGACCTATTAGGATTACACCCGTTCAAAGAATTGCTCTGTTAATAATCACTATTCCTGGTCCCATCCCATACACTTCAGACAAGGCTGTTCTATGGCACTATGGTGCTGATGTGTATTATCATTGCATTAAGCAAGATTTAAAGAATGAAGAAGCTGATACTGATGTCAGTAATATTTTCGGGGCTAGTAAGGTTACTAGAAGCGGAAGGATCTTCTCTCCCGAGATTTCCCCTCCGACTGTCAACAAATCTATTGTCACTCCATTTGCTGTTCCCGCTAGTATGTCAACTAATATTCCAGTCCTTACTCCAGTTATTACCCCTGTCGTCGAGCCCTCTGGGACTCAGGGAAAAGAAATTATAGATGAGCCTGCCCGGACGGAGGCGCCTAGAAAAATTGTTGTGGAAGCCTCTAAACAAGAAATAGAGGAAATATTGAAAATTATCAAGAAAAGCGACTACAATATGGTCGAACAGCTGGGGCAGACCCCGCCAAAGATCTCCATGATGTCTCTGCTGTTGTGTTATGAAGCCCATGCGAAGGCTTTGATTTCATTTCTCAAGATTGTGCATGTGCCGTAGGAAACTTCAGCAGATCAGTTCAAGGATTGTGTGGCCAGCCTAACCGCTGACAATGGGCTAGGTTTTTCAGATGCTGATCTGACACCGAAAGGAAGGAATCATAATGATGTGCTGCATGTCTCGATTGAGTGCAGGGGCACCACTATGGCTCATATGCTGGTAGATACCGGGTCTTCGCTGAATGTTCTGCCGAAGAAAGCGTTAGACCGTTTGGATTGTGAGGGTTTGACTTTAAAGACGAGTAACATTGTGGTAAGGGCTTTTGACGGATCAAAGAGAATGGTGCACGGGGAGGTGGACATCCCTGTCAAAGTGGGTTCTCAGACTTTTGGGTCCACTTTCTACGTAATGGACATCAGGCCATCGTATTCTTGCTTGATGGGTCGTCCTTGGATCCATAGGGTTGTAGCAGTTACTTCCACACTCCATCAAATGCTGAAGTATCCAGTGAAGGGGAAAATTGTCACGGTGCGAGGTGAAGAAGAGTACATGGTGAGTCATCTCAATTCCTTCCGTTATGCGAAGATGGATGGGGAGTTCATAGAAAATCCTTGTTAGAACTTTGAAGAGGTCCCTCAGACTTTGGCGTCAACTCAAGTTACTACCAACAAACCTCCACTGAAGATGGCTTCTCTCAAGGATGCCAGGGCTGTAGTTGAAGAAGGTGGGTGTACCAATTGGGGTCGGCTCCCTGATTTCACTCACAAAACTGACAAATTTGGTTTGGGCTTTACTACAGGGGCTCAAAAGGCTGTTAGGCACGCTCGGATTGGAAGACCTCATCTACACATCAGCAATCAGGGAGTTAATGCAATTGAGGACAGTGAAGAAGATTCAAACATCGACAGTTGGATCTACCCAACAAACAACAGTGGACTAAATAATTGGACGGCGAAGGACTTCATACCCGTTTCTTTTATTCTAGAGTAATTGACTTTTGTTTTAAGATTTGTAATAAACAGTTTGAAACTTTACGGCCCGGTGCCTTGCCCGAGGCACCTTGGCTTTGCTTGTGAGGGCTTACTATTTGACATTTCATATATCATTAATAAAGCATTGGACGTTTCTTGCATTATGAATTTCGTGCTCTTTGTTTTCTTCTTTTCTGTCTATCATTTTATCAAAACAACTATTCTCTTACACACACTCACGTATCATACTACAGATCCATATCCATTATGGATCCCATTGATAACAGCTCTGCTACTGCCAGTTATGACTTCGAAAATCCAATCATCCAAGCCGAGGACGAAGGTGAGGATGATTGTGAAGTACCGGGAGAACTTGCTAGACTGCTACAGCAGGAAGAAAGGGCCATACAACCTCATGAAGAGCCAGTTGAGTCAGTGAATTTGGGTACAAAGGAAGACAGGAAAGAGGTCAAATAGGGGCGTATCTGGAGCCTAGTGTCAAACAACGGTTAACACAGAGGATACACGACTATGTTGAGATCTTCGCCTGGTCCTATGAAGACATGCCTGGTTTGGACACTGATATTGTGGTACATAGTCTGCCAACCAAAGAAGACTGCCCTCTGGTGAAGCAGAAGGTCCGCCGTATGCGCCCTGAAATGTCATATAAAATCAAAGCAGAGGAAATGAAACAGTTCGACGCGGGATTTTTAGCCATCACTTCTTATCCGCAGTGGGTTGCCAACGTCGTTCTGGTACCCAAGAAGGACGGTAAGGTATGGATGTGTGTGGATTATAGAGATCTGAATAGGGCAAGCCCCAATGATGACTTCTCACTTCCTCACATTGATGTTCTAGTCGACAACACCGTGCAGCACAAGATCTTCTCCTTCATGGATGGTTTTTCTGGCTACAACCAGATCAAGATGGCTCATGAGGACATGGAGAAGACAACCTTCGTTACACAGTGGGGCACCTTCTGTTACAAGGTAATGCCTTTTGGGTTGAAGAATGCTGGGGCAACTTATCAGCGCGCCATGGTCGCTTTGTTCCATGATATGTGTTGTACCCCAAAATTTGCCCTCCCATATTCTTCAAAGTTTTGACAAGCATCATCTCAACTTGCTCAAATCCACTCAAGGGTTGCACAGTTCAAACACCCTCCTAAGCCAGTCAAATTAGGGTTTTGGTTCTTGCAAGGAAGTTGAGGTTTTCAAGGGCTCAATCAAGTCCCACATGCCTATAAACATTGTCAAGCATCTACATGCCAAGTTTCAAGACTCACATCATCAAGTTGCACAGTCAAAACCCTAATTGCTTCACAATCAACTGCAGGGGCAAAATGGTCATTTGGCAGTCAAAAGTCAAAATTTTTGGTCAACGTCTTATTTTGAGGCCACAATCATCATTTGATCAAGTCTTGATCATTATTCTACAAGCATGGCTCAAAAATCATCAAGATGCAAAAGTTTCCATTCTTGGACAGCTGAAAAAGTCAACTGTAACTTGACCAAGGCATAACTTTTTCATGGTTCATCAGAAAAATCCCATCCAATTCTCATTTTGAAGGGGATAACATTTCCTACAACTCATATTCACATTCCAAATCCAAGAAATGCTCTCACAAAAAGTTATCAATTTCAACATTATAGGTCATTTTCAAAAGTCAACAAAAAGGCATTTTAAGTCAAAGACCATAACTTTAGATTGGTAAATCAAAATGACATGGGACCAAATGCATTGGTTAGAGGACTTCAAGACCTTTCCAAAATGTCCAAGAACATGTTCATATGATCAAAATTGAGCAAGATATGCATTTGAGAAGTTGGGAAATTTTCATGAAATGGCAAAAGTCAACTATCCTTAAAACTTCAATTTTTAACAAAAGGGCCCACTTTCTTCCACTTGATTCAGCCTTGTCATGCCACCCACGTGTCCCATGATTAATCTCAAGACCAAATATTTATTTTTCATTTTTATTTAATTTTTATGGATTTATTCATTTTAAATCCATAATAATTCAAATAAATCTAAAAAAAATTAATTAAATGGTATCTTGTGGTTTGAATAGCCTTCATGAAGCATTTGCTAGCTGCCAAATTCGTGCAAGCTATTTTTGTACACAAAATCATGGTTGTTGGACCAAGAAAGGAATGTTCTTCAATGGTGGTCAAACAAAATCCAAAACATAATGGCACAAGTTTAAGGCTCCTAAATGTCACTTAATTCCATTGACACATACATATGCAAGCAAGCCATACAGTATTGACGACCTAGAGAGAGCAGAAACGGCCAGAACCAAAACTCAAAATTGTCCAAAAAGTGAGAGTTCTAGAACAAGGTTGCAGGCACTTTGAGATCAAAAGAAGCACGTAGTCTTCTTCATTGCCACTCCCTGAAGCCAAAGCAACCACAAACGCATCCTAAGGTCCACTACCAAGCGCTGTAAGTTGTCTCAAACTCACCCCTGTACACGAAATCCATACTCTCCATTCTTGCATTTTTTTCTCAAAGATATGGGCATAATCATATTGCTTGCTTGATTTCCAACATAACTGTAATATTTGATTTCATTTTTAAGCCTCATATGGTGATACCCGCGTCTAGGGTTTGTATTGTTTGCTTTTAGGCATTTTATTTCCAGGCACAATCAGGACAAGTCATAAGCATGGATGGATTCAGGAGGTGGAGACGAGATCAACTATGGTCTTGAAATGGATTTTCATGGCCTAGGGATGATTTTCGAAGCAACCTACGAAACTACCTGCAGATAAAAATCTGCAGGTAAATAACCAGCAAATTGTTGAAGAAGACGATGATGTGTCTTCACCTCACTGGCCCGTTCAAACTCAACACGCGCTTTTTTTTTTATTTCCAGGATATTTGATTTTTATTACATATAATATTATTTATCTCTTATTATAACGAATTGAAGCAATTGGCTGAGTGGAGAGCGCGCATGCATATGACCTCTGGGACCTGGGTTCGATTCTCAGGTCCCCCAAACGTTGTTATTATTTTTCTTCACAGGTTCCCATGCAGCATTCCAGAAAAAGTCTACCA
Organism: Vicia faba; assembly: GCA_948472305.1. NCBI lineage: Eukaryota > Viridiplantae > Streptophyta > Magnoliopsida > Fabales > Fabaceae > Vicia > Vicia faba. Next base: position 986,267,657 of record OX451740.1, on the reverse strand, counting down.
TACATCTCAAGCAATCAGCGTGCCAAGTGTCCCAAATCAACAATCCAAAGGCCAGGGAAGAAGGAGCACCATGTTCTTCAGTCAACCATACGCACCTGAATCCAGAAAGTCAACAGGCCTGAGCTTAGTGGGCCAAAAACTGCAATCAACACCTCCAAAAAAGGCCCAAACCCCCCATGATTTTGTTACTTTTTTTATTTTTCTTTTCCTTATAATTTCTTTTTTTTTTTATTATCATTATTGTTAATTAACCTAACAAACTAATTTTTCCCAAAAAATTCAAAAAAACAAAAAAAAAGAATTTTATTATTTATTAACTTATTTTGTAAATAAATTCTAATATTAATTAATTAGTTGTGTAATTAGAACAATTTTAACATTTTTTTTAATAAGTAAAATTAATTTAGAATTAGGTCTTTCACTTTCAACTTTTAATTTCCTTTTTTATTTTATTTTCATTAAAAATATAAAAAACACAAAAAAAACATTTTTTCTTTAATTAAATAATCAATTAGTTAATTAGGTTTAATGTTTAATTTAATTCTAAAAAAGGGTCAAAACCCTTAGGACGTTCCCGATTAAATTTCTATTCGCGCGTATTTATTTATTTTGATTATTTATGTAACTGCTTCCGTAAATGTAATGGTTAATTAGGACCTCCTTTATTGCTTTATTTTCTCGCACTTTATTTTCCAAAACGGGTTTTTGTTTTTGGCGATGTATAGACCCGCACCTTGTAATAGCTAGATTTACATTTCTACAATTTATTTTCCGCACTCCTAACTGTTAAAAATGCATGAAAGAATGTATGGCTAATAAAATCAATCCGTAGCTCACAAATAACATGTACAAAATAAACATTAACATGAAACGACACACATGCACATGCCACTCTTAGGGTACGCCTCACTGGTTGCCTCGAACGTGGTCATCAAGTATAGGGTGTCTTAGAGGTCGCCCTTTTGTCCAAAAGATCCAGTTGCCTCGAAACGGTTGCCTCGGATAAAAAGGATCTAGGACATTAGGGTTACCACTAAGGTGTCCTACCATTGCTTCGGTGACCACATTGTCCCGATAATCGAATTGACCCGAATAACTCCAACGATGGTGCTACCTACCTCTCAATGGTGGGATAGCACTATCTAAAGGATTCTTACACAGCCTAATTCCTTAGAGTAGGTAGATTCTCCTGGGTACTTACTCTTTTCAAAACAACTTTTCACACCTCACACTTTCTAAAATTTTTCATACACTCTTGAGGACTGATACAAGAGTTACTTAGAAATTTTTCAAACGAAACTTTTTTCAAAACCCACAAACACAAGAAAAGAAAACATTTTGAAAACATAAGAGCAAGTACCTAAGAGCTCGTGGATAACCATGGATAGAAAGGGTGCTAACACCTTCCCTTTCTATAAATCTACATCCCGAACCGAGAAACATTCTCAAAGAAGGAATTTTGCTGTGCTTTTGTCCTTTCCATGTTGGAGAACATAAAAGACGGTGGCGACTCTTGCTTACCGCGACATTTTGCGAAACCAGCTAAAAAACAGTCAGTTCTATTTCCACCGTTCAGAGAACTGGCGACTCTGCTGGGGAATGCTTAAAAGTGAGGTGTACCTTAGGACTAAGATCACATGTGTTTTCAATTGCCTGATTTGTTTGCTTTAATGTTGTTGGGCCTGTCTTGGGAGTTTCATAGATCCTAACCCGGATCTGGGGGATACCTTTTAGAAAGTAGCAACAAATTGTGAGGGAACTGTGCGGGGTATACCGACACGGTTGAAGCAGTTTACTACGTTGATGTGGCACTTTGGTGAGTACCGGTAACCCTTGAGTCAAGTCAAGGAGAGTACGGGGCCACCGCGTGGTGTCGTGAAGCATCAACTGACCTTAGGAACCTTACTTGAACCATCCTGGCCTCTTTAGGGGTAGTGATATGACCGACTTTGGTGCAGTCCGAAGTTGGTTGATACTCGATACTACACTCATTGAGGGTTGTTTTCTTGGAATATTTTGATCGCCAGTTCAGTGGCTAAATCAAAACAATGAACATAGAAAATAACCCAATGATATTGAGCTCCTTAGAACCCGGTTACTTTCGATAGGACAAGTTTTGAACCCACCAACTTCAAGAGGGTAGTACCTAGACCTCATGCTGGCCTAAACTCTAAGGGCTGTCTGGTGTGACTTGTGTGCCTTATCATGTTTGCCTTTTGTGAATATTTGTGGTGTGCTTTATCATAACATCATAGCATCATACAGCATCATATGCATTTACTGACCACTTCAAGGGTTCAAATCTTCATCTTTGTTCTTGTTTTGTAGGACATGGAATCTCTCCGTAGAAAGACAATTCAGGTCAACCTTGTAAGGATCCCTCCTCAGCTTAAAGAGCTCACATCCAGGATTCCCGAGAACTCTTCTTTCAGTGAAAGGCATGGTAGACTCATCAGCTTGGTCAACACCAACATTGAAGAAGATATGATAAACGTGTTGTTCCAGTTCTTTGACCCTTTGCACCACTGCTTTACTTTCCCAGATTATCAATTGGTGCCTACTTTGGAAGAGTTTTCTCAACTTCTGAAGATTCCCATTCTCAGTCAACTACCCTACAACGGTACGAAAAAGGAACCAAAACTTGAAGAGGTTGCTAAAGTATTACACCTACAACCATCTGACATCAAGGGACATTGGGAAACCAGAAGTGGTATCAAAGGGTTCTTGGCAAAGTTTCTATTTGAGAAGGCCCAAGAATGTTGGAATTCCCTTGACCTACAAGCCTTTGAAGAAGTTGTGGCACTCCTTGTCTATGGGTTGGTGTTGTTCCCGAATCCAGATCAGCTTATAGATATCAATGTTGTCAAGATTTTCATGTCCAGAAATCCCATACCTACGTTGCTTGGGGATATCCTCCACTCATGTTACACTCGAACCATGAGAAAAAGAGGTGTTCTCATGTGCTGCACTCCTCTCCTGGCAAGGTGGTTTATTCTGCACCTTCCACAATCAGTTTTAAAGAACGAACGGGGTTTGAGGTGGTCGCAACAATTGATGACCCTTACACATGCTGATATACATTGGTGTCCTCGGTCCAAAGAGAATGTCACTATCATTGATCATTGCGGAGAGTTTCCAAATGTTCCTTTACTTGGAATCAGAGGAGGCATTACTTACAACCCGTGTCTGGCTTTGAGACAGTTTGGATATGCTCGGAGGGATGGCCCTCATGACATGTTTATTCCTGACATAGTTTTTGACTTCGACAACGATGCACAAGGACTTCGCCAGAGGTTTATCAGAGCTTGGAGGATGCCTAACAAGGTGGATAGCAAGACATTGGGGCACAAGAACTCCATCCCCCTGGATCCTTATCTCAAGTGGGTACAAGCCCGCTCCCAGAAGCTTGTGATGCCATATCCTCATGTTCTCCCCGTGATCAAAGAGCCATTTTTGGAAGGAGAGGTGTCCTACACCATTCAACATCCTGATATGCCAACCTCCTGGGAAGAAATGCAGAAGAGCTGGATCCAACTCAAGGAAGAGCGGAATTCTCTTGAAACCATTCTACATGCCAGTGAGAAGAAGGTCTTGGAGCTCACCCGCCTACTGCACGAGGAAAAGACTCTCAACACCTACATCGCTCCAAAGAGGATGCGCAGTGTCTTTTGGGATTAATTATTTGTAATGTTTTGCCCATGAGGCCCTGATGTACTGAACAAATTATTTCTTAATATAGCGGGTGTTCCTTTTTGTCTACAACGAATTTGAACTTTCGAATCCTTGAATGCATTGCATAAATAGCATATCATGCATCATGTGCATAACAGGTACCCTTTTTTCTACAGGTTGCTTAATCTTCTTCGCTGTTTATTTCAGCACTCAATCATCATGAATCCTGAACCTACTACTGAACAAGCTATCAAGGCCCTCCAGGCCCAGAACGCCCAGTTTCAGGAGCTGGTCATGAGCTTAGCCCAAGGACAACAGGAGTTGAAGGCTTTGCTCCTGAAGAAGAAGAAGAAGAAGAGGACTGTGCTGTTCAACACTGGACGTAGACTCGGGAATACACTGCAGAATGAAGCTAAGCTGACTACTCCATCTGTTGGGGAAGGAAGTCACCAGGAGGGAGGGGTCCCTAGTCCCGTGGTCTCTGACACCGAGACAAATTTCAATGATGAACAGTACCCTCCTGTTGAGGACAGGTACAAACAGCTGGAGGACCGGTTAAATGCTATGGAGATTCAACGTGTGCCTGGGTTGGATTTTGGAGACTTAGGGTTATCTTCTGGGGTGGTGATTCCACACAAGTTCAAGGCACCTGCCTTCGTGAAGTACGACGGGGCTTCCTGTCCTAAGCTGCACCTCCGTTCTTACGTAAGGAAGATCCAACCTTACACTGCAGACAAGAACTTATGGATCCATTTCTTCCAGGAGAGTCTTTCAGGGACTCATCTCGAATGGTTCTATCAGCTGGATGGAACCAATATTCGTAACTGGGAGGACTTGGCTACTGCTTTTTATAAGCAGTATCAGTACAATTCCGACCTCGCTCCTACGCGTACCCAACTCCAGGGTATGTCACTAGGAACGGGTGAAGGTTTTAAGGAGTACGCACAGAAGTGGAGAGACCTGGCTGGCAGGGTGCAGCCACCATTGACGGATCGTGAACTAGTGGACATGTTCTTGGGGACCCTGTCTGGTCCGTTATTTAACCACCTGATTGGTAATTCCTCTGCTGGGTTTACTGACCTAATCCTGACTGGTGAGAGGATCGAATCTGGTATCAAATCGGGGAAGATACAGAAAGGTGCCTCCTCGAGCTCTGAAAAGAAGCCCTTCAAGAAGGAAGCTAGTGCTGTTTATAGTCCAAGGAGACAGAACAAATCGGAACGTCGCCAAGCTGTCAACGCGGTGGTAATTTCAAAGCCTGCTGCTGCTCCTCAGCAATACAACTAGCCAAGAGGTGAGAGGCCCAAAAGACAGTACACTCGGCTCAGTATGACCCTCTCTCAGATATTGCCGCAACTGCTGTCAACCAATCTGGTAACTGTCAAGGAAGCTCCGAAGGTTGTGAACACCACCTCTCTGAAGTACAACCCCAACGCCCGCTGTGCTTATCACTCTGATAGCCTGGGGCATTCTACTGATGATTGTTGGGCTCTGAGGAATAAGGTTCAAGACCTTATTGATGCTAAAGAAATACAGTTTGAGGCGCCCGAAAGGCCCAATGTTGTGACTGCTCCCATGCCCCAGCATGGAGTGAATGATGTTGAGGAAGACCTGTATGTGGCCTCTGTGGATGATATTGTTACTCCATTGTTGACCATCAAAAGGAACCTGTTGCTAGCCGGTTTATTTACGGGATGTGGTAAAGGTTGCCTTCTATGTTCTGTTTCACCTGCTGGTTGTTCTTTGTTGAGATCAGGTATCCAAAGCCTGATGGACAATAAAGAGATCTTGTTTGAGAAGATTGCTGTTCCTGCTGTCCGTACCGAAGAAGTTTTTATTGTCACTATTTACAGCAACCCTCCCAAGGCTCCCCCGAGGAAGCCTGTCAAAATCATGCCTGTTCACAAGATTGCACCCATCACCATCACTGTTCCGGGGCCCCTCCCCTATACATCCGACAAAGCTGTCCCTTGGCACTATGGGGCAGATGTTTATATGCTCAGAGTTAAGCAAGAGTTTGATACTACTACTGGTGTCAGCAACATCACCGGGCCTGCCAAGGTTACTCGTAGTGGTAGGTTGTTCTCACCAGATATTGCGCCACCAACAATTCAGAGGCCTCTTGTCATCACACCTGCCATGGTGCCTGTTCCCCTGCCTGATCAAGTTCCTGTTTCTACCCCTGCTGCCGAGTCATCTGACGCTCGGGGCAAAAGGATTGCTACTGATGTGCCTGCCCGGACGGAGGCACCAAAGACAACCAATGCTGAAGCTTCCCAGCAAGAGATGGAAGAGATTCTCAAAATTATCAAGAAGAGTGATTTCAACATCGTTGAGCAGCTGGGGCACACCCCCCTAAGATCTCTATGCTATCACTGTTGTTGTGTTCAGAGGCCCACGCCAAGGCCCTGATTTCCTTCCTGAAGACGGCCCACATGCCACAAGAGACGTATGCTGATCAATTTACCGATTGTGTGGCCAACTTAACTGCTGATAATGGGTTGGGATTCTCTGATGCTGATCTGACTGCTAAGGGGAAGAACCACAATGATGCCCTGCATGTCTCCATTGAATGCAGGGGCACTACTCTTGCCCACGTGCTGGTTGACACTGGTTCTTCATTGAACGTACTACCCAAGAAAGCTCTAGACAGGCTGGATTGTGAGGGTTTAGAGCTCAAGCCTAGTAACATTGTTGTCCAGGCCTTTGACGGGTCGAAGAGGATGGTACATGGTGAAGTTGACATTCCCATCAGGGTTGGTTCTCAAGTCTTTGATTCTACTTTCTATGTGATGGACATCCGACCGTCCTATTCTTGTTTGCTGGGTCGCCCTTGGATCCACAAAGCTGGAGCTGTGACCTCCACATTACATCAGAAGCTTAAGTACCCGGTCAGAGGGAAGATTGTTACAGTGCAGGGGGAGGAAGAATACATGGTCAACCACCTTAACTCGTTCCGGTACATAGAAATGGATGGGGAATTCATTGAGACCCCCTTTCAACACTTTGAAGAGGTCCCTCAGACAATGGCAGCAGCAGAAACAGTGATTGAAGACCCTCCCTTGAAGATGGCTTCCTTAAAGGATGCCCGGGCTGTGCTTGAGAAGGGTGAGTGCGCAAACTGGGACCGACTTCCCGATTTCACTCCGAAGACTGACAAGTTTGGTCTGGGTTTCACTATAGAAGCTCAGAAGGCTGTGCGTAAGGCAAGGACTGGAAGACCTCCTGTGTTCATCACCAACCCGGGAGTGAATGCTATTGAAGATGACGTGGAGGAATCCGAATTTGACAGCTGGATCTACCCAACGACCAACGGTGGACCAAGCAACTGGACTGCAAAAGACTTTACACCTATTACTTTTGTCACTCAGTAATGAACTCCTTTGTTTTGAATTTGTAACGAACAATAATGTGAAACTTTATGGCCCGGTGTCTTACCCGGGGCACCGTGGTTTCATTTGTGAGGGCTTGTTATTTGTCACTTTCATATATCATGAATAAAAACATTGGACATTTTTCGCATTTCAAATCTTGTGCTCCCTTTCTTTCTTTATATATATATTACAAAACAACTATATTTACACACACTCACCCATACAGGTTCCAATCCACTCTGGATCTCACTGGTAACGACTCTGCTACTGCCAGTTATGACTTCGAAAATCCGATCAACTTAGCCGAAGACGAAGGTGAAGATGATTGCGAAGTGCCTGGCGAGCTTGCAAGACTGTTACTCCAGGAAGAGAGGGCCATTCAGCCACATGAAGAGCCAGTGGAAACGGTAAATCTGGGTACTGAGACAGACAAAAAGGAAGTCAAGATTGGTGCCAATCTGGAGGCTAGTGTGAAACAACGGTTGATTCAGATGCTGCATGACTATATGGAAATCTTTGCCTGGTCCTACGAAGACATGCTTGGGTTGGATACCGACATTGTGGTTCATCACTTGCCTACCAAGGAAGACTGTCCTCTGGTAAAACAGAAGGTCCGCCGTATGCGTCCAGAGATGTCCGAGAAAATCAAGGCCGGGGTTATGAAACAATTTGATGTCGGGTTTCTAGCAGTGACTTCTTACCCTCAGTGGGTTGCCAACGTGGTTCCAGTGCCGAAGAAGGATGGTAAGGTCCGAATGTGTGTTGATTACAGGGACTTGAACAGGGCGAGCCCTAAAGATGACTTCCCTCTTCCTCACATTGACGTTCTGGTTGACAATACTTCTCAGCATAAAGTTTTCTCCTTCATGGACGGCTTCTCCGGTTATAATCAAATCAAAATGGCTCCTGAAGACATGGAGAAGACCACTTTTGTTACTCAGTGGGGAACCTTCTGCTACAAAGTCATGCCTTTTGGGTTGAAAAATGTTGGGGCAACCTACCAACGTTCCATGGTTGCTTTATTTCATGATATGATCCACCATGAGATCGAAGTGTATGTCGACGATATGATTGCAAGGTCCCAAACTGAGGAGGAACACCTTGGCCATCTACAAAAGCTTTTTGACCGCCTGAAGTTGTACAAGCTGAGATTGAACCCGAACAAGTGCACCTTTGGGGTGAGATCTGGAAAATTGCTAGGCTTCTTCGTGAGCGACAAAGGTATTCAAGTGAACCCTGCCAAGGTGAAAGCCATACAGGAGATGCCAGCTCCCAAGACAGAAAAAGAAGTCAGAGGCTTTCTAGGACGACTGAACTACATTGCCCGATTCATCTCACATCTAACTGCTACCTGTGAACCAATCTTCAAGCTACTGAAGAAAGATCAAGTAGTACGTTGGAATGATGAATGTCAGGCCGCTTTCAAAAGAATCAAAGAGTATCTCCAAGAACCACCCATTCTTATGCCACCGGTTGAAGGGAGACCTCTAATATTATACTTGACAGTACTTGACAGCTCAATGGGGTGTGTGTTGGGGCAGCATGACGAGTCTGGCCGAAAAGAGCACGCCATTTATTACCTTAGCAAAAAGTTTACCGACTGTGAGACCCGATACTCACTGCTCGAGAAAACTTGCTGCGCTTTGGTATGGGCTGCTCGCCGGCTGAGACAATATATGTTGACTCACACTACTCTGTTGATCTCAAAAATGGATCCGATAAAGTACATCTTCGAAAATCCTGATCTGTCCGGAAGAATAGCGAGATGGCAAATGATCTTGACCGAATACGACATCCAGTACACAACTCAGAAAGCAATTAAAGGAAGTGTATTGGCAGACCATTTGGCACACCAGGCAATGGATGACTACCAATCTATGAACTTTGAATTTCCAGACGAGGACATCATGGTAGTGACTGATTGTGAAGTACCTGGACCGGATGAAGGACCTGAGGAAGGATCCCGATGGTCTATGCACTTTGACGGAGCCTCAAACGCTTTGGGTAACGGTATTGGCGCTGTGATCATATCCCCTAAAGGCACTCATACTCCACTTACCACCCGACTATGTTTCAACTACACCAACAACATAGCGGAATATGAGGCATGCATCATGGGTCTTCAAGCTGCCATTGACCTAAGGATCAATTTTCTGAGTGTCTTCGGAGATTCCGCTCTTGTGATCAATCAGATCAAAGGCGAGTGGGATACGAAACACCCAAATCTTATTACTTACAAAGAGTATGTATTGACATTGATCTCCCATTTCACGGAGATAACTTTTGAACACTTCCCAAGAGAGGAGAATCAGTTGGCGGACGCGCTGGCGACGATGTCTTCTATGTTCAAAGTCAAATGGGACAACGAGGCTCCCCGGATCATTATCTGGAAGTTAGATGAACCTGCACATTGCTGTGATCTTGAGGCTGAAGTGGTAACTGAAAAACCTTGATATCATGAAGTGAAGAGGTACTTGGAAGCTCAAGAATACCCCGAGGGTGCATCCATCAATGACAAAAAGTTCCTGAGAAGGTTCGCTGCAAAGTTCTTCCTCAGCAATGGCATTCTATACAAGCGAAACCATGATTCAACTTTACTGCGTTGTGTGGATAAGACGGAAGCAGAAAAGATAATGGCAGAATTGCATGAAGGTACCTTCGAAACACATTCCAGTGGACATACCATGGCAAAGAAAATCCTTCGGGCAGGATATTTCTGGTCCACAATGGAAGCTGACTGTTACCAACATTCTCGGACGTGTCATAAATGTCAGATCTATGCTGATAAGGTGCACGTTCCTCCAGTTCCTCTGAACGTCTTGACAGCACCTTGGCCTTTTGCAATGTGGGGCATTGATATGATCGGCGAGATCAGACCTACGACATCTAACGGGCATCGCTTCATCCTGGTAGCAATTGATTACTTCACAAAGTGGGTTGAAGCAGCTTCCTACGCTACGGTAACCAAGAACGTCGTGGCACGGTTCATTCGGCACAACCTGATCTGTTGATACGGCGTACCTGAGAAGATCATTACGGACAATCGTACCAATCTTAATAACAAGATGATCACTGAGCTCTGCGAGCAATTCAAGATACAGCAGCATAACTCTTCCCCCTACCGACCGAAGATGAATGGGCCTGTAGAAGCGGCGAATAAGAATATTAAGAAGATTGTGCGGAAGATGACAGTGACGTACAAAGATTGGCACGAGATGTTACCGTTTGCTCTTCATGGGTACCGTACCTCAGCACAGACGTCAACAGGGGCAACACCCTTTTCCTTGGTCTATGGCATGGAGGCAGTCTTGCCTATTGAAGTCCAGATACCCTCTTTCCGAATAATGAAGGATGTAGGTTTGAGCGAAGATGATTGGATCCAGACTCGACTTGATCAATTAAATCTAATTGACGAAAAGAGACTCACCGCTATTTGTCATGGTCAAACGTACCAAAAACGGATGATCAGGGCATTTAATAAGAAAGTCAGACGACAAGAGTATCAAGTCGGAGACCTGGTAATCAATCGCATCATCCTTCCTCAAAGTGATCCCAGGGGCAAATGGACCCCTACGTACGAAGGGACATTTGTGGTTAAACATATCTTCTCGGGAGGAGCTATGATTCTAACCACCATGGATGGTGACGACCTTCCTCACCCCGCCAATGCAGACATAGTAAAAAGATACTACGCATGAATAAAAGACCCGCTAGGTTGACACACCTAGGCAAAAATAAGGGCTTCCCGGCGAACCAAAAGGGTTCGGGCAAAAATAAGGGATGAAATAAAAAAATCTGTACACCCGGCAAGTCGAAAACCTGAAAAGGCGGCTTGGGCAAAAATGGGTATCCCGGTGGACTTAAAACCCGAAAAAGCAGTCCAGGCAAAAGTTAGGGATTAAAGCGTAATACTATGTCTCATTAGATCACCTTGCATCCAGAATTCGGCATCAGCTATCAGGCTCAGACGGCACAAATCAGTCAGCTTCATCTTCAACTAAGCAGCAAAGTGATGAGACGCTTGAAGACATAAAGGCGATAGCAGAGTTGAAACCCAGTGGGATTATTTTCACATAACTGTTTTGTTTTCTGTTCACAAAATTGTATAAACTCTATGTTGTTCGGCGGCGTTCTCTTACCAGGACGTCAACCTCTTGTACAAAAACGCCTATTTACAGGCAAATTCAAAAATCAATACAAATTCACTTTTCCAGACAAATTGCCAATTGTTTTTCCTTTATCTGTTTTGTTTTGCAAAGAACGTCCAATGTTCATTTTTGATATATGCATTTGACATTAATTTCTAACTCATAAATATTTGCATACGAAACAAAGGACTAATTACAGGTGACATCAGAAACAGGGGCAATAAAGAGTTGTCTAAGCGATCTAGTTGCTATGTCCACCAAGGTACTAAGGTAAGTTCGGCTGAAGAATGTAATCATGATACCTTCACTCCCCGCAGAGTAAGACAAGCAACACTCCATCCAAGCAGAGTTGGTCTCCTATCAGCCCTGAAAAAGGTACAGTATCTCTAGCAAGTCAGCAACGCTCTCCCCAAGATGAGTTAGTCTACTGTCAGCCTTAAGGAAATTGGGTATCCCCAGAAAATCCCAATATTCCTCAGCGGAGTATACAAATGTTCCCAAGAAAGCATCCCCAGAAGTCTTAATATAAGATTGTTCCCCGGCGGAATACAAGACACCCCAGTGGAGCCACATCTCCAGTACAGTCCAAAAATTTCCCCAAGAGAGTTGAATCAATCTCCCCAGTAGATTCTGGAAGCTTATCTCCTGCAGAGTACATACGCTCTCCCTGGCTTTATTCAAAAGTTATTCCCCACCAGGGTATAACTGGGTTATCCTCAGCTAATTACCACGGAAAGATCGTCCTCGGCGAAATTCTTCCTATCCCCAGCGGAGTTCATCAAATTCCCCAACATGACATATCAACGGAATCCCCAGCGGAGTTCTCATCAAAACCTCAGTGAAGTATCTCTTCCCACAGAGTAATTCCCCGTAGAGTAATATCTTTGCCAAGTTTATTCCCTAACGGAGTCATCTTCTCCTACCGGTTTATTCTTGCAACCATCATCCCCAGCGGAAACGAAGAACTCTAATCTTCAGCATCAGCCCTGGATTCAACTTCCCGACATTCGTAAAGGATTTATTTTCCTAGACGAAAATACGTTCATAAACATTACATTATCATACACCGTGACGCATGCATATACGCATCATAAACACACAATCTCATTTATTCTTGAGAACATCATGACATCATGCATTTCATACATCATGACATTGCATACAACTGATGTTTTGCCTTTTCAGGAAAAAGGTCAATCCAAAGATAATTACTATCAACTGTCGCAATTCCAGATTCGATTCCTGTATCCAGCCAGGGAAAATCTGTAGACGACTAATTCCAGATTCGATTCCTGTATCTAGCCAGGGCATATCTGAAGAGTTTGAAGATTCGATACCTGTATCCAGCCAGGGCATATCTATAGATGACTAATTCCAGATTCGATTCCTGTATCTAGCCAGGGAATATCTGAAGAGTTTGAATATTCGATACCTGTATCCATCCAGGGCATATCTGTAGATGACTAATTCCAGATTCGATTCCTGTATCTAGCCAGGGCATATCTGAAGAGTTTGAAGATTCGATACCTGTATCTAGCCAGGTCATATCTGCATGAAGAGTTTGAAGATCAACCCCTGTAAAAGGCCAGGAAACCATCTTTCTTTCTCAAGTACGCAAGTTCTCGCTAAGGAATCTCTTACGCGATCGACCCCCCGATGGCATCTTTAAGCCCATCTCCACAACTATCCATTACAGTTCCAAATGGCATCTATAAGCCCATTCCCGACAAGGTTCTGTTACATCTTCCAGATGGCATCTATAAGCCCATCCTCCTATCCACCACCTCTCCATATGGCATCTATAAGCCCATTCCCACCATCACATTGCTGATACTCTACTATGCGAGTGCAAATTTCTGGGCACTCTAGTGTTCAATCATCTTCCACCTTCGGATCACGAAAGGCACACAAGCCAATCTACATCCTCAGGTCTAAGAAGATTGAACAGGGGCAACTGTTGTACCCCAAAATTTTCCCTCCCATATTCTTCAAAGTTTTGACAAGCATCATCTCAATTTGCTCAAATCCACTCAAGGGTTGCACAGGTCAAACACCCTCCTAAGCCAGTCAAATTAGGGTTTTGGTTCTTGCAAGGAAGTTGAGGTTTTCAAGGGCTCAATCAAGTCCCACATGCCTATAAACATTGTCAAGCATCTACATTCCAAGTTTCAAGACTCACAGCATCAAGTTGCACAGTCAAAAACCCTAATTGCTTCACAGTCAACTGCAGGGGCAAAATGGTCATTTGGCAGTCAAAAGTCAAAATTTTTGGTCAACATCTTATTTTGAGGCCACAATCATCATTTGATCAAGTCTTGATCATTATTCTACAAGCATGGCTCAAAAATCATCAAGATGCAAAAGTTTCCATTCTTGGACAGCTGAAAAAGTCAACTGTAACTTGACCAAGGCATAACTTTTTCATGGTTCATCAGAAAAATCCCATCCAATGCTCATTTTTAAGGGGATAACATTTCCTACAACTCTTCTTCACATTCCAAATCCAAGAAATGCTCTCACAAAAAGTTATCAATTTTAACATTATAGGTCATTTTCAAAAGTCAACAAAAAGGCATTTTAAGTCAAAGACCATAACTTGAGATTGGTAAATCAAAATGACATGGGACCAAAGGCATTGGTTAGAGGACTTCAAGACCTTTCCAAAATGTCCAAGAACATGTTCATATGATCAAAATTGAGCAAGATATGCATTGGAGAAGTTGGGAAATTTTCATGAAATGGCAAAAGTCAACTATCCTTAAAACTTCAATTTTTGACAAAAGGGCCCACTTTCTTCCACTTGATTCAGCCTTGTCATGCCACCCACGTGTCCCATGATTAATCTCAAGACCAAATATTTATTTTTTCATTTTTATTTAATTTTTATGGATTTAATTCATTTTAAATCCATAATAATTCAAATAAATCTAAAAAAAATTAATTAAATGGTATCTTGTGGTTTGAATAGCCTTCATGAAGCATTTTCTTGCTGCCAAATTCGTGCAAGCTATTTTTGAACACAAAATCATGGTTGTCGGACCAAGAAAGGAATGTTCTTCAATGGTGGTCAATCAAAATCCAAAACATAATGGCACAAGTTTAAGGCTCCTAAATGTCACTTAATTCCATTGACACATACATATGCAAGCAAGCCATACAGTATTGACGACCTAGAGAGAGCAGAAACGGCCAGAACCAAAACTCAAAATTGTCCAAAAAGTGAGAGTTCTAGAACAAGGTTGCAGGCACTTTGAGATCAAAAGAAGCACATAGTCTTCTTCATTGCCACTCCCTGAAGCCAAAGCAACCACAAACGCGTCCTAAGGTCCACTACCAAGCGCTGTAAGTTGTCTCAAACTCACCCCTGTACACGAAATCCATACTCTCCATTCTTGCATTTTTTCTCAAAGATATGGGCATAATCATATTGCTTGCTTGATTTCCAACATAACTGTAATATTTGATTTCATTTTTAAGCCTCATATGGTGATACCCGCGTCTAGGGTTAGTATTGTTTGCTTTTAGGCATTTTGTTTCCAGGCACAATCAGGACAAATCATAAGCATGGATGGATTCAGGAGGTGGAGATGAGATCAACTATGGTCTTGAAATGGAATTTCATGGCCTAGGGATGATTTTCGAAGCAACATACGAAACTACCTGCGGATAAAAATCCGCAGGTAAATAACCAGCAAATTGTTGAAGAAGACGATGATGTGTCTTCACCTCACTGGCCCGTTCAAACTCAACACGCGCTTTTTTTTTATTTCCAGGATATTTGATTTTTATTACATATAATATTATTTATCTCTTATTATAACGAATTGAAGCAATTGGCTGAGTGGAGAGCGCGCATTCATATGACCTCTGGGACCTGGGTTCGACTCCCAGGTCCCCCAAACGTTGTTATTATTTTTCTTCACAGGTTCCCATGCAGCATTCCAGAAAAAGTCTACCATACATCTCAAGCAATCAGCGCGCCAAGTGTCCCAAATCAACAATCCAAAGGCCAGGGAAGAAGGAGCACCATGTTCTTCAATCAACCATACGCACCTGAATCCAGAAAGTCAACAGGCCTGAGCTTAGTGGGCCAAAAACTGCAATCAACACCTCCAAAAAAGGCCCAAACCCCCCATGGTTTTGTTACTTTTTTTTATTTTTCTTTTCCTTATAATCTCTTTTTTTTTTATTATCATTATTGTTAATTAACCTAACAAACTAATTTTTCCCAAAAAATTCAAAAAAACAAAAAAAAAAGAATTTTATTATTTATTAACTTATTTTGTAAATAAATTCTAATATTAATTAATTAGTTGTGTAATTAGAACAATTTTAACATTTTTTTTAATAAGTAAAATTAATTTAGAATTAGGTCTTTCACTTTCAACTTTTAATTTCCTTTTTTATTTTATTTTCATTAAAAATATAAAAAACACAAAAAAAACATTTTTTCTTTAATTAAATAATCAATTAGTTAATTAGGTTTAATGTTTAATTTAATTCTAAAAAAGGGTCAAAACCCTTAGGACGTTCCGGATTAAATTTCTATTCGCGCGTATTTATTTATTTTGATTATTTATGTAACTGCTTCCGGAAATGTAATGGTTAATTAGGACCTCCTTTATTGCTTTATTTTCTCGCACTTTATTTTCCAAAACGGGTTTTTGTTTTTGGCGATGTATAGACCCGCGCCTTGTAATAGCTAGATTTACATTTCTGCAATTTATTTTCCGCACTCATAACTGTTAAAAATGCATGAAAGAATGTATGGCAAATAAAATCAATCTGTAGCTCACAAATAACATGTACAAAATAAACATTAACATGAAACGACACACATGCACATGCCACTCTTAGGGTACGCCTCACTGGTTGCCTCGAACGTGGTCATCAAGTATAGGGTGTCTTAGAGGTCGCCCTTTTGTCCAAAAGATCCAGTTGCCTCGAAACGGTTGCCTCGGATAAAAAGGATCTAGGACATTAGGGTTACCACTAAGGTGTCCTACCATTGCTTCGGTGACCACATTGTCCCGATAATCGAATTGACCCGAATAACTCCAACGATGGTGCTACCTACCTTTCAATGGTGGCATAGCACTATCTAAAGGATTCTTACACAGCCTAATTCCTTAGAGTAGGTAGATTCTCCTGGGTACTTGCTCTTTTCAAAACAACTTTTCACACCTCACACTTTCAAAAAGTTTTCAAACAAATTTTTCATACACTCTTGAGGACTGATACAAGAGTTACTTAGAAATTTTTCAAACGAAACTTTTTTCAAAACCCACAAACACAAGAAAAGCAAACATTTTGAAATCATAAGAGCAAGTACCTAAGAGCCCGTGGATAACCACGGATAGAAAGGGTGCTAACACCTTCCCTTTCTATAAATCTACCTCCCGAACCGAGAAACATTCTCAAAGAAGGAATTTTGCTGTGCTTTTGTCCTTTCCATGTTGGAGAACATAAAAGACGGTGGCGACTCTTGCTTACCGCGACATTTCGCGAAACCAGCTAAAAAATAGTCAGTTCTATTTCCACCGTTCACAATATGATTCATCACGAGATTGAGGTTTATGTTGATGACATGATCGCCAGGTCCCAGACTGAGGAAGAGAACCTTGATCATCTCCAGAAACTGTTTGACAGGTTGAAGATGTACAAGCTAAGGTTAAATCCGAACAAGTGTACCTTCGGGGTAAGGTCTGGTAAGCT
This sequence comes from Vicia faba, assembly GCA_948472305.1. Lineage (NCBI taxonomy): Eukaryota > Viridiplantae > Streptophyta > Magnoliopsida > Fabales > Fabaceae > Vicia > Vicia faba. The sequence continues at coordinate 986,250,748 of OX451740.1, read as the reverse complement.
TCTGGGTTTTGTCGTTAGTGACAAAGGTATTCAGGTAGACCCTGCAAAGATAAAATCTATACAAGAGATGCCGACTCCCCGCAAAGAGAAGGAAGTTAGAGGTTTCTTGGGACGTCTAAATTACATCGCCAGGTTCATTTCACATCTAACTGCTACTTGTGAGCCAATCTTCAAGCTGCTGAAGAAAGATCAAGTGGTAAAGTGGAATGATGAATGCCAGACTGCCTTCGAAAGAATCAAGGAATACCTTCAAGAACCACCAATTTTGATGCCTCCAGTTGAAGGAAGACCTTTGATATTATACTTGACAGTGCTAGACAATTCAATGGGGTGTGTGTTGGGGCAGCATGACGAGTCTGGTCGAAAAGAGCACGCCATTTATTACCTTAGCAAAAAGTTTACCGACTGTGAGACCCGATACTCATTGCGCGAGAAAACTTGCTGCGCTTTGGCATGGGCTGCTCGCCGACTGAGACAGTATATGCTGAATCACATTACCTTGTTGATATCAAAGACGAATCCGATCAAGTATATTTTCGAGAAGCCCGCTCTCTCCGGAAGGATAGCAAGATGGCAAATGATCTTAACCGAGTACGACATTCAATACACAACCCAAAAAGCAATCAAGGGAAGTGTATTTGCGGATCATTTGGCATATCAGGCCATGGATGACTACCAGTCCATGAATTTCGAGTTCCTAGATGAGAATATCATGTTGGTAACTGACTGCGAAGAACCAGAACCGAAAGAAGGACCCGAGGAGGGATCCCGATGGTCTATGTATTTTGATGGAGCCTCGAACGCATTGGGTAATGGAATTGGCGCTGTAATTATATCTCCCGAGGGTTGTCATACTCCGTTCACCACCCGATTATGTTTCAACTGCACCAACAATATGGCAGAGTATGAAGCGTGTATCATGGGTCTTCGAGCTGCTATTGACCTGAGGATTAAGTTCTTGAGTGTATTCAGAGATTCCGCCCTGGTGATAAGTCAGATCAAAGGCGAGTGGGATATGAAACACCAGAATCTTATTAATTACAAAGAATATGTACTAACGTTACCCCCACACATTGAGGAGATAACCTCTGAACATTTCCCAAGAGAATAAAACCAGTTGGCGGACGCGCTAGCCACCATGTCTTCTATGTTCAAAGTTAGGTGGGACAACGAAGCTCCCCAAATTACCATTGAGAGGTTGGATGAACCCGCACATTACTGTGACGTTGAGACTGAAGAGGTGGCAGATAAACCCTGGTTCCATGAGGTAAAGAGGTATCTTGAGGCTCAAGAATACCCCGAGGGGGCATCTGTTAATGATAAGAAGTTTCTGAGAAGGTTCACTGCAAAGTTCTTCATTAGTAATGGTATCCTCTATAAGTGTAACCATGATTCAACCTTACTGCGGTGCGTAGACAAGAGTGAGGAAGAAAGGATCATGACAGAGTTACATGAAGGTACCTTCGAAACTCATTCTAGTGGACACACCATGGCAAAGAAAATCCTACGGGCAGGATATTACTGGTCTACTATGGAAGCCGATTGTTATCAACACTCTCGAACCTGTCATAAGTGTCTAGTCTATGCTGATAAGGTGCATGTGCCTCCAGTTCCCCTGAATGTTTTGACAGATCCCTGGCCCTTTGCAATATGGGGCATCGACATGATCAGCGAGATCATACCTACTGCGTGTAACGGGCATCGTTTCATTCTGGTAGCAATTGATTATTTCACCAAGTGGGTTGAGGCAGATTCCTTTGCTACAGTAACCAAGAACGTCGTGGCGCGGTTTATTCGACACAATCTGATCTGTCGATATGGTTTACCAGAGAGAATTATTACTGACAATGGTACAAATCTCAATAACACAATGATCATTGAGCTCTGCAAACAGTTCAATATTCAGCATCATAACTCTTCTCCCTACCGGCCAAAGATGAATGGCGTTGTTGAGGTGGCTAACAAGAACATTAAAAAGATTGTGCAGAAGATGACAGTGACATAAAAAGACTGGCATGAGATGTTACCATTCGCTCTTCATGGGTACTGTACCTCAACACGGATGTCGACAGGGGCAACACCCTACTCTTTGGTGTATGGCATGGATGAAGTCTTACCCATCAAAGTCCAGATACCCTCTCTCAGGATTATGAAGGATGCGAGTTTGAACAAAGACGACTGGATCCAAACCCGACTTGATCAGCTCAATCTAATCGATGAGAAGAGACTTACTGCTATTTGTCATGGTCAGACGTATCAAAAACGAATGATCAAGGATTTTAACAAGAAAGTCAGGCGTCAAGAATATCAAGTCGTGGATATGGTGATCAAGCGCATCATACTACCGCAAGGTGATCACAGGGGAAAATAGACCCCCACATACGAAGGGCCATTTGTGGTTAAGAACATTTTCTCGGGAGGAGCTATGATTCTAACCACCATGGATGGTGACGAAGACCCGCTAGGTTGACTGGCCTAGGAAAAAATAAGGGCTTCCCGGCGAACCAAAGGGTTCGAGAAAAAGTAAGGGATGAAAATGAAAAAAAACTGTACACCCGGCAAGTCGAAAACCTGAAAAGGCGGCTTAGGCAAAAAAGGGTATCTCGGTGGACTGAAAACCCGAAAGGGTGGTCCAGGCAAAAGTTAGGGATCGAAGCGTAACACTATGTCTCATTGGATCATCTTGCGCCCAGACCTCGGTATCAACTATCAAGCTCGGACGACGCCAATCAATCTGATCCACCTTCGGCCAAGCAGCAAAGTGATGAGATGCTTGAAGATATAAAGGCAATAGCAGAATTGAAACCCGATGGGATTGTTCCACATAGCTGTTTTTTCTATCTTAAACATAAATTGTAATTTCTATCTTTCGGTGGTGTTATCTTACTAGAGCGTCAACCTCTTTCTACAAAAACGCCTATTACAGGCCAACTTCAAAATCAATACAAGTCATTTTCACAAAGCTTTGACTTATTTTCTTTTTCCTGTTTTGTTTTGCTGGAACGTCCAATGGTTCATTTTTGATATATGCATTTGAAAATAATTGCTTCTCATAAATATTCACATGAAAAACAAAAGACAATTACTCATAATTCCAGGAGCAGGGAAAACAAGAAGTGCCCAAACCTTACAATTACTCTGCCCATCAGGTACCGGGGTAGAGACAAATTGAGAACATGAGTAGTGGTACATATACTCCCCACAGAGTAAGAAATATCCAAAGACGGTAATGTCAGCTTTCTCGAGCAGGACATGTCTCTCCCCAGCTGAAATTCACAATCGCGAGTGAGTCAGTAAATTATTCCCCAAGCAGAGTTTATTTCTCTCACAAGCAGAAATTCAATATCCAATGGAACTCATTACCACCAGCAATGGAAATTCATCCCCAGCTGAGTTTATTTCTCCAAATTAGTGATCTATCAACAGAGTATCTCCTCTCCAATAGAGTCTCTACTCGACAGAATATCCGTAAACGAGAGGCAAATCCCCAGCATAGTCATCTCTGTTCACTATCCCCAACAGAAGTAGAGGAACTATGGTTTTTACAGCAGTCAAGAATACCACTTCTCATACTCTCCAAATAGAAGTCAGGGATTTATTTTCCCGGACTCAGATTATTACGACCGCATTTCATGTTCATACATCATGACATGTGCATACATCACATATAACATAGTTTCATTTATTTTGAGAACGTCATCATACAACGCATCTCATGCATCACCCATAACTAACCCTGTATTTCTTTCAGGAAAGACAGTTATTATCAACAATTTCCAGCAGGTCCATGATCAACACTCGAAGCTAAACAGAGTAATCATCGGCGACGAATGCAACCTTATCCAGGTTCTCACGGCCCTACTATCCAGGCTTTCATATCGAAGTAACCCTACTATCCAGGTTCCTTCTTGCAGTGCTACTATCCAGGCTTTCATATCGAAGTAACCCTACTATCCAGGTTCCTTCTCACAACCCTACTATCCAGGCTTTCATGTCGAAGTAACCCTACTATCCAGGTTCCTTCTCACATCCCTACTATCCAGGCTTTCATATCTAAGTAACCCTACTATCCAGGTTCCTTCTCACAGCTCTACTATCCAGGCTTTCATATCGAAGTAACCCTACTATCCAGGTTCCTTCTCAAAGCCCTACTATCTAGGCTTTCATATCGAAGTAACCCTACTATCCGGGTTCCTTCTCACAGCCCTACTATCCAGGCTTTCATATCGAAGTAACCCTACTATCCAGGTTCCTTCTCACAGCCCTATTATCCAGGCTTTCATATCTAAACAACCCTACTATCCAGGTTCCTTCTTAAGCCCTACTTTCCAGGCTTTCATATCGAAGTAACCCTACTATCCAGGTTCCTTCTCGCAGCCCTACTATCCAGGTTCCTTCTCACAACCCTACTATTCAGGCTTTAATACCGAAGTAACCCTACTATCCAGGTTCCTTCTAATAACCTTACCATCAAGGTTTTCTTCCTCTCTTATCCCCAGACAGCAGTCAACAACATTGTAAGACCGAGACCCGATCAAACACAATTGATTCCATATTTCCCCAGAAAGTCCCGGTGTAGCATATACCCTGACCAAACACACAGTTCACTTCCGCTTCCCAAACCAGAATTATTCCCCCAATAGCGTAACGAACAACTGAAGCTCCTAAAACTCTATTTCTCTCAAGACAGAGACCAGCATTCCCTAGCAAAGTCTACCTCAACAACAAGTATACAGGTTCTCACAAAGGAATCTCTTATGCGATTAACGCTTCTTCGGATGGCATCTTTAAGCCCATCTCCGGCAATTATCTAGAAACTACCAAATGGCATCTATAAGCCCATTCTCAATATCACAAATCAAGTATCACTTCATGCGAGTGCAAATTTCTGGGCACTCTAGTGTTCAATCATCTTCTACCTTCAGATCACGAAAGGGAGACAAGCCAATCTACATCCTCAGTTTTAAGAAGATTGAACAGGGGCAGCTGTTGTACCCTAAAATTTTCCCTCCCATATTTCTCAACATATGGCAAGTGAGGTCCCCAAATTGTTCAAGGAAAGTCAAGAGTTGACCAGACAAACTCTCTCCTAAGATAATCTACCTCAAATTAGGGTTTCATTTTTCATATTGATATATGAACCACAAAGGACTCAAATGATCACCATTATCCTAATATGTTCTCAAGATCATCCATGTCAAGTTTCAAACCTTGCAGAAGAAGTTTGCTCAGTCAATTGCTGAAAGGCCTGAAAATCGACTGTGCTAGGTCAAAAGTCAACTGTGTCCCACATACAGTCAAACTTCAAGATTTTTGGTCAACATCCTCATTTTTAAGTATAATTCATCATTTGATCAAGGGTTGATCATGATTCATCAAGGATTGCTCACAATTCATCAAAACCCAAAAGTTGCTGAATTAGGGTTTTGTAGGAAAAGTGAACTCAACTTTGACCAAGCATAACTTTCTCATACTTTATCAGAAATGACCCACCCAAAGCTCATTTTGAAGAGGATGAAATTACCTACAATTCATATTCATCTCCCAAGTTCAGAATATGCACTCACCAAAAGATATGGTTTTTGACATTTTAGGTCATTTTGAAAAGTCAACAAAAACACCTTTTGGGTCAAAGCTTCATACATGAACATGGAAGACTCAATTGAGATGATACCAAAAGGGTTGCTTAGGGGACATCCTAAGATTTCTAAAAAGTCTAAGAACACCTCTCTAGGGTCAAAATTGAGAGAGTTACGCATTGGCCAAGTTGACCTTTTTTGGCAAATTGCCAAAAGTCAAATGTGCTCAAATTTGCATTTTTTTGCTAAATGGGCCCAACTTTTCATGCTTGCAACTCAATTATAACGTGGTCCACGACTCAAATGCTTATCCACCAATTGTTTACTTCATTTTTCAATTTATTTTGATTTTTCATTAATTAAAAGGTGAATTAAATCAAATAAATGATGGAAATTATCAAAGATTTGATTTGATTGGTTTTTTTGACAGGTTAGCAACCAAGATTTGATGAGCTTGCAAGATCAATTCAAATCAATGGTAATTGGATCAAAAAGAGCAAGATTAGGCTAAATTTGGAAGGATATCATATGCCATGAAAACCAAATCAAATCTTCAAGATTTGTAAAGAGACTAGTGGTTTTTAAAACCCTAATCCACTCTAGTACATATAGAGAACATATCCAAGGCAAGAACAAGGGTTGAGAGTCATGGAAAAGCTAGAACGAAACTTCAAAATTTCAAAGAAAAGTGGCGATTCAATCTCCATCCTAGAGGCCAATCCAAGCCATTCTAACCTTGCCAACAGATTGCTGGACATCCCAGGAACATATCTCAATCATTTGCAAACATTTCCACGTCCAGAATCGTGATCTACAGACCCACGGTTTGCACCTCCAAGCTTGAATCTGATTTCTTAATTTACACACGATTAATCATTCCAAAACATTGCATTATGTTTATATTGTCATTTGGAAGGTTTTTGTTTATTTGATTTTGCATTTTGATGCCTATAGCCAAGATTGCCATTACTAGGGTTTGAGGAGCCGTTTTAGGGCTTCTCTGTACGAATAAAATAAGGCCAAAAAAGGGGGACTATGGTGTTCAGGGGATCAAGGCGAAATGATCCATGTGCTCACCTTAAATTCATCATGCATTTTCTTGATTTTGGAAGTTTGCAGGGTTTTAGCCATGGAGCCATGTTCGTAGGTAAAAGGTTTGCAATCTAATACGACGGACAAGGAAGAAGAAGGCAATGTGTCTCGGCACCATTGGCTGTTTTGAAATTCCGCGCGTTTTTTCCAATTAACTATCATGTTTTATATATTATGCATTATTATTGTTATATTAACGAATGAGGCAGGTGGCACAGATGGTTGGGCGTGTTTGGTGTTGAGCATGAGGACCTGGGTTCGATCCCCAGGTCCCAACATTTGTTTCTATTATTTTGCTTCAGATGATCCTGTACCCCACATGTCCAAACGTCCACCATAGGCCATCCAAATTCCACCATCAGTTCCATCAGCAAGCTGGATCCAACGCTCAGGTAGCAAGAGGCCCACCATACGCCCCAGGTCAATGTACGCACCAGATCAGGCGAAGTCAAAACGGGCTGAGATTGGTTTGGGCCCAGAATTTCAACAGCATACCCTCACAATTGCTAAATGATATCAGGCCCATCTCTAACCTTTTATTTATTTATTTCTTTTCTTTAATTCTTTTAATTTTCTTTTAATCATTTTAATTGACAAATTAACTATTTTCTATAAAATCAAAAAATCAAGACTTCATAAAAAATTAGGATTAGTTTTTTTTATTATTATCAAAATTAATTAAATTTATTTTAACTTAGGGAAATTGTAATTTATTTTCATAAATAAAATCAAATAGAAATTAGGTTAAAACTCTTGATTTAATTTTATTTTCTCTTTTTTGCAAATAAATAAAAATACAAAAAAATAGGTTTTTTTAGATTGAATTAATTTATCTTTCTTAATTAAAATTAATTAGTGATTAGGTCTTATTTTTATTTAACTATTTCATTATTTTCTTAAAACATGACAAAAAACTTTTTTTAATCAATCGTCAATAGGTTTAGTCAAGGGTCAAAACCCTAGTCGTTTCATATTTGATTCATCGCGCGCTTAATATTTATTTTGACAATATTTTTGTAACTGTTCATGGCTTGTAATAGTTAATTTAGGGCTTTTACTTATCGCTTTTTCTCGGGGTTTTTGGCTATGTAATTAATCCCCCTCCCCGAAGCCTTGTAATAGCATAGATTTACTTTCTCGCATTTTTAATTCCCGCAATAATTTAACTGTTTAGATGTATGCTAATAGGGTTGTATGATAAGAATGCATGACAAATTAATACAATTAGAAAACCCTAATGTGCAAAGATAAATAACTGAAAATAGATCACTCGCACATATCACTCTTAAGGTATACTCTCACTTCGGTTGTCTTCGGTAAACGATCATTAAGTATAGGATGCTTTAGTGGTTGCCTTCTTGTCTAAAAAGATCTAATGTCCCGTTCGAATGTTGCCTCGAAAATGTTGCCTCAAGAAAGATCTTAAGACTCTAGGGTTATTACTAAGGTATCCTAACATTGCTTTAGTGATCGTACGTCCCTTTCGAATTGACCCTTACAAACTCCAACGACGGTGCTACCTATTTCTCAATAGTGGGATGAACTACCAACGTAGCAAAAAGATAACAATCACCAAATTTCACTGAAGGTGACCTACAGACTTTCACTGATGGTAGAAAGAGAATATATCATAGCACCATCGTTCAATGACGATGAACTACCAACGTTCACTGAGGGTAAAAAAAGATAACAATCACCAAGTTTCACTGAAGGTGACCTACCAACTTTCACTGATGGTAGAAAGAGAATATATCATAGCACCACCGTTCACTAACGATGAACTACCAACATTCACTGAGGGTAGCAAAAAGATAACAAGTTTTTCCCCAAAATTCTGGAGTTTCACCTAGAACGGGTCTTAACTTCTTCTTTAACCAAAGCATTCTGCCTGGAAAGGGTGACATATAAGTTGTCTCAAATAAAGAGACTACCACTTGTAAAGATTTCACAATGAATTGTCTTTGCGATATTGAAAGTCTTGCCATCCAATGGAGTAATTTGGAAACATACTGCAAACTATCCACTCATAGAGAAGATAGCAAAAAAAAACAGTTACGTCGACTTTTACAGGGAAGTACAGGTTGCTCAAGTAAAGAGACCTGCCACTTGCTGTTATGGAGGATTGTAAAAATGACTTTCTGGGGAAAGAAATATGACCTCTTGGGTAAATTCCAATATATTCCTGCTTGAGGAGATAAAGGTCTCCTCGTGCAAAATAAATGCACATTTTCCAACCAATGCTCGAAGCTTGCGAAAATCCAAAGTAATAATATTGCTGAGGATCAAAATTCAAACCAGAAATAAATTGGAATGAGAAAGTCATCCGAAACACTTCCTTTGAGAAATAAACTCAAGAGGGAGACCCAAACCATCCAATCAAAGAGCTGTACAAGAAGGTTGAAGCAAAAATATTCCACGAGGGATGACTCAGTGGGAAAATTAAAAGAACATACGCTTTTTGCTTAAGGCCAACACTCTATTGGAGAAAGGACAACATAACATCTGCAAAAAAGAGTAATATGTCAACAAAATATTAACGAATGTGAATGAGCGATGATTTGCCAATTTTAGCTATTCATGATGTATGTATGAATGTTTATCGTGTATATGCTGACAAAACAAATATATAACACTGGGAGTAAACAAGCAAAACCAACTCGGGCACAATCAACACTCGGCCAAATTACATCTAAGATGAACAATCCAAAAAAAGTAAGCGCCAACTGATGATACAAAACCTACTTCCTGGTTTAACTTTATTGGGCAGAAACATAATTCGGAAGTAAACAAAACGTAGCGACCAAACAGTACAGATACAGAGATACAATATCCTCTCCCAGGTCTTTACCAGGGAATAACACTCAAACTTCAACGGGAAATCAAATATTTTCAAAAGTAACGCTTCTACTGGGGATTTTGAAAAATCAATTTCAAGTAGAGCAGACGGACATCAAATCATTAAAACATTCACTGAGGAATTCGTGTTGACTTCATTGGGGAGGTCAACACCACCTTCACAAAGGGAAAACCAATATACGTTCTTTACTGGGGAAAGAAGAGGCATGTGTTCTTCAAGAGTAATCATTATACTAACTTCTCTGGGAAGAAATAACTTCTATTAAACAAACGAAATCTTCATTGGAGAAATCTTGGATTGAATCTTCATATCATGCAGATTCAGAAAAGAGGAAAAATGAACCAAAACTTGACCGGGGATACTGGAGCTACAAACCCTATACAACGAAACATCTTGAGCAAAACTTCTCCGGGAAACAAGACTTCTTAAAAGAAATTGAAGTTCGTCCATTCCTGGGAGCACCACTTTTGTTGTTTCTCTTGCGTCACAAATTTTAAAGTAAAAACAAATTGTAAATTCTTTTTGAAAATCAATTTTGTTATTCAATCTTTTTTCTTTGAAAGTTATTATCAATAACAAATGGAGTCTTTGCAAGCTAAATAAAAATAAGAAATACAAAGAATTAGGTAAAAGCTCAAATATCATTAATAGAATGGTAGTCTGCGAATGGTGAGACTCCATGGATAATTACAAAGTTCGGAAAATGGTAATGTATAATGGAAAAGATACATTGAGATACAATGACCACTATCCCCTCTAACAACTTTTGAAATCCTGAGCAGTAACTTCTGTTGAAGTATGATGAGTGTTGTACCCCAAAATTTACCCTATCATTTCTCAAGATATTTCCTACAAAGATCTTCAATGCCTCGAGTTTGTGCAAGTACCGACTAGGTCAAACAATATCCTCAACGCTAATACCTCAAATTAGGGTTTAAATCTATACAGAGATATTCAAATTTCTAATGCTTCAAATGACTTTCACTGATCTTCATGGACCCTTAGAATTACTTCAGTCAAGTTTCAAGCCTCAGATCACTATTTTCTAAGAAAATCTTTTAAATTATCAAAAGGGGGAAAATGAGTAAAATTAAGGTTTCTGCTGGAAAAAGTCAACCAGACGCTTAAAAAGGTCAAACTTTGACTTTTTGATCGAATTTGAGTCCCAAAAATCACATTGCATCAAGACATCTAAAATGTGAAATTTGATCATCAAAAATCAAGAGAATCAAAAATCCAACTTTTGCAAGACTTTGAATTTTTTCTAAGTATTTTCTATACTTGTTAATTTCATTTGCTTCATGACATTTTTTTTACTACAATTCCAAATAATTTAAAATGAGGCAAGTGATTCAAATTATTACAAAGTGACATTTTTGCAAGTTTAGAAACCCTTAACTTTGTATTGCTTGGACTTTTCCCTTTGACTCAAAACCTTACCACAATGTTTTGTCCTTGATACAATGTGCATAAAATACTCCACAAGACCAAATTTGTTTCATGCTACAAATCTTGCTGTCCAAGTTGAACAAAGTATGATATGCTACATTGCCACAACACCCCAAAACCCGCTCCATTATTGTCCTACAAAAAACCTTGTGCTATGCTGCACCATAAATCTGCATATTTTATCCTATACAGTCCAAAACTGATATATGCAGTCTGCCCCAACCTGCATCATAACAGCCCCAAAATTGCACCAAAATGGAAAAAGAAAATTGTGTGAATAAAGTATCAAAACAGTAGGTAAAAACAATTCAAAATGACTTATTTTGTTTCCACCCTAAACCTCAGTCAAGGGTCTAGAAAAGGGACTGTTTCATAAGACATAAGGGTTGGAATTTTTGGAGAGGATAAAGAGTCTTTGAACAGAAAAACAATATTCTTTATAACTTTGGCTCATTCAAGAAAAAAACCAGCTCTACTCTCATTCAAAATAGAACTTCAGTCCATTATTCCATCTTACAAACTCTCCCATAAACCAATCACCTCAGCACATAGAGATTGTAAAAAAACTAAAACAGTTTCTGTTAGTGCCATTATCCTCACCATCCAAACATAAAAACAATACTGTACAACTTGAATGGGTTTCAATAGTTTGGAACAAGCTTCCTGGAGATTCATTGGAGCCCTCACAACATCTTGGAAGGTATTCAGATTTCAAACACCAAGTGTAGTTTCAAGGTAAGTCTTCTTGACTTGGTATTTTTCATACATCATTAATGATTTATTTTTGAAAATAAGATGTAGTAATCATTTCCCCTTTTAGCTAACCGTTTACTTGCTGTTTATGTTTATCAATCATATGTTATAAACTGACATGTATGGACAATAAAACAATGTTTAAGGCAGAAAAATATAGTATGTATCGACACATATGTACACGTGTTGACTTATCCTAGTAAAAAAACAAGGTATGAGTCGATACATAAACCCCATGCATTGATTCATATTGATTCCAGGTCCCAAAACAGAAGGTTGAAAAGTCTATGAGTCGACACAAAATGTGTATGTGTCGATACAAAGAAGGTGTATGAGTCGACACATCCCATTATGTGTCGGCTCATACTGAGCTGATTTTTATTTACAGGAGCAAGGAAAAGTTATGTGTCGATGCATAACAGCATGTGTCGACACATAAAGGTTCAAAAGGTAGTTTCTCCCATTTTCTACACTGTTTATGCATATATTTTCATTGCTGCCCAGTTGTTCGATATGGTTGTAATAATTAGACACTTATTTCATCCCTATTTGCAAATTGTACCCCCATTCCCCTAATGATGTAATAGCTTAGGATTTTATTTTTGCTTTCATATATTGCTAGTAATTAGGATGTATGGCAAGATAAAATCAACAAATAGTTAACCTTTAAATGCAAGATAAAATGCATGCAAACAAACACACTTGCACACTAGCACCTCTAGGGTAATCTCACTTTGTTTGCCTTTCGGAAAACAATCATGTCCCTCGAATATGGGACGCTTTAGCAAAGACCCTTTCGGAAAAAAGATCGTCGTCCCTCGATGTCCCTCGATGTTTCCTTCGATAAAACGATCTAGTCTCTTACAAAAAATTGCTAAAAGCGTCTCATAAGTTACCGTCTATGGCTATACGATGACCCTTGCCCGTCCCTTTTACATCCAAAGATAGAGTTACTTACCAAATTAATGGTAAGATAACAATGTCAAAGGAAAGAAGAAATAAACATGAAAGACTTTTTGAGTAGGTAGAATACTCCTAGTTTCTTGCTCAATTTCAAAACAAAAACATCCTTGCTATTTTCAAAACAAACACCAAACACTTTCAAAACATCTTTCAAACTTGAAAACATTTTCAAAAGATCAACACTTTGTATACATTCTTACGAACGAGAATCATTACAAAGTTTGCCTAAACGATGGAATCTTTACAAAATACTTTCAAAAAACACACAAAGCACATTTTCAAACAAAAGAAAGTGATCTAGCATGTAACTAAGAGCCCATGGAAAACCATGAATGAAAAGGGTGCTAACACCTTCCCTTTTCATAAACTACCCCCTGAACTCAAGAAAACATCTCTAAAGGTATTTCATGTTCTTTTCAGCCTTTTCTTTTGGATAAAATAAAAGTCGGTGGCGACTCTTGCTAACCGCAACCTTTGCGAATACAAACGCAAAACAACCAAGTTAGTTCTCCCACCATATTACAGAACTTGCGAATCTGCTGGGGAAATTATTTTAAAGTGGGGTTACCTTAGGGCTATATCAAATTTATTTGCTTTCATTGTTTGACTTGTCTGCTTTACTTTTTGGTTCTTTGTTTGGGTTTGAATCCTCTACCCGAATTTGGGATACCTTATAGGTAAGTAGCAATACACTGTGGAAACTGTGCGGGGTATACTGACACAGTCTAAGCAATAGCTACGTTAGTGCGACATATTTGTGGGTACCCGTTGTACCCCAAAATTTGCCCTCCCATATTTCTCAACACATGGCAAGTGAGGTCCCCAAATTGTTTAAGGAAAGTCAAGAGTTGACCAGACAAACTTTCTCCTAAGCCAGTCTACCTCAAATTAGGGTTTGATTTTTCATCAGGATATATGAACCACAAAGGACTCAAATGATCACCATTGTCCTAATATGTTCTCAAGATCATCCATGTCAAGTTTCATGCCTTGCAGAAGAAGTTTTCTCAGTTAATTGCTCAAAGGCTTGAAAATCGACTTTGCTAGGTCAAAAGTCAACTGTGGCCCACATACAGTCAAACTTAAATATTTTTGGTCAACATCCTCATTTTGAAGTATCATTCATAATTTGATCAAGGGTTGATCATTATTCATCAAGGATTTCTCACAATTCATCAAAACCCAAAAGTTGCTAAATTAGGGTTTTGCAGGAAAAGTGAACTCAACTTTGACCAAGCATAACTTTCTCATACTTTATCAGAAATGACCCAACCAAAGCTCATTTTGAATAGGATGAAATTCTAGACAATTCATCTTCATCTCCCAAGTTTAGAATATGTATTCACAAAAAGATATGATTTTTGACATTATAGGTCATTTTGAAAAGTCAACAAAAACACCTTTTGGGTCAAAGCTTCATACATGAACATGGAAGACTAAATTGAGATGAGACAAAAAGGGTTGCTTAGGGGACATCCTAATATTCCTAAAAAGTCCAAGAACACCTCTCTAGGGTCAAAATTGAGAGAGTTATGCATTGTCCAAGTTGACCTTCTTTGCAAAATTGCCAAAAGTCAAATGTGCTCAAATTTGCATTTTTTGCTAAATGGGCCCAACTTTTTATGCTTGCACCTCAGTTATAATGTGGTCCACGACTCAAATACTTATCCACCAACTGTTTGCTTCATTTTTCAATTTATTTTTATTTGTCATTAATTAAAAGGTGAATTAAATCAAATAAATGATGGAAATTATCAAAGATTTGATTTGATTGGTTTTTTTGACAGGTTAGCAACCAAGATTTGATGAGCTTGCAATATCAATTCAAATCAATGGTAATTGGAACAAAAAGAGAATGATTAGACAAAATTTGGAAGGATATCATATGCCATGAAAACCAAATCAAATCTTCAAGATTTGTAAAAAGACTAGTGGTTTTTACAACCCTAATTCACTCTAGTACATATAGAGAACATATCCAAGGCAAGAACAAGGGTTTGTAGTCGTGGAAAAGCTAGAACCAAACTTCAAAATTTTAAAGAAAAGTGGCGATTCAATCTCTATCCTAGAGGCCAATCCAAGCCATTCTAACCTTGCCAACATATTGCTGGACATCCCAGGAACGTATCTCAATCATTTGCAAGCATTTCCACGTCCGGAATCATAATCTACAGACCCACGGTTTGCACCTCCAAGTTTGAATCAGATTTCTTAATTTACACACGATTAATCATTCCAAAACATTGCATTATGTTTATATTGTCATTTGGAAGGTTTTTGTTTATTTGATTTTGCGTTTTGACGCCTATAGCCAAGATTTCCATTACTAGGGTTTGAGGAGCCGTTTTACGGCTTCTCTATACGAATAAAATTAGGCCAAAAAAGGGGGACTATGGTGTTCAGGGGATCAAGGCGAAACGATCCATGTGCTCACCTTAAATTTATCATGCGTTTTCTTGATTTTGGAAGTTTGCAGGGTTTTAGCCATGGAGCCATGTCCGTATGTAAAGGTTTGCAGTCTAATACGATCGACAAGGAAGAAGAAGGCAACGTGTCTGGGCACTGTTGTACCCCAAAATTTTCCCTCCCATATTCTTCAAGAAATTGCCAAGTCAAGCTGCAAAGTTCCCCAAGGGTTGCACAGTGCAAGGGCCTCCTAAACAGTCAAAATTAGGGTTTTGGTTCTGGCAAAGAAATTGAAGTTTCCAAGGGTCCAATCAAGTCCCACATGCCTATAAACATGGTCAAGCATCCTCATACCAAGTTTCAAGACTTTCAGCACAAAATTGCACAGTCAAAACCCTAATTGCACTACAGTCAACTGTAGGGGCAAAATGGTCATTTGACAGTCAAAAGTCCAAATTTTTGGTCAACATCTCATTTTGAAGCCACAAACATCATTTGATCAATGCTTGATCATGATTCTCAAAGCTTGACTCAAAAATCATCAAGATGCAAAAGTTTCCTTATTTGGACAGTTGAAAAAGTCAACTGTAACTTGACCAGGGCATAACTTTCACATGGATTATCAGAAAAATTCCATCCAAAGCTCATTTTGAAGAGAAAGACATTTCCTACAACTCCTCTTCATACTTCAAGTCCAAGAAATGCTCTCACAAAAATTTATCAATTTCAACATTATAGGTCATTTTCAAAAGTCAACAAAAAGGGACTTTAAGTCAAAGGCCATAACTTGAGATTGGTAAATCAAAATGACATGGGACCAAAGGCATTGGTTAGAGGACTCAAAGACCTTTCCAAAATGTCCAAGAACTTGAGCAAATCTTAAAAATTGAGCAAGTTATGCCTTGTGGAAGTTGGGAAATGTTTGGATATTTTGAAAAGTCAACATTGATTCAAATGACCTAAAATTGCTAATGGGCCTCTTTTTCTTCCACTATTCATTATCCAAGGCATGTGCACGACCATTTGGCCCAAAGGGAAGTTTTTCTTCATTTTTTATTTATTTATTTGGATTTTTATTATTAATAATTCATTTAAATTAATTAAAATACATGAAAAATGTTAAACCTAATGTTTCAAATCTTTTTGTGCATATAACATCTCAATATTTCGTGCAAATCAGATTAGGGAAGAATTGAAGGTGATTGGATATGATTGAGAGCAAATGTGCATGAAAAGATTGGAAAATATTTTGCCATAAAAATTAATATCCATACATCAATTCCTTGATTCCTTGGACAAGAAACTTAACCTAAATCATTCACCTATACATACACAAGCAAACCCTCGTGCCCATTACCTGGAAGCTGCGCCATATACCAAGAGCCAAACTTGAATTTTTTGCAAGAAATTCCAAAACTGAAATCACTATTCCAAAGCATTTCAAGCAAAAACAACCATCCTATCACCTTCCTGGGACATCAAGGAAGGATCCTGGATCAAGAACATCAACTCTAACGCCTTGAATCATTGTACATAAATCAAACTTTTCCACTTTTTTTTCATAATCGTGTTTTAATATTTATGCATTTTCATGGCATTTCTTTCATAGATTCTGACTAATGAGAGGATTCTGAAGCTAACCATATAAGTTAATTGTGTTTTTATGCGCTATAGACGATTCCACCATTGATGCAGGCTAGGGTTTCTTGAATTCCAAATTAGGCGTTTCTAAAAGCCATAAAATTAGAGCCTCATAATACCATGACCAGATTCAGTGCGTTGGGACGAAAATAATGAAACCCTCGCGCCTAATTTCTGAGGCCATATGGCCTAATCGCTATTATCAAATCAAGCATGTTTGGGGGGGGGGGGGTTAAAAACCCCCGCTAACCTTTTGTATGTTTCAGGGAAAAGCGCACTAAGGAGGAAGACGATAATGTGTAGAGCATTGGTTGGTCCGTTCAAAATTTCGCGCGGAAAAAAGAACATTAACGTTTGTTTATTTTATTATGTTTATTGATTATATTATCTACAGATAAACAAAGCAGCATGGTTGGCAAGCATGTACGTTGGTAACCTCCAGGACCTGGGTTCGAGCCCCAGGTCCTCACTCTTTCCATATTATTTTTCAGTTAATACTTGTGTACAATTTCAATGCTAGCGTCTACCATGCATCCACGTTATCAAGCGTCCACGCGTCCCATTGCATTCAATCAAAAGCCAGGATCTGAAGACTAGGGTGTGCCTCAGTCAACGCCCATACATGCTAGCTGAAAAGGTCAATGGGGCCAGGGATAATTGGGCCTGAATTACTGACTAAAGCCCTCCAATTTGGGGACAGACACCCCCCTAGGTTTGCAATATTCTTTCCATTATTTTTTCTTATTATTTATTTTGATTCAATTAATTAGTTTTTTTAATTTAAATATTTTCACAATAATATAAAAAACACAAAAAAATCAGAAAAGACAAAAAATAAGTTTTTTTATTTAAATATCATTTTTGTAAATAAATAACTTTAATTGATCTTAGTTCTAATTTAGGTTTAAATCTTAATATTTTCTTAAATAATTTAAAATTGGTAGAATTAGTTTTAATTAATTTTTATCCTTTTTCTTTTCTTTTCACTAATAATTAACTATTTATTTTTATGAATCAAATCGCATTAATTAATTAGGGTTAATTTTAGGTTAAACTTTAATATGTTTTCATAATAAAATAAAAATTGTAGAATTAGGTTTTAATTGCATTAAATTCTCATAAATACCAAAATCTCAAAAAAATAGCTTCCTTTCATTTTAATTTTAATTAGTTCAATAATTTAATTTAATTTCATTAAAAAGGGTCCAACGCCCTCGTTCCTAATTTTAATTTAATTCGCATATTTATTTGTTTTTCTTCTAATATTCATGTACCTCTCCCAAAGCCGTGTAATCTCATACTTTCTCGCACTTTACTTTAATACGTTCTTTATTTTCTATCAAATCGGGTTCTGGAAATTTTGGCGATGTGGACCCGCGCCTTTTGTAATAGTTTAGAATTTTACCTTTCTCGCACTTTTAACTGCTAAATCAATACATGCAAGAATGAATGGACAAAAAATAAAAACAAACGCGTAGCTCACTCATAACATGACAAGATAAGATATCCGAATCTGACACACAGTTCACACACCACCTCTAGGGTACGCCTCACCGTTGCCTTGCCTCGAAAGGTGATCGTCGAGTAGAGGATGTCTTAGTAAGTCCTATGATCCGGGAACCTGGCATGAGGGTAGCTTCTAAGGTGTCTTCCCATTGCTCTGGTGATCACCATGTCCCGAACCTCGAATTGACCCGAACACCTCCAACGGTGGTGCTACCTACCTCTCAATGGTGGGATGGCACTACTTTAAAGGACATCTACACAGACGAATTCCTTAGGGTAGGTAGACGACTCTAGATACTTGCTCTAATTTCAAAACAAAAAATCAAAAATACTTTTCACGCCGACACCTTTTCAAAAAGCTTTCGAAAGCAATTTTTCAAACACTCTTGAGGACCGATACAAGAGTCGAACTGAAATTTTCAAAGAAACTTTTTAAAACCCACAGTTGAAAAGCAAACAAACCATTTTTGAAAACACAAGTGAGCAAGTATCTAAGAGCCCATGGATAACCATGGATAGAAAGGGTGCTAATACCTTCCCTTTCTATAACCTACCTCCCGAACCGAGAGCAATCTCTTTAAGGAATTTTTCTGTGCTTTTGTCCTTTCCATTTGGAGAAAATAAAAGACGGTGGCGACTCTTGCTTCCGCAACATTTCGCGAACCAGCGTTAAACAGTCAGTTCCAGATCCACCGATCACAGAACTGGCG
The DNA here is from genome assembly GCA_948472305.1 of Vicia faba. Lineage (NCBI taxonomy): Eukaryota > Viridiplantae > Streptophyta > Magnoliopsida > Fabales > Fabaceae > Vicia > Vicia faba. The sequence goes on along the minus strand of OX451740.1, from coordinate 986,231,792 downwards.
ACTCTGCTGGGGACTAAAACTTAAAGTGAGGTGTACCTTAGGGTTAGTTCATAACTGTGTTTTCAATTGCCTTCTTTGTTTGCTTTAAATTGTGGGACTGTCTTGGGAGTTCTATAGATCCTAACCCGAATATGGGGATACCTTCTTAGAAAGTAGCAACAAGGCTGTGAGGGAACTGTGCGGGGTATACCGACATGGTTGAAACAGTCTGCTACGTTGATGTGGCACTTTGGTGTGTACCGGTAACCCTTGAGTTCAGTCAAGGAGAGTACGGGGCCTCCGCGTGGTGTCATGAAGCATCAATAGACCTTAGGAACCTTAATTGAACTATCTTGGCCTCTTTAGGGTAGTGAGATAACTGATTTTGGTGCAGTCCGAGGTTGGTTAATACTCGATACTACACTCAATTGAGGGTTGATTTCCTGGAATATTTCGGTCGCCAGTTCAGTGGCTAAATCGAAACGATGAACAATGAAAGCAATCCCGTGATATTGGGACCCTTAGAACCCGATTACTTCTAATTGGACAGGTTGAACCCACCAACTTCAAGAGGGTACTACCCAGACCCCATGCCGGCCTTAAACCCTAAGGGCTTGTCTTGTGTGCCTTGTGTGCATTACATGTTTGTCTTTGTAAATATCTGTGGTATGTTTAATCATAGCATCATGACATCATCCAGCATCATATGCATTGACTAACCATTTCAGGGGTTCGAATCTTCATCTTTGTTCTTGTTTTGTAGGACATGGAAACTGTTCGTAGAAAGACAATTCAAGTCAGCCTTGTAAGGGTCCCTCCTCAGCTTAAGGAGCTTATATCCAGGATTCCCGAGAGCTCTTCATTCAGTGAAAGACATGGAAGTCTCATCAGCTTGGTCAATACCAACATTGAGGAAGATATGATAAAGGTCCTGTTCCAGTTCTTTGACCCTCTGCATCACTGTTTCACCTTCTTGGATTATCAGCTGGTACCTACATTGGAGGAGTTCTCCCGACTCCTGAAGATCCCTATCCTTGATCAACTACCCTACAACGGTACAGAAAAGGAACCTAAGCTTGAAGAGATTGCTAAAGCCTTGCACCTACAGTCATCTGACCTCAAGGGACATTGGGAAGTTAGAAGTGGTATCAAAGGGTTCTTAGCCAGGTTTCTGTTTGAAAAGGCCCATGAATGTTGGAACTCCCTTGACTTACAAGCTTTTGAAGAGGTTGTGGCCCTCCTTGTCTATGGTTTGGTGTTGTTCCCTAACCCAGATCAGCTTATTGATATCAGTGCTGTCCAGATCTTTATGTCCAGGAATCCTATACCTACGTTGCGGGGGGACATCCTTCACTCATGTTACACTCGAACCATGAGAAAAAGAGGTGTCCTTATGTGTTATACTCCTCTCCTGGGAAGGTGGTTTATTTCGCACCTTCCACAATCAGTTTTGAAGAACGAGCGGGGTTTGAGATGGTCACAACGGTTGATGACTCTTACATATGCAGATATACATTGGTGCCCTCGGTCCAGAGAAGATGTCACTATCATTGATCATTGCGGGGAGTACCCTAATGTTCCTTTACTTGGAATCAGAGGAGGTATTACTTACAACCCATGCCTGGCTTGGAGACAGTTTGGTTATGCTCGGAGGGATGGCCCTCATGACATGTTAATTCCTGACATAGTTTTTGACTTCGACAATGATACCCAAGGACTTCGCCAGAGATTTATCAGAGCTTGGAGGATGCCAAGTAGGATAAACAGTAAGACACTGGGGCACAAGAACTCCATCCCGTTGGAACCTTATCTCAAGTGGGTACGAGCCCGCTCCCAGAAGTTAGTGATGCCTTATCCCCATATGCTCCCTGTGATCAAAGAGCCAGTCTTGGAAGGAGAAGTGTCCTACACTATTCAGCACCCTGATATGCCCACATCCTGGGAAGAGATGCAGAAGAGCTGGATCCAGCTTAAGGAAGAACGAAATTCTCTTGAGACCAGTCTACAGGCTAGTGAAAAGAAGGTCTTGGAGCTCACCCGCCTGTTGCACGAGGAGAGGAATCTCAACACTTACATAGCTCCAAAGAGGATGCGCAGTGTATTTTGGGATTGATTTGCTTTTGTGTTATTTTGCCCATGAGGCTTTGATGTACTGAACAATTATTTCCTTAATGATAACATGTGTTCCTTTTTGTCTACAACAAATTTGAACTTTCGAACCCTTGGATGCATTGCATAAACACATATCATTCATCATGTGCATAGCAGGTTTTCCTCTTTTCAGGTTGCTTACAGTTCTTCGCTGTTTATTTCAGCATCATGAATCCTGACTCATCATCAACCGAGATGTCCATCAAGGCTCTTCAGGCGCAGAATACGCAATTTCAGGAACTAATCATGGGTTTGGCTCAGGGCCAAGAAGAGCTGAAGGCTCTGCTCCTGAAGAAGGAAAAGAAGAAGAAGAGAAGAACTGTTCTGTTCATCTCGGGCCGAAGGTTTGGCAATACTTTGCAGAATGAAGAGGCTGGTTCTTCCATTGGCAAGAGTACTCCTCAAGCAGAAAAAGGTCCTAGTCCGGTAGTCTCCGACAACGAGACTGATTTTGATGAAGAGCAGTATCCTCCTGCAGAAGACAAATACAAGCAGATGGAAGACAGGTTGAATGCTATGGAGATACAACAGGCACCTGGGCTGGATTTTGCAGATTTGGGTTTGTCTACTGGTGTGATCATTCCTCGCAAGTTCAAAGCACCATTTTTCACTAAGTACGACGGGGCGTCTTGTCCCAAGCTACATCTCAGGTCCTATGTTCAGAAGATTCAACCGTACTTAGCGGATAAGAATTTGTGGATCCACTTCTTCCAGGAGAGTCTTTCAGGGACTCATCTCGAATGGTTCTATCAGCTGGATGGGACCAAGGTTCGTAACTGGGAGGAGTTGGCTACTGCTTTCTATAAGCAGTATCAATATAATGCCGACCTTGCCCCTACACGTACCCAACTCCAGGGTATGTCGTTAGGATCAAGTGAAGGTTTTAAGGAGTACGCTCAGAAGTGGAGGGATCTGGCTGGCAGGGTGCAGCCTCCGTTGACTGATCGGGAGTTGGTAGACATGTTCTTGGGGACCCTATCTGGGCCATTTTTCAACCATCTTATCGGGAATTCGTCTGCAGGGTTCACTGATCTGATTCTGACTGGAGAGAGAATTGAGGCTGGGTTGAAGCCTGGAAAGATTCCGAAGGGTGCATCGTCTAGTTCTGAGAAGAAACCCTTCAAAAAGGAGGCTAGTGTTGTATATGGCTCTAGAAGACAAGAGAAATCTGAGCGCCACCAATCTGTCAGTGCGGTGATGATTGCTAAGCCTGCTGCCGCTCCTCGGCCAACCAATCCTCAAAGGGCTGAAAGACCCCGGAGAGAGTTTACCCGTTTGAGCATGACCTTATCGCAGATCTTGCCACAGTTGCTATCCACCAATCTAGAGACTGTCAGAGAGGCACCCAAAGGTGTAAACACTGCCTCCCCCAAATACAACCCAAATGCCCGCTATGCGTACCATTCTGATAGCCCGGGGCATTCCACTGATGACTGTTGGGCATTAAGGAGTAAACTGCAGGACCTTATTGACGCCAAGGAGGTACAATTCGAGGCATCTGAGAAGCCTAATGTAGTGACAGCTCCCCAGCCTGCTCATAGAGTAAATGCTATCGGGGACGAAGATGAAGTGGATGAAGCTGAGTTTGATAGCTGGATTTACCCGGCAACCGACAGTGGACTTAACAATTGGAGTGCAAAGGACAATCTGCCTGTTTCTCTTGTTACTGAGTAATGAATTCCTATGTTTTTGGCATTTGTAATAAACAATTAAAACTTTATGGCCCGGTGTCTTACCCGAGGCACCGTGGTTTTATTTGTGAGGGCATATAAATTGTCATTTCATATATCATAAATGAAAATCTTGGACGTTTTCTCGCATTTCAAATCTTATGCTCCTTTTCTGTCTTTCCTTCCTTTACATATTTTTCAAAAAAGCTGTATTTACACCCACTCACTCATACAGGTTTCAATCCACTCTGGATCTCACTGGTAACGACTCTGCTACTGCCAGATATGACTTCGAAAATCCGATCAACTTAGCCGAAGACGAAGGTGAAGATGATTGCGAAGTGCCTGGCGAGCTTGCAAGACTGCTACTTCAGGAAGAGAGGGCAATTCAACCACACGAAGAGCCAGTGGAAATAATAAACCTGGGTACTGAGGCAGACAGAAAAGAGGTAAAGATGGGTGCCAACCTAGAGCTCAGCGTGAGGCAACGGTTGACTAAGATGCTACATGATTACATGGAGATATTTGCCTGGTCCTACGAAGACATGCCCGGGTTGGATACCGACATTGTGGTCCATCACTTGCCTACTAAGGAAGACTGCCCTCCAGTTAAGCAAAAGGTCCGTCGTATGCGTCCAGAGATGTCTGAGAAGATCAAAGCCGAGGTTATGAAACAGTTTGATGCTGGGTTCCTTGCAGTGACTTCTTACCCTCAGTGGGTTGCTAATGTGGTGCCGGTACCAAAGAAGGACGGTAAGGTCAGAATGTGTGTTGATTACAGGGATCTGAATAGGGCCAGCCCCAAAGATGACTTCCCATTACCTCACATTGATGTCCTTGTTGACAATACAGCTCAGCATAAGGTGTTCTCTTTCATGGATGGGTTTTCAGGCTATAATCAGATCAAGATGGCACCTGAAGACATGGAGAAGACTACATTTGTTACTCAGTGGGGCACCTTCTGCTACAAGGTCATGCCTTTCGGACTGAAAAATGCTGGGGCAACTTACCAACGTGCCATGGTTGCCTTATTTCATGATATGATCCATCATGAGATAGAAGTGTATGTTGACGACATGATCGCAAGGTCCCAAATTGAGGAAGAACACCTAGATCATCTGCAGAAATTGTTTGACCGTTTGAAACTGTACAAGCTGAGGTTGAACCCGAACAAGTGCACCTTCGGGGTAAGATCTGGAAAGTTGCTAAGCTTCGTTGTAAGTGATAAGGGTATTCAAGTGGACCCTGCCAAGGTCAAAGATATTCAAGAGATGCCAGTTCCTAAGACAGAGAAAGAGGTCAGAGGCTTTTTAGGACGCCTGAATTACATTGCTCGATTCATCTCGCATCTAACCGCTACCTGTGAGCCAATCTTCAAGCTATTAAAGAAAGATCAGGTAGTACGTTGGAATGATGAATGTCAGGCTGCTTTTGACAGAATCAAAGAGTATCTCCAAGAACCACCCATCCTTATGCCACCGGTTGAAGGGAGACCTCTGATACTATACCTGACAGTGCTTGACAACTCAATGGGGTGTGTGCTGGGGCAGCATGACGAGTCTGGCCGAAAAGAGCATGCCATTTATTACCTTAGCAAAAAGTTTACCGACTGTGAGACCCGATACTCACTGCTTGAGAAAACTTGCTGCGCTTTGGTATGGGCTGCTCGCCGGCTGAGACAGTATATGCTGACTCACACTACCTTGTTGATCTCAAAGATGGATCCTATAAAGTACATATTCGAAAAGCCTGCTCTGTCTGGGAGAATAGCAAGATGGCAAATGATCTTGACGGAATACGACATTCAGTACACGACCCAGAAAGACATCAAGGGAAGTGTATTGGCAGACCACTTGGCACATCAGGCCGTAGATGACTATCAATCAATGAACTTTGAGTTTCCAAACGAAAGCATCATGATTGTGACTGATTGTGAAGTACCTGGACCGGATGAAGGACCTGAGGAAGGATCCCGATGGTCTATGCACTTCGACGGAGCCTCCAATGCTTTGGGTAACGGTATCGGCGCCATAATCATATCCCCTCAAGGCACTCATACTCCACTCACTGCCCGACTATGTTTCAACTGTACCAACAACATGGCGGAGTATGAGGCGTGCATCATGGGTCTTCAAGCTGCGATCGATCTAAGGATCAAGTTTCTGAGTGTCTTCGGAGATTCCGCTCTTGTGATCAATCAGATCAAAGGAGAGTGGGATACGAAACATCTGAACCTTATTCCTTACAGAGAATGTGTGTTGACCTTGATCCCCCACTTCACGAAGATAACCTTTGAACACTTTCCAAGAGAAGAGAATCAGTTGGCGGACGCGTTAGCTACAATGTCTTCTATGTTCAAGGTCAAATGGGATAATGAGGCTCCCCGGATCATCATCTGGAAACTGGACGAACCGGCATACTGTTGTGATCTCGAGACTGAATTGGTGACTGAGAAGCCTTGGTACCATGAGGTGAAGAGATATCTGGAAGCTCGGGAATACCCTGAGGGTGCCTCTGTCAATGATAAGAAGTTCCTGAGAAGGTTCGCAGCAAAGTTCTTCCTTAGCAACGGCATCTTGTACAAGCGAAACCATGATTCGACCCTACTGCGTTGTGTGGATAAAGCTGAAGCAGAACGGATCATGGAAGAGCTACATGAAGGGACCTTTGGTACACATTCCAGTGGACATACAATGGCAAAGAAGATCCTTCGGGCAGGGTATTACTGGTCCACAATGGAAGCTGACTGCTACCGATATTCCAGGACATGCCATAAGTGCCAGATTTACGCAGACAAAGTGCATGTTCCTCCAGTTCCTTTGAATGTTCTGACTGCGCCTTGGCCGTTTGCAATGTGGGGCATATACATGATCGGTGAGATTAAACCTACGGCATCTAATGGGCATCGCTTCATCCTAGTGGCGATTGATTATTTTACAAAGTGGGTTGAAGCAGCTTCCTACGCTACGGTAACCAAGACAGTTGTGGCACGGTTCATTCGGCATAACCTGATCTGTCGATACGGCGTCCCCGAGAGGATCATTACAGACAACGGTACCAATCTGAACAACAAGATGATCACTGATCTCTGCGAGCAGTTCAAAATACAGCACCATAATTCTTCTCCTTACAGACCGAAGATGAATGGGGCTGTAGAAGCAGCAAATAAGAACATCAAGAAAATCGTGCAGAAGATGACAGTGACTTATAAAGATTTGCACGAGATGTTACCGTTCGCTCTACATGGGTACCGTACCTCAGCCAGGACGTCAACCGGGGAAACTCCTTTCTCTTTGGTTTACGGAATGGAGGCAGTCTTACCGATCGAAGTGCAAATACCCTCTCTCCGGATAATGAAGGATGCAAATCTGAACGAAGATGATTGGATCCAGACACGACTTGATCAGTTGAACCTCATTGATGAAAAGAGACTTGCTGCTATCTGTCACGGTCAGACGTATCAGAAACGGATGATCAGGGCATTTAATAAAAAGGTTAGACCACAGGAATATCAAGTTGGGGATCTGGTAATCAAGCGAATCATCCTTCCTCAGAGTGATCCAAGGGGCAAGTGGACCCCTACGTACGAAGGGCCATTTGTGGTTAAGCATGTGTTCTCAGGAGGAGCCATGATTCTAACCAACATGGATGGTGACGACCTTCCTCACCCCGCCAATGCAGACATAGTAAAAAGATACTACGCATGAAAAAAGACCCGCTAGGCTGACATGCCTAGGAAAAAATTAGGGCTTCCCGGCGAACCAAAAGGGTTCGGGCAAAATGAAGGGATGAAATGAAAAAAATCTGTACACCCGGCAAGTCGAAAACCTGAAAAGGCGGCTTGGGCAAAAATGGGTATCCCGGTGGACTGAAAACCCGAAAGGGCAGTCCAGGCAAAAGTTAGGGATAAAAGCGTAATACTATGTCTCATTGGATCACCTTGCATCCGGAATCCGGTATCTACATCAATTTCAGACGACATCGATCAGTCAGCTTCACCTTCAACCAAGGTCATCAAGTGATGAGACGCTCGGAGTTATAAAGGCAATAGCAGAGTTGAAACCCAATGGATCATTCATTTCACACAGCTGTTTTATTTTCTCTTGTACAAAATTTGTATAAACTCTTTTGTTCGGCGGCGTTCTCTTACTAGGACGTCAGCCTCTTGTACATAAAAACGCCTATTTACGGGCAATTCAAAAATCAATACAAATATACTTTTCAGTTAAAATTGCCAATTGTTTTTCCTTTTCTGTTTTGTTTTGCGAAGAACGTCCAAGGTTCAATTTGTGATATATGCATTGACAATAATTTGCTAACTCATAAATATTTGCATACGAAACAAAGGATTAATTACAGGTAACATTAGAAACAGGGGCAATAAGGAGTTGACTAAGTAATCTAATTGTTCCGTCCACCAAGGTACCAAGGTAGGTTCAGCTAAAGAACATAACTAGATACCTTAATTCCCCAGAGAGTGAGCCAACAGACAGTACACTCTCTCCCAAGCAAAGCTACAATCAAACCTTAAGGAAGCTGGGTATCCTCCCGCAGATCTCAACATCCCCCAGCAGCATATATATTCTTAACAAGCATCCCCGGCAGTCTTGGTCTAAAGATTGTTCCCCGGCGGTATATCAAACATTCAGTGGAGTCACTTCCCCGATACAGTTCAAAACTTCCCCAAGAGAGTCCAATCTAGTTTCCCCAGGAAAGTTGGAATTCACCTCCCCAAGCAGTAAGCTTATCCCCAGTAGATTTTGGAAGCTTATCTCCGCAGAGCACGAACGCGTCGTCCGGCTTTATTCAAAGAGTTATTTCCCTAACAGGATATAACTGGGTTATCCTCAGCCAAAAGCCACGGGAAGATCGTTCTCGGCGAAGTCTTCTTATCCCCAGCGAAGTCTATCAACACTTCCAACATATCAATGGTGTCCCCAGCAAGTTATTATCAACACTCAGCAAAGTATCTCTCTCCCTACAAAGTATTGCTTCCCAGCAAGATCGTTAGAGTACTTTTCTCCCCGCAGAGTAATCCATTCGCCAAGGTTATTCCCCAACAGAGTTATCTTCTCCCACCGGTATTCTTGCAACTATCATCCCCAGCGGAAGTAAAATCTATTCTCCAACATCAGCCCAGGAGTGACTTCCCGGCACCCGTCAAGGATTTACTTTCCTAGACGAAAAATACATTCATAAACATCGCACTTCCATACATCATTATAGCATGCATAGACGCATCATATCTTACAAATCTCATTTATGTTGAGAACATCATTGCTTAATCCATATCATGCATTGCATATGACTGACCTTTACCTTTCAGGAAAGATTCAGTTAAATTCTCAATCATATTTCAAGACCTAGACCGGTTCAGTTAATCGACTCCAAAGATTTCTTATCCAGTCCAAGGCCTTCTCTAGTCCAGCTAAATCGACCCCAAACAGATTTTTCTGATGAAGACTCAGTAGAAGTTATCCAAGGTTTTCCCAATAATTGCTATTGAGGTTGTAATCGCCTATGGTTCTCTCCCCGATACCGCGGAGATGATAATTCCATCCAAGGTTTTCCCAATAATTGCTATTGAGGTTGTAATCGCCTATGGTTCTCTCCCCGATACTGCGGAGATGATAATTCCATCCAAGGTTTTCCCAATAATTGCTATTGAGGTTGTAATCGCCTATGGTTCTCTCCCCGATACTGCGGAGGTGGTAATCCCAGGCTTCTCTCAACGATTGCTGTTGAAGTTGAAGTTATCCAAGATTCTCTCAATGATTGCTATTGAGGTTGTAGTCGCCTATGGTTCTCTCCCCGATACTGCGGAGGTGGTAATCCCAGGCTTCTCTCAACGATTGCTGTTGAAGTTGAAGTTATCCAAGATTCTCTCAATGTTTGCTGTTGAGGTTGAAGTCGCCCATGGTTCTCTCCCCGATACTGTGGAGGTGGTAATCCCAGGTTTCGCTCAACGATTGCTGTTGAAGTGAAGTTATCCAAGGTTCTCTCCCCGATACTGCGGAGGTGGTAATCCCAAGATTATCTCAATGATTGTTGTTGAGGTTAAAGTCATCCAAGGTTCTCTCACCATATGGCCTAATCGCTATTATCAAATCAAGCATGTTTTGGGGGGGGGGGGGGGGGGTTAAAAACCCCCGCTAACCTTTTGTATGTTTCATGGAAAAGCGCACTAAGGAGGAAGACGATGATGTGTAGAGCATTGGTTGGTCCGTTCAAAATTTCGCGCGGAAAAAAGAACATTAACGTTTGTTTATTTTATTATGTTTATTGATTATATTATCTACAGATAAACAAAGCAGCATGGTTGGCAAGCGTGTACGTTGGTAACCTCCAGGACCTGGGTTCGAGCCCCAGGTCCTCACTCTTTCCATATTATTTTTCAGTTAACACTTGTGTACAATTTCAATGCTAGCGTCTACCATGCATCCACGTTATCAAGCGTCCACGCGTCCCATTGCATTCAATCAAAAGCCAGGATCTGAAGACTAGGGTGTGCCTCAGTCAACGCCCATACATGCTAGCTGAAAAGGTCAATGGGGCCAGGGATAATTGGGCCTGAATTACTGACTAAAGTCCTCCAATTTGGGGACAGACACCCCCTAGGTTTGCAATATTCTTTCCATTATTTTTTCTTATTATTTATTTTGATTCAATTAATTAGTTTTTTTAATTTAAATATTTTCACAATAATATAAAAAACACAAAAAAATCAGAAAAGACAAAAAATAAGTTTTTTTATTTAAATATCATTTTTGTAAATAAATAACTTTAATTGATCTTAGTTCTAATTTAGGTTTAAATCTTAATATTTTCTTAAATAATTTAAAATTGGTAGAATTAGTTTTAATTAATTTTTATCCTTTTTCTTTTCTTTTCACTAATAATTAACTATTTATTTTTATGAATCAAATCGCATTAATTAATTAGGGTTAATTTTAGGTTAAACTTTAATATGTTTTCATAATAAAATAAAAATTGTAGAATTAGGTTTTAATTGCATTAAATTCTCATAAATACCAAAATCTCAAAAAAATAGCTTCCTTTCATTTTAATTTTAATTAGTTCAATAATTTAATTTAATTTCATTAAAAAGGGTCCAACGCCCTCGTTCCTAATTTTAATTTAATTCGCATATTTATTTGTTTTTCTTCTAATATTCATGTACCTCTCCCAAAGCCGTGTAATCTCATACTTTCTCGCACTTTACTTTAATACGTTCTTTATTTTCTGTCAAATCGGGTTCTGGAAATTTTGGCGATGTGGACCCGCGCCTTTTGTAATAGTTTAGAATTTTACCTTTCTCGCACTTTTAACTGCTAAATCAATACATGCAAGAATGAATGGACAAAAAATAAAAACAAACGCGTAGCTCACTCATAACATGACAAGATAAGATATCCGAATCTGACACACAGTTCACACACCACCTCTAGGGTACGCCTCACCGTTGCCTTGCCTCGAAAGGTGATCGTCGAGTAGAGGATGTCTTAGTAAGTCCTCATGATCCGGGAACCTGGCATGAGGGTAGCTTCTAAGGTGTCTTCCCATTGCTCTGGTGATCACCATGTCCCGAACCTCGAATTGACCCGAACACCTCCAACGGTGGTGCTACCTACCTCTCAATGGTGGGATGGCACTACTTTAAAGGACATCTACACAGACGAATTCCTTAGGGTAGGTAGACGACTCTAGATACTTGCTCTAATTTCAAAACAAAAAATCAAAAATACTTTTCACGCCGACACCTTTTCAAAAAGCTTTCGAAAGCAATTTTTCAAACACTCTTGAGGACCGATACAAGAGTCGAACTGAAATTTTCAAAGAAACTTTTTAAAACCCACAGTTGAAAAGCAAACAAACCATTTTTGAAAACACAAGTGAGCAAGTATCTAAGAGCCCATGGATAACCATGGATAGAAAGGGTGCTAATACCTTCCCTTTCTATAACCTACCTCCCGAACCGAGAGCAATCTCTTTAAGGAATTTTTCAGTGCTTTTGTCCTTTCCATTTGGAGAAAATAAAAGACGGTGGCGACTCTTGCTTCCGTGACATTTCGTAAACCAGCGTTAAACAGTCAGTTCCAGATCCACCGATCACAGGCACCATTGGCTGTTTTGAAATTCTGCGCGTTTTTTCCAATTAACTATCATGTTTTATATATTATGCATTATTATTGTTATATTAACGAATGAGGCAGGTGGCACAAATGGTTGGGCGTGTTTGGTGTTGAGCATGAGGACCTGGGTTCGATCCCCAGGTCCCAACATTTGTTTCTATTATTTTGCTTCAAATGATCTTGTACCCCACATATCCAAACGTCCACCATAGGCCATCCAAATTCCACCATCATTTCCATCAGCAAGCTGGATCCAACGCTCAGGTAGCAAGAGGCCCACCATACGCCCCAGGTCAACGTATGCACCAGATCAGGCGAAGTCAAAACGGGCTGAGATTGGTTTGGGCCCAGAATTTCAACAGCATACCCTCACAATTGCTAAATGATATCAGGCCCATCTCTAACCTTTTTTTATTTCTTTTCTTTAATTCTTTTAATTTTCTTTTAATCGTTTTAATTGACAAATTAACTATTTTCCATAAAATCATAAAATCAAGACTTCATAAAAAATTAGGATTAGTTTTTTTTATTATTATCAAAATTAATTTAATTTATTTTAACTTAGGGAAATTGTAATTTATTTTCATAAATAAAATCAAATAGAAATTAGGTTAAAACTCTTGATTTAATTTTATTTTCTCTTTTTCTCAAATAAATAAAAATACAAAAAAATAGGTTTTTTTAGATTGAATTAATTTATATTTCTTAATTAAAATTAATTAGTGATTAGGTCTTATTTTTATTTTACTATTTCATTATTTTCTTAAAACATGATAAAAAACTTTTTTTAATCAATCGTCAATAGGTTTAGTCAAGGGTCAAAACCCTAGTCGTTTCATATTTGATTCATCGCGCACTTATTATTTATTTTGACAATATTTTTGTAACTGTTCATGGCTTGTAATAGTTAATTTAGGGCTTTAACTTATCTCTTTTTACCGGGGTTTTTGGCTATGTAATTAATCCCCCTCCCCGAAGCCTTGTAATAGCGTAGATTTACTTTCTCGCATTTTTAATTCCTGCAAATATTTAACTGTTTAGATGTATGCTAATAGGATTGTATGATAAGAATGCATGACAAATTAATACAGTTATAAAACCCTAATGTGAAAAGATAAATAACTGAAAACAGATCACTCGCACATATCACTCTTAAGGTATACTCTCACTTTAGTTGCCTTCGGTAAACGATCATTAAGTATAGGATGCTTTAGTGGTTGCCTTCCTGTCTAAAAAGATCTAAGGTCCCGTTCGAATGTTGCCTCGAGAAAGATCTTAAGACTCTAGGGTTATTACTAAATTATCCTAACATTGCTTTAGTGACCGTACGTCCCTTTCTAATTGACCTTTACAAACTCCAACGACGGTGCTACCTATTTCTCAATAGTGGGATAGCGTTGTCTAAAGGAAACAAGAATAAAAACGATCCTTTTTCGAGTACGTAGATGCTAGTAGGTACTTGCTCAAATCAAAACTTTTCACACTTACACATTTCAAAACAACTTTCAAAATAACTTCATTACACCTTTGAGGACTGATACAAGGGTTATCACGAAGTCAAACTGTTTTAAAACAAAGCACATACACAAGCAATTTTAAAAAGATGAGCAAGTACCTAAGAGCCCATGGAGAACCATGGATAGAAATGTGCTAACACCTTCCCTTTCTATGATCTACCCTCCGTACTCAGAGTATCTCGAAAAAGGATTTTTTGTGTAATTTTTTCCTTTTCGGTTGGATAAAATAAAAGTCGGTGGCGACTCTTGCTTACCGCGACATTTTGCGAAAAAAAAACGCAAAATGCAAACCAGTATTAAACAGTCGGTTCTGCCACCGTATCACAGAACATGCGTCTCTACTGGGGAATTAATAAGTGGGGTATACCTTAGGATCTAGTTCACCATAATTGCTTCTCTTGATTATTTTGTTTGCTTTACTTTTAAAGGGTTTTTGTTTGGGGTTACTATAGATCCTAACCTGGATTTGGGGAATACCTTTTAGGTATGTAGCAATAAACTTTGAGGGAACTGTACGGCATAGACCGATACGGTTGAAGCAGTGGCTACATTGGTGTGGCACTTTGGTTGGTACCGGTATCCCTTGTGAAGAAACGAGGAGAATACGGGGCCGCCACTTGGTGTTGTTAAGCATCAACTGACCTTAGAACCTTTAATCGCACAACTTGGCCATTAGAAAGTAGTGAGATATCCGGCCTCGGTATAAAGCTGAGAACTGGTTGATACTCGATGCTACACTCAATGAGACCATACTCTCGAAATAATTTTGGCTGCAAGAAAAGATTGCGTGAGCTGAAACCATGACCGATGGAGGATGGTTAGTGATATTGAGATCCTCTAGAACCCGATTACTTTTCTAGGATAGGTTGAAACCGACTTAACTTCAAGAGGGTATTACCTTTTACCTCATACAAGCCTTAAACCTAAGGGCTTTGTGTGATTTAATTGTGTTTGCAATACCTGTTGTTTGCTATACCTGTATTTTATCATGACATCATGCATCATAACATGGCATACATGCTTCATTACACTAACCATTTCAAAGACCAAGGGAATTTATCTTTGTTCTGTTTTGCAGATCATGGCTTCCGTGCGTAGAAAGACTATCCGAATCAACTTTGTGGAGATACCATCCCAACTCAAAGAGCTAGTGTCAAGAATTTCAGAAACTTCTATGTTCATTAAGAGACATGGTCAACTTCTCAGCCTGGTTACTTCAAACCCTGATGAACAGATGATGAGCGTACTTTTTCAGTTCTTCGATCCCGAGCATCACTGTTTCACCTTTCCAGATTATCAATTGGTACCCACCTTGGAAGAATTCTCTCATCTATTGGGCATATCCATTCTTGAACAGGTACCCTTCACAGGTATGGAAGAAGTTCCTAAGCCATAAGTCATTGCCTCAGATTTGCATTTGAAATGGGCCGATGTGGTATCCAATTGGGAAACTCGAAGCGGAGTCGAGGGTTTTCTAGCCAAATATCTGATAGACCAGACTCAACTATTTTGGGATATATGGATTTTAAGGCTTTTGAGGATGTCTTGGCTCTTCTTATCTCCATTTTAGTTCTCTTCCCTAATCCGGACTCTTTCGTAGATGTGAATTCTATCTAGATTTTCCTTTCTCGCAACCCTGTGCCTACCTTGCTTGGAGATATCTTGCACGCTCTCTATACTCGTACCACAAGGAGAAGAGAGAATCTTATGTGTTGCATGTCGTTGTTGTCGAGGTCATTTATTTCTCACCTCCCTAGGTCTATACTGAAGAACGAAGAAGGTTTGGGTTGGTCGCACAAAATAATGTTGCTCGCTCATACGAATATTCTTTGGTGTTCCCGAGCTATGGAAGACGTTGCTGTTATTGACTGCTGTGGGGGTACCCTAATGTCCCATTACTAGGTATCAGAGGAGGTATAACTTACAATCATTGTCTAGCTTCGCGACAGTTTGGTCGTGCTCGAAGAGATGGTCCCCATAGGTTACTTCTCGAGGATATTGTATTCGACTATGAGGATGATGTTAAGGGGCATCGCTGGAGGTTCATACGAGCTTGGGGCATGGTAAATAGATCTGACCCCCATGAGTTGGGACCAAAGACTTCCCTTCTTATGCATCCTTACCTCCAATGGGTCCGAGCTCGTGCCCAGAAGCTTATGATGCCTTATGCGGCAGTGTTACCAGTGATTGTGGAACCCACTACTGAAGACGGCATTCCTTACACGGTTCTCTATCCTTACATGCCTACTGATCTTGGGGAGTTACAGAGGTCTTGGATTCAGTTGAAGAATGAGCGGGATACCTACAGGGAGCAGTTCCATGAGCAAGAGAGGAAGGTTTTAAAGCTCACCAGGCAGCTCGAGGAGGAAAGAGTACTCAATGATTATATCAGCACAAAGAGAAAGCGTCCATGGGACTTGTGATTTTGCTTTGCTAGTTTTAGATTTGTTTTATTTACTTATTTGTAACGCCTTAAAGGCATGTTGAACCTTTCAAATTTAAGCTAATAAAGTTTTGTTTATTTTGGTTTGCAAATTTAAATCTCCCAAAGTCTTTGAAATCATTACATGCACATCCCATTATCATACACATCATTACAAGTACCACTACAGGTTTCTCATCTTCTTCGCTGTTTATTTCAGCATAAATGTCTTGCGATCAAGTCATCAAAGATCTTCAGGCACAGAACGCCCAGTTCCAACAGATGTTCATCAGTCTGGCAAAGGGGCAAGAGGGTCTGAAAGCCCTCATTCTGAAAGAGAAAAAGAAGAAGAAGAAGGTCGATATTCTGAATATGGGCAGAAGGTTTGGAGAAAGGTTGAAGCATCAAACTGATCTGATCTCTTCATCAAAAGACGGGGAGAACCAATAAGAGGAAAAGGACCCTAGTCCTGCAGTCTCTGATAATGATACTGATTATGATGATGAGCAATATCCTCCTGCCGAGGATAGGTACAAGCAGCTAGAAGACTGTCTGAGTGCTATGGAAGTTCAGAAGATACCTGGCTTGGATTTCAGAGAACTGGGACTGGTATCGGGGGTGGTCATCCCTCAGAAGTTCAAGGCTCCAGTTTTTGCTAAGTATGATGGAGTGTCCTGCCCAAAGCTCCATCTCCGCTCTTATGTCAGGAAGATTCAACCCCACACTGCTGATAGAAATTTGTGGGTGCACTTCTTTCAAGATAGTCTGTCAGGGACTCAGCTTGAACAGTTCTACCAGTTGGAAGGGGCAAATATCTGAAACTGGGAAGATCTTGTTGCTTCTTTCTATAAGCAGTATCAGTATAATTCCGACCTTGCTCTCACTCGTACTCAACTCCAGAGTATGTCCATGGGTACAAGTGAAGGTTTCAAAGATTATGATAAAAAATGGAGGGATTTGGCTGGCAGAGTTCAACCCCCTTTGTCTGATAGGCAGTTGGTTGATATGTTTCTGGGGACGCTGTCTGGTTCATTTTTTAACCACTTAGTCGACAGCTCATCGTCTGGTTTCACCGAGTTGATTTTAAATGGAGAAAGAGTGGAGGCTGAAATTCGAAGTGGTAAAATACAGAAGGATGCCTCTTTGATTTCGGTAAAGAAATATTTTACTGGTAAGAAGGAAGCTAGTGCAGTTTATAGCCCGAGGGGCCAAAACAGATCTGAACATCGTCCAATGGTAAATACTGTAGTGATACCAAGATCCGCAGTTGCTCCACAACACAACAATCAACAAAGGGTGGAAAGACCACAGCGGCAGTTTACCCGCATTAGCATGACATTGGCTGAAGTGTTACCTCACCTGCTGAGATCCAACTTGACCACATTGAGGGAGGCTCCCAAAAATCCAAACACTACCTCTCCTAGATACAATCCCAACGCGCGGTGCGCCTACCATTATGAGAGTCCTGGCCACGATACCAATGACTGTTGGGCTTTGAGAAACAAAGTACAAGATTTGCTGGAAGCTAAGGAGATAGAGTTCGATGCTCCAGAAAAGCCAAATGTAATAACTGCTCCTATGCCCAAACATGGTCGTGGGGTTAATGTTGTTGACACTGATTTGTTTGTGACCTCTGTTGAAGAAATTTATACTCCTCTTATGACTGTTAAGAGGAATTTGCTATTGGCTGGTTTATTTCCGGGTTGTGGTGAAGGTTGCCACATGTGCTCGATTTTACCTTCTGGTTTCCGTTTGTTGAAGTCAGGTGTTCAGTGCCTGATGGATAATAAAGAAATTTTGTTTGAGAAGACTATGATTCCTGTTGTCCCAAATGAAGATGTTGCCATTATAACCATTTCCGCCAATCCTTCGAAGGTTTCCTCGAGAAGACCTATTAGGATTACACCCGTTCAAAGAATTTCTCCGTTAATAATCATTGTTCCTGGTCCCATCCCGTACACTTCAGACAAGGCTGTCCTATGACACTATGGTGCTGGTGTGTATTATCATGGCATTAAGCAAGATTTAAAGAATGAAGAAGCTAATACTGATGTCAGTAATATTGTCAGGGCTAGTAAGGTTACTAGAAGCGGAAGGATCTTCTCTCCCGAGATTTCCCCTCCGACTATCAACAAACCTATTGTCATTCCATTTGCTGTTCCCGCTAGTATGTCAACTACTGTTCCAGTCCTTACTCCAGTTATCACCCCTGTCGTCGAGCCCTATGGGACTCGGGGCAAAGAAATTATAGATGAGCCTGCCCGAACAGAGGCGCCTAGAAAAATTGTTATGGAAGCCTCTAAACAAGAAATAAAGGAAATATTGAAAATTATCAAGAAAAGTGACTACAATATGGTCGAACAGCTGGGGCAGACCCCGTCAAAGATATCCATGCTGTCTCTGCTGTTGTGTTCTGAAGCCCATGCGAAGGCTTTGATTGCATTTCTCAAGATTGCGCATGTGCCACAGGAAACTTTAGCAGATCAGTTCAAGGATTGTGTGGCTAGCCTAACCACTGACAATGGGCTAGGTTTTTCAGATGCTGATCTGACACCGAAAGGAAGGAATCATAATGATGCGCTGCATGTCTCGATTGAGTGCAGGGGCACCACTATGGCTTATGTGCTGGTAGATATCGGGTCTTCGCTGAATGTTCTGCTGAAGAAAGCGTTGGACCGTTTGGATTGTAAGGGTTTGACTTTAAAGCCGAGTAACATTGTGGTAAGGGCTTTTGACGGATCAAAGAGAATGGTGCACGGGGAGGTGGACATCCCTGTCAAAGTGGGTTCTCAGACTTTTGGGTCCACTTTCTACGTAATGGACATCAGGCCATCGTATTCTTGCTTGCTGGGTCGTCCTTGGATCCATAGGGTTGGGGCAGTTACTTCCACACTCCATCAAATGTTGAAGTATCCAGTGAAGGGGAAATTGTCACGGTGTGAGGTGAAGAAGAGTACATGGTGAGTCATCTCAATTACTTCAGTTATTTGGAGATGGATGGGGAGTTCATAGAAACTCCTTGTCATAACTTCGAAGAGGTCCCTCTGACTTTGGCGTCAACTAAAGTTACTACCAACAAACCTCCGCTGAAGATGGCTTCTCTCAAGGATGCCAGGGCTGTAGTTGAAGAAGGTGGGTGTACCAATTGGGGTCGGCTCCCTGATTTCACTCACAAAACTGACAAATTTGGTTTGGGCTTTACTACAGGGGCTCAAAAGGCTGTTAGGCGCGCTCGGATTGGAAGACCTCCTCTACACATCAGCAATCAAGGAGTTAATGCAATTGAGGACAGTGAAGAAGATTCAGACATCGACAACTGGATCTACCCAACAACCAACGGTGGACTGAATAACTGGACGATGAAGGACTTCGTACCCGTTTCTTTTATTTTGCAGTAATTGACTTTTGTTTTAAGATTTGTAATAAACAGTTTGAAACTTTATGGCCCGGTGCCTTGCCCGAGGCACCTTGGCTTTGCTTGTGAGGGATTACTATTTGACATTTCATATATCATTAATAAAGCATTGGACGTTTCTTGCATTACGAATTTCGCGCTCTTTGTTTTCTTCTTTTCTGTCTGTCACTTTATCAAAACAACTATTCTCTTACACACACTCACATATCATACTGCAGATCCATATCCACGCTGGATCCCATTGATAACAGCTCTGTTACTTCCAGTTAGGACTTCAAAAATCCAATCAACCAAGCCGAGGACGAAGGTGAGGATGATTGTGAAGTACCGGGAGAACTTGCTAGACTACTACAGCAGGAAGAAAGGGCCATACAGCCTCATGAAGAGCCATTTGAGTCAGTGAATTTGGGTACAAAGGAAGACAGGAAAGAGGTCAAATATGGGCGAATCTGGAGCCTAGTGTCAAACAACGGTTAACACAGGCTACACGACTATGTTGAGATCTTCGCCTGGTCCTATGAAGACATGCCTGGTTTAGACACTGATATTGTGGTACATCGCCTGCCAACCAAAGAAGACCGCCCTCCGGTGAAGCAGAAGGTCCGCCGTATGCGCCCTAAAATGTCAGAAAATCAAAGCAGAGTTCATGAAACAGTTCGACGCGGGATTCCTAGCTGTCACTTCTTATCCGCAGTGGGTTGCCAACGTCGTTCCGGTACCCAAGAAGGACAGTAAGGTACAGATGTGTGTGGATTATAGGGATCTGAACAGGGAAAGCCCCAAGGATGAGTTCCCACTTCCTCACATTGATGTTCTAGTCGGCAACACTATGCATCACAAGATATTCTCCTTCATGGATGGTTTTTCTGGCTACAACCAGATCAAGATGGCTCTTGAGGATATGAAGAAGACAACCTTCGTTACACAGTGGGGCACCTTCTGTTACAAGGTAATGCCTTTTGGGTTGAAGAATGCTGGGGCAACTTATCAGCGCGCAATGGCCGCTTTGTTCCATGATATGATTCATCACGAGATTGAGGTTTATGTTGATGACATGATCACCAGGTCCCAGACTGAGGAAGAGCACCTTGATCATCTCCAGAAACTGTTTGACAGGTTGAAGACGTACAAGCTAAGGTTAAATCCGAACAAGTGTACCTTCGGGGTAAGGTCTGGTAAGCTTCTGGGTCTTATCGTCAGTGACAAAGGTATTCAGGTAGACCCTGCAAAGGTAAAAGCCATACAAGAGATTCCGACTCCCTACACAGAGAAGGAAGTTAGAGGTTTCTTGGGACATCTAAATTACATCGCCAGGTTAATTTCACATCTAACTGCTACTTGTGAGCAAATCTTCAAGCTACTGAAGAAAGATCAAGTGGTAAAGTGGAATAATGAATGCCAGACTGCCTTCGAAAGAATCAAGGAATACCTTCAAGAACCACCAATTCTGATGCCTCCAATTGAAGGAAGACCTTTGATATTATACTTGACAGTGCTAGACAATTAAATGGGGTGTGTGTTGGGGTAGCATGACGAGTCTGGTCGAAAAGAGCACGCCATTTATTACCTTAGCAAAAAGTTTACCGACTATGAGACCCGATACTCATTGCTCGAGAAAACTTGCTGTGCTTTGGCATGGGCTGCTCGCTGACTGAGACAGCATATGCTGACTCACATTACCTTGTTGATATTAAAGATGGATCTGATCAAGTATATTTTCTAGAAGCCCGCTCTCTCCGGAAGGATAGCAAGATGGCAAATGATCTTAACCGAGTACGAAATTCAATACACAACCCAAAAATCAATCAAGGGAAGTGTATTGGCGGATCATTTGGCATATCAGGCCATGGATGACTACCAGTCCATGAATTTCGAGTTCCCGGATGAGAATATCATGTTGGTAACTGACTGCAAAGAACCAGGACCGAATGAAGGACCCGAGGAGGGATCCCTATGGTCTATGTATTTTGATGGAGCCTCGAATGCATTGGGTAATGGCATTGGGGCTGTAATTATATCTCCCGAGGGCTGTCATACTTCGTTCACCGCCCGATTATGTTTCAACTGCACCAACAATATGGCGGAGTATGAAGCGTGTATCACGGGTCTTCGAGATGCTATTGACCTAAGGATTAAGTTCTTGAGTGTATTCAGAGATTCCGCCCTGGTGATAAGTCAGATCAAAGGCGAGTGGGATATGAAACACCCGAATCTTATTCCTTACAAAGAATATGTACTGACGTTGCTCCCACACTTTGAGGAGATAACCTTTAAACATTTCCCAAGAGAAGAGAACATGTTGGTGGACGCGCTAGCCACCATGTCTTCTATGTTCAAAGTTAGGTGGGACAACGAAGCTCCCTAGATTACCATTGAGAGGTTGGATGAACCCGCACATTGTTGTGACGTTGAGACTGAAGAGGTGGCAGATAAACCCTGGTTCCATGAGGTAAAGAGGCATCTTGAGGCTCAAGAATACCCCGAGGGGGCATCTGTTAATGATAAGAAGTTTCTGAGAAGGTTCGCTGCGAAGTTCTTCATCAGTAATGGTATCCTCTATAAGCGTAACCATGATTCAACCTTACTGCGGTGCATAGACAAGAGCGAGGCAGAAAGGATCATGACAGAGTTACATGAAGGTACCTTCGGAACTCATTCCAGTGGACACACCATGGCAAAGAAAATCCTACGGGTAGGATATTACTGGTCTACTATGGAAGCCGATTGTTATCAGCACTCTCGAACCTGTCATAAGTGTCAAGTCTATGCTGATAAGGTGCATGTGCCTCCAGTTCCCCTGAATGTTTTGACAGCTCCCTGGCCCTTTGCAATGTGGGGCATCAATATGATCGACGAGATCAGACCTACTGCGTCTAACGGGCATCGTTTCATTCTGGTAGCAATTGATTATTTCACCAAGTGGGTTGAAGCAGCTTCCTTTGCTACAGTAACCAAGAACGTCGTGGCGCGGTTTATTCGACACAATCTGATCTGTCGATATGGTTTACCAGAGAGAATTATTACTGACAATGGTATAAATCTCAATAACACAATGATCACTGAGCTCTGCAAACAGTTCAAGATTCAGCATCATAACTCTTCTCCCTACCGGCCGAAGATGAATGGCGTTGTTGAGGTGGCTAACAAGGACATTAAAAAGATTGTGCAGAAGATGACAGTGACATACAAAGACTGGCATGAGATGTTACCATTCTCTCTTCATGAGTACCGTACCTCAGCACGGACGTCGACAGGGGCAACACCCTACTCTTTGGTGTATGGCATGGAGGCAGTCCTACCCATTGAAGTCCAGTTACCCTCTCTTAGGATTATGAAGGATGCTGGTTTGAACGAAGACGACTGGATCCAAACCCGACTTGATCAGCTGAATCTAATCGATGAGAAGAGACTTACTGCTATCTGTCATGGTCAGACGTATCAAAAACGAATGATCAAGGATTTTAACAAGAAAGTCAGGCGTCAAGAATATCAAGTCGATGATCTGGTGATCAAGCGCATCATACTACCGCAAGGTGATACCAGGGGCAAATGGACCCCCACATACGAAGGGCCATTTGTGGTTAAGAACATTTTCTCGGGAGGAGCTATGATTCTAACCACCATGGATGGTGACGACCTTCCTCACCCCGTCAACACAGACATAGTGAAAAGATACTACGCATAATCAAAGACCCGCTAGGTTGACTGGCCTAGGAAAAAATAAGGGCTTCCCGGTGAACCAAAAGGGTTCGGGCAAAAGTAAGGGATGAAAATGAAAAAAAACTGTACACCCGATAAGTCGAAAACCCGAAAAGGCGGCTTAGGAAAAAAAGGGTATCCCGGTGGACTGAAAACCCGAAAGGGCGGTCCAGGAAAAAGTTAGGGATCAAAGCGTAACACTATGTCTCATTGGATCATCTTGCGCCCAGACCTCGGTATCAACTATCAAGCTCGGACGGCGCCAATCAATCTGATCCACCTTCAGCCAAGCAGCAAAGTGATAAGATGCTTGAAGATATAAAAGCAATAGCAGAATTGAAACCCGATGGGATCGTTCCACATAGCTGTTTTTTCTATCTTAAACACAAATTGTAATTTCTATCTTTCGGCGGTGTTCTCTTACTAGAGCGTCAACCTCTTTGTACAAAAACGCCTATTACAGGCCAACTTCAAAATCAATACAAGTTATTTTCACAAAGCTTTGACTTATTTTCTTTTTCCTGTTTTGTTTTGCTAGAACGTCCAATGTTTCCTTTTTGATATATGCATTTGAAAATAATTGCTGCTCATACATATTCACAAGAAAAACAAAAGACAATTACTCATAATTCCAGGAGCAGGGAAAACAAGAAGTGCCCAAACCTTACACTTACTCTGTCCATCAGGTACCGGGGTAGAGCCAGCTTGAGAACATGAGTAGTGGTACATACACTCCCCACAGAGTAAGAAATATCCAAAGACGGTGATGTCAGCTTCCCCGAGCAGGACATCACTCTCCCTAGCTGAAGTTCACAATCGCGAGTGAGTCAGTAAATTATTCCCCAAGCAGAGTTTATTTCTCTCACAAGCAGAAATTCAATATCCAATGGAACTCATTACCACCAGCAATGGAAATTCATCCCCAACTGAGTTTATTTCTCTAAATTAGCGATCTATCAGCAGAGTATCTCCTCTCCAATAGAGTCTCTACTCGGCAGAATATCCGAAAATGGGAGGCAAATCCCCAGCATAGTCATCTCTGTTCACCATCCCCAACAGAAGTAGAGGAACTATGGTTTTTACAGCAGTCAAGAATACCACTTCTCATACTCTCCAAACATCAGTCATGGATTTATTTTCCCGGACTCAGATTATTACGACCGCATTTCATGTTCATACATCATGACATGTGCAAACATAACATATAACATAGTTTCATTTATTTTGAGAACGTCATCATACAACACATCTCATGCATCGCCCATAACTAACCCTGTATTTCTATCAGAAAAAACAGTTATTATCAATAATTTCCAGCAGGTCCATGATCAACTCTCGAAGCTAAACAGAGTAATCATCGGCGACGAATGCAACCTCATCCAGGTTCTCACAGCCCTACTATCCAGGCTTTCATATCGAAGTAACCCTACTATCCAGGTTCCTTCTCGCAGCCCTGCTATCCAGTCTTTCATATCGAAGTAACCCTACTATCCATGTTCCTTCTCACAGCCCTACTATCCAGGCTTTCATGTCGAAGTAACCCTACTATCCAGGTTCCTTCTCACATCCCTACTATCCAGGCTTTCATATCGAAGTAACCCTACTATCCAGGTTCCTTCTCACAACTCTACTATCCAGGCTTTCATATCGAAGTAACCCTACTATCCAGGTTCCTTCTTGCAGCCCTACTATCCAGGTTCCTTCTCACAACCCTACTATCCAGGCTTTCATACTGAAGTAACCCTACTATCCAGGTTCCTTCTCCTAACCTTACCATCCGGGTTTTCTTCCTCTCTTATCCCTAGACAGCAGTCCACAACACTGTAATACCGGGACCCGATCAAACACAATTGATTCCACATTTCCCTAGAAAGTCGCGGTGTAGCATATACCCTGACCAAACACACAGTTCACTTCCGCTTCCCAAACCGGAATTATTCCCCCAGTAGAGTAACGGACAACTGAAGCTCCTAAAACTCTATTTCTCTCAAGACAGAGACCAGCATTCCCTAGCGAAGTCTACCTCAACAACAAGTATACGGGTTCTCGCAAAGGAATCTCTTATGCGATCGATGCTTCTTCGGATGGCATCTTTAAGCCCATCTCTGGCAATTCTATAGCAACTACCAAATGGCATCTATAAGCCCATTCTCGATATCACAAATCAAGTATCACTTCATGCGAGTGCAAATTTCTGGGCACTCTAGGGTTCAATCATTTTCTACCTTCAGATCACGAAAGGCAGACAAGCCAATCTACATCCTCAGGTTTAAGAAGATTTAACAGGGGCAGCTGTTGTACCCCAAAATTTTCACTCCCATATTTCTTAACACATGGCAAGTGAGGTTCCCAAATTGTTCAAGGAAAGTCAAGAGTTGACCAGACAAACTCTCTCCTAAGATAGTCTACCTCAAATTAGGGTTTCATTTTTCATCAGGATATATGAACAACAAAGGACTCAAATGATCACCATTGTCCTAATATGTTCTCAAGATCATCCATGTCAAGTTTCAAGCCTTGCAGAAGAAGTTTGCTCAGTCAATTGCTGAAAGGCCTGAAAATCGACTGTGTTAGGTCAAAAGTCAACTGTGGCCCACATACAGTCAAACTTCAAGATTTTTGGTAAAAATAATCATTTTTAAGTATCATTCATCATTTGATAAAGGTTTGATCATGATTCATCAAGGATTGCTCACAATTCATCAAAACCCAAAAGTTGATAAATTAGGGTTTTGCAGGAAAAGCTAACTCAACTTTTACCAAGCATAACTTTCTCATACTTTATCAGAAATGATCCATCAAAATCTCATTTTGAAGAGGATGCAATTCCCTACAATTCATCTTTAGCTCCCAAGTTCAGAATATGCACTCACAAAAAGATATGATTTTTGACATTATAGATCATTTTGAAAAGTCAACAAAAACACCTTTTGGGTCAAAGCTTCATACATGAACATGGAAGACTCAATTGAGAGGATACAAAAAGGGTTGCTTAGGGGACATCATAAGCTTTCTAAAAAGTCAAAGAACACCTCTCTAGGGTCAAAATTGAGAGAGTTATGCATTGGACAAGTTGACCTTTTTTGCAAAATTGCCAAAAGTCAAATGTGCTCAAATTTGCATTTTTTGCTAAATGGGCCCAACTTTTTATGCTTGCAACTCAATTATAGCGTGGTCCACGACTCAAATGCTTATCCACCAATTTTTTGCTATATTTTTCAATTTATTTTAATTTTTCATTAATTAAAAGGTGAATTAAATCAAATAAATGATGGAAATTATCAAAGATTTAATTTGATTGGTTTTTTGACAGGTTAGCAACCAAGATTTGATGATCTTGCAAGATCAATTCAAATCAATGGTAATTGGAAAAGAAAGAGCATGATTAGGCCAAATTTGGAAGGATATCATATGCCATAAAAACCAAATCAAATCTTCAATATTTTTAAAGAGACTAGTGGTTTTTACAACCCTAATTCACTCTAGTACATATAGAGAACATATCCAAGGCAAGAACAAGGGTTGACAGTCGCGAAAAAGATAGAACCAAACTTCAAAATTTCAAAGAAAAGTGGCGATTCAATCTCCATCCTAGAGGCCAATCCAAGGCATTCTAACCTTGCCAACAGATTGCTGGACATCCCAGGAACGTATCTCAATCATTTGCAAGCATTTCCACATCCGGAATCGTGATCTACAGACCCACAGTTTGCACCTCCAAGCTTGAATCTGATTTCTTAATTTACACACGATTAATCATTCCAAAACATTGCATTATGTTTATATTGTCATTTGGAAGGTTTTTGTTTATTTGATTTTGAATTTTGATGCCTATAGCCAAGATTACCATTATTAGGGTTTGAGGAGCCGTTTTAGGGCTTCTCTGTACGAATAAAATTAGGCCAAAAAAGGGGGACTATGGTGTTCAGGGGATCAAGGCGAAACGATCCATGTGCTCACCTTAAATTTATCACGCGTTTTCTTGATTTTGGAAGTTTGCAGGGTTTTAGCCATGCAGCCATGTTCGTATGTAAAGGTTTGCAGTCTAATACGACGGACAAGGAAGAAGAAGGCAACGTGTTTGGGCACCATTGGCTGTTTTGAAATTCTGCGTGTTTTTTCCAATTAACTATCATGTTTTATATATTATGCATTATTATTGTTATATTAACGAATGAGGCAGGTGGCACAGATGGTTGGGCGTGTTTGGTGTTGAGCATGAGGACCTGGGTTCGATCCCCGGGTCCCAACATTTGTTTCTATTATTTTGCTTTAGATGATCTTGTACCCCACATGTCCAAACCTCCACCATAGGCCATCCAAATTCCACCATCAGTTCCATCAGCAAGCTGGATCCAACGCTCAGGTAGCAAGAAGCCCACCATACGCCCCAGGTCAACGTACACACCAGATCAGGCGAAGTCAAAACGGGCTGAGATTGGTTTGGGCCCAGAATTTCAACAACATACCCCAGAATTTCTAAATGATATCAGGCCCATCTCTAACCTTTTTATTTATTTATTTATTTTCTTTAATTCTTTTAATTTTCTTTTAATCATTTTAATTTACAAATTAACTATTTTCCATAAAATCATAAAATTAAGACTTCATAAAAAATTAGGATTAGTTTTTTTTTTTTTATTATTATCAAAATTAATATAATTTATTTTAAATTAGGGAAATTGTAATTTATTTTCATAAATAAAATCAAATAGAAATTAGGTTAAAACTCTTGATTTAATTTTATTTTCTCTTTTTCTCAAATAAATAAAAATACAAAAAAAGGTTTTTTTTAGATTGAATTAATTTATCTTTCTTAATTAAAATTAATTAGTGATTAAGTCTTCTTTTTATTTAAATATTTCATTATTTTCTTAAAACATGACAACAAACTTTTTTTAATCAATCGTCAATAGGTTTAGTCAAGGGTCAAAACCCTAGTCGTTTCATATTTTATTCATCGCGCGCTTATTATTTATTTTGACAATATTTTTGTAACTGTTCATGGCTTGTAATAGTTAATTTCGGGCTTTTACTTATCGCTTTTTCCAGGGATTTTTGGCTATGTAATTAATCCCCCTCCCCGAAGCCTTGTAATAGCGTAGATTTACTTTCTCGCATTTTTAATTCACGCAAATATTTAACTGTTTAGATGTATGCTAATAGGATTGTATGATAAGAATGCATGACAAATTAATACAGTTAGAAAACCCTAATGTGCAAAGATAAATAACTGAAAACAGATCACTTGCACATATCACTCCTAAGGTATACTCTCACTTCGGTTGCCTTCAGTAAACGATCATTAAGTATAAGATGCTTTAGTGGTTGCCTTCTTGTCTAAAAAGATCTAATGTCCCGTTCGAATGTTGCCTCAGAAATGTTGCCTCGAGAAATATCTTAAGACTCTAGGGTTATTACTAAGGTATCCTAACATTGCTTTAGTGATCGTACGTCCCTTTCGAATTGACCCTTACAAACTCCAACGACGGTGCTACCTATTTCTCAATAGTGGGATGAACTACCAACGTAGAAAAAAGATAACAATCACCAAATTTCACTGAAGGTGACCTACCAACTTTCACTGATGGTAGAAAGAGAATATATCATAGCACCGTCGTTCAATGACGATGAACTACCAACGTTCACTGAGTGTAGCAAAAAGATAACAATCACCAACTTTCACTGAAGGTGACCTACCAACTTTCATCGATGGTAGAAAGAGAATATATCATAGCACCGCCGTTCACTAACGATGAACTACCAACGTTCACTGAGGGTAGCAAAAATATAACAAGTTTTTTCCCAAAATTCTGGCGTTTCACCTAGAACGGGTCTCAACTTCTTCTTTAACCAAAGCATTCTGCCTGGAAAGGGTGACATATAAGTTGTCTCACATAAAGAGACTACCACTTGTAAAGATTTCACAATGAATTTTATTTGCGATATTGAAAGTCTTGCCATCCAATGGAGTAATTTGGCAACAGACTGCAAACTATCCACTCATAGAGAAGATGGCAAAAAAAACAGTTACGTTGACTTTTACAGGGAAGTACAGGTTGCTCAAGTAAAGAGACCTGCCACTTGCTATTATGGAGGATTGTAAAAATGACTTTCTGGGGAAAGAAAAATGACTTCCTGGGGAAAGAAATATGACCTCCTGGGGAAATTCTAATATATTCCTTCTTGAGGAGATAAAGGTCTCCTCGTGCAAAATAAATGCACATTTTCCAACCAATGCTCGAAGCTTGCGAAAATCCAAAGTAATAATATTGTCGAGGATCAAAATTCAAACCAGAAATAAACTGGAATGAGATAGTCGTCCGAAACACTTCCTTTGAGAAATAAACTCAAGAGGGAGACCCAAACCATCCAGTCAAAGAGCTGTACAAGAAGGTTGAAGAAAAAATCATCCACGAGGGATGACTCAGTGGGAAAATTAAAAGAACATACGCTTTTTGCTTAAGGCCAACACTCTATAGGAGAAAGGACAACATAACATCTGCAAAACAGAGTAATATGTCAACAAAATATTAACGAATGTGAATGAGCGATGATTTTCCAATTTTAGCTATTCATGATGTATGTATGAATGTTTATCGCGCATATGCTGATAAAACAGATATATAACACTGGGAGTAAACAAGCAAAACCAACTCGGGCACAATCAACACTCGGCCAAATTACATCCAAGATGAACAATTCAAAAAAAAGTAAGCGCCAACTGAGGAAACAAAACCTACTTCCTGGTTTAACTTTATTGGGGAGAAACATAATTCGGAAGTAAACAAAACATAGCGACCAAACAATACAGATACAGAGATACAATATCCTCTCCCAGGTCTTTACCATGGAATAGCACTCATACTTCAACGGGAAATCAAATATTTTCAAAAGTAACGCTTCTACTGGGGATTTTGAAAAATCAATTTCAAGTAGAGCAGACGGATATCAAATCATCAAAACATTCACTGAGGAATTCGTGCCGACTTCATTGGGGAGGTCAACACCACCTTCACAAAGGGAAAACCAATATATGTTCTTTACTGCGGAAAACAGAGGCCTGTGTTCTTCGAGAGTAATCATTGTACCAACTTCTATGGGAAGAAATAACTTCTATTAAACAAACGAAATCTTCATTGGAGAAATCTTGGATTGAATCTTCATATCATGCAAATTCAGAAAAGAGGAAAAATGAACCAAAACTTGACCGGGGATACTGGAGTTACAAACCCTATACAACGAAACATCTTGAGAAAAACTTCTCCGGGAAACAAGACTTCTTAAAAGCAATTGAAGTTCGTCCATTTATGGGATCACCACTTTTGTTGTTTCTCTTGCATCACAAATTTTAAAGTAAAAACAAATTGTAAATTTTTTTTGAAAATCAATTTTGTTATTCAATCTTTTTGCTTTGAAAGTTATTATCAATAACAAATGGAGTCTTTGCAAGCTAAATAGAAATAAGAAATACAAAGAATTGGGTAAAAGCTCAAATTTCATTAATAGAATGGTAGTTTGCGAATGGTGAGACTCCATGGATAATTACAAAGTTCGGAAAATGGTAATATATAATGGAAAAGATACATTGAGATACAATGACCACTATCCCCTCTAACAACTTTTGAAATCCTGAGCAGCAACTTCTGTTGAAGTATGATGAGTGTTGTACCCCAAAATTTACCCTCTCATTTCTCAAGATATTTCCTACAAAGATCTTCAATTCCTCGAGTTTGTGCAAGTACCAACTAGGTCAAACAATCTCCTAAACACTAATACCTTAAATTAGGGTTTGAATCTGTACAAAGATATTCAAATTTCTAATGCTTCAAATGACTTTCACTGATCTTCATGGACCCTTAGAATTACTTCAGTCAAGTTTCAAGCCTCAGATCACAATTTTCTAAGAAAATCATTTAAATTATCAAAAGGGGGAAAATGAGAAAAATTGAAGTTTCAGCTGGAAAAAGTCAACCAGACGCTAAAAAAGGTCAAACTTCGACTTTTTGACCAAATTTGAGTCCCAAAAATCACATTGCATCAAGACATCCAAAATGTGAACTTTGATCATCAAAAATCAAGAGAATCAAAAATCCAACTTTTGCAAGATTTTGAAATTTTTCTAAGTATTTTCTATACTTGTTAATTTCATTTGCTTCATGACATTTTTTTACTACAATTCCAAATAATTTAAAATGAGGCAAATAATTCAAGTTATTACAAAGTGACATTTTTGCAAGTATAGAAACCCTAAACTTTGTATTGCTTGGACTTTTACCTTTGACTCAAAACCTTACCACAATGTTTTGTCCTTGATACAATGTGCATAAAATACTCCACAAGACCAAATTTGTTTCATGTTACAAATCTTATTGTCAAGTTGAACAAAGTATGATATGCTACATTGCCACAACACCCCAAAACCCGCTTCATTACTGTCCTACAAAAAACCTTGTGCTATGCTGCACCATAAATCTGCATATGTTGTCCTATACAGTCCAAAACTGCTATATGCAGTCTGCCCCAACCTGCATCATAACAGCCCCAAAATTGCACCAAAATGGCAAAAGAAAATTATGTGAATAAAGTATCAAATCAGTAGGTAAAAACAATTCAAAATGACTTATTTTGTTTCCCCCCTAAACCTCAGTCAAGGGTCTACAAAAGGGATTGTTTCATAAGACATAAGGGTTGGAATTTTTGGAGAGGATAAAGAGTATTTGAACAGAAAAACAATATTCTTTATAACTTTGGCTCATTCAAGAAAAAAATCATCTCTACTCTTATTCAAAACAGAACTTCAGTCCATTATTCCATCTTACAAACTCTCTCATAAACCAAATACCTCAGCACATAGAGATTGTAAAAACACTAAAATAGTTTCTGTTAGTGCCATCATCCTCACCATCCAAACATAAAAAAAATACTGTACAACTTGACTGGGTTTCAACAGTTTGGAACAAGCTGCCTGGAGATTCATTGGAGCCCTCACAGCATCTTGGAAAGTATTCAGATTTCAAACACCAAGTGTATTTTCAAGGTAAGTCTTCTTGACTTGGTATTTTTCATACATCATTAATGATTTATTTTTGAAGATAAGATGTAGTAATCATTGCCCCTTTTAGCTAACCGTTTTCTTGCTGTTTATGTTTAACAATCATATGTTGTAAACTGACATGTATGGATAATAAAACAATGTTTAAGGCAAAAAAATACAGTATGTATCGACACATATGCACACGTGTTGACTCATCCTAGTTAAAAAACAGGGTATGGGTCGATACATAAACCCCATGCATCGATTCATACTGATTCCAGGTCCCAAAACAGAAGGTTGAAAAGTCTATGAGTCGACACACAATGCGTATGTGTCGATACAAAGAAGGTGTATGAGTCGACACATCCCATTATGTGTCGGCTCATTTTGAGCTGATTTTTCTTTACAGGAGCAACGAAAAGTTATGTGTCGATGCATAACAACATGTGTCGACACATAATGGTTCAAAAGGTAGTTTCTCCCATTTTCTACACTGTTTATGCATATATTTTCATTGTTGCCCAGTTGTTCGATATGGTTGTAATAATTAGACACTTATTTCATCCCTATTTGCAAATTGTACCCCCATCCCCCTAATGATGTAATAACTTAGGATTTTATTTTTGCTTTCATATATTGCTAGTAATTAGGATGTATGGCAAGATAAAATCAACAAATAGTTAACCTTTAAATGCAAGACAAAATGCTTGCAAACAAACACACTTGCACACTAGCACCTCTAGGGTAATCTTACTTTGTTTGCCTTTCAGAAAACAGTCATGTCCCTCGAATATGGGACGCTTTAGCAAAGACCCTTTCGGAAAAAAATATCGTCGTCCCTCGATGTCCCTCGATGTTGCCTTCGATAAAACGATCTAGTATCTTACAAAAATTGCTAAAAGCGTCTCATAAGTTGTCGTCTATGGCTATACGATGACCCTTGCCCGTCCCTTTTACATCCAAAGATAGGGTTACTTACCAAATTAATGGTAAGATAACAATGTCAAAGGAAAAAGGAAATGAACATGAAAGACTTTTTGAGTAGGTATAATACTCCTAGTTGCTTGCTCAATTTCAAAACAAAAACATCCTTTCTATTTTCAAAATAAACACCAAACACTTTCAAAACATCTTTCAAACTTGAAAACATTTTCAAAAGATCAACACTTTGTATACATTCTTACGAACGAGAATCATTACAAAGTTTTCCTAAACGATGGCATCTTTACAAAATACTTTCAAAAAACACACAAAGCACATTTTCAAACAAAAGCAAGTGATCTAGCATGTAACTAAGAGCCCATGGAAAACCATGGATGAAAAGGGTGCTAACACCTTCCCTTTTCATAATCTACCCCCTGAACTCAAGAAAACATCTCTAAAGGTCTTTCATGTTCTTTTTAGCCTTTCCTTTTGGATAAAAGAAAAGGCAGTGGCGACTCTTGCTAACCGCAACATTTGTGAATACAAACGCAAAACAACCAAGTCAGTTCTCCCACCTTATCACAGAACTTGCGACTCTGCTAGGGAAATTATTTTAAAGTGGGGGTTACCTTAGGGCTAATCACATTTATTTGCTTTCATTGTTTGACTTGTATGCTTTACACTTTGGTTCTTTGTTTGGGTTTGAATCCTCTACCCGAATTTGGTATACTTTATAGGTAAGTCGCAACACGTTGTTGAAACTGTGCGGGGTATACCGACATAGTCTAAGCAATAGCTATGTTAGTGCGACATATTTGTTGGTACCTGTTGTACCCCAAAATTTTCCCTCCCATATTTCTTAACACATGGCAAGTGAGGTCCCCAAATTATTCAAGGAAAGTCAAGAGTTGACCAGACAAACTCTCTCCTAAGGCAGTCAACCTCAAATTAGGGTTTCATTTTTAATCAGGATATATGAACCACAAAGAACTCAAATGATCACCATTGTCCTAATATGTTCTCAAGATCATCCATGTCAAGTTTCAAGCCTTACAGAAGAAGTTTGCTCAGTCAATTGCTCAAAGGCCTGAAAATCGACTGTGCTAGGTCAAAAGTCAACTGTGATCCACATATAGTCAAACTTCAAGATTTTTGGTCAACATTCTCATTTTGAAGTATCATTAATCATTTGATCAAGGGTTGATCTTGATTCATCAAGGATTGCTCACAATTCATCAAAATCTAAAAGTTGCTAAATTAGGGTTTTGCAAGAAAAGTGAACTCAACTTTGACCAAGAATAAATTTCTCATACTTTATCAGAAATGACCCATCCAAAGCTCATTTTGAATAGGATGAAATACCATACAATTCATATTCAGCTCCCAAGTTCAGAATATGCACTCACAAAAAGATATGATTTTTGACATTATAGGTTATTTATAAAAGTCAACAAAAACACCTTTTGGGTCAAAGCTTCATACATGAACATGGAAGACTCAATTGAGATGAGACGAAAAGGGTTGCTTAGGGGAAATCCTAAGATTTCTAAAAATTCCAAGAAAACCTCTCTAGGGTCAAAATTGAGAGAGTTATGCATTGACCAAGTTGACCTTTTTTGCAAAATTGTCAAAAGTCAAATGTGCTCAAATTTGCATTTTTTGCTAAATGGGCCCAACGTTTAATGCTTGCACCTCAATTATAATGTGGTCCACGACTCAAATGATTATCCACCAATTGTTTGCTTCATTTTTCAATTTATTTTGATTTTTAATTAATTAAAAGGTGAATTAAATAAAATAAATGATGGAAATTATCAAAGATTTGATTTGATTGGTTTTTTGACAGGTTAGCAACCAAGATTTGATGAGCTTGCAAGATCAATTCAAATCAATGGTAATTGGAACAAAAAGAGCATGATTAGGCCAAATTTGGAAGGATATCATATGCCATAAAAACCAAATCAAATCTTTAAGATTTGTAAAGAGACTAGTGGTTTTTACAATCCTAATTCACTCTAGTACATATAGAGAACATATCCAAGGCAAGAACAAGGGTTGATAGTCGTGGAAAAGCTAGAACCAAACTTCAAAATATCAAAGAAAAGTGGCGATTCAATCTCCATCCTAGAGGCCAATCCAAGCCATTCTAACCTTGCCAACAGATTGCTGGACATCCCAGGAACATATCTCAATCATTTGCAAGCATTTCCACGTCCAGAATCGTGATCTACAGACCCACGATTTGCACCTCCAAGCTTGAATCTGATTTCTTAATTTACACATGATTAATCATTCCAAAACATTGCATTATGTTTATATTGTCATTTGGAAGGTTTTTGTTTATTTGATTTTGCGTTTTGATGCCTATAGCCAAGATTTCCATTACTAGGGTTTGAGGAGCCATTTTAGGGCTTCTCTGTACGAATAAAATTAGGCCAAAAAAGGGGGACTATGGTGTTCAGGGGATCAAGGCGAAACGATCCATGTGCTCACCTTAAATTTATCATGCATTTTCTTAATTTTGGAATTTGCAGGGTTTTAGCCATGGAGCCATGTCCGTAGGTAAAGGTTTGCAGTCTAATACGACGGATAAGGAAGAAGAAGGCAACGTGTCTGAGCACCATTGGTTGTTCTGAAATTCCGCGCGTTTTTTCCAATTAACTATCATGTTTTATATATTATGCATTATTATTGTTATATTAACGAATGAGGCAGGTGGCACAAATGGTTGGCGTGTTTGGTGTTGAGCATGAGGACCTGGGTTCGATCCCTAGGTCCCAACATTTGTTTCTATTATTTTGCTTCAGATGATCCTGTACCCCACATGTCCAAACGTCCACCATAGGCCATCCAAATTCCACCATCAGTTCCATCAGCAAGCTGGATCCAACGCTCAGGTAGCAAGAGGCCCACCATACGCCCCAGGTCAACGTATGCACCAGATCAGGCAAAGTCAAAACGGGCTGAGATTGGTTTGGGCCCAGAATTTCAACAGCATACCCTCACAATTGCTAAATGATATCAGGCCCATCTCTAACCTTTTTTTTATTGATTTCTTTTCTTTAATTCTTTTAATTTTCTTTTAATCATTTTAATTTACAAATTAACTATTTTCCATAAAATCATAAAATCAAGACTTCATAAAAAATTAGGATTAGTTTTTTTTATTATTATCAAAATTAATTTAATTTATTTTAATTTAGGGAAATTGTAATTTATTTTCATAAATAAAATCAAATAGAAATTAGGTTAAAACTCTTGATTTAATTTTATTTTCTCTTTTTCTCAAATAATAAAAATACAAAAAATAGGTTTTTTTTAGATTGAATTAATTTATCTTTCTTAATTAAAATTAATTAGTGATTAGGTCTTCTTTTTAATTAAATATTTCATTATTTTCTTAAAACATGACAAAAAACGTTTTTTAATCAATCGTCAATAGGTTTAGTCAAGGGTGAAAACCATAGTCGTTTCATATTTGATTCATCACGCGCTTATTATTTATTTTGACAATATTTTTGTAATTGTTCATGGCTTGTAATAGTTAATTTAGGGCTTTTACTTATCGCTTTTTCCCGAGGTTTTTGGCTATGTAATTAATCCCCCTCCTCGACGCCTTGTAATAGCGTAGATTTACTTTCTCGCATTTTTAATTCCCACAAATATTTAACTGTTTAGATGTATGCTAATAGGATTGTATGATAAGAATGCATGACAAATTAATACAGTCAGAAAACCCTAATGTGCAAAGATAAATAACTGAAAACAGATCACTCGCACATATCACTCTTAAGGTATACTCTCACTTCGGTTGCCTTCGGTAAACGATCATTAAGTATAGGATGCTTTAGTGGTTGCCTTCCTGTCTTAAAAGATCTAATGTCCCGTTCGAATGTTGCCTCGGAAATGTTTCCTCGAGAAAGATCTTAAGACTCTAGGGTTATTACTAAGGTATCCTAACATTTCTTTAGTGATTGTACGTCCCTTTCGAATTGACCCTTACAAACTCCAACGACGGTGCTACCTATTTCTCAATAGTGGGATAGCGCTGTCTAAAGGAAACAAGAATATAAATGTTCCTTTTTCGAGTAGGTAGATGCTAGTAGGTCCTTTCTCAAATCAAAACTTTTCACACTTACACATTTCAAAAAAACTTTCAAAACAACTTCGTCACACCTTTGAGGACTGATACAAGGGTTATCACGAAGTCAAACTATTTCAAAACAAAGCACATACACAAGCAATTTTAAAAAGATGAGCAAGTACCTAAGAGCCCATGGAGAACCATGGATAGAAAGAGTGCTAACACCTTCCCTTTCTATAATCTACCCCCCGTACTCAGAATATCTCGAAAAAGGATTTTTAATGTACTTTTTTCCTTTCTGGTTGGATAAAATAAAAGTCGGTGGCGACTCTTGCTTACCGCGACATTTTGCAATCAAAAAACGCAAAACGCAAACATTATTAAACAATCGATTCTGCCAACGTATCACAGTACCGGTATCCCTTGAGTAGTCAAGGAGAACACCGGACCGCTGAGTGGTGTCATGAAGCACTAATTGACTTTTAGAACCTTTACTTGACCAACTTGGCCATTAGGACATAGTGAGATGACTGGCTTTGGTGCAGTCTGAAGTTGGTAGATACTTGATACTACACTCATTGAGGTTTGGTTTTTTGGGATATTTCGATTGCCATTAAAGAGGCTTGTGCTGAAACAATGCCCGAGAAAACAACCAAGTGATATTGAGCTCCTTAGAACCCGAATACTATTACTAGGACAGGTTTGAGCCAACTAAAAGAGGGTACTTACCTATAAGACTCCATGCAAGCCTAAACATAAGGACTTGTTTGCTTTATTTGTATGTATATGTTGGTACATAACATCATAAACATCATAACATCATACTCATATTCACTAACCATTTAAAGGATCTTGGGATTTATCTTTGTTCTGTTTTGTAGGAGATGGATTCTATTCACAGAAAACCATTCAAGTCAATCTTGTAAGCATTCCTCCTCGACTTAAAGATCTAGCATCAAGGATTCCTGAAAACTCTCCATTTACTGAAAGACATGGTCGTCTACTAAACTTGGTCACCTCCAACACTGATGAAGACATGATGAAGGTGCTCTTCCAGTTCTTTGATCCTTTACACCATTGCTTCACATTTCCCGATTATCAACTTGTGCCAACTTTGGTAGAATTATCCCAACTCTTGAGGATTCCCATTCTTAATCAACTACCCTTCAACGGTACGGAAAGAGATCCAAAGCCAGAAGAGATTGCTCAAGCCTTACACTTGCAATCATCTGATATCACCACTAATTGGGAAACAAGGAGTGGTGTCAAAGGTTTCTTAGCAAAGTTCTTGTTTGAGAAAGCCCAAAACTGTTGGAACTCTTTGGATTTGCAAGCTTTTGAGGAAATTGTGGCTCTCCTCATCTATGGGATGGTTTTGTTTCCAAATCCTGACCAACTCATAGATGTGAACACCGTCAAAATCTTCATGTCTCGTAACCCAGTGCCTACTTTGCTAGGAGACATCCTACATTCTTTTCACACTCGCACTATGAGGAAAAGAGGTATACTTATGTGTTATACTTCTCTCCTGGAAAGATGGTTTATTTCACATCTTCCCCAATCTGTATTGAGGAACGAGCAAGGTTCAAGGTGGTCACATAGGTTGATGACACTCAAACATTTAGATATTCATTGGTGTTCCCGATCTATAGAGAACGTTACTATTGTCGACCGTTGTGAAGAATTACCTAATGTCCCCTTACTTGGCATCAGAGGAAATATCACCTACAACCCTTGCTTAGCTTTAAGACAATTTGGTTACGCTCTAAGGGATAGCCCACACGAGATGCTCATTCAAGGTTGGTATTTGACTACGAGAACGACAATCAAGGTCACTGCTGGAGATTTATCCGAGCTTGGAGGATGTTGAACAAGGTAGATAGCAAGACATTGGGGCATAAGAATTACATCCATCTTGAGCCTTACCTCAAATGGGTACGAGCTCGTGCTCAAAGTCTTA
The DNA here is from genome assembly GCA_948472305.1 of Vicia faba. Taxonomy (NCBI): domain Eukaryota; kingdom Viridiplantae; phylum Streptophyta; class Magnoliopsida; order Fabales; family Fabaceae; genus Vicia; species Vicia faba. The sequence goes on along the minus strand of OX451740.1, from coordinate 986,192,802 downwards.
TGATGCCTTACCCCTCCATTCTCTCGGTGATCATAGAGCCTGTTATGGAAGGAGATGTTCCCTACACTATCCTACATCCTGGCATGCCCACCTCTCTTGAAGACTTACAAAGGGATTGGATACAACTTAAGGGGGAGCAAGACACTTTCGAGGCCTAATTCTACACCAATGAGAAGAAGGTTTTGGAACTCACTAAGCAACTTCGTGAGGAGTGTACTTTAAACGCCTACATTGCACCAAAGAGGATGCGTACAACCTTTTTATCTTTGAGTTTTTGTATTTCTTTGTAAGACCAAAGAGGCATGATGTACTCAAGCTTTGATTTATTAATATAACGTGTGTTTCCTTTTGTCTAAAGCAAATTTGAATCTCTAATTTCCTTGAAATCATTGCATACGCATATCATCTATAACATTGCATAGGCAGGTACCATTACAGGTTTCTCATCTTCTTCGCTGTTTATTTAAGCAAATATGTCTTCTGAACAAAGCATCAAAGATCTTCAGGCACAAAATTCCCAATTTCAAAAGATGTCCGTAACTCTGGCAAAAGGGCAGGAGGATCTGAAGGCCCTCATCCTGAAAGAGAATAAGAAGAAGAAGAAGCTCGCTGGTGCCCTCAATATGGGCAGAAGATTTGGGGGGCTGCTAAAGCAACCAGTCGATCTGACCTCCTCGTCCAAAGAAGGGGAAAACCAAGAGAGAGAAATAAGGGAGGAGAACCCTAGTCCTGAAGTCTTTGACAATGATACATACTACAATAATGAGCAGTATCCCCCTACTGAGGATAAGTACAAGCAGTTAGAGGATCGGTTAAGCGCTATGGAGATCTAGAGAATACCAGGGCTGGATTTCGAAGAGCTGGGATTGGTGTCTGGGATAGTCATCCCACAAAAATTTAAAGCTCCTGTTTTCGCAAGGTATGATGGGGTGTCTTGTCCCAAGCTTCATCTCTGTTCCTATGTGAGGAAGATCCATCCTCACACCGCTGATAGGAAATTATGGGTTCACTTCTTTCAAGACAGTCTGTCAGGGACTCAACTTGAATGGTTCTACCAATTGGAGGGAACCAATGTCCGAAACTGGGAGGATTTGGCTGCTGCTTTTTATAAGCAGTATGAATACAATGCTAACCTTGCCCCTACTCGTACTCAACTCCAGAGTATGTCCATGGGTGCAGGTGAAGGCTTTAAGGACTATGCACAGAAGTGGAGAGACTTGGCTGGGAGAGTCCAACCCCCTTTATCTGACAGGGAGTTGGTTGACATGTTTCTCGGGACACTGTCTGGTCCATTCTTTAATCATTTGATTGGCAGCTCATCAACTGGTTTCACTGAGATGATATTAACTAGCGAAAGGGTAGAAGCCGAGATACGGAGCGGCAAAATACAGAAAGACACCTCCTCGAGTTCAGTGAAGAAGCCCTTCATTGGTAAGAAGGAAACCAATGCTATCTATAGCCCAAGAGGTCAGAACAGAGCTGAACACCGTCTGACAGTAAGTGCTATAATGATACCTAGGCATGCGACTGCTCCACAATGCTACAATCAACAAAGGGTAGAAAGACCACAAAGGAAGTTTACCCGGATTAACATGACATTGACAGAGGTTCTACCCCATCTGCTGAGATCCAACTTGGCAACCTTGAAAGAGGCTCCCAAGAATCCTAATACCACCTCTCCTCGGTACAATCCAAATTCTCGGTGTGCCTACCATTCCGAGATTCATGGTCATGATACAAATGACTGCTGGGCTCTAAGAAATAAAATACAAGACCTGATTGAAGCCAAGGAGATTGAGTTTGATGCTCTGGAGAAGCCCAATATCATAATTGCTCCCATGCCTAAGCACAATCGTGGAGTTAATTCCGTTGATACCGATCTGTTTGTGACCTCAGTTGATGAAGTTTCTACTCCCCTTATGACTGTTAAGAAGAATTTATGCTGGCCGGTTTATTTCCGGGTTATGGTGAAGGTTTCCACATGTGTTCATCTATGCCTTCTGGTTGCTATTTGCTGAAAACAGGTGTCCAACGCCTGATGGACAACAGAGAAATTTTGTTCGAAAAGACTTTGATTCCAACTATTCCGTGTGAAGATATTGCTATTATAACCATTTCCGCCAATCCTTCCAAGGCCTCCTTGAGAATACCTGTTAGGATTACACCCGCTCCGAGAGTCGCTCCGTTAATAATCACCTTTCCTAGTTATGTCCCGTATGCCTCGGACAAAGCTGTCCCTTGGCATTATGGCGCTGATGTTTACTATCATGGTGTTAAACTGGATTTGAAGAATGAAGAGGTTGATCCCGATGTCAGCAACATTGTCAGGACCAGCAAGATTACCAGAAGTGGAAGGCTTTTCTCCCCCGAGATCTCCCCGAAGACTGTCACTAAACCTGTTGTTATTCCATCTGTTGTTCCTGCTAGTACTTCAGCTACTACTCCCGTTCTTACTCCAGTTGTTACCCCTGCCGATGAGTCATCTGGGACTCGAGACAAAGAAGCTTTAGGTGAGCCTACCCAGACGAAGGCACCTAGAAAAGTTGTTGTGGAATCCTCTAAGAAAGAGATAGAAGAAATCTTAAAAATAATCAAAAAGAGCGACTAAAATGTGGTCGAGCAGTTGGGGCAGACCCCCTCGAAGATATCGATGTTGTCTTTGCTGTTATGTTCCGAGGCCCATGCAAAGGCTTTGATTTCATTCCTCAAGACCTCACATGTTCCGCAAGAAACCTCAGCCGATCAATTCAAAGACTGTGTCGCCAGCTTGACTGCTGACAATGGGTTGGGTTTTTCAGATGCTGACTTGAATCCGAAAGGGAGAAAGCACAATGATGCTCTGCATGTCTCGATCGAATGCAGGGGTACCACTATGGCTCATGTGCTAGTGGATACTGGGCCTTCACTGAATGTTCTGCCTAAGAAGGCTCTTGATCGGCTGGATTATGAAGGCTTGACTTTAAAACCTAGTAACATTGTGGTAAGGGCTTTTGACGGGTCGAAGAGAATGGTGCACGTGGAGGTGGACATCCCTATCAAGGTAGGCTCTCAGACCTTTGAGTCCACCTTCTACGTGATGGACATCAGGCCATCATACTCTTGTTTGTTGGGTCGTCCTTGGATCCATGAAGCTGGGGCTGTTACTTCTACACTGCACCAAATGCTGAAATATCCGGTGAAAGGGAATATTGTCATTGTACATGGCGAAGAGGAGTATATGGTGAGCCACATGAACTCCTTCAGGTATGTGGAGATGGAAGGGGAATTCATAGAGACTCCTTGTCAAAACTTTGAAGAGGTTCCCCAGATTTTGGCGTCAACCGAGACTACCACCAGCACTAAACCTCCTCTGAAGATGGCTTCTCTCAAGGACGCCAGAGCAGTGGTCGAAGAAGGTGGGAGTACCAATTGGGGATGGCTCCCTGATTTTACTCATAAAACTAACAAATTTGGCTTGGGATTTACTTCAGGGGCTCAAAGGGATATTTGACACGCTCGGGCTGGAGGACCTCCCCTACACATCATCAATCATGGGGTCAATGCTATTGAAGACAGCGAGGAAGACTCTGACATTGACAGCTAGATCTACCCGACTAGCAATGGTGGACCGAGTAACTGGATGGCTAGAGATTTTATACCAGTTTCTTTTATTTTGCAGTAATCGTCTAACTTGTGTTTTGAATTTGTAATAAACAATTTTTAAATTTTTGGCATTGTGTCTTACCCGAGGCACAATGGTCCTATCTGCGAGGTTATTATGTGTCATTTCATATGTCATCAATAAAGCATTGGACTTTCCTTGCATACAAACTTTGCGCTCTCTGTTTTTATTTTCTGTTTTTACTTTATCAATACAACTATGCTCTTACACACACTCACGTATCAAACTGCAGATCCATATCCACTCTGGATCCCATTGATAACAATTTTGCTACTGCCAGCTATGATTTCGAAAATCCGATCAACCAAGCCAAGAACGAAGGTGAGGACGATTATGAGGTGCCTAGAGAGCTGGCTAGACTGTTACAACAGGAAGAGAGGTCTATACAGCCTCATGAAGAGCCAGTTGAGATAATAAACTTGGGCACGGAGATGGACATAAAATAAGTCAAGATCGATGCAAATCTGAAGCTAAGATCAAACAGCAGTTGATACAGATGTTGCACGACTACATTGAGATTTTCTCCTAGTCATATGAAGACATGCATGGTTTAGACACTGACGTCGTGGTACACCGTCTGCCGACTAAAGAGGATTGTCCTCTAGTTAAACAGAAGGTCCGTCGTATGCACCCTGAAATGTCAGAGAAGATCAAAGCAGAGGTTATAAAACAATTCAACGCCGAATTCTTGGCCGTCACCTCCTATCTGTAGTGGGTTGCTAACGTCGTTATGGTACCTAAAAAGGACGGTAAGGTACAAATGTGTGTGGACTACAGAGACCTGAACAGGGAAAGCCCCAAGGATGACTTCCTGCTTACCCATATTGATGTTCTAGTCGACAACACCGCACAACACAAAATTTTCTCCTTCATGGATGGTTTCTCTGGCTATAACCAGATCAAGATGGCTCCTGAAGACATGGAGAAGACAACCTTCGTCACACATTGGGGCACCTTCTGTTACAAGGTGATGCCTTTTGGGTTAAAGAATGTTGGGGCAACTTATCAACGAGCCATGGTCGCTTTGTTCCACGATATGATTCACCGTGAGATCGAGGTTTATGTTGATGACATGATAGCCAAGTCTCAAAACGAAGAAGAGCACCTCGACCATCTACAAAAGATGTTTGACATGTTGAAGACATACAAGCTGAGGCTAAATCTGAAGAAGTGCACCTTCGGGGTCAGGTCTGGTAAACTTCTGGGGTTCATCGTCAGTGACAAGGGTATTCAGGTAGACCCCTCAAAGGTAAAGTCCATAAACGAGATGTCGGCTCCCCGCACAGAGGAGGAGGTTAGAGGTTTCTTGGGACGCCTAAATTATATCGCCAGGTTCATTTCACATCTAACTGCTACTTGTGAGCCCATCTTCAAGCTTCTGAAGAAAGATCAAGTGGTAAAGTGGAATGACGAATGCCAGACTTTTCGAAAGAATCAAGGAATACCTTTAAGAACCACCAATTATGATGCCTCCAGTTGTAGGAAGACCTTTGATTTATACTTAACAGTGCTAGACAATTCAATAGGGTGTGTGCTGGGGCATCATGACGAGTCTGGTCGAAAAGAGCATGCAATATACTACCTTAGCAAAAAGTTTACCAATTGTGAGACAAGATACTCATTGCTCGAGAAAACTTGCTGCGCTTTGGCATGGGCTGCTCGCCGACTAAGACAATATATGCTGACCCACACTACTCTGTTGATATCTAAGATGGATCCAATCAAATACATCTTTGAGAAGCCCGCTCTCTCCTAAAGAATAGCGAGATGGAAGATGATCTTAACTGAATACGATATACAATATACAACCCAAAAAGCAATCAAGGGAAGTCTATTAGCTGATCATTTGGCTCATCAGGCCGTGGATGACTACCAGTCCATGAATTTTGAGTTCCCGAACGAGAATATCATGCTAGTAACTGACTACAAAGAACCTGGACCGGATGAAGGACCCGAGGAAGGATCCCGATGGACCATGGTTTTTGAAGGAGCTTCGAACACGCTCGGTAATGGCATTGGCGTCGTAATCATATCTCCTGAGGGTTGTCATACTCCTTTCACTGCCCGACTATATTTTAACTGCACTAACAATATGGCGGAGTATGAAGCCTGCATCATGGGTCTCAAAGCTGCTATCGACCTCAGGATCAAGTTCTTAAATGTCTTTGGGGATTCATCTTTAGTGATAAGTCAGATCAAAGGCGAATGGGATACGAAACATTCGAATCTCATCCCATACAGAGAGGACGTACTAACGTTGCTCCCACACTTTGAGGAAGTAACCTTTGAACATTTCCCGCGAGAGGAGAATCAATTAGCGGATACAATAGATACCATGTCTTCTATGCTCAAGGTCAGGTGGGACAATGAAGCTCCCCGAATCACCATTGAGAGGTTGGATGAACCAGCGCACTACTGCAAGATTGATACCTAAGAGGTAGCAGATAAACCCTGGTTTCATGAAGTGAAGAAGTACCTCGAGACTCAAGACTATCCCGAAGGGGCATCTGTCAATGATAGGAAGTTTATGAGAAGGTTCGCTACGAAATTCTTTCTCAGTAATGGAATCCTCTACAAGCGCAACCATGACTCTACCTTACTGCGGTGTGTAGACAAGAGCGAAGCAGAGAGGATTATGACCAATCTACTTGAAGGTACCTTCGGAACCCATTCCAGTGGACATACCATGGCTAAGAAGATCCCACGGGCATGATACTACTGGTCCACTATGGAAGCAAATTGTTATCAGCACTCCCGAACCTGTCATAAGTGCCAAATCTATGCTGATAAGGTGCATGTGCCTCCGGTTCCTTTGAATGTCTTGAAATCTTCGTGGCCCTTTGCAATGTGGGGCATTGACATGATCAGAGAAATCAGGCCTACCGCTTCCAATGGGAATTGCTTCATCCTGGTAGCTATTGATTACTTCACAAAGTGGGTTAAAGCTGCCTCTTTTGCTACTGTGACCAAGAACGTGGTGGCGCAGTTTATCAGGCATAACCTGATCTGTCAGTATGGTGTGCTAGAGAGAATTATCACGGACAATGGTACGAATCTCAATAATACGATGATCACCGAACTCTGTAAGCAATTTAAGATACAATATCATAACTCTTCTCCCTACCGGCCGAAGATGAATGGCGCTGTTAAAGCGGCTAACAAGAATATCAAGAAGATTATACAAAAGACGATGGTGACATACAAAGAATGGCATGAGATGCTACCATTCTCTCTTCATGGGTACCGTACCTCAGCATGGACATTGACATGGGCAACTCCTTACTCTCTAGTATATGGCATGGAGGCAGTCCTACCCGTTGAGGTCCAGATTCCTTATTTAAGGATTTTGAAAGATGCGGGTTTAAACGAAGACGACTGGATCCAGACTCGACTTGATCAACTAAATCTGATCGACAAAAAGAGACTTACTGCTGTCTGCCATGGTCAGACGTATCAAAAGTGGATGATCACGGCTTTCAACAAAAAAGTCAAACATCAAGAGTATCAAGTCGAGGATCTAGTAATCAAGCGCATCATACTGCCGCAAGGTGATCCCAAGGGCAAATGGACTCCCACATACAAAGGGCCATTTGTGATTAAAAACATTTTCTCGGGTGGAGCCATGATTCTGACCACCATGGACGGTGACGACCTTCCCCACCCTGTCAATGTGAACATAGTGAAAAGATACTACGCATGATAAAAGACCCGCTAGGTTGACTGTCCTAGGAAAAAATAAGGGTTTCCCGGTGAACCAAAAGGGTTCAGGCAAAAATAAGGGATGAAAACGAAAAATCTGTACACTCGGTAAGTCGAAAACCTGAAAAGGCGGCTTGGGAAAAAAAAGGGTATCCCGGTGGACTGAAAACCCGAAAGGGAGGTCCATGCAAAAGATAGGGATGTAAAGCGTATCACTATGTCCCATTGGATCACCTTGCAATCATACCTCAGTATCAACTGTCAAGCTCGAACATCACCAATCAATCTAGTCAGCTTCGGACAAGCAGCAAAGTGATGAGACGCTCGAAGACATAACGACAATAGCAGAATTAGAACCAAATGGGATTGTTGTACATAGCTGTTTTCTTTTTACATAATATTGTATAACTTCAATTTTTTTATGGTGGCGTTCTCTTACTAGAGCGTCAGCCTCCTTGTACATAAATGCCTATTACATGCCAACTTCGAAAAATCAATACAAATCAATTTTACAAAAAACTAGGTGTTTTTCCTTTTCTATTTTGTCTTGCAATAATGTCCAATGGTTTATTCTTGACATATGCATTTGAATATGGTTACTGCTCATAAATATTTACATAACAAACGGAAAGACAATTGCTCGTAACTTAAGAAACAAGGGCAAAAAACCAGAAATGTCAAAACCCGACAGTTACTCTGTTCAGCCGATATGGGGCAGAGACAACTTTGAAACATAATCATCAGCGCATACGCCCTCGTAGCATCTGTATTCCCCACAGAGTAAAGGTAATCAAAGCATTGATATCAATTCTCTCAAAACGAGAAGTAATCTCCCCAGCCAGGGTTGTCGAGAAACCTAACATCTACATCCCCCAGCCGAATTTCATAATCGCGAGCGGATCATCGTAAATTTTGATCTCCCCAAGCAGAGTTTATTTCTATGGATACAAAAGCTCAATCCCCAACAGAGCTTATTACTTCAGCTACAGAAGTCCACCTTCCAACAGAGTCATTCCCCCGCAGAGCTATTCTCATACAGAGTCTCTCCCTGGCAGAATATTCACAAACAACAAAGGGAAAATCTTCGGCACAGTCATTTCTATTCACCATCCCCAATGGAAGTAGAAGAATCACAGTTCTTTACAACAGTCAGGAATGCTTCCTCAGAAAATGGTTCGTCACAATCTTTCACTTTCAGAAACATCACATCCTCATCGGGAAATTCATACTTCACAGACTAATGATCCTCAACTGGTTGGTGAGCAAGATAATATGCCAACACGTTGCTTTTAATAGCTTTTTTAGTGCGGTATTCAATATCATATTCATATAACAGCATCTGCCAACGGGCAATTCTTCAAGTAAGAGAAGGCTATTCAAAAATGTACTTTATTGAGTCCATTTTGGAGATCAACCAAGTGGTGTGATTCAACATATACTTCCGCAAATGTTTTGCCGCCCAGGCCAGAGCACAACATGTCTTTTACAGCATGGAATACCGTGACTCACAATCAGTAAACTTTTTACTGAGATAATAAATGGCATACTCTTTCTTCCCTGTTTCGTCTTGTTGTCCCAGAATATAGCCCATGGAATTATCTAACACTGTCAGATACATAATCAATGGTCTTCCTTCGACATGAGGGAGCAAGATAGGAGGTTCAAGCATATATTCTTTAATACTCTCAAATTCCCTTTGGCAGTCATCCGTCCATACACAACCTTAATCTTTCTTTAACAACTTAAAGATCAGTTCACATGTTGCAGTCATGTGGGAAATGAATCTGGAAATATAATTCAAACGCCCGAGGAATCCTCTGACTTGCTTTTTAGTTCTTGGTGTTGGCATCTCTTGAATTGCTTTGAATTTGTCAGGGTCAAATTCAATTCCTTTCTGGCTAACAATGAAACCCAACAATTTCCCCGATCGAACACCGAGGATACATTTATTTGGATTCAAGCGGAGACGATACTTCCTCAAACGCTGAAACAACTTCAACAAATCTTTTACCCGTCCTTCTTCAGTCTGGGATTTAGCAATTATATCATCAACATACACCTCAATTTACTTATGCACCATATCATGGAATAAGGTTGTCATAGTCCTCTGGTACGTTGCAGCAGCGTTCTTCAACTCGAAGGGCATCACTCTGTAACAGAATGTTCCCCAGGGTGTGATAAACGTTGTTTTTTCCATGTCCTTTAGAGCCACTCTTATTTGATTATACTCGGAAAATCCGTCCATGAACGAGAATACATTGAATTTTGCTGTGCTATCCACTAACATGTCAATGTGTGGCAACGGAAAATCATCTTTTGGACTAGCTTTATTTAGATCTCTATAATTTATGCACATGCAAACTTTTCCGTCTTTTTTTTGGTACTGGGACAATATTGGAAATCCACTGAGGATACAATGACGTCACAAGAAAACCGACATTAATTTGCTTTAGGACCTCTTCTTTGATCTTCACTGCCATATCTGGGTGATTTCTTCTCAACTTCTGTTTGATTGGCGGACACTCTGGCTTCAATGGTAAACAGTGCTCTACAATATCTGTATCTAGACCAGACATATCTTGATAAGACCAAGCAAAAATATCCACATACTCTTTTAACAGCTCAATCAAACTGCTCTTCACATCAGGATGCAGCAATGCTCCAATCTTGACTTCTTTCAGATCTTCTTCTGAACCCAAATTGATCACTTCCAATGGCTCTTTATATGGCTGAATGGCATTTTCCTCATGCTCAAGCAACCGTGATACTTATTCTGGAATCTCATCATAGTCTTCTTCTTCGGTCCCATACACAGGACATTCAAAATTGGGAGAGGGTGCAGGGTCATTGTATTCAACGGTTTTTTTAATTAATCTGCACATATGATTTATGATTGCATTTAGAAACTGAAACATATAACAAGTGATCATGCAAATTGTATTTCAGTTATTATTTATTTTGAAAGGTTTTTTCTGATTACCATTTTCCAAGAAAAAGAAGAAAATAAAGACACAATTTGGGAAACAAAGACAACTTTTATTATTGATTTTAAAAGTTACAGCAAACATATAAGCCCCACAATATTAATACTTCCACCTTGGGTAGAGTGAAAGATTTTCAAAAGGATTAACAAATCAAATTACTTTGAAACATGTATGCAAGAGGGAACATCAATGGTGATCCAATTCTGAACCCTAACTCCTTGCGTCACGTAATTCAGCATTTTTTGCTCTGCTTCATCTTCCACAATGGCATTAATCTCGAAAACAGTCGGATGAAGATAAACCCTGCTACGGAAGATGTCTTAATACTTGCATGCAGCGTTCTTCGGCTTCATGCTCTTACCTTTGTCATTCTTCAAAGAGAACACTAAGCCATCTCTACTCTTGTTCATAGGTGGGTCAAAATTCCATCCCCAAACTTCATTATGGCCACTACGCACAACCTGTTGCGCATCCCTGAGCGAAACCATATAATTCTCATTTCCTCTTATGTTGCCAATGGATAAAGCTTGGAACTGGATTCCAACAACAGCTTCATCCGCCTCCACAATTCTGAAAGAGGACAAATAAGATATTAATAATGCTTGTTCTCCATTTATGATCACAACTTTCCCTTCACGTACAAACTTTAGTTTCTGGTGTAAAGTTGAAGTGACAGCCCCTGCCTCATGTATCCACGGCCTTCCTAGCAAGAAACTATAAGCAGGTACAATATCCATGACCTGGAAAGTAATCTGAAACAAATGTGGGCCTATATGAATAGGCAAGTCCACTTCACTAATAACAGATTTCCTTGATCCATCAAACGCTTTCACAATAATGCCACTTGGGTGCATGGGTGTTCCTTGATATTTCAATTTCATAAGTGTGCTCCTTGGTATAACGTTCAATACAGATCCATTATCAATTAACACATTGGATAGTGAACCATTCTTGCAATTCATAGAGATGTGGAGGGCTAGGTTGTGATTCCTTCCTTCATCCGGCAATTCATCGTTGCAGAAACTCAGGTTATTACATGACATAATGTTCCCTACTACGCTGCTGAACTGGTCTACATGCATGTAACTTTCCATAAAATCTTGGTCCAATACCCTCATCAAAGATTCTATGTGAGCAGAGGAGTTCATCAATAAAGCTAAGATAGATATTTTTGAAGGAGTCTGCAGTAGCCGATCTACAATTCTGTAGTCGCCCATCTTGATTCTCTTCAAAATATCATCCACTTCTTTCTCTAACTTAGCCCCACTAGTCTCACCTGTAACCTTCTTGGGTTCAACATTCTCAACAATTTTCTTTATGGTGCTAACATCGCCTCGAACAACTAGTGCAAATACATGACCGTTGCGGGTCACTCTTCTAGTCTCAGCAATATTTCCGACACCAGGCATTAGCTGGATGGGAACTTCCACACTATCCTCCAAGATTGTAGCGTTACATTTGTAGGGTACAACCTTATCTGATTTGTAGGGGACAGGACCCGGCAAACTAATCACCAATGGGGTAACAGTTGGCTTGCTATAATACTCAACTTCAAAATGGGTAGGTGCACCAAAACAAGGCACAATGATGTTTACCCCTTCTTCAACACAATCAGTCATTATTGAGTCATCTCTGAAAAACAAATCCTCATTTGAGGAGAAATACTCATCTGCAGAGGCATACTCATCATCCGACTCTTCTTCAACCAAACAAACCTCAATCATATAAACTTCATGGTAATCATCCCTTTGACCTGTAACCTTGATAGTTCCATTGTCCAACAACAACTGAACACCTTTCTTCATGATTGAACATCCTTGAGAATCTCGACAGCAAATTCGGCAAGATCCATATTGATGTTCCACCTAACCAGCCATGTGACAGAAAGTAGCATGCAATTGCACAAGGTCTTCATTCATATACTCCACATCAAAAATTCTGAACTCTCCAGGACATCCAGAAACCATGTTCAATTCCTTTTCATACTCTGCCCTAGGCCTGATTATGTGGATGAGGCCCTCATCCATCATCTCCTGCAAATCAGCCTTTATCTTGTCACAACCTTGTATATCTGTACTGCAAATAGCACAACCGGAATGGTCATGTGTATAGTAGCTAAACTCATAGAGGTCTGCATGCATTTTCACCAAATCTCCTATAACCAGATTAATATCAAAAATCCGGAAGTCGCCTGGACAACCAGCCACCATGTTCACAGCATTCGCTCCTCCATGCTTGGGTTAAGGATTGTCTTTCACATTAAGGCCCATATCCTTGAAAGATAGAATACCAGACTTCACCAATTTATGCACCTCAGTCTCCAAAGGATAGCAATTCTCAACATTATGCCCTGGTGCTCCCTGATGAAAAGCACATGTTTGGTCTGCTTTATAATACCAAGGCAATGGTGATGGTACAGCTGGAGGTGGTCAGGTCTGAACCAACTTCTTCTGAATTAATACCGGTAATAACTCTGTATAACTCATAGGAATAGGGTCATAACTCTCCCTTCTCTGATTATACCCTTAATTCCCTTACTGGGACGGTCTCTGATAAACAACGGTGGTTAGAGCTACACCAATAACTGGAGTAACTGAGGCGACTTGCTGATGATGTTGATAATTTCTTCTAGGAGGATTAACCCTCCTCTATTGCATAATAGTGTTCGTATCTCCTTCCTTCTTCAGAAAGAAACTACTCAAATGAATACTATTTGGTTTATCCATCATCGGATAACCAAGCCGTCGTCATGCAAGAATAGGGTTATAGTTAATTCCTCCCTTTGTACCGAGAAGAGGTACATTGGGGAAACTACCACAACTGTCAACAATCTCTATATCCTGGTAAGCACGATGATACCAATCAATGTCCGAGTGAGTAAGTGCCATGATCTTAGGAGCCCAACGGGGTTCCTTCCCGACATCCCAGAAAGCATAAGACTGATGCATATGAGAGATAAACCACCGATACAACAAAGGCGTGCAACATATAATCATCTCTACATGATAAGAATTCCGAAGATGAATAGAGTAATAAGAATCACCCAACAATTTAGGAACTAGGTTTCCAATCATGAAGATCCTGATAGCATTAATGTCAATAAACTTGTCCACATTAGGAAATGATAACAACCTGTAAGCAAGTAGAGCAAAGATGGCCTTAAAGGCGACTGTACTCTTCATCCTGGCAAAGTAACGAGCTTTCTCCAATAAGAACTGGGCCAGTAATCCTCTAATCCCCCCTTTAGTAGTCATATGGGCTTCCACCTCAGACTTCCCCAGATGGATCAAAGCAGCAATCTCATGTGGTTTTGGCTCACCCTTCAAACCAGTAAAAGGAACACGATCGGTAATGGGTAAATCCAGCAAATAAGAATACTCCTCCAGTGTAGGCATCAACTGATAGTCGGTAAAAGTAAAGTAATGATACATCAGATCATAGAATTGGACCAAGGTCGAGAGAATACCTTCCTTCATCCTAAGCTTCATAAGAGGAATGATGGATCCATACTTCTTCCAAAAATCTGCAGAACACTCAATCTCGGGAATTAGACTGATCAACTCATCTATCTTGGGATCCTTGAAACTGTACTTCCCAGTCTTTCTTTTTCAAAAATCCATGGTTAAAAAAGTACCTGAGATATTCACAAATGGTTAACTTTTAAGTCCCTTGAATAAGATTTCTTCAAAAGATGCTTATGAGTGCATGGATGCATGAAGCAACAATCACACACAAGACCATACATATAGGGTTCATAGGTTCAACGTCACGAGCATGAGGTCGAAGGTACTACCCATAAAGTGTTGGTCTAAAAGTTATCACCTGCCAAACAAGGTTCTAGAGGTTCCCAAAGTCTATATCCTTCCTTCGGATATTACCAACTTCCCAATTAACTCGGTAATTAGTAATATTGTCAAGAAAAACTCGTTCAAGCATAGTATCACATGACAACTATTTCCAAATTACTCAGTCGTAGCTTCCGCACTACACTTAAAAGGCCAAGATGGGTTAGGTATTCTACAGTCCTCAACTTCAGCAGGCTCCCAGGTCGAAAGTAGTATGTCTTCCCGATTACTCGGTAAATGACACTACAGTCAAAGGGGCCTCCACTGAGTGGGGGATCTCATGCCTCATTTTTTGGGATTACTCCCTCAAAGTTAACACGACAATACCACCCGTCCTACCTTAAAGTTTGCCCAAGTCCGAGTATAGGACTTATAAGTAATCACCAAGCACCCTGAAAACCAGGAAAACCCAGACACATATATATACAACAAATAATATAACACATAAACAACAATAACAAATATACAAATATAGACAAAGATAGGTTCAACCTACTTAGGGATATACCAGCAAGAGGTCAATCTTTCCCCAGTGAAGTCGCCATTTTTTTTCTGTAGCGGTAGAAATGTTTAAGACTAAGCCATTGGATTGACTAGACTTGTACAAATCAAAATCAAAATCGCCACCGTACTTTATTATTTCCAAAGGAATGGGAAAAGAGCGAATAACCCAAAAGAGGGGGAAAGATTCTAGGCAAGGGGGGTTGGTTATGCAAAGGGAAGGTGTGATACAGTGGGAGAACTGACTTGATTTTTTGCGTTTTGATCACAATTGTGCGGATAGCAAGAGTCGCCACCGACTTTTCTTTTATCCAAAAGGAAAGGTAAAAAAGCACAGGAAAGACCTTTCGAAATTATTTCTCGGGTTCAGGGGGTAGATTATGAAGAGGGAAGGTATTAGCACCCTTTTCATCCGTAGTTATCTACGGGCTCTTAGTTACTCGCTAGATCACTTAATTTTACTTTGACAATGTGCTTGTGGTGTGGGCTTTGAAAGTATTTTGAAAATATCTTTGTAATGGTTCTCGTTTCTATAAGAACGTGTACAAAGTTTTATTTCAAAAGATAGTTCAAAGATGTGTTTGTGGAATGTGTTTTTGAAAGTGGTTTTTGAAAAGATGTTTTGCAATGGTTCTTGTCTCTATAAGAATGTATACAAAATGTTTTGTCTTTTTGAAAATGTTTTGAGATGAAAGTGTCGGTGTAAAAAAGGTTTTTGTCGTGAGCAAGTGAGTAACTAGGAGCGAATCTACCTACTCGAAAGGTCTTAAATGTTATTTTCTTCCTCCTTTAGATGTTGCTATTTTTACCATTGATTTGGTAAGAAGCCCCATCGTTGGATGTGAAGGGACAGGCGCAGGTCAATTTTACAGTCATCGAAAGCAACTTATGATATGCTTTAGCAATTTTTCGTAAGGGACTAGATCGTTTTACCGGAGGCAACATCGAGGGTCATCGAGGGACTACAATCCTTATTTTATCGGATGGTCTTTGCTAAAGCGTCCCCTATTCGAGGGACATGACTATTTTCCGAGGCAACAAAGCGAGATTACCCTAGAGGTGCATGTGTGAATGGTGTGTTTGATTGCATGCGTTTAGTATTTGATTAGGGTGGTCTACTTATTGGTTTTATCTTGCCATACACTCTAATTACTAACATTTATGAAAGAAAAAAATGCGGAAAATAAAGGTCCTACGCTATTATATGTTTTTGAAGGATGTGGTATACAAGTGTACAATTGGGGGTTGCAAAAAATAAAATTTCTAATTATTACAACCAAATTGATTGAAAATAAAAGCAAAAGATCAAAAGAAAATCAAAATTTATGCTGTCTGGCCTGACACGGGCCGTGTCCTATGACACGGGAACCCGTGTCAGCTTCTATAATGGTCCATGCGCATTTTTTTCCTTTTCTGTACCAGCTAAACTGACAAGGGCCGTGTCCAGTGACACGGGCACCTGTGTCAGCTTCTGACCGACATTTTTGTTAGCGTAAAGTTCCAGTATGGCTGACACAGCCTTGTCCTGTGACACAGGCACCCGTGTCAGCCCCTGACCTGCATTTTTGTGAGATTTTTTCAAACAGAGGAGCTAACACGGCCGTGTCATGTGACACGGGCACCCGTGTCATCCCCTGTCTTGGCTCTTTTTTTACTGAGTTTTCCTTTTTTTGATTTATCTTTTACATATCTTTTGGACACAAACAGAAAATGATGTATGGAAAAAGATATCACAGTTTGAAGAAGAATATACCTCTTGAAGTGAAACTTTAGAATACGTATGGATATCTTCGGATGCAAAGTGATGAATGACCGAACTCCTCTTTAGAGCTACTCCAATCCTTGCTCTGTGTGACCAAGTTCCAGAATCGCTCCAACCCAATCAAATGTATAATGTACTATTTTTGTTTATGCTTGGAAGGTGATGATAAAGGTGTTACAAAAACTGTTCTTATGTTAGAACAATCTCCATGTGATGTATATGAGGTGTTTGGGTAGTTGGTTTAGGGGAAAGTTTGCAAGGTTGTACAACAATGGATTGAGGATATTTCTGTTTTGTGAGTGAAAACAGAGTTAAAGATGAGCAAAGTTTTTTTTTTGGATGAACTGGTTTTTATGAAATGAGTTGGGTTTTATGAATGAGCAGAGTTTAACAAAATTTATGTTTTTCTCCTCTCTCTTTTTTCTCTCCCCAAAAAAAAAGCTCCTTATTTCCTAAGAAACAGTCCCTTTTGTAACTTCTTGACCGAGGTTTAGGAGGGAAACCAAATAAGTTATTTTGAACTCTTTTTGCCTACTGCTTTGATACTTTTTCCACACAATTTTCTTTTGCAATTTTGGTGCAATTTTGTGGCTGTTATGATGCAGGTTGGAGCAGACTGCATATAGCAGTTTTTGACTGGTTTTGCAGACGGCATGAAGGTTGTCTTACCTATTGAGGTCCAGATCCCCTCTCTGAGGATTATGAAGGATGCGGGGCTGAATGAAGAAGATTGGATCCAGACTCGACTTGATCAACTAAACTTGATTGATGAGAAAAGGCTTACTGTTGTCTGCCATGGTCAGATGTATCAAAAACGGATGATCAAAGCTTTCAACAAAAAAGTCAGACGCCAAGTGTATCAAGTTGGGGATCTGGTGATCAAACGTATCATATTGCCACAAGGTGATCCCAGGAGAAAATGGACTCCTACATACGAAGGACCATTTGTAATCAAAAACATATTCTCTCGTGGTGTAATGATATTGAACACCATGGATGGTGATGACCTACCACACCCTGCGAACGCATACGTAGTCAAAAGATACTACGCGTAAGAGACCCGCTAGGTTGACACACCTAGGAAAAACAAGGGCATCCCGACGAACCAAAAGGTTCGGGAAAAAATTAGGGATAAAACAAAAATTTGTACACCTGGCAAGTTGAAAACCCGAAAGGGTGACTTGGGCAAAAAAGGGTTTCCCGGTGGACTAAAACCCCGAAAGGGCGGTTGTTGTACCCCAAAATTTGCCCTTCCATATTTCTCCAAACATTTCAAGAAAGATCCTCAAGTTGCTCAAGGAAGTCCAAGGGTTGACCAGATAAACTCTCTCCTAAGGCAGTCTACCTAAAATTAGGGTTTCATGTTGCATCAAGATACTTGAGTCCAATGGATCCCAAATGCTCACCATTGTCCTAATATGTTCTCAAGATCATCCATGACAAGTTTCAAGCCTTGCAGAGGAAGTTTGCTCAGTCAATTGCTCAAAGGCCTAAAAATCGATTGTGTTAGGGCAAAAGTCAACTATGGCCTACATACAGTCAAACTTCAATATTTTTGGTCAACATCCTTATTTTGAAGTATTATTCATCATTTGATCAAGGGTTGATCATGATTCCTCAAGGATTGCTCGCAATTCATCAAAACCCAAAAAAGTTGCTAAATTAGGGTTTTGCAGGAAAAGTCAACTCAACTTTGACCAAGCATAACTTTCTCATACTTTATGAGAAATGACCCATCTTCAGCTCCCAAGTTCAAAATATGCACTCACAAGAAGTTATGAATTTGGACATTATAGGTCATTTTGAAAAGTCAACAAAAACACCTGTTTTGTCAAAGCTTCATACATGAACATGGAAGACTAAATTGAGATGAAACCAAAAAGGTTGCTTAGAGGCCATCTCAATATTTCTAAAAAGTCCAAGAAAACCTTCATAGAGTCAAAAT
Organism: Vicia faba; assembly: GCA_948472305.1. Taxonomy (NCBI): domain Eukaryota; kingdom Viridiplantae; phylum Streptophyta; class Magnoliopsida; order Fabales; family Fabaceae; genus Vicia; species Vicia faba. The sequence goes on along the minus strand of OX451740.1, from coordinate 986,174,405 downwards.
TGAAGAAGTTATGCATTGGTGAAATTGACATTTTTTGCAAAATTGCCAAAAGTCAAAAGTGCCTCAAATTGCAATTTTTGTAAAATGGGCCTAACTTTTTGCACTTGTTTTGAGTTTGTAACATGGTCCACGAGCCCTAGCTCTTTCCACTTGCCTTTATTTTATTTTTTCTATTTATTTTAATTTTTTATTTCAATTAAATCAAAATAAATCATGGAAATATCAAAAACATTCATACCTCAAGATTTTGTGCACATTCCAGGTCACTTATACAGGTAGCAACAAAATCAAATCGTGCAAGGCATGGTTGGGCATAAAAATATTGATTTTGGCCTATTTTTGGAAATAATTTCATGAAGATCAAATCATGATCAAAGATCATAATGGACAAAGATTGAGAGCACAATGGTAACCCTAATTCAATCAGTGGTATATAATGGACGAATGTAGGCCATAAGCACAAGGTTTTGAGGCGTGGAGAGGAAGAACCAAACTTGAAAAAACTCAAAGAAAGTGGTGATCTGACTTGGTACTTCCAAGTGTTTTCAAGACTCCAAAGACATCTCATTCGCATCCTTGGAGTGCAAGGAACCTATACCAATCAAAAGCAAACTTCTTTGTGCCCAGAATCCGGTTCCACGACCCCCACGGTTTGCCATTATTTCCAAAATAGAATCTCCTTATTCTTGCATCTTTATCATGTTTCAATAGAATATTTGTGATCCCTAACGTGTTTGCAAGCTCATGGTGACATTTAATTGCATTTTTGCTGGCTATATTGAAATCCACCATTGCTAGGTTTTGTTGTCTCGTTTTAGGATCTTTTCGTACATGCAAAATTGGTCCACAAGAAGGGCACCATGATGCTCAGCAGGCCAAGGAGATTTGATTCACAGCATTAGATTTCATTTATCGTGCCTGGGTGAGATTTTGAAACAAGTAGGGGTTATAGCGATGGACGTTTGTCCGTAGGTAAAAGTCTCTGACTTTTACCAACGGAGAGAGGAGGAAGACGACCTGCGTGGCACCATCCCATTTGCCCATTTGAATTCTGGCGCGCATTTTTTTGTTTGTCCTCACTAACTCACATTATTACATATTATCCATTATTATTATTTCATATACAATAAACACGCCCAGCTCAGTTGGTGTGGAGGTGAGTGGAAAGGCCATAGGACCTGGGTTCGAATCCCAGGTCCCCCCACATATTTCATGTTATTTTTATTGGCATAATCATGCATGTACACAGGCGTGAAGACCACCATGTGCTCTCAGGATTCAACCATTGGATCTCCAGAAGGCCGGATCTGAAGGCCATCATGTGATGATCCACCAAAAGCCTTGGTCAACGCACAATGCTGGATCCAGGAAGTCAACATGGGTCTGAATTCTTGGGCCCAAAAGCTTGCTATCAACACCCTCTAATTGCTGCTTTACAGGCCCAATATTAACATGTTTTGACATTGCTACCACATTTTTAGAAGACTACCTTCGAGCATTTTCCGCGAGAAGAAAATCAGCTAGCAGACGCTCTAGCCACAATGGCATCTATGTTTAAACTTAATTGGGATAACGAGGCTCCCCATATCACCATTGAACGAATGGATGAACTGGCACATTGTCACGAGATTAATACTGAAGAGGTAGTGGACCAACCTTGGTTTCATGAAGTCAAAAGGTATCTCGAGGCTCAAGAATATCCAAAGGAGCTTCAATCAATGATAAAAAGTTCTTAAGGAGATTCTTTGCTAAGTTCTTCCTTAGTAATGGCATCCTGTACAAATGTAATCATGACTCAATTCTGCTTCGATGCATGGATAAGATTGAGGCAAAAAAGATCATGGCTGAATTACATGAAGGTACTTTTGGCACCCACTCCAGTGGGCATACGATGGCGAAGAAAATCCTACGGGCAGGCTATTATTGGTCTACCATAGAAGCAGATTGCTATCAACACTCTCAGACCTGTCATAAATGTCAAATTTATTCTGACAAGGTGCACGTACCCCCGGTTCCTCCAAATGTATTGACGGCTCCTTGGCCCTTTACTATGTGGGGAATTGACATGATTGGAGAGATCAAGCCGACAGCCTCCAATGGACACCGCTTCATCCTAGTGGCCATTGAATACTTTACCAAGTGGATTTAAGCAGCTTCCTTCGCTTCTGTTACCAAGAATGTTGTTGCCCGCTTCATAAAGCAAAATCTTATTTGCCGGTACGGTATCCCGGAAAGGATCATCACTGACAATGGTACAAATCTCAAAAACACTATGATCACCGCCTTGTGTGAGCAATTTAAGATTCAACATCACAATTCTTCCCCCTACCGGCCAAAGATGAATGGTGTTGTTGAAGCTGCAAATAAGAACATTAAAAAGATCATACAAAAGATGACAGTCACGTACAAAGACTGGCATGAGATGTTACCATTCTCTCTCCACAGGTATCGTACCACGGCTCGCACATCAACTGGGGAAACACCCTATTCTTTGGTATATGGCATGGAGGCTGTCTTGCCTATTGAGGTTCAGATCCCCTCTCTAAGGATTATGAAGGATGCAGGTTTGAGTGAAGACGATTGGATCCAGACTCGACTTGATCAACTGAACTTAATTGATGAAAAGAGACTTACTGTTGTTTGCCATGGTCAAATGTATCAAAAACGGATGATCAAGGCTTTCAACAAGAAAATCAGACGCCAAGTATATCAAGTTGGGGATCTAGTGATCAAACGTATCATCTTGCCACAAAGTGATCCCAAGGGCAAATGGGCTCCTACTTATGAAGGACCATTTGTAATCAAGAACATGTTCTCCGATGGGGAAATGATCTTGACCACCATGAACAGCGACGACCTGCCATACCCCGATAACACGGACATAGTCAAAAGATACTACGCATAAGAAACCCGCTAGGTTAACACACCTAGGCAAAAAAGGGCATCCCGACGAACCAAAAGGCTTGGGGAAAAATTAGGGATAAAATATAAAAAATTGTACACCCGGCAAGTTGAAAACCCGAAAGGGCGACTTGGGCAAAAAAGGGTTTCCCGGTGGACTGAAAACCCGAAAGGGCGGTCCAGGCAAAATTTAGGGAATTAAAGTGTATGACTACGTCCCATCGGATCACTTACGGACAACCTTTGACTTCCACTGACAAACTCGGAGTTTCTGATCAATTCAATCATCTTCGGACGAAGTAACAAATAGACAAGATATTCAGAGATATGAAGGCTATAGCAGAACGGAAACCCCATGGGATTATTGCACATAGCTATCTTTCTTTCTATAAATTTTTCATGTTTTATGGCACCATTCTCTTACTAGAATGTTTGTCTCCTTTGTAAAAATACTTATTCAAAATCAATACAAAGATATCTCTTTGAAAGTACAGAAAACTATTTTATTTTTTCTTTACACTTGTGTTTTATTTGCAAAAACGTCCAATGATTCATTGATGAACATATGCATTTGAACATAATTACTGCTTACAAATAAACAAAATAAGAAGGACAATTATTGATAGGTTGAAAGGACTGGAAAACGTCTCTAGGCTATTCCATAAGTAGTCCCCACAGTACGTCATTTAAATCCCTAGTGGAACAATTTTCAAATTATTAATCCCCAGTAGAAATCGTCAAATTTCTCAGGATTCCCCAAGCAAATCTTACAAGTAGTACATGGCATTACCCTCATAATAGAATTTACTTCTCTCAACAAGAGTTCGTCAGTATTTCAACTTTAAGACATTGAAATTTCAACGTATCCTCAGCAGCATTCAGGGATTTATTTTCCTCAATCAGACAACAATACAACAAATCAGCTTACATGCGCATACATTACATCCACATATCATAAAAATTGATAAAGCAAACACATTGCATCATACATTTCATGCAATATAACTTTGTTTCAGCTAACATTTTACCCTTTTCAGGATAATATTAAACAGCTACCATTAACAATATGCAATCAAATACAGTGTCGATACGCTCCAGACACGGACGCTATTCTGGTACTCATTCAGATTCAGACTTCAGATACAGTACAGATACGCTCCAGACACTGATGACATTCTGATACTCGTTCAGATTTCAAGTTCAAATACAGTTCAGATACGCTCCAGAACGGATTCCATTCTGATAATCATTCAGATTTCATGTTCAGATACAATTCAGATACGCTCCAGACACGGATGCCATTCTGATACTCATTCAGATTCAACTTTCAGATATAGTATGGATACGCTCTAGACACGGATGCCATTCTGATACTCATTCAGATTCAGACTTCAGATACAGTACGGATATGCTCCAGACATGGACGCCATTCTGATACTCATTCAGATTCACCTTTCAGATACAGTTCAGATACGCTCCAGACACGGACTCCGTTCTGATACTCATTCTTTCATCTTACAACTTACAATTCAACAAACATTTTTGGATGGCATCTACAAGCCCATATCCAACAAGATTCTATCACTTCTCCAAATGGAATCTTTAAGCCTATTCCCTCAACTACACATCGTCGAGTGCAAATTTCTGGGCACTCTAGTGTCCAATCATTCTCTCACCTTCGAGTCACGAATGGAAAAACTCGCCAATCTAACTCTTCAGGTTTAAGAAGATTGAACAGGGGAAGTTGTTGTACCCCAAAATTTTCCCTCTCATTTATCAAGACTTTTCTCACAAGATCTCTTTGACTCAAGACTGGATTAGGGTTTGGTCAGCTCAAGACATCTCATCTTACACTATTGACCCAAAATTAGGGTTTGAGTTTGCACAAGGGTTTTTGAACTATCAATGCTTCATATGACATTCAAACATCATTATAGACCCCTAAGATTACTGATGAAAAGTTTCAAGCCTTGAGCCACATTTTTTATCAGTCAATTGGACAGTTGACCTAAAAATCAGCTGTATTGGGGAAAAAGTCAACAATGGCCAATTTATAGTCAAACTTCATAATTTTTTATCCACATCAACATTCTAGACTCACATGTATCATTTGATCAAGTTTGGACCATAATTCCTCAAGAAGTTTGATCAAATCATCAAAAGGGCAAAATGGTCAAAATTAGGGTTTTGATTGAGAAAGGGAAATTTCTGGTTTTTGACCTAGCAAATGACCAATTGATTCGAAGCATGATTTCAAGGGTTCAATTGCATCATCTTGACCTAATTACATGGTTCAAAACATTGCAAATCCATTGGATAGACAGATGAAATTTGTAGTCAACTGATCAAAAGTCAACTGTACACTGAAAAGTCAAACTTTGACTTTTTGGTCAAAATCAAGTGCCAAGGATCACAATTCATCAAAACATGTCAAAATGTGAAACTTGTTCATCAAGGAATCAAAGATTGAACATTTGGTTTTAAAATTTGAAATTTTCTTAACTTAGAAATTTTTCAAGTATAGAAAATTTCTTATTTTATCTCAACTTTAAGCCATTTTTTCACCATGATACATGATGATTCAAAGGAAATTCCCAACATGAAAGTTGTAGATCTCCATGAAATCTACAACTTTGCTTCACACATTTTTCCTTAAAGATGCTTGGATCTCAAGATATAATTTTATGAATACATGCCCATGAACTAAAATAACTTAGTGAAATCTTGCCCTAATTTAGGCAGGTTTCTGACCCAACTTCATGGCAATTTTTCACCGAGTTCCAAGAAGAATATTGAAATGCATTTTAAAGATGATTTATAGAGCACATTGCAAGCTTTCCAAAATGTCTAAGAACTCCTTGAGATCATTTTTTAGTAGAGAGAATCGAAGAGATGAAGTTGGCAATTTCTCACTTTGAATTCAAGCCATATCATGAAGAACAAAATTCAAATATGAACCTATGCTGCCTAATCCATGCTTTACAGGTCCCAAACTTGTTTCTTACTCCATAATTTAATGCTTACTCAGTTGACAAAGCTTTAATCCAAGCCCAAAAGTCTTTATCCAAGCTTTAATTCCATAAATGGCACAAAGTTACCATTGCCATTTTAGAAAAGCTTAACTTTTGCTACTTTCCAATTCTTGAGCATTGGACCTGTCTTCTCTGCACACACAAGTCCTACAGACCTAAAGCAACTTGTATAGAGCTTATACCAACTCCAAGCAGGCCAGTACAAGCATGTGAAGACTTGTCCCTTCACTTTGCTTCAAAAGCAAGAAAGTGTGCAAAAAGGCTACAACTCAAACATCTGTTATGGAATTGACTTAAGACTTTCTCCATACTAATACACAAAGACATTACAACTTAGAGCACGATTGCTAAAGGGCTGAAACACTCAAAAACTCCATATCACCAAAAAATGGTCAAAACTTGCAGTTTGTGTCCAAGCATAGCAATCCATCATTTGGCTCGTGCGTTTCAAGTTTTAATCATCCAAACACTTTACCTACTTCATATCTAAGTGATCCAGACCACCATCCCTGCACTGTAACTCCTCCTTCTTCATCTGCCATTTTTGTTTTCCAAGCTTGCAGGTTGACTTGGATAGAGAGTTTTAGGCACTTCCAAATCAACGTAAGGATTGGAACACACTCAGGGAGGTTCAAGCAAGCTCAAGCAATCATCAGGCCTTCATAAATCTCACTCAAACTCCATTCACGATCTCAGCTGAAAGAGGTAAGAACTCCAACTTTTATCTCCTCATACAGGCATCCATTGGCCACGATTTATGAAAGAAAAATGTAGATATCATTGCTACAAAGCTGTACATATCCATAACTTGCATTTATTTGGCCTGAGTTGAGAGAATTTTGAACTTGAAGTTCCTGGAAAAATTAGGTTAAGAATTAGGTCCATTAAAATTTTCTTTAATCTTGGACTTACAGTTTTAGTTATGCATATGGTTAGAATCGTGAGACAAAATGATATAACATTCATGTTATCAATTTCCATTTTTGTTGAGAGATGAAAGAGTTACAGGAGGTCCGGCCAGCTTGAGGAAGAAGATGAAGTACAGGGCAAAGGAAGTTGTTTATGTTATGTTTTTTTTGTTTCATATAAACCAACGGATGTACAGCCACCCCAGTGGCAAGGCAGCACGCTGAGAATGCCAAGGTCATGGGTTCGAGCCTTGGTGCCTGCCTTTTTGCATTTTCACACATTTTTTCATCTTTTTTGGCTGTTTGCAGGATGGGCTTCAATACTTGGGCCTAGCATATTTTTTCTAACGTGATAACACCTGATTACTCAGGATACCCCCTGGCCCAACTATTTTCATTCATTTTTATTTATTTATTTTATTTTTTTGTTTTACTAAATATTTTCTTAAATACAGGATAGCACTGTCTAAAGGAAATAAGAACAGAAACATTCTCTTTTTCAAGTAGGTAGATGCTAGTAGGTACTTGCTCAAAACGAACTTTTTTTACACCATACACTTTCAAATAAATTTTTCAAACAAAGTTTTCAAAACGACTTCGTAACACTCTTAAGGGTTAAATCGAAGTAAAACAAAAACTTTTTTCAAATCAAACACACACAAGAAATTTTGGAAATGATGAGCAAGTACCTAAGAGCCCGTGGAAAACCACGGATAGAAAGGGTGCTAATACCTTCCCTTTCTATAATCTACCCCCCGTACTCAAAATATCGAAAAAGGAATTTTTTTGTGCTTTTGTCCTTTCTTGTTGGATAAAATAAAATTCGGTGTCGACTCTTGCTTACCGCGACATTTTGCGAACACAAACGCAAAACTTAAACCAGCATTTTCCTAAAACAGTTTGGTCCTGCCACCGTATCACAGAACTGGCGACTACGCTGGGTCAACGTCAGTCCTTCGCAGTCTAGTCTGTCGAGAGCTTTCTTCGACAAAACATTCAAAGATGAGCCAGTGTCCACCAAGACATGGGCCAGAGTTGTTAGTCTACATTCCACAGAGACAGGCAGTGCCTCATTGTGCTTTCTTCCCCTTGGTGTCAAATCAGCATCTGAGAAGCCTAGACTGTTATCTGCCGTCAAGCTGGCAACATAATCTTGAAATTGGTCAGCAGACGTCTCTTGAGGCACATGGGTTGTCTTCAGAAACTTCACCAGGGCTTTTGCATGTGCCTCAGAGCATAGTAACAATGCCATCATGGAGATTTTGGAGGGAGTTTGCCCCAACTGTTCAACTATGTTGTAGTCGCTCTTCTTTATTATTCTCAGGATCTCCTCTATTTCCTTCTTGGAGGTTTCGAGGATAGTCAGTGGTTGAGCCTTCGTCTGGACAGGCTCTTCTTGAATACTTTTTCCTCTGAAATTCTGGCAGCAGATACTCAATGTCACAGTGAATGTTATGACACCATATCTGACTTTCTATAAGACAGTAAATAAAAACAGTAAAGAACACAGTCAATTGTTTACCCAGTTCAGTGTGAAACAACACCTACTCTGGGGGCTACCAAGCCAGGGAGGAAATCCACTATAAGAGATATTAATTCAGGAATAAACCAACCAGTTTATCTCCTCCACTTAAGACCTACCCAATGCAACTTCAATCTAAGTTCAACTTAAACCTGAGTTCCTACTCACTCCCCCTCAATCACAGCAGTGATACTTAAACAATTGACTAATGAAATAATGAAGACACTCTTCAGAACATACACTTGATTATGCTTCACAGCTTTTAATCAAGTAATACAAGCACTCGTGCTTCACAGCTTTGAGTGATACATAAACCTAACTTGACTTTGCTTCAAAGCTTTAGTCAAGAGACACAAACACTCTTGCTTCAAAGCTTTGAGTGATACAAAAACCCTTACAATCAAAACCTATTCCAAGTCACTTATCACAATGATACTTGCTTGGATTACAGCAGTTAAAACTATATAGCTCCTAATTGATCTTCTGTCTAAGAGTTAATTTCCAATCAGCTTTCCTGTTGAATATATATGCAGCTGTTTCTTCAGTTAGGGCTTCCACGAAAAGCTAGGGTTAATTAGGGTTAACCTCAAGACTTGGTCACAAGACTTTATCAACCAGATTAGGGTTGAGCTAGGTTAACCTAAAGTCCACGTGAGATTCTGTTCTGGAATGAAAGAACCAACTTCCTGAAAAATCTCAGAATTAACCAAACTGCATAACTGTTAGATCAGTACAGGATGTCTTAACATTTGTTATGACATCAGAATTCCTGTTTACTGATTTTGGTAGAAAGTAATAAATGTGATCATTGCAAAATGCTCAGATACACACTCATAAACAGCAGCTACTGTATGCCATACTTTTTCTGCATAAAGTACCTAATAATCCAGAATGTTATGACATCAGTCATGACATTCACACACATGGTTTTACCAAAAATACATGCCAATAACTAAACACTTACAAACTCCCCCTTTGGCAGATTTTTGGCTAAAACCCCTAAGCTATCAGAGAATAGAGAGCAGCAGAATGAATATGTCTGCATAAAAATATAATGTCTACCAAGTAATTAACACAAAATATCTCCCCCTCTTTAGCCACAAATAGGCCAAAGATACATGTACTTATATGTTATACAATTATCCAAAATGAGTAATAAAAACAACAAAAAAAAGTCTGAAATCACTTGCATCAACAGGAACCAGCATCAAGCTTGTCAACTCCACCAAACTTTAAGCATTGTCATCTTCAGAGGAGGCACTTTCTTCAGCATTGAGCTGATCTTCAGCAGCATCCTCTTCCCTTCTGTGTCCTTCAGTCTCCTCCTGTTCTAATCTGGCAATTAGGTTCTCTAGAGTCCTTTTCCTTGTCTCCAGTTCTTTGCAGGTTTCCTTCAGCATAGCTATAACATCAGAATTTTTGGGCTGAGTTTTGACAGTTGATGTTTCAGCTGATGTCATGACAATGTCAGGAACATGAGATCCCTGAAATAGCTTGTAGTGTAACCCAAGAGCAGGAGCTCTTTTGCAAACAGTATCTCTTTCCACCAGGATGTCAGGGTACTGAGCAAGGACAATTCCACATAGGAGGGAGGGAAAGGCAATAGGGCCTTTAACAGCATAGCTTCCAGCATGTTTTAAGGTTTGATCAAAAATATACCTGCCATAGTCAAATTCAGTCCTGGTTCCAACATCATAAATGAATCTCCCCAATCCTGTGGAGATGGTTGATTTATGGTTGGTAGGGACCCAGTTGGCTGCACCAATCTTGTGCAGGATGGAAAATTTCATGCTTAGCTTGCTAGCATTCAGCTTGCCTTTTAAGGGCCAGCACTTGACTTGTCTTGCTGTGATGGTTTGGCATACTTCATTGTCAGTAACTTCTAGTTCAGGGCAAGCCTCATTTGATCTTCCAAGGAATTTGTTAATTTCAGAGGGAGAGAAATTAATCTTTCTTCCTCTCACATAGACACATTCAAAGTCAGCTGACCTTCCATCAGCACATTCATCAGACAAATTCACTATGAATTCCTTGACAAGATTTTCATAGCATTTGGTAAACTTTACCACAGTCTTCATTAGTCCAGCAGCTTTGATTAGGTCCATGATTTCCTTACAATCCATGGCACCATTGTTTAGTTCTCTTTCCAAGGCTATTCTCTTCAAGAAAACATACTTCCATCTGTTGGCATTTTCAACGTGGTGAAATAAAATGTTGTCAGTGGGGACTTCAGGAACTCTAGCCATTTTGCTAGAAGGGAATTTCCTTCTGAGAGGAATGTTTTCAGCATCAATTTCAAATTCTGATTCCTCATCAGAATCAGAAGGTTCAGGCTCTTTCCTCTTCTTTGCTATTGGTTGTCTCACAGGCTTTGAGAGACTCCCAGCATGTACTCGGGCTTTCACCTTCCCTTTGGACAGTCCAGTCTTCACAGTTTCTACACCAGTCTTGCATTTAGACCTGGTTTTCTTATCAACAGGCTTCTCTTTGGTCAGACATTTTGCAGCATCCTGATTACCCTTTATGTTCATCATTCTCCTAGCTATGCTAGGGTTGATATTTGCAATTATGTCATTGTCTGAGTATTCCTCATCCACATCAATAACCGGTGGTTCAACATTCTTCTCTGAAGGGTTCTGGATATCATCAAGATTTTCAGATGATTTCTGAATGTTGTCATTTGGTGTCTCAACATTCTCAGAGACATCTGGATTTACTTCAACATTTGGGCTTGCTGATTCTTGATTTAATGGAACAGAAATCCCCGGTACAAAGTGGTTCTCACTCAGAATTCTTGTAACAAGCCTAGCTATTGCTTGATGTACATAAGCCGAGCCTTCCCTATTTGGAACAGAAGATGAAGGTTGAGAGGGATTACCGGATGAAGTAGCTTGAGACCTTCCTGCATGCCTTGTTCTCAGCTTTTTGACCTTGGATGGGTTAGTTGCCATTTCTCTAAGAGGAGTAATCTCCAGGACTTCAGAATCCATGCATGATGTGATTGCCCGAGAATCTCGATCAGAGGATGAGGATGAGACGGTCGTCTTGGATGAGGAAGATGTTTGAGACATTTTGATAGTCTTGGAAAACCAGTAGCAACTAGAGAGAAAACTTTGATTGAGAGAATGGGATTTGTTGCAGAGTCGAGAGAGGAAGGAGGAAAATGAGTGTCTATTCAATTTCTTAATAATTTTGAAAGAAATGGGAAAACATATGATTAACCCAATCAAAATAGACTTAACAAAAATAACTCCTTCAACCCTTGTTTTAAGCAAAATTAATTGCTACAATTCCTCATGTTGGAAAATACCCAACTTGCCCCTCAAGTTTTCAAATTGATTTGCATTAAGTGCCTTGGTAAAAATGTCAGCCAGCTGTAGCTCAGTGGCAACATGTTCCATTTTAATCGTCTTCTCTTCTACAAGGTCTCTGATAAAGTGATGTCTTATGTCAATATGCTTGGTCCTGCTATGCTGAATAGGATTATTGGAAATGTTGATTGTACTCAGATTGTCACAGTATAATGTCATAACATCTTCTGTAACATTATACTCAGTAAGCATCTGTTTCATCCAGATCATTTGAGAACAGTTACTACCAGCTGCAATGTATCCAGCTTCAGCAGTAGAGAGAGACACACAGTTCTGTTTCTTGCTGAACCAGGAGACCAGATTATTTCCTAAGAAGAAACATCCTCCAGAGGTGCTTTTTCTATCTGTGATACGGTGGGAGAACTGACTTGGGTTTTGCGTTTGTTTTCGCAAATGTTTCGGTTGAGCAAGAGTCGCCACCGACTTTTTATTTTATCCTAAGGAAAGGTTAAAAAGCACAGCAAAAACCTTTGAGATGTTTTCTTGGGTTCGGGGAGTAGATTATAGAAAGGGAAGGTATTAGCACCCTTTCTATCCATGGTTATCCATGGGCTCTTAGTTACTTGCTTAGATCAACTTGCCTTGATTTTCAATTGTTTGAAATGGTGCTTTCAATTGTTTGAAATGGTGCTTTGTGTGTGGGTTTTGAAAATGTTTTGAAAAGAGGCCAATGTGGTGGCAACCTTTGTAATGATCCATGTTGGGATGTATACAAAGATGTACTATCTTTAGAAAAGTTTTCAATGTTTTTGAAAATTGTTTTGAAAGTGTGTTGTGATGTGTGTTTTGAAAAATAGGCAAGTGTTTTTGTTTTGCAAATTGGCAAGTAACCAAGAGCTATCTACCCTAAATTTCTCAAAGATCTTTCCTATGTGAAATTCGAGTGTATGCCAGTCTTCAGATGTTATACTCAATGTCTAGACATCTGATATGACATAATAAATACACTGCAAGGTAGATACCCAATTTTTCGTGATTCAGTACTAAAGAATAACAGAAGCACAGTTTTATCCAAGCTGCGCCAGATATACTTTGAAGGTGCACACGATGTACCTAGTTCTGTACATGATCAGCAGAGAGCAAACAACCTTCACAGTTCTGTTTCTCCTGCACAGATATCAGCATGATGTCTTGACATGTTCTGAGACATCATCTGTTACAACATTACAGTTTTACCTTGATATATAACAGACAGAATTATAAAGTGTTGAAGGTAAAAACACAAATCAGTTGTTCACCCAGTTCGGTGAAACACACCTACTCTGGGGGCATACCAAGCCAGGAAGAAGATCCACTATCAGCAATATTAATTCAGGACTAAACTTCACAAGTTCCCATCCCTCACTTAATCATTTACCCAGTGCAACCTATACCTAGGAACTCCTAGATAGAAACCTACCAGTTTCCATTCCTATTGTCGCAACAACAGAAGTCTTACTCCTACTCAAGAAGTAGTGCCCTCCCACTTGGTTTCCTACATTACAATGAATATGAAGTAATGCAGAAATACTTAGACTTGCTTCACAGCTTCGTCCAAGAACACTCAAACTCTTACCTACAGGTATCGAGTTACACACATGGTAACCTTGCCACAGACCGACAGGTTTACCTAACAGAACACCCCCAATATTACATTATATGAGCCTTACAAACCCTAGGTTACAATCTGCTATTTATAACCTATTACCCAACTGGATTTGGGCCTTCAAAATCGCAGCAAGCTTTTCTCCTTGCTGTTACAAAACAGCAACAAACTTCTGCTACAATCAAGGTCTTCAATCTTCTAGTTCCTAAAATATCTCCATATTTAGAAACAACATTTTCTTCAAATATTCTGATTGATTCTTGATTGATCTTCAGATTCTCCATAAGAAACGCCACATATATTCTCAGAATATTTAAGTACCAGAACTGTAACTGAATTACCAATTCTGTTGGCGTGATGTCTAGTCAGATGTCATGACATTACATCTAACATGTTGTCCCAGATGTTGAACTTCTTCAATACAACATGTTTAGGAGAACCACGCTCATTTGCTGATACAACAAATAACCTCTTTCATAAATTAGATCACTTAAAACAATTAGGTTACAAGTCACAGCTGTTACAAACATTCAACATATAACATAGTTAACTAATATTAACTTAATTTCAGGCGCGATGTCATATGCTGATGTTGTGACATCTTACATAACATGTTGGTCCAGATGTTGAACTTCTTCAACCCAACATATTAAAACAACAGAGGGAATATGGGTAAACTTGCTTTCTTATTTGTTTTACAAATGAAGCCAACTCTCCAGCCAGGGCACTTACAATCTCCCCCTTTGGTAAATTTTGGCTAAAACAAATAAGTGCAAGTTGCATATTGGGACCAGGCCACAACACAGTTGAGATGTTACAACATCTTGTCCAACATCTTCTTCGCAGAGACTGATGTCCTTTGAGCAAACAACAAACCTCTATCCCTCATCTGTGAGCCACTCCAAGCCATCGATGGCCCAAGAGGATTTCTTTTCTCTCAATTATTGTTGATAATCTTGATACTGATTACATAGATCATGTAACTCAGATCACAAGTCACAACTATCCTCTTAACTCAGAACACAAGACACAAACAAAGTCACTTAGTTAGAGCGTTCCATTCAGCATGTTGGACATTGCCGTCTGTTGCTTTCACCTGAGTCTCGCCTGAGTCTGGGTCCCTATCTTTCTCCCCCTTTTTGGCCAGAATTTGACAAAGACTGCCCATACAGATCCATACCCATGCACAATTTTCCCAGATGCTAACAAACTTTATATTGCTGAAACCCTCTGATGAAGAGAAAGAATAGAGAGAGTCTGCAACTTTGGCATAGATAGTAACGACCTTGGTACTTTACTCTGACAGTTTCAGTACCCTAGGACTGGTTTTAATGCAGGTACCTACCCTTGGGTTTGACCCTTTGACCATGTCAGGATGAAGTATGTCTTGCCCTTTTAAAACAGACATTTGTCTTTTAGAACAGACTACTCCCTTTATGTACTTGTCTTAGGATCCCCTTTCCAAGAAACATCGTTGGCATATTACACTCTGCCTCAGTTATATAATACCTTTATTAGATGACAAGTTATCACCTAAACATTCCAGCTCACTAAACTGCTTCATAATGAGACACAACCGCCCTGTTTTCTTAGCAGATGAAAACATGCTCAAATCCTATGTCGTCATACATTCTGCTATTTTCATATTAGCAGCTTGAAACCATTCCATTTTCACAAAGAGGATGGTTACTCCCTCTGAGTCATACAACTGTACACACATGGGTTTATTAATAATAATCCACACTTCATCCAATTTTCCTCCTGTCTGTAGTTTTAGAGGAAATTAGGAACAATGTCATTAGGCAATGTGATGACATTCGGTCAGACATAGTCCTCTTCAGTCTTGAACACATCATCCCAATAGTTAATAAAGTGCCACACTTTATATCCTACGAGTTTGATGAAGACTTTTCGTATAAACCAATACTCCCCCTGTTAGGGACAATCACTTCTCCTCATGGAAACAAGTAGGTCACATTCAATACTCAGTTGGACCTTCAAGACAACTTCTGATTCAAAGTAAATAAGACCCCTTGATGAATGGAAAACATAAGACGCATCTTCATGTCTTCAAGAGCGCACCCTCTGTTCAACAATATTGGTTGAACGCATTCATACTCTGAATCAAACTTTCTCGATAATAATCAGCTGCCACATGTTGATTATCTTGATTCTCTGAATCCACTGCTGAGATAGACCAAATGCCACTGTTTGATTATCTCCTTCATGAATCCTCATATGAAAAAAATCAAATGCCACCTTTTGACTTCTCCATGTTTATCAGACTTCTCCCAAAGATATTCTGATCTTCCAATTGAAATTTGAACTTCAAGCTACAAGTTATCACAAAAGGCTTAGATACACTAAGACAGGAACATGTAACATCTTCTCCACCCAACAACTCCAAAGAGCTGCAAAGAGACGATCTTTTTGAAGTATCCAATCTTTAACTTCGTAGATCATCCTATCTTAAGTTGATGTGCCACTTCACCAACCAAGAATCTGATGTTGAACCAAATGTCACAACATTATGTTATAACATCTAGTTGTTGAATTCAGCTCCTTCTCTAATTTGCTTCCTTACCTAGATCAGAACCAGACTGATCCAAGTAACCATCATCAAGATTATGATGTCTTCTTCTTCTTGTAGCTTCAAGTCTGAACACGTTTCCAGGAAACCTTTTCAAGGATCAAATGATTTTGCTGTCACCAAAGAGATAGCTCTAAAGCATCACTCTTCCTGTGATTCTTCACAGGGTCTAGAAGAAGGAATGTTCCCACATCTTTAAGAACATCAGTTATCTTGAACTCCAAGGATAATCAATTAAATACTTGTACTTGTCACAAATAGCAATTGATCATAAATCCTTCCCATTATCCTGTAAGATACTTTCACCATTTGAATACTTTGACATACTCTTCGTGTGTTAATATCTTCTTCTTGCAAGCACTTTCTTTGAGAGACCAAAGAGTTGAGATATCTAGGTTGCCACCCTTGACTCAAGTAAATAGAATTTTCTCTGAACAAACTCTACTCACCTCAACAGATTTGAAACTCCTACCAGATCAGATTCATCCTTAGGAATGAGAGAGATGAATCCTTCCTTGCAAATATGTCACACAACACCCAGAACCCATGTGACATAGGTCAACAGCCAGCTAAACACCAGGCTGAACTAATGTGAGGAGGTTAACCAAATCTCCCCCTCAAACTACCAATCATGGAAGCTCCACACAAAATATCCATGCATTGTACACAAATGTCTCGACATGACATATGACATCCCTACCAGATTCAAGTAACTCCAAGAGTTATACCTGTTCATACTCCAATCACACTAATCAGACTTCAGCTGACCTTTAAGTACTTCAGAGAAGACAACAACACCAATCATCAGCAGATATGTATTGCCAGAACATACTACCTTAACCAAATTCTGAGTCTTCATATTCTCACATCTTGAAAGATCTTCCACTTCTAATCATGATGTTTAAATGACAAGATTCATGATCCCAATCTACTTCTTATGAAGGAGCAATAATGTTGCACCATCATTGACTTTTATTAACCAATGAGCTTGTCTTTCTTCACACCATAGTACTCCAGGGAACAGCTGCTCAGCCCTGATCAATGTCACATCTCAACCAGCTTCACTTCTAGAGTTCTGACTCCTAAAAGTAACCTTCGGGAGCACACAGACATAGTTGACTCTACCATTGTTAACTTTGCACACACAGATGTCTCCTCTTCCAGGTCAGGAGTAGGTTCCAAACAAAAGTATCCCTTTGTTTGACACCCAAAACATATGCTCTTCAACTAGTAGCTGCATACTTGTTCCACCATCACATAGAACATCAGTTCCATCACCTTGGAACAAGGCCCTCCTTGAAATTCTTCAAGGTCTTCGTATAACACTAATCCGTGATTATGTGATTCTTACCATCCTGAACGAAGAACGTCTTCATGAGTGGACTTGAGAGGACTCAAGTATCTGTGACATCTTCAATAGCTTATGTTGAATTCTTGAATACAGTAGCCTTCAATCCACAAGAGGGGAAACACATCAGAGCTTGAGTTTTGCCAAGTATTACACAGCGGAAGAACATAATACAACTCAATCTTTGCACACACACTTTAGGCGTACACAAATCCTAGGTTTGAAAATAAATCAAACCTAGAGCAGCTACCACACAACCAGGCCAAATGCCAATCACCAAAGACAGGTACACACAGTTCCTGTCATGAATAGTCCATCCTCCCACTTTAAGGGACCATTCAGGGAAATAACAAACCTTTCCAGGTTACAATCTCCAGTACTAAGATTGACCTTGCAGATACCAGAAAGTATCACCCATGGATCTCATCCAGAAACAGAACAGGATGCCCGCTCTGATACCAATTGAAATTCTGGTGTATGCCAGTCTTCAGATGTTATACTCAATGTCTAGACATCTGATATGACATAATAAATACACTGCAAGGTAGATACCCAATTTTTCGTGATTCAGTACTAAAGAATAAAAGAAGCACAGTTTTATCCAAGCTGCGCCAGATATACTTTGAAGGTGCACACGATGTACCTAGTTCTGTACATGATCAGCAGAGAGCAAACAACCTTCACAGTTCTGTTTCTCCTGCACAGATATCAGCATGATGTCTTGACATGTTCTGAGACATCATCTGTTACAACATTACAGTTTTACCTTGATATATAACAGACAGAATTATAAAGTGTTGAAGGTAAAAACACAAATCAGTTGTTCACCCAGTTCGGTGAAACACACCTACTCTGGGGGCATACCAAGCCAGGAAGAAGATCCACTATCAGCAATATTAATTCAGGACTAAACTTCACAAGTTCCCATCCCTCACTTAATCATTTACCCAGTGCAACCTATACCTAGGAACTCCTAGATAGAAACCTACCAGTTTCCATTCCTATTGTCGCAACAACAGAAGTCTTACTCCTACTCAAGAAGTAGTGCCCTCCCACTTGGTTTCCTACATTACAATGAATATGAAGTAATGCAGAAATACTTAGACTTGCTTCACAGCTTCGTCCAAGAACACTCAAACTCTTACCTACAGGTATCGAGTTACACACATGGTAACCTTGCCACAGACCGACAGGTTTACCTAACAGAACACCCCCAATATTACATTATATGAGCCTTACAAACCCTAGGTTACAATCTTCTATTTATAACCTATTACCCAACTGGATTTGGGCCTACAAAATCGCAGCAAGCTTTTCTCCTTGCTGTTACAAAACAGCAACAAACTTCTGCTACAATCAAGGTCTTCAATCTTCTAGTTCCTAAAATATCTCCATATTTAGAAACAACATTTTCTTCAAATATTCTGATTGATTCTTGATTGATCTTCAGATTCTCCATAAGAAACGGCACATATATTCTCAGAATATTTAAGTACCAGAACTGTAACTGAATTACCAATTCTGTTGGCGTGATGTCTAGTCAGATGTCATGACATTACATCTAACATGTTGTCCCAGATGTTGAACTTCTTCAATACAACATGTTTAGGAGAACCACGCTCATTTGCTGATACAACAAATAACCTCTTTCATAAATTAGATCACTTAAAACAATTAGGTTACAAGTCACAGCTGTTACAAACATTCAACATATAACATAGTTAACTAATATTAACTTAATTTCAGGCGCGATGTCATATGCTGATGTTGTGACATCTTACATAACATGTTGGTCCAGATGTTGAACTTCTTCAACCCAACATATTAAAACAACAGAGGGAATATGGGTAAACTTGCTTTCTTATTTGTTTTACAAATGAAGCCAACTCTCCAGCCAGGGCACTTACACTATGTTTTTTAACCCTTTTAACAATTTTGTTCCACCATTGTATTTGGTGCATAATTTTGTGTTAGGATGTGAACGGGACGGGCGCGGGTCATCGTTTAGACCATGATTGCAATGGTGCCAAGTGTCTTTAGGCAATTTTTCCTTTAAGGGACTTGATCATTTTTAGGCAACTTTCGAAAGCGTCATCGAGGGACTATGATCATTTAATATTGTTTTTGTTTTGCCAAAGACACCTAACATGCAACATGGCCAATTTTGAAGGCAACAAGTGGAGTAACCCTAGGGGTGCAAGTGTGATTGGTGTTTGTTCATTTTCATGCTTTTATCTTGGAATTAGGTCAAACTATTGATGGTTGATTTTTGCATACAAAACCCTAAGTCTATCATGGCATATTTAGAAAGCTTTTAAATGCGAAGTTTAAAGGTCCTAAATTATTACAACACAATTATGGGATGGGGGGTACAAATGTTCAAATGGGGATATTTTAGCAAGAAATTTAAATCTAAACTATTACAATCCAAATGGAATTTACAAGGTATTTAATTGCACAAATAGAAATAAAATAAATATGCAAGATGCAAAAAATGATTTTTTATATGTATGTAAAAGGTATTTTTTATGTGTCAAATAAAACAAAAATAAAAAGTATTAATTTTGGATTTTTTCATGTTCTAGGGGAAAACCCTAATTTTGCAAATAAAATGTATTTATTATTTATTATATGCAATATTTATTAATTATGTACAAAAAAATAAATAAAAAGGAAGTGTATTTGTAAAAAAAAGTAAATTTGAGGTCAAATATTAATAAAATAAAAAATGTATTATTTTTGTATTTTTAACCTAAATATTCTAATAAATATATAATTATTTATATTATTTACTAAATATATTAAATATGTACAAAAATAAAATATTTAATATTTGCAAAAAAAGTATATTTTTTTTTATAAAATGTTTTCAAGAGATGAAATAAAATAAAAATCAGAATATAAAATGGTTTGTATTGTAAGTCTCAGAGTGCCTAAGAGGGGGGGGGGGGGGGGGGTTAATTAGGTCTTATAAAATTTATTCGGTTTTATGAGAATGCTTGGTAGTAATTTTGGTTAAGTGTTTGAAGGTTTTGTTTATATCTTTATCTTTTCTTGATTAAGGTGATGAAAACGATAAATGCGGAAAAGTAAAGAACACGGTGATATATCCTGGTTCCCATCACAATCCGAGAGTACTCCAGTCCCCTTTTCAACACGAAAGAGATTTCACTATAGTTAGAATGATTGTACAGCCTATGCTTACTATCTAACCTATAGGGTGATCAAAGGTTCTTAACACCTTTAAGACCAAACAAACACTAATGTGAATGAAGAACAATCCTCTTCAAATCACAACACTTACTTCCAACAATCCTGGATAGTAAGGGAATAATTTATTTAAGTAATACAATGATTTAGTTTGAAGTATATGGAGAGCTTTATCAATCTTCAATTGATCTTCTTCTTCAAGATAAAAACAATTCTCAACAATGTATATAAATGTTCACAATGTATGTATGAAACTTGTAATGATAATGAAAGTGTATATGGCAAGTTTCACAAAATTATGAACACATGAAAGTATGAATTCAAATGTGAATGAATGAGAAAATTGTTTATAGAAGAAGTTTTTGTTAATTTGAAAATTGAAGCATTCTTGTATATTTTTGAAATAAGAAAATCTGCATTTTATAAAGTTGTAATAACCTCTTCATTCATGCCAATTCATATGAAAAGTTGCAATGCATTCATGAAAAGATACCACTTGAAAAATGTTCAAAAAACAAAGTAAAAGCTGCACTGGTTCGCTAGGAACCGGTTCCGACACTGACAGAACCCGGTTCTTAGTGAACGTTATAAGTTGGAATTCAAAAATATTACACGGGAACCGGTTCCCCTATTGGTACAACCCGGTTCCTGGTACAAAATCCAGGGACATGTTTTTTGAGAAATTCTGGAACCCGGTTCCCTGTTAGGGAGGAACCGGTTCCTAAAGGGTTATTTTCAAAAATACTTTTTGAAAGATATTTCAAACAAAGTTTTCTTGATCTTAAAGTTATGGAATATGTATATGTTGATGAATGCATATTGTGAACATCTATATTCAAGATTTTAAGAATTATTTATACCATATTGACATTTGATGATTCTTCAAAAATTCTTCAATAATCTTCAAGACTTTTATTTGATGTTGATAAGCTTTTTGCACATCCTTTGAAAGTTGATGTCCATGTTGTCTTCATCAAAACACATGCTTTAAATATGACTTGAGAAGCTTGCAATTACATTCTCCCCCTTTTTGATGATGACAACCAAGTCTTGAAAACGATTTCTTGAAATGTTTATGTTGTTTTGTATAGCAAACATGTTGAGCAAATGCAAGGCTCCCCCTAAATTGTATGCTCCCCCTAAGTCCATGATTCTTTGAATTTTGGAGTGAGTTTGATATTTATTTGGGCCTGCAATTTTTTTGAAACAAAACAACACATATGCATATTCTTCTCCCCCTTTGTTAACATCAAAAAGGATGGGGAAAAGAGTGAAATAGATACATATAAAAATTAAGACTTGTATCTTAAGAGAAACATTAGATATCACCTTCATCCAAAATACCAAGTTCTCTTCGGATTTTGAAGAAAGGTTCTCGAGCAAGCGGTTTAGTGAAGATATCTGCGAGTTGGTTATGAGTATCCACAAAAGTGACTTCGACATCTCCTTTAAGTACATGATCACGGAGAAAATGATGTCGAATATCTATATGTTTGGTTCTTGAATGCATGACCGGATTCTTTGTAATATTGATAGCGCTTGTATTGTCGCATCGAAGAGGAATGCATCCGAGATCAAGTCCGTAATCACGGAGTTGTTGCTTGAGCCAAAGAATTTGTGCAAAACAACTACCCGCTGCTATGTATTCTGCTTCGGCCGTGCTAAGAGCAACACATGCTTGCTTTTTACAAGCCCATGATACTAATGCATTTCCAATAATGTGACAAGTACCACTTGTGCTTTTACGATCAGTTTTACAACCTGCATAATCCGCGTCAGAATAACCAATTAAAGTGAAAGTACTACCTTTTGGATACCATAGTCCGACATTGATTGTTCCTTTAAGATACTTCATGATCCTTTTAACTGCCATGAGGTGTGATTCCTTTGGATTTGCTTGAAAGCGAGCGCAGAGACAAACACTAAACATGATGTCAGGACGGCTTGCCGTCAAGTACAATAAAGAACCAATCATACCTCTGTACTTTGTAATATCAATTGAAGTACCAGATTCATCTTGATCAACATATGTACCGGAGCCCATTGGAGTATTCATTGCTTTACAATTGTCCATATCAAACTTTTTCAATAATTCTTTGCAATACTTAGATTGATTGATGAAGATTCCATCTTCTAGTTGCTTAATTTGTAGTCCAAGAAAGTAGTTCATCTTTCCCATCATAGACATCTCGAATTCTCCTTGCATCATCAATGAGAATTCCTCACACATTTCTTTGTTAGTCGATCCAAAAATGATATCATCAACATAGACTTGAACCAATAAAGTGTTACTTTGGATTTTCTTAATGAACAAGGTTTTATCAACCTTACCCTTTTCGAAACCTTTTTCACACAAAAAATTGCTAAGTCTATCATACCATGCTCTTGGTGCTTGCTTTAAGCCATAAAGAGCCTTTCTCAACTTAAAGACATGTGAAGGATGTTTGAAGTCTTCAAATCCCGGGGGTTGTTTGACATAGACTTCTTCATTGATGTATCCATTCAAGAATGCGCTTTTGACGTCCATTTGAAAAAGCTGAAAATTTAATGAACAAGCATAAGCAAGTAAAAGACGTATAGCTTCTAACCTTGCAACCGGAGCAAATGTTTCTTCAAAGTCGATTCCTTCCTCTTGATTGTAACCTTGGGCAACCAACCTTGCTTTGTTTCGAACAATTAGACCATTCTCATCAAGTTTGTTCTTAAACACCCATCGGGTACCTATGATGTGTTTACCACTTGGTCTAGGAACAAGTTCCCAAACTTGATTTCTCTCGAATTGATTTAATTCTTCTTGCATAGCAATAATCCATTGATCATCTCCTAAGGCTTCATCAACTTTGGTAGGTCCAATTTGAGAAACAAACGCCATGTTTAAGCAAGCATCTTTTAGATTCATCATCACCATCACAAACAACTTCTTCCTCCTTAGAGGGGTTAGATTCATCAAAAGATACATGCATAGATTCTTCAATAGTTAAAGTTATTTTATTATAAATTCTATATGCTTTACTAGAAAGCGAATAACCAAGAAATATACCTTCGTCGGATTTCTCGTCAAACTTGCCGAGATTGTCTTTGTCATTATTAAGAACAAAGCACTTGCATCCAAAAATGTGAAAGTGAGCAATATTTGGCTTTATTCCTTTGAAGAGTTCATATGGAGTCTTCTTTATTATAGGTCTAATGATAACTCTATTTCCAACATAACATGCCGTACTAACCGCATCCGCCCAAAAATATTTAGGAAGATTTGCATCACTAAGCATTGTTCTTGCAAGTTCCACTAGAAACCTATTCTTTATTTCAACTACTCCATTTTGTTGTGGAGTTCTAGGTGCTGAAAAATTATGAGAGATACCATGTTCTTCACAAAATTCTTCAAATTGAGCATTTTTGAATTCTCCACCATGATCACTTCTTATGGATACAATCTTTAGTGATTTTTCATTTTGGATTTGCTTAGCATACTTCTTAAAAGCTTTAAAAGCATCACTTTTCTGCACAAGAAACAAAGTCCAAGAATATCTAGAAAAATCATCAATAATGACTAAAGCGTATACATTACCTCCAAAGCTTTTTGTTCTTGATGGACCAAAGAGATCCATGTGTAACAATTGTAGTGGTCTTGTAGTAGACACCACATTCTTATATTTGAAAGTTGTTTTGGTCTGTTTGCCCTTTTGGCATGCATTACATAATTTGTCTTTGATGAACTTCATCTTTGGTAGACCAATAACTAAGTCATGCTTAACCAATTTGTTCAAGTGCTCCATGTGAATGTGAGCGATCCTCTTGTGCCATAACCAAGCGTCATTATTGTTTACCATAAGACATTGTACCTTCAGAGAAAAATCATCTAAAGTAATCATAAAAATATTGTTAGTTCTTATAACTTTGAGTTTTACCTCATTGGTTGCCTCATCCATAATGAGACATTCATCTTTGTTGAATTTGATCTTGAACCCTCTATCGCAAAGTTGACTTATGCTAAGAAGATTGTGCTTTAATCCTTCAACATAGAGAACATCCTCAATTTGAATGGATGGAGGTGTGCCAACTATTCCAACGCCAAGAATCTTTCCTTTGGTGTTGTCTCCATAGGTGACATACCCTTTGGCTTTATGTACTAGATATGAAAATTGGTGTACATCTCCTGTCATATGCTTTGACCATCCACTATCAAGATACCAAACATTTGATGTGGATTTCAAGCATACCTACACAAACAAATTATTCTTTGTTAGGTACCCAAGTTGCCTTGGGTCCTTCATAGTTAGTTCCCTTTTTCACCCACACATAATGCCCACTTGCTATACTAAAGTTTCTAACATAGCAAGCATTAGGTGTATGGCCTTTAATACCACAATAAAAACAAGTAGGTTCAAAGTTACTTCTATATCTAGAAGGATAAAATTTCTTCTTAGGAAATGTTTTCTTTTTCGATACATTTGCCTTTTTCTTTTGATGATTATGAACAACTTGCTTCTTTTCAACTTTCTTGGGATTGGAACTATTACTAGCCTTTACAAAAACAGTGGGATTGTTACTTGGTTTCTTAGAATTCACATAACCAAGACCCCTTTTATCATTAGGATAACGTTGTTGGCTTAGTAATCCTTCCAATCCTATTTGTCCTTTTTCATATCGTTCAATGACTCTTTTCAATTGAACAATTTGAAAGACATTTGATTCACACTTGGAGCATGCAAAGTTTTCCTTTTCTTTAATAAAATTCTGTTTTTGAAGTTCAAAATCTTTAGTCATGGTGTCAATTTTTTCTAAACAACTTCGAAGTTCTTTTTCTTGTTTTGACACCTTTTTGTATAAACTTTTGCATTCTTTCAAGAGTTCATCAATAGCATCTTGAACATCATCATCAAAAAGATTAAATTCATTACTAACCTCTTCTTCATCGTCGGAGTGATGTGAAGCCATTAATGCTAGATTTGCACATTCGTCGCTTTCCGAATCGGATGAAGAACTTATCTCATTATCTTCCCATGCAACATAAGCCTTTTTGTTCTTGAACTCCTTTTTTCCTTTGAATCCATTTTTCTTGGAGAGTTTTGGACAATCCGGCTTTATGTGACCTTGCTTTCCACATTCATAACATGTGACATCTTGTGTTGATGTGGAGGCTTCTTTATCTTTATGATTATAAAATTTATTCCTCTTGACAAAGTTAGCATTATGAAGATTATTTTTATGACCAAAATATTTTCCTAACCTTTTTACAAGAAGCAAGAAGTTTTCATCTTCCTCCGATGCATCTTTATCTTGACTTTCCTTTGAATCAACTTTCAAGGCAATGCCTTTGGATTTCTTCTCTAATTTTTCATGTTTTTCAAGTCTACCGAGTTCCGTTTCATATTCTTGAAGTTTGCCAAATAATGTAGCGGAAGTCATTGCGGAGAGACTCTTCTTTTCCGAGATTGCCGTTACCTTTGGTTGCCATTCCCTAGTCAATGATCTAAGGATTTTCAAGTTGAGTTCATCATTTGTCAAGGTTTTACCAAGAGCATTTAAGTGATTTGTCAAATGCACAAATCTCTTTTGTAAGTCAAGAATGGATTCTCCGGGCTGCATTCGAAATAGTTCATATTCTTGACTCAAGGTATTTAGCCTTGATCTTTTTACTTCAGTCGTTCCTTCATGAGTTTGAACCAGGGTATCCCATATTTCTTTTGCTGTCTTGCAGTTCGAGACACGGAAAAATTCGTCCATACTGAGTGCACCTTGAAGAAGGTTTATTGCCTTTTTGTCATAGAGAACTTTCTTTTTATCATCATCGTCCCATGCAGTTTTGGGCTTTGCAGAACCAATGCCATTGATTACTGATATTGGGATAAATGGACCATTTTCAACAGCATCCCATACTTCCTCTCCTTGTGCTTCTAAATGCGCCTTCATGCGTATTTTCCAGAAGTCAAAATATTCACCACAGAATAGAGGAGGCTTGTTGTTACTACCACCATCTCTGAAAACTGGTTGATGATTTGCGGAAGCCATTCTGGATCTTTAGGAACAAGTTACCTATAACTTGCTCTGATGCCAATTGTAAGTCTCAGAGTGCCTAAGAGGGGGGGGGGGTGAATTAGGTCTTATAAAATTTATTCGGTTTTATGAGAATGCTTGGTAGTAATTTTGGTTAAGTGTTTGAAGGTTTTGTTTATATCTTTATCTTTTCTTGATTATGGTGATGAAAGCGATAAATGCGGAAAAGTAAAGAACACGGTGATATATCCTGGTTCCCATCACAATCCGAGAGTACTCCAGTCCCCTTTTCAACACGAAAGAGATTTCACTATAGTTAGAATGATTGTACAGCCTATGCTTACTATCTAACCTATAGGGTGATCAAAGGTTCTTAACACCTTTAAGACCAAACAAACACTAATGTGAATGAAGAACAATCCTCTTCAAATCACAACACTTACTTCCAACAATCCTGGATAGTAAGGGAATAATTTATTTAAGTAATACAATGATTTAGTTTGAAGTATATGGAGAGCTTTATCAATCTTCAATTGATCTTCTTCTTCAAGATAAAAACAATTCTCAACAATGTATATAAATGTTCACAATGTATGTATGAAACTTGTAATGATAATGAAAGTGTATATGGCAAGTTTCACAAAATTATGAACACATGAAAGTATGAATTCAAATGTGAATGAATGAGAAAATTGTTTATTGAAGAAGTTTTTGTTAATTTGAAAATTGAAGCATTCTTGTATATTTTTGAAATAAGAAAATCTGCATTTTATAAAGTTGTAAGAACCTCTTCATTCATGCCAATTCATATGAAAAGTTGCAATGCATTCATGAAAAGATACCACTTGAAAAATGTTCAAAAAACAAAGTAAAAGCTGCACTGGTTCGCTAGGAACCGGTTCCGACACTGACAGAACCCGGTTCTTAGTGAACGTTATAAGTTGGAATTCAAAAATATTACACAGGAACCGGTTCCCCTATTGGTACAACCCGGTTCCTGGTACAAAATCCAGGGACATGTTTTTTGAGAAATTCTGGAACCCGGTTCCCTGTTAGGGAGGAACCGGTTCCTAAAGGGTTATTTTCAAAAATACTTTTTGAAAGATATTTCAAACAAAGTTTTCTTGATCTTAAAGTTATGGAATATGTATATGTTGATGAATGCATATTGTGAACATCTATATTCAAGATTTTAAGAATTATTTATACCATATTGACATTTGATGATTCTTCAAAAAT
The DNA here is from genome assembly GCA_948472305.1 of Vicia faba. Lineage (NCBI taxonomy): Eukaryota > Viridiplantae > Streptophyta > Magnoliopsida > Fabales > Fabaceae > Vicia > Vicia faba. The sequence continues at coordinate 986,146,702 of OX451740.1, read as the reverse complement.
TCTTCAATAATCTTCAAGACTTTTATTTGATGTTGATAAGCTTTTTACACATCCTTTGAAAGTTGATGTCCATGTTGTCTTCATCAAAACACATGCTTTAAATATGACTTGAGAAGCTTGTAATTACATTCTCCCCCTTTTTGATGATGACAACCAAGTCTTGAAAATGATTTCTTGAAATGTTTATGTTGTTTTGTATAGCAAACATGTTGAGCAAATGCAAGGCTCCCCCTAAATTGTATGCTCCCCCTAAGTCCATGATTCTTTGAATTTTGGAGTGAGTTTGATATTTATTTGGGCCTGCAATTTTTTTGAAACAAAACAACACATATGCATATTCTTCTCCCCCTTTGTTAACATCAAAAAGGATGGGGAAAAGAGTGAAATAGATACATATAAAAATTAAGACTTGTATCTTAAGAGAAACATTAGATATCGCCTTCATCCAAAATACCAAGTTCTCTTCGGATTTTGAAGAAAGGTTCTCGAGCAAGCGGTTTAGTGAAGATATCTGCGAGTTGGTTATGAGTATCCACAAAAGTGACTTCGACATCTCCTTTAAGTACATGATCACGGAGAAAATGATGTCGAATATCTATATGTTTGGTTCTTGAATGCATGACCGGATTCTTTGTAATATTGATAGCGCTTGTATTGTCGCATCGAAGAGGAATGCATCCGAGATCAAGTCCGTAATCACGGAGTTGTTGCTTGAGCCAAAGAATTTGTGCAAAACAACTACCCGCTGCTATGTATTCTGCTTCGGCCGTGCTAAGAGCAACACATGCTTGCTTTTTACAAGCCCATGATACTAATGCATTTCCAATAATGTGACAAGTACCACTTGTGCTTTTACGATCAGTTTTACAACCTGCATAATCCGCGTCAGAATAACCAATTAAAGTGCAAGTACTACCTTTTGGATACCATAGTCCGACATTGATTGTTCCTTTAATATACTTCATGATCCTTTTAACTGCCATGAGGTGTGATTCCTTTGGATTTGCTTGAAAGCAAGCGCAGAGACAAACACTAAACATGATGTCAGGACAGCTTGCCGTCAAGTACAATAAAGAACCAATCATACCTCTGTACTTTGTAATATCAATTGAAGTACCGGATTCATCTTGATCAACATATGTACCGGAGCCCATTGGAGTATTCATTGCTTTACAATTGTCCATATCAAACTTTTTCAATAATTCTTTGCAATACTTAGATTGATTGATGAAGATTCCATCTTCTAGTTGCTTAATTTGTAGTCCAAGAAAGTAGTTCATCTTTCCCATCATAGACATCTCGAATTCTCCTTGCATCATCAATGAGAATTCCTCACACATTTCTTTGTTAGTCGATCCAAAAATGATATCATCAACATAGACTTACACCAATAAAGTGTTACTTTGGATTTTCTTAATGAACAAGGTTTTATCAACCTTACCCTTTTCGAAACCTTTTTCACACAAAAAATTGCTAAGTCTATCATACCATGCTCTTGGTGCTTGCTTTAAGCCATAAAGAGCCTTTCTCAACTTAAAGACATGTGAAGGATGTTTGAAGTCTTCAAATCCCGGGGGTTGTTTGACATAGACTTCTTCATTGATGTATCCATTCAAGAATGCGCTTTTGACGTCCATTTGAAAAAGCTGAAAATTTAATGAACAAGCATAAGCAAGTAAAAGACGTATAGCTTCTAACCTTGCAACCGGAGCAAATGTTTCTTCAAAGTCGATTCCTTCCTCTTGATTGTAACCTTGGGCAACCAACCTTGCTTTGTTTCGAACAATTAGACCATTCTCATCAAGTTTGTTCTTAAACACCCATCGGGTACCTATGATGTGTTTACCACTTGGTCTAGGAACAAGTTCCCAAACTTGATTTCTCTCGAATTGATTTAATTCTTCTTGCATAGCAATAATCCATTGATCATCTCCTAAGGCTTCATCAACTTTGGTAGGTCCAATTTGAGAAACAAACGCCATGTTTAAGCAAGCATCTTTTAGATTCATCATCACCATCACAAACAACTTCTTCCTCCTTAGAGGGGTTAGATTCATCAAAAGATACATGCATAGATTCTTCAATAGTTAAAGTTATTTTATTATAAATTCTATATGCTTTACTAGAAAGCGAATAACCAAGAAATATACCTTCGTCGGATTTCTCGTCAAACTTACCGAGATTGTCTTTGTCATTATTAAGAACAAAGCACTTGCATCCAAAAATGTGAAAGTGAGCAATATTTGGCTTTCTTCTTTTGAAGAGTTCATATGGAGTCTTCTTTATTATAGGTCTAATGATAACTCGATTTCCAACATAACATGCCGTACTAACCGCATCCGCCCAAAAATATTTAGGAAGATTTGCATCACTAAGCATTATTCTTGCAAGTTCCACTAGAAACCTATTCTTTATTTCAACTACTCCATTTTGTTGTGGAGTTCTAGGTGCTGAAAAATTATGAGAGATACCATGTTCTTCACAAAATTCTTCAAATTGAGCATTTTGGAATTCTCCACCATGATCACTTCTTATGGATACAATCTTTAGTGATTTTTCATTTTGGATTTGCTTAGCATACTTCTTAAAAGCTTTAAAAGCATCACTTTTCTGCACAAGAAACAAAGTCCAAGAATATCTAGAAAAATCATCAATAATGACTAAAGCGTATACATTACCTCCGAAGCTTTTTGTTCTTGATGGACCAAAGAGATCCATGTGTAACAATTGTAGTGGTCTTGTAGTAGACACCACATTCTTATATTTGAAAGTTGTTTTGGTCTGTTTGCCCTTTTGGCATGCATTACATAATTTGTCTTTGATGAACTTCATCTTTGGTAGACCAATAACTAAGTCATGCTTAACCAATTTGTTCAAGTGCTCCATGTGAATGTGAGCGATCCTCTTGTGCCATAACCAAGCGTCATTGTTGTTTACCATAAGACATTGTACCTTCAGAGAAAAATCATCTAAAGTAATCATAAAAATATTGTTAGTTCTTATAACTTTGAGTTTTACCTCATTGGTTGCCTCATCCATAATGAGACATTCATCTTTGTTGAATTTGATCTTGAACCCTCTATCGCAAAGTTGACTTATGCTAAGAAGATTGTGCTTTAATCCTTCAACATAGAGAACATCCTCAATTTGAATGGATGGAGGTGTGCCAACTATTCCAACGCCAAGAATCTTTCCTTTGGTGTTGTCTCCATAGGTGACATACCCTTTGGCTTTATGTACTAGATATGAAAATTGGTGTACATCTCCTGTCATATGCTTTGACCATCCACTATCAAGATACCAAACATTTGATGTGGATTTCAAGCATACCTACACAAACAAATTATTATTTGTTAGGTACCCAAGTTGCCTTGGGTCCTTCATAGTTAGTTCCCTTTTTCACCCACACATAATGCCCACTTGCTATACTAAAGTTTCTAACATAGCAAGCATTAGGTGTATGGCCTTTAATACCACAATAAAAACAAGTAGGTTCAAAGTTACTTCTATATCTAGAAGGATAAGATTTCTTCTTAGGAAATGTTTTCTTTTTCGATACATTTGCCTTTTTCTTTTGATGATTATGAACAACTTGATTCTTTTCAACTTTATTGGGATTGGAACTATTACTAGCCTTTACAAAAACAGTGGGATTGTTACTTGGTTTCTTAGAATTCACATAACCAAGACCCCTTTTATCATTAGGATAACGTTGTTGGCTTAGTAATCCTTCCAATCCTATTTGTCCTTTTTCATATCGTTCAATGACTCTTTTCAATTGAACAATTTGAAAGACATTTGATTCACACTTGGAGCATGCAAAGTTTTCCTTTTCTTTAATAAAATTCTGTTTTTGAAGTTCAAAATCTTTAGTCATGGTGTCAATTTTTTCTAAACAACTTAGAAGTTCTTTTTCTTGTTTTGACACCTTTTTGTATAAAATTTTGCATTCTTTCAAGAGTTCATCAATAGCATCTTGAACATCATCATCAAAAAGATTAAATTCATTACTAACCTCTTCTTCATCGTCGGAGTGATGTGAAGCCATTAATGCTAGATTTGCACATTCGTCGCTTTCCGAATCGGATGAAGAACTTATCTCATTATCTTCCCATGCAACATAAGCCTTTTTGTTCTTGAACTCCTTTTTTCCTTTGAATCCATTTTTCTTGGAGAGTTTTGGACAATCCGGCTTTATGTGACCTTGCTTTCCACATTCATAACATGTGACATCTTGTGTTGATGTGGAGGCTTCTTTATCTTTATGATTATAAAATTTATTCCTCTTGACAAAGATAGCATTATGAAGATTATTTTTATGACCAAAATATTTTCCTAACCTTTTTACAAGAAGAAAGAAGTTTTCATCTTCCTCCGATGCATCTTTATCTTGACTTTCCTTTGAATCAACTTTCAAGGCAATGCCTTTGGATTTCTTCTCTAAATTTTCATGCTTTTCAAGTCTACCGAGTTCCGTTTCATATTCTTGAAGTTTGCCAAATAATGTAGCGGAAGTCATTGCGGAGAGACTCTTCTTTTCCGAGATTGCCGTTACCTTTGGTTGTCATTCCCTAGTCAATGATCTAAGGATTTTCAAGTTGAGTTCATCATTTGTCAAGGTTTTACCAAGAGCATTTAAGTGATTTGTCAAATGCACAAATCTCTTTTGTAAGTCAAGAATGGATTCTCCGGGCTGCATTCAAAATAGTTCATATTCTTGACTCAAGGTATTTAGCCTTGATCTTTTTACTTCAGTCGTTCCTTCATGAGTTTGAACCAGGGTATCCCATATTTCTTTTGCTGTCTTGCAGTTCGAGACACGGAAAAATTCGTCCATACTGAGTGCACCTTGAAGAAGGTTTATTTCCTTTTTGTCATAGAGAACTTTCTTTTTATCATCGTCGTCCCATGCAGTTTTGGGCTTTGAAGAACCAATGCCATTGATTACTGATATTGGGATAAATGGACCATTTTCAACAGCATCCCATACTTCCTCTCGTTGTGCTTCTAAATGCGCCTTCATGCGTATTTTCCAGAAGTCAAAATATTCACCACAGAATAGAGGAGGCTTGTTGTTACTACCACCATCTCTGAAAACTGGTTGATGATTTGCGGAAGCCATTCTGGATCTTTAGGAACAAGTTACCTATAACTTGCTCTGATGCCAATTGTAAGTCTCAAAGTGCCTAAGAGGGGGGGGGGTGAATTAGGTCTTATAAAATTTATTCGGTTTTATGAGAATGCTTGGTAGTAATTTTGGTTAAGTGTTTGAAGGTTTTGTTTATATCTTTATCTTTTCTTGATTATGGTGATGAAAGCGATAAATGCGGAAAAGTAAAGAACACGGTGATATATCCTGGTTCCCATCACAATCCGAGAGTACTCCAGTCCCCTTTTCAACACGAAAGAGATTTCACTATAGTTAGAATGATTGTACAGCCTATGCTTACTATCTAACCTATAGGGTGATCAAAGGTTCTTAACACCTTTAAGACCAAACAAACACTAATGTGAATGAAGAACAATCCTCTTCAAATCACAACACTTACTTCCAACAATCCTGGATAGTAAGGGAATAATTTATTTAAGTAATACAATGATTTAGTTTGAAGTATATGGAGAGCTTTATCAATCTTCAATTGATCTTCTTCTTCAAGATAAAAACAATTCTCAACAATGTATATAAATGTTCACAATGTATGTATGAAACTTGTAATGATAATGAAAGTGTATATGGCAAGTTTCACAAAATTATGAACACATGAAAGTATGAATTCAAATGTGAATGAATGAGAAAATTGTTTATTGAAGAAGTTTTTGTTAATTTGAAAATTGAAGCATTCTTGTATATTTTTGAAATAAGAAAATCTGCATTTTATAAAGTTGTAAGAACCTCTTCATTCATGCCAATTCATATGAAAAGTTGCAATGCATTCATGAAAAGATACCACTTGAAAAATGTTCAAAAAACAAAGTAAAAGCTGCACTAGTTCGCTAGGAACCGGTTCCGACACTGACAGAACCCGGTTCTTAGTGAACGTTATAAGTTGGAATTCAAAAATATTACGCAGGAACCGGTTCCCCTATTGGTACAACCCGGTTCCTGGTACAAAATCCAGGGACATGTTTTTTGAGAAATTCTGGAACCCGGTTCCCTGTTAGGGAGGAACCGGTTCCTAAAGGGTTATTTTCAAAAATACTTTTTGAAAGATATTTCAAACAAAGTTTTCTTGATCTTAAAGTTATGGAATATGTATATGTTGATGAATGCATATTGATAACATCTATATTCAAGATTTTAAGAATTATTTATACCATATTGACATTTGATGATTCTTCAAAAATTCTTCAATAATCTTCAAGACTTTTATTTGATGTTGATAAGCTTTTTGCACATCCTTTGAAAGTTGATGTCCATGTTGTCTTCATCAAAACACATGCTTTAAATATGACTTGAGAAGCTTGCAATTACATGTATTATTCTAGTATTTTAAACAAAAAAGTATATATGTTTATTTATATGTACAAACTTAAATAAAAACAAACAAAATTCAAATAAAAATGCAAAAATGGTTGAAAAAATGTTTTTAATATTTTTTATGTTTTGTCAAAAAATAACAGGTCAGAATAAAAAAGAAAAAGTAAAAAAATGATAAAAATAAACATAATGGGCCAAGGGGTGTATGTGTGAAAATGTGGTGCAAAAAGGAAAATATCTCAGGCCCAGCCCAAGGATGGTTGTCTTCAACCTCCAGACAATTTTCAAAACAAAAACGCGCGTTTTCTTCCTTCCCTGCTATCTTCTGATTCCTTGATTTTCAATAAAAACTTACACCACCAAAGTTATAGAGCATCATGTCACGATTCTAAACATATAAAGAAGTTGACCTAACTCTCAGAAATGAGAGAGAATTTCTTCTCCCCCAATTCCTGACCTAAGTTTTTTCTAATGTTCAGGTTCCAAATTCTCTCAGTACATGCAATATAAATGGAAATTAATTATATGTGTAGTTTCAGGGCCATGAGTAGAGCATTTTTTATTCATAAACCTAAGGCTAACTCTTCCTAGATTGAGAGATAGAAGTCCAAAGTTTTACCTTTTTAGCTGGAATCGTGTGCAACAATGGAGGTACTTTCAAGGCAATGTGATGACTTGTACAGCTTGCTTGAAGTTCAGGGATGCTTCTCCAATGCTTGGTGTGCTTTGAATCTTGCTGAATCACTCCATGGGAGTCAACCTGCAAGAGAGGAAAATGAAAATGGCCAACTATGCTATGGTTGTTACAATCTGTATCTAAGGTTGGGAATAGCTTGTATGGATGTTATTGAATGTGTTTGAGGTGGTTTGGATGAAAACGCACGAGGGAAATGAGCTGTGCCACTCAAGTTGCAGGGATGCCCTGTTTTGTGCAGTTCAATGGTGTTTTGATGAATGATGGGGTTTGGAAGGTGGTTAGCTTGTGCCTTAGCTCAGGCTTGATGTTTGGAATGTGTTCAACAACTTTGCTTAGGCTTGTGTTTGCAGCAATGTGAGATGTGTTTCAAAATACAAGGTTTCTTCTATGTCAAGCAAGGAAATGTGTTCTTGGATATAATCCAGTACAATGCCTCAATCTATGCTGCACATTTGAGTCTTGATCAGTGGGATATGGCCTGTACTTCTTGATTTGCAAACTTGACATAAAGTTCACCTTTTCAAAAATGGATAACTTGCTTTTTCTAATTAAGGCTTAATTCTCCACGCAATGAACAAATGCACAAAATAATGTCTTGGCACAATGGATTGGCATTTAATTATTGATTAAGAAAAGGATTAGAGGCCTGTAACTAGCATAAAACATGCTGAGTTCAAAAATGCAAAGTTATGGACATGGAAATGGCTCATGAACAAAGTGAGTTTTGCCCATATTGACAAATTCGATTCTCCCTAACCACAAGGGTATTTGAGAAGTTCTTAGACATTTTGGAAAGCTTGGAATGTGTACTACAATCCATATTTGTAATGCAAGTTGAGATTCCAAGTGGAAGCATGTGAAAAGTGGCCATGAAGTTAGGCAAAAATCCTGCCTAAAATAGGTCAAAATTTTTCTAAGTTAGGAATGTTTTGCACCCTTATTCCAAAAATCATAACTTGAGCTACATGCTTCTTTTGAGGAAACTTTGTGAATCAAAGTTTTAGATTTTGAAATGGACTATAACTTTCATGTTTTGAGTTTTGTTTGAATCCAAATATATCTTGATGAAAAGATGTGACAAAGTTAGGAAAAAATTAGGAATTTTCATAACTTAGAAAAATTCTAAGTTATGAAATTTCTTCATTTCAAACCCTAATTTGTGATTTTTGATTTCTTGATGAACAAGTTTCATGATTTGACATGTTTTGATGAAAAATGAATCTTGACACTTGATTTTGACCAAAAAGTCAAAGTTTGACTTTTCAGTATACAGTCAAATTTGGCTCAGTTGACTGGAAAATTCATATGTCAATCTTGTGCATTTGGGATCTTTTGAACTTGTTGAACATGTCAAGAAAATGCCATTGGGTCCTTGAGTCCATATGTGAGCTTGGTTTGCCATTGGTTAGGTCAAACAGTCAAAAATTGCCTTTGTGCAGTCAAAACCCTGAAAATGACCATTTTGCCCTTTTGGTGATCTGATCAAATTTCTTGTGGAATTATGATCCAAACTTGACCAAATGGTTCATATGAGTTCATAATGTTGATGTGGGTCAAATTTCATGAGGTTTGACTGTCAATTGACCACAGTTGACTTTTTCCCCAATACAGCTGATTTCTAGGTCAACTGTCCAATTGACTGGGCAAAGATTGGAATCAAGGCTTGAAACTTGGTATGGATAAACTTGTGAGTCCAACATGAAGCATGAAAGTCATCTTGGGCATTTTAGGTCAAAACATCTTTGTGCAAACACAAACCCTAATTTGGGTCAACAGTGCAAGGAGGAGTCTTGAGCAGAGCAAACCCTAACTTGATCTTGAGCTCCAAGGGTCTTGTGGTGAGAAAATATTGAGGAAATGGGAGGGAAAATTTTGGGGTACAACAGTTGCCCCTGTTCAATCTTCTTGAACCTGGAGAGTTAGATTGGCAAGTTTGCCGTTCGCGACTCGAAGGTAAAAGGAGATTGGACACTAGAGTGCCCAGAAATTTGCACTCGCATAGTGGAGTATCAGCAATGTGATGGCGGGAATGGGCTTATAGATGCCATTTGGAGAGAGGATGGATAGGAGGATGGGCTTATAGATGCCATCTGGAGACGTGACAGAACCTTGTCGGGAATGGGCTTATAGATGCCATTTGGAGGTGTCGATCGCGTAAGAGATTCCTTAGCGAGAACTTGCGTACTTTGAGAAAGAAAGATGGTTTCCTGGCTTGTTACAGGTGTTGATATTCAAACTCTTCATGCAGATATGCCCTGGCTAGGTACAGGTATCGAATCTACAATTAGTTGCTCACAGATGTGCCATGGCTAGATACAGGAATCGAATCCGGAATTTCAAAATGTTGTTTATAGACATGCCCTGGCTGGATACAGGTGTCGAATCTCTAAACTCTTCAGATATTCCCTGGCTGGATACAGGTATCGAATCTGGAAATTGTTATCTACAGATATGCCCTGGATGGATACAGGTATCGAATCTGGAAACTGCAAAAGGTTGGTAGAGATAGCTTTCCTGGATGGATACAGGTGTAAACCTCTGACCTGAGAATGAAAGATAATTTCCTGGCCTGTTACAGGGGTTGATCTTCAAACTCTTCATGCAGATACGCCCTGGCTGGATACAGGTGTCGAATCTACAATCCATCACTCACAGATATGCCCTAGATAGATACAAGTATCGAATCTGGAATTGTGACAGTTGATAGTAATCATCTTTGGATTGACCTTTTCCTGAAAAGGCAAAACATTAGTTGTATGCAATGTCATGATGTATGAGATGCATGATGTCGTGATGTTCTCAAGAATAAATGAGATTGTGTGATATGATGCGTATATGCATGCGTCATGGTGTATGATAATGTGAAAAATGTATATGAATGTGTTTTTGTCTAGGAAAATAAATCCTTGACGACTGTCGGGAAATCAAATCTTGGGATGATGTTGAAGAGTAGAGTTCTTAGCTTCCGCTGGGGATCATGGTTGCAAGAATAAACCGGTAGGAGAAGATGACTCCGTTGGGGAATAAACTTGTTGGAGAGATCACTCTGAGGGGAATAAAAAAGGTGAAGAGATTACTCTGCATGGTATTACTCTGCGGGAAGAGATACTTCGCTGAGGTTTTGATGAGAACTCCGCTGGGGATTCCACTGATATGTTATGTTGGGAAATTTGATGAACTCTGCTAGGGATAGGAAGAACTTCGCCGAGGACGAATTTTCCGTGGTGATCAGCTGAGGATAACCCAGTTATAAGCCCTGGTGGGAAATAACCTTTGAATGAAGTCGGGGGGACGCGTTCGTACTCTGCAGGGGATAAGCTTTCAGAATCTACTGGGGATAAGCCTCAAGACCTGCTGGGGATATGGATTCCACTTTCCTGGGGAAACTTTGGATTGTACAGGGGAAAGGTTCCACTGGATGTCTTGTATTCCGCCGAGGAATGTTGAGATCTTCTGGGGGTACCCAACTTCCTTAAGGCTGACAGTAGACTAACTCTGCTTAGGGAGAGTATCGCTGACTTGCTAGGGGAACAAAGTTCCTTTTCGGGGCTGACAGGAGACCAACTCTTCCCGGGGAGAGTATTGCTGAATCTTGTCTTTCTCTGTGGGGAGTTGAGGTAACTTGGTTACATTCTTCAGCCGAACATACCTTGGTACCTTGGTGGATAGAGCAACCAGATTGCTTGGACAACTCTAAATTGCCCCTGTTTCTAATGTCAACTGTAATTAGTCCTTTGTTTCGCATGCAAATATTCATGATTAGCAATTAGCGTCAAATGCATATATCAAAAATGAACATTGGACGTTCTTTGCAAAACAAAACAGAAAAAGGAAAAAACAATGGGTAATTTTGTTTGAAAAATTGAACTTGTATTGACTTTGAAATTTTCCCGTAAATAGGCGTTTTATGTACAAGAGGCTGACGTCCTAGTAAGAGAACACCGCCGAACATCACAGAGTTTATACAATTTTGAAAAGGAAACAAAACAGCTATGTGAAAAATAATCCCACTGGGTTCCAACTCTGTTATCGCCTTTATGTCTCCAAGCGTCTCATCACTTTGCTGCTTAGTTGAAGATGAAACTGATTGATTTGGGTCATCTGAGCCCGATAGTTGATGCCGAATTCTGGATGCAAGGTGATCCAATGAGACATAGTATTACGCTTTATCCCTAACTTTTGCCTGGACCGCCCTTTCGGGTTTTCAGTCCACCGGGATACCCATTTTTGCCCAAGCCGCCTTTTCAGGTTTTCGACTTGCCGGGTGTACAGATTTTTTTCATTTCGTCCCTTATTTTTGCCCGAACCCTTTTGGTTCGCCGAGAAGCCCTTATTTTTGCCTAGGTGTGTCAACCTAGCGGGTCTTTGATCATGCGTAGTATCTTTTTACTATGTCTGCATTGGCAGGGTGAGGAAGGTCGTCACCATCCATGGTGGTTAGAATCATTTCTCCTCCTGAGAAGATATGTTTAACCACAAATGGCCCTTCGTACGTAGGGGTCCATTTGCCCCTGGGATCACCTTGAGGCAGAATGATGCGCTTGATTACCAGGTCTCCGACTTGATACTCTTGTCGTCTGACCTTCTTGTTAAATGCCCTGATCATCCGTTTTTGGTACGTCTGACCATGACAAATAGCAGTGAGTCTCTTTTCGTCAATTATGTTTAATTGGTCAAGCCGAGTCTGGATCCAGTCATCTTCGCTCAAACCTGCATCCTTCATTATCCGGAGAGAGGGTATCTGGACTTCAATAGGCAAGACTGCCTCCATGCCATAGACCAAGGAAAAGGGAGTTTCCCATGTTGACGTTCGTGCTGAGGTACGGTACCCATGAAGAGCAAATGGTAACATTTCGTGCCAATCTTTATAGGTCACTGTCATCTTCTGCACAATCTTCTTGATGTTCTTATTCGCTGCTTCTACAGCCCCATTCATCTTCGGCCGGTAGGGAGAAGAGTTGTGGTGTTGTATCTTGAATTGCTCGCAGAGCTCAGTGATCATCTTGTTGTTAAGATTAGTACCATTGTCCGTAATGATCCTCTCAGGTACACCGTATCGACATATTAGGTTGTGCCGAATGAACCGTGCCACGACGCTCTTGGTTACGGTAGCATAGGAAGCTGCGTCAACCCACTTTGTGAAGTAATCAATCGCGACTAGGATGAAGCGATGCCCGTTGGATGCTGTAGGTCGGATCTCGCCGATCATATCAATGCCCCACATTGCAAAAGGCCAAGGTGCTATCAAGACGTTCAGAGGAATCGGAGGAATGTGCACCTTATCAACATAGATCTGGCATTTATGACAAGTTCGAGAATGCTGATAACAGTTGGCTTCCATTGTGGACCAGAAATATCCTTCCCAAAGGATTTTCTTTGCCATGGTATGTCCACTGGAATGTGTTCCGAAGGTACCTTCATGTAGCTCCACCATGATCTTTTCTGCTTCAGTCTTATCCACACAACGCAGTAAGGTTGAATCATGGTTTCGCTTGTAGAGAATGCCATTGCTGAGGAAGAACTTTGCCGCAAACCTTCTCAGGAACTTCTTGTCATTAACAGATGCACCTTCGAGGTATTCTTGAGCTTCCAAGTACCTCTTCACTTCATAATACCAAGGTTTTTCTGTTACCTCTTCGGTCTCGAGATCGCAACAATGTGCAGGTTCATCTAACTTCCAAATAATGATCTGGGGCGCCTCGTTGTCCCATTTGACTTTGAACATAGAAGACATCGTATCCAATGCGTCCGCTAACTGATTCTCCTCTCTTGGGAAGTGTTCAAAAGTTATCTCCTCAAAGTGGGGAAGCAAAGTCAGCACATACTCCTTGTAAGGAATAAGATTTGGGTGTTTCGTATCCCACTCGCCTTTGACCTGATTAATCACGAGAGAGGAATCTCCGAAGACACTCAGAAACTTGATCCTTAAGTCGATTGCAGCTTGAAGACCCATGATGCATGCCTCATACTCCGCCATGTTGTTGGTGCAGTTGAAACACAACCGGGCGGTGAGTGGAGTATGAGTGCCTTTAGGGGATATGATCGCAGCGCCGATACCATTACCCAAAGCATTTGAGGCTCCGTCAAAGTGTATAGACCATCGGGATCCTTCCTCAGGTCCTTCATCCGGTCCAGGTACTTCACAATCAGTTACTACCATGATATCCTCGTCTGGAAATTCAAAATTCATTGACTGGTAGTCGTCCACTGCCTGGTGCGCCAAATGGTCTGCCAATACACTTCCCTTGATTGCTTTTTGAGTCGTGTACTGGATGTCATATTCCGTCAAGATCATTTGCCATCTTGTTATTCTTCCAGACAGAGCCGGCTTTTCGAATATGTACTTGATTGGATCCATTTTGGAAATCAAAAGAGTAGTGCGGGTCAACATATACTATCTCAGCCGGCGAGCAGCCCATACCAAAGCGCAGCAAGTTTTCTCGAGCAGTGAGTACCGGGTCTCACAGTCGGTAAACTTTTTGCTAAGGTAATAAATGGCGTGTTCTTTTCGGCCAGACTCATCATGCTGTCCCAGCACACACCCCATTGAGTTGTCAAGTACTGTCAAGTATAGTATTAGAGGTCTCCCTTCAACCGGTGGCATCAGAATGGGTGGCTCTTGGAGATACTCTTTGATTCTTTCGAAAGCGGCCTGACATTCATCGTTCCAACGTACTACTTGATCTTTCTTCAGCAGTTTGAAGATTGGTTCACAGGTGGCAGTTAGATGCGAGATGAATCGGGCAATGTAATTCAGACGTCCTAGAAAGCCTCTGACTTCTTTCTCTATCTTGGGAGTTGGCATCTCTTGTATGGCTTTCACTTTGGCAGGGTCCACTTGAATGCCTTTGTCGCTCACGATGAAACCTAGCAGTTTTCCAGATCTTACCCCGAAGGTGCACTTGTTTGGGTTCAACCTCAGCTTGTACAACTTCAGACGGTCAAACAGCTTCCGTAGATGGTCAAGGTGTTCCTCCTCAGTTTGAGACCATGCAATCATATCGTCGACGTATACTTCTATCTCGTGATGGATCATATCATGAAATAAAGCAACCATGGCACGCTGGTAGGTTGCCCCAGCATTTTTCAACCCAAAAGGCATGACCTTGTAGCAAAAGGTGCCCCACTGAGTAACAAAAGTGGTCTTCTCCATGTCTTCAGGAGCCATCTTGATCTGATTATAACAGGAGAAGCCGTCCATGAAGGAGAATACTTTATGCTGAGCAGTGTTGTCAACCAGCACGTCGATATGAGGCAGAGGGAAATCATCCTTAGGGCTGGCCCTGTTCAAATCCCTGTAATCAACACACATTCGGACCTTACCATCCTTCTTCGGCACTGGAACCACGTTGGCGACCCACTGAGGGTAAGAAGTTACTGCTAGAAATCCGGCATCAAATTGTTTCATAACCTCAGCTTTGATCTTCTCGGACATTTCTGGACGCATACGGCGGACCTTCTGTTTTACCGGAGGGCAATCTTCCTTGGTAGGCAGGTGATGAACCACAATGTCGGTATCCAACCCAGGCATGTCCTCGTAAGACCAGGCAAAGATTTCCACATAGTCATGCAGCATCTGAATCAACCGTTGCTTCACACTGAGCTCTAGATTGGCACCAATCTTGACTTCCTTTCTGTCTGTCTCAGTACCCAGATTTACCGTTTCCACTGGCTCTTCATGTGGCTGAATGGCCCTCTCTTCCTGGAGTAGCAGTCTTGCAAGTTCACCAGGCACTTCGCAATCATCTTCACCTTCGTCTTCGGCTAAGTTGATCGGATTTTCAAAGTCATAACTGGCAGTAGAAGAGTCGTTACCAGTGAGATCCAGAGTGGATTGGAACCTGTATAGGTGAGTGTGTGTAAATATAGCTGCTTTGCAATATATAACAAAGAAAGAAAAGGAGCGCAAGATTTTGAAATGCAACAAACGTCCAATGTTTTGATTAATGATATATGAAAATGACATACAAAAGCCCTCACAAATGAAGCTACGGTGCCCCAGGTAGGGCACCGAGCCATAAAAGTTTCAACATATTGTTTGTTACAAATTAAAAACAAAAGAGTTCATTACTGAGTGACAAAAGTAATAGGTGTGAAGTCTTTCGCAGTCCAGTTGCTTGGTCCACTGTCGGTTGTTGGGTAGCTCCAACTGTCGAATTCAGATTCCTCCACGTCGTCTTCAATAGCATTCACTACCGCGTTGGTGATGAATATAGGAGGTCTTCCAATCCTTGCCTTACGAACAGCCTTTTGAGCTTCTGCAGTGAAACCCACACCAAACTTGTCGGTCTTTGGAGTGAAATCAGGAAGTCGGCCCCAGTTTGCGCACTCACCCTTCTCAATAACAGCCCGGGCATCCTTCAAGGAAGCCATCTTCAAAGGAGGGTCTCCAATCACAGTTTCAGCTGATGCCAATGTCTGAGGCACCTCTTCAAAGTGCTGAAATGGAGTCTCAATGAATTCCCCATCCATCTCTATGTACCGGAACGAGTTAAGGTGGCTGACCATATACTCTTCTTCCCCTTGAACTGTAACAATTTTCCCTCTAACCGGGTACTTCAGCTTCTGATGTAGTGTGGAGGTTACAGCTCCAGCCTTGTGGATCCATGGACGACCCAGCAAACAAGAATAGGATGGTCGGATATCCATCACATAGAAAGTAGAATCAAAAACTTGAGAACCAACCCTGATTGGAATGTCAACTTCACCATGTACCATCCTTTTCGAACCGTCAAAGGCTCGGACAACAATGTTACTAGGCTTGAGCTCCAAACCCTCACAATCTAACCTGTCTAGGGCCTTCTTGGGCAGTACGTTCAATGAAGAACCGGTGTCTACCAACACATGGGCAAGAGTAGTGCCCCTGCATTCAATGGAGACATGCAGGGCGTCGTTATGGTTCTTTCCTTTGGCAGTCAGATCGGCGTCAGAGAAGCCCAAACCATTATCGGCAGTCAAGTTGGCCACACAATCGGTAAATTGATCAGCAGACGTTTCTTGTGGCACATGGGTCGTTTTCAGGAAGGAAATCAGGGCCTTGGCATGGGCCTCTGAACACAACAGCAGTGATAACATAGAAATCTTTGATGGGGTGTGCCCCAACTGCTCAACTACGTTGAAATCACTTTTCTTGATAATCTTGATGATCTCTTCCATCTCTTGCTGGGAAACTTCCACAGTGGTTGTCTTCGGTGCCTCCGGCAGGGCAGGCATATCAGTAACAATCCCTTTGCCCCAAGCGTCAGATGACTCGGCAGCAGGGGTAGAAACAGGAACTTGAAGGGAAGCAGGCACACTTGCAGGTGTGATGATAAGAGGTTTCTGAATAGCTGGTAGCGCAATATCTGGCGAGAACAGCCTACCACTGCGAGTAATCTTGGCAGGCCCGACGATGTTGCTGACACCGGTACTTGTATCAAACTCTTGCTTTACTCCAAGCACATAAACATCTGCCCCATAGTGCCATGGGACAACTTTGTCGGATGTATAAGGGAGAGGCCCTGGAACAGTGATGATGATGGGAGCAATCTTTTGAGTGGACATGATTTTGACAGGCTTCTTTGAAGAAGCCTTAGGAGGTTTGTTGAAAATGGTAACAATAGACACTTCTTCAGTAGGGACAGCAGGAACAGCAATCTTCTCGAACAAGATTTCTTTGCTATCCATCAGGCTTTGGATACCTGATTTCAGCAAAGGACAACCAACAGGTGAAACAACACATAGGAGGCAACCTTTATCACATCCCGGAAATAAACCGGCTAGCAACAAGTTCCTTTTGACAGTCAATAACGGAGTAACAATCTCTTCCACGGAGGCTACATACTGGTCTTCTTCCACAACATTCACTCCATGCTGGGGCATGGGAGCAGTTACAACATTGGGTCTTTCAGGCGCCTCAAAATGTATTTCTTTAGCATCAATAAGGTCTTGAACCTTATTCCTCAGAGCCCAGCAACCGTCAGTAGTATGCCCCGGGCTATCAGAGTGATAAGCGCAACGGGCGTTGGGGTTGTACTTTGGAGAAGTTGTGTTCACTACCTTTGGAGCTTCTTTGACAGTTACCAGATTGGTGGACAGCAGTTGCGGCAAAATCTGAGACAGGGTCATATTGAGCCGAGTGTACTGCCTTTTGGGTCTCTCACCCCTTGGTTGGTTAAACTGCTGAGGAGCAGCAGCAGGCTTTGAGATTACCAATGCATTGACAGCTTGGCGGCGTTCCGGCTTAACTTGTCTTCTGGGACCATAAACAGCACTGGCTTCCTTCTTGAAGGGCTTCTTTTCAGTACTCGCGGAGGCACCTTTCTGTATCTTCCCCGACTTGATACCAGCTTCTATTCTCTCACCAGTCAAGATCAAATCTGTAAACCCATCAGAAGAATTACCAATCAGATGGTTGAAGAATGGACCAGACAGGGTCCCTAGGAACATGTCAACAAGTTCACGGTCAGTCAGCGGTGGCTGCACCCTGCCAGCCAGGTCCCTCCACTTTTGCGCATACTCCTTGAATCCTTCGCCCGTCCGTAGTGACATACCCTGAAGTTGGGTACGCGTGGGAGCGAGGTCAGAATTGTACTGATACTGTTTATAAAATGCGGTAGCCAAGTCTTCCCAGTTTCGGATACTGGCTTCATCCAGCTGATAGAACCACTCGAGTTGAGCCCCTGAAAGGCTATCCTGAAAGAAATGAATCCACAGGTTCTTGTCTGCAGTGTAAGGTTGGATCTTCCTTACGTATGACCTGAGATGCATTTTTGGACAAGACAGCCCATCATATCTTGCAAAAACTGGCACTTTGAACTTCGGGGGGATCACAATTCCAGCAACTAATCCCAAATCTTCGAAATCTAAGCCGGGAACTCTTTGTAGCTCCATAGCTGCCAACCTGTCTTCCAAGCCTTTGTACTTATCATCGACGGGCGGGTATTGTTGCTCAGAGTAGTCCTCGTCTTCTTCAGCCTCTCCTTCTTCAGCTTCGGACTCAGACGGTACCGCAATCGCATTCCCTTTACTGGTTCCTTCTTCAGATGTAGGGGGAAATTCGAGCACTCTTCTGGCTTCACCCTCAAAACTTCTTCCTAGGGTAGCCACCCCGACTCTCTTCTTCTTCTTTTTCACTTGCTCTTTGTTCCTCAGCAGGGCCTTTAGATCCTCCTGACCCTTTGCCAAGGTCATCAGGAGATGTTGAAACTGTGAGTTTTGAGACTGCAAGTCCTTGACCGTCTGTTCGAGATCCATCTTACTGAAATAAATAGCAGAAAGATAAGGAAACCTGGTGTGGAGACCTGCTTATGCACATGATGAATGATATGTTTGTTTATGCAATGCATTCAAGGATTTCGAAAATTCAAAATTGTTGTAAACAAAAAAAGAACGCACGTCGTATTAATAAGAAGAAATTTGTCAGTACATAAACGCCCCATGGGCCAAATATTACAAAAAACTTCTCAAGGTAAAAAGACGTTGCGCATCCTCTTTGGTGCAATGTAGGTGTTCAGGGTCTCTTCCTCGTGGAGTCGGCGGGTAAGCTCCAAAACCTTCTTCTCACTGGCGTAGAAGCTGGCTTCAAAAGTATTATGTTCCTCCTTGAGTTGGATCCAACTCTTCTGCATCTCCTCCCACGATGTAGGCATGTCAGGATATAGGATGGTGTAGGGAACCTCTCCTTCCTTAACGGGCTCTTTAATCACAGGGAGAACGTGAGGGTAAGTCATCATTAGACTCTGGGCTCAGGTTCGTACCCACTTGAGGTAAGGCTCAACAGGGATGGAGTTCTTGTGTCCCAATGTCTTGCTGTCTACTTTGTTAGGCATCCTCCAAGCTCTGATGAATCTTTGGCGAAGTCCTTGCGCATCGTTGTCGAAGTCAAAAACTAGGTCAGGAATCAACATGTCGTGAGGGCCGTCCCTCCGTGCATATCCAAATTGTCTCAAATCTAGACAAGGGTTGTAGGTAATGCCTCCTCTAATGCCAAGTAATGGAACATTAGGGAACTCTCCACAATGATCGACGATGATGACATTTTCTCTGGACCGAGAACACCAATGTACATCAGAGTGAGTGAGGGTCATCAACCGTTGTGACCACCTTAGGCCTTGGTCATTCTTCAAGACAGATTGTGGAAGGTGCGAAATAAACCACCTTGCAAGGAGAGGAGTACAGCACATGAGAAAACCCATCTTTCTCATTGTTCGTGTGTAAAATGAGTGAAGAATGTCCCCAAGCAATGTTGGTACTGGATTTCTGGATAAGAAGATTTTGACGGTGTTGACATCTACAAGCTGGTCAGGATTTGGGAACAAGACCAACCCATAAATGAGGAGTGCCACAATTTCTTCAAAGGCTTGTAGGTCCAATGAATTCCAACACTCTTGTGCCTTCTCAAACAAGAATTTTGCTAAGAAGCCTTTGGCACCGCTTCTAGTTTCCCAATGCCCCTTGATGTCAGATGGTTGCAAGTGTAGTGCTTGAGCAACATCTTCAGGCTTTGGTTCTTTTTCCGTACCGTTGTAGGGTAGTTGATTAAGAATAGGAATTCTCAGGAGTTGAGAAAATTCCTCCAAAGTGGGCACCAATTGGTAGTCGGGGAAAGTGAAACAGTGGTGAAGGGGGTCAAAGAACTGGAACAACACCTTTACCATATCCTCTTCAATGCTGGTGTTGACTAGGCTGAGCAGTCTACCATGTCTTTCACTGAAGGGAGAGCTTTCGGGAATTCTTGATGTGAGCTCCTTGAGTTGAGGAGGGATTCTCACAAGGTTGACTTGGATGGTTTTCCTGCGAGGAATTTCCATGACCTACAAAACAAGAACAAAGATGAAGATCTAAACCCTTGAAATGGTTAGTGTATGCATATGATGCTTTATGATGCTTCATGATGTATGCACAAACATATGTACAAGAAAATCACACAAAACCCTAGTTTCAGGCTTGCATGGGGTTTCATAGGTAAGTACCCTCTTGAGTGTAGTTGGCTTAAAACCTGTCCTATAAATAGTAACCGGGTTCTAAGGAGCTCAATATCACTGGATTGTTTTCCATGTTCATTGTTTTGGTTTAGCCACTTAACTAGCGACCAAAATATTCCAAGAAAACAACCCTCAACGAGTGTAGTATCGAGTATCTACCAACTTCGGACTGCACCAAAGCCGGTCATCTCACTACCCCTAATGAAAGGCCAAGATGGTCAAGTAAGGTTCTAGGTCATTAGTGCTTAGTGACATCACTCAGCGGCCCCGTACTCTCCTTGATTGAACTCAAGGGTTACCGGTACTCACAAATATGTCACACTAATATAGCTATTGCTTCAACCGTGTCGGTATACCCCGCACAGTTTCCACAACGTATTGCTATCTATGAATGTTTCCCCAAATCCGGGTGTAGGATTTCAAACCCAAATAAGAGAGCCAAGGTATAAAGCAATCAAATCAAACAATTAGTCATGCAAGAGGGTGATCTAATCCCTAAGGTTACTCCACTTTTAAAATTTCCCCACCAGAGTCGCCAGTTCTGTGATACGGTGGGAGAACTGACTTGGGTTTTGCGTTTGTTTTCGCAAATGTTTCGGTTGAGCAAGAGTCGCCACCGACTTTTTATTTTATCCTAAGGAAAGGTTAAAAAGCACAGCAAAAACCTTTGAGATGTTTTCTTGGGTTCGGGGAGTAGATTATAGAAAGGGAAGGTATTAGCACCCTTTCTATACATGGTTATCCATGGGCTCTTAGTTACTTGCTTAGATCAACTTGCCTTGATTTTCAATTGTTTGAAATTGTGCTTTCAATTGTTTGAAATGGTGCTTTGTGTGTGGGTTTTGAAAATGTTTTGAACAGAGGCCAATGTGGTGGCAACCTTTGTAATGATCCATGTTGGGATGTATACAAAGATGTACTATCTTTAGAAAAGTTTTCAATGTTTTTGAAATTTTTTTTGAAAGTGTGTTGTGATGTGTGTTTTGAAAAATAGGCAAGTGTTTTTGTTTTGCAAATTGGCAAGTAACCAAGAGCTATCTACCCTAAATTTCTCAAAGATCTTTCCTATGTTTTTTAACCCTTTTAACAATTTTGTTCCACCATTGTATTTGGTGGACAATCTTGTGTTAGGATGTGAACGGGACGGGCGCGGGTCATCATTTAGACCATGATTGCAATGGTGCCAAGTGTCTTTAGGCAATTTTTCCTTTAAGGGACTTGATCATTTTTAGGCAACTTTCGAAAGCGTCATCGAGGGACTATGATCATTTGATATTGTTTTTGTTTTGCCAAAGACACCTAACATGCAACATGGCCCATTTTGAAGGCAACAAGTGGATTAACCCTAGGGGTGTAAGTGTGATTGGCGTTTGTTCATTTTCATGCTTTTATCTTGGAATTAGGTCTAACTATTGTTGGTTGATTTTTGCATACAAAACCCTAAGTCTATCATGGCATATTTAGAAAGCTTTTAAATGCGAAGTTTAAAGGTCCTAAATTATTACAGCACAATTATGGGATGGGGGGGTACAAATGTTCAAATGGGGATATTTTAGCAAGAAATTTAAATCTAAACTATTACAATCCAAATGGAATTTACAAGGTATTTAATTGCACAAATAGAAATAAAATAAATATGCAAGATGCAAAAAATGATTTTTTATATGTATGTAAAAGGTATTTTTTATGTGTCAAATAAAACAAAAATAAAAAGTATTAATTTTGGATTTTTTCATGTTCTAGGGCAAAACCCTAATTTTGCAAATAAAATGTATTTATTATTTATTATATGCAATATTTATTAATTATGTACAAAAAAATAAATAAAAAGGAAGTGTATTTGTAAAAAAAAAAGTAAATTTGAGGTCAAATATTAATAAAATAAAAAATGTATTATTTTTGTATTTTTAACCTAAATATTGTAATAAATATATAAGTATTTATATTATTTACTAAATATATTAAATATGTACAAAAATAAAATATTTAATATTTGCAAAAAAAGTATATTTTTTTTATAAAATGTTTTCAAGAGATGAAATAAAATAAAAATCAGAAAATAAAATGGTTTGTATTATTTTAGTATTTTAAACAAAAAAGTATATATGTTTATTTATATGTACAAACTTAAATAAAAACAAACAAAATTCAAATAAAAATGCAAAAATGGTTGAAAAAATGTTTTTAATATTTTTTATGTTTTGTCAAAAAATAACAGGTCAGAATAAAAAAGAAAAAGTCAAAAAATGATAAAAATAAACATAATGGGCCAAGGGGGTGTATGTGTGAAAATGTGGTGCAAAAAGGAAAATATCTCAGGCCCAGCCCAAGGATGGTTGTCTTCAACCTCCAGACAATTTTCAAAACAAAAACGCGTGTTTTCTTCCTTCCCTGCTATCTTCTGATTCCTTGATTTTCAATAAAAACTTACAACACCAAAGTTATAGAGCATCATGTCACGATTCTAAACATATAAAGAAGTTGACCTAACTCTCAGAAATGAGAGAGAATTTCTTCTCCCTCAATTCCTGACCTAAGTTTTTTCTAATGTTCAGGTTCCAAATTCTCTCAGTACATGCAATATAAATGGAAAGTAATTATATGTGTAGTTTCAGGGCCATGAGTAGAGCATTTTTTATTCATAAACCTAAGGCTAACTCTTCCTAGATTGAGAGATAGAAGTCCAAAGTTTTACCTTTTCAGCTGGAATCGTGTGCAATAATGGAGGTACTTTCAAGGCAACGTGATGACTTGTACAGCTTGCTTGAAGTTCAGGGATGCTTCTCCAATGCTTTGTGTGCTTTGAATCTTGCTGAATCACTCCATGGAAGTCAACCTGCAAGAGAGGAAAATGAAAATGGCCAACTATGCTATGGTTGTTACAGTCTGTATCTAAGGTTGGGAATAGCTTGTATGGATGTTATTGAATGTGTTTGAGGTGGTTTGGATGAAAACGTACGAGGGAAATGAGCTGTGCCACTCAAGCTGCAGGGATGCCCTGTTTTGTGCAGTTCAATGGTGTTTTGATGAATGATGGGGTTTGGAAGGTGGTTAGCTCGTGCCTTAGCTCAGGCTTGATGTTTGGAATGTGTTCAACAACTTTGCTTAGGCTTGTGTTTGCAGCAATGTGAGATGTGTTTCAAAATACAAGGTTTCTTCTATGTCAAGCAAGGAAATGTGTTCTTGGATATAAGCCAATACAATGCCTCAATCTATGCTGCACATTTGAGTCTTGATCAGTGGGATATGTCCATGAATCTTGTGCCCAAAGATATGGCCTGTACTTCTTGATTTGCAAACTTGACATAAAGTTCACCTTTTCAAAAATGGATAACTTGTTTTTTCTAATTAAGGCTTAATTCTTCATGCAATGACCAAATGCACAAAATAATGTCTTGGCACAATGGATTGGCATTTAATTATTGAGTAAGAAAAGGATTAGATGCCTGTAACTAGCTTAAAACATGATGAGTTCAAAAATGCAAAGTTATGGACATGGAAATGGCTCATGAACAAAGTGAGTTTTGCCCATATTGACAAATTCGATTCTCCCTAACCACAAGGGTATTTGAGAAGTTCTTGGACATTTTGGAAAGCTTGGAATGTGTACTACAATCCATCTTCGTAATGCAAGTTGATATTCCAAGTGGAAGCATGTGAAAAGTGGCCATGAAGTTAGGCAAAAATCCTGCCTAAAATAGGTCAAAATTTTTCTAAGTTAGGAATGTTTTGCACCCCTATTCCAAAAATCATAACTTGAGCTACAAGCTTCTTTTGAGGAAACTTTGTGAATCAAAGTTGTAGATTTTGAAATGGACTATAACTTTCATGTTTTGAGTTTTGTTTGAATCCAAATTTATCTTGATGAAAAGATGGGACAAAGTTAGGAAAAAATTAGGAATTTTCATAACTTAGAAAAATTCTAAGTTATGAAATTTCTTCATTTCAAACCCTAATTTGTGATTTTTGATTTCTTGATGAACAAGTTTCATGATTTGACATGTTTTGATGAAAAATGAATCTTGACACTTGATTTTGACCAAAAAGTCAAAGTTTGACTTTTCAGTATACAGTCAAATTTGGCTCAGTTGACTGGAAAATTCATCTGTCAATCTTGTGCATTTGGGATCTTTTGAAATTGTTGAACATGTCAAGACAATGCCATTGGGTCCTTGAGTTCATATGTGAGCTTGGTTTGCCATTGGTTAGGTCAAACAGTCAAAAATTGCCTTTGTGCAGTCAAAACCCTAAAAATGACCATTTTGCCCTTTTGGTGATCTGATCAAATTTCTTGTGGAATTGTGATCCAAACTTGACCAAATGGTTCATATGAGTTCATAATGTTGATGTGGGTCAAATTTCATGAGGTTTGACTGTCAATTGACCACAATTGACTTTTTCCCCAATACAGCTGATTTCTAGGTCAACTGTCCAATTGACTGGGCAAAGATTGGAATCAAGGCTTGAAACTTGGTATGAATAAACTTGTGAGTCCAACATGAAGCATGAAAGTCATCTTGTGCATTTTAGGTCAAAACATCTTTGTGCAAACACAAACCCTAATTTGGGTCAACAGTGCAAGGAGGAGTCTTGAGCAGAGCAAACCCTAACTTGATCTTGAGCTCCAAGGGTCTTGTGGTGAGAAAATATTGAGGAAATAGGAGGTAAAATTTTGGGGTACAACACTATCATCAGCACTTCCAGCCCAATCAGCATCACAATAACCAGTCAGAGTTGGTTCACAGCCATGAGAGTATAGCAAGCCATAGTTGTAAGTTCCACTTACATACTTCAAAATTCTCTTCACTTGGTTGATATGACTGACTTTAGGATCAGCTTGGTATCTTGCACAAACTCCAACTGCAAAAGCAATGTCAGGTCTGCTGGCTGTTAAGTACAACAAACTTCCTATCATGCTTCTGTATAGACTTTGGTCCACCTTAACCCCACTTGAATCTTTGGATAGCTTTAAATGAGTAGGTGCAGGAGTCCTTTTGTGACTGGAATTCTCCATACCAAACTTCTTGACAATGTTCTTTGCATACTTGCTTTGAGATAGAAAGATTGAGTCCTCCATCTGTGAGACTTGCAGTCCAAGAAAATAAGTCAGTTCTCCCATGAGACTCATTTCGAATTCAGCCTGCATCTGGTCAGCAAAATGTTTAACCATTTGTTCTAACATTCCCCCAAACACTATGTCATCAACATATATTTGAGCTACCATTAACTTCCCTCCTTCATTTTTGACAAAGAGGGTTTTATCCAAGCCTCCTTTTCTGTATCCTTTGTCTGAGAGAAATTTTGTTAACCTGTCATACCATGCTCTAGGAGCTTATTTTAGGCCATATAGTGCTTTCCTCAATTTGTAGACATGATCGGGGTGGTTTGGATCCACAAAACCTTTAGGCTGTTCCACATAAACTTCCTCATTTAAGTACCCATTTAGGAAGGCACTTTTTACATCCATCTGAAATAGCTTGAACTTCAGGAGACAAGCAATTCCCAATAGGAGTCTGATAGATTCCAGTCTGGCTACAGGGGCAAAGGTCTCATCAAAATCAACCCCTTCAACTTGAGTGTATCCTTGGGCAACAAGTCTTGCCTTATTCCTAGTGACAACTCATTCAGCATCTGATTTGTTCTTGTATATCCATTTTGTGCCAATGATGTTTGTTCCCTCTGGTCTAGGAACTAACTCCCAAAATTCATGTTGCTTAAATTGGTTCAATTCATCTTGCATTGCATCAATCCAATATTCATCAGTTAAAGCCTCCTTAACATTTCTTGGTTCAATTTTAGACACAAAGCAAGAGTTTGAGATGATTTCTCTAGATCTTGTAATGACTCCACTGTTAGGATCCCCTATGATGAGTTCTTTAGGATGATCTTTCTGAATTCTGATGGAAGGGATTTTGCTAGCTTCCTTGGATTCAGAGTCTGCTGTAGTGGTGTTAGGAAGGTCATTCTATTGAGTTAGAGTCTCAAAGAATGTCTCAACATTACAAGGGACATCTGTTTCTTCATGATAATCATCAACTATGACATTTATTGATTCCATCATGACTTTGGTCCTGGAATTG
Source organism: Vicia faba (assembly GCA_948472305.1). NCBI lineage: Eukaryota > Viridiplantae > Streptophyta > Magnoliopsida > Fabales > Fabaceae > Vicia > Vicia faba. The sequence goes on along the minus strand of OX451740.1, from coordinate 986,120,482 downwards.
AATACCCTATAAGCTCTACTGTTGGAGGAGTATCCTAGAAATATACCTTCATCACTTTTAGGGTCCAGCTTTCTCCTTTGTTCACGATCTTCCAGAATATAGCATTTGCTGCCAAATACATGGAAGTACTTCACAATTGGCTTTCTTCCTTTCTAGAGTTCATAAATGGTGGATGAGGTTCCCTTTCTCAAAGTGACTCTGTTATGGACATAACAGGATGTATTCATAGCTTCAGCCCAAAAATGAATAGGAAGTCTTTTGGCATGTATCATAGCTCTGGCAGATTCCTGTATGGTCCTATTTTTCCTTTCTACAACTCCATTTTGTTGAGGAGTTATAGGAGAAGAGAATTCATGACTAATTCCTTCTGAGGAACAGAACTCATTAAACTTACTGTTTTCAAATTCCTTTCCATGATCACTTCTGATTCTGACAATACACCCTTCTTTTTCTCTTTGAATTCTTTTGCACAGTTCTTTAAAAACTTCAAACACATCAGATTTTTCCCTAATGAAGTTAATCCAGGTGAATCTGGAAAAATCATCCACAACAACATAGACATATCTTTTTCCACCAAGACTTTCCACCTGCATTGGTCCCATCAGATCCATATGTAGAAGTTCTAGAACCTTAGAGGTGGTCAGATGTCTTGACTTTGGATGTGACATCCTAGTCTGCTTACCAACCTGACATTCACCATAAACTCTCCCTTCATCAATTTGCAGTCTTGGAATCCCTCTGACTGCCTCCATGAATATAATCCTTTTCATTCCTCTTAGATGAAGGTGGCCAAGTTTTTGGTGCCACAGTTTCACCTCTTTTTCTTCTTTGGCAATAGAACACACAGTGGAGTAATTAGTGTTCTCAGGTTCCCACAAGTAACAGTTGTCTTTAGATCTGACTCCTTTCATTATAATTTCTTGTTTTTCATTAGTTACGAGACATTCAGATTTTGAGAAGTTGACCTTGAATCCTAGATCACATAATTGACTGATACTAATGAGATTAGCAGTCAGGCCTTTTACCAATAGTTCTTCATTTAGATTTGGAACTCCAGGGCAGTCCAAGTTACCAACTCCTTTGATTTCTCCTCTAGCACCATCTCCAAAGGTCACATAACTAGTGGTGTGAGGTTTGACATTTTTTAGAAGGTTCTTGATTCCAGTCATGTGCTTAGAGCACCCACTGTCAAAGTACCAGTCTTCCTTTGCAGAGACTCTAAGGGAAGTGTGGGCTATCAGGGAAGTAGCCTTTTTCTTCCATTGTGGAGTATGTGGTACCTTGTTAGACTTAGGTTTGACACCTGGGTTCTGATTAGGGTATCCATACAATCTGAAGCAGAATGGCTTTATGTGACCAAACCTCCCACAATGATGACATCTCCATCTTTGGTATTTTTTCTTCATATTTCTCTGTTCCCGATGTTGAGTGCTGTGTTGTGACATCTGCTTTGACATTTGTTTATCAGGCCTGATCTTCTTGTCTGCACCAGATTTCTTTGCTGCCACAAATCCTAGACCAGACTTGTTTCCCACATTTTGTCCAACCTGAAGGATTTCTTCCAATTTGTCAGTTCCATTTGTCAGCATCTTGACATATTTGGTCATCTGGTTCAGTTTTGAGTTCAGCATTTGAACTTCCTCTTCTAGATGACTTATAGTTTCAATGTCTGCCCTTTTTTCAGCCTCCAACTTTATTATGAGTTTTATTTGTCTCTCATTTTGCAGACAAACTTCAGCACTTCTGATACATAATTTCTTGTAGGTATCATCCAGTTATTCAAATGTCACTTCCTCATCACTAGTGTCACTTTCAGAGGTACAAACACCAATTAGTGCAGTAACTAGTTTGACAGATTCTTCTTCAGAATTACTTTCTGAATCACAGTCAGACCAGGTAACAGACATTCCTTTCTTTTGTTTCTTAAGAAAGGCAGGACATTCAGCTCGAATGTCCCCATATCCTTCACATCCATGACATTGAATTCCTCTGCTTTGATTTCCCTTCTCTTCAGAACTTGGTTTTCTGCTGAAGTCATAAGATCTGTTAATGTCAGAAGAAATGTTCTTAACATTTGACCTTGACTTTGGATCCATTTTATTGATGAGTTTGTTGAATTGTCTTCCAAGCATAGCTATAGCTTCTGAAATACTTTCTTCTTCATCCTCCTTGTTTTCATCTTCAGTGTTGGATACAAGTGCTATGCTCTTGTTCTTCTTGTCAACATTTTCACTGATCCCCATCTCAAACGTCTGAAGAGACCCGATGAGTTCATCCACCTTCAACTTGCTGATATCCTGGGCTTCCTCTATAGCAGTTACCTTCATTGCAAATTTTTTAGGCAAGGATCTGAGAATCTTTCTCACCAGTTTTTCTTCTGACATCTTTTCTCCCAATGCTCCTGAGGTGTTGGCAATCTCCAAGATGTTCATGTGAAACTCATGAATGGTTTCATCTTCCATCATCCTTAGGTTCTCAAACTTGGTAGTCAGCATCTGAAGCCTTGACATTTTTACTTTGGATGTGCCCTCATGGGTAGTTTTGAGAGTGTCCCAAACTTCCTTGGCCAGTTCACATTGATGTACCAGTCTGAATATGTTTCTATCAATTCCATTGAACAAGGCATTTAAAGCTTTGGAATTACCCAGGGCTAACTCATCTTCTTCTATGCTCCATTCTTCCTCAGGCTTCAGACTGATTGTCCCATCTTTCTCAGTTATGGTGGGATGGTTCCATCCTTTGTCAGCAGCTCTCCAAGCCTTTTTGTCCAGTGATTTTAAGAAGGAAATCATACGAGGTTTCCAGTAGTCATAATTTGATCCATCCAGAATGGGTGGTCTGTTTCCAAAAACTCGTTCTTTGTCCATAGTGCCAGAAAGTGATATCCCTAGATCTCACCCAGTAATACAGGCAGGGTACCTGCTCTGATACCAATTGAAATTCTGGCAGCAGATACTCAATGTCACAGTGAATGTTATGACACCGTATCTGACTTTCTATAAGACAGTAAATAAAAACAGTAAATAACACAATCAATTGTTTACCCAGTTCAGTGTGAAACAACACCTACTCTGGGGGCTACCAAGCCAGGGAGGAAATCCACTATAAGAGATATTAATTCAGGAATAAACCAACCAGTTTATCTCCTTCACTTAAGACCTACCCAATGCAACTTCAATCTAAGTTCAACTTAAACCTGAGTTCCTACTCACTCCCCCTCAATCACAGCAGTGATACTTAAACAATTGACTAATGAAATAATGAAGACACTCTTCAGAACATACACTTGATTATGCTTCACAGCTTTTAATCAAGTAACACAAGCACTCGTGCTTCACAGCTTTGAGTGATACATAAACCTAACTTGACTTTGCTTCAAAGCTTTAGTCAAGAGACACAAACACTCTTGCTTCAAAGCTTTGAGTGATACAAAAACCCTTACAATCAAAACCTATTCCAAGTCACTTATCACAATGATACTTGCTTGGATTACAGCAGTTAAAACTATACAACTCCTAATTGATCTTCTGTCTAAGAGTTAATTTCCAATCAGCTTTCCTGTTGAATATATATGCAGTTGTTTCTTCAGTTAGGGCTTCCACGAAAAGCTAGGGTTAATTAGGGTTAACCTCAAGACTTGGTCACAAGACTTTATCAACCAGATTAGGGTTGAGCTAGGTTAACCTAAAGTACACGTGAGATTCTGTTCTGGAATGAAAGAACCAACTTCCTGAAAAATCTCAGAATTAACCAAACTGTATAACTGTTAGATCAGTACAGGATGTCTTAACATTTGTTATGACATCAGAATTCCTGTTTACTGATTTTGGTAGAAAGTAATAAATGTGATCATTGCAAAATGCTCAGATACACACTCATAAACAGCAGCTACTGTATGCCATACTTTTTCTGCATAAAGTACCTAATAATCCAGAATGTTATGACATCAGTCATGACATTCACACACATGGTTTTACCAAAAATACATGCTAATAACTAAACACTTACATCCTCGATTTCCAGCATTAGTAGTGTTGGTAGGGATAAAAGCAGGGGTTGTGTCGTTTTTGTCAATAGGAGCACTTGCAGATATGATTATTGGTACAGAGGTGACCTTTGGAGCAGCCATGGGTCCAAAAACTGCCTTTGGGGGGGCAATTTCTGGAGAGAAGATTCTACCGCTTTGGGTAATCTTACTGGTTCCGGCAATATTGCTAATGTCAGAGTCTTCTTCTTCGGAGTTTATTTCTTCGGCGGCCAGCCCATCTTGTTTGATGCCATGGTAGTAGATGTCTCCACCGTAATTCCACGACACAGTTTTGTCTGATTCATACGGGACTGGCCCAGATATTGTGATTATAAGAGGAGTAGTTTTTGGAACCGATGTAATTCTAACGGATCTTTTGGGGACCCTGGAAGAATTGGTGGAGATGGTTATGATTGAAACGTCTTTAACAAGAACATGTGAAACAGGAGTACTTTCAAACAGAATCTCTTTGTTGTCTATCAAGCGTTGAATGCCTGTTTTCAACAAAGGGCAAACAGTTGGTGAGGATAAGTAGAGATGGAAGTCTTCATTACAACCCGAGAATACGCCGACTTTTAACAAGTTTATCTTAACGATTGGGAGTGGAGTCAAGAGTTCATCAACTGTGGTAACAAACAAATCTTCTTCAATCGCATTGGTGTTGTGACCATGCCTGGGCATAGGAGCAGAAATGACGTTTGGCTTCTCGGGCGCATCAAACTCAATCTCTTTTGCCTCTATAAGGTCTTGAATCTTGTTTTTCAGGGCCCAACAGTTGTTAGTGTCATGACCCGAACTTTCGGAATGATATGTGCATCTGACATTTGGGTGATAATGAGGGGACGCTGTGTTGGGGTTCTTTGGAGCTTCTTTTAAAGTTACCAAATTGGATTTCAGAAGGTGCGGTAAAACCTGGGATAAAGTCATATTGATTCTGGTGAATTGTCGGACTGGCCTCTCCACCCTCGATTGATTACTTCTTGGTTGATCAAATGTAGGCTTTGAGATCATAACAGCTCCTACCATTGGTCGTCGTTCAACTCTCCCTTGGTTCCTTTATGGATAAACAGCAGATACCTCCTTCTTTCCAGTGAAAGGATTTCTCACAATTGTAGAGGAAGATGAATCCTTCTGAATATTTCCACTTTTTATGCCAGCTTCCATCCTCTCTCTAGTTTATATTAACTCAGTAAATCCTGCAGATGAGCTCCCAATCAGATGGTTGAAGAAAGGGCCCGATAGAGTGCCTAAGAACATATCCACCAACTCCCTTTCAGACAGAGAGGGTTGCGCTCTCCCAGCTAGATCTCTTCATTTTTGCGCGTAATTCTTGAAACCCTCATTTGAAGCCATAGCCATACTCTGAAGTTGAGTACGGGTAGGCGCCAAATCAGCATTATATTGATATTTCTTATAGAAAGTTGCGGCAAGATCTTCCCAGTTATGGACGTTGGCCCTTTCCAATTGGTAAAACCAATCGAGTTGTGTTCCAGATAGGCTATCTTGGAAAAAATGCACCAACAGGTCTTTATCGGCGGTGTGCAGCTGGATCTTTCTCACATATGATCGGAGGTGCATCTTAGGATATGACACTCCATCATATTTTGCAAACAACGACACTTTGAACTTTGGCGGGATCACAATTCCCGACACTAGTCCCAATTCTTCAAAGTCTAGACCTGGCACCTTTTGTATTTCCATAACGCTCAAACGATCTTCAAGATGTCTGTACTTATCATCAGCTGGAGGATATTGTTCCTCAGAGTAGTCTTCCTCTTCTTCCTCCTCTTCAGATTCTGACGGAACCGCTGTTTCCTTTCCTTTCCCTTCTCCTTCATCGGAGGTTGTTGCGAAATTCAAGGTTCTTCTAGTCTGTCCTTGAAACCTTCTCCCCATGTTCAAAACCCCAATGACCTTCTTTGTTTTCTTCTTTCTTTCTTCAGCTAACAGAGTCTTCAACTCTTATTTCCCCTTGGCTAGTGTTGTACCCCAAAATTTTCCCTCTCATTTTATCAACTTTTCTCCTCACAAGGCTCTTGGAACTCAAGATCAAGCTAGGGTTTGCTCTGCTCAAGACATCTCCTTGCACTAATGACCTAAACTAGGGTTTGAGTTTGCACAGGGATTTTTGGACCTTCAATGCTCAAATTTACTTTCATATTTCATGTTGGACTCATAAGTTTGTCCATACCAAGTTTCAAGCCTTGAATCAAATTTTTGTCCAGTCAATTGGACAGTTGACCTAGAAATCAGCTGTATAGGGGAAAAAGTCAACTGTGGCCAATTTACAGTCAAACCTCATGAATTTTGACCCACATCAACATTATAAACTCATATGAACCATTTGATCAAGTTTGAACCATAACTCCATAAGAAATTTGATCAGATCACCAAAAGGGCAAAATGGTCATTTTTAGGGTTTTGACTGTACAGAGGCAATTTATGATTTTTTGACCTAACCAATGGCAAATTAGGCTCAACCATAGACTCAAGGAATCAATGGAATCATCTTGACCTATTCAACAAGTTCAAAAGATCTCAAATGCATAGGATTGGCAGATGAATTTTTCAGTCAATTGAGCAAAATTTGACTGTACACTGAAAAGTCAAACTTTGACTTTTTGGTCAAAATCAAGTGCCAAGGGTCATTTTTCATCAAGATGTGTCAAATTATGAAACTTGTTCATCAAGAAACCCAAAATTGCAAATTAGGGTTTGAAATTGAAAATTTTCATAACTTAGAATTTTTCTAAGTTATGAAATTTTCTTAATTTTTCCTAACTTTGCCCCACATTTTCACCATGATGCAAATGGATTCAAACAAAACTTACAACATTAAAGTTGTAGTCCTCCACAAAGTCTACAACTTTGATTCACAAAGTTTTCTCAAAAGAAGCTTGGCTCTCAAGTTAAGATTTTTGGAACAAGGGTTCCTAAAACTTTTAACTTAGAGAAATTTTGCCCTAGTTTAGGCAGGATTTTGCCCTATCTTCTTGGCCATTTTTCACATAGTTCCACTTGGAGTCTCAAGTTGAATTTCAAATATGGAATATAGAGCATGTTGCAAGATTTCCAAATTGTCCAAGAACTACTCAAACACATTTGTGGTTAGGGAGAATCGAATGCTTGAAGTTGGCAAAAACTCACTTTGTATCCATGGAAAATTCATGTTCACTCAAGTGGCATTTTCAAACCAGCATGCCTTGTACTAGTTTGTAGGCCTCTAAACCATTTCACACACCATAATTTAATGCAAATCCATTGAGCTAATGCATTATCTTGGCCATTTGGACATTGTACACAAAACTAAGCCCTAAGTAGAAAAAGGCACATTTCCATTTTTTGCAAAAGTGTGCTTTATGTCAAACCATTATCCCTTGAACATTGGTCCATATCTCAGAAGTCAAATCAAATCCACAAATTGCAGGGGCCAAGAGGATTGTATGCAGCATATTTGATGGCTTGTACAGGCCTGTAATCACAATTTCCCCATTCCTTGCTTCACAAAGAAGAAACTTGTCAAAATCCTCACAACTTGGAAACCAGCCATTGTTAGCTTACACAAACATTTCAAACATATTTCACACAACCCTTTGAGCAAGAAACATGAGTACTTGAGCCGCAAAACCTCCCATAGCCAGAAATCACACTTCTTTGGCAAAACAGGGCAGGTGCTGTAACTTGAGTTCTCCAGCTCATTTGGCTTGTGTGTTTTTCCCCTTTTTGCTTCAAACACCTTCCGTTCCACTCACACAAGCTATCCCAAACCTCCATTGCCAACTGTAACTCCATTTACAGTGTTCACCATTTTCATTTCAAGCTTGTGCAGGTTGAGTTCTAGAGGTTGATTTAGGGACTTTCAAGGCAAGCTAGCTATTGGAAAAGATCAAGTGAAGTTCAGGCAAGCTGTCAGACACCTCAAAACTTGTTGAGAAGCACTGCATTTCCCTACACAAATCCAACTGAAACAGGTTTTTCCTCACTTTCTATCTCTCTATTTAGGAACATTTAGCCTTAGGTTTGTGAATAAAAAATGTAGTGTTCATTGCTAGGAAGCCATACATATGCTCAGCTTTCATTTATATTAAGTGTGCTAGGAGAATTTCATCCATGAACATGCTGAAAAAACTAGGTCAGATTTTAGGGCCAGAGAAATTCTCTCTGGTCTTTGAGAGTTAGGATTAATGCTTTATATGGTTAGAATCATATTGAAATTCTCTACAAGTTTGATGTTGTGAGTTTTGGCAAAATATCACGTTTACAGGATGTTCAAGTTTGTATAACAGGCGCGCGTTTTTTCAAAAGGATGGAGGAAGAAGATGAAGTGGTGTGCTGGGCTTGGCCTGACTTGCTTCTAACACCCCTCTTTTCATTTTTACACCCCCTAGCCCAATTTCTTATATTTTTACATTTTTGCATTTTTGTTTTCTTTTCTGATTTTGTTTTTTTATTTCCAAATATAAAAAATGCCTAAAAAATATTTTCATAATTTTTTACATTTATTTAGCATTTTATTTTAATTTTTCTAATATAGAAAACATTTTAAATACTTTTGTATTATTTACTTAAACTTGAAAATAATATGTAATTTATACTTTTATTTTTATTTCTTATTTTTATTCACACTGAAAATATTATTAAAAATATAATTTATTTTTGTATATATTTTATTTTATATTATACATATTTAATATATTTATATATATATATATATATATATATATATATATATATATATATATATATATATATATATATATATATATATATATATATATATATATATATATATATATATATATATATATATATATATATATATATATATATATATATATATATATATATATATATATATATATATATATATATATATATATATATATATATATATATATATATATATATATATATATATATATATATATATATATATATACTTTTATTTTATTAAATACTTAGAATAAAAATATAAAAATATTACATTTTTTATTTTTATTATTATTCACACTAAAAAATACCTTTTCTTAGTATATTTTATTTTTACACATATTAATATATTTTTTGTATATAAAATATATATAGTATTTATTTTTCTTAAAGAAATTAGGGTTTACCCTTAAAACAAATGAAATTAATCTTTTTTTATTTTATTTCTCTATACTTTTTTACATCAAAAATAATTTTACATACATAGGTAAACAAAAAACCTTTTTTTTTGCATAATACATATTATTTGATATTTATTTATTTTGTTTATTTAAATATTATTCATTTAAATATGTATGCCTTATGATTCAATTTGGATGTAATAGTAAACTAGGGTTTATATTTCTTGTCAAATACCCTCCATTCAAAATTGTACCCCCATCCCTATAAACATGTTGTAATAGCTTAGAACTATAAATTCTCGCACTTTACGCTTTCAATTATGCCATGATTAGAGAATTAGGGTTTGTATGCAAAAAATACAAATCAACAAGTAGCTTGACCTAATCAAAGACAAATATGCATGAAAATCAAACACAATACACACTTGCACCCCTAGGGTTACAATCCACTTGTTGCCTTCAAAAATGGGCCATGGTATGCATGTTGGGTACTTTGGCAAAACAAAAACAAAACAAAAGATCATAGTCCCTCGATGACGCTATCTTGGTTGCCTAAACAAAAAGGATCAAGTCCCTCAAAAAATTGCCAAAGATACTTAACACAATTGCTATCATGGTCTATACGATGTTCCGCGCCTGTCCCGTTTAACATCCTAACACAAGGTTGTTCACCAAATGCAATGGTGAAACAACACTGTCAAAAAGGGTTAAAAACATTAGGAAATATCTTTGAGTAAAATAGGGTAGATAGCTCTTAGTTACTTGATCAAAAACTTGCAAAACATCCTTTCTACTTTCAAACACACCTCACAACACAATTTCAAAACAACTTTTAAAACATTGAAATATCTTTTCAAAAAGACAAACACCTTTGTATATATTCAAACAAGTATCATTACAAAGGTTTCCACAACGATGGCCTCTTTTCAAAACATCTTTCAAAACCACACACAAAGCACCATTTCAAACAATTGGAAAAGCAAAGCAAGTGATCTAAACAAGTAACTAAGAGCCCATGGATAACCATGGATGAAAAGGGTGCTTGCACCTTCCCTTTTCATAATCTACTCCCCGAACCCAAGAAAACATCTCAAAGGTCTTTCCTGTGCTTTTTGACCTTTCCTTAGGATAAAATAGAAAGTCGGTGGCGACTCTTGCTAAACCGAAACATTTGCGAACACAAACGCAAAACCTCAAGTCAGTTCTCCCATCGTATCACAGAACTGGCGAATCTGCTGGGGAATAATCTAAAAGTGGAGTAACCTTAGGGTTTAGATCAGCTTTGCATGCTTATCATGTTTGCCTTGATTGCTTTACATTTGGTTCTCTTGTTTGGGTTTGAATCCTCCACCCGGATTTTGGGAAACATTCATAGGTAAATAGAAATACGTTGTGGAAACTGTGCGGGGTATACCGACATGGTTGAAGCAATAGCTATATTAGTGCGACATATTTGTGAGTACCGGTAGCCTTTGATTTAATCAAAGAGAATACGGGGCCGCTGAGTGATGTCATGAAGCACTAATGAAATCTTAGAACCTTACTTGACCATCTTGGCGTTTTTTAGGGGTAGTGAGATGACCGGATTTGGTACAGTCCGAAGTTGGTAGATACTCGATACTACACTCATTGAGGGTTATTTTCTTGGAATATTTTGGTCGCCAGTTAAGTGGATAAATTAAAACAATGAACACAGCAAATAATCCAGTGATATTGAGCTCCTTAGAACCCGGTTACTATTTATAGGACAGGTTGAGCCAACTAACTTCAAGAGGGTACTTACCTGTGAAACCTCATGCAAGCCTAAAACTAGGATCTTGTGTGACTTGTTTGTACATATGTTTGTGCATACATCATGAACATCATAAAGCATCATATGCATCCACTAACCATTTCAAGGGTTTGGATCTTCATCTTTGTTCTTGTTTTGTAGGTCATGGAATCTCTTCGCAGGAAAACAATTCAAGTCAACCTTGTGAGAATCCCTCCTCAACTCAAAGAGCTTTCTTCCCAGATCCCAGAGAATTATCTCTTCAGTGAAAGACATGGTAGACTTCTCAACTTGGTCAACTCCAACATTGAAGAAGACATGGTGAAAGTTCTCTTCCAGTTCTTTGACCCCCTACACCACTGTTCCACATTCCCTAATTACCAGCTAGTACCTACTTTGGAGGAATTTTCTCAACTCCTGAGGATTCCTATTCTCCATCAACTACCCTACAACGGTACGGAAAGAGAACCAAAGCCTGAAGATGTTGCTCAAGCCTTACACTTGCAACCATCTGATATCAAAGGTCATTGGGAAACCAGAAGTGGTGTCAAGGGTTTCTTGGAAAAGTTTCTGTTTGAGAAGGCACAAGACTGTTGGACCTCTCTAGATCTACAAGCCTTTGAGGAGATTGTGGCACTTCTTATCTATGGGTTGGTCTTATTCCCAAATCCTGATCAGCTTATAGATGTGAATGCCGTCAAGATTTTCATATCTTGGAATCCTGTGCCTACATTGCTTGGGGACATCCTACACTCATTTTACACACGAACAATGAGGAAAAGAGGTGTTCTCATGTGCTGTACTCCTCTTCTAGCAAGGTGGTTTATTTCTCACCTTCCCCAAACAGTTTTGAAGAATGAGCAGGGTTTATGGTGGTCACAATGGTTGATGACCATCACACATTCTGATGTTCATTGGTGTTCTCGGTCCAGAGAAAATGTCATCATCATTGATCGTTGTGGAGAGTTCCCTAATGTCCCACTACTTGGCATTAGGGGAGGCATTACCTACAACCCTTGTTTAGCTCTAAGGTAATTTGGGTATGCTCGGAGAGATGGCCCTCATGATATGCTGATTCCTGACCTAGTTTTTGACTTCGACAATGATGCGCAAGGACTTCGACAAAGATTTATCTGAGCTTGGAGGATGCCCAACAAAGTGGATAGTAAGACACTGGGGCACAAGAATTCCATCCCTCTTGAGCCTTACCTCAAGTGGATACGAACCCGCGCCTAGAATCTTATAATGCCATACCCTCACATTCTCCCCATGATCAAAGAGCCTGTTATGGAAGGAGAGGTTCCATACACCCTCCTACATCCAGACATGCCAACATCATTGGAAGAATTGCAAAAGAGTTGGATCCAACTCAAAGAAGAACGGAATACTTTTGAAGCCAACTTCTATGCCAGTGAGAAGAAGGTTTTGGAGCTTACCCGCCGACTTCATGAGGAGAAAACTCTCAACACTTACATCGCACCAAAGAGGATGCGCAATGTCTTTTTACATTAAGATTTTTGTAATATTTTGCCCATGGGGCACTTATGTACTAACAAATTTCTTCTTAATATGATGTGTGTTCTTTTTGTTTGCAACAAATTTGAATTTCTGAACCCTTGAATGAATTACATGAATAACATATCATTCATCATATGCATAAACAGGTCTTCACACCAGGTTTCCTTATCTTTCTACTGTATTTCAGCAAGATGGATTTGGAGCAGACGGTTAAAGATCTACAAGCACAGAATTCGCAATTCCAGCAACTCCTCATGACCTTAGCAAAGGGTCAAGAGGGTCTTAAAGCACTGTTAGAGAAAGAGAAGGAATCGGAAAGGAAGAAAAAGAAAAGAATTGGGGTAGCCACTATGGGAAGGAGATTTGAGCATCAGGCTAGGAGAGTTCTGGAGTTCCCCTCGACGTCTGACGAAGGGGTTGGTAAAGGAAAAGGCGCTGCAATGCCTTCTGAATCTGAAGCTGAAGAGGAAGAAGAGGAAGAGGACGAAGATTACTCAGAACAACAATATCCCCCGGCGGATGATAAGTATAAAAATCTTGAGGATCGGTTGGCAGCCATGGAGTTGCAAAGGGTACCTGGTTTAGATTTTGAAGAACTAGGATTGGTTACTGGGATCGTCATTCCTCCCAAATTCAAAGTTCCTACATTTGCTAAGTATGACGGTTTGTCCTGTCCGAAGATGCATCTGAGATCCTATGTCAGAAAGATCCAACCTCACTCCTCTGATAAGGATCTTTGGGTCCACTTTTTTCAAGATAGTTTGTGAGGCACGCAATTGGACTGGTTTTATCAACTTGAGAGGTCGGATGTTCATAACTGGGAAGACTTAGCTGCTGCTTTCTACCGACAATACCAATACAATGCAGATTTAGCGCCTACTCGTACTCAACTACATAGTATGGGTATGGCCTCTAATGAGGGATTTAAGGAGTATGCTCAGAAGTGGCGGGACTTGGCTGGAAGGGTGCATCCACCATTGTCGGATAGAGAGCTGGTTGACATGTTTTTAGGGACTCTATATGGTCTGTTCTTCAATCACTTGATCGGGAGTTCATCTGCAGGATTCACCGAATTAATTCTGACCGGTGAAAGGGTCAAAGCTGACATTAAAAATGGTAAAATTCAGAAGGATGCCTCCGCTTCCACTGCTATTAAGAAGACCTTCCCAGCTAAGAAGGAAGTTTCTACTGTTCACAACCAGAGAAACCAAGGAAGGACAGAGCGCCGACCAACGGTGGGGGATGTTATGATCCAAAACTCCTCAACCGATCAACCTCGCAGCAATCAACCAAGAGCTAATCAGCAAAGGGTAGAAAGGCCACAACGGCAGTTCACTCGAATCAACATGACACCAGCTCAAGTCCTCCCTCATCTGTTAAAGCTGAATCTCACCAACTTGAAAGAAGCGCCGAAAAACCCTAATACCTCTTCTCCTTATTATCACTCCAATGCAAAATGTGCATACCCCTCTGACAGTGTAGGGCATGATAGCAACAATGGTTGGGCTCTTAAAAACAAAATCCAAGACTTGATAGACGCCAAGGAGGTAGAGTTCGATGCGCCCGAAAAGCCGAATTTGATTTCTGCCCCAATGCCGAAGCACGCTCATAATGTCCATGCCGTTATGGAAGATCTTCATGTTACCACTGTTGTTGACCTTTTGACTTCGTTACAATGATTAAAGTAAATTTGATGAAAGCCGAAATATTTCCAGGCTGTGGAAAAGACTATTACCTCTGTTCAAACTTGCAAGCTGACCACCCACTGTTGAAATCAGGCATCCAACGCCTGATGGATACCCAAGAGATCCTCTTTCAAAAGACTCCTGTTGCTACCATCACCCATGTTACTCCTACTACCTTTAATACTCCAACCAATGGCATTGCTATAATAACCATCTCCGACAATCTTTCCAAGACCTGCAAAAGGCCTGTTAAGATTATGCATGATCCTAAGTTTGTGCCGTTGAAAATCACCATGTCAGGGCCTGTCCCGTATAAATCTAACAAGACGAAACCATGGAACTACGGAGGAGAAATCTTCTATCATGGTATCAAGCAGATTGAATCAGTCCAAGAGAATTCCGATGATGAAACCCCTGATATAGGGAATATTGCGGGAATAAGCAAGATAACTCGCAGCAGAAGGATCTTCTCTCCGGAGATTGCTCCTCCACGGGAAGTCTTCGGACCCTCGAGAGTTTCTGTGCCTGTCAATCCATCTGTGTAAAGTCCGATGATTGAAGAAATTGATGTACCCGAAGTTAGACCCTCTGATGTTACTATTAAAGGTAAGGGGATACTAGAAGCGCCTGTCAGGACGAAGGCTCAGACTGTGGTAATCCCCGAGACCACCCAAAAAGAGATGGAAGAAATCTTAATGATAATCAAGAAGAGTGACTATGATGTCGTGGAGAAGCTAGGGCAAACCCCTTCCAAAATCTCCATGCTGGCTCTCCTACTCTTCTCTGAGGCTCATGCTAAATCCTTGATCAAATTTCTAAAGACGGCACACGTGTCTCGAGAAACTTCTGCTGACCAGTTTCAAGAGTGCGTGGCTAGCCTTACAACCGATAACGATCTTGGTTTTTCTGATGCTGATTTGACCCCCAAGGGAAGGAAGCATAACGATGCGCTGTATGTCTCGGTAGAATGCAGAGGGACCATACTTGCCCATGTTCTGGTTGACACCGATTCATCTTTAAATGTTCTACCAAAGAAGGCGTTGGACAAATTGGACTGTGAAGGTTTGACCCTAAAGACCAGTAACATTGTTGTTAGAGCCTCCGACGGTTCTAAGAGGATGGTTCACGGAGAAGTGGACATTCCAATCAAAGTGGGCACATAAATTTCCAACTCTACCTTTTATGTGATGGACATCTGTCCTTCATATTCTTGCTTGTTGGGAAGGCCGTGGATCCACAATGCTGGGGCAGTCACTTCCTCTTTGCACCAAATGCTAAAGTATCCAGTTCAGGGTAAGATTATAATGGTTCATGGGGAGGAAGAGTATATGATAAGTCACCTCAACTCTTTCCGCTATGTGGATTTGGATGGCGAGTTCATAGAAACGACTTTCCAACATTTTGAAGAGGTTTCTCCTGAGGTCGCAGTTGCAAAGATAATGACTGATGTGCCTATCGTTTCCAAGCCTGTGTCTAGAATGGCATCCCTCAAAGATGCGGAGGCCGTAATCAAAGAAGGAGAGAGTATAATGTGGGGGAAACTGCCTGATTTTTCTCACAAGACGGACAAGTTCGGACTAGGTTTTACTACTGCTAGCCAGAAAGTTGTGCGTCGCTCCCGAGCTGGAGGACCACCCGTAAAAATCACTCACCATGGAATTAATGCCTTAGAAGATGATGATGAAGAAGTCAACTTTGAAGATTGGATCTTTCCAACCGTTGAAGGAGGATTAAGCAACTGGGAGCCGAAAGACTTCGTTCCCATCACTTTCATCAACCAGTAATTTATCTTTGAACAATTTCCTATTTTGGTCTATAATAATTAAACAATTCGTACACTATTTTCGCCTTATGCCTTACCCGAGGCATATAGGTCCATTTGTAAGGGCTTGATTTCTTTATTATCATATGCCATTTTTAAGTGAATCATTGGACGTTTTCATCTATAAACTGTTGTGTTCATTTTCTTTCAAGGATGGCTATCCCTTACACACACCCACACTCACAAAATGTAGGTACCCATCCACTCCGGATTCCATGGGTGACTATTCTGCTTTAGCCTTCGGTGACTCTGAAGATTTGGTCAATCATGCCGAGCACGAAGGTGATGAAGACTGTGAAGTGCCTGGAGAGTTAGCCAGACTTTTGCAACAAGAGGAAAGGGCTATTCTGCCCCATGAAGAGTTGTTAGAAACCGTCAATTTGGGAATAGAGGAAGACAAGAAAGAGGTTAAGGTGGGTGCCAACCTGGAGCCAAGTGTCAAAGAGCGTCTGGTTCAGATTTTAAACGAATATGTTGAGATCTTTTCCTGGTCCTATGAAGACATGCCGAGACTAGATACAGATATCGTGGTTCACCGTCTCCCTACAAGAGAAGACTGTCCACCGATCAAACAAAAAGTCCACCGGATGAGGCCCGACATGTCTGAAAAGATCAAAGCTGAGGTAATGAAACAATTCAATGCTGGCTTTCTGGATGTTACTTCCTATCCACAATGGGTTGCTAACATTGTGCCCGTGCCTAAGAAGGACGGCAAAGTCAAAATATGTGTAGACTACAGAGACCTAAATAGGGCTAGCCCTAAAGACGATTTCCCACTACCACACATTGACATCTTGGTTGACAACACAACTCAACACAAGGTATTTTCCTTCATGGATGGATTCTCAAGATACAACCAGATCAAAATGGCCCCCGAAGACATGGAGAAGACTACTTTCGTTACGCAGTGGGGTACCTTTTGCTACAAAGTGATGCCATTCGGGCTGAAGAATGCCAGGGCAACCTATCAGCGAGCCATGGTAGCTTTGTTTCATGATATGATACATCATGAAATCGAAGTCTACGTAGACGACATGATAGCCCGTTCACAGACAGAAGAAGAGCACCTCGATCATCTGCAAAAGTTGTTTGTCAGATTGAAGGAATATAAGCTCAGACTGAACCCTAACAAGTGCACTTTTGGAGTCAGGTCTGGTAAACTTTTAGGATTTATCGCCAGCAACAAAGGCATTGAGGTTGATCCTGATAAAGTCAAAGCTATACAAGAAATGCCTGTCCCCCGCATTGAAAAGGAGGTTAAAGGTTTCTTGGGACGCTTAAACTATATTGCGAGGTTCATCTCTCACCTAACATCTACCTGTGAGCCAATCTTCAAGCCGTTGAAGAAAGATCAGGTGGTTGAATGGAACAATGATTGTCAAGTTGCTTTTGATAAGATCAAGGAGTATTTTCTTGAACCTCCTATCTTGATGCCACCCGTCGAAGGAAGACCTTTAATTATGTATCTGACTGTTTTGGATAATTCAATGGGGTGCGTACTGGGCCAACATGACGAGTCTGGTCGAAAAGAGCATGCCATTTATTACCTTAGAAAAAAGTTTACCGACTGTGAGACTCGCTACTCACTGCTCGAGAAAACTTGTTGCGCTTTGGTATGGGCTGCTCGCTGGCTAAGGCAGTATATGTTGACACATACCACCTTGCTGATTTCTAAAATGGATCCGATTAAGTACATCTTCGAGAAGCCTGCTCTATCTGGAAGAATCCCTAGATGGAAAATGATCCTGACTGAGTATGATATCCATTACACAACCCAAAAAGCTATAAAAGGGAGTGTACTAGCTGACCATCTAGCTCATCAAGCCGTCGAAGATTACCAATCTATGAGATTCGACTTCCCTGACGAGGATATCATGACATTGGACAACATTGAAGGTAACAGACCGTATGATGGACCTGAACAAGGATCCCGATGGACCCTGTACTTTGATGGTGCTTCAAATGCGCTTGGCAACGGTATCGGTGCAGTACTTATCTCTCCGGAAGGTTTCCATACACCTTTCACTGCTAGACTCTACTTCAGCTGTACCAACAACATGGCCGAATATGAAGCTTGTATCTTTGGTCTCAAGGCTGCTATTGACTTGGGAATCAAATCTTTGGTCGTATTTGGGGACTCGCCTTTGGTTATCAGTCAAATCAAAGGAGAGTGGGACACAAGACATCCTAATCTTATCCCATAAAAAGAACATGTCCTGACATTGTTGCCTCATTTCGAGCAGATTACCTTTGAGCACTTCCCGCGAGAAGAAAATCAGCTAGCGGATGCTCTGGCTACAATGTCCTCCATGTTTAAACTCAACTGGGATAATGAGGCTCCCCAAATCACCATCGAGCGAATGGACGAACCTGCGCATTGTCATGAGATTAATACCGAAGAAGTAGTGGAACAACCCTGGTTTCATGAAATCAAAAGGTATCTCCAGACTCGAGAATACCCTGAAGGAGCTTCTGTCAATGACAAAAAGTTCCTAAGGAGATTTGCTGCCAAGTTCTTCCTAAGCAATGGTATCTTATATAAGTGCATCCATGATTGTGTTCTACTTCGTAGTATGGACAAGGTTGAAGCAGAGTTGATCATGACCGAAATACATAGTGGCACATTTGGCACCCACTTGAGCGGACATACGATGGCTAAAAAGATTCTAAGGGCAGGCTATTACTGGTCTACCATGGAAGCTGATTGTCATCAATATTCCCGTACTTGTCACAAATGCCAGGTCTATGCTGACAAGGTACACATTCCTCCGGTTCCTCTCAATGTTCTAACAGCTCCTTGGCCATTCGCAATGTGGGGAATCGACATGATTCGAGAGATCAAACCCACAGCATCCAATGGGCATCGCTTCATCTTGGTCGCTATTGATTACTTTACCAAGTGGGTCAAAGCAGCTTCCTACGCCTCCGTTACAAAGAATGTGGTTGCCCGCTTCATCAAGAAGAATCTCATATGCCGGTATGGTATCCCCGACAGGATCATTACGGACAACGATACAAATTTGAACAACACTGTGATCACCTCTCTGTGCGAGCAGTTTAAGATTCAACATCACAATTCATATCCCTATCGGAGAAAGATTAACGGTGCTGTTGAAGCTGCGAACAAAAATATCAAGAAGATCATTCAAAAGATGACGGTCACCTACAAGGACTGGCATGATATGTTACAGTTTACTCTGCACGAATATCGTACCACGACGCGTACTTCGATTGGGGCAACCCCTTTTTCTTTGGTATATGGCATGGAGGATGTTTTACCCATGGAAGTTCAGATTCCTTCTTTAAGGATTATGAAGGATGTTAGTTTAAATGAAGATGATTGGATTCAGACCCGGCTTGATCAGCTTAATTTGATTGACGAGAAGCGACTTACTACTGTTTTCCATGGTCAGGCGTATCAAAAACGGATGATCAAGGCTTTCAACAAGAAAGTCAGGAGACAAGTATATCAAGTCGGGGACCTTGTAATCAAGTGGATCATCTTGCCACAAAGTGATCCCATGGGAAAATGGACTCCTACTTACGAAGGACCATTTGTGATCAAAAATATCTTTTCTGGTGGGGCAATGATTCTGACCACTATGGATGGTGACGACTTGCCGCATCCTGCGAATGCAGACATAATCAAAAGATACTACGCATAAAATGACCCGACAAGTTGAAAACCCTAAAGGGCAACTTGGGCAAAAATGGGCATCCCGGTGAATCGAAAACCCGAAAGGGCGGTTCAGGCAAAAATTAGGGATAAATAAAAAAAAAATCTGTACACCCGGCAAGTTGAAAACCCGAGAGGGCGACTTGAGCAAAAAAGGGTTTCCCGGTGGATTGAAAACCCGAAAGGGCGGTCCAGGCAAGAGTTAGGGAATTAAAGCGTATGACTATGTCCCGTCGGATCACTTTAAGGACAATCTCTTCACAACCAAACTCCAAGCTCATCATTAATCCAATCACCTTCGGACGAAGCAACGAATGGAAAAGATACTCAGAGTTGTGAAGGCTATAGCAGAATGGGAACCCCATGGAATTGTTACACATAGCCATCTTTCTTTTTGTATAAAATTTTTCAATTTTTACGACAATATTCTCTTACTAGGATGTTTGTCTCCTTTGTACAAAATACTTACAAAAGTTAATATAAAAATACTTCAAAGTGCGGAAATTCGCTTGCCTTTCCTTTCTTTTTACACTTATGTTTTATTTGAAAACGTCCAATGGTTTGTTAAATAGGCATATGCATTTGAATATAATCACTGCTTACTAATAAAACGAAATGAGAAAGGATAATTACTGGTAGGTCGAAAGGGTAGGAAAACGTCTTTAGGCTATTCCAAAAGAAATCCCCCACAGTATATCATTCAGATCTTCAACAGAGCTAAAACCTTGAAGTGCATATCCCCAGCGGAGTTAAAGCTTCAAAATTCTCATCAGAGTTAAGTCTCTAAACTCCCGATCCCCAGTGGAGCCCAAAAACTTTGAACTACAAACCCTCAGCAAAGATGAAACCTTCTTCCCCAGCAAAGTCAAATTTCCAACTATCAATCCCTGGCGGGAACCATTAAGTTTTCCCCAATTTCCCCAACAGTTTATCTTAAAAATATGAGAATCAACCAGATAATAGTTAACTTTTTGACTTATCCCCGACTAAGATAATTCCCCAGTAGATTGGCATACAACCCAAGCTCCCGATTTCCCCGGCAGAATAAACACTCTCCCCAAAGAGTTATTTCCCAACAGAACGAAGATTCTATTTCCTTTTTTCCATTTGAAACCTCCCAGGTTTTATTTCCCCAGTAAAGGTCGTCAGATTTCTCCTTACTTCCCCAGGAAAGTCATGAAGGATTCTCATTCCCCGCAGAAGTTGTTAAAACTCTTGTTAATCGCCACAAGTCACCAAGGATTTTCAATCCCCAACAGTGGTCCAAGGATTTCTCATTCTCAATAATCAAAGATTTTTTAGAATCCCCAACATCGGTCAAGGATTTACTTTCTCCGGCAGCAGTCAAATATTTCATTATCTCCAGTTATCAAGGATTTATTTTCCTCAGCAAGACAGCTACTCAGCTTACATGCACATCCATTACATCCATTACATTCATTAATGGAACACATTTTATTGTATCATACATATCATGCAACATAACTTTGTGTTTTAAGCTAACATTCTACCCTTTCAGGATAAGATTAAAAAGCTATCGTTAACAACTAATCAGAGATTTCAGATACAGTATGGATACACCCCAGACACGGCGGTCATTCTATTACTCATTCAGAATTTCAAGTCAAGATACAATATGGATACACCCCAGACACGACGGTCATTCTACTACTCATTCAGACTTCAGCAATCCGATACAGACTAGATACGCTCCAGACACGGAAGCCATTCTATTTCTCATTCAGATTCAACTATCAACTTCAAGTTCAGATACACTCCAGACACGGAATTCATTCTGCTACTCATACAGATCTCAACTTCAGATACAGTCCAGATACGCTCCAGACACGGTTGCCATTATGTCACCCATTCAGAATTTATCCCCAGCACGTAGATGCTCCATACACAGGTGTTTCTCTGCTACCCATTCAGAATACAGATACACTCCAGACACGGCAGTCATTCTTGCATTCATTCAAAAATCAAATATAGTTACAGCTCGGATACGCTCTAGACACAGACGCCATTCATTTGCTCATACGAACCCAGTCTCCAGATACAACTCAGATACGTTCCAAATACGGATACCATTCTGATGTTCATTCTACTGATTTTCAACAAACAAGTTTTGGATGGCATCTCTAAGCCCATCTCCAGCAAGATTATACCATCTCCAAATGGCATCTCTAAGCCCATTCCTTCATCTACATTTTTGACGAGTGCAAATTTTTGGGCACTCTAGTGTCCAATCCTCTTTTACCTTTGAGTCACGAAAGGCAAACTTGCCAATCTAACTCTTCAGGTTCAAGAAGATTGAACAGGGGCAACTGTTGTACCCCAAAATTTTCCCTCTCATTTTATCTACTTTTCTCCTCACAAGGCTCTTGGAACTTAAGATCAAGCTAGAGTTTGCTCTGCTCAAGACATCTCCTTGCACTGATGACCTAAACTAGGGTTTGAGTTTGCACATGGATTTTTGGACCTTCAATGCTCAAATTGACTTTCATATTTCATGTTGGACTCATAAGTTTGTCCATACCAAGTTTCAAGCCTTGAATCAAATTTTTGCCCAGTCAATTGGACAGTTGACCTAGAAATCAGTTATATTGGGGAAAAAGTCAATTGTGGCCAATTTACAGTCAAACCTCATGAATTTTGACCCACATCAACATTATAAACTCATATGAACCATTTTATCAAGTTTGAACCACAATTCCACAAGAAATTTGATCAGATCACCAAAAGGGCAAAATGGTCATTTTTAGGGTTTTGATTGTACAAAGGCAATTTCTGATTTTTTGACCTAACCAATGGAAAATTAGGCTCAACCATAGACTCAAGGACTCAATGGCATCATCTTTACCTATTCAACAAGTTTAAAAGATCTCAAATGCATAGGATTGGCAGATGAAATTTTCTTAATTTTTCCTAACTTTGCCCCACATTTTCATCATGATGAAAATGGATTCAAACAAAACTTACAACATGAAAGTTGTAGTCCTCCACAAATTCTACAACTTTGATTCACAAAGTTTTCTCAAAAGAAGCTTGGATCTCAAGTTATGATTTTTGGAACAAGGGTTCCTAAAACTTTTAACTTAGAGAAATTTTGCCCTAGTTTAGGCAGGATTTTGCCCTATCTTCTTGGCCATTTTTCACATAGTTCCACTTGGAGTCTCAAGTTGAATTTCAAAGATAGATTATAGAGCATGTTGCAAGCTTTCCAAATTGTCCAAGAACTACTCAAACACATTTGTGGTTAGGGAGAATCGAATGCTTGAAGTTGGCAAAAACTCACTTTGTATCCATCGCAAATTCATGTTCACTCAAGTGGCATTTTCAAACCAGCATGCCTTGTACTAGTTTGCATGCCTCTAAACCATTTCACGCACCATAATTTAATGCAAATCCATTTATCTAATGCATTATTTTGGCCATTTGGACATTGTACACAAAACTAAGCCCTATGTAGAAAAAGGCACATTTCCATTTTTTGCAAAAGTATGCTTTATGTCAAACCACTATCCCTTGAACATTGGTCCATATCTCAGAAGCCAAATCAAATCCACAAATTTCAGGAGCCAAGAGGATTGTATGCAGCATATTTGATGGCTTGTACAGGCCTGTAATAACAACTTCCTCATTCCTTGCTTCACAAAGAAGAAACTTGTCCAAATCCTCACAACTTGGAAACCATCCATTGTTAGCTTACACAAACATTTCAAACATATTTCACACAACAGTTTGAGCAAGAAACACGAGTACTTGAGCCTTAAAACCTCCCATAGCCAGAAATCACACTTCTTTGGCAAAACAGGGCAGGTGCTGCAACTTGAGTTCTCCGGCTCATTTGGCTCGTGCATTTTGCCCCTTTTTGCTTCAAACACCTTCCATTCCACTCACTCAAGCTATCCCAAACCTCCATTGACAACTGTAACTCCATTTACAGTGTTCACCATTTTCATTTCAAGCTTGTGCAGGTTGAGTTCTAGAGGCTGATTCAGGGACTTTCAAGGCAAGATAGCTATTGGAAAAGATCAAGTGAAGTTCAGGCAAGCTACCAGACACCTCAAAACATGTTGAGAAGTGCTGCATTGCCCTACACAAATCCAACTGAAACAGGTTTTTCCTCACTTTCTATCTCTCTATTTAGGAACGTTTAGCCTTAGGTTTGTGAATAAAAAATGTAGTGTTCATTGCTAGGAAGCCATACATATGCTCAGCTTTCATTTATATTAAGTGTGCTAGGAGAATTTCATCCATGAACATGTTGATAAAACTAGGTCATATTTTAGGGCCAGAGAAATTCTCTCTGGTCTTTGAGAGTTAGGATTAATGCTTTATATGGTTAGAGTCGTATTGAAATTCTCTACAAGTTTGATGTTGTGAGTTTTGGCAAAAGATCACGTTCACAAGATGTTCAAGTTTGTATAACAGGCGCACGTTTTTTCAAAAGGATGGAGGAAGAAGATGAAGTGGTGGGTTGGGCTTGGCCTGGCTTGCTTCTAACACCCCTCTTTTCATTTTTACACCCCCTGGCCCAATTTCTTATATTTTTACATTTTTGCATTTTTGTTTTCTTTTCTGATTTTGTTTATTTATTTCCAAATATAAAAAAATGCCTAAAATATATTTTCATAATTTTTTACATTTATTTAGCATTTTATTATAATTATTCTAATATAGAAAACATTTTAAATACTTTTGTATTATTTACTTAAACTTGAAAATAATATGTAATTTATACTTTTATTTTTATTCACACTGAAAATATTATTAAAAATATAATTTATTTTTGTATATATTTTATTTTATATTATACATATTTAATATATATATATATATATATATATATATATATATATATATATATATATATATATATATATATATATATATATATATATATATATATATATATATATATATATATATATATACACATATATACTTTTATTTTACTAAATACTTAGAATAAAAATATAAAAATATTACATTTTTTACTTTTATTATTATTTCACACTAAAAAATACCTTTTCTTAGTATATTTTATTTTTACACATATTAATATATTTTTTGTATATAAAATATATATAGTATTTATTTTTCTTAAAGAAATTAGGGTTTACCCTTAAAACAAATGAAATTAATCTTTTTTTATTTTATTTCTCTATACTTTTTTACATCAAAAATATTTTTACATACATAGGTAAACAAAAAACCTTTTTTTTGCATAATACATATTATTTGATATTTATTTATTTTGTTTCATTAAATATTATTCATTTACATATTTATGCCTTATGATTTAATTTGGATGTAATAGTAAACTAGGGTTTATATTTCTTGTCAAATACCCCCCCATTCAAAATTGTACCCCCATCCCTATAAACATGTTGTAATAGCTTAGAACTATAAATTCTCGCACTTTACGCTTTCAATTATGCCATGATTAGAGAATTAGGGTTTGTATGCAAAAAATCCAAATCAACAAGTAGCTTGACCTAATCAAAGACAAATATGCATGAAAATCAAACACAATACACACTTGCACCCCTAGGGTTACAATCCACTTGTTGCCTTCAAAAATGGGCCATGGTATGCATGTTGGGTACTTTGGCAAAACAAAAACAAAACAAAAGATCATAGTCCCTCGATGACGCTATCTTGGTTGCCTAAACAAAAATGATCAAGTCCCTCAAAAAATTGCCAAAGATACTTAACACAATTGCTATCATGGTCTATACGATGTCCCGCGCCTGTCCCGTTTAACATCCTAACACAAGGTTGTTCACCAAATGCAATGGTGAAATAACACTGTCAAAAAGGGTTAAAAACATTAGGAAATATATTTGAGTAAAATAGGGTAGATAGCTCTTAGTTACTTGATCAAAAACTTGCAAAACATCCTTGCTACTTTCAAACACACCTCACAACACAATTTCAAAACAACTTTTAAAATATTGAAATATCTTTTAAAAAAGACAAACACCTTTGTATATATTCAAACAAGAATCATTACAAAAGTTTCCAAAATGATGGCCTCTTTTCAAAACATCTTTCAAAACCACACACAAAGCACCATTTCAAACAATTGGAAAAGCAAAGCAAGTGATCTAAACAAGTAACTAAGAGCCCATGGATAACCATGGATGAAAAGGGTGCTTGCACCTTCCCTATTCATAATCTATTCCCCGAACCCAAGAAAACATCTCAAAGGTCTTTCCTGTGCTTTTTGACCTTTCCATAGGATAAAATAAAAAGTCGGTGGCGACTCTTGCTAAACCGAAACATTTGCAAACACAAACGCAAAACCTCAAGTCAGTTCTCCCACCGTATCACAGCTAGGGTCATGAGTAACTGTTGAAACTGCGTGTTTTGAACTTGAAGATCTTTGAATGTCTGTTCGAGATCCATCTTACTGAAATAAACAGTAGAGAGATGAGGAAATTCGTCACAAAATACCTATTTATGTTATGATGAATGATATGTGCATATGTAATGTTTTCAAGGATTTTTAAAGATTCAAGTTCGTTTTAGACAAAAAAGAAACACACGTTATATAAATAAGATAGAGTTTGAGTACATCAATGCCCCTTGGGAAAAATAATACAACACTCTAAGATTAAAAAGTAGTGCGCATCCTCTTTGGTGCAATGTAGGCATTTAGAGTCTGCTCCTCATGAAGTAGCCTAGTGAGTTCCAAAACCTTCTTCTCGCTTGCGTAGAATTGGGCTTCGAAAGTATCTCGCTCTCCTTTGAGTTGTATCCAATCCCTTTGTAGGTCTTCAAGAGATGTGGGCATGTCAGGATGTAGGATAATGTATGGAACTTCTCCTTCCTTAATAGGCTCAATGATCACCGGAAGGATGGAAGGATAAGGAATCATAAGGCTTTGAGCGCGGGTTTGTACCCACTTGAGGTAAGGCTCAAGAGGGATGGAATTCTTGTGTCCCAAAGTCTTGCTACCCACCTTGTTTAGCATCCTCCATGCTCGGATGAATCTCTGGCGAAGACCTTGATCGGCATGGTCGTAGTCGAATACCAAGCCTTGAATCAACATCTCATGCGGGCTATCCCTCCGGGCATAACCAAACTGTCTTAGAGATAAGCATGGGTTGTAGGTGATGCCTCCCCTAATGCCAAGTAGAGGGAAATTAGGGAATTCTCCATAACGGTCAACAATGATAACATTCTCTTTGGATCGAGAGCACCAATGAATATCTGAATGTTTGAGCGTCATTAACCTTTGTGACCACCTTAATCCTTGCTCATTCTTTAAGACTGATTGGGGAAGATGAGAAATAAACCATCTTTCCAGGAGAGGAGTGAAACACATAATTACACCTCTTTTCCTCATTGTGCGAGTGTGAAAAGAGTGTAGGATATCCCCTAGCAATGTAGGCACCGGGTTGCGTGATATGAAGATTTTGACGGGGCTCACATCTATGAGTTGGTCAGGATTAGGAAATAATACCATCCCATAGATGAGGAGAGTCACAATTTCCTCAAAATCTTGCAAGTCTAAGGAATTCCAACAACTTTGGGCTTTCTCAAACAGAAACTTTGCTAAGAAGCCTTTGACACCACTTCTAGTTTTCCAATGAGTCGTGACATCATATGAGTGCAAGTGCAGAGCTTGAGAAATCTTTTCTGGCTTTGGGTCTCTTTCCGTACCGTTGAAAGGTAGTTGATTTAGAATGGGAATCCTTAAGAGTTGAGAGAATTCTTCCCAAGTAGGCACAAGCTGATAGTCGGGAAATGTGAAGCAATGGTGCAAAGGATCAAAGAACTGGAAGAGCACCTTCATCATATCCTCATCTGCGTTGGAGGTGACCAAGTTGAGTAGATGACCATGCCTCTCGGTGAATGGAGAGTTCTCAGGGATCCTTGAAGCTAGCTATTTGAGTGGTGGAGGAATTCTTACAAGGTTGACTTGGATAGTTTTGCTGCGAAGTGAATCCATATCCTACAAAACAAGAACAAAGATGAATCCCCAAAATCCTTGAAATGGTTAGTGAATGCATATGATGCTCATGATGTCCATGATGTTATGTACATGTATGCATATACAAGCAAAGCAAACAAGTTCCTAGTTTAGGCTTGCATGGGTTTTATAGGTAAGTACCCTCTTGAAGTTTAGTTGGCTTAAACCTATCCTAGTAATAGTAACCGGGTTTAAGGAGCTCAATATCACTGGATTGTTTCCTTGGTCATTGTTTCAGCTCAAGCCTCTTTAATGGCGACCGAAATATCCCCAGAAACCAACCCTCAATGAGTGTAGTATCGAGTATCTACCAACTTCGGACTGCACCAAAGTCGGTCATCTAACTATGTCCTAAAGGCCAAGTTGGTCAAGTAAAGGGTTCTAGAAGTTCATTAGTGCTTCATGACATCACTCACCGGCCCCATATTCTCTTTGATTGACTCAAAGGCTACCGGTATCCACAAATATGTCACACTAACATAGCTATTGCTTAGACCATATCGGTATACCCTGCACAGTTTCCACAATGTATTGCTATTTACCTATAATGTTTCCCAAATCCGGGTGGAGGATTCAAACCCAAACAAAGAACCATAATGTAAAGCAAACAAGTCAAACAATCTAAGAAAATAAATGTGATCTAGCCCTAAGGTAACCCCACATTTATAAATATTCCCCAACAGAGTCGCCAGTTCTGTGATACGGTGGGAGAACTGACTTGAGGGTTTTGAGTTTTATCGCAAATGTTGCGGTTAGCAAGAGTCGCCACCGACTTTTCTTTTATCCAAAAGGAAAGGTGAAAAAGCACAGGAAAGACCTTTAAGATTGTTTCTTGAGTTCGGGGGGTAGATTATGAAAAGGGAAGGTATTATCACCCTTTTCATCTATGGTTTTCCATGGGCTCTTAGTTACTTGCTAGATCACTTGCTTTTGTTGTTTGAAAATGTGTTTGGTGTGGTTTTGAAAGTATTTTGTAAAAGAGGCCATTTGTTTAGGCAATCTTTGTAATGATTCTCGTTCGTAAGAATGTATACAAAGATGTTTGTCTTTTTGAAAATGTTTTCAATGTTTGTAAAATTTTTTGAAATGTGTGTGTTTGTTTTGAAAATAGCAAGGATAGTTGTTTGGAAATAGAGCAAGTAACTAGAAGTAACCTACCTACTCAAATGTCTTTCTTGTGCATTTTCTATTCCTTTGACATTGTTGTCTTACCATTGATTTGGTAAGCAACCCTATATTTGGATGTAAACGGGATGGGTGTGGGTCATCGTATAACCATGATTAGCAATGTTGCAAATTATCTTAGCATTTTTTGAGGGACTAAGATAATTTTGTAAGGCAACTTTAGAGTAGCGTCATCAAGGGACTATGATCTTATATTTGTTTTGCCGAGATACTTCGCATGCGTAATATGAATATTATTGTGTAAGGCAACCAAGTGGAGAAACCCTAAGGATGCTTGTGTGCAAGTGTGTTATTTTCATGCTTTGATTTTGTCTTGGATTTAGGATTTTCTATTTGATTTGTCTTTATTTTGCCATTCAAACACTAATTACTAGCATGGTATATAAAAAGCGGTAAATTGCGTAATTTAAAGATTACTACGCTATTACAACATTTTATAGGGAGGGGGAATACAAATTGTGAATGGGGATTGAAACCACCGGAAGAAAACACAGAGCCGCCACCGAACTTTATTTATCCCGAAGGAAGGGGAAATATCGATAAAACCACAGGGGAATGGATAAGATGGTCTTGCGACCAAGAGAAAGGGTAAGGGAGTCGGTTATGCGAGGGGAAGCTATTAGCACCCCTCACATCCATTGTACTCAACGGGATCCATTTTGTTTGTTTGTCTTAAAGGGTGTGTTTATCTACAACTATGCTTGCTTAGAGGGAAAAGAAAGGTTTTCGATTATTGCGTTCGTGAGGGTTTCGCGACCCTTTGCCTACGTATCCAATGAAGGAATCAGAACACCGTAGTTCCTCTAGAAAATGATTGATTTGTTTGTGTTTTTTAGTGGGCGACGTTAACGCATGCATTCTAGCAATAGGCACGACCGGTATCGCGGTAGAACGAAGATAACATGCCCTTTGGGGGAGTTTTGATTGGTTAAGTATTTTGCGGGTTTTAAAATAAATTCAAGTAGTGATTAAAGAGTGTTTTTGGATTTTTGGTTTATGAATGTTAAGTTTTAATTCAATGCGTGAATTATATATAAAAATATGATTATTCCTAATTAAGACAATTAGTTCTAAATAATTACAATTATTTACAAGGAGGTATTTTCGTTTTTATTTTAGTCCAGTGAATGAAAGCCTATTTTTGTATTTTATTTCTAATAATAAAAATAAAATAGACAAATAAAATTTATTAGAAAACAAATTCAAATTCAAAAATATAATAAAATAAAATAAAAAAATAACGTAATTAAATTAAAAAAAAGGACGCACAAGTAGAAAGGGGTGTGTAGATTAATAAGATGATAGAAAGAAATTAAGGTCCATTACTACAATCCTAGTATTAACCTAATTACACTAATTAAAATAAGAGGAAATACTTTTTTTATTTTTTTTATTGATAAAATAGTCTAATAAAAGAAAAAACAGAACGCTTTTGTATTTTTAAGTCTTTTATTGTTTTTGAGTATTTTGAAATATCTACAAGAAATTATCTTGGGATTCCATCACCTTTTTTTTTATACCTAAATACATGGAAGGACTAAGTTTAAAAGCCTAATTTAAAACACTTAAAACTAATCTAAACTCTAATTTTCTAACTAATAATAATACAAAAACATGATTGTATCAAGCAGTAAACAAATGAAGCAATGGTGATATGAGGTTACCAACCTGGACGGAGTTCTTCCCGGTAGACTCCTTCCTTGATCCTTTCCTTCTCCTCTTGATTCTGGTTTTGTTGGTTTTGGTTGGCTTTGTGTTTGGTCTGTTATCTTGTTCTTTGGCTGGTGCAGTTTTTTGCAATTTTGGTTTTTTACTGGTTCTTTTGGGTGGACAGTGTGTGGGTTTTTTAGGCTTTTTATTCACAGTTTGTGGTTGTTTTTTTTGGTTTTTTAAGCTATGTGTTCCCCTGTTATGATGTGTGCGAAAATGATGAAGACATATTTTTTGTTGCTATGCTGCGATTTGATTGGGGAAGGTTGTTGATGAATAATGATGAAGTGATGATTGCAGCCCTGAAGATGTTATAATGGTGCAATGAAGGTGAGAGGTGAATATTGTGTTGGTGCAGAAAACTGAGGTATGAAGATTTTGTCTGAGCAGTATGATTTTTGTGCATGAGGTAAGGGTGGTGATGAGTTTGAGCAGGGTTTAGGGATAGTTTTTTTTAGGTGAGTTGTTGTCATGGGATTGCTGGTTTGAGTAGAGCTTTGCTACATGTTTTCGGTTCTGAGTTGAGTAAAGTTTTCAAAGGGATTGGGTGCTTGGTTTTTTTGGCGAGGAGTGGGTTTGATGGAAAGGATGAGGAAGATTAAGAGAATGTTGAGTTATTCTGCCAGTTTTTGCGGTTATCCTTGGTGTAGTTTTAGAGGTTTGATAGGGTTGCCTTATGTTTGAAAGTGAAGAGTGATCAGCACAGAGAAAACTGAGATAGGCTTTAAGTGTTTATTTTTTTGGTCCCCGTTCTCACTATTAATGAAGCCAGTTATAGGCAGATTGAGGGGTGTTTTTGGGGGGGAAATTTGCTGAGGTTTGAACAATGTTGGAATGCTGTTTTGATCCTTTCTTATGTCATTTTTGTATTTCTCCATTTTTATACAAGTTATAGACATCAGGTCTTGTTTTGCATAGCAGGTTTTTTGGATTGGTTTTGGACAGTTTTGTAGCATGTTTTTGTGTGTTGTTTTGGCATCTTACAGTAGGCATTGGAGCAGCAACAACAGATTTTTGGAGTGTTGTATTTGGCTATTTTGGACTAAAGTACCTTTTATTGAAAAAAAGGGTACATAGTTTTTTGCCAATTTATCCAAGAATGATATTATCCAATGAATAAACCTTTGAACCCTTAGGAAATGTATCACAAACTTGTGTAAGCCTCTGATTATGTAAAGATTTGGAAGCAGCTTAGCATTGAAAATGAGACTTGGTCTTGAGTCGAATGCAAGAATGAGATCGAAACACACTTGTTCGAAGGAAGCCTTTCCCTCAGTCGAAGCTTGTGGTCGAAACAAGCTAATGCCCAGTCGAAGCTTGTATCGAAGGAAACATACTGTCAAATCAAAAGCTCAAGCTCGAAGGAAGCATATTGCCCAATCGAAGCATGTGGTCGAAACAAGCTAATGCCCAATCGAAGCTTGTATCGAAGAAAACATACTGCCAAATCGAAAGCTCATGTTCGAAGGAAGCATATTTCCCAATCGAAGCATGTGGATCGAAACAAACATAAAGGGAGTCATTGTCTTGTGTCTTTTTAGCATGAGGGAAGTTCCTGGCTTCTAAATTGAAGGGCGCTTTTTCAAGGGAAGCAAGAACTTAGTCAAATCTTGTATGAAGATGCCTCTTGGATCAAACGAAACTTGTATGAAGCAGAGTATGCAAGAGGCCCTTGGTGCAAGTGGATTCGAAGGATGCATAGAGATGGTTACTTTGTCCCATCGAAACTTGTCCAAACGAAGCAAGCATGCAGGCAACAAACTTGTCCAGTTGAAGCAAGTTTGTAGGCAGTAAACTTGTCCAAATTGAAGTAGGCTTGCAGGCAGCACGCTTGGTGAATCGAAAAGGTTTCCTTGCAGGGGGCATGTGTGGCCAACATGTCATGGCCTGTGATTTCAAGCATGTAGACAGCACACTTGTCCAATTGAAAGGCTGAATCGAAGGAGGTTTCAAATCCAAACGAAGGATGTACCTAAACTTGCATTCGAAGGAGTCTTTAAGTTCAAAATGAAGGACATGCCCAAGTTGTATTCGAAGGAGGCTAAGAGTCAATCGAAGGGTGCTGAATCGAAGGAGATTTCAAATCCAAACTAAGGATGTACCTAAACTTGCATTCGAAGGAGGCTTTAAGTTCAAAATGAAGGACAGGCCCAAGTTGCATTCGAAGGAGGCTAAGAGTCAATCGAAGGCTGCTGAATCGAAGGAGGCTAAGAGTCAATTGAAGGGTGCTGAATCGAAGGAAACCTGTTTTCCTCCAAATTTGTCAAAATAATATTTTATTTGTTTTCTCTCTTTTTGACAGTTTCCTTTTAATCTTGGTACTGGAAGATCCCAATGCACTTGTGCAAACTTAAACCCTGAGAATCCTTGTGAGAAAGGCCTAATACACTGAGCTTTGAGCTACCCTCGAGGCAGGCGACAGAAAAATCTTCACAGAAACCAAAAACTCGAAACCCTAGCATCTTGACCAGCACACATAGGGAAATAAACCCTAATCCAGGCTCTGACAAAATTGAGCGAGAACCAACCTTGTAACGTGATGACAAAATCAGTTCCACGATCCACTAATCGAGAACCAGATGCGCTTCCTTTTTACCTGATAAGAAAACCTCAAAACAAGATTAGACAAAAAGAGGGCGCAACCCTAAAACTTTAAACCAAAGCGCCTGATTCCCTGAGATGCGGGATATGGAAATGACTGAATGATAAAATGATGCAAATGGAATGCAAAGTTTGAAGCCAGACAAGAATAAAAGAGATAGGGCAAATTTAGGGTACGACAACTGCCCCTATTTAATCGTCTTAAACCTGAAGGCGAGATTGGCTTCAGCCTTTCGAGAGTTCAAGGTGGAAGATGATTAAATACCAGGACCCGAAATTTGCCCCGGAGAGATGGTGTAAGTGTTATTCACTGGTGTGGATGTCTGCTGGAGAAAGACAAACTGGTCTTCTGGTGGACTGGTCATGATGGATAAAACATGGTTGAAAGAGGGTAGCTCGTACTGGGGTAATGGTGCCAATACAAGGTTCTTGAGGGAGTGGGCGGTAAAGTGACTGGGAGGATATGGTTGACGATGTTGTGATGACTGAAAGTAGAATTACTTGACAAAATGACAACTTAAATACATTGAGTAGAACTTGATGACAACTGAGAATCTATCAAGCGGTATTTCACGACCCAAAAAGAAAGGTAAAGATAATGGGTAAAGATCGGCGTATAATCTATGACCCAAGAGAAAGGTAAAGACAACGGGTAAAGATAGACGTATGATCTATGACCCAAGAGAAAGGTAAAGTGAGGGTAAGACCTACGGGCGACCTACGACCCTAAAAAAAGATAACGTGAGGGTAAGACCTACGAGCGACCTACGACCCTATGAAAGATAACGTGAGGGTAAGACCTACGAGCGACCTACGACCCTATGAAAGATAACGTGAGGGTAAGACCTACGAGCGACCTACGACCCTATGAAAGATAATGTGAGGGTAAGACCTACGAGCGACCTACAACCCTATGAAAGATAACGTGAGGGTAAGACCTACGAGCGACCTACGTCCCTATGAAAGATAACGTGAGGGCAAGACCTACGAGCGACCTACGACCCTATGAAAGATAACGTGAGGGTAAGACCTACGAGCGACCTATGACCCTATGAAAGATAATGTGAGGGTAAGACCTACGAGCGACCTACGGCCCTATGAAAGATAACGTGGGGGTAAGACCTACGAGCGACCTACGACCCTATGAAAGATAATGTGAGGGTAAGATCTACGAGCGACCTACGACCCTAGAAAAGATAACGTGAGGGTAAGACCTACGAGCGACCTACGACCCTATGAAAGATAATGTGAGGGTAAGACCTACGAGCGACCTACGACCCTAGCAAAGATAACATGAGGGTGAGACCTACGAGCGACCTACGACCCTATGAAAGATAATGTGAGGGTAAGACCTACGAGCGACCTACGACCCTAGCAAAGATAATGTGAGGGTAAGACCTACGAGCGACCTACGACCCTAGAAAAGATAACGTGAGGGTAAGACCTATGAGCGACCTACGACCCTATGAAAGATAATGTGAGGGTAAGACCTACGAGCGACCTACGACCCTATGAAAGATAACGTGAGGGTAAGACCTACGAGCGACCTATGACCCTATGAAAGATAATGTGAGGGTAAGACCTACGAGCGACCTACGACCCTATGAAAGATAACATGAGGGTAAGACCTACGAGCGACCTACGACCCTATGAAAGATAATGTGAGGGTAAGACCTACGAGCGACCTACGACCCTAGCCAAGATAATGTAAATATTGACAGTTGGGGGAGTACGACGTACTGGCACCATGGTTTATTTTAGTTGGTAGTGTAATAACAGATGTTAACTGGGAATTATGAGGATGATATTCTTTGTGGGGATGTTTTGTTTATTTGAAGAATGATTTGGGGATTGATCTGGCTCATGTTTCATATGCATTTGAGATGATCCATGGATATGTTATGCGTTTGAGGATGCAATGCAGTAGTTCGTGACGATCATTATATGCAAAATGTCAAAAACTCATTGGGATTTGTTGCCCGTCATCTTGAGGTACCAATATGGACTAGTGCTTGAAATTGAGAGAATTGAGTTATATCCTTGTCGAGTTCACTGGGGATTAAATCTTGTTGAGGAGGAGTAGCTTGATCCGACTTTCTTCACCTGCTGGACTGCTTGTGAATGACTGAATAGAGACATGGATCTCATCAAATGCCCCGAGTTTTCTCTATTTCCAGGGAGGAAAGGGCCCCGTCTGACTTTCCTTACTTCACGACCCACTTGGGGATTAGGAAATGGACATTAGTGTCTTCAGATGCCCTGAGTTCACTTCATTACTGGGGAGTTGCATGTTTAAATATCTGCAGGGAATGATGATGATTCTGA
Source organism: Vicia faba (assembly GCA_948472305.1). Lineage (NCBI taxonomy): Eukaryota > Viridiplantae > Streptophyta > Magnoliopsida > Fabales > Fabaceae > Vicia > Vicia faba. Next base: position 986,085,064 of record OX451740.1, on the reverse strand, counting down.
GGACGTTAACTGAACCAAAGTGAACGTCATGACTCTCTTAGCTTGATTGAATTTGTACGGATGAAAGGAATTTGCTTGAGTAGCTCCATAAGAGGGGAGGAGGAATTCCCCTGTCTGCAAGGATCTCTTCAAGTGGAATGTTGGAAGATTCGTGTCATAATACGGCGCGAAGTGGCATGCCCCAATATCTGCCTCTGATCATGGATTCTCGTAGAGATTTGTTGAATCTCGACGTAACTGCCCTAGGTTGCACAAATTTTAAATAGGTTACTCGTCCTGATTCCCCCAGTTTGAAGTTTAAAGAGATTTATCGACATGGTTGCTTCTGATTGACTGGAAAAATATGGAAGAGATTTATCGACGTGATAGCCTCTGATTGGAAGCTTGAGGGAATGCCCCAAAATAAGATCAATCTTTGTTTTTTGACAAGTTTCTGCAGCAATTCGTCCTTTCGAGATGACCATGTTTTCAATTGATGCTCATCACGCAAGCTTACTTGATGTTCAAGAACTTATTTATATGCAATGAATGTTTGTCTAAGAATGATGATTCTAATGCAAATTCTATGCTTGTCTTGAAGTTCCAAAAACTTTTATTGAAATGATGTCGAAGCATCAGTTTTTTGTTTTTATGAATAGGTGACGTGCTACCAAATCAAATTTTAGTACATCCCCGAGGAGTCAGGTTTCCGTATTCTCGCTACAGTATTGCTTTCGAATTAACCCATACTTCAGTTAGGACTTTTAAGGGTTGTAACGTGGCCTAGTTCACGGTTTTAGAAAAAAGATTTAAGGCTCAAAATTATTTGATGCCCACCCATTCTCCATGATGTTCTCCATTCCTATGTTCAGTTAACTCGATACGAGCACTCATCTCCTGAGAAGAGAGTTTGCGATGATTAAGGAACCACAGGGGTTTCTAAGACCCGACAATCACTGGCTTCTTGGCGTCTGATCATTCGATCTTGTTCTTTGTTGAGGATTATTATTATTTTTTATTTCGCTTTCCCTAATTTTTTCCTGGACAATTTCTTGATTTTGAAGTTGCAGTCCAGCGGGATGCCCTGACTTTTGCCTAAGTCTCTTATTTTCAAGTTTTGACTTAACGAGGATTTTTGTCTCTTTCTTTTTGAACAAGTTATTGATCTTTGCGCCATCTTCGATTGGTTGGAAACGGTTGTGGTTGTCTGAGTCCTAGATGGATGAAGAATAACTGTTATGGTATCGTCATCTGCTGACCTCCTGATTGTGCAAGAGATACCCATCGAGATATCGTTCTCTTCGATGCATGCTGCTGGTAGGTGACGGTTTATCATTGTGGCGTTGACTTCTCCTAGCCCTTTGATGGATAACCATTGTTGTATCCCTAGGAACTCCCTCTTGACGAGTTCTGGATGCTCGATCAAATTAACTGAAATCTACCCGCCCTGGGGTTAAAATTGAGGGTTTTTCTGTGTAAAAGAAACTCCTACTTCAAAGCTCGAAAGGGTTGACGAGGGTCTATCTTCCTTATAACTCTGGTGTTTGGGGATTTGAAACAATGCCTGTACATCATCATCAAGGTTTTATTCAAAAGCATACCGTTCGAGAATCTAAGTATCAGATCTTCATCATCCTCCCTCAAGAGTTATTTTTTCTTTAAATTAAAAACAGTTAAGCATCGAAAGCAAGTACAATAACAAAACGTAAATGAGTGAATACGAATGGATTAGTTCAAGACAAACACAGTCAATGCATGGTGATTCAATATAGAAAGACAAACAATTTTTCATACAATGGGTACTGAAAAAAACAAGAAAGGTTACAAATGATAATGCAAATGAAATTAGAAATTGCCATGCTCAGGAGACTTCTTCAGCCCTGGCTCAATTGAGGAGACGCTCTTTCCGTCTTGACACCTATCTCAGAAAGGGGGTTCAATCCATTATCAGACCCTTTGGAGTGAATGTGATAACTTTGGCATCAAGGAGGTCTTGAACGTTGTTTTTTAATGCCCTACAATTCTCAATTGTGTGGCCTGGAGCTCCTGAATGGAATTCGCAATGAGCAATGACATCATACCCTCGTGGGAGAGGATTTGGTGTTGGACCAAGTTCACGCAGTTTAACTAACTGATTGGCAAACAACTGAGGGAAAAGTTGAGCATAAGACATGGGAATGGGATCCACCCTCCTTTCAATAACTTTCTTCCTCTTTCTTCCTTGTTTCCCCTGGGGTTGATGACTCGGAAGAAAAGACCCAGATCGTGCTCGTTGAACATGCAGTTGTCTCTGTGTGTACTAATGTTGATGAGTCGTCTTTGCTGTTTACTGGATTCTGAGAAAGGGGACCCCAATGAGTTTTTATTGTGAAAAAATGAATGCATGGTAACATGGATGAATGCTTTATCTTCATTTCTAATGAGACCCAAAGACTCGTCTATCTTTTTAAAATTTCCCTTTTGAAAAGTTATATCAACAAGACTTGTCTTTGGATTTCTCTAGATATGAGATATATATACATGATGATGTGATGTTATGGTATGCTATGGTATGAAGTCTCAGCTCGACATATTCTGGATAACCACTGCGTAGTCTGTTGCACAGGCTGAAAGTAACAGGATCAAAAGTTCGACGTCATAGGCATGGAGTCAGAGTAACCACCCACGAGGTATGTACTAGGGGTTTATCACCTGCCGAACAAGGTTCTAAAGAGTTCTCGAAGTCTACGCTCTTCCTTTGGATATTACCGACGTCCTAATTACTTGGTAATCAGTAATATTCGCAAGAAAAACTCGTTCGAGCTCAATATCGCGTGACAACTACTTCCGAATTACTCCGTTACAGTCTCCGCATTGCACCTAAAAGGCCAAGATGGGTTAATGGTTCTACGGTCCTCAGCTTCTCGAGCTCCCAGGTCGAAAGCAACGACGTCTTCCCGATTACTCGGTAAACATCATTACTTTCAAGGGGACCTCCACTGAGTGGGGGATTCTCATGCCTCCTTCTTCGGGATTACTCCCTTAAAGTTAACATGACTATACCGCCCGTCCTAATCCTATGTGTAACCCAAGTCCGGGTAGAGGACTTATCAAAAGTAGTCACCAAACCCAACATCACAATATATCCAGAATATGTGAGTAGCAACAATATATGCAATATATACAAAAGAATAAAATAAATAAATAAATAAATAAAACAGTAAAGCAAGGTAAAGCAAATAAATAAACACTCAAACAGACAAATAAACAAAACTAGGAGAGACTCACTAAACATCCCCAGCAGAGTCGCCAGCTGAAACCACTGGCAGAAAACACAGAGCCGCCACCGAACTTTATTTATCCCGAAGGAAAGGGAAATATTGATAAAACCACTGGGGAATGGATAAGATGGTCTTGCGACCAAGAGAAAGGGTAAGGGAGTCGGTTATGCGAGAGGAAGGTATTAGCACCCCTCACATCCGTTGTACTCAACGGGATCCATTTTGTTTGTTTGTCTTAAAGGGTGTGTTTATCTACAACTATGCTTGCTTAAGGGGAAATGAAAGGTTTTCGATTATTGCGTTCGTGAGGGTTTCGTGACCCTTTGCCTACGTATCCAATGAAGGAATCAGAACACCGTAGTTCCTCTAGAAAATTATTGATTTGTTTGTGTTTTTTAGTGGGAGACGTTAATGCATGCATTCTAGCAATAGGCACAGCCAGTATCGCGGTAGAACGAAGATAACATGCCCTTTGGGGGAGTTTTGATTGGTTGAGTGTTTTGCGGGTTTTAAAATAAATTCAAGTAGTGATTAAAGAGTGTTTTTGGATTTTTGGTTTGTGAATGTTAAGTTTTAATTCAATGCGTGAATTATATATAAAAAGATGATTATTCTTAATTAAGACAATTAGTTCTAAATAATTACAATTATTTACAAGGAGGTATTTTCGTTTTAATTTTAGTCCAGTGAATGAAAGCCTATTTTTGTATTTTATTTCTAATAATAAAAATAAAATAGACAATTAAAATTTATTACAAAACAAATTCAAAAATAAAATATAATAAAATAAAATAAATAACGTAATTAAATTAAAAAAAAGGATGCACAAGTAGAAAGGGGTGTGTAGATTAATAAGATGATAGAAAGAAATTAAGGTCCATTACTACAATCCTAGTATTAACCTAATTACACTAATTAAAATAAGAGGAAATACTTTTTGTATTTTTTTATTGATAAAATAATATAATAAAAGAAAAAACAGAACGCTTTTGTATTTTTAAGTCTTTTATTGTTTTTGAGTATTTTGAAATATCTACAAGAAATTATCTTGGGATTCCATCACCTTTTTTTTTTATACCTAAATACATGGAAGGACTAAGTTTAAAAGCCTAATTTAAAATACTTAAAACTAATCTAAACTCTAATTTTCTAACTAATAATAATACAGAAACATGATTGTATCAAGCAGTAAACAAATGAAGCAATGGTGATATGAGGTTACCAACCTGGACGGAGTTCTTCCCGATAGACTCATTCCTCGATCCTTTCATTCTCCTCTTGATTCTGGTTTCGTTGGTTTTGGTTGGCTTTGTGTTTGGTCTGTTGTCTTGGTTCTTTGGCAGGTGCAGTTTTTTGCAATTTTGGTTTTTTACTGGTTCTTTTGGGTGGACAGTGTGTGGGTTTTTTAGGCTTTTTATTCACAGTTTGTGGTTGGTTTTTTTGGCTTTTTAAGCTATGTGTTCCCCTGTTATGATGTGTGCAAAAATGATGAAGACATATTTTCTGTTGCTATGCTGCGATTTGATTGGGGAAGGTTGTTGATGAATAATGATGAACTAATGATTGCAGCACTGAAGATGTTATAATGGTGCAATGAAGGTGAGAGGTGAATATTGTGTTGGTGCAGAAAACTGAGGTATGAAGATTTTGTCTGAGCAGTATGATTTTTGTGCATGAGGTAAGGGTGGTGATGAGTTTGAGCAGGGTTTAGGGATAGTTTTTTTTAGGTGAGTTGTTGTCATGGGATTGCTGGTTTGAGTAGATCTTTGCTACATGTTTTCGGTTCTGAGTTGAGTAAAGTTTTCAAAGGGATTGGGTGCTTGGTTTTTTTGGCAAGGAGTGGGCTTGATGGAAAGGATGAGGAAGATTAAGAGAATGTTGAGTTATTCTGCCAATTTTTGCGGTTATCCTTGGTGTAGTTTTAGAGGTTTGATAGGGTTGCCTTATGTTTGAAAGTGAAGAGTGATCAACACGGAGAAAACTGAGATAGGTTTTAAGTGTTTATTTTTTTTGTCCCCGTTCTCACTATGAATGAAGCCAATTATAGGCAGATTGAGGGGTGTTTTTGGGGGGGAAATTTGCTGAGGTTTGAACAATGTTGGAATGTTGTTTTGATCCTTTCTTATGTCATTTTTGTATTTCTCCATATTTATACAAGTTATAGACATCAGGTCTGGTTTTGCATAGGAGGTTTTTTGGACTGGTTTTGGACAGTTTTGTAGCAGGTTTTTCTGTGTTGTTTTGGCATCTTACAGCAGGCATTGGAGCAACAACAACAAATTTTTGGAGTGTTGTATTTGGCTATTTTGGACTAAAGTACCTTTTATTGGGAAAAAAAGGGTACATAGTTTTTTTCCAATTTATCCAAGAATGATATTATCCAATGAATAAACCTTCGAACCCTTAGGAAATGTATCACAAACTTATGTAAGCCTCTGATTATGTAAAAATTTGGAAGCAGCTTAGCATTGAAAATGAGACTTGGTTTGAGTCGAATGCAAGAATGAGATCGAAACACACTTGTTCGAAGGAAGCCTTTCCCTCAGTCGAAGCTTGTGGTCGAAACAAGCTAATGCCCAGTCGAAGCTTGTATCGAAGGAAACATACTGTCAAATCGAAAGCTCAAGCTCGAAGGAAGCATATTGCCCAATTGAAGCATGTGGTCGAAACAAGCTAATGCCCAATCGAAGCTTGTATCAAAGAAAACATACTGCCAAATCGAAAGCTCATGCTCGAAGGAAGCATATTTCCCAATTGAAGCATGTGGATCGAAACAAACATAAAGGGAGTCATTGTCTTGTGTCTTTTTAGCATGAGGGAAGTTCCTGGCTTCTAAATTGAAGGGCGCTTTTTCAAGGGAAGCAAGAACTTAGTCAAATCTTGTATGAAGATGCCTCTTGGCTCAAACGAAACTTGTATGAAGCAAAGTATGCAAGAGGCCCTTGGTGCAAGTGGATTCGAAGGATGCATAGAGATGGTTACTTTGTCCCATCGAAACTTGTCCAAACGAAGCAAGCATGCAGGCATCAAACTTGTCCAGTTGAAGCAGGTTTGTAGGCAGTAAACTTGTCCAAATCGAAGTAGGCTTGCAGGCAGCACGCTTGGTGAATCGAAAAGGTTTCCTTGCAGGGGGCATGTGTGGCCAACATGTCTTGGCCTGTGATTGCAAGCATGTAGACAACACACTTGTCCAATCGAAAGGCTGAATCGAAGGAGGTTTCAAATCCAAACGAAGGATGTACCTAAACTTGCATTCGAAGGAGGCTTTAAGTTCAAAATGAAGGACATGCCCAAGTTGTATTCGAAGGAGGCCAAGAGTCAATCAAAGGGTGCTGAATCGAAGGAGATTTCAAATCCAAACGAAGGATGTACCTAAAATTGCATTCAAAGGAAGCTTTAAGTTCAAAATGAAGGACATGCCCAAGTTGCATTCGAAGGAGGCTAAGAGTCAATCGAAGGGTGCTGAATCGAAGGAGGCTAAGAGTCAATCAAAGGGTGCTGAATCGAAGGAAACCTGTTTTCCTCCAAATTTGTCAAAATAATATTTTATTTGTTTTCTCTCTTTTTGACAGTTTCCTTTTAATCTTGGTACTGGAAGACCCCAATGCACTTGTGCAAACTTAAACCCTGAGAATCCTTGTGAGAAAGGCCTAATACACTGAGCTTTGAGCCACCCTCGAGGCAGGCGACATAAAAATCTTCACAGAAACCAAAAACTCGAAACCCTAGCATCTTGACCAGCACACATAGGGAAATAAACGCTAATCTAGGCTCTGACAAAATTGAGCGAGAACCAACCTTGTAACGTGATGACAAAATTAGTTCCACGATCCACTAATCGAGAACCAAATGCTCTTCCTTTTTACCTAATAAGAAAAACTCAAAACAAGATTAGACAAAAAGAGGGTGCAGCCCTAAAACTTTAAACCAAAGCGCCTGATTCCCTGAGATGCGGGATATGCAAATGACTGAATGATAAAATGATGCAAATGGAATGCAAAGTTTGAAGCCAGACAAGAATAAAAGAGATAGGGCAAATTTGGGGTACGACAGGGATTTGCAATAATGTAAATCTAGTTAAGCTATTACAACCAAATCGAATTTGTACGAATATTGGAATAAACAAATACAATATCTAAATATGCAATATTATGTAAATGCAAGAAAAAGACTTTTGTTTTGTTTTTTTATGTGAAAAGAAATTTTGAACTAAACCTAATAACTTAAAAAAAAGAAATTAATTCTTGAAAACAAAAGTTAACCCTAATTTCTAATTTAAAAGAAAATAAAGTTCTTATGTATTATCTTTATGTATTTTTTGTATTAAAAATAATAAATAACATTTTATAAAAAAAAAGTTTAGGTTTTGTATGTCAAAATAAATATTTACAAGTATGAATAATAAAAAATGAATAAAATAGTTAAACGAAATCTATTATTTTTACAAATTTATTTAAGAAAGAAATAATTAATATATAGTTTAATAAAAATATTTTTTCATGTAAAAATAAAATAAAATAAACAAAATGAAAAATTGTCATATTTTATATTTTTCATGATTTTATGTATTTAAGAAAAATTTAGTAAAACAAAAAAAGAAAATAAAACAAATAAATAAAAATGAATGAAAATAGTTAGGCCAGGTGTTATCACGTTAGAAAAAAAATGCTAGGCCCAAGTATTGAAGCCCATCCTGCAAACAGCCAAAAAAGATGAAAAAATGTGTGAAAATGCAAAAAGGCAGACACCAAGGCTCGAACCCATGACCTTGGCATTCTCAGCGCGCTTCCTTACCACTGGGGTGGTTGTACATCCGTTGGTTTATATGAAACAAAAAAAACATAACATAAACAACAAGAATGAAAATTGATAACATGAATGTTATAGCATTTTGTATCACGATTATAACCATGTGCATAGCTAAAACTATAAGTCCAAGATTAAAGAGAATTTTAATGGCCCTAATTCTTAACCTAATTTTTCCAGGAACTTCAAGTTCAAAATTCTCTCAACTCAGGCCAAATAAATGCAAGTTATGGATATGTACAGCTTTGTAGAAATGATATCTACATTTTTATTTCACAAATCGTGGCCAATGGATCCCTGTATGAGGAGATAAAAGTTGGAGTTCTTTCCTCTTTCATATGAGATCGTGAATGGAGTTTGAGTGAGATTTATGAAGGCCTGATGATTGCTTGAGCTTGCTTACCTCCCTGAGTGTGTTCCAATCCTTGCCTTGCTTTGGAAGTGCCTGGAACTCTCTATCCAAGTCAACCTGGAAGCTTAGAAAAAAATGGCAGATGAAGAAGGAGGAGTTATAGTGCAGGGATGGTGGTCTGGATCACTTAGATATGAAGTAGGTAAAGTGTTTGGATGATTAAAACTTGAAACGCACGAGCCAAATGATGGATTGTTATGCTTGGGCACAAACTGCAAGTTTTGACCGTTTTTTTTGTGATATGGAGTTTTGGAGTGTTTCAGCCCTTTAGCAATCATGCTCTAAGTTGTAATGTCTTTGTGTATTAGTATGGAGAAAGTCTTAAGTCAGTTCCACAATAGATCTTTGAGTTGTAGCCTTTTTGCATACTTTCTTGCTTTTGAAGCAAAGTGAAGGGACAAGTCTTCAGATGCTTGTACTGGCCTGCTTGGAGTTGGTATAAGCTCTATACAAGTTGCTTTAGGTCTGTAGGACTTATGTGTGCAGAGAAGACAGGTCCAATGCTCAAGAATTGGAAAGTTGCAAAAGTTAAGCTTTTCTAAAATGGCAATGGCAACTTTGTGCCATTTATGGAATTAAAGCTTGGATAAAGACTTTTGGGCTTGGATTAAAGCTTTGTAAACTGAGTAAACATTAAATTATGGAGTAATAAACAAGTTTTGGACCTGTAAAGCATGGATTAGGCAGCATAGGTTCAGATTTGAATTTTGTTCTTCATGATATGGCTTGAATTCAAAGTGAGAAATTGCCGACTTCACCTCTTCGATTCTCTCTACTCAAAAATGATCTCAAGGAGTCCTTGGACATTTTGGAAAGCTTGCAATGTGCTCTATAACTCATCTTTGAAATTAATTTCAAGATTCCTTTTGGAACTAGGTGAAAAATTTCCATGAAGTTGTGTCAAAAACCTGCCTAAATTAGGGCAAAATTTCACTAAGTTATTTTAGTTCATGGGCATGTATTCACAAAATTATATCTTGAGATCCAAGAATCTTTAAGGAAAATTATGTGAAGAAAATTTGTAGATTTCATGGAGATATAAAGCTTTCATGTTGGGAATTTCCTTTGAATCATCTTGTGTCATGGTGAAAAAATGTCTTAAAGTTGAGAAAAAATAAGAAATTTTCTATACTTAGAAAAATTTCTAAGTTAAAAAAATTTCAAATTTTAAAACCAAATCTTCAATATTTGATTCCTTGATGAACAAGTTTCACATTTTGACATGTTTTGATGAATTGTGATCCTTGGCACTTGATTTTGACCAAAAAGTCAAAGTTTGACTTTTCAGTGTACAATTGACTTTTGATCAGTTGACTGCAAATTTCATTTGTCTATCCAATGGATTTGCAAAGTTTTGAACCATGTAATTAGGTCAAGATGATGCAATTGAACCCTTGAAATCATGATTCAAATTAATTGGTCATTTTCTAGGTCAAAAATCAGAAATTGCCCTTTCTCAGTCTAAACCCTAATTTTGACCATTTTGCCCTTTTGATGATTTGATCAAACTTCTTGAGGAATTGTGGTCCAAACTTGATCAAATGATACATGTGAGTCTAGAATGTTGATGTGGATAAAAAATTATGAAGTTTGAATATAAATTGGCCATTGTTGACTTTTCCCCCAATACAGCTGATTTTTAGGTCAACTGTCCAATTGACTGATAAAAAATGTGGCTCAAGGCCTGAAACTTGTCATGAGTAATCTTAGGGATACATAATGATGTTTGAAGGTCATATGAAGCATTGATAGCTCAAAAACCCTTGTGCAAACTCAAACCCTAATTTTGGGTCGACAGTGTAAGATGAGATGTCTTGAGCTGACCAAACCCTAATCCAGTCTTGAGTCAAAGAGATCTTGTGAGAAAAGTCTTGATAAACGAGAGGGCAAATTTTGGGGTATAAATGGTGGCAACAACACAGGAGGCTCTTTTAAGTATTCTTTGATTTTGTCAAAATCAACTTGGCATTCGTCATTCCATTTGACTACTTGATCTTTCTTCAATAATTTGAAGATCGATTCACAAGTAGCTGTCAGGTGAGAAATGAATCTGGAAATGTAATTCAAACGTCCCAAAAATCCTCTGACTTCCTTCTCAGTACGAGGATAAGGCATCTCTTGTATCGCTTTAACCTTGGCAGGATAAACCTCGATACCTTTGTTACTGATGACAAAACCTAGGAGTTTACCAGACTGTACCCCGAACGTGCATTTATTTAGGTTCAACCTCAGCTTGTATTTCTTCATCCTCTCAAATAGCTTCTTTAAATGATCGAGATGCACTTCTTCCATTTGAGATCTGGCTATCATATCGTCCACTTAGACCTCTATTTCGTGGTGTATCATGTCGTGAAATAGAGCTACCATGGCACGCTGATAGGTTGCCCCAACATTCTTCAGTCCGAATGGCATGACCTTGTAGCAGAATGTGCCCCACTGTGTAACAAAGGTTGTTTTCTCCATATCCTCAGGCGCCATTTTGATTTGGTTGTAGCTTGAGAAACCGTCCATGAAGGAAAACACTTTGTGTTATGCCGTACTGTCAACCAAAATATCAATGTGAGGGAGCGGGAAGTCATCCTTGGGGCTTGCCCTATTCAAATCTCTATAGTCCACACACATTCGCACTTTTCCGTCTTTCTTGGGCACGATAACAACATTGGCAACCCATTGAGGATAAGAGGTGACAACCAAGAATCCAGCATTGAGTTGCTTCATGACTTCTGCTTTAATCTTTTCTGACATATCAGGCCTCATGTGGCGAACCTTTTGCTTACTGGAGGACAATCTTCTCTTATAGGCAGACGATGTACCACAATGTCTGTATCAAGTCTCGGCATGTCTTTATATGACCAGGAAAAGACCTCAACATAATCGTGCAGCAACTAAATCAGACGCTCTTTGACACTGGGTTCTAGATTGGCACCCACCTTGACTTCTTTCTTGTCCTCCTCAGTACCTAAATTAACTGTTTCAACCGGCTCTTTGTGAGGTTGAATGGTCCTTTCTTCCTATTGCAACAACCTGGCTAATTCCCCTGGCACCTCATAATCTTCCTCACCTTCGTCTTCGGCTTGGTAGATTGGATTTTCAAAGTCACAATAGGCCATGGCATAACCGTTACCCATGGGGTTCTGAGTGGACGTAGATCTGCATTTTAATATGTGAGTGTGTGTAAGGGCATAGCTACCTTTGAAAGAAATAAAATGTAAGAAAGAAAGACAGACAGCACAAAATTTGTATGCAAAAACGTCCATGATTCATTGATGACATATGAGAATGAAGTGACAACCCTCACAAATGGACCGTTGTGCCTCGGGTAAGACACAAGGTTTTAAAAAAGTCTGAATTTTTTAAATATTACAAGCCTGAAAACATTAAAAGACAATTACTCTTGAATAAAAGTAATAGGAATGAAATATTTGGCCTCCCAATTGTTGAGTCCTCCGCTGATGGTTGGAAAAATCCACTCGTCCATATCACAACTGCCATCACTGTCTTCTACTGCACTGACTCCCTGATTGCTGATATGCAAAGGTGGTCCCCCGGTGCAAGAACATCGAACAACTCTTTGGGATTCTGTAGTGAATCTCAAACCAAATTTGTCGGACTTGTAGGGGATATCCAGAAGTTGACCCTAGATGGTACACCCGCCTTCTTTAACTACTGCTCTAGCATCTTTCAAAGATGCCATCTTTAGTGGAGGTCTGGTAATCTTTAGAACTTTGGGAGTAGACTTGGTTTCCGCAACTGTTTTTGGAACCTCCTCAAAGTTCTGACACGGAGTCTCAATGAATTCACCATCCATTTCAACATACCTAAAAGAGTTCAGGTGGTTAACCATGTACTCCTCCTCCCCGTGAACCGTGACAATTTTTCCTTTGATCGGGTATTTTAGCATCTGATGCAGGGTAGAAGTCACGACACCAGCACCATGGATCCAGGGTCGACCCAATAAACAGGATTAAGACGGTCGGATGTCCATTACATAGAAAGTTAAATCAAAAGTCTAAGTTCCAAATTTTATGAGGATATTAACTTCTCTATGCACTGTCCTCTTAGAACCATCAAAGGCCCTCACTATGATATTGCTAGGTTTTATGGTGAGTCCCTCGCATTCCAGTCAGTCGAGAGTGTTTTTTGGAAAGACATTCAATGATGAGCCGGTATCCACCAGAACATGGGCAAGTGTGGTGCCCATGCATTCAATGGAAACATGCAAGACATCGTTGTACTTCCTTCCCTTAGAAGTTAAATCAACATCGGAAAAGTCCAATCCATTACAAGCAGTTAGACTGGCCACACAATTCTCAAATTGGTCGATGGAGGTCTCTTGGGGCACATGGGCGGTCTTGAGAAACTTTACTAAGGCTTTGGCATGGGCCTCAGAACACAAAAGTAATGACAACAATGATATCTTCGAGGGGGTCTGCCCTAACTGTTCTACGATGTTGTAGTCACTTTTCTTGATTATCTTCAGTATTTCTTCTATCTCCTTTCTAGAAGCTTCAAGGATGATCTCGGGACGCTCTTTCACTTGGACAGGCTCATTCAAGACCTCTTTTCCCCTTGTCTCGGTAGCAGGGATCACAGTAGGGGTATCACTGGGAATGTTGGTAGGAGTGGTAGTGGGAATGATCACAGGAGTAACAACGGTCTTTGGAGAAATCTCGGGTGAGAAGACTCTTCCACTTCTTGTTATCTTACTGGTCCCAGTGATGTTACCGATGTCAGGATCAGTATCTCTCACAACTTCGTCTTTGTCGGCCAACTGATCTTGCTTGACGCCATAGTAATAAATGTCAGCCCCATAGTTCCAGGGAACAACTTTATCTAAGGAGTATGATATTGGTCTTGGCATAGTGATGATTAGAGGTGTAGACCTTGGAATAGATGTAATCCTGACGGGTCTTTTGGTGGAGACCCCGGGAGGATTGTTGGAAATGGTGATTATTGAGACATCTTGATAAGAAGTTCTGGTAAGAGGAATCTTTTCAAATAAGATTTCTTTGCTAGTCATTAGGCATTGAACGCCTATCTTCAGTAACAAACAGCCATTTGGTAGAGACTTGCATAAGTGACAATTCTTATCGCAGCCCGGGAACAGACCAGCTTGCAACATATTTTGTTTAATGGTCAACAGAGGAGTAGTTAAGTCGTTCACGGAGGAGACGAAACGATCATCATTAATGGCGTTGACACCTTGACCATGTATGGGCATTGGTGTCGTTATTACATTATGAATTTCTGGGGGATTAAACTCAATCTCTTTCGCATTGATAAGGTCTTGTTCCTTATTCCTCAAGGCCCGAAAGTCGTTTGTATCATGCCCCGAGCTTTTAGAATGATAAGCATATCGAGCATTCGGGTTGTAGCGAGGAGAAGCAGTGTTGGGGTTCTTGGGAGCTTCTTTTAAAGTTGCCAGATTGGTCTTCAAAAGGTGTGGAAAAACTTGAGACATGGTCATGTTGATCCGGGTAAATTGTCTCATGGGTGCTTCTGGCTTGCGCTGATAATTTCGTTGTTGATTTGGCACATGATTAGAAATCATAACAGCCCCTACCGTCGGACGACGTTCAGTTTTGTTTTGATTCTTATGGTCATATGCAGCACTGACCTCCTTCTTTCCAACAAAGGGTTTCTTCATCATGCTTGAGGATGCATCTCTTTGAATTTTGCCACTTTTTATACGGGCTTCAACCCGCTCACCAGTCATGATTAGTTCAGTTAATCCAACTGAGAAACTTTCAATCAGGTGGTTGAAGAATGGACCTGACAAGGTGCCTAGGAACATATCCACTAATTCTCTGTCAGATAGAGGGGGCTGGACTCTGCCTGCGAGATCCCTCCATTTTTAAGCATAGGTTTTGAAACCTTCACCTGCACCCACAGACATGCCTTGCAATTGCGTCCGAGTTGGAGCTAAGTCAGCATTATACTGGTATTGTTTGTAGAAGGTGACACCCAAAATCTTCCCAATTGCGAATATTGGTCCCTTCCAACTGATAGAACCAATCCAACTGCGTCCCTGACAAGCTCTCTTGGAAAAAATGCACCCATAGATTCTTATCAGTCGTATGGGGTAGAATTTTTCTGACGTATGACCTTAAATTCAGCTTCGGGCAAGAGACACCATCATATTTAGCGAAAGTGGGGACCTTGAATTTCTGTGGGATGATAACACCTGAGACAAGTCCTAACTCTTCAAAATCCAATTCGGGTACTCTCTGGACCTTCGTAGCATTCAAATGATCCTCTAGCTCTTTGTATTTATTATCAGCAGGAGGATATTGTTCCTCAGAGTAGTCAGGTTCTTCCTCTTCTTTGGATGTTGGGTTGTTGTTCACTTCCTTGGTCTTGTCTTCTTGATTATCTCCTTCACCCGATGATGTTGCAAAGTCCAAAGTTCGTCTGGCTTGTCCTTTGAAACTTCTTCCCATGATCACAATACCGGTTGGTTTCTTCGCTTTCTTCTTCTTCTCTTTGTCCAGTAGAGTCTTCAACTCCTCTTGTCCTTTTGTCAGAGTTAAGAGCATTTGTTGAAACTGGACGTTTTGCGCCTAAAGATCTTTCACTGTCTGTTCAATATCCATCTCACTGAAATAAATAGTAGAAGGATAAGGAGACCTATTGTAAGAAACCTATATGATGTTATGATGAATGAAGATGCAATATGCAAATGATTTCAAGGAAATTAGAGATTTAAATTTGTTCAAACCAAAAAAGAACACATGTTATATTAATAAATCAAAGTTTGAGTACATCATGCCTCTTTGGGCTTACAATGGAAGAAACATAATACAACAAAAACTCCTAAGACAGAAAGGTTGAACGCATCCTCTTTGGAGCGATGTAGGCGTTCAGATTCCGCTCTTCATGAAGCTGCTTGGTGAGTTCCAGAACCTTCTTCTCACTAGCATAAAATTGGGCTTCAAAGGTGTCTCGCTCTTCCTTCAACTGAACCCAAGCTTTCTGCAAGTCTTCGAGAGAGGTAGGCATGTCAGGATGAAGGATAGTGTATGGGACGTCTCCTTTAACAACATGCTCTATGATAACAGGGAGGATGGAAGGGTAAGGCATCACAAGTCTCTGAGCACGATCCCGTACCCACCTAAGGTAAGGCTCGAGAGGGATAGAGTTTTTGTGTCTCAAAGTCCCACTGTCCACCTTGTTTACCATTCTCCAAGCTCGTGTAAACCTCTGGCGATGACCTTGGTCTTCTTTATTGTAGTCGAACACCAGACCTTGAATGAGCATCTCATGAGGGCCGTCTCTTCGGGCATACCCAAACTATCGAAAAGCTAAGCAGGGATTGTAGGTGATACCTCCCCTAATACCAAGCAAAGGGAAGTTAGGGAATTCCCCACGACGGTCAATGATAGAGACATTTTCCAAGGATCTTGAACACCAATGGATGTCAGAATGGGTGAGGGACATCATTCTTTGAGACCATGTCAGTCTTTGCTCGTTCTTCAATGCTGATTGAGGTAGGTGTGAAGTGAACCACTTAGCGAGTAAGGGGATACAACATAAGAGAGTACCTCTTTTCTTCATGGTGCGGGTATGAAGGCAATGCAAGATGTCTCCCAGTAAGGTAGGTACGGGATTGCGAGAGAGAAAGACTTTGATGGTGTTAACATCTATGAATTGGTCTGAGTTGGGGAACATAACCAAACCATAAATGAGAAGAGCCATGATGTCTTCAAAATCTTGGAAATCCATGTTGTCCCAGAATGAACGAGCCTTCTCCAATAGAAACTTGGCTAGGAAACCTTTAACCCCACTTCTTGTCTCCCAATTGGCTATGATGTCAGCTCTCTTCATATGCAAAGCTTCGGTGATGACTTCAGGTTTTGGAATCCCTTCTAGACCGGTGAATGATATCTGATCAAGCACAGGAACCCCTAAGAGTAGAGAGAAGTCTTCCAGTGTAGGTACCAACTGATACTCCGGGAAAGTGAAACAATGATGTACGGGATCAAAGAACTGGAACAACACACACATCATCTCTTCTTGGAAACTGGATGTAGCCAAACTGAGGAGTTGACCATATTTCTTGGTAAAAGGAGAATCCCCGGGCACTCTTGAGGCTAACTCTTGAAGCTAAGGGTGTGCCTTTACAAAGCTGATTCAGATGGTGTTCCTTCGGACGGAATTCATGACCTACAAAACAAAAACAAAGATAAATTTCTAAATCCTTGAAATGGTTAGTGAGCATGCGTATGATGCTTATGATGTTTATGATGTTATGTACAAGTAAATATATACACACACAGCAAACAAGTTCCTATGTTTTAGGCTTGCATGGGGTTTTATAGGTAAGTACCCTCTTGAAGTTTAGTTGGCTCAACCTGTCCTAGTAATAGTGGTCGGGTTCTAAAGGATCTCAATATCACCGACCTTTCTCTTAGGCATTGTCTCAGCACAATCAATCTTTTCTTGTGGCCGAGATATCCCAAAAGTCCAGCCTCAATGAGTGTAGTATCGAGTATCAACCAATTTTCATCTCTACACTGAAACCGATTATCTCACTACGTCCTAATGGCCAAGTTTGTTCAATTAGGGTTCTAAAGTCAATTAGTGCTTTATGACGCCACTCAGCGGCCCCGTATTCTCCTCGATTCACCACGAGGGATATCGGTACCCACAAATGCGTCACACTAATGTAGCCATTGTTTCAACCATATCGGTCTACACCGTACAGTTTCCACAATCTATTGCTACTTACCTAAAAAGGTGTCCCAGATCCGGGTGGAGGATCAAAGCAAGCCCAATACAAAGAACAAAATTTAAAGCACGCAACGAAAGCAAGTAAAGGTGATCTAACCCTAAGATAACCCCACTTTTAGATTTTTCCCCAGCAGAGTCGCCAATTCTGTGATACGGTGGGAGAACTGACTTGAGTTTTTGCGTTTTGATCGCAATTGTGTGGATAGCAAGAGTCGCCATCGACTTTTCTTTTATCCAAAAGGAAAGGTAAAAAAGCACAAGAAAGACCTTTCGAGATTATTTCTCGGGTTCGGGGGGTAGATTATGAAGATGGAAGGTATTAGCACCCTTTTCATCCGAAGTTATCTACGGGCTCTTAGTAACTCTCTAGATCACTTACTTTTACTTTGACAATGTGCTTGTGGTGTGGGATTTGAAAGTATTTTGAAAATATCTTTGTAATGGTTCTCGTTTCTATAAGAACGCGTACAAAGTTTTGTTTCGAAAGATAGTTCAAAGATGTGTTTGTGGAATGTGTTTTTGAAAGTTGTTTTTGAAAAGATGTTTTGCAATGGTTCTTGTCTCTATAAGAACGTATACAAAATGTTTTGTCTTTTTGAAAATGTTTTGAGATGAAAGTGTCGGTGTAAAAAAGGTTTTTGTTATGGGCAAGCGAGTAACTAGGAGCGAATCTACCTACTCGAAAGGTCTTAAATTTTCTTTTCTTCCTCCTTTAGATGTTGCTATTTTTACCATTGATTTGATAAGAAGCCCCATCGTTGGATGTGAAAGGACAGGCACGAGTCAATTTTATAGTCATCGAAAGAAACTTTTGAGATGCTTTAGCAATTTTTCGTAAGGGACTAGATCGTTTTACCAGAGGCAACATCGAGGGTCATCGAGGGACTACAATCCTTATTTTATTGGATGGTCTTTGCTAAAGCGTCCCCTATTCGAGGGACATGACTGTTTTCTGAGGCAACGGAGCGAGATTACCCTAGATGTGCATGTGTGAATGGTGTGTTTGATTGCATGCGTTTAGTCTTTGATTAGGGTAGTCTACTTGTTGGTTTTATCTTGCCATACACTCTAATTACTAACATTTATGAAAGCAAAAAATGTGGAAAATAAAGGCCCTACGCTATTATATGCTTTTTGAGGGATGGGGTATACAAGTGTACAAGTGGGGGTTGCAAAAAATAAAATTTCTAATTATTACAACCAAATTGAATGAAAATAAAAGCAAAAGATCAAAAGAAAATCAAAATTTATGTTGTCTGGCCTGACACAGGCCGTGTCCTATGACACGGGCACCCGTGTCAGCTTCTGTAATGGTCCATGCATATTTTTTCCTTTTCTATACCAGCTAAACTAACACGGGCCGTGTCCAGTGACACGGGCACCCGTGTCAGCTTCTGACCTGCATTTTTGTTAGCGTAAAGTTCCAGTATGGCTGACACGGCCGTGTCCTGTGACACGGGCACCCGTGTCAGCCCCTGACCTGCATTTTTGTGAGATTTTTTCAAACAGAGGAGCTGACACGGTCGTGTCGTGTGACACGGGAACCCGTGTCAGCCCCTATCTTGGCTCTTTTTTTACTGAGTTTTCCTTTTTTTGATTTATCTTTTACATATCTTTTGGACACAAACAGAAAATGATGTATGAAAAAAGATATTACAGTTTGAAGAAGAATATACCTCTTGAAGTGAAACTTTAGAATACGTATGGATATCTTCGGATGCAAAAAGATGAATGACCGGACTCCTCTTTAGAGCTACTCCAATCCTTGCTCTGTGTGACCAAGTTCCAGAATCGCTCCAATCCAGTCAAAGGTGTAATGTACTATTTTTAGTTATGCTTGGAAGGTGATGATAAAGGTATTACATAAATGGTTCTTATGTTAGAACAATCTCCATGTGATGTATATGAGGTGTTTGGGTAGTTGGTTTAGGGGAAAGTTTGCAAGGTTGTACAACAATGGATTGAGGATTTTTCTGTTTTGTGAGTGAAAACAGAGTTGAAGATGAGCAAAGTTTTTTTTTTGGATGAACTGAGTTTTATGAAATGAGCTAGGTTTTATGAATGAGCAGAGTTTAACAAAAGTTCTGTTTTTCTCCTCTCTTTTTTCTCTCCCCCAAAAAAAATCTCCTTATGTCCTAAGAAACAGTCCCTTTTGTAGCTTCTTGACTGAGGTTTAGGAGGGAAACTAAAAAAGTTATTTTAAACTCTTTTTGCCTACTGCTTTGATACTTTTTCCATACAATTTTCTTTTGCCATTTTAGTGCAATTTTGTGGCTGTTATGATGCAGGTTGGAGCAGACTGCATAGAGCAGTTTTTGACTGGTTTTGTGGACATATTTTGGATTGTATAGGACAGTAATGCAGCTTTTGTGACAGGTTTGTGGTGCAACATGGCACAAGGTTTTGTAGGACAGCAAATGAGCAGGGTTTGGAGTGTTGTGGCAATGTATAGAAGTAGCATATCATTTTTTGTTCAGCAATAACTTGGACAACATAGTTTATAGCATGAAACAAGTTTGGTTTGTGGAGCAATTTATGCATATTGTATCAAAGACAAAGCATTGTGGCAAGGTTTTGAATCAAAGGAAAAAAGTCCAAGTAATACAAAGTTTAGGATTTGTAAACTTACAAAAATACCACTTTGTAATAACTTGAATTATTTGTAACATCTTGAACTATTTTGAATTGTAGTAACAAGGTGTCATGAAGCAATGAACTTAACTTAGAAAAATTTCCAAGTCTTGCAAAAATTGGATTTTTGACTTTCTTGATTTTTGATGATCAAATTTCATATTTTGGATGACTTGATGAAATATGATTTTTGGGACACAACTTTGGTCAAAAAGTCAAAGTTTGACTTTTTAGTGTACAATTGACTTTTCCCACTAGTTGACTGAATTTTGTCTATCAATCCAGTGATCTCAGGAGATGAATTGGAACATGCAATTAGGTCAAAATGACGCGCTCGGATCCTTGAGACCATGCTTCCAACCAATTAGCCAGGTATTAGGTCAAAAATCAAAGTTCGATCATTTTTCAGTCAAAACCCTAATTTTGCCCATTTTGCCCCTTTTGGTAATTTGAATGACTTTCTTGGAAAATTGTGATCCCAAACTTGAAACTTGACAAAAATAATCCTGAGGGTCTATAATGATTCTTTAAAGTCATTCGAAACATTAGAAATCCAACTGCCTTTGTACAAACCCAAACCCTAATTTGAGGTATCAGTGTTGGGAAAATTGTTTGACCTAGTCGATACTTGCGCAAATTTGAGGAATTGAAGATCTTTATAGGAAATATCTTGAGAAATGAGAGGGAAAATTTGGGGTACAACAGAAGGTATTAGCACCCTAAACATCTACGGTACTCCACAGGAACCTCTTTGTAAAATCTATATATTTTGGCTATAAAATGTTGTATGTAAAATAGATGGTGGAGATGAGAGAAGAAATACATTTTTTATGGTTTTTACACCCTCCGCGGTTGCAAAACTTTAGTGCCTACGTACCACCTTTCATGCAATAGGGGATCAGGGTACACGTAGTTCACCTTTGAATTTTTTTTAAAACACAGGTGCGTTGGTTAATTTTATGAGATAAGACATCATCGTCATTGTCCGTGTGGAAAAACATACTTACTATCCACAATCATGAGAAAGGAGAATTTGCATCATCTCAAAGTGGAGGATATGGCTTGGATTTTAAAATCAACAATGCCTCACTCAACACCCAAGTGGAAAATATCTCACTTCACTACATATTGTAGAAGTATAGTTGTTTGCATCACTACAAGGATTGACAAGAGTCGAATCTTTTGAGAAAAGTTTAAGATTAAAGCCAATATGGAAAAATGGTTTGAATGAGATTGATTGATTTTTAGTCTTCTCACAAAAAAAATGCCAAGATATTATTAAGTTGATTAGAGTTTATTTATGAAAATGTTTTGAAAATGCATGGACCTAAGTCCAAGTTTATTATGAAAGTGGTTCAAGTTTAAAAACAAGAATAATTTTCAAAAGGAGGGAGAAGATTTTTGAAATTAAAGAAGATGGGAGAAGAAGAAGAGGCTATCCTAAAGCATAAGGTAAAAGCTAGGGATATGAACCATCTAACCAACAAGAAGCCAATTCTTGACATTATGAGTCAAGATAGAATTCTCATTCTTTGGATTGAAACCAAGTAAGCAAAGATACTAGACCTCTTGAGGGAACAAAACTTCAAGTGTATTAAGTCTTCACAAGAATTGGACAGAGTAACGGTTGTATACGGGTGAATTCCAGACTACAAACAAAGTATGTAATCACAATAACCTGCACACAAAGCAAACAAACAACCCAATGTCTTGAGGTAAACCTCAAGAACTCCAGACAAAATATCAATTAAGGTCACAAGGTTTCCAACATAGGCCAAGGTCTCTAACACTAAGTCCAAAAAGTCCAATACTCCATGATGCCAAGGATAGTAACCAAATAGTCCAAGTATCATTAAAGTTTTTTATGGTTCATATTGATTATTAGGTGTCTTAGAAGATAAAATAAAAGGCTAAAGTGAGCAAAAAGAAAAATGACATGAAATGTAATGCTTAAAGTAAATGGTACATAAAGTATAAAAAATAACAAGGGCATAAAGTAAAAACAATTTAATAATTAGTGGTTAGTTGGATGACCATCTTGAAACTTGCATTTGGAAATCATTAGAGGATTGGTAGAACCAAAGCCTCCACACAACAAGTTGAATTTGTTTTTTGTCAAGTATATCATCCATTTGGAATCCTCAAAAGTACCATTTAATGATCAACGATGTTTAAGTGATCCGCGTTGACCAAAAGTGTTGTAGATCCATTAGAGGATTGGTAGAACCAAAGCCTCCACATAATGAATCTCAAGGTTATTGGATCAAAGAGATCAAATTAACATACTTGGGCTGGCAAATATAGGTTTGGGCCACGAATGATCATTTATTCGAATCGGGACAAAATTTAGCGCTATGTTAAGCAATCGTAAGTGGACTTATGTAGAAGTCGCACCTATTTTGAGGCCGGTCAACAACAATCTATGTACTATTTGTTTTGAGACATGATATAGAGATCATGCTCAAATAACACTTAGTGCAATGAGAAAGGGACAAGATGAAGAGGGGTAGGGGAGAATATACAAATCAATTTGAATTAAATTTAAATCAAACTATTATTAAAATCATTCATCCATTTTTGTGGAGTTAGACTAAACACCATGGATCCAATGATGTTAAAAAGTCCATGATCAAAAATTCAACCCAAGATCAGCCAGAAAATAATCACAAAATAATATTGCATTTAATATATACATTAAAAAAAGGTTTTAAAAATATTTAAAATAGAAATAAGGGATTAAAATATCAAAAATGTTCAAATTAATCAAGAAATAAAAAGTAAGACCATAGAAAAATCAGAAATGGACTCAAATATTTTTATAAAATTTTTGGTAATTTTTTAAAGTCAGAAACTATTTTTTAAAATTAAAAGAAATGGGTAAAATAAACCAAAAATGATAAAAAATACCAAAGTTAGAAATAAAAAAGAAGTGAGGTCACCAATATTTGTCACAATATCATTGGATCTTTCCATATTTTTTTCAGAATTTAAAAATGCATAAAAGTATTTTTAAACATTTAAAACAAATCAAATAAAGTGAAAATTTATAAAAAAAATAGCAAAACACAAAATAAAATTGTGAAAAAATAAAAATCAAAAAGAGAAAAATCAAAAAAAAATTTCATAATTTTTTTCAGATTTTTTGGACTAAAAATGATTTTTCTATGATTTTTTGAAATTTAAAATAATTAAATATAAAAATCAGAAAAGAAAATAAAAAAAAAATATGGGCCAGCTGATCAATGTCAAAATGCGTTAGTAAACAGATCAAGTGGGCCTGGTGCACTGTGCATGTTATGGACTTTAGTGAATAATGCATTGAATTATTAATTAAATCAGATTTTAAAAAAAAAACAAGTGGCGTACCGTCATTGGTTGGAAGATGACACGTTGGTCATCTTCAACCTCCAGCCAACGTGAATGGCAGGTCTCTCAAACTGTAAAATCAGAAGCTCAGACCTATGCCATTCATTTCGTCTCTTCAAGACGAAGACAACCACACCTTCGCGAATTTGGAAGGAAAGTTTTGAAAAGGGATTTGAAATTTCATGGTCAAAACAAGTTTCCAGATGAAAGTAAGTGTTACGACTAGAACCAGGGCAATGAGAGCATCACAATGATATCAAAGTTTTAAAGAATTGATGAAGGAATCTACCTATTGAAGTTGAGTTGCAGAGTTCTGAAACTGGACTTCTATGGAGCAATATAGGGCACGATTCTTGAATGTAATTATATGGTTAGCTTCAGGGAAGATCAAGGAAGGTGAATTGATGGAAAATTGGATTGAAAAAGGCTTGAAAGCAGATTTCGAAGTAGCAAAATTTTGAGTTATGGAACAAGTTTGGCAGGGTGATTCTGGCTATCCAAGCTTGAGGAAATGAATGAGGAATAACCCTCTATTTATAGGGAATCAAATGAAATGTTCAAGCGTGTGAAATGATGAAGTTTGAAGGGAAATCGTGTGAAGTTGCAAACAAGAAAAGTGTGACCTCTACTTTGATCAAAACTCATCCAAAACGCGCGTTTTGCTAAGCTAATCACTTCTAGAAGTTTACTAAACATGTTTAGAACCAAAAACACGCAGAATCAAAGTGTTTAGAAGCTAAACCAATGATTTCAAATTCTGACTTTTGAAGAAACTTCAATTCCAAGTTACCAAGTTCAAATCAATGGCATTCTCAGCTCAAGGGGTATTAGGGTATGATTCTTGATGCTTTAGAAAGATGAGGATACAAGCTTTGCAATGGAAAAAGAATGGAATCAAATGGATGCTTGAGCTAAAAGTTGCATGGAGTCAAAGTTGGGAAAAAATGTTGACTTTCCATACTTAGAAATATTTTAAAATTTTCTTCAAAAGTGACCTATAATGTTTTGCATCCAAACATGGCCTTCCACTTGTAATTTGTTCTTGACCAAAAAAGATGGCATGATGTAGATATATTTAATGGAATTTTGAAACTTGAACCATTCAAAATATCCAAAAATTGAGAGAGTTATGAACTGTTGAAGTTGGAAAAAAAACATGAAATACCCTATAATATTTTGTATCCTTATGGCATCTTCCATCCATTTTCTCACTTTTCACATAAAATAAGGAATAAATCTCACCTCCTCAAGATCATTTTGGAAAAAGAATGGGCTCGAGGTGATAAAAATTGGCCAAGTTATGATCATTTGAAGTCACACATGAGAAATTGGGGGTTCATCTGGAGGACTTGTAATCTTTCTTCATCATCAAGCTTCTTCCACATGAAAAATACTTGAAACTTTTGAAGGGATTTGTTGATAGCCCTTTGAAGAGAAGGATGCTTTTGGAATAACTCAAAAATACCAAAAGATGAGCAAGATATGCTTCTTTGAAGTTCAAAACCCTAGCTCCTAGATCAAGAGAATGCTTTGAGGAACTTTGACAATTTTGAACAAGCTTCTTGTACCAACACAAATGCCTTGTAAATAGAAGTTGTTGAGGATGAAAATGAGAACTCATAGCAACCAAAACCACATCCATATCTTGAGAATTGAGAGAAATATGCATTTGTGGCCAATGGGAACAAGACCTTGTCCAAGCATGACAACTTCTTCAATCAACCCCTTATACTTTTTGAATAAAATTTGATAACCTTGAAGTGAACCAAAATAACCTTGCCATGCCATTTCTTCCAAAACAAATCCAATGGCGAGGTTTGAACTTCTCAAGATTTATTGACTAGGGCATGGAAATAAACTCATGAACCCATTGAGCAACTTGCTAAATCTCATTGCCTTTACCTACATTAGTAACAAGCAAGACAAACCAACATTGCATTTTATTAATTAAAAGAAGAAATCAAGACAAAAATATTCATGACCACAAAAGAAAACAAGTCAAGGTGCTTGGTGATTCCTCAAAGAGCAAAGCTAAAGATAGGGAGGGGAACCAAGAATCCTAATGTGATCTTGTTGTGATGGAATCAACATGGTATGATGAGGGGATCTTAGGGGCAAAAATTGGGGTACAACAAATTGGGTTACCAATTATTTGAGTTACTTTATTGTCTTCTACATTGTGTTATTGTTGCTATTATTTTGTTTGCATACTGGTTTAATAAGTTGGACCAATTATCCCAACATTGTGCCCAATATTTTCCCCTCGTGAACATAATTTCAGAACCCTCACAAGACTAGAACTAACACTAAGCACAAAAAAATTGGGCTTTGGTTGATTAACCTCTAAGGATCATAAACTAGAATATCTAGGTTTTCAAATATTGCAGATGATGAAGAACCCCCCATAGTTAGGGTCATTTATCATGTTAGCTTGTATATTGTCTATATTTGTCATGGCAAAGAAAAGAAAATAAATAATACAAAATTTAAGGAAAAAGAATAAAAATGGAACCTAAATAAAGAGGCGAAGCGAACAAGCAGTTAAAAGCAAGTGAAACTCGAAAATGATAATGAATCAGGAAACACAAAACCTAGATAAAAGAGAAGATGGAAAAATCAAAGATCACATGGGCTTATGGAAAGAGGAAAGGATTTATGAGAATAAAGTAATTCTTCGTTAAGGAGAAAAAGTTGTTTGATTGACCAACACAATTTTTAAATAGTAGAGTGGGATGGATAAATCAACAATCCTGAATATAGGAAAATGGGAAGATGAAAATCAACGGCCAAATCTCACCTCGAAAATACAATGATACTTGAATGCACTTGAGCATCCTAGGGGGAAAAATCATACCCTAACCTACGGACCTAGGGGCACATGTAAGGAAATCACGCGAAACGTCTCAATGATTATACTAGCATTTAAGGCACGTATCCCCTAGGTCTATTCCGCTTCTCCAAACAAGGAACCTGACATAGATAATTGGCACAAATTCTTGAAAGGTTTCTCACATGTCATGTCACGATAAACCTTAGGGGCAACAACTCTGAGCGTACCATATGCCCAATATTGTACATGCCCAATTAATATTGACATCATATAAACCACTATGTGTGCAGTCTAATGTATGATATGAAACACAATCCACTCTACTGCTTTTTACTCACTCACTGACTTGGACGTTAGAGATCTAACCTTGTTGGTCCACCTATACGAAACCGCACCGGAGACCTACACCACTCTATTAATAATCTACATCGTTCATTCACCAATAACTCTAGTTCCTTTATGCAACAATATTTAATATTAACGTATTTTTTTTCTAAAGTACTTGATAAAAAGGTTACCTGTATTCAATCTTAGCCATTTTATATTTTTAAAATTTATTTATTTTTTAGTTCACTACAATTGACCCAAAAATATAGTTCATTGTGTTAACCTTCCCCTTGAATAATGAAGCTTTGTATTTATTTCATGTTGTTTGAAGTGTATAATAATCTAACTATTAAATAAAAAATAGAGAAAATAATGGCGCAGAAATAATGCCAAAATTTCCAGAGTTATCTTTTTTTTTTCTCTTTGTCGCATAATCAACTGTTAGATTAATATTTCTCTCTTCAATGACAATTACAACTCTACATCAAAATATGAACATGTTAGTGCATGTGAAGAAACTTGGGCATTAAAAAATTTGAAGACCCAATCATCCATATCTTAGATTGCCTAATGCTTTTAATGGACAATAGGTGTTTACTATTTCTCCAAAGCCCTTAATTGGTGAGGAAATTTATCAACAAAAACAACACATTAAGATTGTCTTTGGAAAGAAACAAAAAGATTTTTCCTAGAAAAATATATGGAAAAAGATGTAAGTGTTATTTGATCTTCCATACTAGTTCATCCTATATATAATAGGTTGCATTGATGTGATGTATATGGAGAAAATGTGTGTGATAGTTAATTGGAATATTTCTTGAAATTCTGGTACTTTAAAATAGATGTCAAGACTGATGTCCCAACACTAAAACACAATGTCAACACATATGTTAAGACATCATTTGTTGATAGAATACTTTTACCAAAACAATAAATTATGCAGAAGTAAATTGAAGAAGGTAAAAGATACAATCAATTGTGAAACTAGTTCGGTGTAACTCACCTACACTGGTGTAATACCCCAAATCTGTCCTACCCTTTTACTTCCTATCTGGCTTACGCACTTTTGCATTTTTCTCACATTTGGTCATGTAACACATCATGCATCATTAATCAATAAATTGGCATAAGATCATGGATTTCGAGGAATAAGGGTTGGTGTATGGCTTTAAGGCTCCCATCTTCGCACAAGCTTGTTTCGGTTGATTTCTCCATTAATAATCTGTTTGAAGCTAGGTTTTCACTTCATGGACCTTATCATCATCAAGCTACGATGCTATTCTTTTCTTCTCAATGTTGAGTTGCAAGGTTTTATGAGACGAAGCTAAAGATCAGGGTTTATACATTTTCATATTTGAGCTTGTCAGCATTCTACCTGAGGTTCATTCCATATCAAGGTATTCGCATGTCTCATCTTTCATATTCATCTGCAAAGAATTCCTTTGGGCATAGTCATTATCATCTATTGAGAAGGGGTCCAAGACGTCGTTATTCTAGTGCTCATATAGTCGGGACATGGTACAAGATTCTGATTGTGATCAAGGTGTCATTATTTCAAATGCTTATTGCTTGACACACAAATTTAGTTCAGATCGGAAAATTGAATTGAATTAGGGATTCACTGAAGCTGTAGTTTGATTAGAATTCATTCATAATATTTGAAGTGGATTTGGAGAAAATCAAAGTTCTTAAATATTTGCGTGGCTTTTCTTGGAATTCAAACCACAAGTATGGAAAAAACATGCATCAAATTCATCCAACCATCAAAATATTGTCCAAATATCCTCTCTTGGATTCATTCAAGATTCATGTCTCTTTTGATTACCTTGCAAATATTTCGGATTCATACCATTTATTTAAATTCATACAAAGGCCATTTCATTATAAAGTCAGCATACATCCCAATGTGTATTCAAATACATACAAGTCCAAATTCCATTACAATTATACATAACATCTATACATTTTTACCAAAACCTATCCTAATTTTCAATCATTCTTCATGTTTCAAACTTCAAGCTTCCAAAACTTCGTGTTATGCGTCTTTGTTCCAACTTCATATCATCTTGGTGTTTTCCTTTTGCCTTTGCTTCCCAATAGCCCTGATATGAACCAAACCTGCAAAAAAAATATTGGATAAACTGTCATAAACATGAACCGCATACACTACACTTCCAATTGTCAAAACCAATTCCCTAACCATTCTCTAAAGGCAGCCCTGCACATAAATTTTATAGCAAAGTAACTTACTGCAACAGAAAGCAACAAACTAACAGCTTCATAACTAACTTTTTCCTAACTCCTAACCGAAATTAACCAATTCCAACTTTCCATTTTTCCCAATAACCTTTAACCAATCCATCAGCAACGTCCTTGTCAGCTGGTAACCACACCACAGTTGGTATTACACCTATTCCGCACAATGCTTCTTCGACAGAGCTTCTGAATCCATCGTGCACGTCGCATAACATATAAGCAACATTAGTGCATAACTCCTTCTCGTCATTTGACTCCTTTGCCGCTGCGTATGCTTCATAAAAAGCCATACCTCTAGTTCTGATGTTTGATGTAAAAAACCTATTAACACTAGTAGGTTTTATGTGAGAATTGGAGCTTACGGGTGGAATTGACATCAGCCAGTCTTCTTTTGTGGGATATCTTGCTCTTAATTCACCCATTGTAATGCTCAGACGTTCGAGAATGGTTTCAGGGTTCTTCATTTTAGATCTTGACAACTACGAGTTCTTTTCTTGATGTATACTAGTAGAAGAAACAAGAAGAAGAAAGTGTGGAAGGTGAAAACGTCTCTGGCCAAGACTTGTGGAACCTTTATTATAAAAGAGGGTATTTATATAGATTATGATTTTAAATTCTCGTTGAGCTTGTAATAGTGTTGTTGTTATACCTAATTCAGTTGCAGTATGAGTTCCAGTTATTTGTATATACGTACGACGGTATCAAAAATTACATTATGGTATTGGACTAGCTTCCTAGAAAGTTTATGGTAGTTGATCACAAAGAATCTAGGAAGATTCATATATCAATGAAAGGGTGCCTTCTTGAAGGTTCTTGAGACGAGCTTCAACTTGAGTATGACCTCTATATGTACGGTGAATGAGGTGACATGTGTTCGGAGGGTAATTTTTCCCAATAAACATCACCAAAGCAGCCCGTTTGAAATTCTTTGGGATTGAAGTGTCCCAAACTTTGGAAGAGAAGGATTTAGGGTCTTAAATCTCGACCATTTCTTGGTGTATTCGTCTAGTTGCATTGCAATGTTTGATTTTGATGGCGCATTTCATCCATAAGGGACTTCATCACCACCATTCTTTAACCAAGCAACCTATTCCATCTACTGCCAACACATTTCAGCGAACTTCATCCTCGATCATCATCGCAACGTTCAATATGCACTACAGTAACAACTACGTAACAGAAACAAATCGCGGACATAAGCGGATTTTGAAGAGGAGAAGAAGAAATCATAGAATCAAGAACACACGGAGCTTGAGAGGCTTTTCTTGGATAAGGTAATTGCAAACCTGGGCCTTTGTGCATCTGTTTATGATATCGTATCCATGGAGGGCGGGTCTATCTTCCCTGGTGACGATGCTCCGACCTACCTGGTGGTATTTAATTTGATTATGTTTCGTCCATTTCCGGGGAAGATTATTACTGGAAAACTTGTTTTATCTGATGCTGATGGCTTGCGCTTATCCATTGGATTCTTTGACGACATTTACATTCCTACTCATCACATGCCCAATCCAAACCGCCATGACCCTGAAAATAGCAACAAAAACAAAGGCACATGGTTTTGGGATTATGGTGAAGAAATTGATTCATCATTTAATATTAATTATACTGACAAGATCAAATTCCAAGTTCAAAGTGTGAGTTACCCTCCAATTCCAGTTGAGCAACCAAAAGAATCAAAGCCATTTGCTCCAATGATAGTTAGTGACAAATGGCATTTCAGGAGAAAACAAGACCTACTTTGGAGGATATTGCACCGATGAAAGTGGTCCATGTAGCATTTCTATCACTTTAATCATCGGTGGTCTATCTGATGGATTTGTTTGAATGCGCCATAGAATCACTTACTGCAACAGAAAACAACTTCTAAACCTCCCAACCATTTTCAAAACCACCCTGTAATTGAATCACAGCTTAACAAAAAGGACCTGCATAGTGAAAGACAAAAACAGATTTTTTTCATAAAACATTTCCTAACGAACTTCCTATCCAAAACCATATCTCAATTAACCTATACCCAATTCCCCAACCAATTCCCTATAACTCTTTCCATAACCAATTCATAACAAACTCTCAGACCTTCTAACCACTTCTAACAGCATAACTAACAAACAACCAAAACGGTTATAACAACCTCTCTAAATTCTAACCAATTAATAGAATAACTTCCTAACAGAATTTTTGTTAACCAACTTTCCATAACCAACTCTAACAAACTACCAGCATATACATAATAGAGCTCCCAGCATATATATAACCAGAGATTGACAGAATAAAAGGGGGGAGACGGTTTCAACAGAGGAAAAAAAAACTCGCCTTTACAATCATTCCTTCATCACTTCAGAAGAATCACCATGAAAAATTTCTCAGGAAAACCTCTTCACATCTTTATCACTCTCTCGCCTCCATAACTGTCTTCCTCTCTGCAACATCAAGAACGCAGCGATTCATACTTCAACCTTCAACGAATTGCAGCAACTCCTCTCTTTCAATCAACAACATCAAATCCACATCATCATCATCTTCATCACATTAATCATCACGGTCAACATCGATAGCGCACTTCAACAATCTGCAACTCCGAATTCGCAACGTCAACAACACCTGGCAACAAAAAATCGCACAGAACCACACAACATTACAACATCGCGGAAAATCGAATGAAGAAGTAGAACAAGAATCAGACACGAAACACATACCGGAGCGTATTTCTCTGGATTTCTCGCCGCCACTGTTGCGATTAAGAAGCCACCAGAGCTGCTCCGGTAGGTGAGTCCCCCTCACTTCAATAATTTCTTGCTTTCTGTTATTGTTTGTGTCGAAAGCGAATTGGAAGGTGAATCGGAGATGGCGCAAGAAGGCGGAATCGCAAGAGAGATGAGAAAGAAACGCGACAGAGGTGAGCGGAGCTTCGACACCGAGGGTTGATGTTCGATCGGAGAAGAAAGGTTGGGTAGCCGTGTCGTCCGATCTCGTGAGGGAGATGAAGAATTTCGCCGCGCCGTCGTGGAGGAAGAAGAGAGAAACTCAGACTCTTTTTGCAATCCCTAAAATCCCTTTCCAATTTCATATACTTTTTTCCATTTTATATAATTGTTTTATTATCTTATATTTTTTTATTTAATAATAATAATATGCTGAAATCATATAATTTTTTTATTATTTTATATTTTTTATTTAATAATAATAATATGCTGAAATCATATAATTGTTTTATTATTTTATATTTTTTATTTAATAATAATAATATGCTGAAATAATACAAAAAAATATGAGTTTTTGTTGTAAGAGGAATTAGTGATGGAATGGACCAAACCAATCGATTCCTGGGCCCCGCTTTTTTTTTTCGGTTGCTTTTTGGTTTATTTACTATAAAAAACATTTTTTTTGGGTTTATCTTGATGGGCCTAATGTCATTCTATTTTTTGCAGCACACATTGAATCCAGCTTGCACCTCCTAGGGTCTTATTTTCGATACTTATTTCGATTGCGTTTGCCATTAATTTTGGCAATTTATTTTCTTTGGCAATATTGGTAAATAAAAGAGATTTCTTTTCAATTCTCTCACTTTTTCTTTTCAATTTTAATCATTAGTTTTACTCATTTTTATGTCATGCGTTTCGCTTGCAATTTTTATGGATTGTATGCAATATTTTGATACTTGCTGCCTAATTTTACTTGTTCGTGTATTATTTCATGATTCCTTAGGAGATTTTGGTTCAAACTTAATCTTCGATTTAATTGAACTAAAATTAGACGTTAGGCTTTCAAATCCATATGCATACTAACATCAGGTAGAAATTTCCCCTTTAACCTAAATCTTATGGCTACTAACGCATAATAACATTAGGTTTAGAAGTAAGCTAGTCTCCTTCTGACTTTTCTTTCTCCTTTCGCATACGCATCTAAAACAAAAACTTCTTTTTCTTTCAAAATTCAAAATACTTTAAAACTATCGATGAGAATCATGCTTTTGCTTAGTACGAGAAATGATAAGCGGGTCTCTTCTCGATCTTATTGTTCTTCATCTCAAGCATAGGTGTGGTTCAATTCTCAAAGACTCCTTTCATGACTAAGTAGAAAAATGGCTGATATCTCTCTCTTGAGGTCGACTAGTCATTATCTGCAACAAAAATACAAAACAAATTCAAATCTTTTGTGCGCTCGAGTGCCTTTCATTAAAAAAAAACCCTTTTCAGGTAAGGACATGATTAATTTACTTCTGTGCCAACGCATAAGTCTCCAAAGGTCGAGCTGCGGCAAAAGGCGGAATTAACTTCGTCCACAAAAAACATCTACAACAAAATATAAACCTATTCAAATACTTTGTGCGCTCGAGCACATTTCTTTTAAACCCTTTTCAGGTAAGGACATGATTAATTTACTTATGTGCCAACGCATAAGTCTCCAAAGATCGAGCTGCGGCAGAAGGCGGAATTAACGTCGTCCATAAAAAAAAACAAACAAAAACATATGAGCCGAACTACGGTAGCTCTGATTCCTTAAAAAGGATACGTAGGCATTGGGGTAGGGCCCAGGCGAGCACAATTTTATTTTCCCTACATTCTTTTCCCCTTTCTTTTGCATGCATTCCTCCAGTAGTATAGTAAACAATAAGCATAGATTAAACACACCCATAAGATAGATAACAAGAGTGGATACCGTAGAGTACTACGGGCGTGTGGGGTGCTAATACCTTCCCCTCGCGTAACAGACTCCCTTACCCGATCTCTCGGTCGCAAGACCGTGACTTCTCCCTCATCAGGTTTTCTCGATGTTTACCTTTCCCTACATGTAGGATAAAAGACGTTCGATGGCGACTTCATTGTTTGATGATTTTCAGCCGGTTGTTTCAACTGGGGGCATCCAATCTAGGAAGGAAATCCATTATGATAGTATTAGTTCAAATCTAAACAACCCAGTTTACAACTTATCTCCTAATTACTATCTTGTGCTACTTTTACCTAGAAACTTTCTAGATATGAGATCCCCCTTTCACTTCCCACAGTCACCTCAATGACAATAAAAAAAACAAAACAACACACATCCAATTACAATACTCAATTTTTCTTAAAAGCTTTTGACTGAGAACAATTATTTGACACATAATCTACTCTTTAATTAAAAGCTCATGAGTGATTGGAAAGTAACAATGAAAAATCATTATACCTCAATGTATCAAAAGATACATGGGTGACATACAAAACAAACAAAGCCCACTAAAGGTACTCTCAAAACCCTAAACCCTTATCTTATGCACACATGATTTCTTGTTGTTAATTCTTGTTATTTTTAGGTTTCGTAGGTCCTTATATATATACTCTTGCAGTATGGGCTTGGAATCTTGAATTAAATCCAATCTTCAAATTGTAAATTATCTGCAAAATCTTCTCCACAAAAATAGGAATGAATATTCAAAGTTTCCTAAAATGTCTCCAAAATCCTTTTTATGAAACCAAATCAAATCTGCATTGTTCCTAATAAAATCTTCTTGACTTGCGAAAATATGTGAGATATATCCAAGAGAATATCACAAAATCAAATCAAATCTATCAAGAAAATAATAGTAGCACGTGTTGTACATTAAGGCAAGATGTCAAGACATATGACTCAACATCTGTTTGAGATACATGACAGTATTATTTGTCATGACAGTTTGTCAAGATGTCATGACATCTTTCTCAACATCTGGTTGTGTAACATATTTTACCAAATTTGTTACCAATCATAAAACCATAAACCTAATAATCTCCCCATTTGGAAAATTTTGGCTAAAACAACCTTAGAACAATAAAAATGGAGAAGAGGAATAAAACCACAAAGAAAAAAATACAAGCTACATGAAAAACATGTAAACTTTGTACAAACTGCAAACAGAAAACATGCAGCTACAGAGAGACCCAACCTCACACACAAAACTTCTTTACACTCCAGAAATCTCCAAATATCAGATTTCAGGACATGTGGTCAGACATCACATCAACACAGCCCAAATAACTTCATCTCAGCACAACAAACTTAGCACCATAGCACAACAACTTCGAACATGTCCACTACCTCCCCTGTCACAAATAATCAATACTCCCCTCAAGGGAACATCCAAACAAAAATGAACTATCCAAGTTCACACATCAGAGGCACATGCAACAAATGAAAAAAAAAATAAGCCTCGCAAATAGAAAACAGTTGCACAAAGTTTTCCATAAAAACTCTTCAGACAAGACGTCAGGACATTTGGTATGACATCATGCACACATCAACAGTAGAAGTAGAAGAAAATTCCCTTAAGCACCAGCAACAAGTATGATAGACAATCGTGCTCCCCTAAAAATTTGCATACATAGCAAGCAACAATAAAGATTGCTCTCCCTAAGCAATAGTACAGTCCTACCACAATGTTAAACAATATATCAAGACATTTGACATGACATCGGGACAAACAACCTTCCAAGCAAATTCACTAACACTGTACTCCCCTTTTTAGCTAAAAATTAACAAAAATAGAGTAAATGTAAAGCGGGTCTCTTCTCGATCTTATTGTTCTTCATCTCAAGCATAGGTGTGGTTCAATTCTCAAAGACTCCTTTCATGACTAAGTAGAAAAATGGCTGATACCTCTCTCTTGAGGTCGACTAGTCATTGTCTGCAACAAAAATACAAAACAAATTCAAATCTTTTGTGCGCTCGAGCGCCTTTCATTAAAAAAAAAACCCTTTTCAGGTAAGGACATGATTAATTTACTTCTGTGCCAACGCATAAGTCTCCAAAGGTCGAGCTGCGGCAAAAGGCGGAATTAACTTCGTCCACAAAAAACATCTACAACAAAATATAAACCTATTCAAATAATTTGTGCGCTCGAGCACATTTCTTTTAAACCCTTTTCAGGTAAGGACATGATTAATTTACTTCTGTGCCAACGCATAAGTCTCCAAAGATCGAGCTGTGGCAGAAGGCAGAATTAACGTCGTCCATAAAAAAAACAAACAAAAACATATGAGCCGAACTACGGTAGCTCTGATTCCTTAAAAAGGATACGTAGGCATTGGGGTAGGGCCCAGGCGAGCACAATTTTATTTTCCCTACATTCTTTTCCCCTTTCTTTTGCATGCATTCCTCCAGTAGTATAGTAAATAATAAGCATAGATTAAACACACCCATAAGATAGATAACAAGAGTGGATACCGTAGAGTACTACGGGCGTGTGGGGTGCTAATACCTTCCCCTCGCGTAACAGACTCCCTTACCCGATCTCTCGGTCGCAAGACCGTGACTTCTCCCTCATCAGGTTTTCTCGATGTTTACCTTTCCCTACATGTAGGATAAAAGACGTTCGATGGCGACTTCATTGTTTGATGATTTTCAGCCGGTTGTTTCAGCTGGCGACTTCACTGGGGAATAGGTCGACCAAGTGCTGGTCCATCCCGGAGTCGCTCCTAGCTCTTCTTTTCTTTTCCTTGGGTGTTTATCTTCACGCTTTCGGTTTATTCATTCATTTTGTATATACTCGAGCATACATATGCATTGTATTTACTGTCTTCCATATACTACTGATGTATTGGATCTACTTCTTATTGGGTTGGGATGTTACTTTTGAGGTAAAAGGCCCAGTACCCAGGCCAGAGTGCACTAGGACACCTAGGAATAGAGTGGGGACATGACGGCTATAGGACGTGGTCCGATTAGTGCAGGCATGCCACATACCACGCTCGGATGAGGTTCAAATGAATTACTATCGGCACCCACGTCTGTGGGTAAGCCCATAGCACTTTCAGGCGGACCCGTGATTTTCGAGTTACCATTATCTTACCCTGACCTAGTTTCACCCGTGAGTGGGGAGGGAATTTCTATCACAGGTACAGGTGGTGACTCATATTCAGATGATAACTCATATTCAAATGATGATTACTCATATTCAAATGATGATTATGCTCAAACAGTGATTATCGGTTCTATTGGATATGCTCTGGAACTCTGTCAATGATTAGGAGGTTCTCAGATTTATTTTCTGAGTCCCGAGTCTGTTCATAAGATTGTATGGTTTTTGTTCCGGACCTATGATCCTGGTACTTACAAGCTACGCAGAGACAGTACAGCAGATATTGGTATCATGGAAGTAGTAACACCATGATCATTTTGCATTTACATCTAACATGTTTATTTCTCAAAAAAAAAATGTCAGAAAGATGAAATTATCAATCTTGCATATGCATGTCCACTTTGGATACCTCTCTGGCATAATTTTCGCCAATAACATTTGGCAACGGTGATGCTCTCAAGAAAACCAAAGGAGACTATCATACTTATTTGTACTATTCAAAGTTTTCCGCTCAAGATCTTGGCCTTCTTTGAAGAATCTAGAGGACCATTTTCGTCATTTCGACCCTATTTCAGCCTTACAGCTACAAGTTACACATTCTAGGACTACCAAATTGTTCCAATTCCGGAAAGACAATCCTTTCTGCTGAACACCTACCTGTCGCCAAGTCCGGATAGGCACAATTTTGAAATTTTCGCTAAGGCACTTTATTTGAGCCTAAGCGACATGAAAAATAACCTACCCCCGAACTAATCATTATTGTTACCAATTGCTCACACTCCCATAACCTTCTTATATTCAGTTCTGTGGGAATTTCTCTTATTTTTGGATGTCTTCTTCATGTGGTCGTTCTTGTCATCATGTTGCTCAATTACTATTGACGGTAGTTGAACCATGGAGAACCGGAGTGGACAATCATTTCATACATCATACATATCATGCATTTCATGAATTGCAGGTTTGCTGGCAGGAGTTCTTATCTGATGATTTTGCCTTTTATTATAGAATCTACAAGACGACTTCCATACATCCTTATCGCACTCGAGCCAACAAGTTGAGGATCATGGAACAGATTGAGCAGAACCAGGCCTCTCTTCGCAAAGACATGGACACCATGGGTGACCGGATGAACCAACTCATGGAAACTCTTCATGTCGTCATCCAAGGGCAGAAAGAGCTCAGAATAAGCATCACAAAACTGGTAGACGTTGCCTCCACATCCGAGAATGGCGGACCCAAGAATGATCATGAGGAGATTCCTAAGGAGAACCCACATATGATTATAGATGACCACCATGATGTCATTGATCTCGATGACCCTCCAAAGGGTTCTACGACTGATCTTTCTGAAACTGCTAAAATGTACAAGGCTTTGGAAGAACGCTTAAAGGCTATGGAGACTTCTAAGAAACCAGGATTCAGTGCCACTGCTATGTGTTTAGTTCCGGGGGTTGTGATTCCGCAGAAGTTTAAGGTACCCGATTTCGACAAGTATAAGGGAGTTACATGCCCAGAGACTCATCTCTGATCTTACTGCAGAAAGATGGCTGCTTATGCTAGCAATGAGCCGCTGCTTATGCATTTCTTTCAGGACAGTCTTGCTGAAGCTCCATTAGAATGGTACATGCAATTGGAACAAACTCATGTTAGTAATTGGAGTGAGCTTGTTGATGCTTTCTTAAAACATTATCACTACAACACCGCCATGGCACCTAGCCGTGCGCAGCTGCAGGGTATGTCTCAAAAGACTGGTGAGTCTTTCAAAGAATACGCCCAGAGATGGCGCAGTTTGGCCGCAAGAGTTCAACCTCCTCTCCTAGATCGAGAACTAGTGGATTTGTTCATGAGTACCCTTCGAGGCCCGTATTTGCAACATATGATCAGTAGTACTTCCGACTCGTTTTCAGACATGGTTATCATCGGGGAACGGGTTGAAATATGTGTTAAGGTAGGGACTATCCCAGGCGCATCTAGCACAAACGGTAACAAAAACTCAGGTGGTGGGAAGAAACCATACTCTAGCGGTTTCGTCAAGAAAAAGGAAGGAGAGGTAAGCAATACCTCTGATGATAAAGGGAAAGCTATTGTACAGGTTCCATATTACCAAACCCCTGCTGTTACTCCCCAGCAACAGTATGCGCCGCCGCGAAACTATCAACAGAACCAAAGGCCCCAGGGGCAGAAGGGTCAACAAAGGCAGCAAAGGTACCCCGAAAGGAGGATCGATCCAATCTCGATGCCGTATGCTCAACTGCTTCCACAATTGCTAGTCGGTCAGTTAGTACAACTTCGAGAGTTAGCTCCTCCGCCAGCGGAACTCCTAAGGGGTTATGATGTTAACGCACGTTGTGAATTCCATTCAGGTTCTCCAGGCCACTCGATCGAAAATTGCAAGGCTTTAAAATACAAGGTGCAATCTCTTTTAGATGCCAAGGAGTTAAGCTTTGCTCCTATAGGCCCTAATGTTCAGAATAATCCTATGCCTCCCCACCATGGGGCTGCTGCCAACGCTATTGGGTTTGACAATGACCATGACTTAGTGATTCAAGTTGAAGAGGTTCAGATGTCAATGGCAGCCCTAAGAGAGCATCTTTTACAGCAGAAAGTTCTACAAGAGCTTTATAATTTTTGTTTGAAATGCTCATCCAATCCAGACGAATGTGACGATTTGAAAAATTCCATTCAAAAACTGATGGACGAAGGGATTGTCAGAGTTGAGAAAGTCGTTCCTGAAGGTGATGTCGCTATTTTGGAAATTCCGTATTATCCTGCCGATAGTCAGAGAAATGCTTCAAGAGTTCCATTGGTTATACAGGTTCCAACGCTCCCTGCACAAAACCTAAATCCGGTTGCTCCCTTGCCAACCCAAGCATCAACACTTCCGAGTTCTGTTCCCAATTCGTTAACTGACAACAGGGCAGTGCCATGGGAATACAACACCGTTTACATTCGGGGAAAGAAAGTTGTTTGTCCGCCGATTGAAAATAAGGATGTAACCAACATTGCCGGGACTAGTAGAATAACTCGAAGCGGGAGAGTCTTCGCTCCTACTCCACCACCTCCTGAGGAAGTTATCAAAGAGATTCCTGTAAGAGATAAAGGGAAACAGGCAATTAATGATTCTCCTGGGACGTCTTTTGAACAACAAGTGGAGCAGTTAATCAGAGTAATCAAGAAGAGCGATTTCAAGGTGGTTGACCAGCTGAATCAGACACCCGCAAAGATCTCAATCTTATCCCTCCTCCTGTATTCCGAAGCTCATCGAACCGCCTTGATGAAAATTCTACATGGTTCCCATGTAAATCCTGAGATCTCTGTGGCCCAATTTGAAGGGGTTGTTACAAATATCTCCGCAGGAAATTGTCTAGGCTTCAGTGATGACGAGCTCCCTCCTGAGGGTCGGGCTCATAATAAGGCGCTGCATATTTCCATCAGGTGCTTAGATACTGTAATGTCTCGGGTCTTAGTAGACACTGGATCTTCTCTGAACGTGATGCCTAAGCATACTCTGCTCAAACTAAACATGGACGGGGTGATGATGAAACCCAGTATGCTAACAGTCAAAGCCTTTGATGGGTCGAGGAGATCTGTAGAAGGAGAAGTTGACCTACCCATCAAAATCGGCCCCCACGTGTTTTACCTGTCATTCTATGTCATGGACATTCGTCCATCTTACACTTGCTTGCTGGGACGCCCGTGGATCCATGTGGCAGGGGCCGTTACTTCAACCCTGCACCAACGTTTGAAGTTCATTATCCAAGACAAGGTCGTCATTATTGGCGGAGAAGAAGATGTCGTGATTAACAATCTTACTTCCTTCCGTTATGTCGAAGTAGACGGAGAAGTTCATGAGACCCCCTTTTCAGGCCTTGGAAATCGTTTCTGTTGACAGAGTCCCCACCATGCTGGAAAATACACAGAAGTCTGGAGTTTCGTTGGTTTCCTTGAAAGATGCCAAGGCTATTGTAGAATCTGGAGTCTCTAATGGAGACTGGGGCAAAGTGATAGAGGTGCGCGAAAAGCAAGACAAGTCTGGACTTGGGTTCAGGTTGCCGTATTCAGACCATGTTGGTACGAGTCCAATTATGCTCAAGGGAAAACAAGTTCCTCCACTTTCAAAGGTATTTGTTAAGGCTGGTCCGGAGGCTCAAGGACAAATCCATGCAATTGATGGTGAAGAAGATGCAAATATGGCTCAGTACATCTACCAGATTGCGCCTGATCAGGAACTCGACAATTGGATTGCCACTGATATTCCCGAAGTGGTTTTCTTTGACATGTAATGTTCTTGTTTTAAATAAGTCATATGCTTTTTCCCAAAGCATGTTGACGGCTTGTGAAAAGGGCCCCTCATGTTTCTATATTTGTTTAAAAATTGAATAAAATGTCATTTTTGCATACAATTTTTCTCTCTGTCTTTTCTTATTTTCATAAAATAAAATGGCAATGTTTTTCTGACTCTTTAAACCATTTCCCAATTCTCATCCATATTCTAAAATAAGGCATGATTCATCAAATCATGCAGGTATGCCTCAAATTCCATAAAAAACGGTGATGTTACAGTTCCTTGCACCAATATCCTTGGAAATCCGAATGACCAGGCCGATGAGGGTAGTGGGGAAGATTGTGAAATTCCGGAGGAATTGGCAAGACTGTTGAAACAAGAAGAAAAAGTGATATTGCCTCATCAAGAAGCCATTGAAGTCATCAATCTCAGCACTGACACAATAAAGAAGGAGGTCAAGATAGGGGCCGCTTTGCAAGATAACGTAAAGAAAAGGTTGATTGAGCTTCTCAGAGAATACTCTGGCATCTTTGCTTGGTCATATGAAGATATGCCTGGTCTAGATACGGATATAGTCATGCACCACTTGCCACTCAAGCCAGAATGTCCTCCAATAAAGCAGAAGCCAAGGAGAACTCGTCCAGATATGTCTCTCAAAATCAAAGAAGAAGTTGAAAAGCAGTTAAATGCAGGCTTTTTGTTGGTATGTGAATACTCAGATTGGATTGCCAACATCGTACCTGTCCCTAAGAAAGATGGGAAGGTGCGCATGTGTGTATATTAGCGAGATCTGAATAAAGCAAGCCCAAAAGACGACTTCCCATTGCCGCACATCGACGTGTTGGTTGATAACACGGCTCAATCCTCGGTTTTCTCCTTCATGGATGGTTTTTTAGGATACAATCAGATAAAGATGGCCCCAGAAGACATGACAAAAACGACATTTACTACTCCATGGGGTACTTATTGTTATAAGGTCATGCCTTTTGGCCTCAAAAATGCTGGTGCAACATATCAACGTGCCATGGTAACGCTTTTCCATGATATGATTCATAAAGAGGTCGAAGTGTATGTTGACGATATGATTGCAAAATCACAAAACGAGGAAGAACACTTAGTCCATCTACAAAAGTTATTTGCGCGTCTGCAAAAGTTTAGACTAAGGCTTAACCC
Source organism: Vicia faba (assembly GCA_948472305.1). NCBI lineage: Eukaryota > Viridiplantae > Streptophyta > Magnoliopsida > Fabales > Fabaceae > Vicia > Vicia faba. The sequence goes on along the minus strand of OX451740.1, from coordinate 986,043,193 downwards.
GAATAAATGCACCTTTGGAGTGCGATCCGGAAAACTACTCGGTTTTATCGTAAGTCAACGAGGCATTGAGGTAGATCCCGACAAAGTAAAAGCTATACAGAATATGCCAGCACCAAAAAATGAAAAAGAAGTAAGGGGGTTCCTCGGGAGATTGAACTATATAGCCAGGTTCATTTCTCATCTCACAGCTATTTGTGAACCCATCTTTAAATTGCTGCGCAAGAATCAAGATGTCCGATGGGATGCTAATTGCCAAGAAGCCTTTGAAAAGATTAGACAGTACCTCCAAGAGCCGCCAATCCTTATCCCCCCAGTACCCGGGAGGCCACTCATTATGTACTTGACGGTGCTGGAAGGATCCATGGGTTGTGTGCTCGGGCAGCAGGATGAAACAGGACGTAAAGAGCACGCCATCTATTATCTAAGTAAAAAGTTTACTGATTGCGAATCTAGATATTCTTTACTTGAAAAAACTTGTTGTGCGCTTGCTTGGGCTGCTCGACGTTTGAGGCAGTATATGCTGACATACACGACCCTTCTAATATCGAAAATGGACCCGATAAAGTATATCTTTGAGAAACCAGCACTCACTGACAGACTTGCTCGATGGCAGATGCTTCTATCTGAATATGACATTCAATATGTTACACAAAAGGCTATCAAAGGTAGCATTCTTGCGGATCATCTTGCTCATCAGCCGTTAGAGGAATACCAATCAATGAAATTTGACTTCCCTGATGAAGATGTTATGAAGCTTGATGATTATGATGGGGTCGATCCAGAAGAACGATGGACTCTTACGTTTGATGGTGCTTCGAACGCTGCAGGGCATGGCATTGGGGCAGTACTGACTTCTCCACGTAATATTCATACACCATTTACGGCCCGGTTATGTTTTGATTGTACAAATAATGTGGCAGAGTATGAAGCATGTGTAATGGGTCTTGAGGCAGCTATCGACCTTAAAATCAAGATCCTGGAGGTCTTTGGAGACTCTGCTCTGGTCATACATCAAGTTCGAGGTGATTGGGAAACAAAGCACCCCAGTTTGATTCCATACAAAGATTACATCTTGCAACTAATACCCGCTTTTGAGGAAATCACCTTTGAGCATATTCCCAGAGATGAAAACCAGCTGGCTGATGCTTTAGCCACACTAGCATCCATGTTTTCAGTGAGCTTTCCAAATCAGGCGCCTAATATACGCATCCTCAGGTACAAAGAGCCGGCACATGTCTTTCCTGCCCATTGTCTCTCAACCGAGGATATGACTGATGAGAAACCGTGGTATTACGACGTTAAAAGGTACCTCGAAAAGCAAGAGTATCCCGAAAATGCTACGATTTGTGATAAGCGTACGCTTAGAAGGTTAGCATCCAAGTTCTTCTTATCAGGAGACGTCCTGTATAAGAGAAATTATGACTCGGTTCTGCTCAGATGCGTGGATAGACACGAAGCAGAGTCGATCATAAAGGAAATCCACGAGGGTTCTTTCGGGACTCATTCAAGCGGGCATTCTATGGCAAAGAAAATCCTACGAGCAGGATACTTCTGGACGACGATGGAGAGCGACTGTTGTGTATACGCGAAATCATGCCACAAATGCCAAGTATATGCAGACAGAATTCATGTTCCTCCGACCCCGCTGAATGTTATGACCTCCCCGTGGCCGTTCGCAATGTGGGGAATTGATATGATTGGAAGGATTGAACCAAGTGCTTCGAATGGTCATAGATTCATCCTAGTGGCTATCGACTATTTCAATAAATGGGTAGAAGCAGCTTCTTACAAGAATGTAACCAAACAGGTCGTCACCAATTTCATCAGGAAGGAAATCATATGCCGTTACGGAGTCCCTCATAGAATCATCACTGATAATGGTTCTAATCTTAACAACAACATGATGAAAGAATTGTGTGGAGAATTCAAGATCGAACATCACAATTCATCACCTTATCGACCAAAAATGAATGGTGCAGTTGAGGCTGCTAATAAGAATATAAAGAAGATCGTCCAGAAGATGGTCAGAACGTATAAAGATTGGCATGAATGTTGCCTTTTGCTCTACATGGCTACAGAACATCTGTGCGCACTTCGACAGGGGCAACCCCATTTTCGCTTGTCTACGGCACTGATGCCGTGCTCCCTGTTGAAGTAGAAATTCCTTCGTTAAGAGTGCTGATGGAGACCAAGCTTGATGAGGCAGAATGGGTTCAGACGAGGTACGACCAACTCAATCTGATTGATGAAAAGCGGCTGGCGGCCATCTGTCATGGCCAGTTGTACCAACAAAGAATGAAAAGAGCATTTGACAAAAAGATTCGTCCTCGAAATTTTTTTCCTGGTGATCTGGTCCTAAGAAGGGTCATCATACAAAGCCATTCCGATCCAAGGGGAAAATAGACTCCCAATTACGAGGGACCATACATCGTGAAGAGAGCTTGTTCAGGAGGTGCCTTAATCCTGACAGATATGGATGGGGGAGACGTTCCGCTCCCAGTCAATTCAGACTCAGTCAAAAAATTCTACGCATAAAAAGACCCGCTAGGTCGAAAACCCGAAAGGGCAACTTAGGCAAAAAAATGGGTATCTCGGTGGGAACAAAAGCCCAGGCAAAAGTTAGGGATAAAATGAAAAAATAACAACCCGCTAGGTCGAAAACCCGAAAGGGCGACTTAGGCAAAAATGGGTATCCCGTTGGGTCGAAAACCTGAAAGGGCGATCCAAGCAAAAATTAGGGATTTTAAGCGGGAGGCTGCAGTCTGAATGCTCTTCACAAATGACACGCGCACATCTATAGCACCTTGGCAGCGAGTTGACCGATCCAACTACTACTCTTCGGAGGCAAGGCATTGAGACAACTTAGGATATGGGAACTGTAGCAATACCGATTTTAATGGAAATTCGAGCATCTCTCATTGCCATTTATGCCTGTTGTACTTTTTTCGTTTCTATTTTGCAGCTACCTCATATAGGAGTTGCTTCCTTGTACGAATGCCTATTCACAGGCCAATCAATAAAATCTGTTTTCATCAAAGTTGCCTCTTATTATCATAAAATGTTTTATATGCAGAATATGTTTTATTTGATAATTAAACATGGCATTAGAAACATGGGGAATAAAAATTCTCAAGCCAAGATAAAACTTGACGTCACGTCAATGTATAACCATGTGGGGATGTCATATGCACTCCGAATGTTGTTTTTCCTTGCAGGTAGCTATTTACGACAGTCACCCTAACCCCGCCAGCACGTGAAACTGCCTGCATCCACTACAGGCAACTTCGGGTCTGATTCCCCAAGTGAATTCAGAAAGTCTAGAATCATCTTTTAACTCAGCACGCGCAAGAGAGCATCCCCAGTAAAGCTAAACCGAGGCATTCACAGAGCTAAAACGGGGCATTCGTAGAGCTAGACCGGGGCATTCGCAAAGCCAGACCTGGGCATTCGCAAAGCTGAACCGGGGCATTCGCAGAGTTCAACCGGGGCATTCGTAGGTGTCCACGCTCATCTCTTATCCCCAAGTGATTCAAGAAACAATTCCCCAGTGTGCGTAAACTTGGAACATGTATTCGAAGGGATCCACATGGTATTCAGTATCCATTCTTCAGCATATTCACTTATATCACCCCCTCAACAATTCGGGATGTATGGAGGTTTGGTTAGATTATCTCTTCCTTCAACGGTACGATTCAGAATCCAGCAGTGTACCTAAAGACTCGCTTCGTCAGCAATTCAGTCTTCAGCAGAGTCATCAACAATCTTCGGTATTATGGGCTCCCCAATGCAAATTTTTACCGGTACCCCCATCAATCTTTGGTACTGCAGGCTTCCAACGTCGATATATATTGGCATCCCCAGTGATGAGCAATGGCTCCCAGCAAGCCTCCTCTTATCCCCATGAAGTTTATTTCTTCGCATTGCATATAGTTATCATTACATATCATTGCATCCTCAAAAGCGCGTAACTGATCCATCAGAGTGGATCTTTGCGTCAAAAGAAATTTAAACATGCATACAAAGCATAAGCCAGATCAGGTACCTTACACAAAGACCTGAATTATTCAAGGACAACGATACATCCCTACAAGAGGGTATCATGCCCAAAATCCCCAATCAGTGACCTTCACCTTTTCAATACCAAACAAAATCAATACACTTTACCGTTCTAAACCAAGTTCTTGTCTGGTAGTCAGTTTCCTAAACACTCGTCCGTGTCCATTCCTAAACACTCGTATGTGTCAAGTTTCCTAAACACCCGCCCGGGTCAGTTATTCAAACACTCGTCCATGTTTAAACCTTTGATACTCGTCCGTACTCGTCTGTATTGATTCAAACACTCGTCCGTATCTTCTTTCAATACTCGTCCGTATTGATTCAAACACTCGTCTGTGTTTAACCTTTGATACTCGTCCTTATCTTCTTTCAATACTCGTCCGTATTGATTCAAACACTCGTCCGTGTTTAAACTTTGTTGACGCTCGTCCGTGTCGCTTATCTAAACAATCATCATGTCGTAACCCATGTTTTCATCTTAGAACCTGAGATCGCCCGTAGGCTAGGTTCTTCCTCAGATCATTGTCGAACCTGAGATCGCCTCTTGGCTAGGTTCTCCTATAGATCATCGTCGAACCTGAGATCGCCCGTAGGCTAGGTTTTTCCTCAGATCATCTTAGAACCTGAGATCTCCCGTAGGCTAGGTTCTTCCTCAGATCACCGTCGAACCTGAGATCGCCTCTTCGCTAGGTTCCTCCTCAGATCATCTTAGAACCTGAGATCGCCCATAGGCTAGGTTCTTCCCATAGATCATCATAGAACCTGAGATCGCCCGTAGGCTAGGTTCTTCCTCAAATCATCTTAGAACATGAGATCGCCCGTAGGCTAGGTTCTTCCTCAGATCATCGTCGAACCTGAGATCGCCCGTAGGCTAGGTTCTTCCCATAGATCATCATAGAACCTGAGATCGCCCGTAGGCTAGGTTCTTCCTTCAAATCTTTGTCGAACCTGAGATTTCCTCTTGGCTAGGTTCTTCCTTCAAATCATCGTCGAACCTGAGATCGCCTAGGTTCTTCCATCAAACCTTTGTCGAACCTGAGATCGCCTCTTGGCTAGATTCTTCCTTCAAATCTTTGTCGAACCTGAGATCGCCTCTTGGCTAGGTTCTTCCTTTAAATCATCGTCGAACCTGAGATCGCCTAGGTTCTTCCCTCAAACCTTTGTCGAACCTGAGATCGCCTCTTGGCTAGGTTCTTCCTTCAAATCTTTGTCGAACCTGAGATCGCCTCTTGGCTAGGTTCTTCCTTCAAATCATCGTCGAACCTGAGATCGCCTCTTGGCTAGGTTCCTTCCATATACTTTGTCTTAGAACCTGAGATCGCCCTTTGGCTGGGTTCTCTGTCAGATCACTCTCATGTGTCACCCTCGGATCATAGGCCGCCCGTAGACCTCGTCCGCTGTCTTTTCGTACCAACCATTTGTCTTGTATTGGCATCAAGCCACATTACAAGTCCAATCTTTGTCTCTCCATTGAAAAACAAATTTTTTCCCCAATAAATATCGCAAAAATATAAAGAAAACACTTACGCTCTCCCTCAGGACAAATTTTCGGCATTGATATTTAATCATCTTCAACCTTGAACTTCCGAAAGGCATGTGCCAATCGTACTTTCAGGTTTAAGACAATTAAATAGGGGCAACTGTAATACCCCAAATCTGTCCTACCCTTTTACTTCCTATCTGGCTTACGCACTTTTGCATTTTTCTGTCATTTGGTCATCTAACACATCATGCATCATTAATCAATAAATTGGCATAAGATCATGGATTTCGAGGAATAAGGGTTGGTGTATGGCTTTAAGGCTCCCATCTTCGCACAAGCTTGTTTCGGTTGATTTCTCCATTAATAATCTGTTTGAAGCTAGGTTTTCACTTCATGTACCTTATCATCATCAAGCTACGATGCTATTCTTTTCTTCTCAATGTCGAGTTGCAAGGTTTTATGAGACGAAGCTAAAGATCAGGGTTTATACATTTTCATATTTGAGCTTGTCAGCATTCTACCTGAGGTTCATTCCATATCAAGGTATTCGCATGTCTCATCTTTCATATTCATCTGCAAAGAATTCCTCTGGGCATAGTCATTATCATCTATTGAGAAGGGGTCCAAGACGTCGTTATTCTAGTGCTCATATAGTCGGGACATGGTACAAGATGCTGATTGTGATCAAGGTGTCATTATTTCAAATGCTTATTGCTTGACACGTAAATTTGGTTCAGATCGGAAAATTGAATTGAATTAGGGATTCACTGAAGCTGTAGTTTGATTAGAATTCATTCATAATATTTGAAGTGGATTTGGAGAAAATCAAAGTTCTTAAATATTTGCGTGGCTTTTCTTGGAATTCAAACCACAAGTATGGAAAAAACATGCATCAAATTCATCCAACCATCAAAATATTGTCCAAATATCCTCTCTTGGATTCATTCAAGATTCATGTCTCTTTTGATTACCTTGCAAATATTTTGGATTCATACCATTTATTTAAATTCATACAAAGGCCATTTCATTATAAAGTCAGCATACATCCCAATGTGTATTCAAATACATACAAGTCCAAATTCCATTACAATTATACATAACATCTATACATTTTTACCAAAACCTATCCTAATTTTCAATCATTCTTCATGTTTCAAACTTCAAGCTTCCAAAACTTCGTGTTATGCGTCTTTGTTCCAACTTCATATCATCTTGGTGTTTTCCTTTTGCCTTTGCTTCCCAATAGCCCTGATATGAACCAAACCTGCAAAAAAAATATTGGATAAACTGTCATAAACATGAACCACATACAATACACTTCCAATTGTCAAAACCAATTCCCTAACCATTCTCTAAAGGCAGCCCTGCACATAAATTTTATAGCAAAGTAACTTACTGCAACAGAAAGCAACAAACTAACAGCTTCATAACTAACTTTTTCCTAACTCCTAACCGAAATTAACCAATTCCAACTTTCCATTTTTCCCAATAACCTTTAACCAATCCATCAGCAACATCCTTGTCAGCTGGTAACCACACCACAGTTGGTATTACACCTATTCCGCGCAATGCTTCTTCGACACAGCTTCTGAATCCATCGTGCACGTCGCATAACATAGAAGCAACGTTAGTGCATAACTCCTTCTCGTCATTTGACTCCTTTGCCGCTGCGTATGCTTCATAAAAAGCCATACCTCTAGTTCTGATGTTTGATGTAAAAAACCTATTAACACTAGTAGGTTTTATGTGAGAATTGGAGCTTACGGGTGGAATTGACATCAGCCAGTCTTCTTTTGTGGGATATCTTGCTCTTAATTCAGCCATTGTAATGCTCAGACGTTCGAGAATGGTTTCAGGGTTCTTCATTTTAGATCTTGACAACTACGAGTTCTTTTCTTGATGTATACTAGTAGACGAAACAAGAAGAAGAAAGTGTGGAAGGTGAAAACGTCTATGGCCAAGACTTGTGGAACCTTTATTATAAAAGAGGGTATTTATATAGATTATGATTTTAAATTCTCGTTGAGCTTGTAATAGTGTTGTTGTTATACCTAATTCAGTTGCAGTATGAGTTCTAGTTATTTGTATATACGTACGACGGTATCAAAAATTACATTATGGTATTGGACTAGCTTCCTAGAAAGTTTATGGTAGTTGATCACAAAGAATCTAGGAAGATTCATATATCAATGAAAGGGTGCCTTCTTGAAGGTTCTTGAGACGAGCTTCAACTTGAGTATGACCTCTATATGTACGGTGAATGAGGTGACATGTGTTCGGAGGGTAATTTTTCCCAATAAACATCACCAAAGCAGCCCGTTTGAAATTCTTTGGGATTGAAGTGTCCAAAACTTTGGAAGAGAAGGATTTAGGGTCTTAAATCTCGACCATTTCTTGGTGTATTCGTCTAGTTGCATTGCAATGTTTGATTTTGATGGCGAATTTCATCCATAAGGGACTTCATCACCACCATTCTTTCACCAAGCAACCTATTCCATCTACTGCCAACACATTTCAGCGAACTTCATCCTCGATCATCATCGCAATGTTCAATATGCACTACAGTAACAACTACGTAACGGAAACAAATCGCGGACATAAGCGGATTTTGAAGAGGAGAAGAAGAAATCATAGAATCAAGAACACACGGAGCTTGAGAGGCTTTTCTTGGATAAGGTAATTGCAAACCTGGGCCTTTGTGCATCTGTTTATGATATCGTATCCATGGAGGGCGGGTCTATCTTCCCTGGTGACGGTGCTCCGACCTACCTGGTGGTATTTAATTTGATTATGTTTCGTCCATTTCCGGGGAAGATTATTACTGGAAAACTTGTTTCATCTGATGCTGATGGCTTGCGCTTATCCATTGGATTCTTTGACGACATTTACATTCCTACTCATCACATGCCCAATCCAAACCGCTATGAACCTGAAAATAGCAACAAAAACAAAGGCACATGGTTTTGGGATTATGGTGAAGAAATTGATTCATCATTTAATATTAATTATACTGACAAGATCAAATTCCAAGTTCAAAGTGTGAGTTACCCTCCAATTCCAGTTGAGCAACCAAAAGAATCAAAGCCATTTGCTCCAATGATAGTTAGTGACAAATGGCATTTCAGGAGAAAACAAGACCTACTTTGGAGGATATTGCACTGATGAAAGTGGTCCATGTAGCATTTCTATCACTTTAATCATCGGTGGTCTATCTGATGGATTTGTTTGAATGTGCCATAGAATCACTTACTGCAACAGAAAACAACTTCTAAACCTCCCAACCATTTTCAAAACCACCCTGTAATTGAATCACAGCTTAACAAAAAGGACCTGCATAATGAAAGACAAAAACAGATTTTTTTCATAAAACATTTCCTAACGAACTTCCTATCCAAAACCATATCTCAATTAACCTATACCCAATTCCCCAACCAATTCCCTATAACTCTTTCCATAACCAATTCATAACAAACTCTCAGACCTTCTAACCACTTCTAACAGCATAACTAACAAACAACCAAAACGGTTATAACAACCTCTCTAAATTCTAACCAATTAATAGAATAACTTCCTAACAGAATTTTTGTTAACCAACTTTCCATAACCAACTCTAACAAACTACCAGCATATACATAATAGAGCTCCCAGCATATATATAACCAGAGATTGACAAAATAAAAGGGGGGAGACGGTTTCAATAGAGGAAAAAAAACTCGCCTTTACAATCATTCCTTCATCACTTCAGAAGAATCACCATGAAAACTTTCTCAGGAAAACCTCTTCACATCTTTATCACTCTCTCGCCTCCATAACTGTCTTCCTCTCTGCAACATCAAGAATGCAGCGATTCATACTTCAACCTTCAACGAATTGCAGCAACTCCTCTCTTTCAATCAACAACATCAAATCCACATCATCATCATCTTCATCACATTAATCATCACAGTCAACATCGATAGTGCACTTCAACAATCTGCAACTCCGAATTCGCAACGTCAACATCACCTGGCAACTGAAAATTTCACAGAACCACACAACATTACAACATCGCAGAAAATCGAATGAAGAAGTAGAACAAGAATCGGACACGAAACACATACCGGAGCGTATTTCTCTGGATTTCTCGCCGCCACTGTTGCGATTAAGAAGCCACCAGAGCTGCTCCGGTAGGTGAGTCCCCCTCACTTCAATAATTTCTTGCTTTCTGTTATTGTTTGTGTCGAAAGCGAATTGGAAGGTGAATCAGAGATGGCGCAAGAAGGCGGAATCGCAAGAGAGATGAGAACGAAACGCGACAGAGGTGAGCGGAGCTTCGACACCGAGGGTTGATGTTCGATCGGAGAAGAAAGGTTGGGTAGCCGCGCCGTCCAATCTCGTGAGGGAGATGAAGAATTTCGCCGCGCCGTCGTGGAGGAAGAAGAGAGCAACTCAGACTCTTTTTGCAATCCCTAAAATCCCTTTCCAATTTCATATACTTTTTTCCATTTTATATAATTGTTTTATTATCTTATATTTTTTATTTAATAATAATAATATGCTGAAATCATATAATTGTTTTATTATTTTATATTTTTTATTTAATAATAATAATATGTTGAAATCATATAATTGTTTTATTATTTTATATTTTTTATTTAATAATAATAATATGCTGAAATAATACAAAAAAATATGAGTTTTTGTTGTAAGAGGAATTAGTGATGGAATGGACCAAACCAATCGATTCCTGGGCCCCGCATTTTTTTTTCGGTTGCTTTTTGGTTTATTTACTATAAAAAACATTTTTTTTGGGTTTATCTTGATGGGCCTAATGTCATTCTATTTTTTGCAGCACACATTGAATCCAGCTTGCACCTCCTAGGGTCTTATTTTCGATACTTATTTCGATTGTGTTTGCCATTAATTTTGGCAATTTATTTTCTTTGGCAATATTGGTAAATAAAAGAGATTTCTTTTCAATTCTCTCACTTTTTCTTTTCAATTTTAATCATTAGTTTTACTCATTTTTATGTCATGCGTTTCGCTTGCAATTTTTATGGATTGTATGCAATATTTTGATACTTGCTGCCTAATTTTACTTGTTCGTGTATTATTTCATGATTCCTTAGGAGATTTTGGTTCAAACTTAATCTTCGATTTAATTGAACTAAAATTAGACGTTAGGCTTTCAAATCCATATGCATACTAACATCAGGTAGAAATTTCCCCTTTAACCTAAATCTTATGGCTACTAACGCATAATAACATTAGGTTTAGAAGTAAGCTAGTCTCCTTCTGACTTTTCTTTCTCCTTTCGCATACGCATCTAAAACAAAAACTTCTTTTTCTTTCAAAATTCAAAATACTTTAAAACTATCGATGAGAATCATGCTTTTGCTTAGTACGAGAAATGATAAGCGGGTCTCTTCTCGATCTTATTGTTCTTCATCTCAAGCATAGGTGTGGTTCAATTCTCAAAGACTCCTTTCATGACTAAGTAGAAAAATGGCTGATATCTCTCTCTTGAGGTCGACTAGTCATTATCTGCAACAAAAATACAAAACAAATTCAAATCTTTTGTGCGCTCGAGTGCCTTTCATTAAAAAAAAACCCTTTTCAGGTAAGGACATGATTAATTTACTTCTGTGCCAACGCATAAGTCTCCAAAGGTCGAGCTGCGGCAAAAGGCGGAATTAACTTCGTCCACAAAAAACATCTACAACAAAATATAAACCTATTCAAATACTTTGTGCGCTCGAGCACATTTCTTTTAAACCCTTTTCAGGTAAGGACATGATTAATTTACTTATGTGCCAACGCATAAGTCTCCAAAGATCGAGCTGCGGCAGAAGGCGGAATTAACGTCGTCCATAAAAAAAAACAAACAAAAACATATGAGCCGAACTACGGTAGCTCTGATTCCTTAAAAAGGATACGTAGGCATTGGGGTAGGGCCCAGGCGAGCACAATTTTATTTTCCCTACATTCTTTTCCCCTTTCTTTTGCATGCATTCCTCCAGTAGTATAGTAAACAATAAGCATAGATTAAACACACCCATAAGATAGATAACAAGAGTGGATACCGTAGAGTACTACGGGCGTGTGGGGTGCTAATACCTTCCCCTCGCGTAACAGACTCCCTTACCCGATCTCTCGGTCGCAAGACCGTGACTTCTCCCTCATCAGGTTTTCTCGATGTTTACCTTTCCCTACATGTAGGATAAAAGACGTTCGATGGCGACTTCATTGTTTGATGATTTTCAGCCGGTTGTTTCAACTGGGGGCATCCAATCTAGGAAGGAAATCCATTATGATAGTATTAGTTCAAATCTAAACAACCCAGTTTACAACTTATCTCCTAATTACTATCTTGTGCTACTTTTACCTAGAAACTTTCTAGATATGAGATCCCCCTTTCACTTCCCACAGTCACCTCAATGACAATAAAAAAAACAAAACAACACACATCCAATTACAATACTCAATTTTTCTTAAAAGCTTTTGACTGAGAACAATTATTTGACACATAATCTACTCTTTAATTAAAAGCTCATGAGTGATTGGAAAGTAACAATGAAAAATCATTATACCTCAATGTATCAAAAGATACATGGGTGACATACAAAACAAACAAAGCCCACTAAAGGTACTCTCAAAACCCTAAACCCTTATCTTATGCACACATGATTTCTTGTTGTTAATTCTTGTTATTTTTAGGTTTCGTAGGTCCTTATATATATACTCTTGCAGTATGGGCTTGGAATCTTGAATTAAATCCAATCTTCAAATTGTAAATTATCTGCAAAATCTTCTCCACAAAAATAGGAATGAATATTCAAAGTTTCCTAAAATGTCTCCAAAATCCTTTTTATGAAACCAAATCAAATCTGCATTGTTCCTAATAAAATCTTCTTGACTTGCGAAAATATGTGAGATATATCCAAGAGAATATCACAAAATCAAATCAAATCTATCAAGAAAATAATAGTAGCACGTGTTGTACATTAAGGCAAGATGTCAAGACATATGACTCAACATCTGTTTGAGATACATGACAGTATTATTTGTCATGACAGTTTGTCAAGATATCATGACATCTTTCTCAACATCTGGTTGTGTAACATATTTTACCAAATTTGTTACCAATCATAAAACCATAAACCTAATAATCTCCCCATTTGGAAAATTTTGGCTAAAACAACCTTAGAACAATAAAAATGGAGAAGAGGAATAAAACCACAAAGAAAAAAATACAAGCTACATGAAAAACATGTAAACTTTGTACAAACTGCAAACAGAAAACATGCAGCTACAGAGAGACCCAACCTCACACACAAAACTTCTTTACACTCCAGAAATCTCCAAATATCAGATTTCAGGACATGTGGTCAGACATCACATCAACACAGCCCAAATAACTTCATCTCAGCACAACAAACTTAGCACCATAGCACAACAACTTCGAACATGTCCACTACCTCCCCTGTCACAAATAATCAATACTCCCCTCAAGGGAACATCCAAACAAAAATGAACTATCCAAGTTCACACATCAGAGGCACATGCAACAAATGAAAAAAAAAATAAGCCTCGCAAATAGAAAACAGTTGCACAAAGTTTTCCATAAAAACTCTTCAGACAAGACGTCAGGACATTTGGTATGACATCATGCACACATCAACAGTAGAAGTAGAAGAAAATTCCCTTAAGCACCAGCAACAAGTATGATAGACAATCGTGCTCCCCTAAAAATTTGCATACATAGCAAGCAACAATAAAGATTGCTCTCCCTAAGCAATAGTACAGTCCTACCACAATGTTAAACAATATATCAAGACATTTGACATGACATCGGGACAAACAACCTTCCAAGCAAATTCACTAACACTGTACTCCCCTTTTTAGCTAAAAATTAACAAAAATAGAGTAAATGTAAAATAACATTGGAATCACAGAAGCAATCAAACATAATCGACATATGGAAGCATAAAGTAGCATAGGAAACACACACATACATGATTGTCATAGTTCTTGTTCCAGTTATGTTGAATGTGATATTTGATAGAATTCATATCATCACAATGAAATTTTATGACATCCTGGTTGACATTATATTCCTTCAACATTTGTTCAATCCACACTAGTTGAGAGCAGCTACTTCTTGTTTTACCATATTCAGCTTTAGAAGTACACCAAAAACATATATGTTCTTCTTATTGAAACAGAAAATCAAATTGTTTCTCAAGGTGAAACATCCATCAACATTACTATCCCACTTTGCATTGCAAAATTCCTTTAGCATGAAACTTGTGTTGTGAGAATATAGCACACCATAAACACTTGTACCAATGATACATTTCAGAATTCTCTTTTCCTGTATAATGGGACTTACCTTAAGTACAATATCTCCTCATTGGATCCAATGGTGTTAACTTCTTCAATATGTCATGTAATTAGTTCCTTGGATTAATCTATCTGAACTCTATTAGAGAGACCTGAAGTAGCTTGAGATTTATCTGATTTAAAACTTGTGTTACAAATTACTTCCCTTATCGACTCCTCGGTATGCACAGAAGATGTTCCAACATTGTCTTTGACATCCATCTCTTTTTCAGTGATTGAATCATCAATCACCACACTAGTGGATTCCATTGTAACTCTAGTTCTGGAGTTAAAAAATCTATAAGAATTTTTGTTTAAAGAGTAACCCAGAAATATCCCTTCATCAGTTATGGGATCCATCTTATTATTTTGATCTTTGATAGTCAAGACATGGCATTTACTTCCAAAAGTATGAAAGTATTTGACTATAGGATTCCTTCCTTCCCATAACTCATAGAAAGTGGCTGAAGTGCCAGCCCTCAAAGTGACCCTATTATGAATATAACATGCATTATTCATAGCTTCATCCTAAAATTGCAATGGCAATTGCTTGGCATGAAACACAACTATTGCTGGTTCTTTCATAGCCCTAGTCTTTTACTCAATAATTTCATATTTATTAGAAGTGATGGAAAAAGAAAATTCATGATTGATATCCTTAGAAGCGCAAAATTCAGAGAATTTAGAATTCTCAAACACCTTGTCATGATCACTTCTAACCTTTACAATCACATTATTCTGCTCCTCTTGAATACTTTGACACTGATATTTAAAGACTTCAAATGTGTTTTATTTTTCTCTAAGAAAGTTCATCCAAGTAAACCCTAAAAAGTCATCTACAGCCACATAGACATACCTCTTTCCACCCAATATTTCTACCTTCATTGGTACCATTAAATCCATGTGAAGAAGTTCCAGCACTTTGGAAGTAGTGTGATGTTATAACATTAGGTGTGACATCTTGATTTACTTCCTAATCTCACACTCACCACAAAATTTCGTTTCCTCAACCTTGAGTTTTGGCATTCCTTTAATAGCTCCTTCAGATATGATTTACTTGATTGCTTTGAGATGAAGGTGTCCAAGCTTTTGGTGCTATAGCTTCACTTCATCCTCCTTGGTTATTAAACATGTGGAATAGTAAGCAGTTATTTGAGGTTCCCATAGATATCAATTGTCTTTAGGCCTTATACCCTTCATCAGAACAACATTTTTATCATCTTTGACTAGACATTATGACTTTGAAAAATTGACTAACAATCCTTGGTCACACAATTGACTGATGCTGATAAGATTAGTAGTTAGTCCTTCCACCAGAGGAACATCTTCTAGACTAGGAGACCCATCACATAATAATTTTCCAACTCCGTTGATTTCACCTTTGAATCCATCACCAAATCTAACAGAACATGTGGGACGAGACCAAATATCCACCAACAACTTCTGAATCCCTGTCATATGTCTACAGTTTCCACTGTCGAAGTACACATATTCTCTAGTTGAAGTTCTCAAAGAAGTATGAGATATAAGGTTAACATCCATATATTTAGAACTTCTCTTTTTACTTACTTAATTAGCCTTGGAATAAGCTAAAGGTTTTTGCACTCCATACAATTTGTAACAGAAAGGATTTATATGACCATACTCGCCATAATAATGACATTTCCAAGATAAGGATTGAAATTTAGTTGAAGTTATATCATGCCTGTCAGGATGTTGTGACATGTGAGTGGACATTGTGATCATTCTTTTCTTTTAAAAAGGAAAAAACTTTTCTATAGATCTTTTATTTTGTTGATCATCAAATGAATTATTAACTCCTTTATCTTTAGCCAACTTCATTATATAAACTCCATTTTTCATTATTCTCAAAGAATTTGTCATGTTATTAAGCTTGGAATTTAAGAGTGTTACCTCATTTTGTATATGATACACAATGCATAGAATTTCCTTCTTCTCATTCTCCAATTCAGCTATGATCTTTCTCTGACTTTCTTCTGCCTTAAGATTTTGTTCACACATGTTACAAGTTACCCTGTAGGACACATCAAGATCTTCATATAGAAAATTCGCATCACAAGATTCTATTTCACCTTCCCATCTTCAAGTGAGAGCTAACACAAGTTTGAAAGTCTCAGAGTTATGATCATCTTTTGACTCATCATCATCAGACCAAGATGTAGAAAGTCCTTTTTTGTTTCTTGAGATAGGTTGGACATTCTGGCCTAATGTGACCAAATCCTCCACACTCAAAATATTGAATCCATTTTCTTTTATTGAACTTCTCTTTAGTTCTGATATTTTTCTAAAAATTATCATCATTGCTGATGTCAGATGAGATATTCTTGACATTTGGTCTTCCTTTTTGTCCATTCTTTTCAGAATTCTATTGAATTGATTCCCAAGTAATACAATGGTATTTGACAACCATTCCTCGGTATCCAAATCAACGTGACCCTCTTTATCTTAAGAATTGTATACAAAAGCTATACTTTTGTTCTTCTTCTCAACTTTGTCACTTATAGCCAGTTCAAAAGTTTGAAGTGACCCAACAAGTTCACCAACCCTCATTTTATTGATGTCATGAGCTTCTTCAATAGATGTTACCTTCATATCAAATTTCTTAGGTAAAGACCTGAGAATCTTTGTAACAAGCTTTTCTTCTGACATCTTTTCTCCCAATGCACTAGATGCATTTGCTATTTCAAGAATATTCATGTGGAAGCTCTGAATGCTTTCATCATCATTCATCTTTAGGTTCTCAAATCAGGTAGTGAGAAGTTGAAGTATGGACATCTTTACTATAAATGTACCTTCATGAGTTGTCTTGAGGATTTCCCAAGCATGTTTAGCTACAGTACATGAATTTATTAACCTGAAAAAAATTTCCACTCCATTGAATGTAACATTCAAAGCTTTGTAATTTCCAAGAGTTAATTCATTTTCCTCCTTGGACCAATCTTCTTCTGGATTCAAAGACTCATTCCTATATTTGTCATCTATAACAGGATGGTTTCATCCTTTCAACACAACTTTCCAATATTTGTTGTTCATGGATTTCAAAAAATCCACTATTTTAACCTTCCAATAATCATAATTTTCACCATCTAATAGAGGTGGTATGTTGTTGTATCCTTCTTCCTTATCCATAGTACCATAAATTATTCTCCCTGGAGCTCACCAAAAAACAGAACAAGATGCATGCTTTGATACCAATTTAAATTATGGAACTTTAAAATAGATGTCAAAACTGATGTCCCAACACCAAAATATAATATCAAGAAAGATGTTAAGATATCATCTATTGACATAATAATTTTACCAAAATAATAAATTATGCATAAGTAAATTGCAGAAGGTAAAAGACACAATCAACTGATAATCTAGTTCGGTGCAACTCACCTACTCTAGGGGCATCCAAGCAAGGAAGGAAATCCACTATGATAGTATTAGTTCAAAGCTAAACAACCCTAGTTTATAACTTATCTCCTAATCACTACCTTATAGGGGTGGAAAAACGGGTCGTGGCCCGCCGTCTTGGCTCGCGCACCCGCCAAAAAAATGGCGGGTTGGGTTGGGATTTTGGACCCACCGTCCACCAAAGCTCGCCCACTAAAGATCACCGCCTTCCAAAGCCCGCTCCATCAAAACCCGCCGCCCACCAAAGTCTGCCACGCCTATTCGTTCAGCTTGTCCCATATTAAGCCCGTCTTTTTTTAGTTAATTATAGTATCCCAATTCTTGATGGTTTTATTTTATACATTTATTTGTGAATATATGCAATATTTTTTTAAGTAAAATTTGTTAAAAAGATGCTTTAAAAAATTGTTCTAAAAAATAAGTGAAAATCTAATGGAAATGTAAAAAAAAGCCTTTTAATATTTAAAAAAAATGAAAAAAAGTAAGCGGGAAACCCGCCGGCCGACAACCCGCCACCTTGGCGGGGCGAGCTAGATTTTTATGCTCATTTCCACTTGGCGGGCTTTCCCGTCTCTCTATTTTTTTAGCGGGTTTAAGGCGGGGAGGGGTTAGGCGGGCAGGCCATTTTTACACCCCTACTACCTTGTGCTACTTCTACCTAGAAACCTTCTAGATATGAGACCCCCCTCCCACTTTCCACAATCACCTCAGTGACAATAACAAAAACAGAAGAATGCACTTCCAATTACAATACTCATTTTTTCTTAAAAGCTTTTGACTGAGAATAATAACTTGATGCATAATCTACTCTTTGCTTAAAAGCTCATGAGTGATTGACAAGTAACAATCAATAATCAGTCTACCTTAATATATCAGAAGATACATGGGTGACATATAAAACAAACAAAGCACACTGGTGGTACTCTTAAAACTCTAAACCATTATCTTATGCACACACGATTTTCTTGTTATTTTTAGGTTTAGTAGGTCCTTATATATAGACTCTTGCAGTATGGGCTTGGACTCTTCAATCAAATTCAATCTTCCAGTTGTAAATCATTTTCAAAATCTTATCCACAAAAATAGGAATAAATCTTCAAAGTTTATTAAAAAGTTTCCAAGATCCTTTTTATGAAACCAAATCAGATCTGCAATGTTCCTAATCAAATCTTCTTGACCTGTGAAAATAAGTGAGATATATCCAAGAGAATCTCACAAAATTAAATCAAATTTGTCAAGAAAATAACAGCAACACCTGCTGTACAGTTGGCTAAGATGTCAAGACATCTGACTTAACAACTTTCTGAGATACATGACAACAATACCTGTCATGATATTTAGTAAATATGTCCTGACATCTTGCTCAACATCTAGGTGTGCAACATATTTTACCAAAATTGTTGTCAATCATAAAATCATAGACCTAACATTTATC
Organism: Vicia faba; assembly: GCA_948472305.1. Taxonomy (NCBI): domain Eukaryota; kingdom Viridiplantae; phylum Streptophyta; class Magnoliopsida; order Fabales; family Fabaceae; genus Vicia; species Vicia faba. The sequence continues at coordinate 986,024,438 of OX451740.1, read as the reverse complement.
AATATTAAAGGCAAGACAAAAGATTGTAAAAATACCCATTTAAATATAGTGGGTATGGGTATATGAAAAGAGTTATCCCTAGAAGAAATAGGTAAAAAAACATATTTCTCCCAACATGTCACACTTTATACATAAAAGATAAATAATGTTTTTTAGAGTGTTTGCAAGATATCAAAGTGTCATAAGGGTGGTCATAAATGTCAAGAAACTTGTGTCGATAAAAAATATCAAATTAATAGTCTTAAAATACCATGATGTTAATGTCTTGATGCAATAACTTCTACAAGTGGCTATTTGTGTCATCTTGCCAAAAAAATGTAAGGGAAAATATAACTAGATTGTGCTTAGTCTGTAATAATATATGTTAAAGTAATTGATCCACAAAATTTAGATTAGTTGGAATATGAAGCTGTAATTATCTTATATCTATTGGAAATCTATTTCCCTCCATGATTTTTTGAGATTATGGTTCGCTTAATTTCCATCTAGTTATGGAGCTTTGACTTTATGGTCAAGTTTATTTGAGGCCGATGTATCCAATACATCGATACATGAAGATTAATAAAGGGTATATGAAGAATCATCACCATCGGGAAGTTTCGATCATTGAAAGGTACATCACAAAAGAAGCTATTAAGTTTTATTCAAACTATTTGTCATAAGTAAATTCTATAGTAATTCCCAAGTCTTGCTATGATGAAAGATATGGAGGTAAGAGTTAGGGATGGAAATGAACCGAACCAACTCGAATATAGTTCGAAACTTGATTCGATAACTAAATCATTGAACTTGGTTCATGAACCAAATTAGTCGAATATGAGCAAAAACACTAAGTTCGTTAACTAAATGAGTTAAACTTAAACTATGTGTAGTTCAACTCGTTAGGTTCATAAGTCAACTCTATTTTATATATATATATATATATATATATATATATATATTGAAGGTGAAAAATACAAGAAATCAGGGTTTGAATTAGGTTTCTAAGATTAATATCTTTTTGAAACCAAATACTTGAAGTTAACATAAGAACAAAAATAAATGAACATAAATATTTTTATCATGGTTCACTGTAAACTAAGTTAATTCAGTCCACCTGTCTAGGTGACTTTGCCTTTCTCAACAAGGACTTAATCCATTATAACCAAACTGATTATATACATAAACAAAGATTAATTCTCAATGTTTACAACCAGAAAGGCTACCCATCAATGTCTTCTTGAGAATCCTGACTAAAGCCCAAGTCTCTCAAGGAACTATCATTCCAAGATTGTGTGTTTACAAGATGATTATAAGAAAGTATATTTACACAAGTTGAAATACACAAAAATAACACAACAGTGTTAGAAGAAAGTTAGAGAACCACAGTTCCTTGCTAGCAAGTTAATGAACAAAAGTTACTTGCTTTACAAAACTTTACAAAAGATTTATAATGAAATTTCAGCAGCGTTTTAGCAGAATGCTTGAGCGCGGTTATTTTCGAATTATTAGTAGTTCCAATTCTTCCAAGTCTTCCTTTAATATCCAAAAAGAAATTTGTTGGAGGGTAGAATAGGAATACCATAATTCCAGCTGTCTTATTGCATAACGGTCAATGTGAGTGGTAGACAACATCGTAGCAATAGTACAGTCTTTTTGCCACTAAATCATAGTTGTTGAAGGAGATGATCATGTACTATTTCTCACGTAAAACTTTTGATCTTATCTTTTAATCTTCAAAGCCTTCAAAATATGTTTGAGTTGAAGCATGTTTAGAAGAATAAAAAATTATCTTCAAAACCTTTGTCTTCAGAGTCTTCAAAACATGTTCAACAAAACCTTGTCTTCAAAACATGTTCAACAAAACATTGTCTTCAAAGTCTTCAACACGTTGATCTTCAGAGTCGTTGGTCTTTAGATTCTTTGAAACTTGTTCACCAAAAACTTATCTTTATAATCTTCAGAACCTTGGCCTTCATAGTCTTTAGAACTTGTTCAACAAAACCTTGTCTTCATAATCTTCAAAACCTTAGAGTAATAGAGCATATAATCTTCAGAGCTTGAGAAGCCTTCAGAAGCTCTACCATCAGAGTCACAGTCGGAAGCTTTAAAAGTTAACGTTCCTCAAAACAATTATTTTAGAAGCATTCTAATCTTTATAATACACACTTATATCTCTTAGTGTGTTGAGTCTGGAGTTTGATGACATCAATGTTATATCTTCAGAGTCAGAACCTGTTAGCAAAAGATACACATCGACAAAACCATTAGGGTACTAAATTGTTATCTAATAACCCATGTATTATTATCATTAAAACTAAAGGCCAAATGCAGAACCAAATATTGTTCATACAATCTCCCCATTTTTATGATGATAAAACCATATATTTTAATAAACAATTTATACTAGGTTTAATCACATAAAACAATTTCAGAGTTAGCTAAACAGCTCCCCCCTGAGTTCTATACTCTCAGAACTTATTTAATGTTGTTCAAGGTCTCCCCCTGAGTTCATGACTTAAAGAATTTTTGAGATATAGAACTAATCAATTAGGATGAAGGAATACTTTCCTTATTGAAGTACCATCAAGAATTTGAATAGCGATGCAGGAATCTTCATCTCAGATTTTGGCTTGTTATCAGAAAATGGTGAGGTATTTGCACTATGTTGACCTGGTGTACCATCAGAGTCTGACTAGAATTGTCAAAATCTTCATCTCTGATTCTGGCTTGCTATCAAAACATGATGATGTATCATATCAGAGTTTGGTGAAGTCTCAGAGCATGGTTATGAGAAACCAAATCTAGATTATCAAGCAACATAACTTGATAAATCTTGTCACTTCATAAGAGTATGGTTAAATTTCCTTTGAGAAAAGGTCTGATAACCCATAACTTCAGAGTCTTTAGCTTATGAATCTCCTCCAGAGCTTCAAAACTTTCCTGTTAAGAAAAATTAAGTGAACTTTCTCAAAGTTCCTGAGTCAAACACTACTAGAGGCAACAATATAGAACCATGTTTGGGGACATATTCTGAGATAAGATATATATCAAAATCATCTATTTTCTCCCCCCTTTGTCTGAAATTAAAAAGATTTAAAGAGACAAAGTAAAATCCATTTATCAAAAAAGAAAAACTCAGAGGTAAAACAAATGGTCTAAGGGTTTGGTGAAGGAGGATGAGGAGGCAGCCTTGCTATTGATTCCTTCATCAAGATGGAGAGGGAGGAATGCTCTTCAATCTATTGGTATAACTTGTCAAGACGTTGTAGGATAATGACATTTGTCTTTTTCAACTCTTCCAAAGTATCCTACACCCCAAGTGGCCATTATGCAGCAACATCATTCTTCACAACCCCATAAGGGGTACCATCTTCAGCAAAAGACTTCTCAAATTTAACCATCTCAAAAGTAACAACTTTTGTAGGTTGTTCATTAATTGTAGAAGCATGTCCTTCTTATGGAATGAATACTTCATGAGCAGGGAAGCAACGAAGGATATGAGGAGGTGCCTTAGCAGCAAGCATTCTTATGCTTCTTCCTAGCCTCCTGATTACAAAAGACTTGAATGATGTTGGATTTAACCGTCATCCACCTTCTAAAACTAGACCATATAGCATTGGTCTGTTCAAGATTCATGCTATCAAAAGTGCTTTCTACAAGATAGCGCAGTGTGTCCAGAGCATTATGCTTAAACTGATATAAGAATTCATCAAGGGAGGTTATACGAACATCTATTTTATGAAGAAAATCATTATAAGGGGTGGAGTAAGGTGTGGTGGTTCTGTTTGGAAAGGAAATGATTTTAGGTTGTCTTGTGATATTAAAGGTGTAATGGAAAACTGGTGAAGAGGAATTTTTAGCTGACGAGGAGTTAAGAAATTATGTGTCAGTATCAAAACCTTCATATGCATTGATAGGTGCATATGAATCATGGTGAGATGGGTTAAGAAATGTTTCTAAATAAGTGTCTCCATAAATGTTTGGTTTAGTGAGAAATGGTTAGGGATCAAAAGTAGTGGCTTCTGAGATATTTGGCTTTTGCTGGTTCAACATACTTATTATTCCAGAAGTGGAGACAGAGGAGGGTGTAGAGGTTTTAAGGACGAAAGGATTTGATGAACTCATAAAAGAAAATTTGAGTAGTAGATTACTAGGAATAAAAGTATCAATAATAGTTCTGAATTATGTCACTGCCTTTAGAGACTTCTTCACAGAAGATGAAGTTTTTTATTTCTTTACATGTCCAGAAGGACCATCACAAGAACCTTTCTTAGAGAGTTTCTTCTTCTTCTTGAAGGGAGGAGCAAATATAGAAACAATCACAGGTTTAACAAAGGAAGGATGAATTTCAATAAACCTTGCAAGGTTAAAGTCTAGAAAGTCTTTAACAGTAAGTCTTCTACATGAAATAACCTTTTCATTAAAGGCTTTAGGCAGCTTGACCACTTCAGTAATTAGATACATAGCTAACAAATCTTCATTACTGAAATATCTACCAACCATGACTTTAGTCTCACATTATATATTCAAAGACTCCACAAGCTTTCTCTTAATCAAAATGTTAGTAATTAATCTTCTAAAAGGAATCCAATTCATCTTCTTCTTAATGCTTTCTTTGGAAATTCTAATCAAATCTTGAAGATACCTGAATAGAATAACAAGTAAGTTCAACCATTTTCCTTTTGTTAAAAAGTGTAGCATATACTTTTGATCCAGATTAAGATGATTTGTAGAATTTGTTTCACACTTATGGTGTATGCAACCGGTAAAGATTTTGTACTAGACCCTTAGTGTCATACCCTAAATTTCCCCTTAAGATTCCACATATCACCATTGTAATGTCCCAATATTTTATTTGTGTTACGTTATTTATGAATTCCACGTTCTTTTCAAAAGCCAAGAATAGTTTGTTGTAGGTTGCCGGCTCATTATATCCCTGCCTTTCATGTAGTATGCATTTATCCACTTCACCCACATATTTCCAACTTTTGTTTGGATATTAAAAAGCAATTTAGTAATTTTTGTTGTATTCCATTCCTTTAGAGAGATAATTTTAAGACCTACTACAGTCTTAAGATCACAAACTCTATCCAAGATATTGGGGCTTTCTTGCTAATCTCCCATTTTCCACTCCATATGAAGCTTATGCAAATTGATTCAATTTGGTGTGTAACTTTCCTAGGAAATGGAAAAACTTGCATGCAGTTGTTAGCTCCTAAATTCGACACCTACAACAAGTTGGTCTTATGGGCCAAATATAGATTGAACAAATCTAAGTTGGAAAGGCTTCGACAAAGTAGAAAAATACTTAGAGAAATTCTAAGTTAAAATGAGTGTTCGACCAGAAGGTTCTCAATCCCTTCGACTGAAAGGACTCCAAGGTCTTCGACCAGAAGGAAACTTTGTATCTGCACCAGAAGATTTTGAATCTGAAGAAAGGAGGGAAAAGAAGTTCGATTGGCAGTTGAGGAAAGCAACGTGGCATGAAGAGAGGGGTCGAAGCGCATGCATAAGACACTTGTCTTCATCCTAGAGTAAGACAACTCCTCGACGGTTACCTAGTTTTAGTATAAATATAGGAAGTTTATGTAGATTTCTGTGTGTTTAACTAATCGTACAAATTATTTAATACTATTCAAGTACCCGCTGCGTGAGAAAGAATACTGAAAAATATACGTTTGAAACACCACATTTTACAATCAAAGTCTTTTATTTCTCTCTTTACATTTCTTGCCTTTTTATCTTGTTTGAACTTTATCTGCACTTTTACCCATATTCCTGCACCCAAACTCTCCTCAACCCCTTTGTTCTATTTACTTTCTGCACTCAAACTCATCCCTTTCCTAGTCGAACGTGCGTTCTTCACTCACATTAACATTTATGTCCAAACAACATAAAAAATTAGCATATGTCCTAGGATCAAACTGATCGATCGTTCGAGTAACCAAAAAGTTACCCTTTTTGGAAGATCAACGGTTGTTTACCAGAAAACACGGTGAACAAATTGGCACACCTGGTGGGACATTGCTAATTACTGTTGTTTTATTTATTTTGTCTTCCGTTTTTGCTTATTAATTTTAATATAAATGCTTCGCATGATTTTCTTTCTTTTACAAAGTTTTGCATGCTATTAAGAAGTGGTAAAATAACCACCAATGAGTGTACAACTAGAAAGAGAAATAGTGAAAGCAATATGGCTAATCAGCCAAATAATGGAGAAATACCTCCACCAATTTCTACGGGGACAGCGGTAATACCAATCGATAGTGAAATTGTCCCGTCAACCGTTGGTTCGATACCAACATTAACGGCAACCCAAACGGGACCAATACTTTCGTATGCAGGTCCCAGAGGTCCAACAAGAACACCCCCACCAAGGGTGAATCCAAGATTTCGACCACACGCTCCCCAAGATTTTTGACAGCCTGGATGGGTCGAGACTAGCCTTATGGCATGCCAACTACTAAAATGGCTAGCCTTATGAACGTTGCGTCTACATTTTCAGAACCTTTGGTAAGTGCATCTTTACCATTACAGGGATTTGGAACTGGTATGGGTAGAAACCAACTTTTAGGAGGGACATCCCATGCAATGCCAAGCCTTACAAACGCTTCCACAACAATTTTGAGGCAACATATGGATGAAAGCAACCATGACATGGTGCAAATGTTGGCCCAAACTCTAAGTATAATATTGAACCCTATAATACAAAATACTACTCAGTCAAACAAACAAATGACAGCGTAAATGGCGCGCATGACTGAATTTTTTGGGGTTCCCCAACCTATTCGATAACCCTAGAGAGCTCCTATGAGAGAGGATCAAGGTGTAGTCTTAGAAGAAGATGTAACTATTAACCAAAATCCACAATTTGATAGGAGAAACCACATAGTAGAAATCGAACAACCTAGGGTCGAAATACCCATACTTCCCCCACAGATCCTCAGAGATGGTGATCAAGGTGTAATGATGGTAAATAGGAATCAAAATGTTGACGAACTGATACAGCAAGTTCGACACCATAATTATGGCACAAAAAATAATCTGACAGCCATGATAGAAAGGAACATGATACAAAATGGAATGAACGTTGCCTTTCGTAGGCCAAATTTTACATCCCCACTGTCAGAATATATCTTACAAACAGATTTACCCCCTAGGTGGAAATTTCCAAAGTTCACTAAGTTTTAAGGGGATACGACAAAATCAACTATCAAACATATAGCGAGAAATTTGATAGAAGCTGGGGAAATATCAAATAATGAGAGCCTTATGATTAAATATTTCCCAAGTTCTCTAACAAAATGCTTTTACTTGGTTTACCACCCTCCCAGCCAATTCGATCCACAATTGGAATCAATTGTAGAGATTGTTCCATGAACAATTTTACATGGGGCAAACCAAAATAAGTCTGAAAGAACTGGCAAGCGTGAAAAGAAGATTCACCGAGCCAATAGACGAATATCTAAATAGGTTTCGACTGCTCAAAGCCAGATGCTTTACACAAGTGCCTGAGCGTGAATTGGTCGAAATGGATGCAGGGGGCATAGACTATTCTATTAGGAAGAAACTAGATACATAATATCTGAGGGACATGGCCCAATTGGCTGATAGAGTTCGACAGGTAGAACGTCTCAAAATTGAAAAAGAAAAGGCAACTAAGACTCATCGACGAGAAAAGCTAGCCTATGTCGAAATGGATGATGATGATCCAGAGACATCTAGTGATCCTATAGCTGTCGAAGAGAGCGAAATAGATTTAGCAGAGTTAAAATATGGGCCTCCATACTATTGTTAAGTGTTACTTCCCTTAGATGGGAAGAATCCTACTGAGTCTGAAAAGAACAGCGATAGATTTCCAAAGAAAACATATAGTTTCGACGTCACAAAATGTGATGAGATATTCGACTTATTAGTAAAAGATGGCCAAATTATAGTGCCCCCAGGGGCGAAAATGCCTCCTTTAGAACAAAGAAAGAAAAGAGGTTTTTGTAAGTATCATAATTTTATGGGCCATAAAACTTCACAATATTTTCTTTTCAGGGATCTCGTTCAAGGAGCGATCAAAGAAGGCAAACTCAAATTTGCTGACAAACCCCAAATGAAAATTGATGCAGACCCACTGAGAGCTGATGCCCACTATGCTGAACCAGCAGGCATCAACATGGTCGAAACTTCTGAAGACTTCGTCAATATGCCGGTCTTTGGCAGTTTTACTGGGAACATCTCTAGAAAGACTGCGGAAGTGGTTAGAAAGGCCACTGAAGGCCTAAACAAAAAGGCTACCGAAGGCCTAAACAAAAAGGATACTGAAGGCCTAAACAAAGGAGTTACTGAAGACTCAAACAAAAGGACTACTGTAAGTTCTTATGTGGCTGCCGTCAAGGATTCGACATAGGACCTTGAAGCCAAAATACAAAAAATGAATATCGCTGCCAAGAGCAACGTACAAGTCTACATGGTCGAAGTATCTGAGGCAAAGGCTTCAGAGGAAGCCATTAGACAAGAGGAAGTGAATAAAACTGCATTTCCAAAAGAAAATGAGAATTTGGCTAACTTTCTACAACGATGCCAGAAGAAGAAGTCTGAAGTTATGTTGTGTCCAAGATGCAGCTCCATCTTCGACAAAAGGCTGCAGAACACATACAGGGTATAAGGGTAATGAAATAGAAAAGGGCCACCAATGCCCAACCCCATATGGTTTCTGAAGTTAGATACGATCCCAGAAGAGGACCAATGAACCAGGTCAGGAGGCCATCAACTTTCAGGCCTCCAACAAATGTCCCCGTGGACACTTGGTTAAAGACAAAAAACAGGAAAAGGCCAAGTGAAGAGAAATGGCGAACATTCGATGTGCCAAGAGGGTCATCCCTGGCATATAGGAAAGAGTACCAAACTACAACTAAAAACAAAGTGGCTCATGTATCGAGCAACTATAAGGGGAAAAACCCCATGTCTCGCTCCCAGTGGAGAAGATTTCAGAGACGGTGAAAGGCCGAAAGGGAGGCTACAGAAGAGCCTCAACCAGAGTCAAGCACTAACGTGCCACAAAGAATGGACAAAGGTAAAAAACGAAAGCCTTTAGAAAAGAAACCAATTTCTAGAAGATTGGAGTGGCCAGACCGAGGTGAATCAGATGACGAAGGTAACTCTGAATCTAATGCTACTTTAGAGATTATGGTAAATGTAGTATCAGTGCTACCCCGAGAATACGACCTCCAAGTCAAAGTCGAAGAGACCGACTGGGAAGTCGAATAAGAAATGGCCAAACATAGGCCAATGTGATATTATATGATGAACAATTGTTGCGTCGAGGAGAAAATTGCATTCTTCGAGCCACCTACGGAGGCGATGAAAAATCACCTAAAACCCTTGTTCATAAGAGCAAAGATAGGGGAAATAACAATCAACAGAATTCTGGTTGATTGTGGAGCTACAATAAATATAATTCCCCAATCTATGATAAGGAAAATGGGCAAAGGAGATGGAGATATCAAACCCCACAACATGGTTATGTCGAACTATGAGGGAGGTATTGGAACTACTATGGGGGTGATACAATTAGACCTCAAGGTGGGAATAATACTTCGACCAACTATCTTCATGGTCATTTTAGAGAAGCCCAACTACAATCTGCTCTTAGGTAGATAGTGGATACATGGCATAGGTGCAGTGCCATCTTCGATGCATCAACGGGTCACGATTTGGCGCCTTAATGGCATTGTAGAGAATATAGAAGCCGACCAAAGTTATTACTTAGGTGAAGTTGATAACGTTGGAAAAAATAGCTTCGACAGAAACTTGGCTCATATAGGGCCATTCAATCCTCCTGAGTTCGATTTGGCACCAGCACCAAATGCCTTTTTCTCCCTCTACCTACATTCTGACCATGGTTTCCAGTAGGATAAAGAAGACTTATCAAACATTGACTATGGAGGAGTTGATGACATACGGCCAACAGGCTGGGGAAGTGAATTTGGTGATGATGACTGAATCACAAGGTTTACAAAAGATTTTGGCATATTGTGATCGGTGGATTTAGAACTGGCTGTTTAAAGTTGGATCGCATATGTCGCGGTAAGCAAGAGTCGCCACCGTCTTTTATTTTCTCCAACATGGACAGGACAAAAGCACAGCAAAATTCCTTATGAGATTGTTTCTCGGTTCGGGAGGTAGATTTATAGAAAGGGAAGGTGTTAGCACCCTTTCTATCCATGGTTATCCATGGGCTCTTAGATACTTGCTCTTATGTTTTCAAAATGTTTGCTTTTCAATTGTGAGTGGGTTTTGAAAAAGTTTCTTTGAAATATTTCTGAATAACTCTTGTATTTTTCCTCAAGAGTGTTTGAAAAATTTGTTTTGAAAGCTTTTGAAAGTGTCAGTGTGACAAGATTTTTTTGATTTGTTTTGAAGAGAGCAAGTATCCATGAGTCATCCACCTACCCTAAGGAATTAAGCTGTGTAGAAGTCCTTAAGGTAGTGCCATCCCACCATTGAGAGGTAGGTAGCACCACCGTTGGAGGTGTTCAGGTCAATTCGATTGTAGGGACAGTGTGGTCACCAAAGCAACAATTAGGACACCTTAGAAGCTACCCTTATGTCCTTGATCCTTTTTTATTCCGAGGCAACCGTTTCGAGGCAACTGTTCCGAGGCAACTGTTTCGAGGCAACTTGTTTCGAGGCAACTGGATCATGGACATAAGGACTTACTAAAACGTCCTATACTTGACGACCACGTTTCGAAGGAAACAGGTGAGGCGTACCCTAAGAGTGGTGTGTGAATTTGTGTGTTGTTTTTCAGTTAAGGTTTATCTTTGAACATACATTTGTGAGCTACGCTTGTTTTTAATTAACCATACATTCTTTCATGAAATTTAGATTTTAAGAGTGCGGAAATTTAAATGCGGAAAGCTAAAGGCTAAGCTATTACAAGGCGCGGGTCTATACATCGCCAAAGTACAAAGACCCGTTTGGTAAAAAATGCGGAAAGTAAAAGGAAAGCGATAAACCTAATTACTATTACAATCCTTGAGCAGTTACATAATATTCAATAAGAAAAAAGAATAACGTGCGAAAGAATTAAAATGAGGACGTCCGAGGGTTTTGACCCTTTTGAAATTAAATGAAATTAAAGTCTATTTAATATTTAATTAAAGAAAATAAAGTGCTTTTTATGTTTTTGGTATTTATGAAATAAAGAAAATTAAAATTAAATGGGAACCCTAATTCTAGATTATTTTTAGTTATTAAAGAAAATATCTAAGTTGACCTAATTTACTAGTTAATTAAATTACATGTTTATTTACAAAATTAACAATTAATAATAGTAATAAATAATAAATAATGAGGAAAAAGTTTAATTTAAGAAAAAGATGAAAATGTAAAAAAACCTAATTTTAGATATTTTTTATTTATTAAGAAAAAAGATTAAAGTTTAACCTAAATTAACTAAATTAATTATTAACATTTATTTACAAAAATAAATTAATGAGCAAATTAATAAATAATTAAACATATTTTTGTATTTTTGATTTTTTCTGATTTTTATTATGAAAAGAAATTTATGGTAAAAAATATAATTAAAACAATTAAATGATTAAAAGAAATTAAAAGAAAAGAAAAGAGAATAAAAAAATAAAGCAAACCAATGGGGGGTGTCAGGCCCATGTAAAGGTGTGTTTGAAGCAATTTTGGCCCATCAACATAGGCCTTACTTGACTTTTGGTATCACATGTGGGATGGTTGACTGAGGTGTACCATGGATCTCATCCGATGGCCCTTAGATTAATCAACGTGAGCGCGTGGCAGTCTTAAGCGTGAACGCATATGGTAAGCCTTTGGTTGAACGCTGCATAGGAACATGTTATAACAAAAATCATGGATTAAATGGGGGGACCTGGGAATCGAACCCAGGTCCCTATACCTGCCAGACACGTCCCTTGTCAATTGATCTATTGCGTTTGTTTGTATATAATATGACAAAGAATTATAATATATAAAAAAAAAGGCAACTATGCTGAAACAAAGAAAAATGCGCTAATATTTGAATTACCCAACCATGCCTGGACACGCTAGCCTTCTTCTTCGCTTATCTGCAAAAACATAAAACAAATAGCGGGGGTTTTAAACCCCCACTAAGCACCGCCATGAAAAATAGCGAATAGAAGATGCCTTAATATAAAAAGGGCGCGAGGTCATCATTCAATTCGTATGGAGCTCCTGAATTCAATGGCATAGGTCTCAAGGTCCAATTTTTCCATACAAGGAAAGCCCTATTTTGGAGCTTCTGAAACCCTAGGTTTCATCAATGGTGGATTTGGCTACAGGCAGTGTTAGTTCAATTAAATGTTACCAATCGCTTCAGAAAGATGTTAGTAGCGTAAATCAACAATCAAAACACATGAATGATGCGTGAAAATTAAAAATCGATTATGGACATTTTTATGAAAAACGCAATGCTGTTCTACCGTTTCTTTAAGTATGGAGGCTCGTTCTTGATTGTAATAGAATCCTAGCAATGTCAGTAACGTAATGGACAAGGTTTTAAGCCTTGAATCACCCTGCAAATATGAAATCAGTCCTAAGCTTTTTTGTGAAAATTTGCCAATTGGTTCTATGTTTGTGAGCAGCTTTTCGTCTATGCTTGCATTAGGTTAGGTCTTGCATAAGTATATGAACGGAATTAGGTCAAGAAGCAAGCCCATAAGTCCATGAATTGATGATTTCAATATTTGATTTTTTCCATATCTTTTTCAATCTTTTTTTCATGAAACCCTTGCCAATTGTGGAAGATATTGCCTTGTTGATTGATGCACGAAATCTTTAGCACATAATGAACATATTTGCTGCACAAAAAGATTTGAAAATGCATTATTTGATATTTTCTCATAATTAAATCTAATTAAATGAATTAATATGAATAAAACTTCAATTAATTAATTAAAAATAAGAAAATAAATCCTTTTAAGCTCAATGGGTCGTGCATAGGCTTTGGGTAATGATTCAAGGAAGAATTTGAGGCCCATTAGCAAATTTGAAGTGTTTTAGGCAAAGTTGACTTTTCAAAATTCCCAAACATTTCCCAACTTCTCCAATGCATATCTTGCTCAATTTTGAAGCTATGATCATGTTCTTGGACATTTTGGAAAGGTCTTGAAGTCCTCTAACCAATGCCTTTTGTCCCATGTCATTTTGATTTACCAATCTCAAGTTATGGTCTTTGCCTTAAAGTGCCTTTTTGTTGACTTTTGAAAATGACCTATAATGTTGAAAATGATAACTTTTTGTGAGAGCATTTCTTGGACATGGAGTGTGAAGATGAGTTGTAGGAAATGTCATTCTCTTCAAAATGAGATTTGGATGGAATTTTTCTGATAAACCATGAAGAAGTTATGCCTTGGTCAATTTGCAGTTGACTTTTTCAGCTGTCCAAAAATAGAAACTTTTGCATCTTGAGACTTTTTGAGCCATGCTTTGAGAAATCATGATCAATAATTGATCAAATGATGATTGTGGCTTCAAAATAAGATGTTGACCAAAAAGTTTGACTTTTGACTGTCAAATGACCATTTTGCCCCTGCAGTTGACTGTGAAGCATTTAGGGTTTTTGACTGTGCAATTTGATGCTGTGAGTCTTGAAACTTGACATATGAATGCTTGGCAATGTATGTAGGCATATGGGACTTGATTGGACCCTTGAAAACCTCAATTTCTTCGCAAGAACCAAAACCCTAATTTTGACTGTGTTAGGAGGCAATTGGACTGTGCAACTCTTGAGAGGTTTTGAACCATGCTTTTGCCAAATCTTGAAAAATATGGGAGGGCAAATTTTGGGGTACAACAGTTGCCTCTGTTCAATCTTCTTAGACCTGAGGATGTAGATTTGGCTGGCGTGCCTTTCGTAATCCGAAGGTGGAAGATGATTGAACACTAGAGTGCCCAGAAATTTGCGCTCACATGTTAGCAGTGTGATGGCGGGAATGGGCTTACAGATGCCATTTGGAGACTGATGGATAGGAGGATGGGCTTATAGATGCCATCTGGAGCTGTGACGGAGCTTTGTCGGGAATGGGCTTATGGATGCCATTTGGAGACTGTTGGTATGTGGATGGGCTTATAGATGCCATTTGGAGACTGATGGTATGTGGATTGGCTTATAGATGCCACCTGGGTGTCGATCGCGTAAGAGATTCCTTAGCGAGAACTTGCGTACCTGCGAAAGAAAGATAATTACATGGCCTGTTACAGGGGTTAATCTTCAAACTCTTTATGTAGATGTGCCCTGGCTGGATACAGGTATCGAATCTTTAAACTCTTCAGACGTGCCTTGGCAAGATACAGGAATCGAGTCTGGAATATAGTCGTCAACAGATACACCCTGGCAAGATACAGGAATCAGATCTTCAAACTCTTCAGACGTGCCCTGGCAAGATACAGGAATCGAGTCTGGAATTAGTCGTCAACAGATACACCCTGGAAAGATACAGGAATCGGATCTTCAAACTCTTCAGACGTGCCCTGGCAGGATACAGGAATCGAATCTGGAATTAGTCGTCAACAGATACACCCTGGCAGGATACAGGAATCAGATCTTCAAACTCTTCAGACGTGCCCTGGCAGGATACAGGAATCGAGTCTGGAATTATTCGTCAACAGATACACCCTGGCAGGATACAGGAATCAGATCTTTAAACTCTTCAGACGTGCCCTGGCAGGATACAGGAATCGAGTCTGGAATTAGTCGTCAACAGATACACCCTGGCAGGATACAGGAATCGGATCTTCAAACTCTTCAGACGTGCCCTGGCAGGATACAAGAATCGAGTCTGGAATTAGTCGTCAACATATACACCCTGGCAGGATACAGGAATCAGATCTTCAAACTCTTCAGACGTGCCCTGGCAGAATACAACAATCGAATATGGAATTAGTCGTCAACAGATACACCCTGGCAGGATACAGGAATCAGATCTTCAAACTCTTCAGACGTGCCCTGGTAGGATACAGGAATCGAGTCTGAAATTAGTCGTCAACAGATACACCCTGGCAGGATACAGGAATCGGATCTTCAAACTCTTCAGACGTGCCCTGGCAGGATACAGGAATCGAGTCTGGAATTAGCCGTCAACAGATACACCCTGGCAAGATACAGGAATCAGATCTTTAGTTGCGACCGTTGATAGTAATCATATTTGTACTGACCTTTGTCCTAAAAAGACAAAACGTTAGTTGTATGTGACGTCATGATGTATGACATGCGTGATGTTCTCAAAATAAATGAGATTGTATGTTCATGATGCGTATGTGCATGCTATAATGTATGAAGTTATGATGTTCATGAATGTATTTTTGTCTAGGAAAGTAAATCCTTGATGAATGCCGGGAAATTGAATCCTGGGCTGATGTTTGAAGAGTAGAATTCTTCGTTTCCGCTGGGAAGTGATGGTTGCAAGAATACCGGTAGGAGAAGATGACTCCGTTGGGGAATAAACTTGGCGAATAGATTACTCTGTGGGGCGTGAACTCTGTGGGGAGAGAGGTACTTTGCTGAGATTGATGATAACTCCGCTGGGGATACCATTGTTGAGCTTTGTTGGAAGATGAACTCCGCTGGAGGTAGGAAGACTTCGTCGGGGACGATCTTTCCGTGGTTTTTGGCTGAGGATAACCCAGTTATATCCTAGTGGGGAAATAACCTTTGAATAAACAGTCCGGGAGACGCGTTCGTGCTATGCGGGTGATAAGCTTCCAGAATCTACTGGGGATAAGCTTCCTACTGGGGAGATTGATTTAACTTTCCTGGGGAGACCTTTCAGATTGGACTGGGGAATGGCTCCACTGGTTGTCCGGTATTCCGCCGGGGAACAATCTTAGATCAAGACTGCCGGGGATGCTTGTAGAGGAATATTCGTATGCTCCATTGGGGAATGTCGGGATCTTCGGGGAATAATCCAACTTCCTCGAGACTGACCGTAGGCTAACTCTGCTTGGGGAGAGTATTGCGGACTTGCTGGAGGTATTGTACCTTCTCTGCTTGGGGGGAGTATGGCTGAATCTTGGCTCATTCTCTGGGGAATTAAGGTATCTTGGTTACATTCTTCAGCCAAACTTACCTTGGTACCTTGGTGGATAGAGCAATTAGATCGCTTAGACAACTCATTATTGCCCCTGTTTCTGGTGTTACCTGTAATTAATCCTTTGTTTTGTATGAAAATATTTATGAGTTAGCAATTAGTGTCAAATGCATATATCACAATTGAACATTGGACGTTCTTTGCAAAACAAAACAGAAAAAAGGAAAAACAATTGGCAATTTGTATGGAAAAGTGAATCTGTATTGATTTTTGAATTTGCCTGTAAATAGGCGTTTATGTACAAGAGGCTGACGTCCTAGTAAGAGAACGCCGCCAGACAACAGAGTTTATACAATTTTGTGGAAAAGGAAATCAAAACAGCTATGTGAAGAAAGGTAATCCCACTGGGTTTCAACTCTGCTATCGCCTTTATATCTTCGAGTGTCTCATCACTTGGCTGCTCAGTTGAAGATGAAGCTGATTGGTTGAGGCCGTCTGAACCTGATGATTGATACCAGACTCTGGATGCAAGGTGATTCAATGAGACATAGTATTACGCTTTAATCCCTAACTTTTGTCTGGACCGCCCTTTCGGGTTTTCAGTCCACCGGGATACCCATTTTTGCCCAAGCCGCCTTTTCAGGTTTTCGACTTGCTGGGTGTACAGATTTTTTTCATTTCATCCCTTATTTTTGCCCGAACCCTTTTGGTTCGCCGGGAAGCCCTAATTTTTGCCTAGGTATGTCAACCTAGCGGGTCTTTTATCATGCGTAGTATCTTTTTACTATGTATGCATTGGCGGGGTGAGGAAGGTCGTCACCATCCATGTTGGTTAGAACCATGGCTCCTCTGGAGAACACATGTTTAACCACAAATGGCCCTTCGTACGTATGGGTCCATTTTCCCCTGGGATCACTTTGAGGAAGAATGATGCGCTTGATTACCAGGTCCCCAACTTGATACTCTTGTGGTCTGACTTTCTTGTTAAATGCCCTGATCATCCGTTTCTGGTACGTTTGACCATGAAAAATAGCAGTGAGTCTCTTTCCGTCAATTAGGTTTAACTGATCAAGTCGAGTCTGGATCCAGTCATCTTTGCTCAGATCTGCATCCTTCATTATCCGGAGAGAGGGTATCTGGACTTCAATCGGCAAGACAGCCTCCATGCCATAGACCAAGGAAAAGGGAGTTGCCCCTGTTGACGTTCTTGCTGAGGTACGGTACCCGTGAAGAGCAAACGGTAACATCTCGTGCCAATCTTTATAGGTCACTGTCATCTTTTGCACAATCTTTTTGATATTCTTATTAGTTGCTTCTACAACCCCATTCATCTTCGGCCTGTAGGGAGAAGAGTTGTGGTGCTGTATCTTGAATTGCTCGCAGAGCTCAGTGATCATCTTGTTATTAAGATTGGTACCATTGTCCGTAATGATCCTTTCCGGGACACCGTATCGACATATCAGGTTATGCCGAATAAACCATGCCACGACGTTCTTGGTCACCGTAGCGTAAGAAGCTGCTTCAACCCACTTTGTCAAGTAATCAATCGCTACCAGGATGAAGCGATGCCCGTTGGATGCCGTAGGTTTAATCTCGCCGATCATATCAATGCCCCACATTGCAAAAGGCCAAGGTGCCGTCAAGACATTCAGAGGAAATGGAGGAACGTGCACCTTATCTGCATAAATCTGGCACTTGTGACATGTCCGAGAATGTTGGTAACAATCAGCTTCCATTGTGGACCAGAAATATCTTGCCCGAAGGATTTTCTTTGCCATGGTGTGTCCACTGGAATGTGTTCCGAAGGTACCTTCATGCAGTGCTGCCATGATCCTTTCTGCTTCAGTCTTATCCACACAACGTAGTAAGGTTGAATCATGGTTTCGCTTGTATAGAATGCCATTGCTGAGGAAGAACTTCGCAACGAACCTTCTCAGAAACTTTTTGTCATTGACAGATGCACCCTCGGGGTATTCTTGAGCTTCTAGATACCTCTTCACCTCATGATACCAGGGTTTTTCAGTTACTATCTCAGCCTCAAGATCACAACAATATGCGGGTACGTCCAGTTTCCAGATGATGATTCGGGGAGCCTCATTGTCCCATTTGACTTTGAACATAGAAGACATCGTAGCTAACGCGTCTGCCAACTGATTCTCCTCTCTTGGGAAATGTTCAAAAGTTATCTCTGTGAAATGGGGGATCAATGTCAACACACACTCTTTGTAAGGAATAAGGTTTGGGTGTTTCGTATCCCACTCGCCTTTGATCTGATTGATCACGAGAGCGAAATCTCCGAAGACACTCAGAAACTTGATCCTTAATTCAATCGCAGCTTGAAGACCCATGATACATGCCTCATACTCCGCCATGTTGTTGGTGCAGTTGAAACATAGCCGGGCAGTAAGTGGAGTATGAGTGCCTTGAGGGGATATGATCACAGCGCCGATACCGTTACCCAAAGCGTTGGAGGCTCCGTCAAAGTGCATAGACCATCGGGATCCTTCCTCAGGTCCTTCATCCGGTCCAGGTACTTCACAATCATTCACTACCATGATGCTCTCATCTGGAAATTCAAAGTTCATAGATTGGTAGTCGTCCACTGCCTGGTGCGCCAAATGGTCTGCCAGCACACTTCCCTTGATTGCTTTCTGAGTCGTGTACTGGATGTCATATTCCGTCAAGATCATCTGCCATCTTGCTATTCTTCCAGACAGAGCAGGCTTTTCGAATATGTACTTTATTGGATCCATCTTTGAAATCAACAAAGTAGTGTGAGTCAGCATATACTGTCTCAGCCGGCGAGCAGCCCATACCAAAGCGCAGCAAGTTTTCTCGAGCAGTGAGTATCGGGTCTCACAGTCGGTAAACTTTTTGCTAAGGTAATAAATGGCGTGCTCTTTTCGGCCAGACTCGTCATGCTGCCCCAACACACACCCCATCGAGCTGTCAAGTACTGTCAGGTATAATATTAGAGGCCTCCCTTCAATCGGTGGCATAAGAATGGGTGGTTCTTGGAGATACTCTTTGATTCTGTCGAAAGCGGCCTGACATTCATCGTTCCAACGTACTACCTGATCTTTCTTCAGCAGCTTGAAGATTGGTTCACAGGTGGCAGTTAGATGCGAGATGAATCGGGCAATGTAGTTCAGACGTCCTAGAAAGCCTCTGACTTCTTTCTCTGTCTTGGGAACTGGCATCTCTTGTATGGCTTTCACCTTGGCAGGGTCCACTTGAATACCTTTGTCGCTTACGACGAAGCCTAGCAACTTCCCAGATCTTACCCCGAAGGTGCACTTGTTTGGGTTCAACCTCAGCTTGTACAATTTCAGACGGTCAAACAGTTTTTGCAGATGGTCAAGGTGCTCCTCCTCAGTTTGGGACCTTGCAATCATATCGTCAACATACACTTCTATCTCATGGTGGATCATGTCATGAAATTAAGCAACCATGGCACGTTGGTAGGTTGCCCCAGCATTTTTCAACCCGAATGGCATGACCTTGTAGCAGAAGGTGCCCCACTGAGTAACAAAGGTAGTCTTTTCCATATCTTCAGGAGCCATCTTGATTTGATTATAACCTGAAAAGCCGTCCATGAAGGAGAACACCTTGTGCTGAGCAGTATTGTCAACTAGAACGTCAATGTGAGGTAGGGGGAAGTCATCCTTGGGGCTCGCCCTATTCAAATCCCTGTAGTCAACACACATTCTGACCTTACCATCTTTTTTCGGTACCGGAACCACATTGGCAACCCCTTGAGGGTAAGAAGTCACTGCTAGAAACCCGGCATCAAATTGTTTCATAACCTCAGCTTTGATCTTCTCGGACATCTCTGGACGCATACGGCGGACCTTCTACTTTACCGGAGGGCAGTCTTCCTTGGTAGGCAAGTGATGGACCACAATGTCAGTATCCAACCCAGGCATGTCTTCGTAAGACCAGGCGAAGATTTCCACATAATCATGCAACATCTGAATCAACCGTTGTTTCACGCTGAGCTCTAGGTTTGCACCGATCTTAACTTCCTTTCTGTCTATCTCCGTACCCAGATTTACCGTTTCCACTGGCTCTTCATGTGGCTGAATGGCCCTCTCTTCCTGGAGTAAGAGTCTTGCAAGCTCACCAGGCACTTCGCAATCATCTTCACCTTCGTCTTCGGCTAAGTTGATCGGATTTTCGAAGTCATAACTGGCAGTAGCAGAGCCGTTACCAGTGAGATCCAGAGTGGATTGAAACCTGTATGAGTGAGTGTGTGTAAATATAGCTGTTTTGCAATATATAAAGAAAGAAAGAAAGGGAGCACAAGATTTGAAATGCGAAAAACGTCCAATGTCTTTATTCATGATATATGGAAATGACAAGTAATAAGCCCTCACAAATGAAGCCACGGTGCCCCGGGTAAGACACCGGGCCATAAAGTTTCAATTTATTGTTCATTACAAATTAAAAAAAAATAAAGGAATTCATTACTGCGTAACAAAAGTAACAGGTATGTAATCTTTTGAAGTCCAATTGTTCAATCCACCGTCGGCCTTCGGGTAGATCCAGCTGTCAAACTCTGATTCCTCCACATCGCTTTCAATAGCATTCACTCCCGGGTTGGTGATGAACACGGGAGGTCTTCCGATCCTAGCTTTGCGTACAACCCTCTGAGCCTCTGCAGTAAAACCCAACCCAAACTTGTCAGTCTTAGGAGTAAAATCAGGGAGCCTGCCCCAGTTAGCACATTCACCTTTCTCAATTACAGCCCGGGCGTCCTTCAAGGAAGCCATCTTCAAAGGAAAGTCTTCTTCAATCACTGTTTCTGCTGACGCCAATGTTGGAGGCACCTCTTCAAAATGTTGAAAGGGGGTTTCAATAAACTCCCCGTCCATCTCTATATACCGGAACGAGTTCAGATGACTAACCATGTATTCTTCCTCTCCCTGCACTGTAACAATCTTCCCTCTGACAGGGTATTTGAGCTTCTGGTGTAGAGTGGAGGTCACAGCCCCAGCCTTGTGGATCCAAGGTCGACCCAGCAAACAAGAATAGGATGGACGAATGTCCATCACATAGAACGTTGAATCAAAGACTTGGGAACCAACCCGGATTGGAATATCTACTTCACCATGGACCATCCTCTTCGACCCGTCAAAGGCTCGGACAATAATGTTACTAGGCTTCAACTCCAAACCCTCACAATCCAGCCTGTCTAAGGCCTTCTTGGGCAATACATTCAGCGAAGAACCGGTGTCCACCAACACGTGTGCGAGAGTAGTGCCCCTGCATTCAATGGAGACATGCAAGGCATCATTGTGGTTCTTTCCCTTGGCGGTTAGATCAGCATCCGAGAAACCCAAACCATTGTAAGTGGTCAAATTGGCCACACAGTCAGTAAATTGGTCCGCAGATGTCTCTTGTGGCACATGGGCCGTCTTCAGAAATGAAATCAGGGCCTTGGTGTTGGCCTCTGACCATAACAACAATGATAGCATAGAGATTTTAGAGGGGGTATGCCCCAGCTGTTCAACGACGTTGAAATCGCTCTTCTTGATGATCTTAAGGATTTCCTCCATCTCTTGCTGGGAGGCTTCAACATTAACAGTCTTCGGTGCCTCCATCTGGGCAGGCACATCAGCAATCCCTTTACCCCGAGTGTCAGATGACTCGGCAGCAGGGGTAGAAACTTGATCAGAAGGGGAAACAGGCGCACTTGTAGGCGTTATAATAAGAGGTCTTCGGATGACTGGTGGCGCAATGTCAGGCGAGAAGAGCCTGCCACTGCGAGTAACTTTAGCGGGACCGGTGATGTTACTGATACCGGTATTAGTGTTGAACTCCTGCTTCACTCCAAGCACATACACATCTGCCCCGTAATGCCATGGGACAGCCTTGTCAGATTTATAGGGGAGGGGCCCCGGAACAGTAATGATAATAGGTGCAACAGACATGATTTTGACTGGCTTCCTCGGGGGAGCCTTGGTAGGATTATTAAAAATGGTGACGACAGATACTTCGGCAGTAGGAACAATAGGAATACAGGTCTTCTTGAATAAGATCTCTTTGCTATCCATCAGGCTTTGGATGCCTGACTTCAGCAACGGACAACCAGTAGGGGAAACAACACCAAGATGGCAACCCTTACTACAACCCGGAAATAAACCGGCTAGCAACAGGTTCCTTTTGACAGTCAATAGAGGGGTAGCAACATCATTCACAGAAACTGCATATAAGTCTTCCTCAATAGCATTTACTCCATGCTGGGGCATAGGAGCAGTCACAACGCTGGGCCTTTCGGGCGCCTCAAACTGTATTTCCTTCGCATCGATAAGGTCCTGAACCTTATTTCTTAGGGCCCAAAAATCATCAGTAGAATGCCCCGGGCTATCAGAGTGATAAGCACAGCGGGCATTTGGATTATACTTCGGAGAGGTTGTGTTTACCACCTTCGGAGCTTCTCTGACGGTTACCAAGTTGGTCGATAGCAATTGCGGCAAGATCTGTGACAAGGTCATAGTAAGCCGAGTATATTCTCTTCTGGGTCTCTCACCCCTTGGTTGGTTAGGTTGTCGAGGAGCGGCAGCAGGCTTTGCAATCACCACCGCGTTGACAGCTTGGCGGCGTTCTGGTTTATTTTGCCTTCTAGGCCCATACACAGCACTGGCCTCCTTTTTGAAAGGCTTCTTCTCAGAACTTGAGGATGCACCTTTTTGTATCTTCCCTGATTTCATACCAGCCTCTATCCTTTCCCCAGTCAGAATGAGGTCTGTGAACCCTACAGATGAATTGCCAATGAGATGATTGAAGAACGGCCCGGATAGGGTCCCTAAGAACATGTCCACAAGTTGATGGTCGGTTAATGGTGGCTGCACCCTGCCAGCCAGGTCCCTCCACTTCTGCACATACTCTTTAAAACCTTCTCCCGATCCTAGCGACATACCCTGGAGTTGGATACGTGTAGGAGCGAGGTCGGCATTATACTGATACTGCTTGTAAAAAGCAGTAGCCAATTCCTCCCAGTTACGAACCTTGGTTCCGTCCAGCTGATAGAACCATTCGAGATGAGTCCCTGAAAGACTCTCCTGGAAGAAATGGACCCATAAGTTCTTGTCCACAGTATACGGCTGGATCTTCCGCACATAAGATCTGAGATGTAGCTTAGGGCAGGACGCCCCGTCATACTTTGCGAAAGATGGTGCTTTGAACTTGTGTGGGATCACCACACCAGAAGATAGACCCAAGTCTCCGAAATCCAAACCAGGCACTTGTTGAATTTCCATGGCATTCAGGCGATCCTCTAACTGCTTATACTTGTCTTCAGCTGGAGGGTACTGCTCCTCATTGAAATCAGTCTCGTTGTCAGAGACCACAGGACTAGGAACCCCTCCCCCTTGGGGACTGCCTTTTCCCACAGAAGAACCAGCTTGATCAACCTCATTCTGCAGTGTGTTACCAAACCTCCGGCCAGTGTTGAATAGTACAGTTCTCTTCTTTTTCTTCTTGACCAGCAGGGCCTTCAATTCCTCTTGACCTTGGGCTAAACTCATGATCAGCTCTTGGAACTGGGCGTTCTGAGCCTGGAGGGCCATGATGGATTGCTCAGTAGATGATTCAGGATTCATGATGCTGAAATAAACAGCGAAGAACATTAAGAAACCTGAAAAGAAGAGTACCTGCTATGCACATGATGAATGAAATGCGTATGATTTATGTTTTCAAAGACAATCGGGATTCAACTTTGTAAACAAAAAAGCAACGCACTTTATTAGATTCAACTTTGAAATTTAGATTGTTCAACAGATTGCCCTTAGGCATTTACATAAAATGGAAATACTGAAAAGGGAAATAAAAACTGTGAAAGAACATCCAAAGCTCTTCATTGATCCCAAGGTCTCCTCTTCTCAGTACGGATATAGTCATTCAAGGCCCGCTCGTTCTCCAACTGCTTTGTCAGCTTCTGGATCTTCAATTCCTGCTCATTGAACTTTTTCCAATAAGAATCCCGTTCTTCTTGTAGTTGCGCCCAAGACCTCTTTAGTGTATCAATATCAGTAGGTATCTGAGGAGGGAGAACAGTTGGAGGAGCCCCATCTCTATCAGGATATTCAAGAATGATGGGTCTGACAACTTCGTAGGGCATACCTAAATTCTGAGCACGGATGCAGACCCATTTGTAGTAGGCTTCCATAGGTAGAGAAGTCTTCGGTCCCAGCTCTTGTGGGTCAGCTTTGTGAATTCTGTCCCAAGCCTTGATGAACCTACGAAGCAGCTCGTCACTATCTACCTGAAACTCAAAACTGATGTGAGGCATCAACATCTCATGAGGCCCTGCTCTTCCGGCTCTTCCAAACTGACGGAGCGCTAAACATGGATTATAAGAGATTCCTCCTTGGGTACCAATCAAAGGAACATTAGGATATTCTCCGCAACGATCAATAACAGCTACTTCATCCAAACCTCTGAGAGTCCAAATGATGTCCTTATCAGTGAGAGACATTAACCTATGAGCCCAGCCTCTTCCTTCTTTGTTCTTCAGCACGAACTTAGGGAGGTGCGAAATAAACCACCTCACTAACAAAGGAATGCAACACCACAAAGTTCCTCGTCTTCGGGCAGTACGAGCATAAAGTTGTTGCAGGATATCACCCAAGAGAGTGGGCACAGGGTTCCGAGACATGAAGATCCTTATGGCAGTGATGTTAATGAAGTTATCCAGATTTGGAAACAGAACCAGACCATATATTAAGAGAGCCAAGATGTCTTCGTACGCCTTGAAGTCTAAGTCATTCCAGAAACTGTTAGCTTTACCGATCAGAAACTTGGCCAAGAAACCCTTAACTTTGCTTCTAGTCACCCAGTTGTCCATTACCTCCTTGTGGGTCAAAGGGAGGGCTGCAGCAATCTCCTCAAGCCTAAGAGTCTTTTCCCAACCAGTGAAGGGAGTCTGATCCAAGATAGGGATGCCAAGAAAATCAGAGAACTCTTCCAGGGTAGGGACCAGCTGGAAGTCTTGAAAGGTGAAACAGTTATACAAGGGATCATAAAACTGGGTCAGGACACTCATCAGTTGTTGGTCCCATTTTGCAGTGACTAAGCCGAGAAGAGAACCATGCCTCTGGATGAAGGAAGTGGTATTTGGAATTCTGCTAACCAATTCTTCAAGCAACTCAGGTGGGTGGACAAAATTGAACCGGATAGTGTTCCTTCGCACAGGCATCATGATGTCCTACAAAACAGAGTAAAGGTGAAACCCTCTTGTCTTTGAAATGGTCAGTCCTTATGTAGGATGCATGCAATGTTTATGATGGAATGATGTTATGATAAAGCACACCACAAATATTCACAAAGGCAAACATGATAAGGCACACAAGTCACACAAGACAGGCCTTAGGGTTTAGGCCAGCATGGGGTCTAGGTATTACCCTCTTTCAGTTTGTTGGTTAAGACCTGTCCTATCAGAAGTAACCGGGTTCTAGAGGATCCCAATATCACTGACTACCCTCAATCGGTCATAACTCCAGCATCGCAATCTTTTCTTGCGGCCAGAACCATCACGAGAGTTTAGCCTCAATGGGTGTAGCATACTGCTACTGTTCTATTGGCCAAGTTGGGTCAATTAGGGTTCTAAGGTCGGTTGGTGCTTAATGACTCCTCAGAATACCTATATTCTCCTCGTTGCGACACAAGGGATATCGGTACAGACCAAGGCGCCACACCAACATAGCCACTGCTTCACCCATGTCGGTCTACACCGGACAGGTCCCTCACAGCTTATGCTACCTAACAGGGTATCCCCAGATCCGGGTTAGGATCTATGAAACTCCAAGATAATGCCCACAATAATAAAGCAAACAAAACACAGCAATTGAAAACACAAGTATGAGCTATCCTAAGGTACACCTCACTTAAGTTTGTCCCCAGCAGAGTCTCCAGTTTTGTGATCGGTGGATTTAGAACTGACTGTTTAAAGCTGGATCGCGTATGTCGCAGTAAGCAAGAGTCGCCACCGTCTTTTATTTTCTCCAACAAGGACAGGACAAAAGCACAGCAAAATTCCTTATGAGATTGTTTCTCGGTTCGGGAGGTAGATTTATAGAAAGGGAAGGTGTTAGCACCCTTTCTATCCATGGTTATCCATGGGCTCTTAGATACTTTCTCTTATGTTTTCAAAATGTTTGCTTTTCAATTGTGAGTGGGTTTTGAAAAAGTTTCTTTGAAAGATTTCTGAATAACTCTTGTATCTGTCCTCAAGAGTGTTTGAAAAATTTGTTTTGAAAGCTTTTGAAAGTGTTAGTGTGAAAAGATTTTTTTGATTTGTTTTGAAGAGAGCAAGTATCCATGAGTCATCCACCTACCCTAAGGAATTAAGATGTGTAGAAGTCCTTAAGGTAGTGCCATCCCACCATTGAGAGGTAGGTAGCACCACCGTTGGAGGTGTTCGGGTCAATTCGATTGTAGGGACAATGTGGTCACCGAAGCAACAATTAGGACACCTTAGAAGCTACCCTTATGTCCTTGATCCTTTTTTATTCCGAGGCAACCGTTTCGAGGCAACTGTTCCGAGGCAACTATTTCGAGGCAACTTGTTTCGAGGCAACTGGATCATGGACATAAGGACTTACTAAAACGTCCTATACTTGACGACCATGTTTCGAAGGCAACAGGTGAGGCGTACCCTAAGAGTGGTGTGTGAATTTGTGTGTTGTTTTTCAGTTAAGGTTTATCTTTGAACATACATTTGTGAGCTACGCTTGTTTTCAATTAACCATACATTCTTTCATGCAATTTAGATTTTAAGAGTGCGGAAATTTAAATGCGGAAAGCTAAAGGCTACGCTATTACAAGGCGCGGGTCTATACATCGCCAAAGTACAAAGACCCGTTTGGTAAAAAATGCGGAAAGTAAAAGGAAAACGATAAACTTAATTACTATTACAATCCTTGAGCAGTTACATAATATTCAATAAGAAAAAAGAATAACGTGCGAAAGAATTAAAATGAGGACGTCCGAGGGTTTTGACCCTTTTGAAATTAAATGAAATTAAAGTCTATTTAATATTTAATTAAAGAAAATAAAGTGCTTTTTATGTTTTTGGTATTTATGAAATAAAGAAAATTAATATTAAATGGGAACCCTAATTCTAGATTATTTTTAGTTATTAAAGAAAATATCTAAGTTGACCTAATTTACTAGTTAATTAAATTACATGTTTATTTACAAAATTAACAATTAATAATAGTAATAAATAATAAATAATGAGGAAAAAGTTTAATTTAAGAAAAAGATGAAAATGTCAAAAAACCTAATTCTAGATATTTTTTATTTATTAATAAAAAAGATTAAAGTTTAACCTAAATTAACTAAATTAATTATTAACATTTATTTACAAAAATAAATTAATGAGCAAATTAATAAATAATTAAACATATTTTTGTATTTTTGATTTTTTCTGATTTTTATTATGAAAAGAAATTTATGGTAAAAAATATAATTAAAACAATTAAATGATTAAAAGAAATTAAAATAAAAGAAAAGAGAATAAAAAAATAAAGCAAACCAATGGGGTGTGTCAGGCCCATGTAGAGGCGTGTTTGAAGCAATTTTGGCCCATCAGCATAGGCCTTGCTTGACTTTTGGTATCACGTGTGGGATGGTTGACTGAGGTGTACCATGGATCTCATCCAATGGCCCTTAGATTAATCAACGTGAGCGCGTGGCAGTCTTAAGCGTGAACGCATATGGTAAGCCTTTGGTTGAACGCTGCATAGGAACAAGTTATAACAAAAATTATGGATTAAATGGGGGGACCTGGGAATCGAACCCAGGTCCCTATACCTGCCAGACACGTCCCTTTCCAATTGATCTATTGCGTTTGTTTGTATATAATATGACAAAGAATTATAATATATAAAAAAAAGGCAACTATGCTGAAACAAAGAAAAACGCGCTAATATTTGAATTACCCAACCATGCCTGGACACGCTAGCCTTCTTCTTCGATTATCTGCAAAAACATAAAACAAATAGCGGGGGTTTTAAACCCCCACTAAGCACCGCCATGAAAAATAGCGAATAGAAGATGCCTTAATATAAAAAGGGCGCGAGGTCATAATTCAATTCGTATGGAGCTCCTGAATTCAATGGCATAGGTCTCAAGGTCCAATTTTTCCATACAAGGAAAGCCCTATTTTGGAGCTTCTGAAACCCTAGGTTTCATCAATGGTGGATTTGGCTACAGGCAGTGTTAGTTCAATTAAATTTTACCAATCGCTTCAGAAAGATGTTAGTAGCATAAATCAACAATCAAAACACATGAATGATGCGTGAAAATTAAAAATCGATTATGGACATTTTTATGAAAAACGCAATGTTGTTCTACCGTTTCTTTAAGTATGGAGGCTCGTTCTTGATTGTAATAGAATCCTAGCAATGTCAATAACGTAATGGACAAGGTTTTAAGCCTTGAATCACCCTGCAAATATGAAATCAGTCCTAAGCTTTTTTATGAAAATTTGCCAATTGGTTCTATGTTTGTGAGCAATTTTTCGTCTATGCTTGCATTAGGTTAGGTCTTGCATAAGCATATGAACGAAATTAGGTCAAGAAGCAAGCCCATAAGTCCATGAATTGATGATTTCAATATTTGATTTTTTCCATATCTTTTTCAATCTTTTTTCCATGAAACCCTTGCCAATTGTGGAAGATATTGCCTTATTGATTGATGCACGAAATCTTTAGCACATAATGAACATATTTGCTGCACAAAAAGATTTGAAAATACATTATTTGATATTTTCTCATAATTAAATCTAATTAAATGAATTAATATGAATAAAAATTCAATTAATTAATTAAAAATAAGAAAATAAATCCTGTTAAGCTCAATGGGTCGTGCATAGGCTTTAGGTAATGATTCAAGGAAGAATTTGAGGCCCATTAGCAAATTTGAAGTGTTTTAGGCAAAGTTGACTTTTCAAAATTCCCAAAAATTTCCCAACTTCTCCAATGCATATCTTGCTCAATTTTGAAGCTATGATCATGTTCTTGGACATTTTGGAAAGGTCTTGAAGTCCTCTAACCAATTCCTTTGGTCCCATGTCATTTTTATTTACCAATCTCAAGTTATGGTCTTTGCCTTAAAGTGCCTTTTTGTTGACTTTTGAAAATAACCTATAATGTTGAAAATGATAACTTTTTGTGAGATCATTTCTTGGACTTGGAGTGTGAAGATGAGTTGTAGGAAATGTCATTCTATTAAAAATGAGCTTTGGATGGAATTTTTCTGATAAACCATGAAGAAGTTATGCCTTGGTCAATTTGCAGTTGACTTTTTCAACTGTCCAAAAATAGAAACTTTTGCATCTTGAGACTTTTTGAGCCATGCTTTGAGAAATCATGATCAAGAATTGATCAAATGATGATTGTGGCTTCAAAATAAGATGTTGACCAAAAAATTTGACTTTTGACTGTCAAATGACCATTTTGCCCCTGCAGTTGATTGTGAAGCATTTAGGGTTTTTGACTGTGCAATTTGATGCTATGAGTCTTGAAACTTGACATATGAATGCTTGGCAATGTATGTAGGCATATGGGACTTGATTGGACCCTTGAAAATCTCAATTTCTTTGCAAGAACCAAAACCCTAATTTTGACTGTGTTAGGAGGCAATTGGACTGTGCAACTCTTGAGAGGCTTTAAACCATGCTTTTGCCAAATCTTGAAAAATATGGGAGGGCAAATTTTGGGGTACAACACATATGTAGCCGGAAGTAAAATGATAGCGGCCTTAGAGGCTGAAGTCAAATACATGGCTATTGAAGCCAATGAACAATTATTTCTTCCAGAGGGTCCTGGGAAAGACGTCGATCCAGAACCACCTGACGCGAAGGAGGAAGAAATGCAAAACCAGAGGCTAGATGTTATTTATGATGATGAGCCTCTGGGTTTTGAAAAGGATCCGTTGGAAAACAATGTTAAAATGATAGCGTAAGATCCTTTAGAAGAAATAGATCTGGACAAAGGATTGGCGAAAAGGCCAACATACATTAGCACGAAGATAGATCCAGAGCTCAGGATCGAAATAATCCAATTGTTGAAGGAATTTAAAGATTTATTCGCATGGTATTACGATGAAATGCCTGGTCTCGACAGGGAAGTGGTAGAGCTTCAACTACCAATAAGACCTGGGGAAAATCCTGTCAAGCAAACTCCAAGGCGTTTTGCACCAGAGATCTTGTCGAAGATCAAGACGAAAGTCGAAAGACTACTGAGATGCAAGTTCATCCGAACAACCAGGGAAGACTCATATAGACCATATTCGACAATCTTTCGAAAGGATGGGATGCTATGGTCTGAAAATGAATCCTCTAAAATGTGCTTTCAGCGTAAAAGCAGGGGATTTACTAGGCTTTGTGGTCCACAAGAAGGGAATTGAAGTAAACCAGAACAAGACCAAATCCATTTTGGAAGCGAAAGCGCCAACTAACAAGAAGGAGTTGCAATCTCTACTTGGTAAGATAAATTTCCTGAAGAGATTTATTTCCAGCTTAAGTGGGAAAACGCAAGCCTTCTCACCACTACTTCGACTTAACAAAGGAGGCTTCGAGTGGGGGCAAGAAAAACAAGAGGCTTTTGACAAGATCAAAGAATACCTCGCCAAACCACCCATTATGGTACCTCCTTGTAGAAATAGAAGTATGAGATTGTACATAGCTGCATCCTATAAAACTTTAGGAAGTATGTTAGCTCAAGAGGATGAGAATGGTGTCAAAAGACCCATTTATTACCTCAGTAGAGTTTTAAACGATGCAGAAACTAGATATAGTGAAGTTGAAAAACTATGTTTATGTCTTTACTTCTCGTGTACAAAGCTCAAGCAATATATTAAACCAGTTGATGTTTTTGTTACGTCTCATTTTGATGTTTTCAAATATATATTGTCGAAACCCATCTTGCACAGTCGAATTGGCAAATGGGCACTTGCATTAACTGGGTATTCATTAAGTTTTATGCCTCTTAAGGCTGTGAAAGGTCAAGTGGTAGCAGATTTTATAGTTTACCACTCAATAAATGAGGAATCAATCAACTACTTGGAGATCGAGCCTTGGAAGTTATACTTCGACAATTCTAGTCATAAAGACGGAACTGGGGCAGGGGTTATAATTATCTCTCCAAACAAAATTCCAACAACATTCAAGTACAAGATGGAAGGTTCTTGTTCGAACAATGAGGCTGAATACGAAGCTCTAATCGTAGGCCTTGAAATATTGTTGGAATTGGGGGCGACTCGAGTCAAAATAATGGGAGACTCAGAGTTAGTTATAAAACAAGTTACAAAAGAATATAAATGCATAAGAGAAAATCTTATCATGTATTTTGTAATAGTCAATCGTTTGTTGAAAAACTTTGAAAAGATCAACATCCGACATATACCAAGATTGGAGAATCAAGTGGCTAATGACTTAGCACAGATTGCATCTGGGTACAAAATTTAGAAAGAGAAATTACAACAGGTAATCGAACTTAGAGGAAGAGTGACATTGACCAAGTTGTCTCCAACATATTTGAAAACAACGAAGTTGGGGTACGCTGATCACGAAAACATCAAAATTTCATTCATAGATAATCTAACAGAACAAGATTGGAGAAAGCCTATAGTGGATTATTTGTAAAATCCCATAGCTTCGACAAAATGAAAGATAAAGTACAGGGTGCTGAGTTATACCCTAATGGGAAACGAGTTATTTAAAAAGACGCCTAAAGGGGTGCTATTGAAATGCCTAAATGAAACAGAGGCATACATAGCCCTTTCAACTACACATGCTGGGGCATGTGGAGCACACCAAGTGGGCCATAAAATGAAATGGTTATTGTTTCGACAAGGACTATATTGGCCCACTATGTTGAAAGATTGTGTTGAGTTTGCAAAAGGATGTCAGGAATGTCAAGTACATACAAGTATCCAACACGTACCTGCAAGTGAACTTCACTCAATTGTGAAACCTTGGCCTTTTAGGGGATGGGCCTTGGATCTTATTGGAGAGATTCGACCAGCGTCATCTAAAATCCAGACGTACATATTGGTGGGCATTGATTATTTTACTAAGTGGATTGAAGCAATTCCTTTAGTCAATGTAGACTAGGAAAATGTCATTGAATTCATTCAAAAGCACATTATATATAGGTTTGGAATCCATGAGACAATAACAACTGATCAAGGGTCAGTCTTTATTGGTCGAAAAATGTAAGAGTTCGCTATAGAAATGGGGTTCAAATTATTAACATCTACGCCTTACTATGCATAAGCCAATGGTCAAGTAGAAGCGGCAAACAAGGTAATAATCATCTTAACAAAGAAGCATGTAGGAAAGAAGCCAAAAAATTGGCACAAGACTTTAGATCAAATTTTATGGGCTTGTCGAACGTCTCCTAAGGAAGCTACCGGAACAACGCCTTTTCGACTAACTTACAGCTATGACACAGTATTTCCAGTAGAAATCTATCTACAGTCAACAAGAATTCAGAAACATCAAGACATCCCTTCGAAAGTTTATTGGAATATGATGTTAGACGAATTGATTAATTTAGACGAAGAAAGATTGAGGGCTTTGAATCTCTTAAGATCACAAAAGAGGAGAGTGGAAAGATCTTACAATAAAAGAGTAAAACCCAAGGCATTCATGTCTGAAGACCTGGTATGGAAAGTAATCCTCCCAATCGATCGAAAGGATAGAAATATGGGAAAATGGTCTCCTAAATGGGAAGGACCTTTTAAGATCATCCAAACGTTATCTGGCGACGCATATGAGGCCGAGGAGTTAAATGAAGACCAAAGGCTCTTGAGAGTAAATGGTAAATACTTAAAAAGTATAGACTTTCACTTCAAGAGGTTAGAGTAACCAATACTTGATCTTAATCAAGTTAAAAAGCCAAGATGGAAAATATATTATAAAGCCAAAATGGCTTAAAGTCATTACAAAATATATAAGCATACAACGAAAAAATAAAGTCGAAATCAAAACGGGAGGTTGGCCTTGATTTGGAGGTATTTTAACTTCTGCGGCTCCAAGCGTCTTTTACACAAGGCTTTTGACTGATAAAGAGTCTTGATCTTGACATCCAATGCTTGGGCTTGTTCGACATATGCTAATCCCTCGTTGAGTTCCTCTTGACTCTCTGAATCAGTGCTGACAGCGATAAGTTCTTCCTTTCATTTATCATTGACAGCAATCTTGGCTTCTAACTCTCTGATCTGGGCTTTCATATAGGCTGTATTTTGATCAAGTTCTTCTACTTATTTCTGCCTAGCTTCATGCGCCTTCGACAGCTCCTTCAGCTTCGAAGCTGATTCAGCACCAGCACCCCAGGCAGCAGCTACATGGCCACTGGCCTCCTCAATTTCACGAGTAAGAGTCCTTCGACGATTGCAGTCAACTGAAACCTGATCGATGATGGAAATTAAATCCAAGATAATGCTGTCAATGTTTGGCGAAGTAGTAAGAAGGTCGACAACTCTTAAAGTAGTCTTAAAAAAGGAAGGAGTTGTAGGTTCTCCCTCTAAGGTCAACATTAAATCTCTTTTGAAAAGTTTTGCCTTAACCTTTTGAAGTGCTTCTTCAAGTGGAGATGTTGAAGTGGATTTTCCAGACGCAGTCGAAGCACTCGGATCAGAAGAACTTTCTCTACCCTCAAGGATGGCAGTCAGGTAGCCAAGAGGATTTTATCGTTTCAGCAATGCCAAATGTGATACGGTGGCAGAACCGACTATTTAATACTGGTTTTCATTTTGTGTTTTGTGTTTGCAAAATGTCGCGGTAAGCAAGAGTCGCCACCGAATTTTATTTCATCCAACCGGAAAGGAAACAAGTACAGAAAAAATCCTTTTTCGAGATTTTGAGTACGGGAGGTAGATTATAGAAAGGGAAGGTGTTAGCACCCTTTCTATCCATGGTTTTCCATGGGCTCTTAGGTACTTGCTCATTTTTAAATTGCTTGTGTTTGTGTTCTTGTTTTTGAAAAGTATAACTTCGTGATAACCCTTGTATCAGTCCTCAAGAGTGTGACGAAGTTGTTTTTGAAAATTGTTTTGAAAGGTGTAAGTGTGAAAAGTTTTGATTTGAGCAAGTACCTACTAGCATCTACTTACTCGAAAGAAGATTGTTTCTATCCTTGTTTCCTTTAGACAGCACTATCCTACTATTGAGAAATAGGTAGCACCATCGTTGGAATTTGTAAGGGTCAATTCGAAAGGGACGTACGGTCACTAAAGTAATATTAGGACTCCTTAGTAGTAATCTCAGAGTCTTAAGATCTTTTCAAGGCAACATTTTCGAGGCAACATTTCCGAGGCAACATTCGAATGAGACATTTTGATCTTTTTAGACTGGAGGGCAACCACTAAGACACCATATGCTTAATGATCGTTTACCGAAGGCAACCGAAGTGAGAGTATACCCTAAGAGTGAATATGTGTGAGTGATTTATTTTCACTTTATTATCTTTGCACATTAGGGTTTTCTAACCATTTTAATTTTGTCATGCATTCTTTCCATACAATCCTAAACATACATCTAAACAGTTAAATATTTGCAGGAATTAAAAATGCGAGAAAATAAACCTACGCTATTACAAGGCTTCAGGGAGGGGGATTAATTACATAACCAAAAAATCAGGGATTTAAATAGTAAATAAAAACCCTAAGTTAACTATTACAAACCAGTGAGCAGTTACAAAATATTGGCAAAAAAATTAACAAGCGCGCGATAAGTTAAATGCGAGGCGACTAGGGTTTTGACCCTTTGGCTAATCCTACTTGCGATTGATTAAAGAAAAATGTTTTTTGTCATGTTTTGTTGTTTGAGAAAACAATGAATAATTAAATTAAAAGAAAATCCTAAGTTCTAATTTATATTAATTTTTGAAAATTAATTAATTAATTTTAAACAATCTATTTTTGTATTTTTTTGTTTTATTTGAGAAAAAAAGAGAAAAAATTAAATCAAGAGTTAACCTAATTTTCTAATTTTATTTTATGGTGAAAAACAAATTAAAGTTACCCTAGTTTTAATATTAATCTAATTAATTAACAAAATTACATTTGATAAAAACCTAATTCTAATTTTTGTGAATTCTTGATTTTTATGATTTTATAAAAAAAAATTGATTTTAAAATATAAAATAATTAAAGAATTAAAAATAAAGCAAGAATAAAAAATAAGAAGAAGAGAAAAAATTTGAGAAATGGGCCTGATAGTGGTAGCAAATCTGGGGGTGCAGATCTGAATTTTGTAAGGCCCATTTAGCATCAAGCCTGGTCAGTGCTGGATCTGGTGTGGGTGTTGACTTGAGGAGCATGGTAGACCTTCATTTGAGAGGCATGGGATCTGATGACACGCTGGATCACATGGATGGATGTTGATGGCGTATGGTGGTCACTGTAACACCCTCTAAACCCCGCATATAATTTTCGCAAATATTAAAAACTATAAACTCAGAGTACATGTAATAATCGAGGAATGCTACAATTCTCTTTTGATAAAATAAATTCCTGTCATGCATAATTTTAGTGGTAACTCATACATGTCTACACAGCGGAATAATTTATTTAATAAAATCAAATGTTATAATATTTTCCAAAATCATCAGGGATTAACACCTGGAAAGTCAACATCATATTATAACCATTATAAGAAAATAAACGAGTCTGACTAAAGCAGCTCGACAACCAACCGTTCCCGGAGTTACAACTATCAGAGCATGACCCGGACATACTAAAACGAAACTAAACTAGACACGATAAGCCTTCGCCAAGCACCTGAGCGAAGCTCCTCAATCTGAAATATTCAACAGTAAGGGTGAGCTTCTCAAATATACATTTGGTTATACATTCATAACAATCAATTCACGAAATCATAAGCATCACCCAATCAATAGCATATTTCATAGTTTACAAAACTTATACAATTCATACATCCATGACATATTGCCTTTCATATTTGCAAATATTCATCAAACATCATCAACCATTTATCAAATCATACGTGCATACAAACAATCAAATATAACATTGGAAAAATCATCCATTCATGTTATATTCGAGTAATGCAACACACCCATGCATGTGGTACCACTTCACCGCCCCATTAAATCGCGGGTCACGGATAACTCACCGTTCCATTATATCGCGGACACGGCTACCACCTCAACGTTCCATTAAATCGCGGACACGTATATTGGCCACCATGTTAATTCCACACAATGGGAATTAACAAATGCAACATGATATGTAGTATGTAACACTCAGCATACTATGAACATCGATCAACATATCATGCACATCAACAATATCAAACATAACATGATATGAAATAGCATGTAACCACTCAGCATACCATTTAAACATAAATCATATCAAGTTACGAATAGCATGTAATCACTCAGCATACTATTCAAACATCAACCAATCACATCAATTATATCATAATTCATGCTCGATAACATATCTAAAAGCATGGCAATAGAATCCAACATCAAAACACTGAAATCAAAAATTCAGAAATCATCACAGCAGAGCAACACGGGCACCCGTGTTGTGCAACACGGCCCGTGTTGTACAGCACGTCCAGAAAAAATGCACATTTAATTTTATCAGTACAGGGGCTCTGACACGGGTACCCGTGTTGTGCAACACGGCCCGTGTCGTGCAACCAGGAGCACACCCCTTCCAACTCAGAGGAGCAACACGGCCACCCGTGTTGTGCAACACGGCCCGTGTTGCTGAGCGCGTACAGGATTTTCCTGAACCTGCAGCAGCTCAGAAACAGCAGTCCAAACGCGGGAAAACGTCCGCCAAAACGCATAATTCAGTACCTAACGCATCGAGTTTGTACAATTCACAACAACACCACAATATCCAAGTTACCAACAATTATTAGAATAACCTTAACCGGGGATTAACCGTCCTTTTGGGGAATTCCACTGACACTGAGGTTATCCCTACAACTTCCAAGGTAATTTCACGATCATGACATATACTCCCAATTCCTCATTTGGGACCTAAAACTCTTAATCGATTCCTAAAAATTGGGAACCTAACCCTTTTCTAACAAGGTTCAGTCCTACGGTTATCGATCCCTAGAAACATCTAACAATTGGGATTTCCTACGATTACCCGAATCAACCGTACATAAACCCATAAACAAATATAATTCGAGTATAAACCCCCCTTACCTTATCAATTAGCAGCTTTGAGTTCTTGGGCGGTGTTCTTCGTTCTCCGATCCTCGTACCTTCAGAGCTCTATTTTCCCAAATTCTAACTTCTGTTCTTACGTGAAAAACCAAAAATGAGAAAATGGCCTAAGTCCCAAACATAACTTTATTTCTCTGCACCCCCACTCTTTACTAACAACATCTAAGCCCAATGACTTAAAAATCTCAATATTTCTTATTTCTTTTATTTTCCTCAAATACTCCAAAATAAATAATTCTATTTATTTTATTAGCTCTAATAAAATAAATTCCCAAATTTAAATAAATCAAAAATTGAAACTGGGGTGTTACAACTCTTCCCCACTAAAAGAGTTTTCGTCCTCGGAAACATACCTTAGACGAACAGCTCCGGATAAGCCT
Source organism: Vicia faba (assembly GCA_948472305.1). Taxonomy (NCBI): domain Eukaryota; kingdom Viridiplantae; phylum Streptophyta; class Magnoliopsida; order Fabales; family Fabaceae; genus Vicia; species Vicia faba. The sequence goes on along the minus strand of OX451740.1, from coordinate 985,986,773 downwards.
CTTTCATCTGGCTCTCCAACTCCCAAGTGATATTTCCATTTGCTGGACCTCCCCAAACAACCTTCACTAATGCTATCTCTTTACCTCTTAACTGTTTCACTTCCCGATCTTCTATCCTCATAGGCAATGTTTCTACTGTCAGGTTATCTCTCACCTGTACATCATCTGTTTGGATTACATGAGATGGGTCTGGAATGTATCTCCTCAGCTGAGAAACATGAAAAACATCGTGCAAATTCGCAAGTCTCGGAGGTAAAGCAATACGATAAGCAACTTCTCCAACTCTTTCCGTAATCTGAAACGGACCAATAAAACGCGGAGTCAACTTCTTAGATTTCAACGCTCGACCAATACCCGTCATCGGAGTAACTCTCATAAACACATGATCTCCAGCACTGAATTCTAAATTCTTTCTCCTCTTATCATGATAACTTTTCTGACGACTCTGAGAAGCTCTCATCTTCTCTTGAATCAATTTGATCTTTTCAGTAGTCTGCTGAACAATCTCTGGCCCAACTACCGAACTCTCTCCAGATTCATACCAACACAAAGGTGTTCTACACCGTCTACCATACAATGCCTCAAACGGAGCCATACCAATACTCGAATGGTAACTATTGTTATAAGTAAATTCAATCAATGGCAAATAGCTATCCCAAGCTCCACCTTGCTCTAAAACACAAGCATGCAATAAATCTTCCAACGATTGAATCGTCCTCTCCGTCTGTCCATCAGTCTGAGGATGGTAAGCTGAACTCAATCTCAACTTAGTACCCAAAGCCTTCTGCAATCCTTCCCAAAAATTCGAAGTGAACCTCGGATCTCTATCTGACACAATACTAGAAGGAACTCCATGCAAACTCACTATTTTCTCAATATACAACTGTGCCAATCTCTCCATCGAGTAATCCATTCGCACCGGTATAAAATGAGCAGACTTAGTCAACCTATCCACAACGACCCATATCGCTTCACAATTCATAGGAGTCCTCGGCAACCCAGATACAAAATCCATAGAAATACTATCCCACTTCCATTCTGGAATAAACATTGGTTGCATAAATCCAGACGGCTTCTGATGCTCAATCTTCGATTTCTGACAGATTAAACATGCATACACAAATTCAGCTATTTCCTTTTTCATTCCCGGCCACCAAAACAATTTCTTCAAATCATGATACATTTTCGTGGCACCCGGATGAATACTCATCCCACTGCGATGTCCTTCCTCTAATATACTTTTCTTGATTTCTGCGACATCAGGAACACAAACTCTATCGCCAAACCTCATAACATCATTTTCATCAATCCTAAACTCACCACCTTGACCTTGGTTGATCAATGTCAATTTATCAACTAAATTAACATCGGATTTCTGCCCGATTCTGATCTCTTCTAGAATACCACTAGTAAGTTTCAACATACCCAAACGAACACACTTCGGAGTACTTTCACAAACCAAACTCAAATCTCGGAATTGCTCAATTAAATCCAATTCACGAACCATCATCATAGACATATGCAAGGACTTCCTGCTCAAAGCATCTGCAACTACATTTGCCTTACCAGGATGGTAATTCAAACCAAAATCATAATCTTTGAGAAATTCCAACCACCTTCTTTGCCTCATATTGAGCTCTTTCTGATCGAAAAGATACTTCAAACTCTTATGATCGCTATACACTTCAAATCTCGAACCATACAGATAATGTCTCCACAATTTCAAGACAAACACAACTGCTGCCAGTTCTAAGTCATGAGTAGGATAGTTCCTTTCATGAACCTTCAACTGTCTCGAAGCATACGCAACTACCTGTTGATTCTGCATTAAAACACCACCTAGACCCAACAGAGATGCATCACAATAGACCACAAAAGATTCCGCCGGATTCGGCAAAATCAGAATAGGAGCACTCGTCAATCTCCGCTTCAATTCTTGGAAACCTTTCTCACAATCAGAATCCCAAATAAACGCTTGTCCTTTACGAGTCAACTTCGTCAACGGCAATGCTAACTTTGAGAATCCTTCGATAAACTTTCTGTAATAACCTGCAAGACCAAGAAAACTTCTGATTTCCGAAACAGTCTTCGGCGCTTCCCACTGAGATACCGCTTCTACTTTTGTAGGATCCACTGCAATACCATTTTTAGAAATCACATGTCCAAGAAAACTAACTTCATTTAGCCAGAACTCACATTTGGACAACTTTGCATACAACTTCCTATCTTTCAACAACTCTAACACAATTCTGAGATGTTCCGCATGATCTTCGTCATTCTTGGAATAAATCAGAATGTCATCAATAAAAACCACAACAAACTTATCCAGATACGGATGAAAAATCCTGTTCATATATTCCATGAAAACACCAGGTGCATTAGTAACTCCGAACGGCATAACAGAATATTCATAATGCCCATACCTCGTTCGAAAAGCAGTCTTCTGAATATCTTCCGCTTTCACACGAATCTGATGATATCCAGATCTCAAGTCAATCTTACTGAATACACTAGCTCCAATTAGTTGATCCATCAAATCATCAATCCTCGGTAACGGATACCGATTCTTAATGGTTACCTTGTTCAATTGCCTGTAATCAACACACAGTCTCATAGAACCTTCTTTCTTCTTAACCAACAATACCGGAGCACCCCAAGGTGAAACACTTGGACGAATAAACTTCTTCTCCAGTAAATCTTCCAACTGACTCTTCAATTCAGCCAATTCCGACGCAGACATACGATATGGCGCCATCGACACCGGTCTCGTACCAGGAATTAAATCTATAGAGAATTCCACCTCTCTCTCAGGAGGTAATTCACCAACATCATCCGGAAAGACTTCTGGAAAATCACACACCACTGGCAATTCACTACTCCTGACCCTTCCTGTTGCATCTAACGAAGCAAGTAACATAAACACATTAGCACCATCTTCCATTGCTTCTTGCACCTGCCTAGCAGTCATAGTCAAATTCTCGACACCAACTGCTTCTGGGAAAATCACCGTCTTAGCAAAGCAGTTCAGATGAACCCGGTTAAATTCCAACCAGTTCATCCCAAGGATAATATCAATTTGTTCAAGCGGTAGGCACACTAAATCCATACCGAAACTTCTACCAAAAATCTCAATAGGACAATTCCTACATACAAGTGAAGTTGTCACTGAACCCGATGCAGGAGTATCAACAACCATGCTACCTTGCATACCAGATATGTCCAGTTTCAACCTCTCAGCACAATCCAAAGAAATGAAAGAATGAGTTGCACCAGTATCAATAATTGCAACTAAAGGTGTGCCATGAATAAAACACGTACCTTTAATCAATCGATCCTCTGGAGTAGTCTCAGATCCAGACAAAGCGAACACTCTTCCACTTGACTGATCCTTCCTAGGCTTAGGACACTGCGGACGAATGTGACATTCTTCTCCACAATTGTAACAAGTAACAGACTTCCCTTTGCAATCAATAGACAAATGACCAGCCTTTCCGCATTTATAGCACTTCTTCTCATCACTCTTGCAATCTCGAATGTGATGACCAGACTCACCACACCTGTAGCATCTGATAGGAGCCTTAGAATCTCCCCCACTAGGCCTTTTCCAACCGCCTGATCTCTGGTTATCTCTACCATATGGCTTGCCACGGTCCATATGTTGCTTTCCTCTTTTGTCAACAGCCCCACGAGAGTGAGACGACCGATTCTTGGTAATATCTTCTTCCAAGATTCTGCTACAATCCACCAGATCAGAAAATCTACGAATACGCTGGTACCTGATTCCCTGCTTAATCTCATCTCGGAGACCATTCTCAAATTTGATACATTTAGAGAATTCTCCAGCCTCATCATTGTTGTAGTGCGCATAATACTTTGCCAGCTCAGTGAACTTAGTAGCATACTCACTAACAGTCAGATTGCCCTGCTTAAGCTCCAAAAACTCAATTTCCTTTCTTCCCCGAACATCTTCAGGAAAGTACCTCCTCAGAAAAGCCCTTCTGAAGTTAGCCCAAGTCAGTGCCTCTCCATCCTGAACCATTTCAGTCCTTGTGGCAACCCACCAGTCGTCGGCCTCTTCTGCCAACATATGCGTACCATATCTGACTTTCAGATCTTCAGCACAATCAATCACACGGAAAATCCTTTCGATTTCCTTCAGCCACCTCTGAGCACCTTCAGGGTCATGTGTACCTTTGAACAACGGAGGATTGTTCCTCTGGAAATTTCCCAATTGCCTATCAGCACCAATCACGCCTCCAGTTGGGTTTCCAGCAAGTACACCAGCCAACATCCCCAAAGCCTCAGCTAGTGCAGCATCATTTCGTCCATTACCTCTTCCAGCCATATTCCTGAGAATTAAAACATACTCCACATCAGAATACAGTATCGACAGTGTTACCTTGCACTAGTCGCATACGAAAAGGAATGACCGACTCAAGACTCTGGTCACAACGACCGACTATGCTCTGATACCACTATTGTAACACCCTCTAAACCCCGCATATAATTTTCGCAAATATTAAAAACTATAAACTCAGAGTACATGTAATAATCGAGGAATGCTACAATTCTCTTTTGATAAAATAAATTCCTGTCATGCATAATTTTAGTGGTAACTCATACATGTCTACACAGCGGAATAATTTATTTAATAAAATCAAATGTTATAATATTTTCCAAAATCATCAGGGATTAACACCTGGAAAGTCAACATCATATTATAACCATTATAAGAAAATAAACGAGTCTGACTAAAGCAGCTCGACAACCAACCGTTCCCGGAGTTACAACTATCAGAGCATGACCCGGACATACTAAAACGAAACTAAACTAGACACGATAAGCCTTCGCCAAGCACCTGAGCGAAGCTCCTCAATCTGAAATATTCAACAGTAAGGGTGAGCTTCTCAAATATACATTTGGTTATACATTCATAACAATCAATTCACGAAATCATAAGCATCACCCAATCAATAGCATATTTCATAGTTTACAAAACTTATACAATTCATACATCCATGACATATTGCCTTTCATATTTGCAAATATTCATCAAACATCATCAACCATTTATCAAATCATACGTGCATACAAACAATCAAATATAACATTGGAAAAATCATCCATTCATGTTATATTCGAGTAATGCAACACACCCATGCATGTGGTACCACTTCACCGCCCCATTAAATCGCGGGTCACGGATAACTCACCGTTCCATTATATCGCGGACACGGCTACCACCTCAACGTTCCATTAAATCGCGGACACGTATATTGGCCACCATGTTAATTCCACACAATGGGAATTAACAAATGCAACATGATATGTAGTATGTAACACTCAGCATACTATGAACATCGATCAACATATCATGCACATCAACAATATCAAACATAACATGATATGAAATAGCATGTAACCACTCAGCATACCATTTAAACATAAATCATATCAAGTTACGAATAGCATGTAATCACTCAGCATACTATTCAAACATCAACCAATCACATCAATTATATCATAATTCATGCTCGATAACATATCTAAAAGCATGGCAATAGAATCCAACATCAAAACACTGAAATCAAAAATTCAGAAATCATCACAGCAGAGCAACACGGGCACCCGTGTTGTGCAACACGGCCCGTGTTGTACAGCACGTCCAGAAAAAATGCACATTTAATTTTATCAGTACAGGGGCTCTGACACGGGTACCCGTGTTGTGCAACACGGCCCGTGTCGTGCAACCAGGAGCACACCCCTTCCAACTCAGAGGAGCAACACGGCCACCCGTGTTGTGCAACACGGCCCGTGTTGCTGAGCGCGTACAGGATTTTCCTGAACCTGCAGCAGCTCAGAAACAGCAGTCCAAACGCGGGAAAACGTCCGCCAAAACGCATAATTCAGTACCTAACGCATCGAGTTTGTACAATTCACAACAACACCACAATATCCAAGTTACCAACAATTATTAGAATAACCTTAACCGGGGATTAACCGTCCTTTTGGGGAATTCCACTGACACTGAGGTTATCCCTACAACTTCCAAGGTAATTTCACGATCATGACATATACTCCCAATTCCTCATTTGGGACCTAAAACTCTTAATCGATTCCTAAAAATTGGGAACCTAACCCTTTTCTAACAAGGTTCAGTCCTACGGTTATCGATCCCTAGAAACATCTAACAATTGGGATTTCCTACGATTACCCGAATCAACCGTACATAAACCCATAAACAAATATAATTCGAGTATAAACCCCCCTTACCTTATCAATTAGCAGCTTTGAGTTCTTGGGCGGTGTTCTTCGTTCTCCGATCCTCGTACCTTCAGAGCTCTATTTTCCCAAATTCTAACTTCTGTTCTTACGTGAAAAACCAAAAATGAGAAAATGGCCTAAGTCCCAAACATAACTTTATTTCTCTGCACCCCCACTCTTTACTAACAACATCTAAGCCCAATGACTTAAAAATCTCAATATTTCTTATTTCTTTTATTTTCCTCAAATACTCCAAAATAAATAATTCTATTTATTTTATTAGCTCTAATAAAATAAATTCCCAAATTTAAATAAATCAAAAATTGAAACTGGGGTGTTACAGTCACCAAGAAGAGCAATGTGCTGGATCAACTGACTGAAAATAATATAAATGAAAATGCTGGGACTTGGGGATCGAACCCAGGTCCTTATTCTCAATTATAATGCTTGCTTGCCAGTTGTGCTACGCGTTTTTATTGTTAGCATAATAACAACAATTCATAATATGCATTAAAACATGAGTTAGTGGACAAAACAGAAAAAGCGCGCGCCAGTTTGAATGGACCAATCCTTCGCCTCCACGCCATCATCTTCTTCACTGACCCGTGGCTTTAGGCCATAGACTTTTACCAACGACAGTTTCCCATCACTATAAGCTATAGCGACGGATTTCGTTTGTAGCTAAAAACTTGCGTGATTCAAATATGTGATATAGGCAATATAAATTTAAAACAAAGCTAGGGATCAATCAGGAATTAAGCCCTGAGTCTAATGGTATCCAGAATTCCTCTCAATTTTCCCTGAAAGAGAAAGCCCCAATTTTGAGTTTTTGAACCCTAGTAATGGAAAATAGCTATTCCTGCATCAAAGCTTAAATCCAGGCTATCAAAAAACTTCCTGGCATGATCATAAACATGTATATGCAAACAAATTGGACTGAAAACGCATAAAACTAGAAGAACAAGTTCGAGTTTAGAGGATGCAAATCGTGATGTGTAGCTTGCGTTTCTGATTGTTTGATGACTTGGGAATGATTTGAATCGCTTCAGTGCACGCCCAGGAAGAGATTGCTAGCCTTAGATTGCTTTGAATAGTCCCCTAACCTGAAAACCGAATCCCACTTTTTGCCAACTTTTTTCAGTTTTTTCTATGCCTCTCACGATCTCTAACCCTTGTTTTTTGATTTGGAATTCTTCATTATATAACCTAGAGTGAATTAGGTTAACAAACTTGGAATGAATCTTTGCATTTATCCAAGATTTGATTTAATTTGCAAGCTATATGATATGTTGCTATTTTGAGCCAAATCATGCCTTTCTTGTTTCAATTGGCCTTAACTCTAATTGATCTTGTAAACTCAGCATATCTTGATTGTTAATCTGTCAAAAAAAACAAGTCAAATCATATCTTTGTTAATTTTCATCATTTATTTGATTTAATTCACTTTTTAATTAATGAAAAATCAAAATAAATTGAAAAATGAAGCATATAATCGGTGAGTTAACATTTGAGTCGTGGACCACATTATAATTGAGGTGCAAGCATAAAAAGTTGGGCCCATTTAGCAAAAAATGCAAATTTGAACACATTTGACTTTTGGCAATTTTGCAAAAATGGCCAACTTGGCCAATGCATAACTCTCTCAATTTTGACCCTAGATAGGTGTTCTTGGACTTTTTTGAAATCTTAGGATGTCCTCTAAGCAAACCTTTTATTATCATCTCAATTTAGTCTTCCATGTTCATGTATGAAGCTTTGACCCAAAAGGTGTTTTTGTTGACTTTTGAAAAGGACCTATAATGTCAAAGTTCATATCTTTTTGTGAGTGCATATTCTGAACTTGGGAGCTGAAGATGAATTGTAGGTAATTTCATCCTTTTCAAAGTGAGCTTTGGGTGGGTCATTTCTGATAAAGTATGAGAAAGTTATGCTTGGTTAAAGTTGAGTTGACTTTTCCTATAAAACCCTAATTTAGCAACTTTTGGGTTTTGATGAATTGTGAGCAATCCTTGAGGAATCATGATCAACCCTTGATAAAATTATGGATAATACTTCAAAATGAGGATGTTGACCAAAAATCTTGAAGTTTGACTGTATGTGGGCCACAGTTGACTTTTGACCTAGTACAGTTGATTTTCAGGCATTTGAGCAATTGATTGAGCAAACTTCTTCTGCCATGCACGAAACTTGACATGGATGATCTTGAGAACATATTAGGACAATGGTGAGCATTTGAGTCCTTTGTGGTTCACACATTTTGATGAAGATGGAAACCCTAATTTGAGGTATACTGCCTTAGGAGAGAGTTTGTCTGGTCAATTCTTGAACTTCCTTGGGCAATTTGGGGACCTCACTTGTCATGTGTTGAGAAATATGGGAGGGAAAAATTTGGGGTACAACATTTTCCCCTGTTCAATCTTATTAAACCTGAGGATGTAGATTGGCTCGTTTGCCTTTCGTGATCTGAAGGTGGAAGATGATTGAACACTAGAGTGCCCAGAAATTTGCACTCGCATGAAGGAGTACTTGATTTGTGATATCGGAAATGGGCTTAAAGATGCCTTTGGAGGTTGAGGATTTAAGATTGTCGGGGATGGGCTTAAAGATGCGATCTGAAAAGGTGTTGATCTCATAAGAGATTCCTTTGCGAGAAATCGTATACATGTTGTTGAGGAGGACCTCACTGGGGAATGTTGGTCTCTGTCTTAGGAGCAATAGAGTTTTAGGAGCTTCAGTTATCTGTTACTCTACTGGGGAATAACTCCGATTTGGGGAAGCGGGAGTGAACTGCGTGTCTGGTTGGGGTATATGCGGCACTGCGACTTACTGGAGAGATGCGAAACCAATCATGTTTGATCGGGTCCTGGTCTTACAGTGTTGTGGACTGCTGCCTGAATAGTAGGGTTGCTCCGATATAAAAGCCTGCATAGTAGGGCTATGAGAAGGAACCTGGATAGTAGGGTTACTTCGAAATGAAAGCCTGGATAGTAGGGCTGTGAGAAGGAACCTGGATAGTAGGGATGTGAGAAGGAACCTGGATAGTAGGGTTACTTCGATATGAAATCTTGGATAGTAGGGCTGTGAGAAGGAACCTGGATAGTAGGGTTACTTCGATATGAAAGCCTGGATAGTAGGGCTGTGAGAAGGAACCTGGATAGTAGGGCTGTGAGAAGGAACCTGGATAGTAGGGTTACTTCGGTATGAAAACCTGGATAGTAGGGCTTGAGAAGGAACTTGGATGGTAGGGTTACTTCGACATGAAAGCCTGGATAGTTGGGCTGTGAGAAGGAACCTGGGTCGTAGGGTTACCTTGATATGAAAGCCTGGATAGTAGGGCTTTGAGAAGGAACCTGGATAGTAGGGTTATTTCGAAGTGAGTTTTGGGTAAAATTGCAGAGGGAACCTGGATAAGGTTGCTTTGTGATGAGTCTGTGTAGGACTTCAGGAGGAATTACGGTAAGGTTGCTTTTGTCGCACCGATGATTACTCTGTTTAGCTTCGAGTGTTGATCATGGAACTGCTGGAAATTGTTGATAATAATTGTCTTTCCTGAAAGAAATACAGGGTTAGTTATGTGTGATGCATGAGATGCATTGTGATGAGGTTCTCAAAATAAATGAGATTGTGTTATATGTAATGTATGCACATGTCATGATGTATGAACATGAAATGCTGACGTAATAATCTGAGTCCGGGAAAATAAATCCCTGACTGCTGTTTAGAGAGTATAAGAAATGATATTCTTGACTGCTGTAAGAAAAAATAGTTCCTCTACTTCTATTGGGGATGGTGAACAAAGGTGACTAACTGGGGATTCACATCCATTCGGCTGGTGAATATTCTGCCGGAAGATACCTTGTATGAGGATAACTTTGCAGGGAGGAGATACTTTGTTGATAAACCTGCTGATTTGGAGAAATAAGCTCAACTGGGGATGAATTTCCGTTGCTAGTGATAATGAATTATGTTGGATATTAAATTTTTGTTTGTGAGAGAAATAAACTCTGCTTGGGGAAACATTTACCGACTCACTCGCGATTGTGAACCTCAGCTGGGGAGAGTTATGTCCTGGTCGGGAAAGCTAACATCATTGTCTTTGGATACTTTTTACTCTGTGGGGAGTGTATGTACCACTACTCATGTTCTCAAGCTGGCTCTATCCCGGTACCTAATGGACAAAGTAACTGTAAGGTTTGGGCACTTCTTGTTTTCCCTGTTTTTGGCATTACGAGTAATCGTCTTTGTTTCTCATGTAACCATTTATGAGCAGCAATCATTTTCAAATGCATATATCAAGAATGAATCATTGGAAGTTCTTGCAAAACAAAACAGAAAAAGAAAAACAAATTGAAATTTCTTGTGAAAATGACTTGTATTGATTTTTGAAGTTGGCTTGTAATAGGCGTTTTTGTACAAAGAGGTTGACGTCCTAGTAAGAGAACGCCGCCGAAAGATAGAAATTACAATTTGTGTTAGAAAGAAAAACAGCTATGTGAAACGACTCCATCGGGTTTCACCTCTACTATTGCCTTTACATCTTCAAGCGTCTCATCACTTTGCTGCTTGGTCGAAGGTGGATCAGATTGATTGGCGCCGTATGAGCTTGATAGTCGATACCGAACTCTGGTTGTAAGATGATCCAATGAGACATAGTGTTACGCTTCAATCCCTAACTTTTTCCTGGACCTCCCTTTCGGGTTTTCAGTCCACCGGGATACCCTTTTTTGCCCAAGTCGCCTTTTCAGGTTTTCGACTTGCTGGGTGTACAGTTTTTTTCATTTTCATCCCTTACTTTTGCCCAAACCCTTTTTGTTTGCCGGGAAGACCTTATTTTTGCCTAGGCCAGCCAACCTAGCGGGTCTTTGATTATGCGTAGTATCTTTTCACTATGTCTGCATTGACGGGGTGAGGAAGGTCGTCACCATCCATGGTGGTTAGAATCATAGCTCCTCCCGAGAAAATGTTCTTAACCACAAATGGCCCTTCGTATGTGGGGGTCCATTTTCCCCTAGGATCACCTTGCGGTAGTATGATGCGTTTGATCACTAGATCCCCGACTTGATATTCTTGACGTCTGACTTTCTTGTTAAAAGCCTTGGTCATTTACTTTTGATACGTCTGTCCATGACATATAGTAGTAAGTCTTTTTTCATCGATTAAATTCAGCTGATCAAGTCGAGTTTGGATCCAGTCGTCTTTGTTCAAACCCGCATCCTTCATAATCCTGAGAGAGGGTATCTAGACTTTAATGTGTAGGACTGCCTCCATGCCATACACCAAAGAGTAGGGTGTTTCCCCTGTCGACGTCCGTGCTGAGGTACGGTACCCATGAAGAGCGAATGGTAACATCTCGTGCCAGTCTTTATCTGTCACTGTCATTTCTGCACAATCTTTTTGATATTCTTGTTAGCCGCTTCAACAACGTCATTCATCTTTGGCTGGTATGGAAAAGAGTTATGATGTTGTATCTTGAAATGTTTATAGAGCTCGGTGATCATTGTGTTGTTGAGATTTGTACCATTGTCAGTAATAATCCTCTCTGGGGCACCATATCGACAGATCGGATTGGGTCGGATGAACCGCGCCACGACGTTCTTGGTTACTGTAGCAAAAGAAGCTGCCTCAACCAACTTTGTGAAGTAATCAATTGCTACCAGAATGAAGCGATGCCCGTTAGACGCAGTAGGTCTGATCTCGTTGATCATGTCGATGCCCCACATTGCAAAGGGCCAAGGAGCTGTCAAGACATTCAGAGGGACTGGAGGCACATGCACCTTATCAGCATAGACTTGGCACTTATGACAGGTTCGAGAGTGCTGATAACAATCGACTTCCATAGTGGACCAGTAGTATCCTGCCCGTAGGATTTTCTTCGCCATGGTGTGTCCACTGGAATGAGTTCCAAAGGTACCTTCATGTAACTCTACCATGATCCTTTCTGCCTCGCTCTTGTCCACACACCGCAGTAAGGTTGAATCATGGTTACGCTTATAGAGGATTCCATTACTAATGAAGAACTTCGCAGCGAACCTTCTCAGAAACTTCTTATCAATGACAGATGCCCCTTCGGGATACTCCTGAACCTCGAGATACCTTTTTACCTCGTGAAACCAGGGTTTATCTGCTACCTCTTCAGTCTCAATGTCACAGCAATGTGCGGGTTTGTCCAACCTCTCAATGGTAATACGGGGAGCTTCATTGTCCCACCTAATTTTGAACATAGAAGACATGGTAGCTAGCGCGTCCGCCAACTGGTTCTCTTCTCGTGGGAAATGTTTAAAGGTTACCTCCTCAAAGTGTGGGAGCAATGTCAGTACATATTCTTGGTAAGGAATGAGATTCGGGTGCTTCGTATCCCACTCGCCTTTGATCTGACTTATTACCAGAGCGGAATCTCCGAATACACTCAAGAACTTAATCCTCAGGTCAATAGCAGCTCGAAGACCCATGATACACGCTTCATACTCCGCCATATTGTTGGTGTAGTTAAAACATAATCGGGAGTTGAATGGAGTATGACAGCCCTCAGGAGATATAATTATTGCGCCGATGTCATTACCCAATGCGTTCGAGGCTCCATTAAAATACATAGACCATCGGGATCCCTCTTCGGGTCCTTCATCCGATCCAGGTTCTTCGCAGTCTGTTACCAACATGATATTCTCATATGGGAACTCGAAATTCATGGACTAGTAGTCATCCACGGCCCGATGCGCCAAATGATCCACCAATACACTCCTCTTGATTGCTTTTTGGGTTGTATATTGTATGTTGTACTCAGTTAAGATCATTTGCCACCTTGCTATCCTTCTGGAGAGAGCGGGCTTCTCGAAAATATACTTGATCAGATCCATCTTTGATATCAACAAGGTAGTGTGAGTCAGCATATACTGTCTCAGTCGGTGAGCAGCCCATGCCAAAGCGCATCAAGTTTTCTCGAGTAATGAGTATCGGGTCTCACAGTCGGTAAACTTTTTGCTAAGGTAGTAAATTGCGTGCTCTTTTCGACCAGACTCGTCATGCTACCCCAGCACACACCCCATTGAATTATCTAGCACTGTCAAGTATAATATCAAAGGTCTTCCTTCAACTTGAGGCATCAAAATTGGTGGTTCTTGAAGGTATTCCTTGATTCTTTCGAAAGCGGTATGGAATTCATCATTCCACTTTACCACTTGATCTTTCTTCAACAGCTTGAAGATTGGCTCACAAGTAGCAGTCAGATGTGAAATGAACCTGGCGATGTAATTCAGACGTCCCAAGAAACCTCTAACCTCCTTCTCTGTGCGGGGGACTGGCATCTCTTGTATGGATTTTACCTTTGCAGGGTCTACCTGAATACCTTTGTCATTGACAACAAAACCTAGAAGCTTACCAGACCTTACCCTGAAGGTACACTTGTTCGGATTCAACCTCAGCTTGTACGTCTTCAACCTGTCAAACAATTTCTGAAGATGATCAAGGTGCTCTTTCTCAGTCTGGGACCTGACGATCATGTCATCAACATAAACCTCAATCTCGTGGTGAATAATATCGTGGAACAAAGCGACCATGGCACGCTGATAAGTTGCCCCAACATTCTTCAACCCAAAAGGCATTACCTTGTAACAGAAGGTGCCCCACTGTGTAACGAAGGTTGTCTTCTCCATGTCCTCAAGAGCCATCTTGATCTGGTTGTAGCCAGAAAAACCATCCATGAAGGAGAAGATTTTATGTTGCGCGGTGTTGTCGACTAGAACATCAATGTGATGAAGTGGGAAGTCATCCTTGGGGCTTGCCCTATTCAGATCTCTGTAGTCCACACACATCCGTACCTTACCGTCCTTCTTAGGTATCAGAACGATGTTGGCAACCCACTGGGGATAAGAAGTGACAGCTAAGAATCCTGCGATGAACTGTTTCATGACCTCTGCCTTGATTTTCTCTGACATTTCAGGACGCATACAACGGACCTTCTGCTTTACCAGAGGGCAGTCTTCTTTAGTCGGCAGGCGATGTACCACAATATCAGTGTCCAAACCAGGCATGTCTTCATAAGACCAGGTGAAGATCTCAACATAGTCGTGTAGCATCTGTATTAACCGTTGTTTGACACTAGGCTCCAGATTCGCACCTATTTTAACCTCTTTCCTGTCTTCCTCTGTACCCAAATTCACTGACTCAACCGACTCTTCATGAGGTTGTACGGCCCTTTCTTCCTGTTGCAATAGTCTAGCAAGTTCTCCAGGAACCTCACAATCATCCTCACCTTCGTCCTCGGCTTGGTTGATCGGATTTTTGAAGTCATAACTAGCAGTAGCAAAGCTGTTATGAATGAGATCCATAGTGGATATGGATCTGTAGTATGATACGTGAGTGTGTGTAAGAGAATACCTATTTTGATAAAGTGAGAGACAGAAAAGAAAAACAAGGAGCGCAAAATTTGTATGCAATAAACATCCAATGCTTTATTAATGATATATGAAATGACAAATAATAGCCCTCACAAGCAAAGCCAAGGTGCCTTGGGTAAGGCACCGGGCCGTAAAGTTTTAAATTTTTTATTACAAATCATAAAACAAATAAGTCAATTACTGCGGAATAAAAGAAACATGTATGAAGTCCTTTTCCGTCCAGTTATTCGGTCCACCGTTGGTTGTTGGGTAGAGCCAGCTGCCGATGTTTGAATCCTCTTCACTGTGTTCAATTGCATTAATTCCCCGATTGTTGATGTGTAGAGGAGGTCTTCCAGCCCAAGCACGCCTAACATCCCTTTGAGCCCCTGTAGTAAATCCCAAACCAAATTTGTCAGTTTTGTGAGTGAAATCAGGGAGCTGACCCCAATTGGTACACCCACCTTCTTCAACCATAACCCTGGTGTCCTTGAGAGAAGTCATCTTCAGCGGAGGTTTATTGGTAGTAACTTCAGTTGATGCCAAGGTCTGAGGGACCTCTTCAAAATTCTGACAAGGAGTTTCTATGAATTCCCCGTCCATCTCTACGTAGCAGAAGGAATTGAGGTGACTCACCATATATTCTTCTTCACCTCGCACTGTGACAATCTTTCCATTCACCGGATACTTCAGCATTTGATGGAGTGTGGAAGTAACTGCCACAGCCTCATGGATCCAAGGATGACCTAGCAAGCAAGAATACGACGGCCTGATATCCATTACGTAGAAGGTGGACCCAAAAGTCTGAGAACCCACTTTGATAGGGATGTCCACCTCCCCGTGCACCATTCTCTTTAATCTGTCAAAAGCCCTTACCACAATGTTACTAGGCTTTAGAGTCAAACCCTCACAATCCAAACAGTCCAACGCTTTCTTTGGAAGAACATTCAGTGAAGACCCGATATCTACCAGCACATGAGCCATAGTGGTGCCCCTGCACTCAATCGAGACATGCAGAGCATCATTATGCTTCCTTCCTTTCGGTTTCAAATCTGCATCTGAAAAAACCCAGCCCATTGTCAGTAGTCAGGCTGGCCACACAATCTTTGAACTGATCTGCTGAAGTTTCCTCCGGCACATGCGCAGTCTTGAGAAATGCAATCAAAGCCTTCACATGGGCTTCAGAAAAAAAACAGCAGAGACAACATGGATATCTTTGATGGTGTCAGGCCCAGCTGCTCGACCACATTGTAATCACTCTTCTTAATAATTTTTAGTATTTCCTCTATTTCTTGTTTAGAGGCTTCCACAATGATTTTTCTAAGCGCCTCCGTCCGGGCAAGCTTACCTATAATTTCCTTGCCCCGAGTCCCAGATGGCTCAGCAGCAGGGGTGATAACTGGAGTAAGCACAGGAATAGTAGTTGATGTACTAGCGGGAACAGCAGATGGAATGACAATAGGTTTGTTGATAGTCTTCGGGGAAATCTCAGGAGAGAAAATCATTCCAGTTCGGGTAACCTTACTAGTCCCGACAATATTACTGATATAAGTATCAGCTTCTTCATTCCTCAGATCTTGCTTAATGCCATGATAGTACACATCAGCACCATAATGCCATGGGACAACCTTGTCTGAGGTGTACGGGATGGGACCAAGAACAGTGATTATCAGCGGAACAATTCTTTGAACAGGTGTAATCCTAACAGGTCTTCTCAAGGAAAAATTGGAAGGATTGGCGGAAATGGTTATAATGGCAACGTCTTTAATGGGAACAACGGGGATCACTGTGTTTTCGAACAAAATCTCTTTATTATCCATCAGACGCTGAACACTTGACTTCAACAAACGGCAACCAGAAGGTAGGATCGAACACATGTGGTAACCTTTACCATAACCCGAAAATAAACCGGCCAATAGCAAATTCTTCTTAGCAGTCATAAGAGGAGTAGAAATTTCTTCAACAGAGGTCACAAATAAATCAACGTCAACAACATTAACTCCACGACCATGTTTGAGCATGGGAGCATTTATAACATTCGGCTTTTCTGGAGCATCGAACTCTATCTCCTTGGCTTCAAGTAAGTCTTGTATTTTGTTTCTCAGAGCCCAACAATCATTTGTATCGTGGCTAGGACTCTCAGAATGGTAGGCGCATCGCGCGTTGGGATTGTATATGGGAGAGGTAGTGCTTGGATTCTTGGGAGCCTCTCTCAAGGTTGCCAAGTTGGATTTTAATAAATGAGGTAGAACTTCAGCCAAAGTCATGTTGATGCGGGTAAACTGCCGTTGTGGTCTTTCTGCCCTTTGTTGATTGTTGTGTTGTGGAGCAACTGCAGGTCTAGGTATCATCACGGCACTTACTGTCTAACGATATTCAGCCTTGTTTTTGCCCCTCGGGCTATAGATCGCATTGGCTTCCTTCTTACCAGTGAATGGCTTCTTTGTTGAACTCGAGGAGGCATCCTTCTGTATTTTACCACTCCGAATTCCAGCTTCTACTCTTTCTCCAGTTAAAATCAGCTCGGTGAAGCCAGATGACGAGCTACCGATTAAGTGATTGAAAAATGGACCAGATAGAGTCCCTAGAAACATATCAACCAACTCCCTATCAGAAAAAGGGGGTTGAACTCTCCCAGCCAAGTCTCTCCATTTTTTAGCATAATCTTTAAAACCATCACCTGCACCCATGGACATACTCTGGAGTTGAGTACGAGTGGGAGCAAGGTCGGCATTGTACTGATACTGCTTGTAGAAAGAAGTAGCAAGATCTTCCCAGTTTCGGACACTGGCTCCCTCCAACTGGTAGAACCATTCAAGTTGAGTCCCTGACAGACTATCTTGAAAGAAGTGCACCCACAAATTTCTATCAGCGGTGTGGGGTTGAATCTTTCTGACATACGAGTTGAGATGGAGTTTTGGGAAGGACACCCCATCATACTTGGAAAAAACTGGAGCTTTGAACTTCTGCGGGATGACTACTCCCGATACCAGTCCCAATTATCCGAAATCCAAACCAGGTATCTTCTGAACTTCCATGGCACTTAGACGGTCTTCTAACTGTTTTTATCTATCCTCAACAGGAGGATATTGCTCATCATCATAATCAGTATCATTGTCAGAAACTGCAGGACTAGGGTCCTTTTCCCCTTCTTGGTTCTCCCCTTCCTTGGATGAAGAGGTCAGATCAGTTTGATGCTTCAACCTTTCTCCAAACCTTTTGCCCATATTCAGAATACCAGTCTTCTTCTTCTTCTTCTTCTCTTTCAGAATGAGGGCTTTCAGATCCTCTTTCCCCTTTTCCAGACTGATGAACATCTGTTGGAACTGGGCATTCTGTGCCTGAAGATCTTTGATGGCTTGATCGGAAGACGTTTCTGCTGAAATAAACAACGAAGAAGATGAGAAACCTGTAGTGGTACCTGTAATGATGTGTATGATAATGGGATGCGCATGTAATGATTTTAAAGACTTCAGGAAATTTAAATTTTCAAACCAAAATAAACAAAAACTTTATTAGCTTAAATTTGAAGGTTCAACATGCCTTTAAGGCGTTACAAATAAGTAAATAAAACAAATCTAAAACTAGAAAAGAAAAGTCAAAAGTCCCATGGACGCTTTCTCTTTGTGGTGATATAATCATTGAGCACTCTTTCTTCCTGGAGCTGCCTGGTGAGCTTTAAAACCTTCCTCTCTTGATCATGGAACTGTTCCCTGTAAGTATCCTGCTCATTCTTCAGCTTAATCCAAGACCTCTGTAACTCCCCAAGATCAGTGGGGATGTAAGGATAGAGAACCGTGTAAGGAATGCCTTCTTCGGTAGTGGGCTCCACGATCACGGGTAATATGGCCACATAAGGCATCATAAGCTTCTGGGAACGAGCTCGTACCTATTGGAGGTAAGGCTCCATAAGAATGGAAGTCTTTAGTCCCAACTCTTTGGAGTCAGGTCTGTTTACCATGCCCCACGCTCGTATGAACCTCCGACGATACTCTTTAACATCATCCTCATAGTTGAATATAATTCCCTCAATAAGTAACTCATGGGGACCATCCCTTCGAGCATGACCAAATTGTCGCAAGGCTAGACAAGGATTGTAAGTTATACCCCCTCTGATACCAAGTAATGGGACATTAGGGTACTCCCCACAGCGGTCAATAATAGCAATATCTTCCATAGCTCGGGAACACCAAAGAATATCCGTATGAGTGAGTGACATTATCCTGTGCGACCAACCCAAACCTTCTTCGTTCTTCAATACAAACTTAGGGAGGTGAGAAATATACCACCTCGACAGCAACGACATGCAGCACATAAGAGTCCCTCTTCTCTTCACGGTACGAGTATGGAGAGTGTGCAAAATATCTCCAAGCAAGGTAGGCACAGGGTTGCGAGAAAGGAAAATCTTGATAGCATTCACATCTACGAAGGAGTCCGGATTAGGGAAGAGAACTAAACCATAGATAAGAAGATCCAACAAATCCTCAAAAGCATGAAAATCCATATCATCCCAAAATAGTTGGGCCTTGTCTATCAAAAATTTGGCCAGAAAACCCTCGACTCCGCTTCGAGTTTCCCAATTGGATACCACGTCGGCCCATTTCAAATGTAAAGCTGAGGCAATGACTTCTGGCTTAGGAACTTCTTCTATACCTGTGAAGGGTACATGTTCAAGAATGGATATGCCCAATAGCTGAGAGAATTCTTCCAAGGTGGGTACCAACTGATAATCTAGAAAGGTGAAGCAGTGATGCTTGGGATCGAAGAACTGAAAAAGTACGCTCATCATCTGTTCATCAAAGTTTGAAGTAACCAGGCTGAGAAGTTAACCGTGTCTCTTAATGAAAATAGAAGTTTCATAAACTCTAGATACTAGCTCTTTGAGTTGGGAAGGTATCTCCACAAAGCTGATTCGGATAGTATTTCTACGCACGGAAGCCATGATCTACAAAACAGAGCAAAGATAAATTCCCTTGGTCTTTGAAATGGTTAGTGTAATGAAGCATGAATGCCATGTTATGATGCTTGATGTCATGATAAACCACAGGTATAGCAAACACAAGTATTGCAAACACAACCAAATCACACAAAGCCCTTAGGTTTCAGTCTTGCATGAGGTCAAAGGTAATACCCTCTTAAAGTTAAGTTGGTTTCAAACCTGTCTTAGAAAAGTAATCGGTTCTAGATGATCTCAATATCACTGACCATCCTTTATCGGTCATGGTTTCAGCTCACACAATCTTTTCTTGCGGACGAAATATTCCGAAAGTATGATCTCAATGAGTGTAGCATCGAGTATCAACCAGTTCTCATCTCTACACCGAGTCCGGCTATCTCGATACTTTCTAATGGCCAAGTTGGGCAATTAAAGGTTCTAAGGTCAGTTGATACTTCATGACACCATGCAGCGGCCCCGTATTCTCCTCGTTTCGCCACAAGAGATACCGGTACCAACCAAAGTGCCACACCAATGTAGCTACTGCTTCCACCGTATAGGTCTACGCCGTACAGTTCCCTCACAGTCTATTGCTACTTACCTAAAAGGTGTTCCCCAGATCCGGGTGTAGGATCTATAGTAACCCCAAACAAAACCCTCAAAAATAAAGCAAACAAAGCAATCAAAAGAAGCAATTTAAATGACCTAGATCCTAAGGTATACCCCACTTATAAATCCCTAGTACAGTCGCCAGTTCTGTGATACGGTGGCAGAACCGACTGTTTAATATTGTTTTGCGTTTTGCATTTTGTGTTCTCAAAATGTCACGGTAAGCAAGAGTCGCCACCGAGTTTTATTTCATCCAACCGGAAAGGAAAAAGTACAGAAAAAATCCTTTTTCGAGATTTTGAGTACGGGGGGTAGATTATAGAAAGGGAAGGTGTTAGCACCCTTTCTATCCATGGTTTTCCATGGGCTCTTAGGTACTTGCTCATTTTTAAATTGCTTGTGTTTGTGTGCTTGTTTTTGAAAATTTTAACTTCGTGATAACCCTTGTATCAGTCCTGAAGAGTGTGACAAAGTTGTTTATTGTTTTGAAAGGTGTAAGTGTGAAAAGTTTTGATTTGAGCAAGTACCTACTAGCATCTACTTACTCGAAAGAAGATTTTTCTATCCTTGTTTCCTTTAGACAGCGCTATCCTACTATTGAGAAATAGGTAGCACCATCGTTGGAATTTAAAGGGCCAATTCGAAAGGGACGTGCGGTCACTAAAGCAATATTAGGACACCTTAGTAGTTACCCCAGAGTCTTAAGATCTTTTCAAGGCAACATTTCCGAGGCAACATTCGGATGGGACATTTTGATCTTTTTAGACTGGAGGGCAACCACTAAGACACCCCATGCTTAATGATCGTTTACCGAAGGCAACCGAAGTGAGAGTATACCCTAAGAGTGAATATGTGCGAGTGATTTATTTTCAGTTTATTACCTTTGCACATTAGGGTTTTCTAACCATTTTAATTTTGTCATGCATTCTTGCCATACAATCCTAAACATACATCTAAACAGTTAAATATTTGCAGGAATTAAAAATCCAAGAAAATAAACCTACGCTATTACAAGGCTTCGGGGAGGGGGATTAATTACATAACCAAAAAATCGGGGATTCAAACAGTAAATAAAAACCCTAAGTTAACTATTACAAACCAGTGAGCAGTTACAAAATAATGGCAAAATAATTAACAAGCGCGCGGTAAGTTAAATGCGAGGCGATTAGGGTTTTGACCCTTTGGCTAATCCTACTTGCGATTGATTAAAGAAAAATGTTTTTTGTCATGTTTTGTTGTTTGAGAAAATAATGAATAATTAAATTAAAAGAAAATCCTAAGTTCTAATTTATATTAATTTTTGAAAATAAATTAATTAATTCTAAACAACCTATTTTTTTTTTTTTTTTTTTTTATTTGAGACAAAAAGAGAAAAAATTAAATCAAGAGTTAACCTAATTTTCTAATTTTATTTTAATGGTGAAAAACAAATTAAAGTTACCCTAGTTTTAATATTAATCTAATTAATTAACAAAATTATATTTGATAAAAACCTAATTGTAATTTGTGTGAATTCTTGATTTTTATGATTTTATAAAAAAAAATGATTTTAAAATATAAAATAATTAAAGAATTAAAAATAAAGCAAGAATAAAAAATAATAAGAAGAGAAAAAATTTGAGAAATGGGCCTGATAGTGTTAGAAAATCTAGGGGTGCAGATCTGAATTTTGTAAGGCCCATTTAGCATCAAGCCTGGTCAGCGCTGGATCTGGTGTGGGTGTTAACTTAAGGATCATGGTAGACCTTCATTGGAGAGGCGTGGGATCTAATGACACGCTGGATCACATGGATGGATGTTGATGGCGTATGGTGGTCACCAAGAAGAGTAATGCGCTGGATCAACTGACTGAAAATAATATAAATGAAAATGTTGGGACCTGGGGATCGAACCCAGGTCCTTATGCTCAATTCCAATGCTTGCTTTCCAGTTGTGCTACGCATTTTTATTGTTAGCATAATAATTACAATTCATAATATGCATTAAAACATGAGTTAGTGGACAAAACAGAAAAAGCGCGTGCCAGTTTGAATGGACCAATCCTTCGCCTCCACGCCATCATCTTCTTCACTGACCCGTGGCTTTAGGCTATAGACTTTTACCAACGGCAGTTTCCCGTCACTATAAGCTATAGCGACGGATTTGGTTTATAGCTAAAAACCCGCGTGATTCAAATATGTGATATATGCAATATAAATTGAAAACAAAGTTAGGGATCAATCAGGAATTAAGCCCTGAGTCTAATGGTATCCAGAATTCCTCTCAATTTGCCCTGAAAGAGAAAGCCCCAATTTTGAGTTTTCGAACCCTAGTAATGGCAAATAGCTATTCCTGCATCAAAGCTTAAATCCAGGCTATCAAAAATCTTCCTGGCATGATCATAAACATGTATATGCAAACAAATTGGATTGAAAACGCATAAAACTAGAAGAACAAGTTCGAGTTTAGAGGATGCAAACCATGATGTGTAACTTGTGTTTCTGATGGTTTGATGACTTGGGAGTGATTGGAATCACTTCAGTGCACGCCCATGAAGAGATTGCTAGCCTTAGATTGCTTTGAATCGTCCCCTAACCTGAAAACCGAATCCCACTTTTTGCAAACTTTTTTCAGTTTTTTCTATGCCTCTCACGACCTCTAACCCTTGTTTTTTGATCTGGAATTCTTCATTATATAACCTAGAGTGAATTAGGTTAACAAACCTGGAATGAATCTTTGCATTTTTCTAAGATTTGATTTGATTTGCAAGCTATATGATATGTTGCTATTTTGAGCCAAATCATGCCTTTCTTATATCAATTGGCCTTAACTCGAATTGATCTTGTAAACTCATCATATCTTGATTGCTAATCTGTTAAAAAAATAAATCAAATCATATCTTTGTTAATTTTCATCATTTATTTGATTTAATTCACTTTTTAATTAATGAAAAATCAAAATAAATTGAAAAATGAAGCATATAATGGGTGAGTGAACATTTGAGTCGTGGACCACATTATAATTGAGGTGAAAGCATAAAAAGTTTGGCCCATTTAGCAAAAAATGCAAATTTGAACACATTTGACTTTTAGCAATTTTGCAAAAATGGTCAACTTGGCCAATGCATAACTCTCTCAATTTTGATCCTAGAGAGGTGTTCTTGGACTTTTTAGAAATCTTAGGATGTCCTATAAGCAACCCTTTTATTCTCATCTCAATTGAGTCTTCCATGTTCATGTATGAAGCTTTCAACCAAAAGGTGTTTTTGTTGACTTTTCAAAAGAACCTATAATGTCAAAGTTCATATCTTTTTGTGAGTGCATATTCTGAACTTGGGAGCTGAAGATGAATTGTAGGGAATTGCATCCTATTAAAAATTAGCTTTTGATGGGTCATTTATGATAAAGTATGAGAAAGTTATGCTTGGTCAAAGTTGAGTTGACTTTTCCTATAAAACCCTAATTTATCAACTTTTGGGTTTTGATGAATTGTGAGCAATCCTTAAGGAATCATGATCAACCCTTGATCAAATGATGGATAATACTTAAAAATGAGGATGTTGACCAAAAATCTTGAAGTTTGAATGTATGTGGGCCACAATTGACTTTTGACCTAGTACAATTGATTTTCAGGCATTTGAGCAATTGACTGAGCAAACTTCTTCTACAGGGCTTGAAACTTGACATGGATGATCTTGAGAACATATCAGGACAATGGTGAGAATTTGAGTCCTTTGTGGTTCACACATCTTGATGAAGATGGAAACCCTAATTTGAGGTATACTGCCTTAGGAGAGAGTTTGTCTGGTCAATTCTTGAACTTCCTTGGGCAATTTGGGGACCTCACTTGTCATGTGTTGAGAAATATGGGAGGGAAAATTTTGGGGTACAACACCAAATCTTCCTTGGTATGAGACCCTGTCGAAGTAACCCTCTCGTTTACAATACGAGCCACATTGGCTTCGACAGGCATCTGCACAGGGACATCTTCAACACGTGCAGAGTTTCCTGCTCCCCTATGAGATTTTCTCTCTTATCAGTCACCGGAATGTCGTCAGTCTGATTTCTTCCCGCTGGCGTGTTTTCCTTCTCCATTTCGATTATATCGTCAGCAACCTCCTCTTCCCCATCCTTCTGCCCATCATCATTAGCTTGCGGAGTCCCTGGATTCATATGCTCTTCACTAGGAACTTCTTCATTAGGCTTCCCAACGGCTTCGTGGCTAGAAGTTTGGTTCACTTCCCTAGCAGAACTCACAAAAGATCCTTTTGCCAAAGAAGGCCTGTAAGTAGGATCACCCTCACTGTTTATTAAGGTGACAAATTATTCTATGAGGTTCTGTTTTGAAGTACCAGCAGTGTCCTAAAGATTACAAGATGGTTATCAGAACTATTGAAAAAATAAAAAGAAGTCGAAGTTAGTAAACTATCGTGAGGGGTCGAAGTAATTACCTTAGGCAAAATTTCAGCGCCAGGACTTGAGTTGTCGCTTTCACTAGGATTGTTTAGCTTAGCAGCTATGTCCTGCTCCGTTGGTTCTCTGATGGCGACAGGAGGAGGTCTCGACCCAATGACTTTAACCTTGACCTTGGTTTTTGGATGAGGCTCAAGAATAGGGGCTGGTTTCTTTAACTTGTGTCTTTTTAAGGGGACATGAGGAGATTCTTCCTCTTCATCACTGGAAATTTCAATTTCTTGAACTTTCATTTTCTGCGGATTGATTTCAAATGCCTAGAAAGAAAGGAGTCAAAGGCATTAGCGTCAAAAGTAATATGTAGGAAAGAAAGATATAACCGCAGAAAGTGTTTACCTTGGGTGAAGGTTTCACATAAGGGTCTCCTCCTTTTACGCTTTCAGCGACTTTCTTGGCGACGATCCTCTTGACCGCTAGAAAGTGAACAAGGATAAATTAGGTTTCGAATGATTTGATTGAAGATGATAAAGACATTTGCTTTGAGAAAGAAAATTACCCTTTTTTATCTTGTTAGAGACTAGCGTAAACGCCTCTTGAAGGTGATCAACGAAGTCTTTTTCTTCGAAAAATTCTTTGTTATAATATTGCTTCCACCAGTCCTCAAAAAGAGGTGAACATAGGAAATTGAGATTGAAGTCGAACAGAGTTAGTACGGTTCGACCAAAGTACCTACCAATATGCTTGGTAGCAGCATCCTCTGAGTAGTATGCATTATAAAATAGCAGAAGTTTTTCTCGAGAGTAGATTGGTGATGGGAGCGTCTGGATAATACCAAATTATCGAGAGACAAGATTTGGTTGATAAGAAATTAAGCTAAGTTGATTCTCCAAACTCTTGAATCTCAGAGGCATGATTCTTGGTCGAAGAAACGACTCCCAGATATCTACATATTCATCCACATGGTTATCTTCGTCAGACGGGGGATATGGTCGAATGAACCATTATGGGCCAACCTTTCTACTAGCAAAGGGAGCCATGGTTGAGACAAATTCCTTCCGCTTTGCAAACATCATTACAAAGCTGGTAAACACATTTTGGATTTGTTGACCTTCGTCAGTTGGAGTCAACAGGACTATTCTAGTCCCTTCGACCCTTCTATTCAGGACCTCTGGAGCCCTCTCGTTAATCTTATTCTTCTGTGGAAGAAAATATTCAAAAATGGCATTTAGCCAAAGTTGCAGAAGCCAAAAGGGGTCGAAAAGGAGTAAACTCGCCTTGTCTCCAATAACCTTAAGCTGAGTCACATTATTGCTAATGGACTCATACAGGTTGGCTAGAATCAACTCAGCCAGACAAAGAGGATAACCATGGTGAAGCTGTGTTGCAAGAGTAAGCATTTTCTTAGTCACTTGAAGTGACTTGGTGCAAAAAACAAAACGAGATAACCACAAAGCCAGAAAAAGCTATGTGTTCTACTTCAGAGACATTGGTACTCAATTTGTCGTGGAAATGATTGATGAATATGGTATACGTGGGCTTCATGGCCGAAAACCCGATAGGATCTTCAGACAGATCCTCAGGATTGAAGTAGTCACCCGTTGATCAAAGACCAGTAATGGAGGCTATATCGAAGAGAGTTGGAGTTACCATTCCACAAGGAAAATGGAAGGTAAAATGTGTGTTGTCCCAGAAATATAATGAAGACACCAGCATGAGAGGGCAATAAGTTAACCCAGTCTTCAACAACATAATCAAGTCATAGATCCTCGTATCTTTCCAGATTTGGGCTTGTACTTTTTCCATCTTGCTCAGCCATTTTGAGTATTCTGAAGTAAGACTAGAGCAAGATCAAAAGATCCTATTACCCTTGTTCATGAACCGAAGGTTGATATCTTCCTTCGCTTGAGAATGTTGCTGGTTGGCAGGAGTTGCATCTTCAGGATCATTCCTGAGTTTCTTCGCACAACCTATAGGCCTGAGCCTAGGGTGAGTTGGGAAGAAGTTGTTATTTTGTTTTGGGTTCTTGAAACATGTAGACAATGGGCTAGACATAGCATACATCTGCCCAGAATACCTAACTGGGATAAGAAACTGGGAGTCATAAGCATCACGCCACTCTTTAGTCATGGGTTCAGATACGACCCTTCGCTCCCCAGTCGAAACAGGTACAGGGTTAGTGGAGAAAACCTTTGGTTGTCTTTGCAGATCAGAAACTTTCTTAGTTTTTAGATTTTTGGGTGCATTGGAAAGGAAAGCCATGGCTGAAAGTAGTAGTGAAAGAGAGAAGAAGATGAAGTTGTTAAGGTTTTTTTCTTTGCAAGGAAGTGAAGAATACTAGGAGTTGTAAAAGGATTCCCAAAAGAGGATTCGTCTATTTATAGTGTTCAGGAAGGAGTGTCTTTCCCCAAAACCATTTAATGTTGCAGAGTTAGTGGGGCACATGGCGAGCGTTAAAGCATTTATCGTACGAGTAATGAAAATGTTTTCCATACTTTCCTAGGTTGTAGGGATAATGGCCATCATGGAAGCGTGGTAACGACTGATTGGCAGCGACATGTTGGGAAAAAGGTAATGATGACTCTGAATAGCAGCAGTGGTTGGTAGAAGGCGAAAAGCACATAAACGATTTTTATGGTCAAAGAGAAGACAAATGTCGAATGGGAATCTCAAAGAATGATCATCTCCTTGCGTCGAAATTGATATTCTTTGGGGGAAATTTGTTAGCTCCTAAATTTGACACCTACAACAAGTTGATCTTATGGGCCAAAAATAGATTGAACAAATCTAAGTTGGAAAGGCTTCGACAAATTAGAAAAATACTTAGAGAAATTCTAAGTTAAAATGAGTCTTTGACCAGAAGGTTCTCAATCCCTTCGACTTAAAGGACTCCAAGGTATTCGACCAGAAGGAAACTTCGCATCTGCACCAGAAGATTTTGAATCTAAAGAAAGGAGGGAAAAGCAGTTCGCTTGGCAGTTGAGGAAAGCAACGTGGCATGAAGAGAGGGGTCGAAGCGCATGCAGAAGACACTTGTCTTCATCCTAGAGCAAGGCAACTCCTCGACGGTTACCTAGTTTTAGTATAAATATAGGGAGTTTATGTAGATTTCCGTGTGTTCAACTGATCGTACAAATTATTTAATACTATTCAAGTACCCGCTGCGTGAGAAAGAATACTGAAAAATGTACGTTTGAAACACCACATTTTACAATCAAAGTCTTTTATTTCTCTCTTTACATTTCTTGCCTTTTTATCTTGTTTGCACTTTATCTGCACTTTTACCCAGATTCCTGCACCTAAACTCTCCTCAACCCCTTTGTTCTATTTACTTTCTGCACTCAAACCCATCCCTTTCCCAGTCGAACGTGCGTTCTCCACTCACATTAACGTTTATGTCCAAACAACATCAAAAATTAGCATATGTCCTAGGATCAAACTGGTCGATCCTGCGAGTAACCAAAAAGTTACCCTTTTTGGAAGATCAACGGTTGTTTACCAGAAAACACGGTGAACAACAATACATAGCAATATAAAACATTACACCATTAATCAATTGTTTTCTTTCTGCATAGCTAAGAAATTTAAATTTCCACTGTTGGATTCTTTTGACAATTCTATCTATACGGGTTTGTATTGACATAGGAACACCAAGGTATTTAAAAGGCAAAGTTCCTTTAGTGAATTTTGTGGTATCCATAATTTTCTGCTACATCTGCTCATGGACTCCCCAAAAATAAAACTTACACTTAGAAGGATTTTCCTTCATGCATGTAGATGATGAGAACAATTGGAACTCTTCCATCATGATCTTCACTAATTTTTCATCCCTTCTTGAAAAGAGGATGAGGTCATCTGCTCATATACTTCATTACTATCACAAAAAGCAGAGAAGATAGTGGGCCTCCCTGCCTAATACCTATTAGGTTTTATTATGTTGGCTGCATTTGGTTAAAACAATTATTTCAGCAAGATGTTAGAAAAGATATCCTGATATGTTGGTACGACACCGTAGTTCAAGAATTGTTTTACATTTGTGAATATTTTCTTTTTGCGTAAGATCACTGAAGATTTGATTTACGTTTCGTATGGACCAAGTTGCGCATATGAAGATTTGATTCTTTGAAGATTTATTTCAAGTGAAAGATCTTATCTGATTTGATTCGATATCGTGACATTCAGGGAAACATTATATTTTGCACCAGAATATTTTCCTGAAGATTTGATTTGATTTGCAGATTATTTTAGTCAGATTCAATCTTCAAACCCAAGTTGTTTCTATATCTATAAAAAGAAAGACTCTAAACCTAAAGAAGGCAGAATACACAAGTGTGAGAATATCCATTAGGATTTAGTTTTTTCTTTGTTTTTTGTGAGCCACTCTTATATCTCTTTGATGCTTGAGTTGGACTAAGTTTTGAGTTGTAATTGTGAATCACTCATAAGCTTTTAAGTAAGAGTGGATTATGTTTCATTGGAAGTGTGTCTTCTATTTGTGATTATTGTTGTCATTACTATTGTATGATTGAAGTAAAGTGATAGGAGTCTCATATCTAAGAGTGTTTTAGATAGAAATTACATGGGTGGTGATTAGGTGCGAAGTTTGTAAAACCAGAGGTTGTTTAGAACTTCAAACTAATGCTGCTATAGTGGATTTCCTTACTGCTTGGATACCCCCATATGTAGGTAATGTTGCACCGAACTGAGTTAACAACTGACATGTGTTATATACTTCTTGAAAAGTACTTTAAATTGTTTATTGTTTTGTTTGTTGTTACAATGTCTTAATATTGCGCTCTAATTGCGTTTTGACCTCCTGGTGTTGTGACATCGTATATGACATTTTTCATTTTATGCCAGATTTTCAAGACCTCTCATAGCTTTCAGAAAACCATTATGTTGCCCATTCATGTTTTATTTGTAGGATAGTGTACTAACACAAACCATTATCCACTTGATGAATTTTTCAAGAAAATTCATCTCTCTCATAATAGTTTCCAGAGCCTTCCATTCAACCGTGTCATAGGATTTTTGGATGTCTATTTGAATTGCACATCATGGAGATATGTGCTTTCTATTGTAGCCTCTAAGCAACTCATGAGCAATAATGATATTGTTATGTATAGTTTTTCTTGGGACAAATGCAGACTGGCTCTCATCCACAACCATATTAATTACATGATTTAATCTATTGGTGAGGATATTTGAAATAATCTTGTATATAGTACAACAAGCTACAGGTCTCATGTCACTCATGGTTTTGGCCTCATGGGTTTTTGGAATTAATGTAACAACAACATAATTTGTTGCAGCATAAAGCCTATTATGATTGAAGAAATCATATATTTCCTTATTCATATATATTTTAACTACATTCCAGGATTCTTTGAAAATCTTGGAATTAAACCCATCTTATCCTGGAGCTTTGGTATCCTCGATGCTTTTCAGGGTTGTCCAAATTTCATCATCAGATATATGCTGAGTTGATTTATTTCTATGTGTCTTTTATAATTGAGCCCCATTTCTAGTTGCAGTAATTTCTACATGTCTGGCTCTACATGCATTAGTATCAATTAAGTCTTTGTAAAATCTAAGCACTTATTCTTCTATATCTTTAAGCTCAGTTATAATTATTCCATTAGGGTCTTCAAGCTTGTGAAGACCAACTTGTTTGTTCTTCCCTTTAACAGTAGCATGTAAGTAAGCATTATTTCCATCCCCTAGCTTGAGCCATTTATCTTGTCCTTCTACATCACAATATTTGATTTAATCTCAGTGGCTTGCATAAGTTCCCATGTCCATTGCTTTACCTCATTAATGTAATCCTCGTTGAACATGTCATTTGTAAATAATTATTGAGCTTTTTCTAGTTGGTTTCTACTTGTCATACCCCAAAATTTCTCACCCTTCATATGCTTCCTAGTGTCACTTTATTTAAAATAAATAAACTGGCATAATTGCTAACAAAGCATGTGTAGGAAGTTACAAGCGAGAGGTCTTGAGTTCGAATACCACCTTTCCCTTTTTTGAGTGCATTTTTCTTCTATATACTTTTATTTCTATTTTATTTTTTAAAATCACAATAAATAAATAAACTGTATTTTCTTTTATTTTTATTACCAATTTTTGTTTTTCTGTATTCATTTTTTAAAATAATCTTTTTTTATTTAATGCATTTTTTATCACAAAAATAGCAAAACCCAAAAAAAAAATCAAATTTATTCTTTCATTCCAAATATACCAAAACTAAAAAAAAAACTCCAAATCAAATTTCCGTGAATTCAATTCAAAACTTACAAAAAAATCAGAAATTGCACAAACTTGTCCTCAAAGTTTTAATCAAAATTTTCTTAATTAGTTCCAGAATTTCTCAAAATAATCAATCAAACTTTAATGTCTAAAAACCTAATACCTCACTATATAATCCAATAATTCTAACACATTCAATGGGGAAAAATAACTTTTACACTAACAATTAACACACACAGTACATATTACCCTCACACTACTTCTTCACGTACATAAAAAAATATAACCAAAACACCTTCATGATCCTTCAATAACCTTCATGATAGCCATAACCATAACCTTTTTCTCCCTCAATATTATCCCCGATCATAATCCATATATTCAAACATGAGTTTCATCTTCATCCAACATTCACAAGAAAAATCACTACCATACAAACACAAGTTCAAGGCCTTTACACAATCACCACTATCTTCATAATTACCACATCAAACTCCATAAATACAACCCAACTGTGAACAAAATCATGTTCTAACCTTAACTTTCATTGAGAATTTTTCAACACAATCACCAAAAATCAAGCCAAACAATCCAAATAATGAACCTACACTTTTCTCATCATCATAAAAAGTCCATTGACAAAACCATTAACAAATTCTTACCCACGCTACAACACAACAGAACATCAATGCACTTTGTACAATTTTTGTGTGTGCAGAAAATAGAGGAAAAGAAACAAGGATGAAATCGACTCTACACATAACCTATCCACCGTGAGTGTCACTCCACCGCACCCTGAACCGCCAGTTCTGCACCCGTTGATAACACTCCATGAAGACACACCTATGCACCATATACTACACTGGTTGACGATACTCCATGCATGCGACCCCTCCAAACACATCCAACAACATGCACATCTCAGATCTGGCCTCTTCGACGAGCCTTCATGAACCGCACCTCAACTCTGATCGTCCTCAACAAACATATGACGTCACATTCTTCTCATAAATTTATCTATATCCAACCATACTCCCTCCATACACGCCATCACCGAAAAGCTACCATAAAAATTTGTCATGTCGTTGTCGGTATTTGCCGACGTGGGTTCTGTCCAAGTGCATTTTTTCATTTTTCTTTTCGTTCCAATTTTTTTGTTTATGGAGGGTTGTATGTGAAAGAGAATGATGATATAAGTATAAGAGTGCGCCTAATAGGGGTGAATTAGGTACTTTAAATTTTTTCTGGTTTTAGTGATGATGGATATTATTTTTCGGGTTTAGTGCATGAGTTTACAAATGTGTTTCTTTATTTTCTGGTTTATGACTAGTGATGAAAGCGGTAAATGTGGAAAAGTAAAGAACACAAAGATGTATCTTGGTTCCCCTCACAGTCCGAGAGTACTTCAGTCCCCTTTCAACATGAAATATATTTTCTTATTGTTAGATCTATGACAAGACACCCTAGTCCTTCTATACAAGACTCTAACCAATAAAACCACCAAGAACAATCCTTTTGGACCAAGAACAATCCTCTTGGATTTTCTTTATCTCAATAATGAGAACAATCCTCTCAAGGTGACCTTACTTGTATCCAACAATCCTGGAAAAACAAGATTACAAAATCACTTGAACTTATTTTCAACAATCCTGAAAAATAAGAAAATGTATAGCAATATTTGATTGATAGAGTTTGTAGTGCAATAATCACTTTAGTGATTTTATCAATGACTTGATCTTCTCTTCTAAATAACAATAATATAAAATGACTCAAGACTATAGAATTCTCAAATTTTTATGTTTAACAATATATGAAAATATGCAGAAAAACTTTGTGTATGAAAGTGAAGAGAAAACTTGAGTTTTGATATTTTAAAATTCAGAAACTATTGATTGGAAGAGGTTCAAAATGATTTTGAAAATTCAGTATTTATATGTTCATAGCACCTCTTTGTAACAGCATAAATTTCTGCAAATGAATCATGAACAATTGCCAAGTTTCAATGAAAAGTTTCCATGAAATGATGTTATGAAAATGTATGTTCAAAGCTGCTGATTTTCAAAAATATTCAGCATGCAATTGATTGCACTCTTGTGTAAATCGATTGCACGGGGTTTCAACAGCTAAAAATTATAAATATTTTGAGTGAGCGATCGATTGCACAAGTGTGTAAATCGATTGCACCAATATGCAAATCGATTGCACATAAGTAAAAATTGATTTTTTTGCTTAGAAAACTTGAGAAAAAGTTTGGACAAGATAAGAACACTTCTTTTGATCATTGAGCACCTAAGACTTAAGTTCATAGCAAGAATTATTATTATACCTTATGAAATTTGCCAAGATCTTGAACCAAAGACCTTTATCCATTTATGCTTTTAGCTTGATCAACATCTTTGCCTTCTTGCCAATATAGTTTGTCTTCATAAAAAAAAATGCATTGAGAATCATTTGAGAAGCTTGATATTACAGATGAAAGAAACCTACGAAGAAAAATATTGTAATAATATGAGAGATAAACATGAGAAATTCTTGCATGGAAACAACCATATATCTACATTATTATAAACAACCAATAAGAATAGAGAAAATTTTAAATTTATTTAAAATTTAATTTGTTTTTTAATTGTTATCATGGGGTGGTTGTGATTAGGGGTGAGAATAGGACAGGTCAGTCTACATGGGCCTATGGCCTAGCCTATATAAGGTCAGGCCAGACCAAGCTTTTTTAATAAGAAGGCCATGATTAGGCTTTTTTTAAACCTATTTAATTAAATAGGCCAGGCTTAGGCTATTAAAAAAGTCTATGAAGCCTTATAGGTCGGCCTATATTTTCATATATATTAAAAATAAGCTAAATAGGCTGACATATATATATATATATATATATATATATATATATATATATATATATATATATATATATATATATATATATATATATATATATATATATATATATATATATATATATATATATATATATATATATATATATATATATATATATATATATATATATATATATATATATATATATATATGCATGTATATTAGGAAAAAGGCTAAATATGTTGGTCTATATGCATATATATTAGAACAAAGGCTAAATAGATCGGCCTATATATGCATATATAGGATCGGCCTATATATGCACATATAGGCTGACTTATAGGGCTTCTTAAGTAATATAGGTTAATTGAAAATCTTAATGAGAAATAAGCTTTTAAATAGACTTTCAGGCCAGACCGGCCTTTTAAAAAGGTTAGGCCAGACAAAAAAAAGAGCCTATAATAGGCCATAGACCAGACTTAGACCTATTAAGTTTATCATAGGGCAGGCTCAGGCCTTATAAAACATAGCCTAGCCTAGCCTATTTCCACCCCTATTTGTGATAATGGAGGAGAGAAAACATTTCATTTTTATTTTTTTAATTAATAAAAAAATGATGATTAGTTATGTGTAGAAGTACATGTTATATATGTGTCTATATAAGATTTTTTCGAGAAAGAGTTATATTTTTCTGATTTTTGTTTTGTTTTTGTGTATAAATATTGGTTGTTGTGTTGCTTTTACAGTTATTATTTAATCTAGACACTTGTCACTAATTGACTGGCTGAAAGAAATATTTGAAAAAATAACTCTCAAAGATGCAATTCTCTCAAGATGGCATGAGTTTCCTTTCTTTTTCTTTGTTTTAACTATTTTATTTATTATTACTGTTAGTTAATGATAGTAGATGAGATTAGGGTTAATATTATGATGGGCCTTGGGCCAAGTTCTTCTTTTCTAGACTTTTTTTTTCACCACCGATATAATCCGGTTAGGGGGTCACTTCTAGCATCAAGTGGTTCCAACCCCCTCCCGATCGCAGTTGCGAGGAATCGAATCGTGGTCCTCCCTACCAAGTCCAGCGCCAATCACCACTAGACCAACTAACGATTGGTTTATTTTCTACACTTTTACACCTTCACATTTCTCATTATACCTCTTAGACCTTATTAACTATTTTCTCTCTACTTAGTTAATTATTTTTTTGTTAATTAAGTTAGTTTTAGATTAATTAAATTAATTTATTTAGTTTTGGTTAATTTTATTAGATTAATTAGTTTTATTTCATTAGGTTATTCTATTAAAATAAAATAAAAACACCAAAAATATATCTTGAGTTCTTGTACACATCTTTTAGGTTCCCCGATTAATTTGACATTGTCACACCATTTGTAAATAAACCTATACCTTGTACATAAATCACTAAATATTAATCAAAAAGACAAAAATATCATTTCACGCCTTAAAATCCACACCATGCATCAAACTATCATTTTTCGCTCCATATTATAATCAAACCAATCTTTTTGCCCCGTGCGCCAATTATTCAATTCCCCTTTTGCCCTTGTGCACTAATCTAATTTTATCCAAGACAAATAATTTTCAAAAACTAAAATCAACCAACAAAACTTTGCGGTGACTCTGACTTTCTTATCCTTTGATGAGAGTACATAGGCACAATGTTGCGAAACCAAGGCGAGTCCCCTAACCTAAAACTAACTATTTTCCCATTTTATCCTTTTGTAAATACTAAGTAAATAAAAAACGAGTAAAAAAATTAACATGCAAACAAAATATAGCAAACACCTTAATCTTAAATCTAGAGAAGGTTCCTGTTAAGTACAACGGAGGTGAGGGAACACCTTCCCCTCACTTAACCGAATCTGAACTCTTATTCGGCTGTGATGACCGTCTTATCCTTTCCATTAGGGTTTTATCATTATTTCAACTATTCTTTAGGAATGAATAAAATATGGTTGCAAATTCATTAGTTTTTCTAGCCGCTCCAACTGGAGACTTCACTAGGGATTTCTTACCTAAAGAGAGTCTAGTCTACCCTCTAGTTTTAGGGTTGTGTGGTTTTTTGCATGTTTTTTATTTCTTGCGTTTTTGTTTATTTTTCTTGCTTTAATTATTTATTTTAAGCTCTAACCCGAGCTTAGAGAAAAACCATAAGCTTATAATTATAATCATGTCATATTAATAGGGGGTATCCACCTCATTGATTGGTACGAAAACTCCATTCAGATGAGATCATTTCAGACTCGTCTTCATGGTGGAGGCTCGCCCCTCGTTTTGTTGATAATATGGAATGATCCATGACTCTAGGAACCTTTATCTAGAATCTGTTTCACCTATGGTGACCTTATGTTATCAATTCACAAGGGTCGGTACTAAGGTCCCACCTAGATGAGGCTTATCTCGAAGGGTCGACTTGGTATGGCCACCCCCTAATCATGTTGAAATTTTGGGTATAGTTTATGACTCTAGAAGGTTTATTATACTCAAAAAGAATTCAAAGCATGTCTAAAGAGGCTATGAAGGAACTCAAGAAAGTAAAAAATATGAGAGAGGAGGTCAACCAGTTGAAGACTCAAATGAACTTGGTCCTACAAGTCCTATTGAGGAGAGAAGGAAACCTTTCTTCATACCAGATGCAAGCCTACCTAGCGTCTCTATCCCATAACCATGGGTGATTCCCCCACACCAACAGTAACAACTACCCTATCAGCATAATAGGTATGCCCAGTAGAAGAAAAGACAAAGGTCACCCCTTGCTTTGACCAGTGCAAGAGCATCAAGAAGTTATCTTAAAGTCAGTGGATCAACAAAGAACATGATACCTAGGATCATTAGGCTTTTATCATTTCTAATTGTAATTTATTTGTTGATAAGTTTTATCTGTTGTAAATTTGTACCTTTTGATTAGTAATTTCAATAAAATAAGCACACATGTTTTTTAAATTAATCCATTCGTATTCACTCTTTCGTTTACCATCACTTTCAATATCCATAAGTATCAACTCTTTTTCCATTTCTCTTTTCACCTCTTAACAAACTTGGGAGGAGAATGATGTAAACAAACTAACCGAATTTGTTGACGTACTCTTTTACTGGTAAGACCTGGCAGACTATTTAAGGCATAGTTTCACTTCCTAAACACTAGATAAATAAGGAGATAATCTATAGTCAACCCCTTCAAGCCTAAAGTCGGTGTTCTTTCTATTTATAAAAAAGCTTAATCTTAACCAGAGGAAGGGTAGCTTTCAATTAATTCGACGAAGCATCCTAGTGCAAGAAAATCAGTTCATATAATCATCCCATTAATAGGTTTAAGCATATCCTCTTCTCCGCACACATCATCCATCACCAAGGAATCAGTGAAAAAGATAAATCTCACATATTTAACATGGAAGTCACAATCTTTCTGAACTAAAAATAAAAATCTCACAAGAATTATGCCAAAAAAAGAGAGAGCCCGCTAAGTAAAAAAAAAGGAAGTAGAAAAACCTAACAAAAAAAGTTGACTTAGGAAAAAGTAAGGGTATCCAAATGGACCGCAAATTCAAAAGAATTGGTCCATGCAATAGTAGGGATTAAAAGCGGGAAAAAAAAGAATAAGAAAAATGGAAACAAACTTGTGACTACCATCCCAAGAATTTCATCAGTACTTTAACCATTATATCTCTTTCATCATCACCAAAATTCTCTTGCAGACTGAATGCATCTATAGATTTAATTAGATTTAGGAAATGGATAGCCTGTAGCGGTAGAAATGTTGAGACAAAGCCCTTAGATTAACTTGACTCGCACAGATCAAAATAAAAATTGTCACCGCACTTTATTGTTTCCAAAGCAATGGGAAAAGAGAGAATAACCCAAAAAGAAAGGGGGAGAGAATCCAGGTAAGGGGGTTAGTTATGCAAAGGGAAGGTATTAGCACCCTAAAAATCTATGGTACTCCACAATAACCTCTTTGTAAATTTGTGTATTTTGGCCATAAAAGTTGTATACAAAAATAGATTGTGGGGATGAGAAAAGAAGTATATATTTTTTACAATTTTTGCACCCACCGCGGTTGTGAACCTTTAGTGCCTGCGTACCACCTTCCGTGCAAAAAGAGATCAGGGTACTCGTAGTTCACCTTTTAAAAAAATTTAAAACACAAGTGTGTTGGTTAATTTTAAGCGACGAGACATCATCGTCTTATCCGAGTGGAAGAACATACTTACTACCCAAGATTATGAGAAAGGAGAATTTGCGTCATCTCAAAGTGAAGGATATAGCTTGGATTTTAAAATCAACAAAGCCTCACTCAACACCCAAGTGGAAATATCTCACTTCACTACATATCGTAGAAGTATAATATCTCGCATCACTACAAGGATTGACTAGAGTCTAATCTTTTTGAGAAAATTTTAAGGATAAAAGTAAAAATGAAAAAAATTGTTTGAATGAGATTGATTGACTTTTAGTCTTCTCACAAAAATATCAAAGTATTATTAAGTTGATTAAAGTTTGATTAAGAAAATGTTTTTGAAAATGCATGGACATAAGTCCAAGATTATTGCGAAAGACGTTCAAGTTTGAAAACAAGAAGAGTTTTGAAAAGGAGGGAGAATATTTTTGAAATTAAAGAAGATGGGAGGAGATGAAGGGACTATCCTAAAGAATAAGGTAAAAGCTAGGGAAAAGAATCGTCTAACCAACAAGAAGCCAACACTTGACACAATGAGTCAATGTAGAATTCTCATCTTTTGGATTCGAAACCAAGAAAGCAAGGAAACTAAACCACTTAAGAAAACCAAGCTTCAATTTGCATTAGGTCTTCACAAAAATTAGGTAGAGTAACGGCTGTATACAGATGAATTCTTGATCACTGAAAAAGCATGTAATCATAATAACTTGCACACAAAGCAAACAGACAACCAAATGTCTTGGGGTAAACCCCAAGAACTCCAGACAAAATAACAGTTGAGGTCACCAGGTATCAAGATAGGTCAAGGTCTCTAATCCTAAGTCCAAGAAGTCCATCACTCCATAATGCAAAGGATAATAACCAAGTAATATGAGTAACATTGAATTTTTTTATGGTTCAAGTTGATTATTAGGTATCTTCAAAAATAAAAAAGAAAATGAGAAGCTCAAAAGAGCAAAATAAAATGACATGAAAATAAATGCCCAAGTGAGCAAAGATGAAAATAGCATGAAATGTAAATGTTAAAATAAATGTGCTTAAAGTAAAGGCATAAAGTAAAAGCACAAAATAAAGTCAATTGTTAGAGATTAGAGGTTAGTTGATTGACCATCTTGAAACTTGCATTTGAAACTCATTATAGGATTGATAAAACCAAAGCCTCTCAAAAAGAGTTTTATTTTCTTTTTGTCAAGTATATCATTCATTAAAAATTCTCAAGGCAACCAAAAATGATCAATGATGTTTACGTGATTCACTTTGACCAAAGCTTATGAAGATTCATTAGAGGATTGATAAGATCAAAGCCTCCTAACAATGAATCTCAAGGTTATTGGATCAAAGGATTCAAATTAACATACTTGGGCTTACAAACATGGGTTTGGGCCACGAATGATCATTTCTTGAATCGGGACAAAATTTAGCGCTATGTTAAGCAATCGTAAGTGGACTTATATAGAAGTCGCACCTATTTTGAGGTCGGTCAATAGTAATTTATGTGTCATATGTTTAGAGAGATGATATGTATATCATCCTCTAACAACATGTGACACAATAAGAAGAGGATAAGATGAAGAGAGATGGGATAAGAATCAAACCACATTTGAACCAAATAATTAATCAAGTTATCATTAAAATCAATCATCCATTTTGGAGGAGTTAAACTCAACACCCAAGATCCAATGATGTTAATGAAGCTCATGATCAGAATCTCATAGTTCAAGACCAGCCAGAATATATACAAAAAATAAAATTGTATTTAAAAAATAAATAAAAGGTTTTAAAAAATGGTTTTAAATGAAAATAAAAGGAAAAAATAGAAACTATATTCAAAACGATCAAGAAAAATTCAATGAGACCATAGAAAAATAAGAAATAAGCTCAAATATTTTTATAAAAATTTTGGTAATTTTTTAAAGT
This sequence comes from Vicia faba, assembly GCA_948472305.1. Lineage (NCBI taxonomy): Eukaryota > Viridiplantae > Streptophyta > Magnoliopsida > Fabales > Fabaceae > Vicia > Vicia faba. The sequence continues at coordinate 985,947,008 of OX451740.1, read as the reverse complement.
CAGAAACTATTTTTAAACTAATTAAAACTACTCAAATAAGTAGAAAAAAGATCAAAAATAGTAAAAGTCAGAATAAAATTCTAAGAAAATTCTAAAAATAAGAAATAATGAAAATGATATTGAAGAATTTTTCAGAATTTAAAAATGCCAAAAAGTATTTTTAAGCAATTAAAAACAAGTCAAAAGAAAGAAAATATCATAAAAAATATCAAATCTGAAAATAAAATTTTGAAAAAATAAAAATCAAAAAGAGAATATTTGAAAATATTTTTGTGAATTTTTCATGATTTTTGAGTCAGAAATGAATTTTCTATGATTTTTTGAAGTTTAAAACAATTAAAAAATAAAAATCAGAAATAAAAATAAAGTCAAAAATATATGGATCATTGGATGAAAGTCAAAACGCGTTAGTAAGCTAATCCAATGGATTAGACGCGCTGTGCATATCACGGTCTTTAACGAATAAAGCATATAATCAATTATTTAAATCAAATTTTGAAAGAAAAAAACAAACGACACGTTATCATTGGTTGAGATATGAAACGTTGGTCATCTTTAACCTCCAGCCACACGGATTTACAGGTCTCTCAAATGGAAATATTAGACCTTGAGACCGATACCATTCGCTTTGTCTCTTCAAGACTATTCCAATGGTACCCTCGTGAAAAATTTATGTAAGGTGTAGCTCATTTGTTTTGGAAGGAAATATTTGAAAAGGGAGTTGAAAATTCATGGCCAAAACTCACTTTCAGTTGAAAATAAATGTTGCGACTAGAATCAGAATGATGAGAGCTTCATTACAGTATCAAAGTTTGAGAGAATTGGTGAAGGAATCTACCTATTGAAGTTCAAATTCAAAGCTCTGAAACTTGACTTGGCTAGCACGATTTAGGAAGTTTTAGAGCTTGGTTATTCTTCTGTTAGCTTCAATGAAGTTCAAGGATGAAGAATTGACAAAGAAAATGGATTGAGGAAAGCTAGAAAAACGAATTCAAAATTGCAGAAAAGTAGCTTCAAGAGAAAGTTTGTCAGGGTGATTCTGGATCTCTAAGCTTTTCAAAATGAATGAGGTATGGTCCTCTATTTATAGGGAAATAAGTGGGATGCTCAAGCGTGTGAAATGATGAGATTTAGAGGGAATTCGTGTGAACCTGATACATGAGGAATGTGTGATCCGTTTAGCATCAAAATTCACTTAATCCTTGCGTTTCAAGGCTCTAATCCACTTTGGCAAGTTGGTTAAACAAGTTTAGACCAAAAACGCGTGCTAATTTGATGTTTAGAAGCCACAACATGAATTTCAAATTCTATCTTGAAGTGAAACTTCAGTTCTAAGGTACCATTTTTGAATCAATGGCATTCACAGCTCAAGGAGTCTTAGGGCATAAATCTTGAAGCTTTAGAAAGATGAGATCAAAAGCTTTATAATATGAAAATAATGGTAATTGATGGATGTTTGAGATAAGAGTTGTGATGAGTCAAAGTTGAGAAAAAGATGTTGACTTTTATACTTAGAAAAATTTCAAGTTTTCTCTTCAAAAATGACTTCTAATGTTTTGATCTCAAACAAGACTCTCCTCAAAAGTTGAGCTTTGATCATTGATGCTAGCTTGAAATAGACTTCTTAAAGAGAATTTCAAAACTTGAATCACTCAAAAATACCACGTATTGAAAAAGTTATGGTCTTGCAAAATTGGTGAAAATTCATGAGATGACCTATAATATTTTGCATCCTTAGAACATCTTCCATCCATTTTCAAGCTTTGCACATAAAACAAGATTTGAAGTTCACATCCTTAGGATTATTATGGAAAAATAATGGGCTCAAAAAGATAAAAATTTACCAAGTTATGATCTTTTGAAGTCACATAAGGGGATTTGATGGCCTATCTAGAGGACTTGTAATCTTTCTTCATCATTAGGTATCTTCCACACAAAATTTTCTTGAAACTTTTGAAGTGATTTGTTGATAAATATTTTAAGAGAAGCATGTTTTTGGAATAACTCAAAAATACCAAAAGATGAGCAAGATATAGCCTTTAGAAGTTCAAAACCCTAGTTCCTAGAGCAACAAAATGCCTTGGAAAGCCTTTTCAATTTTGACAAACCTCCTTGCACAAATACTTTTGTCATGTAAATATAAGTTCTTGAAGATGATAATGAGAAACCATGTCAACCATAACCACTTCCAAATATTTAGAATTGAAGGAGATATGAACTTGTGATCAAGAAATCAAAGACTTGTCAAATTAGGCCAAACTTCTTCAATCAATCCTTACATATTTGAACTATCTTTGACAACTTGAGGCATGATGAACCATAATAGACTCTGTCATGATGTTACTTCAAGACATCTTAAATGATGAGGCTTGAATCTCAATGAAGCTTTGTTGAAGAAGGCATGGAAAAAAACTTATGAACCTATAGATCAACCTGATGAAATGTGTTGTGCTTTTATTTATAATATCATCAATTAGGGTAAACATTAATTGTATTTATTATTTAAATGTTAATCAATATAAAACATAGATGATCACAAAATACAAGTCAAGGTGCTTAGTGATTCCCCATGAGCAAAGCTAAAGATAAGGAGAAGAACCAAACACTAGTGTGATCTTGTTGTGATTGAGTTGATATGAGATGATAAAGGGATCTCAGGGACAAAAACCGGGGTACAATAACTGCCCTTATTTAAGTGTCTTATATCCGGAGATACGAAGGTTTAAATCTTCATGTCGACGCGATTTAAGATACTTAAATTTAAAACAAACCCTATTTTTTGCCCTAAGATGCCATGCAATGTTTATGATTGTGCATGAAAATAATTAGATCCAAGGGTCATACAATACTCCACTGAGGATATAGAAAATAAAATATCAAAAGAAAATTAGACCATGAAAATAAATCACTGGTAAATAGAAGACTTAACTCTATTGGGGTAAAGCCCAAAGAGGAGATAAGGCGTTATCAACTCAAAGATTGAGGATAGAAAGTAAAGGATAACTGTGATCGACAGATGACTTCAAACTATCCACTCACTAAGGAGATAGAAAAAAAAGTAACGTCGATCTACCGGGGAAAGAAATGGTAAGATAATAACGGTAAATATCAATATTAGGGTAAGTAATAAATGATTAGCACTAGTATTCACGACTGGAAACAAATGAACTTCTTCAGAGTAATAGAATCTCAACAATGAACTATCTCCTATAATGACGAGACTACCATTCATCAGAAAAAGATCTCAACAATGAACTACCTCCCATAATGACGTGGATACCATTCATTAGAGTAAAAAATCTTAACAACAAACTACCTTCCATAATGACAAGACTACCATTCATTGGAGTAACAAATCTCAACAACGAACTACCTCCCATAATGACGAGGCTACCATTCATTGGAGTAAAAAATATCAACAACGAACTACGTTCCATAATGAAAAGGCTACCATTAATTAGAGTAACAAATCTCAAAAACGAACTACCTCCCATAATGACGAGGCTATCATTCATTGGAGTAACAAATCTCAACAATGAATTACCTCCCATAATGACGAGGCTACCATTCATTGGATTAACAAATCTCAACAACGAACTACCTCCCATAATGACGAGGCTACCATTCATTGGAGTAACAAATCTCAACAACTAACTACCTCCCATAATGACAAGGCTACCATTCATTGGAGTAACAAATTTGAATCTTCTCTAGGAACTGGCAGACTTACTGGGGAAGTACAAGTTGCTCAAATAAAGAGACCTGCCACTTGTTGTTACGAGAAGGAATTGCAATAATGATTTCATGGGAAACAAATATTACTTCCTGGGGAAAATTCAATATATTCCTGCTGAGGAACTAAAGTATTCACCTGTAAAATAAATGCACATTCTCAAATCAGGGCTCAAAGCCCGCATAAATCAAAATAATGATGTTGCCAGGGACCATAAATTCAAACCAGAAATAACCAGAATGAAATAACCAACCAAAATAACACCTCATGAGAAATAAACTCAAGAGGAAACCACTTTCTATCCAGACAAAGAGTTGTATAAGAAGACTGAAGCGAAAATCTTCCACGAGGGATAACTCAATGGGGAAATTAAAAGAATATACACTTTCTGCCTAAGGTTGACATTCTATTAGAGAGAAAATAACATAATTATGCAAAATAGGGTCATATGCCAACAAAATAAATAAATGCAAATGAGAAATTATTTGCTAAACTTAATTATGCATGATGTATGTATGAATGTATGAATGTTATCATGTATATGTTGACAAAACATGCATATAACACTGGGGATAACCAGACAAAACCAACTTGGGTAAAGTCAATACTCGCCTAAATTACATCCAAGATGAGAATTTCATAAGAAAGTAAGCACCAACTGAGGAAATTGATTCCTATTTCGCGGCTTAACTTCACTGGGAAGGAACATAACCCGAAAATAATCAATTCATAACAATAAATCAGTACAGATACAGGGATATAACATCCTCCTCCAGGCTTCACTGAGGAATATCACACAGACTTCAATGGGGAAAACAAATGTTTCTAGGTCTATATTTCTACTAGGGATTGCAATACTGATCCCGATAGGGTAGATGAAAACCATATCGTCGAGATATCAACTGAAGATTTCATACTAACTTCATTGGGGAAGGCAACACTACATAGTTAAGGGGAACCTAAGATACATTTTTCAATACTGAGAGTGATGATTACATCCACTTCTTTGGGGAGAAATTATGAAACTTCATGGGGGTAGCAATTTTCAGAGAGAACCGTTATCTCGACTTTTCTTGGAGATTTAAGAAGTCAAACAATACAGCAAGAAATCAAAATTATGGGGATTTTAAATCAAACCCAACGCTTGGCGGGAGACAACCCAAAAAGTTGACAATTGTTTCAACACTTCTTAGAGAAGATATTGCCCTTGTCTGGTTACCTAGGAAACAAATAAAAACCATAGTGCTAACACTGCAAAGGGAGATGTTTTGCAAATGATTCCATCTCAGCACACAAAGGGTAAGAGACTTTCGTCACGTGAGTGAAGACCTTATTGGGGAATCTGGGATAGAGACTTCATACCATGCAAATCTAAAATTAAAATGAACCAAGACCTGATTGGGGAAAACAAGATCACAAACCCAACACCACACCATACATCAATTGGTATCATCTTCAATTATCTGAGAAGAACAAGAATATCATACTCATACCAGCAAAAGTGACCTGGGAGAGCCTTCCTGGGGAATTCATACTTCTAAAATTTCAGAGTTCGTCCATCCTTGGAGTCACTATTTTTGTTCTCCTTGAGTCACAAAATCTAAAGCAAGAAGTAATTTGAAAATTCTTTTCAAAAACAATTTTGTTATTTAATCTGTTTGCTTTGAAAATTACTATCAATAATAAATGAAGTCTTTGTAAGCTGAATAAAAGATCAGACTTTATTAATAGAATGGTAGTCTGCAAATGGTGAGGCTCCATATATGATTACAAAGTTTGGAAAATGGTAATATATTAGAAAATATACATTGAAATACAATGACCACTATTCTCCCTAACAACTTTGAATTCCTAAGCAGCGACTTCGATTAAAGAGTGGTGAGGATCCAAGAAGATTGTTGCTTCAATGATCAAGTCTTGTCTGACGCAATTAATTGCCAAGAAATCCCTAACTTTTGCCTAGATTGCCCTTGCGGGTTTTCAACCTAGCAGGAGAATTTATTCTGTTTATGTCTCTAATTTTTTCCTAGACCGCCCTTGCGGGTTTTCAGCCTACCGAGACGCTCCTTTTTGCCTAAGCCGCCCTTTCGGGTTTTCAACTTAGCAAGTTGTTCTTTTATTTCTTTAAGCGAAGTATTTCTTGACTGCATCAGCATTCACAGGACGTGGGAACTCCTCGCCATCCATAGTTTCAAGAATCAATGCACCGCTAGAGAAGGCTTTCTTGACAACATATGGGCCTTCAAAATTGGGAGTCCACTTGCCCCTAGAATCAACGTTAAAATACATGGTCTTCCTGAGCACGAGGTCGCCTTCACTGAATTCTGAGGTTTGACCTTCTTATCAAAAGCTTTATTCATTCTATTTTGGTATAACTGACCATGACACAAAGCCGTCATTCTCTTCTCTTCAATCAAATTCAAATGGTCAAACCTGTTCTAGACCCATTCAGCCTCTAACAACTTGGTTTCCATTATCACACTGTTGTACCCCAAACTTTTCCCTCTCTTTTCTCAAGAAATTTATCACCAACTATCTTTCTTTCTCTTTGGTCAAATTAAAGATCAATTCCCGAAATAGGACGGGTCAACTATCTTTATCACCAATGGTATGAACTCCTGAAATAGGACGGGTTTACCAACGAACTAATTGTAGATCAATTCTCGAAACAGGACGAGGTGACTATCTACGTAAGCAGATTGAAGATTAACTCCCAAAACAGGACGGGGAAACTATATTTCTTTCTCTTTAGTCAAATTAAAGATCAATTCCCGAAACAGAACGTGGTAAATTTCTTTATCACCAATGGTATGAACTCCCGAAACAGGATGACTTTACCAGCAAACTAATTGTAGATTAATTCTCGAAACAAGACGGAGCAACTATTACGTGAACAGATTGAAGATTAACTCCTAAAATAGGACGGGGAAACTATCTTTCTTTCTCTTTGGTCAAATTAAAGATGAATTTCCGAAACGGGACGTGGCGACTATCTTTATCACCAATGGTATGAACTCCCGAAAAAGAACGACTTTACCAACAAACTGATTGTAGATCAATTCCGGAAACAGGACGGGGCGACTCTCTACGTGAACAGGTTAAAGATCAATTCCTGAAACAAGACGGGGAAACTATCTTTCTTTCTCTTTGGTCAGATTAAAGATAAATTCCCGAAACAGGACAAGGTGAATATCTTTATCACCAATGGTATGAACTCCCGAAGCAGGACGGGTTTACCAGCAAACTAATTATAGATCAATTATCGAAACAGGAAGTGGTGACTATCTACGTGAACAGATTGAAGATTAACTCCCGAAACAGGACGGGGAAAATATCTTTATTTCTCTTTGGTCAGATTAAAGATCAATTCCTGAAACAGGACGGGGCGACTATCTTTATCACCAATGGTATGAACTCCCGAAATAGGATGTGTTTACCAGCAAACTAAATGTAAATCAATTCTCGAAATAGGACTGGGAGACTATCTACATGAAAAGATTGAAGATTAACTCCGGAAACAGGACGAGGAAACTATCTTTATTTCTCTTTGGTCAGATTAAAGATCAATTCCTGAAACAGGACGGGGAGACTATCTTTATCACCAATGGTATGAACTCCCGAAACAGGATAGGTTTACCAGCAAACTAGTTGTAGATAAATTCCCGAAACAGGACAAGGCGACTATCTACATGAACAGATTGAAGATTAACTCCCTAAACAGGACGGGGAAGCTATCTTTATTTCTCTTTAGTCAGATTAAAGATCAATTCCTGAAACAGGATGGGGTGACTATCTTCATCACCAATGGTATGAACTCCTGAAACAGGACGAGTTTACCAATAAACTGACTATAGATCAAATTCCCGAAACAGGACGGGGCGACTATCTTCATGACAAGCAGCTATTCAAACAACTTTCATAGAGGTTCATTTTGGAAAGCACTCCTAAGATACAGTCGAGCGCATACTCACTTTGATACTTCTATCAATAATTACCTATGGATGGCATCTATAAGCCCATCTCTGACAACTCTCCATCATCTCTCCAAATGGCATATTTAATCCCATTTACGATATAATCAACAAACAATTCTATTTCATGCACGAACGAGTGCAAATTTCTAGGCACTTAAGTGTTCATTCACCTTCCACCTTCAAGTCACGAATGGCGGACCCGCCAATTTAACTCTTCAGGTTTAAGAAGATTGAACAGGGGCAGTTGTTGTACCCAAAACTTTTCCCTCTCTTTTCTTAAGACATTTATCACAAAAAATCTTCAATGACTCAAGCTTGGACAAGTGTTAACTAGGTCAGACCATCTCCTAAGCGCTAAGGTCACAAATTAGGGTTTCGAATGAAGTTGACTGATCATTGACTTTTGACCTAATACATGACCTAATGGATTGAAGCATAATCTCAAGGGCTCAAACATGACACGTTGACCTAATTTCATGGCTCGAATCATTTTTCAGGATCAAAAGTTTGATGGTTGAAATTTGGATCAACTCACGAAAAGTCAACCCATACACAAAAAGTCAAACTTTGACTCTTTGATTAACATTGAATTTTAAAAAAAATCAAAATTCATCAAGACATTCAAAAAAATGAAGCTTGATCATCAAGAAATCAAGAAAGTCAAAAGTCAATGAAAAAAGTCAAACTTTTCAAGACTTAGAAATTTTTCTAAGTGTTTTGTACATGATAAATTTATTACTTCATGGCATTTTTTCACCATGGTGCAAGATGATTCAAAGGAAACTTTCAACATGAAAGTTGTATATCTTGATGAATTCTACAACTTTTTATTAGAGGGTTGATGTCCAAAAAATGCTTAGATTTGAAGATATGAGTCCATGAAGTCATAACATTTTTATCTAACACTTAGAGAAATTTTTAACAGGTTTTGGTCAGTTTTTATCTCAACTTCTTGGCCAATTTTCATCAAGTTCCAATTTGATTTAGCAAAAGTGGAAAACATAAAGGTTGTAGATGATGTCTCAAGCTTTCCAAAACCTTCAAGAGCATAAATTTATCATACTTGAGTTAGGAGATTCAAAGGCAGGAAGTTGTGTGTGATACGGCGGGAGAACTGACTTGATGTTTTACGTTTCGATCGCACTTGTGCGGTTAGCAAGAGTCACCACCGACTTTTCTTTTATCCAAAAGGAAAGGTAAAAAATCACAGGAAAGACCTTTCGAGATTTTCTCGGGTTCGGGGGGTAGATTATGAAAAGGGAAGGTATTAGCACCCTTTTCATCCATGGTTTTCCATGGGCTCTTAGTTACTCGTTTAGATCACTTGCTTTCATTTGATAGTGTGCTTGTGGTGTGGGCTTTGAAAGTATTTTGAAAAATCTCTTTGTAATGGTTCTCGTCTCTATAAGAACGTATACAAAGTTTTGTTTCGAAAAGTGGTTCAAAGATACGTTTATGAGTCGTGTTTCAGAAAGTGTTTTGAAAAGATGTTTTGCAATGGTTCTCGTCTCTATAAGAACGTATACAAAACGTTTTATGTTTTTTTGAAAATGTTTTGAAATGAGAGTGTAGGTGTAAAAGTTGTTGTCGTGAGCAAGCGAATAACTAAGAGCGAATCCATCTACTCGAAACGTCTTAAATTGTGTTTTTATTCCTACTTTTAATGGTGTTATCTTACCATTGATTTGGTAAGAATCCCCATCGTTGGATGTGAAGGGACAGGCGCGGGTCAATTTTACAATCATCGAAGGCAACTTGTGACACGCTTTAGCAATTTTTGTAAGGGACGAGATCGTTTTAATCGAAGGCAACATCGAGGGTCATCGAGAGACTACAATCTTTTTTATTGAAGGGTCATTGCTAGAGCGTCCCATATTCGAGGGACATGATTGTATTTCCGAGGCAACGAGCGAGGTTACCCTAGAGGTGCGCGTGTGAAAAAGTGTGTTGGTTTCAAGTTATTTTATTCTTTGATTAGGTCATCTAGCGATTGATTTTTGAATCTTGCCATACACGCCTAATTACCATACAGTATATGGAAAACAGTAAATTGCGGGAATTGAAATTCTACGCTATTACAAAATGTTCGGGAATGGGGGTACAATTTTTACAAACGGGGATGAATCAAATGAGATAGGAAGGTCCAAATATCAAACAATACAACCAAATCGAATTTTGTGCGATTTAATTAAAGCTATGATAATTCATAAAAATAAAATTAGCAAAATATGGAAATGAAATGTTAAGTATTTACTTGAAAAGAGAAAAGAAAAACCTATTCTAAAAAATAAAATAATTGATTAAATTAAGTCTTTATTATTATTTTTGTATTTTATTAATTATGTAAAATCTAAAGAAAACAAATAAACTAAATTATTATTTTTTTTTGGGTGTTTTATTAAGTCAAATAAATTTAAAAGCAAAATTTATTAAAGAAAGAAAATGATTAATTACAAAAAAACCTAAATCAAACTAATAAAAATAAATCAAGTTATATTAGCATTTTTGTATAACAAAAATAAAATAAGAAGAAAACCAAATAAAAAAACGTATGGGCTTAAGTGATTTTTAGAGAATGAGGCCCAAAGAGTTAAATTGCTCTTTTGCTGTAACACCAAAAAACAGGCCAAAGGGGGTATGAAACCAGCAAAACGAAAAATGGGCTTAGGGAAATACAAAACAAATGAGCCCAACCTTCTAACTCTGCTTAATTGTTGATTAAGGGACAAAAAATGAAATTAGGGTTTGGAATGTTGTGGTTCACAGCGGCTCCTCTCTCATCTTCGTTCACCTCTTGTTCATCCTTCTGAAACCTCTAAATTTCTCACTAAACGTCCCTATTTCCTTTGGCGAACGAAATCGCTCTCTCCAAATTTTGTCTCACCATGATTCGTATCTCTTTGAAAACCCTAGTTGTTGAATTCGATTTAAGCCTAAGAGGTCCAAATTGGGTTCATCTGATCTTCCCCTCCAACTCTCTGTTGCCGGAATGCCACTAATCTGGTCCTCCTAATCAAGCTCTAGTGGTTTTCTTTGAAAAAAGGGTGAGATTCTGTTCTTTCCAACTCTTACAAATTTCGTTGATTATTTTTATTATCTTGTCATGTTTTCTGTTAATTAAGCTTGCTCTTTTAAATGCATGAAAATACATGATTATGGAAGATTTGGAAAGAGAGGGAAACCATACCTGTTGAAGTTCTTTCTGTGAAATGGAAAGGGGACGGCGAGATTGAGGACGACGTTCCTTGGTGGTCGGAGCTTGCGCGAGGGGAAGAGATGAGGATGCGATCGTGATTTTTTTGGTAACTTTCTTCTGTTTTCTATGTTGAATGATGAGGATGTTGGTTATTGTTTGATGAGGCTTTGTTTGAAATTTGTTAACAGTTTTGGTGAGATTTGGGTTTTGGATAGTTGACAGGTTTTGGATTGATGATGGTTCTGTTTGGAATTTTCTACTGTATGCTGGTTACTGTGTTTTGAGTAAACATGTTTTTGGTTTGATGATATTTCCTGGTTTGTGTTTTTGGCTCTGTTTTTGTGAGTTTGAAAATGGTTAATAAGTTTTTGTTGTTTTTTTTTAATGATATTTCTAAGCTTGTTTTTGGTGAAGGCTTAGCAGGTTTGGTTACAATGTTGGTTGTTGTAGGTTTTTGTTCACAGTTTGATGAGTTTTCTTGGTTTTGTATTTGAAGCTTGAGACTCATGTTCTGTTTTTGGGAGTTAACAGGTTTTTTGTTCATAGGTTTTGGTTACAGTGTTGAGATTTGGATGCTTGGCTTGGTTCAGGTTTTGTTGTTGGTTTATGTTTTGGATCAGGTTTGGGATGTTTTTGAGGTTGCTTACTGTGTTTGAGATTTGGATGCTTGGCTTGGTTCAAGTTTTGGATATGTTACTGATTCAGGTTTTGGATATGTTACTGATTCAGGTTTTGGGAGTTTGTTTTTGGTTTACTGGTTTTTTTGATGATGTTACTCTCTCCTCAGTTTGAGACTTGTGGCTTTGAGGGTTTGACAGGTTTTTGTTGTTGGAGACTTGTTTCAAGTTTTTGAGTTTGATCTTTCTATCTTTTTTTCGCTTGAGACTCCTCTACTGTTATATTGGCACTGCTTCTGTTATATCTCTATTCCAATGGTGGGAAACCAAAGAATTTGAATATTTTGGCATATTGTTCTTATGGCCTTTTTGTTGCAGTTTTGTTTTTTAGCACATTCTGTGCAACTTGTGACAGGCAGGGCAGCAAAGCTGTGCATCCCAATAACCTAGGTGACTTCTTTCCTCTCTTCTCTCTCAATGACAATAAGAAAGAAAATTGCTTTTTGCCCTTTTTTCTAATTCTGAAAGGTTTGCATGGAAAATGATGATTTATGCCTCTTGAACAAGCTTTTGCTTATTTGACTTAGCTATTTATTTTGCCATAATGCTGCACTGCTGCCTGCTTTTATTGATGTTGTTTGCATTTTGTTTGGACAAAGCTGTTTGTTTGGCTTTTGAGGCTGCTGTTTGCGATGTTGTTTGGGCATTCTGTTTGTAGTATTTGTTTGATTCAGTTTTGCTGTTTATTTGGACAGTTTGTGGTATTTTTGTTTAGACAGTTTGCTTGCCTTTGTTTGGACAGCTTGCTTGCCTTTGTTTGGACAGCTTGTAGCATTCCTTTCTTTCTTTCTTTTTTGTGAACCAACAAGGATGACCTTCTTGTGATTTGCAAAATAGGGGAAATAAAATTATGATGAATAATGGCATTCTGATTCCATTTTTGCAAACCTTAATGATGAATACTTTTTTTTGGAAAATTTTGTGCATGCCCAAATAATTTGTACTAACCATTTCTTTTCTTTCTTTTGTTTTCATGTGAGCACAATTGGGTATGACAAAGCAAGGAAGGCAAGAACTCTATGGCGAGCATGGGAGTCTTTGGAGATAAACAAAAGAATTGGATACGACTTCAATCTTCAGATAAGCTTAGGCATAGATTAATTCTCCTAGGTCAAACAAACATTTGGATTTTCTTTGTAATTTAGAAAAATCATTCTTGTATTGTATCCAATAATTGTATCAATTCATTTTCAAATACGATAAGTTGTAAAACCTAAAGTATTTAAAAGAATAAATTGTTTTGTAACAATGTATGAAATTGGAGAAAATCTTATGAAATGTTCTGGTGTCACTTGAAATTCTTTATCAACAACAACTTGTAATTTCGCATCCTAATTGATTTTTGAAATGCCCAATCCAGATATTTGAAGTAAAATGTTCCAGTATGGTAATTTAAATTCCAAGTAATCCCAATAATTCTGTAACTGCATTTCAAACAAACACGCACTATATATTCCATTTCCTAACCAAACAAATGTTTTAAGGACGTAAATCAATCTGGTCAAATTGGATCCCACAATCATGATTGTCCTAAATAACAGTCTTAATCTCCATCTCTTGTCCCAAACAAACCATGCTCGGAGAACAAACATTGTCTTTTCAGTAAACATGAGGAAGCATGAAGACCTGTGAAAACCAATTGAATTTCTGAGAGCTCAATTTCTTCTGAGGATTGCAAAAAAAAACCTAATTGATGGTTTACTGCCACAGAAGAGAATCTGTCTGGTCAATTTCTGAACCAACTTGAATATCCGAGAAACCCTAGGGTTGTGCCTTCTATGAAAAATGGGAGGGCAAATTTTTGGGTACAACAGCTGCCCCTGTTCAACCTTGTTGAACCTGAAGAGTTAGATTGGAGATTTTTTTCGTTCGTGACTCGAAGGTAAAAGATGATTGGACACTAGAGTGCCCATAAATTTGCACTCGACAAAGGTGTAGCTTAGGGAATAGGCTTAAAGATTCCATTTGGAGAGGTGTTAGAATCTTGTTGGAGATGGGCTTGTAGATGCCATCCAAGAATGTTTATTGTAAATCAAAAGAATAAGCATCAGAATGGTGTCCGTATTTGGAACATATCTGAACTGTATCTGTACTTGAATCTGAATAAGTAACAGAATGGCTTCCGCGTCTGGAACGTATCTGAACTGTATCTTGAAATTGAAATATGAATGAGTAACAGAATGACTTCCGTGTCTGGAGCGTATCTGAACCGCATCTAAAGAATGAACCTGAATAAGTGACAAAATGGCTTCCGTGTCTGGAGCGTATCTAAACTACATCTGTACTTGAAATCTGAATAAGCGATAAAATGGTTTCCGTGTCTGGAGCATATCTGGACTGTATCTTGAAATTGAAATCTGAATGAGTGACAGAATGACTTCCGTGTCTGGAGTGTATCTGTACTGTATCGGTACTTGAATCTGAATAAGTATCAGGATGACATCCTTGTCTGGAGCGTATCTGAACTGTATTTGAATGAGAAATAGAATGGCTTCCGTGTCTGGAGCATATCTAAACTGCATCTGAAATCTGAATCTGAATGAGTATCAGGATGGCATCCGTATCTGGAGCGTATCTGTACTGTATCATGATTGCATATTGTTAAACAGTAGTTGTTAATCTTATCCTGTAAAGGGTAAAATGTTAGCTGAAGCACAAAGTTATGATGCATGAAATGCATGATGCAATATATGTACTTTATCAATGTTTATGATATATGGATGTAATGTATGCACGTGTAAGCTAATTTGCTGTATTGATGAGGAAAATAAATCCTGCTGAGGATTCCGTTGTGAGAGTAATGCCATATACTTCCTGAGGAATCTTCTTGGAGTATCCAGAGAATTTTAATGACTTCTACTGGGGATTATTGACGGGAGTCATTATTCTGCCGAGGAGCAATAAAAACTCTGTGGGGAAAAGCTTATTCCTGTTTGGAAAAAGTTCAGGAGTTTCAGTCGTCTGCCACTCTACTGGGGAGTTACCCTAGGTTGGGGAGAAACAAAAGTTAACCATTATCTGGTTGATTTTCACGCTTCAAGACAACTTGCTGGGGAATTTGGAGAAACTGGATGATTTCCAATGTGGTTTGATAGTTTGAAGTTTCGGCTCCACTGGGGATTGGTAGTTGGTAGTCTCAGCTCCGCTGGGGATCTGTAGTTCAAAGTTTTTGCTCCGCTGGGGATCTTAATGACGTGCTGTAGAGATTGCTCATGGAATAGCCTAAAGACGTTTTCCTAATCTTTCCATTTGTCAGTAATTGTTCTTTTCCACTTTGTTTATTTGTAAACAGTAATTATGTTCAAATGCATATGTTCATTAATGAATCACTGGATGTTTTTGCAAATAAAACACAAGTGTAAAGAAAAAGGCAAATAGTTTTCTGCACTTTAAAGAGATATCTTTGTATTCACTTTGAATAATTATTTTGTACAAAGGAGACAGACATCCTAGTAAGAGGATGGTGTCATAAATAAGAAAAAATTTACAAAGAAAGATAGCTATGTGTAATAATCCCATGGGGTTCCCATTCTGCTATAACCTTTGTATCTCTGAATATCTTGTATGTCTGTTGCTTCATCCTAAGATGATTGAATTGATCAGAAGCTCCGAGTTTGTCTGTGAAGAGATTGTCCTTAAAGTGATTCGACGAGACATAGTCATACGCTTTAATTTCCTAACTTTTTCCTGGACCGCCCTTTCGGGTTTTCAGTCCACCGGGAAACCCTTTTTTGCCCAAGTCGCCCTTTCAGGTTTTCAACTTTCCAGGTGTACATATTTTTTTATTTTATCCCTAATTTTTGCCCGAACCTTTTGGTTCGCTGGGATGCCCTTGTTTTGCCTAGGTGTGTCAACCTAGCGGGTCTCTTATGCGTAGTATCTTTTGACTATGTCTGTGTTCGCAGGGTGCGGCAGGTCGTCGCCGTCCATGGTGATTAAGATCATCACCCCACCAGAAAAGATGTTCTTGATTACAAATGGTCCTTCATAGGTAGGAGTCTATTTTCCCCTGGGATCACTTTGTGGCAAGATGATGCGCTTGATCACAAGATCTCCAACTTGATACACTTGGCGTCTGACTTTCTTGTTGAAAGCCTTGATCATCCGTTTTTGATACATCTGACCATGGCAAACAGCAGTGAGTCTCTTTTCGTCAATTAAGTTTAACTGATCAAGTCGGGTTTGAATCCAATCGTCTTCACTCAAACCTGCATCCTTCATGATTCTTAAAGAGGGGATCTGGACCTCAACAGGTAAAACAGCCTCCATGCCATAAAATAAAGAATAAGGTGTTGCCCCAGTTGAAGTGCGAGCCATGGTACGGTACCCGTGGAGAGCAAACGGTAGCATCTCATACCAGTCCTTGTAGGTGACTGTCATTTTTTGTATGATCTTTTTAATGTTTTTATTAGCAGCTTCGACTGCACCATTCATCTTTGGCCAATAGGGAGATGAATTGTGATGTTGAATCTTGAACTCCTTGCACAAGGCGGTGATCATAGTATTGTTAAGGTTTGTACAGTTATCAGTGATTATCTTTTCGGGGATACCGTATCGACAGATAAGGTTCTGCTTGATGAAGCGGGCAACAACAATCTTAGTAACGGATGCGAAGGAAGCTGCTTCGACCCACTTTGTGAAGTAATCAATGGCCACCAGAATGAAGCGGTGTCCATTGGAGGCTGTAGGCTTGATCTCCCCAATCATATCAATCCCCCACATAGCGAAGGGCCAAGGAGCTATTAAGACATTTAGAGGAACCGGAGGTACGTGTACCTTGTCTGCATAGATTTGACACTTATGATAGGTCCGGGAGTGTTGATAGCAGTCTGCTTCCATGGTAGACCAATAGTAGCCGTCCCGTAGAATCTTCTTCGCCATCGTATGCCCGCTAGAGTGAGTGCCAAAGGTACCTTCATGCAATTCAGCCATAATCCTTTCAGCCTCAGCCTTGTCAACACAACGGAGCAGAATAGAATCATGATTGCGTTTGTACAGGATGCCACTACTTAGGAAGAACTTAGCTGAGAATCTCCTTAAGAACTTTTTGTCATTGACTGAAGCTCCTTCAGGATATTCTTGAGCCTCGAGATACCTTTTGACTTCATGAAACCAAGGCTGGTCCACTACTTCTTCGGTATTAATCTCGTGACAGTGTGCGGGTTCGTCCATCCGTTCAATGGTGATTTGGGGAGCCTCGTTATCCTAATTAAGTTTAAACATGGATGACATTGTAGCTAGAGCTTCTGCTAGCTGATTTTCTTCTCGCGGGAAGTAATCAAAGGCAATCTGCTCGAAATGTGGTAGCAATGTCAGAACATGTTCTTTGTAAGGGATGAAGTTTGGATGCTTAGTATCCCATTCTCCTTTGATTTGACTGATGACCAAAGCTGAATCCCCAAACACAACTAAAGATTTGATTCCCAAGTTTATGGCAGCCTTGAGTCCAAAGATGCACGCTTCATACTCTGCCATGTTGTTCGTACAGTTGAAGCAAAGTCTGGCGGTGAAAGGAGTATGGCATCCTTCCGGAGATATGAGCACAGCACTGATCCGTTACCAAGCGCATTGGATGCCCCATCAAAGTACAGGGTCCATCGGGATCCTTGTTCAGGTCCGTCATATGGTCTGAAATTTCCAACATTGTCCAATGTCATGATGTCTTCGTCAGGGAAGTCAAACTTCATGGATTGATAATCTTCTACAGCTTGATGGGCCAGATGATCAGCTAGCACACTGCCCTTTATAGATTTTTGGGTAGTGTACTGTATGTCATATTCCGTTAGGATCATCTGCCATCTAGCTATCCTTCCAGATAAAGCATGCTTTTCGAAGATGTATTTGATCGGATCCATCTTAGATATCAGCAAAGTGGTATGAGTCAACATGTACTGCCTTAGCCGGCGAGCAGCCCATACCAAAGCGCAACAAGTTTTCTCGAGTAGTGAATATCTTGTTTCACAGTCGGTAAACTTTTTGCTAAGGTAATAAACGGCATGCTCTTTTCGGCCAGACTCGTCATGCTTCCCCAGTACGCACCCCATTGAATTCTCTAGGACGGTCAGATACATGATTAGTGGTCTTCCTTCGACTGGTGGCATTAAGACGGGAGGCTCTTGTAAATACTCCTTGATTTTATTGAAAGCAATTTGGCAGTCATCATTCCATCTAACTACCTGATCTTTCTTCAACAGCTTGAAGATTGGTTCACAAGTAGATGTTAGGTGAGAAATGAACCTAGCAATGTAGTTCAGGCGTCCCAAGAAACCTCTTACCTCCTTCTCAGTGCGAGGAGCAGGCATTTCTTGTATAGCTTTGACTTTGGCAGGATCAACCTCGATGCTTTTGTTGCTGACAATGAAACCTAAGAGCTTACTGGACCGGACTCCGAATGTGCACTTGTTTGGATTCAATCTGAGCTTGTATTCCTTCAATCTGACAAACATCTTTTGCAAGTGATCAAGGTGTTCTTCTTCAGTTTGTGATCGAGCTATCATGTCATCTACATAGACTTCTATCTCATGATGTATCATATCATGAAACAAAGCTACCATGGCGCGTTGATAGGTTGCCCCGGCATTCTTCAGTCCGAATGGCATCACTTTGTAGCAGAACGTACCCCATTGTGTAACAAATGTAGTTTTCTCCATGTCCTCAGGTGCCATTTTAATCTGGTTATAGCCTGAGAATCCGTCCATGAAAGAAAATACTTTGTGCTGAGTTGTGTTGTCGACCAAGATGTCGATGTGTGGAAGTGGAAAATCATCTTTAGGGCTGGCCCTGTTTAAGTCTCTATAATCCACGCACATTCTCACTTTGCTGTCCTTTTTAGGCACGGGAACAATGTTAGCAACCCATTGAGGAGAAGAAGTAACAGCCAGAAATCCAGTATTGAACTGTTTCATAACTTCTACTTTGATCTTCTCTGACATGTCAGGTCTCATGCGGCGGACTTTTTGTTTCACTGGTGGACAGTCTTCTCTAGTGGGTAGATGGTGCACCACAATGTCTGTATCGAGTCTCGGCATGTCTTCTTATGACCAGGCAAAGATCTCAACATAATCATGCAACGGCCAAATTAGGCGCTCCTTGACACTCGGCTCTAGATTGGCACCCACTCTGATTTCCTTTATGTATTCCTCAGTACCCAAGTTGATTGTATCCAATAGCTCCTCATGAGGCAGAATAGCCCTTTCCTCTTGTTGTAATAGTCTGGCCAATTCCCCTGGCACCTTACAATCTTCCTTACCTTCGTATTCGTCTTGGTAGATTAGATCTTCAGAGTCATTGAAGGCTATAGCAGTATCGTTACCCATGGGATCCGGAATGGAAGGATACCTGCATTTGTGAGTGTGGGTGTGTGTAAGGGTATAGCCATCTTAAAACAACAAAATGTAAAAGAAAGACAATGAGCACAAAAGGTTTATATATGAAAAAGCGTCCATGATTCATTGAAATGACATATGAAAATGAAATAAAAACCCTTACAAATGGACCATTGTGCCTCGGGTAAGACACAAGGTTGAAAAAGTACGAATTGTTTTTGAATTATTACAAGTCCAATAGAAATGTAAAAGATAAATTACTGCAGTATGAAAGTAATCGGAACAAAGTCTTTGGCTTCCCAGTTGCACAGTCCTCCTCCGACAGTAGGAAATATCCAGTCTTCCAAGCTGCCCTCTTCTTCACTGTCCTCTAGTGCATTAACCCCTTGGTGACTGATCTTCACAGGTGGCCCTCCGGCACGAGCGCGGCGCATGACCTTCTGAGCAGTTGAGGTGAACCCCAAGCCGAACTTGTGTGATTTGTAAGGAATGTCTGGTAGCTGTCCCCAGATTGTGGATATGCCTTCTTCCACTGCTGCCTTTGCATCCTTGAGAGAGGACATCCGAGGTGGAGGTCTTGTGATCACAGGAGTTGAGGATACCTCCTTGATCGTTGCTATTTCTGGGGAGACTTCCTTAAAATGTTGGAAAGGGGTTTCAATGAATTCGCTATCCAATTCCACATATCAGAATGAATTCAGATGACTAATCATGTACTCCTCTTCCCCATGGACAATTATGATCTTCCCTTGGACAGGGTACTTCAACATCTGATGCAAGGTGGAGGTGACCGCACCGGCATTGTCAATCCAGGGGCATCCCAACAGACAAGAGTAGGAAGGACGGATGTCCATCACATAGAATGTTAAATTGAACGTCTGAGTTCCCACCTTGATCGGGATGTCCACCTCCCCATGGACCATCCTTTTAGAGCCGTCGAATGCTCTCACAATTATGTTGCTGGGTTTTAAAGTCAGCCCCTCACAATCTAACCTATCCAGGGCTTTCTTCGGCAAGACATTTAAAGAAGATCCAGTATCAACCAAGACATGGGCTAGGGTCGCCCCCCTACACTCCACCGAGACATGTAGTGTGTCATTGTCTTTTCTCCCTTTGGAGGTTAAGTCAGCATCGGAGAAACCCGGGCCATTGTCAGCTGTCAGACTGGCCACACACTCTTGGAATTGATTCGCGGACGTCTCTTGCGGTACATGAGCCGTCTTCAGAAATTTTACCAAAGCTTTAGCATGCGCCTCAGAGCACAGCAGCAATGCTAACATAGAGATTTTGGAAGGGGTCTGCCCCAGTTGTTCTACCACATCATAATCACTCTTTTAATGATCCTCAGGATTTCTTCCATCTCCTTCTTGGATGTCTCAGGAATAACTAGTGATTGAGCCTTCGTCAGGACATGCTCCTTTTGAACGTTCTTTCCTATATTCTCAGCAATGGAAGCAGTGATAAGAATTGTATTGTCTTTGTCGGTGGGTACTCTTGCAGGTACAATTGCTAGAGTAGAGGTAATCTTCGGAATAGCCACGGGTCCAAAGACTGCTGTTGGAGGAGCAATCACTGGAGAGAAGATTCTCCCACTACGGGTAACCTTGCTTGTTCCGGCAATGTTACTAATGTCAGGATTGTCCTCTTTGGAGCTCTCTTCTTCAGCAGTCGATTCAATCTGTTTAATACCATGATAGTAGATTTCTCCACCATAGTTCCATGATACCGTCTTATCTGATTTGTATGGGGTTGGCCCAGGCATTGTTATCTTCAATGGAGTAGTCACTGGAGCAGATGTAATCCTAACGGGTTTTTTAGGAACCCTGGAAAGATTGGCGTATATGGTTATTATTGAAACTTCTGGAACTGGAATGGGTGAAACAGGAGCTTTCTCAAACAAGATTTCCTAGTTATCAATCAGTTGTTGGATACCTTTCTTCAATAGAGCGCAGTCAAATGACGAGGATAGGAAAATACGGCAATCTTTGTCACAACCTGGGAACACCCCAGCCTTTAACAAATTCAACTTGATGGTTTAGAGCGGAGTTAGCAATTCATCCACGGTGTCAACAAATAAGTCTTCCTCAACAGCACTAGCATTGTGTCCATGCCTAGGCATTGGAGCGGAGATAACATTCGGTTTCTCAGGAGCTTCAAATTCAACTTCCTTAGCGTCTATCAGGTCTTGGATCTTGTTCTTCAGAGCCGAACAATTGTCGGTGTCGTGCCCTGGACTTTCAAAATGGTACGCGCATCTGGAGTTCGGATGGTAGTTTGGAGAAGCAGTATTAGGATTCTTAGGGGCCTCTTTTAGCATAGCCAGATTCAACTTCAGAAGATGCGGTAGGACTTGAGCGAGAGTCATGTTAATCTTGGTGAATTGCCGCACTGGCCTTTCCACCCTTTGCTGATTATTTCTCGGTTGATTGTTTCTTGGTTGGTCTGATGCAGGCTTTTGAATCATAACGGCCCCTACCGTTGGTCGGCGCTCGGTTCTTCCCTGATTCCTCTGTGTATAGACAACAGACACTTCCTTCTTTCCTGTGAAGGGCTTTTTAACAGCAGCAGAGGCAGATGCGTCTTTCTGAATTTTCCCGCTTCTTATACCGGCTTCCACCCTTTCGCCAGTCATGATTAATTCGGTAAACCCAGATGTAGAACTCCCAATCAGGTGATTGAAAAATGGACCTGACAAGGTGCCAAGGAACATATCCACTAATTCTCTGTCGAATAGAGGGGGCTGGACTCTGCCTGCAAGATCCCTCCATTTTTGAGCATAGGTTTTGAAACCCTCATCTGTTCCCATAGACATACTATGTAACTGTGTCCTAGTCGGGGCCAAATCAGCATTGTACTGATAATGTTTGTAGAAAGCGGAAGCCAACTCTTCCCAATTACGGACATTGGACCCTTCTAATTGGTAGAACCAATCCAACTGAGTCCCCGATAAGCTTTCCTGGAAGAAATGCACCCACAGATTTTTGTCAGCCGTGTGGGGCTGAATCTTTCTGACATATGACCTCAGATGTAGCTTTGGGCAAGAGATACCATCATACTTGGCGAAGGTTGGGACCTTGAATTTCTTTGGGATGACAACCCCTAAGATGAGTCCTAATTCTTCAAAGTCCAAACCGGGTACTCTCTGAATTTCCATGGCATTCAAACGATCCTCTAGCTGTTTGTATTTATCATCAGCAGGAGGATATTTCTCCTTAGAGTAATCAGGCTCTTCCTCTCCTTCGGATACTGGGTCGTCGCTCACTTCCTGGGTCTCAGACCCTCAGTTATCTCCTTCACCCGACAATGTTGCAAAATCCAAGGTTCGCCTGGTATGTCCTTTAAACCTCCTTCCCATAATCACAACCCCGACTGGTTTATTCATCTTCTTCTTCTTCTCTTTGGCTAGCAAAGTCTTCAACTCCTCTTACCCTTTTGTCAGAGCCATGAGAATTTGTTGAAACTGGGCATTCTGCGCCTGAAGATCTTTCACAGTCTGTTCAACATCCATCTCACTGAAATAAACAGTAGAAGGATAAGGCGACCTGTTATGAGAAACCTGTATGATGTTATGATGAATGAATATGCAATATGCAAATGATTTCAAGTAAATTTAGAAGATTTAAATTTGTCCAAACCAAAAAGAACACACGTCATATTAAATAAAACCAAGTTTGAATATATCATGCCTCCTCGGGCTTACAAAGAAAGAAACAAAATACAGCAAAAACTCCTAAGACAAAAAGACCGAACGCATCCTTTTTGGAGCAATGTAGGTATTCAGATTTTTCTCTTCATGAAGCAGTTTGGTGAGCTCCAGAACCTTCTTCTCACTGGCGTAGTACTGGGTTTCAAAGGTGTCTCGCTCTTCCTTCAACTGAATCCAGGCTTTCTGCAGGTCTTCGAGAGAGGTAGGCATGTCAGGATGAAGAACGGTGTACGGGACGTCTCCTTCAATAACAGGCTCAATGATGATAGGAAGGATGAAAGGGTAAGGCATTAAGAGACTCTGGGAACGAGCCCGTACCCACTTAATGTAAGGCTCGAGAGGGATAGAGTTTTTATGTCCCAAAGCCCTACTGTCCACTTTGTTCACCATTCCCTAAGCACGTGTAAACCTTCGGCGGTAACCTTGGTCTTCTTTGTCGTAGTCGAAAACCAAACCCTGGACGAGCATCTCATGACGGCCGTCTCTTCGTGCATACCCAAACTGTCGAAGAGCTAAACATGGTTTGTAGGTGATACCTCCCCTAATACCAAGCAGAGGTACATTAGGGAACTCCCCACAACGGTCAATGATAGAGATATCTTTCAAAGATCTTGAGCACCAACGGATATCAGAGTGAGTGAGAGACATCATCCTTTGAGAACAAGTTAATCTTTGCTCGTTCTTCAATGCTGACTGAGGCAAGTGTGAAGTGAACCAATTAGCGAGTAGAGGGATACAACACAAAAGGGTACCTTTTTTCTTAATGGTACGGGTATGAAGGCAATGCAAGATGTCTCCTAGCAAGGTGGGTATAGGGTTGCAAGAGAGAAAGACTTTGATGGCATTAACATCTATGAATTGGTTCGAATTAGGAAACAGAACCAAACCATAAATGAGGAGAGCTAGCACATCTTCGAAGGCTTGGAAATCCATGTCATCCCAGAATGAACGAGCTTTTTCCAACAGAAACTTAGCTAAAAAACCTTTAACCCCACTTCTTGTCTCCCAATTGTCTATGACTTCGGCCCTCTTCACATGTAAAGCTTCGGTGATGACTTCAGGTTTTGGAATCCCTTCTAGACCGGTGAACGGTATCTGATTAAGCACGGGCACCCCTAAGAGTAGAGAGAACTCTTCCAATGTAGGTACCAATTGATAGTCTGGGAAAGTGAAACAATGATGTACGGGATCAAAGAATTGGAATAGTACACACATCATCTCTTCTTGGAAGTTGGATGTAGCCAAACTGAGAAGTCGACCATACTTCTTGGTAAAAGGAGAATCCCCGGGCACTCTTGAGGCTAGCTCTTGAAGTTGAGGATGTGCTTTTACAAAGCTGATTCGAATGGTGTTTCTTCGGAGAGAATTCATATCCTACAAAACAAAAACAAAGATAAATTTCTAAATCCTTGAAATGGTTAGTGAGCATGCATATGATGTTGATGATGTTTATGATGTTTATGTACAAGCAAACATATACACACATAACAAACAGATCCCTATGTTTCAAGCTTGCATGAGTTTGTAGGTAAGTACCCTCTTGAAGTTTTAGTTGGCTCAACCTGTCCTAGAAATAATGACCGAGTTCTAAAGGATCTCAATATCACCGACCTTTCTCTTAGGCATTGTCTCAGCACAACAATATTTTCTTGCGGCCGAGATATCCCAAAAGTCTAGCCTCAATGAGTGTAGTATCGAGTGTCAACCAATTTTCATCTTTACACCGAAACTGGTTACCTCACTACGTCCTAATAGCCAAGTTTGTTCAATTAGGGTTCTAAGGTTAATTAGTGCTTCGTGATGCCACTCAGCGGCCCCGTATTCTCCTTGATTCACCACGAGGGATACCGGTACCCACAAATGCGTCACACTAACATAGCCATTGTCTCAACCATATCGGTCTACGTCGTACAGTCTCCACAATCTATTGCTATTTACGTAAAAAGGTGCCCCAAATCCGGGTGGAGGATTAAAGCAAGCCCAATACAAAGAACTGAATATAAAGCACACAAATCAAATAATGAAAGCAAGTAAAAGTGATCTATCCCTAAGGTAACCCCGCTATTTTTATTACTCCCCAGCAGAGTCGCCAGTTCTGTGATATGGCGGGAGAATTGAATTGATGTTTTGCGTTTCGATCGCACTTGTGCGGTTAGCAAGAGTCGCCACCGACTTTTATTTTATCCAAAAGGAAAGGTAAAAAAGCACAGGAAAGACCTTTCGAGATTTTCTCGGGTTCGGGGGGTAGATTATGAAAAGGGAAGGTATTAGCACCCATTTCATCCATGGTTTTCCATGGGCTATTAGTTACTCGTTTAGATCACTTGCTTTCATTTGATAGTGTGCTTGTGGTGTGGGCTTTGAAAGTATTTTGAAAAATCTCTTTGTAATGGTTCTCGTCTCTATAAGAACGTATACAAAGTTTTGTTTCGAAAAGTGGTTCAAAGATACGTTTGTGAATCGTGTTTCGGAAAGTGTTTTGAAAAGATGTTTTGTAATGGTTCTCATCTCTATAAGAACGTATACAAAATGTTTTATCTTTTTTTGAAAATGTTTTGAAATCAGAGTTAGGTGTAAAAGTTGTTGTCGTGAGCAAGCGAATAACTAAGAGCAAATCTATCTACTCGAATGGTCTTAAATTGTGTTTTTCTTTCTCCTTTTAATGGTGCTATCTTACCATTGATTTGGTAAGAAGCCCCATCGTTGGATGTGAAGGGACAGGCGCGGGTCAATTTTACAATCATCGAAGGCAACTTGTGAGACGCTTTAGCAATTTTTGTAAGGGACGAGATCATTTTAATCGAAGGCAACATCGAGGGTCATCGAGAGACTACGATATTTTTTATTTAAGGGTCATTGCTAGAGCGTCCCATATTCGAGGGACATGATTGTATTTCCGAGGCAACGAGCGAGGTTACCCTAGAGGTGCGCGTGTGAAAAAGTGTGTTGGTTTTAAGTTATTTTATTCTTTGATTAGGTCATCTAGCGATTGATTTTTGAATCTTGTCATACACGCCTAATTACTATACAGTATATGGAAAACAGTAAATTGCGGGAATTGAAATTCTACGCTATTACAAAATGTTCGGGAATGGGGGTACAATTTTTACAAATGGGTATGAATCAAATGAGATAGGAAGGTCCAAATATCAAACAATACAACCAAATCGAATTTTGTGCTATTTAATTAAAGCTATGATAATTCATGAAAATAAAATTAGCAAAATATGGAAATGAAATGTTAAGTATTTACTTGAAAAGAGAAAAGCAAAACCTATTCTAAAAAATAAAATAATTGATTAAATTAAGTCTTTATTATTATTTTTGTAATTTATTAATTATGTAAAATCTAAAGAAAACAAATAAACTAAATTATTTTTTTTGGGTGTTTTATTAAGTCAAATAAATTTAAAAGACAAATTTATTAAAGAAAGAAAATGATTAATTACAAAAAAACCTAAATCAAACTAATAAAAATAAATCAAGTTATATTAGCATTTTTGTATAACAAAAAGAAAATAAGAAGAAAACCAAATAAAAAAACGTATGGGCTTAAGTGATTTTTAGAGAATGAGGCCCAAAGAGTTAAATTGCTCTTTTGCTGTAACACCAAAAAACAGGCCAAGGGGGGTATGAAACAAGCAAAACGAAAAATGGGCTTAGGGAAATACAAAACAAACGAGCCCAACCTTCTAACTCTGCTTAATTTTTGATTAAGGGATAAAAAATGAAATTAGGGTTTGGAATGTTGTGGTTCACAGCGGCACCGCTCTCATCTTTGTTCACCTCTTGTTCATCCTTCTGAAACCTCTAAATTTCTCACTAAACGTCCCTATTTCCTTTGGCGAACGAAATCGCTCTCTCCATTTTTTGTCTCACCATGATTCGTATCTCTTTGAAAACCCTAGTTGTTGAATTCGATTTAAGCCTAAGAGGCCCGAATTGGGTTCATCTGATCTTCCCCTCCAACTCTCTGTTGCCGGAATTCCACTAATCTCGTCCTCCTAATCAAGCTCTAGTGGTTTTCTTTGAAAAAAGGGTGAGATTATGTTCTTTCCAACTCTTACAAATTTCGTTGATTATTTTTATTATCTTGTCATGTTTTCTGTTGATTAAGCTTGCTCTTTTAAATGCATGAAAATACATGATTATGGAAGATTTGGAAAGAGAGGAAAACCATACCTGTTGAAGTTCTTTCTGTGAAATGGAAAGGGGACGGCGAGATTGAGGACGGTGTTCCTTGGTGGCCGGAGCTTGCGCAAGGGGAAGAGATGAGGATGTGATCGTGATTTTTTTGGTAACTTTCTTTTGTTTTCTTTGTTGAATGATGAGGATGTTCGTTATTGTTTGATGAGGCTTTGTTTGAAATTTGTTAACAGTTTTGGTGAGATTTGGGTTTTGGATAGTTGACAGGTTTTGGATTGATGATGGTTCTATTTGGAATTTGATAATGTATACTGGTTACTGTGTTTTGAGTTAACATGTTTTTGGTTTGATGATATTTCCTGGTTTGTGTTTTTGGCTCTGTTTTTGTGAGTTTGAAAATGGTTAATAAGTTTTTGTTGTTTTTTTTAATGATAATTCTAAGCTTGTTTTTGATGAAGGCTTAGCAGGTTTAGTAACAATGTTGGTTGTTGCAGGTTTTTGTTCACAGTTTGATGAGTTTTCTTGGTTTTGTATTTGAAGCTTGAGACTCGTGTTCTGTTTTTGGGAGTTAACAGGTTTTTTGTTCATAGGTTTTGGTTACAGTGTT
Organism: Vicia faba; assembly: GCA_948472305.1. Classification (NCBI taxonomy): domain Eukaryota; kingdom Viridiplantae; phylum Streptophyta; class Magnoliopsida; order Fabales; family Fabaceae; genus Vicia; species Vicia faba. The sequence goes on along the minus strand of OX451740.1, from coordinate 985,919,644 downwards.
GAGATTTGGATGCTTGGCTTGGTTCAGGTTTTGTTGTTGGTTTATGTTTTGGATCAGGTTTGGGATGTTTTTGAGGTTGCTTACTGTGTTTGAGATTTGGATGCTTGGCTTGGTTCAGGTTTTGGATATGTTACTGATTCAGGTTTTGGGAGTTTGATTTTGGTTTACTGGTTTTTTTGATGATGTTACTTTCTCCTCAGTTTGAGACTTGTGGCTTTGGGGGTTTGACAGGTTTTTGCTGTTGGAGACTTGTTTCAAGTTTTTGAGTTTGATCTTTCTATCTTTTTTTCGCTTGAGACTCCTCTACTGTTATATTGGCCTTGCTTCTGTTATATCTCTATTCCAATGGTGGGAAACCAAAGAATTTGAATATTTTGGCATATTGTTCTTATGGCCTTTTTGTTGCAGTTTTGTTTTTTAGCACATTATGTGCAACTTGTGACAAGCAGGGCAGCAAAGTTGTGCATCCCAATAACCTAGGTGACTTCTTTCCTCTCTTCTCTCTCAATGACAATAAGAAAGCAAATTGATTTTTGCCCTTTTTTCTAATTCTAAAAGGTTTGCATGGAAAATGATGATTTATGCCTCTTGAACAAGCTTTTGCTTATTTGACTTAGCTATTTATTTTTCCATATTGCTGCACCGTTGCCTGCTTTTGTTGATGCTGTTTGCATTTTGTTTGGACAAAGCTGTTTGTTTGGCTTTTGAGGCTGCTGTTTGGGCATTCTATTTGTAGTATTGGTTGATTCAGTTTTGCTGTTTGTTTGGACAGTTTGTGGTATTTTTGTTTGGACAGTTTGCTTGCCTTTGTTTGGACAACTTGCTTGTCTTTGTTTGGACGACTTGTAGCATTCCTTTCTTTCTTTCTTTTTTGTGAACCAAGAAGGATGACCTTCTTGTGATTTGCAAAATAGGGGAAATAAAATTTTGATGAATAATGGCATTCTGATTCCATTTTTGCAAACCTTAATGATGAATACTTTTTTTTTGGAAACTTTTGTGCAGGCCCAAATAATTTGTACTAACCATTTCTTTTCTTTCTTTTGTTTTCATGTGAGCACAATTGGGTATGACAAAGCAAGGAAGGCAAGAACTCTATGGCAAGCATGGGAGTCTTTGGAGATAAACAAAAGAATTGGATACGACTTCAATCTTCAGACAAGCTTATGCATAGATTAATTCTCCTAGGCCAAACAAACATTTGGATTTTATTTGTAATTTTGAAAAATCATTCTTGTATTGTATCCAATAATTGTATCAATTCATTTTCAAATACGATAAGTTGTAAAATCTAAAGTATTTAAAAGAATAAATTGTTTTGTAACAATGTATGAAATTGGAGAAAATCTTATGAAATGTTCTGGTGTCACTTGAAATTCTTTATCAACAACAACTTGTAATTTCGCATCCTAATTGATTTTTGAAATGCCCATTCCAAATATTTGAAGTAAAATGTTCCAGTCTGGTAATTTAAATTCCAAGTAATCCCAATAATTTTGTAACTGCATTTCAAACAAACACGCACTATATATTCCATTTCCTAACCAAACAAATGTTTTAAGGACGTAATTCAATCTGGTAAACTTGGATCCCACAATCATGATTGTCCTAAATAACAGTCTTAATCTCCATCTCTTGTCCCAAACAAACCGTGCTCTGAGAACAAACATTGTCTTTTCAGTAAACTTGAGGAAGCATGAAGACCTGTGAAAACCAATTGAATTTCTGAGAGCTCAATTTCTTCTGAGGATTGCAAAAAAAAACCTAAGTGCTGGTTTACTTCCACAGAAGAGAATCTGTCAGGTCGATTTCTGAACCAACTTGAATATCCGAGAAACCCTAGGGTTGTGTCTTCTATGAAAAATGGGAGGGAAAATTTTGGGGTACAACATTGTGCATCCATTCTTGAAACACAAGGCATTTTGTGATGAACACATAAACAAATCCTTATGCCATGCTGCATAATCTTGCCTTGCAGGCCTCTTAAATTCCAAATAACTCCATAATTTAATGTTCACACAAAATCTTGAACCATTACCTAAGAGATACAAGCCATTATCCAATTAACTTGCCATTTGAGGTAAAAAGTTATCATTGTTATTCTTGAAAAGCATGCTTTTTGGTACAAAATTTGTCTTGAGCTCATACCTTGTTTACTTCTGATTATACTCCACCATAAATCATGGAAAGTAGTCACTCTATACCAGCAACTTTGGTACTTCATCTTGGGACCATGTAAGACTTGACATAACTTGATATTTGCATTCCAACAAAACCATAATTTGTTATCTTGCAAATTTGATTACTTCAACTTCCCAAACCTTTTCTCTATAAATAGAGAGGCCATTTTCAATCTAAAGGGGTCAGATTCTTGTGTGTTGAAGAATCCTCAAAACCCCTTATACTCTAAAAAACCAGAATTGTCCACAAAACCCTCCATTTTTTAGCTTTGAAATCTAAATCTTTGAATCTCAAAAACCTTGCAAGTTTTCCCCAAACAGACCACCCAAATACTTCATATACATCATATAGAAGTTGTTCAAACACAAGAACAACTTCTTTAATATCACTATCACCATCTTCCAAACTCAAAAACAGTACCTTGCAACTTGACTTGGTTGGAGTGGTTCATCCATTTTCAGCACAGAAGGAGGGTTGAAGCAACTTCAAGAAGGATCAAAGGAGCTCGATCAATCACCAATTTTCACCCGAAAACATCCGTACATGTTCTAAAGTTTCCGCTTAGAGAGGTAAGCTTTCTCAAACTGTGACATTTTTATCCATACATCATTTGCTTTTGCTTTCAAAAAATATAAAAGGACAGATCAAAGAAGAAAACTGAGCAAAAAGTCAGGCCAGGGGCTGACACGGGTGCCCGTATCACATGATACGGCCTGTGTCAGCTCAATTGGTTGGAAATTTAACAAAAAATGCAGGGCAGGTCCTGACACGGGTGCCCGTGTCACACGACACGACCCGTGTCACCTCCACTGGTTTAGACACGTGTAGAAAGCAGAAGGAAAGGATTGACACGGGTGCCCCTGTCACACGACACAGCCCGTGTCATTTCATTTGGGACAGAAAAATGTGCAAGAGCGTTGGGCAGGCTTTGACACAGGTGCTAGTGTCCACTGACACGGCCCATGTTAGCTCAGGCACTAAAAACCCTAGTTTTAAGACTTGTTTTTGCTTCAATTTTTAATTATTCTGGATACATTGGACATTTTTGCATTATGACTTAATACTATAAAACATTTTTCTAAAATGATACATTTAAAACATTTTTCTAAACATTTAGTTTTCTTTTTAAAGTTAACTTAGACCTAGGTTTTCTTTTCAACTACAAAACCTTTTCCATCAAAAAAACCCTAAAAAAACAATTTCTTTTCACTTTTCATTTTCTTACACATTTTTAGATTATGAATTATGTAATTGTCAAAGTCTTGTAATGGTAATTAGGGTTTACTTTACTTGTCATCCCCATTTGTAAATTTGTATCCCCATCCCCTCAAGTATTGTAAATGCGTAGGACATTTAATTTATATAATTTATCACTTTTCATATTATTGGTAGTAATTAGGGTTTGTATGGCAAGACTTAAAATCAACAAGTAGATAACCCTAAATTCAAGACAAAAATGCATGAAAACAAAACACTTTGCATAATTGCACCTCTAGTGTAACCCACACTTGTTGCTTCGGATTAGATAGTCGTGTCCCTCGAATGTGGGATACTTTAGCAATGACTCTCGATTACAAGATCGTAGTCCCTCGATGACCCTTCGATGTTGCCTTTGGTAAACGATCTTAGACCCTTATGATAAATTGATAAGGTATCTTACAATGTTGCCTTTTATGATTGTATGATGGTGCACTCCTGTCCTTTCACATCCAATGATATGGTTGCTTACTAACTAATAGTAAGACAACACTATCTAAAGGAGGAGGAAAAGAACAAAGAATTTTTGAGTAGGTAGAACACTCGTATTTACTTGCTCACAAATATTTCAAAATATCTTTCAAATACACCAACACTTTCCATGAAATATTTTCAAAATTTAACACTTTGTATACATTCTTATAGAGACAAGAATCATTACAAAGTTCGCCTAAACGAAGGCAATTTTCAAAAATACTTTCAAAATAAACACATTCACAAAAGCATTTAAAAGTGAGCTAGCAACTAAGAGCCCGTAGACAACTACGAATGAAAAGGGTGCTAACACCTTCCCTTTTCATAACCTACCCCTCGAACTCAAGAAAATTCTTAAAAGGTCTTTCATGTTCTTTTCACCCTTTCCTTTATTGGATAAAATAAAATTCGGTGGCGACTCTTATTATTCGCAATAATTGCAATAAAACGCAAAACACCCAAGTCAGTTCTCCCACCGTATCACAGAACTGGCGACTCTGCTGGGGAAGAGAACTTAAAAGTGGGGTTACCTTAGAGACTAGATCACTTTTAAATGCTTTTATTTGTTTGACTTGTTCTCTTTACATTTTTGGGCCTATGTTTGGGTTTCTTGTATAGATCTCTACCCGGATCTGGGAACATTATTAGGTAAGTAGCAATAGATTGTGGAGACTGTACGCCGTAAGACGATATGGTTGAAACAATAGCTATGTTAGTGCGACATATTTTTTGGTACCGATATCCCTTGTGTTGAATCGAGGAGAATACGGGGCCGCTGTGTGATGTCATGAAGCACTAACTGACCATAGAAACTTTAGTTGAATGACCTGGCCATTAGGAAGTAGTGAGATAGCCGAATTTGGTGCAAAGCTGAAGATTGGTTGATACTCGATACTACACTCATTGAGATCAGACTTTTGGGATATTTCGGCTGCAAGAAAAGATTGATTGTGCTAAAATAATGCCCAATGAAGAAAGATCAATGATATTGAGGTTCCCTAGAACCCGTTTACTTTCTAGGACAGGTTGAACCAACTAAACTTCAAGAGGGTACTTACCTATGAAACCCATGCACGTATAAACCTAAGGTCTTTGTGTTCTTTGTTTGTGATTAATTATTCATAACATTATAAACATCATAACATCATAATCATTCTCACTAACCATTTCAAGGATTTAGGAATTTATCTTTGTTTTGTTTTGTAGGACATGGCTTTCAGTCGTAGAAATACCATCCGAGTCAACTTCGTGAAAGTGATTCAAACTTCACCAAGAAATATGGTCGACTTCTCAACTTGGCTACCTCAAACTTCCAAGAAGAAATGATGTGTGTGCTCTTCCAATTCTTTGATCCTATGCATCATTGTTTCACATTTCCCGACTACCAATTGGTGCCTACGTTAAAAGAATTCTCTCAACTGCTAGGAGTGCCTGTGCTTGATCAAATACCATTCACTGGTTTAGAGGAAACTCCAAAGCCTGAGGTTATTGCCAAAGCCTTGCATTTGAAGAGATTCGACATTATGGCAAACTGGGAAACAAGAAGTGGGGTTAAAGGTTTCTTAGCCAAGTTTTTGTTGGAGAAGGCTTGTTTGTTGTGGGAAGATATGGATTTCCAAGATTTTGAAGATTCCTTGGCCCTTCTAATCTATGGTTTGGTTCTATTTCCCAATCTGGACCAACTCGTAGATGTGAATGCTGTCAAGGTTTCTCTCTCTCGTAATCCCGTACCTACTTTGCTTGGAGACATTCTACATTGTTTCCACACTCGCACCATGAAAAAGAGAGGGACTCTTTTGTGTTTCATTCCATTGCTACCTAGGTGGTTTATTTTGTACCTACCTCGATCAACATTGAAGAATGAACAAGGCTTGACATGGTCTCAAAGGATGATGTCGCTCTCACACTCAAATATTCATTAGTGTTCTCGATCTTTGGGAGATATTACCATCATTGAACGTTGTGGGGAGTTCCCTAATGTTCCACTCTTTGGCACTAGGGAGGTATTACCTATAACCCTTATCTTGCATTACGACAGTTTGGGTATGCACGAAGAGACGGTCCCCATGATACGCTCATCCAAGGTTTGGTTTTCGACTACGAGGGTGACGTCCAAGGCTATCATCAAAGGTTCATACGAGCTTGGAGAATGGTAAACAAAATGGATAGAAAGACCTTGGGGCATAAAAATTCCATCCCTCTTGAGCCTTACCTCAAGTGGATGCAAACTCGTTCTCAAAGTCTCATGATACCTTACCCAGCCATCCTACCGGTGATTATGGAGCCCGTTGCTGAGGGAGATACCCCTTACACTCTCTTCATCCTGACATGCCTACCGACTTTGAGGAATTGCAAATATTGTGGATTCAGCTCAAAGGGGAACGAGATACCTTCGAAGCACAGTTCTACGCAAGCGAGAAGAAGGTTTTGGAGCTCACGAGGCAACTTCATGAAGAACAAAGCATGAATGCTTACGTTGCACCAAAGAGGATGCGCCCATGGAAAGCTTGAATCCTTTTTGTTTTAGGAGTTTATTTTGTATCATTTTGAAACCTTTTTGTTTCTTCCATTGTAAGCCCGAGAGGCATTTGTATTTCCTAACTTTATTAATGCAATTAATGTTTGTTTTCTTCTCTTTATCTAGAAAATTTAAATTCCATAAAATCCTTGAAAACATTCCATTTGCATAACATGTATCTTATCATAAGCAGGTTTTCCGACACAGGTTTCCTCATCTTTCTACTATTTATTTCAGTATAAGATGGATCTCGAGAAAACCGTCAAGGACTTGCAGACTCATCACTCTCAATTCCAAGAAACTCTGCTCAACTTAGCAAAGGTGCAGCAAAAAATGATGGCTTTTCTTGTTACGAAGAAGAAGACAAAGAAGAATGTTGTGATCAACATGGGGAAGAGGTTTAAAGGGCCCACCAGACAAGTCCAAGTTGAAGAGGTTTCCTCCGAAGAGGATGAGAATCAAGATGAAGATGCTAGTGAAAGAACAAGATTAAGTTCTGACCTATCCCAAGTGTTTTGATGATAACTAAATTATATTTAAGATAATTTATGCTCTAATGAATGTGGTTTTGAATGTCTTAGTTAATGTTCTGACAAGAAACATTCCAAAGTGCTAAGCAAAGATTATGAAGAAGTTCTTTGATAAAAGAACCTTTTATTCAAACGCATCTGCTGACTCTGGTAAGAACACTCATTTGTTAAATGTATCTTCTAACTTCTAGCAGGCTTCTTGATTCTGAAGATAACTTCAAAGCAAGTGTTGTTCAAAGATCTTAGCAAGCAATGCTCTGACCAGAAGTTGAATAAAGCATGTTCTGAGTTAAAGCAAATACTGAAACAACTTCTTAATCAACGTGTCTTGTCAAAGCAAAGGAAACACGTTCTTACATTCTGACGTTTGCTAATTAATGCAAAGACGGCTGAAAACACTCAAGTGCCTACAACTAGTTTCTTGGAGAATGGAATTTTGCAAGGATACACGCAAAGCATTTAATGCTCTCCATTTCTTCTGAAGGCAGCAACGGTCTTATTATTCCTACTATAAGTAGAAGGACATTTATTGCAAGCATATAACAATGTTCAAACAAGAAACTACGTGAAAGATTCAAAAGCTTACAAACTCATAGTTCTTACATTATTGTGTATTACATTGTAAGAAAAATCATAGTTGTGATATAGCTTGATTAGAAGCAAACTCTATTTCAATTATCTGTAAAGATTATACTTCTGTATTTGTTCCTTGAGAGACCAAGTTTTGTCAGATTTCTCATGCAGACTGGGACTAGATTTAAGTCTTGGTGGTGTTAGTCACTTGTAAGTTTACTTGTGAATTGTTAGTCACAACAGTTGTTGTGTGATTGTAATCAGTTGATTATAGTGGATTAAGTCCTTGTTGAGAAAGGCGAAATCACCTTGGCGGGTGGACTGGAGTAGTTTGAGTTCAAACGAACCAGGATAAAAATAACTGTGTTACTTCATTACTGTTTTAAGCTTTGTATTGAAAGATCGAAAAGAGTCACTTATTCAACCCCCCCTCCCTTCTAAGTGTTTTCTTACCCCTTCAATTGGTATCAGAGCTTGACTCTGAGCTCAACACTTAACCGTGTCAGGAAAAGATCCAGAAGAAAACACAATGGCCACTGAACAAAACAATAATAGTTATAACAAACCTCCAGTGTTTGATGGAGAAGATTTTGAGTACTGGAAAGATAGGCTAGAAAGTTTCTTTCTAGGTCATGATAGTGATCTTTGGGATATAGTCTTGGATGGTTACAAACATCCTACAGATTCAGGAGGAAACAAAGTGGATAGAAAAAATATGGATAGACAGCAAAAAGCTGATTTTAAAAATCATCACAGAGCTAGAAATATTTTTTTAAATGCTATCTCTAAAGTAGAATATGAAAAAATCACTAATAGAGATACAGCGCATGATATGTTTGAGTCTCTCAAAATGACTCATGAAGGAAACGCCCAAGTTAAGGAGTCTAAAGCTCTGGCTTTAGTTCAAAAGTATGACGCCTTCAAAGTTGAAGAAAGTGAGTCTATAGAAGCAATGTTCTCTAGGTTTCAAACTCTGATCGTTGGTCTGAGAGTTTTGAACAAAGGGTATACCAAAGCAGATCACGTGAAAAAGATCATCAGAAGCTTACCCAGAAGATGGGCACCAATGGTCACTGCGTTCAAGGTGTGAAAAGATCTGAACAATGTGTCTTTAGAGGAACTCATCAGCACTCTCAGAAGTCATGAGATTGAACTGGATGAACATGAGCCTCAGAAGAAAGGTAAGTCTCTAGCCCTTAAATCAATTAAGAAATTTGATACTAACGCTTTTCAGGCTGAAGAAGAAAACTCTGAAGAATCAGCTTCAGAAGAAGACGGACTATCTTTGATCTCCAAAAGGATCAATCATCTGTGGAAGCACAGATAAAAGAAGTTCAGGAACTTCAAGAAGTCAGAAGATAAACCAGAATCTTATGGACATAAAAAGTCAAACAGAAGAGAGATCATCTGTTATGAATGAAAAGAACCTGGTCACTTCAAAAATGAATGTCCAAAGCTTCAAAAAGAAAGACCAAAGAAGAGATTTGGAAAGAAGAAAGGAATGATGGCAACCTGGGATGACTCAGATTCTTCTGAAGATGAATCTGGTTCTCAAGATGAAAATGCCAACCTAGCTTTAATGGCTATCACAGAAGATGACTCAGACTGTGAGTCAGAATAAAGAGAGGTATTTTCTGAATTTTCTAGAGAAGAACTTGCTGATAGTTTATCAGAACTTATGGAAAACTAAAGTAAGCTCAAAATCAAATACAAGAAACTCAAGAAGAGTCTTGCATCTGATTTTAAGAAACTTGAAACAGAAAAATCTGAACTTTTAGAAAACTATCTTAAACTTAAAAAAGAAATTCAAATTGTTCAAAATAATTTTAGTTCAGAGTATGTATCTAGTTCAAAAGATATTCTGAAAGAATATCACTATAGCTTTCAAACTTTTCTTGCTAAAAGCATAGACATAAGCAAAATGGCTTCAATGATTTATGGAGTTAGTGGGAAAAACAGAAGAGGAATTGGATATGAACCTCCCAAAGGTAAGGAAACATACATTCCAAAACATGTTGCTAAAATGACTTTCACTTACAAACCTCTGAATAAGCAATTCAAGTTTGGACATTCACATGATATAAAATATACATCACATTCTGGAAACTCTTATGCTAACCCAAAAGGACCCAAAAAGATATGGGTACCTAAGGATAAAATAATATTTGTTGCAGATGTCCTTAACAGCTCAATTGAAACACCAGTCATGGTACCTGGACTCTGGATGCTCACGACACATGACGGGAAACAGGTCTATTTTTCAAAGCCTGGAACTTAAAGCTGGAGGAGATGTGAAGTTTGGAGGTAATCAAAAAGGGAAGATTATTGGTTCTGGAACCATAGGAAACGGTAACTTTCCTTCTATCTCAAATGTTTTATTAGTAGACGGATTAACTCATAATCTATTGTCTATAAGTCAATTAAGTGACAATGGCTATGACATTATCTTCAATCAAAACTCCTGTAAAGCTGTAAATCAAAAGGATGGATCAATCCTCTTTTCTGGTAAGAGAAAGAACAACATTTACAAAATTGATTTATCAGATCTTAAATCTCAAAACGTAAAATGCCTTTTGTCTGTTAGCAATGAGCAATGGGTATGGCACAGAAGATTGGGACATGTCAGTCTTAGAAAAATCTCTCAACTAAATAAATTAAATTTAGTCAGAGGAGTTCCCAATCTGAAGTACAACTCAGATGCTATGTGCGAAGCATGTCAAAAAGGAAAATTTTCAAAACCTTCCTTTAAATCTAAAAATGTTGTCTCTTCCTCTAAGCCATTAGAGTTACTTCATATTGATCTGTTTGGACCAGTGAAAACTGCATCCATCGGAGGCAAGAAGTATGGATTGGTCATCATTGATGATTTCAGCAGATGGACATGGGTAAAGTTTTTAAAACACAAGGATGAGTCACATTCTGTATTCATTGACTTCTGTACTCAAGTGTAAAATGAAAAAGATTTTAAAATCACAAAAGTTAGAAGTGATCATGGTGGTGAATTTAAAAATCATTATTTTGAAAAATATTTTAAAGAAAATGGTATTGTTCATAATTTTTCTTGTCCTGGAACTCCTCAGCAAAATGGAGTTGTAGAAAGAAAGAATAGAACATTACAAGAGATAGCCAGAACCATGATCAATGAAACAAATATGGCTAAGCACTTTTGGGCAGAAGCTGTGAATACAGCGTGTTATATTCAGAATAGAATCTCTATAAGACCTATTCTTGAAAAGACTCCCTATGAATTGTGGAAAACTAGAAAGCCCAACATTTCTTATTTCCATCCTTTTGGATGTACTTGTTTTATACTAAACACCAAAGAAACTCTGAATAAGTTTGATTCCAAAGCACAAAAGTGTTTCCTACTTGGATACTCTAAACGCTCAAAAGGCTATAGAGTATACAACACAGAAACTCTGATTGTTGAAGAATCAATCAAAGTCAGGTTTGATGATAAGCTTGGCCAACCACAGCCAAAGCAAATTTATTTTTCTATAGGTACAGAAGATCATCACTCAAACTCTGAAAGTTCAGAAGCAAAAGAAGACGTAGCAGATCATCCTCTTGACAATGCTCTCAACAATCTCAGAATCTCTGACAAACTTACTCAGAAAAGGTTTCCTAGATTATCTTCAGCTCACAAAGAAGACGTAATCATTGGAAGAAAAGAAGATCCCATCAGAACAAGATCATCTCTCAGAATCAATGAAGAATCTTTGTTCAGTTTAGTCTCTCTGATTGAGCCAACTACCATTGATGAAGCTCTGGAAGATAATGATTGGATCTTAGCAATGCAAGAAGAACTAAATCAATTCTCAAAGAATGATGTATGGAGTCTAGTTCCAAGACCCAAAGGATTCAATGTTATAGGAACCAAATGGGTCTTCAGAAACAAATTGAACGAACAAGGAGAAGTAATCATAAATAAGGCACGACTGGTTGCACAGGGTTATAGTCAACAAGAAGGAATTGATTATAATGAAACTTTTGCCCCAGTCGCCAGGTTAGAATCTATAAGATTATTAATTTCTTTTGTTGTACAAAATAACATTACATTATATCAAATGGATGTTAAAAGTGCATTTCTAAATGGTTATATTGAAGAAGAAGTATATGTCCATCAACCTCCTGGATTTAATGATTCAAAACAACCAGAACATGTTTTTAAATTGAAAAAGTCTTTGTACGGTTTAAAACAGGCTCCAAGAGCTTGGTATGATCGTCTGAGTAATTTTCTATTAGAAAAAGATTTTACCAGAGGGATAGTGGACACAACTCTCTTCAGAAAAACATTTAAAATGATATTTTAATCTGTCAAATTTACGTTGATGATATAATTTTTGGAACCTCTAATATATCCCTTGGAAAAGAATTTGCTAAGTCAATGCAGGCAGAATTTAAAATGAGCATGATGGGTGAATTAAAATTCTTTCTTGGAATTCAAATCAACCAGGCTCAAGAAGGTACTTTCATACATCAGACGAAGTATGTTAAAGAACTTCTGAAGAAATTTCAAATGTCAGAAAGCAAAGATGCCAAGACACCTATGCATCCAACCTGCATTCTAGGTAAAGATGAGGTAAGTATGAAAGTAGATCAGAAGCTCTACAGAGGTATGATTGGATCCCTTCTCAATCTGACTGCATCTAGACCTGATATATTATTTAGCATATGCTTGTGTGTTAGATTCCAATCAGATCCTAGAGAATCTCATTTAACAGCTGTTAAGAGAATTCTTAGGTATTTGAAAGGTACTGCTAATCTTGGTCTGTGTTACAGAAGATCACAAGATTACAAACTAGCAGGTTATTGTGATGCTGACTTTGCTGGAGATAGAATTGAAAGAAAAAGCACCTCCGGAAGCTGCCAGTTTTTGGGTGACAATCTTATCTCATGGTACAGCAAGAAGCAAGCAACAATTACTCTATCAACCACAAAAGCTGAATATATATTTGCTGCTGGATGTAGATCTCAAATGATTTGGATGAAAAGTCAACTAGAAGATTTCAACCTTTATGAAAGTAATATTCCTATCTTCTGTGACAATAATTCTGCTATTTGTCTTTCTAAAAATCCAATCTTACATTCTAAAGCCAAACATATAGAAATTAAATATCATTTCATAAGGGACTATATTCAGAAGGGGATTTTAAACTTGATTTTTGTAAAAAACAGACCATCAATGGGCTGACATTTTTACTAAACCCCTTTCAGAAGATAAATTTAATTTCATTCTGAAAAATATTTGTATGGAATTATGTCCTGAATAAAATAATATTTATTTTCTGTGACTGGCTTCAGAACTTTCTGAAATAAATGCTTTGATCAACAACTCTTCAGAAGTTAGAAGAGAAGTTGTAACAGAAGCTATGTGAATCATTCTAACGCTTCATGTCCAAGTGTAGTTCAGAAATTCATTAGAACAAACAGTTGTTACATGCATCCTTCAGGAGATGAACACGTGGTGTGTTTCTGAAAGGTCAAGCGTGCAAAAGCTACTGATGACGTTCTAGGTAACTGTTGATGATTAGCCATAATCTCACATTTTCCCTCAGTTTTAGAAATTCATTAAATGCAAGTAATGATGAGAATCGTTTTTTTTAATCCATTTTAATATTTATTTTAATTTGTCTTAAATACTTCTAATTTAATTCTTAACCTATTCTCTAAAATTAATGCCTATAAATACTCTTTGAAAAAAACCTTTCATTCTTTACTGTCTCTTTCAACTCAAGTTTTTATTTGAACATTTCTCTTAAAACCCTTTTCGAAAATTTCTCTTTTCATAAAACTTCAATGGCTTCTTCTTCCTCTACCCACTCTGAGCAATACTGTATACCTGAAAGGACAACACTCATTCCGGTAGAAAGTTTGGAAGTTTTGAGTGAGCTAATGGTAGACTTTGAGAATCTCTGAGAGAATGGATTTGACTTGTTCCCTGCTGTGAAGTTTCAATGCTGGGAAAGCTACTTTGATCGTCTTACTGGTCCAGTCTTTCCTCATTTGGTAAAATAATTCTGGATTCACGCTATTGCAACTCCCAAGGTTATTCTCTCCTTTGTAATGGGCAAGGAAATATCCATTACAGAAAATCTAATTAGAAGGTTGCTGGGATTTAAAGGACTTGGAGTTACAGGAATGCCCACTGGAAGAATGGAGATGTCTAGGGTATACACAGAAATTTTTACAAATGGTCAAGGTTCCTCCAAAGTTAGGGATTTGAAACACAAGTATAAGATTTGGGCAAGGATTATTCATGGATGTATTCACCACAGGAAAGACACCAGTTCTCCTGATTACATCAACGATGATCAACAATATTTGTTGTTTTGCCTTGGAACCAATGTCAAAATTGATTTGCCCTACTTGCTTTTTGAACACCTCTGGAACCATCTCAAAGAAACCAGAGAAGCTGAAAGGATGAAGAATCCCAAATCAAAGAGGAATTGGATTCCCATGGGGAGGTTATTATCAGACATTATGACTGAGAATGGTATGATTTCTCACCTAAGAGAAGCCAATCTTCTGGGGGAGCTTGAACCTATCTGTGGTAAAACAATGACTGGAAAGATCTTGCTAAAGAGGAAAATTATTGACAAACTGCTGGTGGAACCCTCTCCATGTCTGTCAACTATTGTGAAGAAAAGAATAATTCTTATTGCTAATTTTCCTATGTGCAACTCAGGGGAACATTCTCGTATGGTTTTGCACTATCTTAAGACCTACAGAGAAACAGGATCACCTATTGATCCAGCTTGGCTTTAAGGAAGAAATCAAGTTGCTGCTGATGTTGTTCTCCAAGGATTTGTGAAGAGAAAAGCTGTAGAAGGACCTTCTGACTCTCCTCAGAAGAAAAAGAAGACAGGTAATCATGCTGAAACTATACCTGTTTATAATTCTGAAAATATATATGCATCTGCTGAATCCTCTCAAACCTCACCATATGAACCCCTTGCTGACAACCTTAGTAAAAATCAGTTCTCAACAAATTTAAGTGATTCTGACTCTGATGAACATTCTGACAGCCAATCAGAACCCTCTCATTCAGAACCCCCTGAACCATCTGTTTTCCAACCTATTCCTGTTGAACGTTTCTCAAGACCCCCTCCCAGACCTTTATCACCCAAACCCACTGGATGGTATGATGCTGGATCTTGGAGAATTCCTGGGATTAATGAACCTCTAGCAACCATAAAACCACCTTTCAATCTACCAATTGAAAACATTTTTGCTATGAACCAACCACAACCTCAAAATCCCATTCCCACTCCCGCTTATACAATAATAATTTTGCCTGATATCACTCCACCCACCTCACCACAAAATACAACCCCACTCTCAACTCCTCAAATTCCAGAACAACAAATTTTTGAAAAAACTGATATTGTTGAACCATCCGTACCTCATGATATATCAGAACCTCATATTTGCGTTAACCAACCTGAACCTGAATCTACAAATACTCTTGAAACCAATAGCTTTTTAAGAACTGTAGTGGACTCTCAATCTCTACAATTCTTGAAAAACAAATCTTACAGGACCGCTGTCCCTAAACCTATTCAGCCAGATGTAAATATTTTGTTTCAGAATTTTATAACAAATGTTCAAGCATGGTTACAACCACTGAAAGAAGATTGCCTCAGAAGTGTGAACACCGCAGCAACAGATCTTCTATGGGAAACTATCAGAAGAACCTTGGTTGCTGAATCACAGAAGTTACAGGATTTGTGCCACTATCAGGTGCTGGAAAACTTTTCCAAACTTCTGCATGTTTTCAAGACAGAAGCTGCTGATACTTGGAATAAGAAGTCTTCGCTACTGATTGCTGATACACCAACTGATAAGAGGGACATATCAGAAGACGAATATGAAGAATACTCTGAAGATTTAAATCCTCTGGCTATTGTTCTATTGAATCAACCTTCAGTTAAGGATGGACCTGAACCTGTGCCAACTCTTGCAATGGATCTGGGCACTCTGCTCTCCACCTTTGTAAAGTCTGATTCATCAGTTGTTGCTTCTAACCCTGTTTCTACTGAAGCTTCATCATCTTCTGCCCCTACCTCACTCATTATGGACACTCTGAAAGAGCTAAAGAGGGAGAATGAATTCTTGAATAGACGCATGGATAAGCAAGATCAAACAAATTTAGAGTTCAAGAACTGGATGGCAATGCAAAGTGAATCTGCCTCTGAGATTAAGAACCTTCTGATGGCTCTTGTCTCTAAGAAATCCTAGTTTCTTTTTGTCTCTTATTTGGATGTTTTGTTTTTACTTCTGGATATTTATTATTTTTAACTTTTTATGGAATCTTTCAAAATTTCTCATTTATTACACTTTTTGATTATGCCAAAAAGGGGGAGAAAATGTGCATGTTTTAACTAATCATTGTTTAATAGTTATGGGACTATGTCTCAGACATTCTAACATAATTGCAAGAATTCCCTCTGTGCAAAATATTTTTTTGCAGGTATCATTTAACTCTGAAAGAATATTCCAGCTAAGATTTATCTTCTTGAAGAAATTCAAAGAAGGTTGTGTATCACTCTGACTAAATAATCTCAGGATGTATTATGCATAGATATATTCATTTCAGGGGGAGATTCTTATCTCTTAATCTGTTTCTTTTCTTTATCTAAAATAATTTTTTGTCATCATCAAAAAGGGGGAGATTGAAAGAACAAGATTAAGTTCTGACCTATCCCAAGTGTTTTGATGATAACTAAATTATATTTAAGATAATTTATACTCTAATGAATGTGGTTTTGAATGTCTTAGTTAATGTTCTGACAAGAAAAATTCCAAAGTGCTAAGAAAAGATTATGAATAAGTTCTTTGATAAAAGAACCTTTTATTCAAACGCATCTGCTGACTCTGGTAAGAACACTCATTTGTTAAATGTATCTTCTAACTTCTAGCAGGCTTCTTGATTCTGAAGATAACTTGAAAGCAAGCGTTGTTCAAAGATCTTAGCAAGCAACACTCTGACCAGAAGTTGAATAAAGCATGTTCTGAGTTAAGGCAAATATTGAAACAACGTCTTAATCAACGTGTCTTGTCAAAGCAAAGGAAACACGTTCTTACATTCTGACGTTTGCTAATTAATGCAAAGACGGCTGAAAACACTCAAGTGCCTACAACTAGTTTCTTGGAGAATGGAATTTTGCAAGGATACACGCAAAGCATTTAATGCTCTCCATTTCCTCTGAAGGAAGCAACGGTCTTATTATTCCTACTATAAGTAGAAGGACATTTATTGCAAGCATATAACAATTTTCAAACAAGAAACTACGTGAAAGATTCAAAAGCTTACAAACTCATAGTTCTTACATTATTATGTATTGCATTCTAAGAAAAATCACAGTTGTGATATAGCTTGATTAGAAGCAAACTCTATTTCAATTATCTGTAAAGATTATACTTCTGTATTTGTTCCTTGAGAGACCAAGTTTTGTCAGATTTCTCAAGCAGACTAGGACTATATTTAAGTCTTAGTGGTGTTAGTCACATGTAAATTTACTTGTGCATTGTTAGTCACAACAGTTGTTGTGTGATTGTAATCAGTTGATTATAGTGGATTAAGTACTTGTTGTGAAAGGCGAAATCACCTTGGCGGGTGGACTGGAGTAGTTTGAGTTCAAACGAACCAGGATAAAAATAACTGTGTTATTCCATTACTGTTTTAAGCTTTGTATTGAAAGATCGAAAAGAGTCACTTATTCAACCCCCCCCCCCCCCCCCCCTTCTAAGTGTTTTCTTACCCCTTCAACTAGGAGCACCCGTGCCGGGGGTGGAAACAATCAAATCTCCAAGGACGAGGATTATTTTGACGAGCAATATCCACCGGCCGACGACAAGTATAAGCAACTAGAAGACAAATTGAAGGCTATAGAAATCCAAGTTGTGCCTGGCTTGGACTTCGGTTACTTCGGTTTTGTTCATGGGGTAGTCATTCCCCACAAACTCAAGATCCCCATTTTCTCCAAATACGATGGTGCCTCATGTCCTAAGCTTCACCTAAGATCTGACGTCCGCAAAATCCATCTGCACATCGCTGATAGGAAACTATGGGTGCATTTTTTCCAAGAAAGTCTATTTGGAACGCAGTTGGAATGGTTTTACCAATTGGAAGGGGATAATATCCATACTTGTGAGGATTTGGCTGTTGCCTTTTACCTCCAATATCAATATAACGCTGATCTTGCACAAACTCGGGTGCAACTATAAGGCATGACCATGGGTTCAAATGAGGGCTTCAAGGAATACGCTTAAAAGTGGAGAGACCTGGCTGGCAGGGTGCAGCCACCCTTAACTGATAGAGAGTTGGTAGACATGTTTATTGTGTTGTACCCCAAATTTTCCCTCCCATTTTCACACAATATATACTCATAGAGGTCCTCAATTGCTCAAGTTAACTAAGGATTGACCAGACAAATCCTCCTCTTAAGACAATAAGCCTCAAACTAGGGTTTCTATCCTCATCAAGATGGTTGATTTCAGAGTGTCCCAAATGGTATCCATTGTCCTAATATGTCCTCAAGATCATCCATGCCAAGCTTCATGCCTTGCACAACAAGTTTGCTCAGTCAACTGCTCAAGTGCCTGAAAATCAACTGTACTAGGTCAAAAGTCAATTGTAGCCCAAATACAGTCAAACTTCAATATTTTTGGTCAATATAAAAATTTTGAAGTAAAATCCACCATTTGATCAAGGGTTGATCATGATTCCTCAACAAATGCTCCAAACTCTTCAAAAGTCAAAAATGCCAATTTGTTTCTTTAGGAAAAGTCAACCAAACTTTGACCAGGCATAACTTTCTCATACTTTATCAGAAATTTCCCAACTAAGGCTCATTTTGAAGAGAATCCAATTACCTACATTTACTCTTCATCCCTCAAGTTCAAGAAATGCCTCAATCAAAAGATATAAGCTCGGACATTATAGGTCATTTCAAAAAGTCAACAAAAACACCTTTTGGGTCAAAGCTCCTTACATGAACATGGAAGATCCAATTGAGATGAAACCAAAATGGTTGTTTAGAGGACATCCTAAGCTTTCTAAAAAGTCCAAGAACACCTTCTTAGGGTAAAAAATGAGAGAGATATGTATTGCTAAAGTTGACCAAATTTTGGAAATGTGCATGAAGTCAACATTGATCAAAATTGATTTTTTTCCAAATGGGCCTATGTTTTCTTGTTTGAAACTTGTTCCTAAGATGACCCACGACCCCTGAACTTATCCACCTTTATTTTATTATTTTTATTATTTGTTTTGATTTTTTATTCATTAAAATCAAAATAAATCAAATAAAATATTGAAATAATGAAATAAAATCCAAAGATTTGTTTTAGGACCACATGACGAGTCTATAATCAGCTGGAAAATCAAAAATTTCGTGCAAGAGATAATTGGATTGGAAAAGATCATGATTTGGCCAAATTTAGAAATAAAAATTACAAGATGTAAATCAAATCTCTTTTCCATAATTTTTCAAGATTGCATCTGTTTTTGTTGACCTAATCCGTTCTATTATATGTCCACAACATTCCCAAAGCAAAGAAAGAGGACTTGGCCGGTTAGAATTGACACAAGAAACTCCTATTTTTTGACAAAAAGTGGCATTCAGTTTGGCATTTGCAAGGAGATTCAAGGCATTCTAAAGCTTGAAATCAACTCCTAGGCACATTTGGAAGCTGTTTGGACCATTACCACACATCAAAGCACCCAGGAACGCTCCATACGGTATCAAGGTTTGTCCTTCATTCTTGAATTTGATTTTGAATATTTACGCATTATAAATGATTTCCAGACATACATTCATGTTTGTATCATCATTTAGAAGTTGTTTGTATAATTAATTATGAGTTTTGATGCTTGTATGGACAACTGCCATTGCTAGGGTTTAAAGCTTTATTTTAGGGTTTTGCAGTACAGGTGAAATTAAGCCAAACGATGAACACCATTGCACTCACGAGATCAAACCTAATTGATCTATGTATTTAGATTTCATTTTTATTGCATGGCTGTGATTTTTAAAATACGCAGGCTTGTAGTTACAGCAGGTTGTCCGTAGGTAAAATTCTTGCCTAAAACGACAGCCCTTTGGAGAAGATGATGGCGTGTCCAAATATGGTTGGACAATTTAAATGGCGCGCGCTTTTCATTCATTATTACTGCTAATTATTAAATAATATGTATTGTTGTTGTTTGGTATCACAAAATACGAAGTGGCCCAGTGGCAAGAGTGAAGGGTGTTAAGGCATTGCATGTGTGGGAGGTCAGGGGTTCGACCCCTGGCTCCTGCATATTAGTTTTCCCATAATCTATTTGCAGATCCAATGTTATCATGCCCAACGCGTTCATCCTACACCCCATATTCATCACTCTTGGATCAATCAGCATCCATATCGAACACCTCCAGGCTGCACCCTCATGATGGACCTCCACACTCCCAACAATACTAGATCCAGCGCTGGTGATGGGCCACAAGATTGGGCTTTGGACGAATTCAGCATGCCACCCCCAGATTTGGGTTTACACCCCTCAGGACCATTCCTTCACTCTTTCTTTGATTTTACTATTTTTATTTTTGTGCAATTAATTTAATTCCTTTTTTAAAATCATTTTTTTATAAAATCAAAATTACAAAAATAGGACTTAGTTTTTTTTAGTAAATTAATTTTTTCAAATTAATTATTTTAATAAATTTTAACTTATTTTCATTAATTAAAATTAATTAGAAAATTAGGTCAATTTCAAATCATTTTTTATAAAAAGATCCAAAAAAAATATCTCAAATTAATTTTTGTGTTTTGCACTTTTCTTTTCAATTTTAATTCTCGCGCTTAATTATTTTAGTCGTACGATTTATTTTTCATTATTATGTAATTGCACCAAAGCCTTATAATAGTTAGGAATTTTATCTTTCCGCCATTTATTTTCCCGCACTATAAACTGCTTAGATGAATGGTTAATAGGGTTGCATGAAAGATAATGCTTAATTGAACCTAGATAACCCTAATTGCGCAAGATAAAACATCTGGAAAAAACACACTTTTACACACTTGCACCCTAGGGTATTACCTCACTTGGTTGCCTTCGGAAACAATGGTCATGTCCATCGAAACGTAGGGATACTCTTAGCAAAGACCCTCGGTTAAAATCGTCATAAAGATCATAGTCCCTAAAATGTCCCTCGAGTTGCCTGCGAGAAATGATCTTATGATGATAGTCCCTTCGAAATGCTAAGGTATCCTTATATGTTGCCTTCAATTATCATACGTCCCTTTTGGTAGTCCCTTAAACATCCAACGACTAGGGTTACCTACTCATTAATAGTAGGATGACACGGTCTAAAGGATAGGAGGAAAAGAACGCCTTTTTTCGAGTAGGTAGATAGCTGTTAGGTACTTGCTCAAATCAGATTTTTACACCCTACACTTTCAAACATACTTTTCAATCATACTTTTCAAACAAAGTTTTCAAAAACACTTTATCACACTCTTGAGGACTGATACAAGAGTTACCATAAAGTGAATCGCCGCACTAAGGCATTTTTCAAAGCTTTTCAAAACACACAAAGCACAAGAAATTTTAGAAAATGAGCAAGTACCTAAGAGCCCATGGAAAACCATGGATGGAAAGGGTGATAACACCTTCCCTTTCCATAATCTACCCCCCTTACTCAGAAAATCTTGAAAAAAAGGTCTTTTTCTGTTCTTTTCACCCTTTCCTTGTTGGATAAAATAAAAGTCATGGCTACTCTTGCTTACCGTGACATTTGCGAACAAAAAACACAAATCAGTATAAACAGTCGGTTCTGCCACCGTATCACAGAACTGGCGACTCTGTTGGGGAATGTTATAAAGTGGGGTTTACCTTAGGGTCTAGATCATTTTAAATTGCTTTCTTTTGTTTGCTTTGATTGCTTTTATCTTTGAGGGTTTTGTTGGGGTATTCTTGTAAAGATCCTATACCCGGATTTGGGGCACCTTATTAGGTAAGTAGCAATAAACCATGGAAGTTGTACGACGTAGACCGATACAGACGAAGTGGTGGCTACGTTAGCGTGATGCTTTGGATTGTACTAATGTTCCTTAAGTAAGTTAAGGATAACATTAGGCTTCCTCATAGTGTCACTAAGCGCTAACTGACCTTTAGAACCTTTAATTGACTCATCCTAGCAATTAGGAAGTAGTGAGATAACCAGCTTTGGTTCCGACCGAAGATTGGTTAATACTCGATACTACACTCATTGAGGCTGGACTTTCAGGATTTTTTGGCCGCAATACTTCGGTGCGGAGCTGAAATAATTTCTGAAGGGAAGGTCAATGATATTAAGGCTCCTTAGAACCCGATTACTATTAATAGGACAGGTTGAGTCAACTGAACATTTAAGAGGGTGCATACCTTAAAAACTCATGCAAGCCTTTGAACCTAAGGTCTATTGTGTGATTTTCTTGTGTTTATCTGTGATTTTTAGCATAAGCATCATGACATTCATACATACTAATCATTTCAAGGACCTGTTGGATTTACCTCTTGGTTGTTTTGTAGGATATGAATTCAGGTCGCAGAAAAACCATCCGGATTCACTTCACAGAAGTTCCTCCTAAGCTCAAGGAGTTAGTCTTGAAAGTCCCCGAGGACTCATCATTCCACAAAAGACATGGTCACTTCCTAAGTTTGGTTACCACCGGGTTTGATGAAGGTTTAATGAGTGTCTTATTCCAATTCTTCGACCCTAAGCACCATTGGTTCACATTCCCCGATTATCAACTGGTGCCTACGCTAGAAGAATTCTCTAAGTTACTTGGTTCACCTATATTGGAGAGAGTACCTTTCACCGGTTTGGAACAAGACCCATCTTCTGAAAATGTCGTCGTAGCTTTGCACTTGAAACCATCTCACATTGAGGCCAATTGGGAAAGAAGAAGTGGAGTTAAGGGTCTCCTTGCAAAATTCCTGATGAAGAAAGCTCATATTTTCCTGGATGTTATGAGCTATCATGCGTTCGAAGACGTATTAGCCCTCTTGATCTATGGGTTGGTCCTGTTTCCTAATTCAGATTAACTTATAGATGTGAATGCCATCAATATCTTTCTTGCTCACAATCCAATTCCTACATTGCTCGGGGATATTCTACATTCTCTCCATACTCGTACATTGAAGAAGTGAGGAACTCTCATGTGTTACACCCATCTACTATATAGGTGGTTTATTTCGCACCTTCCTTGGTCAGTAATGCAAAATGATTTAGGCTTAAGGTGGAGTCAAATAATAATTTCTCTCTCTCACTCCGACATCTATTGGTGTCCTCGCTCTCAAGAGGACATTTCCTTTATTGATCGTTGTGGAGAATTTCCTAATGTGCCACTCTTAAGCATTAGGGGAGGAATCACCTATAATCCTTCTTTAGCACTCTGTCAGTTTGGCTATGCATAGAGAGATGGTCCACCAGATATGCTCATCCAAGGTATTGTGTTCAACTACTCAGATGATTTGCATAATTATCGTCAGAGGTTCATCTGCTCTTGGGGCATTGTTAAGAGGACTGATAGTAGGACTTTGGGGCGTAATAACTCCATCCCTTTGGAACCTTACCTCAAATGGGTGAGAGATCGAGCCCAAAGTCTTATGATGCCATACGATTCCATCTTACCGGTGATCTTAGAACCTATTGTTCACGGGAGTGAGTCCCGCATTATTCTCTATCCAGATATGCCAACCAACTTTGAAGAGCTGCAAAAGTCTTCGATCCAGCTCAAGGAAGAACGGGATACTTTTGAGGTTCAATTCTATGCAAGTGATAAGAAGGTGCTGGAATTAACAAGACAACTTCATGAAGAGAGGAACCTCAACACCAAGAGGAAGCACCCATGGGGGACTTAGGAATTTATTTTCAATGTTTATCCTTGTGTAATCTTTTGTTTCTTAAAAAACTTGCTAATAAAAGGTTTTTCTTTTTGTTTTGTTTAAAATATGTTTGAATCCAATAAAGTCCTTGAAATCATTGCATACACATGTCATACATATCAATGCATAAACAGGTTTCATAACAGGTTTCTCATCTTCTTCGCTATTTATTTCAGCAAGAAATGGCTCTTGAACAAACTGTGAAAGACTTACAGACTCTGAACACACAATTCAAATAGATGATCATGGCTCTAGCCAAAGGGCAGGAGGATTTGAAAACCCTGATTGTTAAAGACAAGGCTAAGAAACCAAGAAGGGCAGTTGGTGTGGTAAATCTGGGAAGAAGATTCAAGGGACCGCTGAAGCAAATGGTTGATCTGACCTCTTCATCTAAGGAAGGAGAGAATCAAGAGGGTGAGACAAGAGAGGAAGACCCTAGTCCGGAGGAATCTGATAATGACACTGATTACAATGAAGAGGAGTATCCTTCGACTAACGAAAGGTACAAACAACTGGAAGAGCGTCTGAGTGCAATGGAGATTGAGAAAGTTCCTGGGCTGGACTTTGAAGAGCTGGGTTTGGTGTTTGGGATTGTTATTCCGCCAAAGTTCAAAGCACCAGTTTTTGCTAAGTACGATGGGGTTTCGTGTCCCAAGATACACCTCCAATCTTATGTGAGGAAGATACAACCTCACACTGCTGACAGAGACTTGTGGGTCCATTTCTTTCAGGACAGTCTATCCGGAACTCAGTTAGATTGGTTCTATCTACTGGAGAGGGCCAATATCCATAATTGGGAAGACCTTGCCTCTACTTTTTATAAGCAGTATCAGTATAATGCAAACCTTGCTCCTACCCGTACTCAACTCCAGAGTTTGGCTATGGGTTCGAGCGAGGGTTTCAAAGACTACGCTCAAAAGTGGAGGGACTTAGCAGGAAGAGTACAGCTTCCCCTGTATGATAGGGAGCTAGTGGACATGTTTCTGGGTACCTTGTCCGGTCCTTTCTTTAATCATTTAATTAGAAGCTCCTCGGTCGGCTTCACTAATTTAATCTTTAAAGGGGAGAGAGTGGAAGCTGGAATTAAGAATGGAAAGATCCAAAAGGACGCATCCTCCAGTGCTGTGAGAAAACCATTCGCTGGGAAGAAAAAGGTTTGTGTTGTGCACCATTAACAGAGTCAGGAAAGAACTGAACATCGTCTAACAGTAGGGGCTATCGTGATTCCTAAGGCTGCACCTACTCAACATAGGAATAATCAATAGAGAACACAAAGACCGGTAAGACAATTCACCCGGATAAATATGAATCTAGCCCAAGTTTTTCCCCATTTGTTGAGATCCAATCTGGTAACCTTGCGGAAAGTGTCGAAGAATCCGAACACTACCTGTGATCGGTGGAAATAGAACTGACTGTTTTTTAATGCTGGTTCGCGTTTGCGTTTAGGAAAATGTCGCGGTAAGCAAGAGTCGCCACCGTCTTTTATTTTCTCTAACAAGGAAAGGACAAAAGCACAGCAAAATTCCTTTTCGAGATGTTTCTCGGGTTCGGCAGGTAGATTATAGAAAAGGAAGGTGTTAGCACCCTTTCTATCCGTGGTTATCCACAGGCTCTTAGGTACTTGTTCACTATTTTTTCAAAAATGTTTTGCTTTTCTTGTGTTTGTGGG
This sequence comes from Vicia faba, assembly GCA_948472305.1. Classification (NCBI taxonomy): domain Eukaryota; kingdom Viridiplantae; phylum Streptophyta; class Magnoliopsida; order Fabales; family Fabaceae; genus Vicia; species Vicia faba. The sequence goes on along the minus strand of OX451740.1, from coordinate 985,894,523 downwards.
TTTTGAAAAGAGTTTTGTTTGAAAACTTCGATTTAACTCTTGTATCTGTCCTCAAGAGTGTATGAAGTGTTGTTTGAAAACTTTAGTCAGAAAAGTGTAGGTGTGAAAAGTATTTTTGTTTTGAAAGAGCAAGTATCTGAGAACCTCTACCTACTCAAAAGAAATTAAGCTGTGTAAATGTCCTTTAGACAGTACTATCCCACTACTAAGAAGTAGGTAGCACCGTCGTTGGAGTTTTTGGGTCAATTCGATTATGGGACATGTGGTCACTAAAGCAATGGTAGGACACCTTAGCGGTAAAGCTAATGTCTTAGATCATTTTTTATCGAGGCAACCGTTTCGAGGAAACTTTGATCTTTAGACAGGAGGGAGACCTCTAAAACACCTTATACTCAATGACCACGTCGAGGCAGCCAAGTGAGGCGTACCCTAGGAGTGGCATGTACGAGTGTGTCAGGTTTCAGTTTATGTTATCTTTGTACATGTTATGGTGAGCTACGATTGATTTTAATTTAAGGTAAGTCTTGTCATGCATAGCCTAGTTAGCATACATCTAGCAGTTAATAGTTACAGAAAATAGAACTAAACTATTACAAGGCGTCGGGTATTTACATCGCCAAAAACAAACCCTTGAAAAGTAAATTACGGAAAATAAATAAAAGCGATAAAAAGTCCTAATTAAAGCTATTACATCCTCAGAACAATTACATAATATGGATCAAAATATGAATCAAGAATAATCACACGCGCGAGAAAAATTGGATCGGGGAGTTTTAGGGTTTTGACCCTTTTTTGAGAAAGAAGGAAGTTTTTTATTATTTATGAATTAAATTAAATTAAACCTAAACTAATTAATTAATAAAAAGACATATTTTTGGTTTTTTTTAATGTCTCAAGGAAATAAATAAAAATAATAATGATTAAAAGTTATCAAAAACCCTAATTCTACATTAATTTAAAACTATTGCAAAAAAGTTAAAATTAACCTAATTAAAACTAAATTAATTAATCACTTATTTATTTACTAATAAAAATATTATATATTTTATGTTTTCTGAATTTATTATGAAAAACAATTATTTAGTTAATTAAGTAATAATAATAATAATTAATAATAAAACAATTAAATGAAAAATATAAAAGAAGAAAAAGGAATAAACCCAGGGGGTGATGGGCCCAAGAGGAGGTGTCTTTGGAAATTTCCAGGCCCACTAACTCTCCAGCTTGTTTGACTTTCTGATTTGTCCATACACATGTTGACTAAGGACCATGATAATCCTTCCATCTAGACCCTTGGATTTGAGTTTGAAGACATCTGGCGCCTGAGAATTGGGGGTATATGATGGACCTCACTTTAAAATCTGCATATGAACATATAAAGAAAAAAGGGAATAAAGGTTTTGGGGGACCTGGGATTCGAACCCAGGTCCCAATGCTCATTGCCTCTATGCCTTTGCCAGCTGAACTGTAGCGCGCTTTTGTTAAATAGATAGATAATGAATATTATATACAAAAACAAATATTATGTTGTAAAACAAAAAAGAACGCGCGCCTTTTTTAAATTGGCCAACCAGGTATCAACACCTCATCGTCTTCTTCGTTTGTCCTGCATAAATAATATCAAATAGCGGGGGTTTTTAACCCCCACTACTTCCTGCAAGGAAAAATAGCGATTAGAAGCACAGTGAACATAAATGTTTCGCGAGGTATGGGTCTTGATCGTCTTGGTCTCACGATCTCAACCATGTGTCTCACTGGTCCCAATTTTCCCTGGTTCAGAAAGCCCTAATTTAAAGCTTGAGAACCCTAGAAATTCAGTCATGGCATTCTTCGATTCAGGGTGCTATGGTTCAATTAAATCATTCCATTAGCTTGGTTCAGTCTCTAGCAATGCAAATCAATCAAAAAAACATGTTAAATGCGCATGAATCAAGATATATAATTCTGAATCAAAAGTGCAAACCGTGGGACTGTGCGTGACGATTCCTTGAGCTTCAGTGCCTGAATTCGATTGCAAAACATTCCTGGAACCTCCTGCAATGTATTTGAATGAATAGAATGCCTTGAATTGGCCTAGGTTGCAAGAATAGGTTTTCACTTTTATTGAAATTTCTTGAAACTGGATGGTTGTTTCTGCAGCCTTTCAATCATGTGCTAGGGTATGGTTAGCTTGCTTATGTATAAGGGGAACAAATTAGGTCAAAAACTTGGATCCAACCCATGTGCATTGATGTTTAAATCTTTGATTGAAAATCAAATATTCTTGATTCTTCATGATTGAATAATGTTGCCAAATTTGGATTTTTTTTTTGTATCTTTGACTTGTGCACGAATTTGCCAGCATGTTTTGATCATATTTGCTTCACAAATTGATTTAAAAAATCAAATCTTGTATTTTCTTATGATTTAAATTAATTAAATGAATTAATATATATTAAAAATCCAATTAATCAATAAAAATAAGAAAATAAATCCCATTCAGCTTGGTGGGTCGTGCATAGGTCATGGGTGAAGTTTCAAGAAGAGATTTGATGCCCATTAGCAAAAAGAAGGTGTTTTGAGCAAAGTTGACTTTTGCAAATTCATGAAAATTTCCCAACTTCTCCAATGCACAACTTGCTCAATTTTGATCATATGCCCATGTTCTTGGACATTTTGGAAATCCCTTGAAGTCATCTAACCAATGCCTTTGGTCCCATGTCATTTGGATTTACCAATATCAAGTTATGGCTTTTGACTCAAAGTGTACTTTTGTTGACTTTTGAAATTGACCTATAATGTAAAAATTGTTAACTTCTTGTGAGTGCATTTCTTGATCTTGGAGTGTGAAGATGGATTATAGGAAATTGCATCCTCTTCAAAATGAGCCTTGTATGGAATTTTTCTGACAAACCATGAAAAAGTTATGCCCTGGTCAAAGTACAATTGACTTTTCTACTGTCCAAAAATAGTAACTTTTTGCATCTTGATGATTTTTGAGCTATTCTTGTGGAATCATGATCAAGATTTGATCAAATGATGATTGTGAACTCAAAATAAGATGTTGACCAAAAATTCTGACTTTTGACTGCAAAATGACCATTTTTCCCTTGCAGTTGACTGTAGATCAAATGAGGCTTTTGACTGTGCAAATTGGCACTATGAGTCTTGAAACTTGGCATGTAGGTGCTTGAGAATGTATATAGGGCCTTGAGACTTGGTTGAACCATTGAAAACCCCAAATTCCTTGAAAGAACCAAAACCCTAATTTCAGCTGGCTTAGGAAGTGGTTTGACTGTACAACCCTTGAGCAAATTTGAGGATCATTCTTGACAAATCTTGAGAGATATGGGAGGGAAAATTTTGGGGTACAACAGTTGCCCCTGTTCAATCTACTTAAACCTGAGGATGTAGATTGGCTTGTGTGCCTTTCGTGATCCGAAGGTGGAAGATGATTGAACACTAAAGTGCCCAGAAATTTGCACTCGCATGGTGTAATATCAGCAATGTGATGTCGGGAATGGGCTTACAGATGCCATTTGGAGAGATGATGGATAGGAGGATGGGCTTATAGATGCCACCTGGAGATTGTTGGTTGGTAATTTTGTCTTTGTTGACAGGTTGTCTTCATTGACGGGTTGTCTTCATTGACGGGTTGTCTTCATTGACAGGTTGTCTTCATTGACAGGTTGTCTCAGAAAAATATTTAGGAATCGATTTAGCTGGTTTTGTCTCCGTTGACGGGTTGGCCTCAGAAAAATCTTTAGGAATCGATTTAGTTGGGTTTGTCTTCTTTTGACTGAATTAGCATCATAAAAATCTTTAGGAATCGATTTAACTGGTTTTGTCTCTGTTGACGGGTTGGCCTCAGAAAAATCTTTAGGAATCAATTTAACTGGTTTTGTCTCCATTGACTGGCTTCAAAAAAATCTTTAGGAATCGATTTAACTGGTTTTGTCTCCATTGACTGGCTTCAGAAAAATCTTTAGGAATCGATTTAACTGGTTTTGTCTCCATTGACTGAATTTGTCTTTTTTGACCAGATTTGTCTCCTTTGACTGGATTTGTCTCCTTTGACTGTATTAGCATCAGAAAAATCTTTAGGAATCGATTTATCTGGTTTTGTCTCCTTTGACATAGTTGAGCATTTAACTGCATCTTTCCTGAAAGGTCAGTCATATGCAATGCATGATATGGATCGAGCCATGATGTTCTCAACATAAATGAGATCGTATGATATGATGCGTATGTGCATGTATCATGATGTATGGACATGTAATGTTTTAGCTGGGGAAAATAAATCTCGAATAGCTGCTGGAGAATGATGTTGATTTCTTTGCTTCCACTGGGGATGATGAACGAAGATGACTGTGTGAATAAACCTGTAGGAGAAGATGACTCTGTTGGGGAATAAACTGGTGAAGAGATTACTCTGCGGGGAATTACTCTATGGGGAGTGATGCTTTGCTGAGATTTTAACGATAAACTCCACTGGGGATTCCGTTGATAAGCTCTGTTGGGGATTTTAATGATGAACTCCGCTGGGGATAGAAAGAACTTCGCTGGGGATGATCTTTCCGTTGCAACATGCTGAGGATAACCCAGTTAGGGCTGATGGTAGATCAACTCTGCTTGGGGAGAGTATCATTATTGTGTTACTCTACAGGGAGTGAAGGTATCTTGGTCATACTCTTCAACTGAATCTACCTTGTACCTGGAGGACAGAGCAGCTTGTACAGTTTGGACAATTCTCATTGCCCCTACTTCCGATGTCACCCGTAATTAATCCTTTGTTTTGCATGCAAATATTTATGAGTAGCAATTAATGTCAAATGCATATATCAAAAATGAACATTGGACGTTCTTTGCAAAATAAAACAGATAAAGGAAAAAACAATTTGCAATTTGTCTGAAAAATGAATTTGTATTGATTTTGAAGTTTGCCTGTGAATAGGCGTTTTTGTACAAGCGGCTGACGTCCTAGTAAGAGAACGCCGCCGAACAAATAGGATTTATACAGTTTGTAAAAAGAAAACAAAACAGCTATGTGAAAAATCTCACTGGGTTCCAACTCTGCTATCGCCTTTATGTCTTCAAGCGTCTCATCACTTTGCTGCTTAGTTGAAGAGGAATCTGATTGATTGGTGCCGTCCGAGCCTGATGGTCGATACCGAAGTCTGGATGCAGGGTGATCCAATGAGACATAGTATTACGCTTATCCCTAACTTTTTCGTGGACCGCCCTTTCGGGTTTTCAGTCCACCGGGATACCCATTTTTGCCCAAGCCGCCTTTTCAGGTTTTCGACTTGCCGGGTGTACAGATTTTTATATTTTCATCCCTTATTTTTGCCCGAACCCTTTTGGTTCGCCGGGAAGCCCTTATTTTTGCCTAGGCCAGTCAATCTAGCGGGTCTTTAATCACGCGTAGTATCTTTTTACTATGTCTGCATTGGCGGGGTGAGGAAGGTCGTCACCATCCACGGTGGTTAGAATCATTGCTCCTCCTGAGAAGATGTTCTTAACCACAAATGGCCCTTCGTACGTAGGGGTCCATTTGCCCCTGGGATCACCTTGAGGTAAAATGATGCGCTTGATTACCAGGTCCCCGACTTGATACTCTTGTTGTCTGACTTTCTTGTTAAATGCCTTGATCATCCGTTTTTGGTACGTATGACCATGACAAATAGCAGTGAGTCTCTTTTCGTTGATTAGGTTTAGTTGATCAAGCCGGGCCTGGATCCAGTCATCTTCGCTTAAACCCTCATCCTTCATGATCTGGAGAGAGGGTATCTGAACTTCAATGGGCAGGACTGCCTCCATGCCATATACCAAGGAGTAGGGTGTTTCCCCTGTTGACGTCTGTGCTGAGGTACGGTACCCATGAAGAGCAAATGGTAACATTTCGTGCCAATATTTGTAGGTCACTGTCATCTTCTGCATAATCTTCTTAATGTTTTTATTAGCCGCCTCGGCAGCCCCATTCATCTTCGGTCGGTAAGGAGAAGAGTTATGGTGCTGTATCTTGAATTGCTCGCAAAGCTCAGTGATCATCTTGTTGTTAAGATTGGTACCATTATCCGTAATGATCCTCTCTGGTACACCGTATCGACAGATCAGGTTGTGCCGAATGAACCGTGCCACGACGTTCTTGGTTATGGTGGCAAAGGAAGCTCCTTCAACCCACTTTGTAAAGTAATCAATTGCTACCAGGATGAAACGATGCCCGTTGGATGCCGTAGGTCTGATCTCGCCGATCATATCAATACCCCACATTGCAAAAGGCCAAGGTGTTGTCAAGACGTTCAAAGGAACTGGAGGAATGTGCACTTTATCAGCATAGATCTGGAACTTGTGACATGTCCGAGAATGCTGATAACAGTCGGCTTCCATTGTTGACCAGTAATATCCTGCCCGAAGGATTTCCTTTGCCATGGTATATCCACTGGAATGCGTTCCGAAGGTACCTTCATGCAGCTCTGCCATGATCCTTTCTGCTTCAGTCTTATCCACACAACATAGTAAGGTTGAATCATGGTTTAGTTTGTAAAGAATGCCATTGCTGATGAAGAACTTTGCCGCGAACTTTCTCAGAAACTTCTTGTCATTGACAGATGCGCCCTCGGGGTATTCTTGAGCTTCAAGGTACCTCTTCACTTCATGATACCAAGGCTTTTTTGTTACCTCTTTGGTCTCAAGATCACAACAATATGCAGGTTCATCCACTTTCCAGATAATGATCCGGGGAGCCTCGTTGTCCCATTTGACTTTGAACATAGAAGACATCGTGGCTAGCGCGTCCGCCAACTGATTTTCCTCTCTTGGGAAGTGTTCAAAGGTTATCTCCTCGAAATGGGGAAGCAACGTCAATACATACTCCTTGTAAGGAATAAGATTTGGATGTTTCGTATCCCACTCGCCTTTGATCTGACTGATCACGAGAGCGGAATCTCCGAAGACACTCTGAAACTTGATCCTTAGGTCAATTGCATCTTGAAGACCCATGATGCATGCTTCATACTCCGCCATGTGGTTGGTGCAGTTGAAATATAGTCGGGCGGTAAGCGGAGTATGAGAGCCCTTAGGGGATATGATCACAGCGCCAATACCATTACCCAAAGCGTTTGAGGCTCCGTCAAAGTGAATAGACCATCGGGATCCTTCCTCAGGTCCTTCATCCGGTCCAGGTATCTCGCAACCAGTTACTACCATAATATTCTCGTCTGGAAATTCAAAGTTCATGGACTGGTAATCATCCACTGCCTGATGTGCCAAATGGTCTGCCAACACACTTCCCTTGATTGCTTTTTGAGACGTATACTGGATGTCGTACTCAGTCAAGATCATCTGCCATCTTGCTATTCTTCCGGACAAGGCAGGCTTTTCGAAGATATACTTGATTGGATCCATTTTTTAAATCAACAGGGTAGTGTGAGTCAACATATACTGTCTTAGCCGGCGAGCAGCCCATACCAAAGCGCATCAAGTTTTCTCGAGCAGTGAGTATCGGGTCTCACAGTCGGTAAACTTTTTGCTAAGGTAATAAATAGCGTGCTCTTTTCGGCCAGACTCGTCATGCTGACCCAGCACACATCCCATTGAGTTGTCCAGTACTGTCAAGTATAAGATTAGAGGTCTCCCTTCAACCGGTGGCATAAGAATGGGTGGCTCTTGGAGATACTCTTTGATTCTTTCGAAAGCGGCCTGACATTCATCGTTCCAACGTACTACTTGATCTTTCTTCAGTAGCTTGAAGATTGGCTCACAAGTAGCAGTCAGGTGCGAGATGAATCGGGCAATGTAATTCAACCATCCTAGGAAGCCTCTGACTTCTTTTTCTGTCTTGGGAACTGGCATCTCTTGTATGGATTTCACTTTGGCAGGGTCCACTTGAATACCTTTGTCGCTTACGACGAAACCTAGTAGCTTTCCAGATCTCACCCCGAAGGTGCACTTGTTCGGGTTTAACCTCAATTTGTACAACTTTAACCGGTCAAATAGCTTCTGTAGATGGTCAAGGAGTTCCTCCTTCGTTTGGGACCTTGCAATCATATCATCGACGTATACTTCAATCTCATGATGGATCATATCATGGAACAGAGCAACCATGGCACGCTGATACGTTGCCCCAACATTTTTCAACCCAAAAGGCATGACCTTGTAGCAAAAGGTACCCCACTGAGTAACAAAAGTGGTCTTCTCCATGTCTTCGGGAGCCATCTTTATCTGATTATAACCGGAGAAACCATCCATGAAGGAGAACACCTTGTGCTGGGCAGTATTGTCAACCAGAACGTTGATGTGAGGCAGAGGGAAGTCATCCTTAGGGCTCGCCCTGTTCAAATCCCTGTAGTCAACACACATTCTGACCTTACCATCCTTCTTCGGTACCGGAACCACATTGGCGACCCACTGAGGGTAGGAAGTCACTGCTAGAAAAACGGAATCAAATTGTTTCATAACTCCGGCTTTGATTTTCTCTGACATCTCTGGACGCATACAGTGAACCTTCTGTTTTACCGGCGGGCAATCTTCCTTGGTAGGCAGGTGATGAACCACAATGTCGGTATCCAACCCAGGCATATCTTCGTAAGACCAGGCAAAGATTTCCACGTAGTCATGCAGCATCTGAATCAACCGTTGTTTCACACTAAGCTCCAGATTTGCACCGATCTTGACTTCCTTCCTGTTTGTCTCAGTACCCAGATTTACCGTTTCCACTAACTCTTCATGTGGCTGAATGACCCTCTCTTCCTGGAGTAGTAATCTTGCAAGCTCACCAGGCACTTCGCAATCATCTTCACCTTCGTCTTCGGCTAAGTTGATCGGATTTTCGAAGTCATAACTGGCAGTAGCAGAGTCGTTACCAGTGAGATCCAGAGTGGATTGGGACCTGTATATGTGAGTGTGTGTAAAATAGCTGTTTTGCAATATATAATAAAGAAAGACAAGGAGCGCAAGATTTGAAATGCAAAAAAACGTCCAATGCTTTTATTAATGATATATGAAAATGACACACAAAAGCCCTCACAAATGAAGCCACGGTGCCCCGGGCAAGACACCGGGCCATAAATTTTCACAATATTGTCTGTTACAAATTCAAAACAAAGGAGTTCATTACTGAGTAACAAAAGTAATAGGGATGAAGTCTTTCGCTGTCCAGTTGTTTGGTCCACCGTTGGTCGTAGGGTAGATCCAGCTGTCGAATTCAGATTCCTCCACGTCATCTTTGATGGCACTTACTCCATGCTTGGGCATGGGGGCTGTTACAACATTAGGCCTCTCGGGCGCCTCGAACCCAACCTCTTCAAGGTCCAACAATCATCCGTATTATGCCTCGGGCTATCAGAGTGATAAGCGCAGCGGGCGTTAGGATTGTACTTTGATGATGTAGTATTCGGATTCTTTGGGGCTTCCCTTAGAGTTACCAAATTGGTTGTCAGTAACTGCGGCAATATCTGAGACAAGGTCATGCTGAGACGAGTGAATTTCCTTCTAGGTCTCTCACCCCTTTGTTGGTTGTGATGCTGAGGAGCACCAGCAAGTTTTGAAATGACCACCGCATTGACAGCTTGGCGGTGTTCAGATCTATTTGGTCTCCTTGAACCATAGACAGCACTGGATTCTTTCTTGAACGGCTTCTTTTCAGTGCTCGACGAGGCACCCTTCTGTATCTTCCCTGCCTTGATACCAGCTTCGATCCTCTCACCAGTCAAGATAAGGTCTGTAAACCCGGCTGAAGAGTTTCCAATCAAATGGTTAAAGAATGGACCAGACAGGGTCCCCAGAAACATATCAACAAGTTCACGATCAGTTAAAGGTGGCTGCACCCTTCCAACAAGGTCTCTCCACTTTTGAGCATACTCCTTAAATCCTTCACCCGTCCCTATTGACATACCCTGGAGTTGGGTACGCGTAGGAGCGAGGTCGGAATTATATTGGTATTGCTTATAGAACGCAGTAGCCAAATCTTCCCAGTTACGGATACTGGCTCCATCCAGCTGATAGAACCACTCGAGTTGAGTCCCTGAAAGACTATCCTGAAAGAAATGGATCCATAAATTCTTGTCAGCAGTGTAAGGTTGGATCTTCTTACATATGACCGAAGGTGCAGCTTTGGACAGGAGGCTCCGTCATATTTGGCAAAGGTAGGTGCCTTGAATTTATGGGGAATCACCACCCCAGAGGATAAGCCTAGGTCTCCAAAGTCCAACCCAGGCATATTCTGTATCTCCATGGCGCTCAAGCGGTCCTCCAACTGTTTATACCTATCCTCAGCAGGAGGGTACTGTTCTTCATCATAATCTGTCTCGTTGTCGGAGACCACGGGACTAGGAACCCTTCTCTCTTGGGGACTGTCTTTCCCTACAGATGAGGTAGTCAGATCAACCTCATTCTACAGTCCATTTCCAAACCTGTGTCCGGTGTTGAACACGACGGTCCTCTTCTTCTTCTTCTTCCTCTCTTTCAGAATCAGAGTCTTCAAATCCTGTTGACCCTGGGCTAGGTTCATAACCAACTCTTGGAACTGGGCGTTCTGGGCCTGGAGGGCCTTGATAGCTTGTTCAGTGGAAGGTTCAGTAGACATGATGATTGCTGAAATAAACAGCGAAGAAGATAAGTGACCTGTAAAAGGGGTACCTGTTATGCATATGATGAATGAAATGCGTATGATTTATGTATGCAATGTTTTCAAGGACCTCGCGGGGTAAACAAAGAAACTTGTTAGAATTTGAATTTTGCAGCTTGATTGAAGGAACTTCATGTTGCTGAGAGTCCCTCTTCAAGAGTCAAGCTCACCATATCGAGTGGGTCATAGCCACTGACTCAAGTTATCGTGTTTTGATCTCCAAACAACCTTGGCTAGAGGAAAATAAATCCCCTTTGCCCCTTACTAGACATTTGGTTCATCATGACCTGCATCACAAACCCTTGAGATCCTTGAAATGGGTTAGTCCTTATGCAGGATGTATGCAATGTTATGATGTTATGATGTTATGCTAAAGGCACACCACAAGTATTCACAAAAGGCAAACATGGTAAAGGCACACAAGTCACACAAGAGCCCTTAGATTTCAGGCTGGCATGAAGTTTAGGTACTACCCTCTTTCAGTTTCAATTGGTTAAGACCTGTCCTAAAAATAGTAACCGGGTTCTAAGGAGCTCAATATCATTGGATTGTTTTCTATGTTCATTGTTTTGATTTAGCCACTTAATTGGAGACCAAAATATTACAAGAAAACAACCCTCAATGAGTGTAGTATCGAGTATCTACCAACTTCGGACTGCACCAAAGTCGGTCATCTCACTACCCCTAAAAAAGGCCAGGATGGTCAAGTAAGGTTCTAAGGTCAGTTGATGCTTCGCAACACCACGCGGAGGCCCCGTACTCTCCTTGACTTAACTCAAGGGTTACCGGTACTCACCAAAGTGCCACATAAACGTAGCTACTGCTTCAACCATGTCGGTATACCCCGCACAGTTCCCTCACAGTTTGTTGCTACTTCTAAAGGGTATCCCCAGATTCGGGTTAGGATCTATAAAACTCCGATACAAGCCCACAAAATTTAAAGCATACAAGGCATACAATTGAAAACACAAGTGATCTAATCCTAAGGTACACCTCACTTATTAGAATCCCCAGCAGAGTCGCCAGTTCTGTGATCGGTGGAAATAGAACTGACTGTTTTTTAATGTTGGTTCGCATTTGCGTTTAGCAAAATGTCGCGGTAAGCAAGAGTCGCCACCGTCTTTTATTTTCTCCAACAAGGAAATGACAAAAGCACAGCAAAATTCCTTTTCGAGATGTTTCTCGGGTTCGGGAGGTAGATTATAGAAAGGGAAGGTGTTAGCACCCTTTCTATCTGTGGTTATCCACGGGCTCTTAGGTACTTGCTCACTATGTTTTCAAAAATGTTTTGCTTTTCTTGTGTTTGTGGGTTTTGAAAAGAGTTTTGTTTGAAAACTTCGATTTAACTCTTGTATCTGTCCTCAAGAGTCTATGAAGTGTTGTTTGAAAACTTTAGTCAGAAAAGTGTAGGTGTGAAAAGTATTTTTGTTTTGAAAGAGCAAGTATCTGAGAACCTCTACCTACTCAAAAGAAATTAAGCTGTGTAAATGTCCTTTAGACAGTACTATCCCACTACTAAGAAGTAGGTAGCACCGTTGTTGGAGTTTTCGGGTCAATTCGATTATGGGACATGTGGTCACTAAAGCAATGGTAGGACGCCTTAGCGGTAACCCTAATGTCTTAGATCATTTTTTATCGAGGCAACCGTTTCGAGGCAACTTTGATCTTTAGACTGGAGGGCGACCTCTAAAACACCCTATACTCAATGACCACGTCCAGGCAACCAAGTGAGGCGTACTCTAGGAGTGGCATGTGCGAGTGTGTCAGGTTTTAGTTTATGTTATCTTTGTACATGTTATGGTGAGCTACGATTGATTTTAATTTAAGGTAAGTCTTGTCATGCATAGCCTAGTTAGCATACATCTAGCAGTTAATAGTTACAGAAAATAGAACTAAACTATTACAAGGCGTCGGGTATTTACATCGCCAAAAACAAACCCTTGAAAAGTAAATTGCGGAAAATAAATAAAAGCGATAAAAAGTCCTAATTAAAGCTATTACATCCTTGGAACAATTACATAATATGGATCAAAATATGAATCAAGAATAATCACACGCGCGAGAAAAATTGGATCGGGGAGTTTTAGGGTTTTGACCCTTTTTTGAGAAAGAAGGAAGTTTTTTATTATTTATGAATTAAATTAAATTAAACCTAAACTAATTAATTAATAAAAAGACATATTTTTGGTTTTTTTTAATGTCTCAAGGAAATAAATAAAAATAATAATGATTAAAAGTTATCAAAAACCCTAATTCTACATTAATTTAAAATTATTGCAAAAAAGTTAAAATTACCCTAATTAAAACTAAATTAATTAATCACTTATTTATTTACTAATAAAAATATTATATATTTTATGTTTTCTGAATTTATTATGAAAAATAATTATTTGGTTAATTAAGTAATAATAATAATAATTAATAATAAAACAATTAAATGAAAAATATAAAAGAAGAAAAAGGAATTAACCCAGGGGGGTGATGGGCCCAAGAGGAGGTGTCTTTGGCAATTTCCAGGCCCACTAACTCTCCAGCCTGTTTGACTTTCTGATTTGTCCACACGCATGTTGACTAAGGACCATGATAATCCTTCCATCTAGACCCTTGGATTTGAGTTTGAAGACATCTGGCGCCTGGGAATTGGGGGTATATGATGGACCTCACTTTAAAATCTGCATATGAACATATAAAGAAAAAAGGGAATAAAGGTTTTTGGGGACCTGGGATTCGAACCCAGGTCCCAATGCTCATTGCCTCAATGCCTTTGCCAGCTGAACTGTAGCGCGCTTTTGTTAAATAGATAGATAATGAATATTATATACAAAAACAAATATTATGCTGTAAAACAAAAAATAACGCGCGCCTTTTTTAAATTGGCCAACCAGGTATCAACACCTCATCGTCTTCTTCGTTTGTCCTACATAAATAATATCAAATAGCGGGGGTTTTTAACCCCCACTACTTCCTGCAAGGAAAAATAGCGATTAGAAGCACAGTGAACATAAATGTTTCGCGAGGTATGGGTCTTGATCGTCTTGGTCTCACGATCTCAACCATGTGTCTCACTGGTCCCAATTTTCCCTGGTTCAGAAAGCCCTAACTTAATGCTTGAGAACCCTAGAAATTCAGTCATGGCATTCTTCGATTCAGGGTGCTATGGTTCAATTAAATCATTCCATTAGCTTGGTTCAGTCTCTAGCAATGAAAATCAATCAAAAAAACATGTTAAATGCGCATGAATCAAGATATATAATTCTGAATCAAAAGTGCAAACCGTGGGACTGTGCGTGACGATTCCTTGAGCTTCAGTGCCTGAATTCGATTGCAAAATGTTCCTGGAACCTCCTGCAATGTATTTGAATGAATAGAATGCCTTGAATTGGCCTAGGTTGCAAGAATAGGTTTTCACTTTTCTTGAAATTTCTTGAAACTGGATGGTTGTTTCTACAGCCTTTCAATCGTGTGCTAGGGTATGGTTAGCTTGCTTATGTATAAGGGGAACAAATTAGGTCAAAAACTTGGATCCAACCCATGTGCATTGATGTTTAAATATTTGATTGAAAATCAAATATTCTTGATTCTTCATGATTGAATAATGTTGCCAAATTTGGATTTTTTTTTTGTATCTTTGACTTGTGCACGAATTTTCCAGCATGTTTTGATCATATTTGCTTCACAAATTGTTTTAAAAAATCAAATCTTGTATTTTCTTATGATTTAAATTAATTAAATGAATTAATATATATTAAAAATCCAATTAATCAATAAAAATAAGAAAATAAATCCTATTCATCTTGGTGGGTCGTGCATAGGTCATGGGTGAAGTTTCAAGAAGAGATTTGAGGCCCATTAGCAAAAAGAAGGTGTTTTGAGCAAAGTTGACTTTTGCAAATTCATGAAAATTTCCCAACTTCTCCAATGCACAACTTGCTCAATTTTGATCATATGCCCATGTTCTAGGACATTTTTGAAAGCCCTTGAAGTCCTCTAACCAATGCCTTTGGTCCCATGTCATTTGGATTTACCAATCTCAAGTTATGGCTTTTGACTCAAAGTGTACTTTTGTTGACTTTTGAAATTGACCTATAATGTAAAAATTGTTAACTTCTTGTGAGTGCATTTCTTGATCTTGGAGTGTGAAGATGGATTGTATGAAATTTCATCCTCTTCAAAATGAGCCTTGGATGGAATTTTTCTGACAAACCATGAAAAAGTTATGCCCTGGTCAAAGTACAGTTGACTTTTCTACTGTCCAAAGATAGTAACTTTTTGCATCTTGATGATTTTTGAGCTATTCTTGTGGAATCATGATCAAGATTTGATCAAATGATTATTGTGAACTCAAAATAAGATGTTGACCAAAAATTCTGACTTTTGACTGCAAAATGACCATTTTGCCCTTGTAGTTGACTGTAGATCAAATGAGGCTTTTGATTGTGCAAATTGGCACTATGAGTCTTGAAACTTGGCATGTAGGTGATTGAGAATGTATATAGGCCCTTGAGACTTGGTTGAACCATTGAAAACCCCAAATTCCTTGAAAGAACCAAAACCCTAATTTCAGTTGGCTTAGGAAGTGGTTTGACTGTACAACCCTTGAGCAAATTTGAGGATCATTCTTGACAAATCTTGAGAGATATGGGAGGGCAAATTTTGGGGTACAACACTACCTCTCCCCGCTACAATCCAAATGCCCATTGTGCTTATCATTCGGAAAGTCCGGGTCATGATATAAATGACTGTTGGGCTTTTAAAAATAAAGTACAAGACCTTCTCGAGGCGAAGGAAATTGAGTTTGACGCCCTTGAGATGCCTAATGTTATCACTGCTCCTATGCCCAAGCATGGTCGTGGTGTTAACGCTATTGAAGATGGTATGTTTGTTACCACTGTTGAAGAGCTTGTTAATCCGCTTATGACCATTAAGTGGAACTTGTTAAAGGCCGGTTTATTTCTGGGTTGTGGCGAAGGTTGCCACTTCTTTTTATCTCTATCAACTGGTTGTCATTTGTTAAAGGCAGGTGTTCAGCGCCTGATGGATGTTAGAGATATTTTGTTTGAGAAGACTCCCGTTCCAACTATTTTGTGCTAGGATATTTCAATAATAACCATTTCCGCCAAAACTCCCAAGGTCTCCACCAAAAGACCCGTCGGGATTACATCTACTCTGAAGGTTACTCCACTGATAATCACTGTGCCAGGGCCAATCCCGTACTCCTCTGATAAAACTGTTCCTTGGAATTATGGGGGTGACGTATACTACCACGGCGTCAGGCAAGATTGGTTGGCTGAAGAAGACCAGATCTCTGAAAATGTTGATCCCGACATTGTCAATATTATTGGAACCAGTAAAATAACAAGAAGTTAAACAGTGTTCTCCCCCGAGACTTATCCTCCAAAAGCTGTTACTGGTCCTGTGATAATTCCTACTATTGTTCCTGCTACTACTGCAATTCCTTTGATTACTCCTGCTGACACCCCTATCACCGATTCGACCGAGACTCGAGGCAAAGACATATTGGTTGAGCCTGTCCAGACGAAGGCACAATCAGTATCTATTCCAGAGGCTTCAGAGAAAGAGATGGAAGAAATTATGAAAATCATTAAGAAAAGCGACTACAACATGGTCGAACAGTTGGGGCAGACCCCTTCAAAGATCTCTATGCTAGCCTTGTTGTTGTGCTCCGAAACTCATGCGAAGGCTTTGGTGAAGCTTCTGAAAACTGTCCATGTGCCTCAGGAAACTTCTTTTAACCAATTTGAAGATTGTGTGGCTAGTTTAACGGCCGATAACTGTTTGGGCTTTTCTGATATCGATTTGACCCCTAGAGGGAGGAAGCATAATGATGTGCTACACGTCTCTGTCGAATGCAAGGGCACCACTCTGGCCCATGTTCTTGTAGATACTGGTTTGTCGTTAAATATGCTGCCTAAGAATGCTCTGGATAGACTGGACTGTGAAGGCTTGACTTTGAAGCCCAGCAATATTTTAGTGAGGGCTTTTGACGGATCAAAGAGAATGGTGCACGGGGAGGTGGACATCCCCATCAAGGTTGGTTCTCAAGATTTCGGCTCTACCTTCTACGTGATGGATATCAGGCCATCTTATTCTTGTTTGTTGGGCCGCCCTTGGATACATGGGGTGTTGTACCCCAAAATTTGCCCTCCCATATTCATCAAGAATTGTCAAAACCAAGGTCACAAAATTCCCCCAGGGTGGTGCAGCTCAACTGGCTCCTATACAGTCAAAACTAGGGTTTGAGTTCTGGTCAAGCAAATGAACTTTTCAAAGGCCCAATCAAGTCTCATATGCCTATAAAGATGGTCAAGCACCCTCATGTCAAGTTTCAAGGCATTCAGCTCAAAATTGCACAGTCAAAACCCTAGATTGCACTACAGTCAACTGTAGGGGCAAAATGGTCATTTGACAGTCAAAAGTTCAAATGTTTGGTCAATATATCATTTTGAAGCCACAAATATCATTTGATCAATGCTCGATCATGATTCTCAAAATTTGGCTCAGAAATCATCAAGATACAAAAGTTGCTATATTTGGACAGCTGAAAAAGTCAACTGAAATTGACCAGGGCATAACTTTCACATGGATTATCAGAAAAATTCCATCCAAAGCTCATTTTGAAGAGAAAGACATTTCCTACAATTCATCTTCATGTTCCAAGTCCAAGAAATGCTCTCACAAAAAGTTATCAATTTCAACATTATAGGTCATTTTCAAAAGTCAACAAAAAGGGACTTTAAGTAAAAGACCATAACTTGAGATTGGTAAATCAAAATGACAT
The DNA here is from genome assembly GCA_948472305.1 of Vicia faba. Classification (NCBI taxonomy): domain Eukaryota; kingdom Viridiplantae; phylum Streptophyta; class Magnoliopsida; order Fabales; family Fabaceae; genus Vicia; species Vicia faba. The sequence goes on along the minus strand of OX451740.1, from coordinate 985,877,118 downwards.
GGGACCAAAGGCATTGGTTAAAGGACTCAAAGACCTTTCCAAAATGTCCAAGAACATGTGAAAATCTTAAAAATTGACCAAGTTATGCCTTGTGGAAGTTGGGAAATGTTTAGGAATTTTGAAAAGTCAACATTGATGCAAAAGGCCTAAAAATGCAAATGGGCCTATTTTCCTTCCAAATTTCTTCATGCCAAGCCTATGCACGACCATTAGGCCCAAAGGGAAGTATTTTCATATTTTTTAATTATTTATTTGAATTTATATTAATTTATATTCATTTAAATCATTTTAATTCATGAAAAATATAATCTTAACCTAAACAAATCTTTTTATGCATGCTTTGGACTCTATAACTCGTGCACATGCTAATAGGGAAGGATTTGATGCTAATTGATCAGATTTGGTACAAGAAACATGAGAAAAAGATTGAAAAAGATTTTCCAAAATCAAATATGTGAAATCATCAATGCTTGAGATTTTGTGTAGTTTTGTTAACCTAAACCATTCCATACAAGTACTAGATGAGAACCCTAATGCTACAAGACTGGAAGCTGCGCCCAAGAACCCTTTTGCATATTGAATTTTTTCATAAAAAACTCAAACACTGAAAACTAGCCTAGAGGTCGATTCAAGCTTCACTTTTTGTTTCATCATCATCCTGAAACATCACTGAATGCTCCTCAATCCTTAATATCAATTAAAGCATAAAGAATCGTTGGTTAGAACTCAAACTGTAAAGCGAATTTTTTGAAATCATATACCACGAATCATACATCTTTTGCATCTTTTGTTCATGAATTCTTGTTTCTCATGAAGTTTCAAAGCTAACCATAACTTTCAATTAAAATTTCGTGCGCTTTTGGCCAAGATGCCATGTTCGAATATTAGGTTTTGCAGGTTTCAGAATTAGGGGTTTCCTAATCAAGAAAAATCAGAGCTCAAGAATGCCATGGTTGAACTCAGCACCTCAAGACGAAGACGTCTGAACCCTCGCGATGAATTTATGTTTCATATATCCCTATTCGCTATTTTCTTGAATCACCCCTAATGCCATGCTACAAAAACCGTCGCCTATTCGTTTTGTTTTACAGGGTGGGGAAGAAGACAACCTCGTTGTCACCACGTGATAGGCTCTTTTTGAATTCACGCGCGTTTTGCCCATTATGCATTGATTTTGCTTTTTGATATTTAATTGATATTATATGTTAAATGTGAACGTGATGGCTCAGTGGTAATGCGTTGTGTATATGGCCTCAAAGACCTGGGTTCAAGTCCCAGGTCTTGCAACTTTCATTATTATTTTTCAAACCAGTTTCCCATGCAGCGTCAGCAATGATGTATACCATGTGTCCACAAGATCCAAGCGCACAGGTGTCCAGGAGAGGCAGATCAAGGGCTCAGATCCCAGGCCTATGGTGAACGTGGTCAATGCACTAGCACACGATCCAGGAAAGTCAGCATATGACAAATTCAATTGGGCCAGGCCTCTCAAATTTACACCTCCAGTTTTGGGACAACACCCCACTCTGGTTTGCTCTCCTTATTTATTTATTTATTATTTTAATTATTGTGTGATTTATTTTTATTGCTTTAATTAATTAATTTTCTTTTTCTGCAAAATACAAAAACATTCAAAAAAAATCAGAAAAGGCTAAAAAATTAATAAATATTTATGTATTGATTATTTTCATAATAAAAACTTATAATTATTTAGTTTAATTAGGTTTTCAATTTTAATTCCTTTTTTTTAATAAAAATCCATAAAAATGTAGAATTAGATTAATTGATAGTTTTTATATCTCTTTTTAATTTTTCCCTTTTTCACAATATTATTTATTTGTTATTTTTATAATTAAATTGTACATAATAAATTTTAGGTTTAATTTAGATCTTAATTTAATTCTTTCATAATAAATAAAAAATATTAGAATTAGGGTTTGCCGTTCAATTTAATTGAATTAATTCCTTTTTCTCATTAAATCTAAAAAACACAAAAATATCATTCTCATTTAATTTTAATTTTTAAATCCTTATTAATTTTAATTATTTGCAAAAAGGGTCCAACGCCCTAGTTTCGTTTTGATTATTTAATTTGCGCATTTATCTTATGTCGTTTAATTATAATTATGTAATTGTCCCTAAGCCATGTAATTTACTTTTCGCACTTTGTTTCTTCGCATTATTTATTTTTCCGCTAAATCGGGTCCGGTTTAATTTTGGCGATGTGGACCCGCGCCATTTGTAATAGTTTAGATTTATTTCCTCGCAAAATATTTAACTGTTAACCAAGCATGAAAGAATGAATGTCTTAATAAAATCAAGCGTAGATCACAACAAACATGACAAGACAAATAAACTGAAACATGACACACAATTCGCACACACCACCCCTAGGGTACGCCTCACTGTTGCCTTTCGAAAGGTGGTCGTCGAGTAGAAAACGTCTTAGTAAGTCCTCATGATCCGGGAACCTGGCATGAGGGTAGCTTCTAAGGTGTCTTCCCATTGCTCTGGTGATCACCATGTCCCTAAAATCGAATTGACCCGAACACCTCCAATGGTGGTGCTACCTACCTCTCAATGGTGGGATGGCACTACTTTAAAGGACATTTACACAGACGAATTCCTTAGGGTAGGTAGGTTCTCAAGGGTACTTGCTCTCTTCAAAACAAACAAAACAAAATCTTTTCACACTGACACATTTTCAAAAGCTTTCAAAGCAAACTTTTCAAACACTCTGACGTACGAGTCGAACTGAAATTTTTCAAAGAAACTTTTAAACCCACATTGAAAAGCAAACAAACAATTTTGAAAACACAATGAGCAAGTATCTAAGAGCCCATGGATGACCATGGATAGAAAGGGTGCTAACACCTTCCCTTTCTATAACCTACCTCCCGAACCGAGAGCAATCTCTTTAAAGGAATTTTTCTGTGCTTTTGTCCTTTCCATTTGGAGAAAATAAAAGACGGTGGCGACTCTTGCTTCCGCGACATTTCGCGAACCAGCGTTAAACAGTCAGTTCCAGATCCACCGATCACAGAACTGGCGACTCTGCTGGGGACTAAACTTAAAGTGGGGTGTACCTTAGGATTAAGATCACTGTGTTTTCAATTGTATTGACTTGTCTGCTTTAAATTTATGGGTTGCATGGGCGTTATATAGATCCTAACCCGGATCTGGGGATACCCTGTTTAGGTAGCATAAGCTGTGAGGGACCTGTCCGGCGTAGACCGACACAGGTGAAGCAGTGGCTACGTTGGTGTGGCACCTTAGTCTGTACCGATATCCCTTGTGTCGCAACGAGGAGAATATGGGTCTTCTAAGGAGTCATTAAGCACCAACAACCTTAGAACCTTAATTGACACAACTTGGCCTTTAGAACAGTAGCAGTATGCTACGCCCATTGAGGCTAAACTCTCGTGATGGTTCTGGCCGCAAGAAAAGATTGCGATGCTGGAGTTATGACCGATTGAGGGTAGTCAATGATATTGGGATCCTCTAAGAACCCGGTTACTTTTGATTAGGACAGGTATGAACCAACAAACTGAAAGAGGGTAGTACCTAGACCTCATGCTGGCCTTAAACCTTAAGGGCTCTTTTGTGTGACTTGTGTGCCTTCGTACTTGACTATCTGCGTGCTTGTTACCTAACACTTGTTTCTTGCAGGTCTTGTTTATAGTCCTTAATTGGGACTCATAACAGGGTACTAAGTTTCTTGCAGGTCTTGTTTATAGTCCTTAACTAGGACTCATGACAGGGTTTACCAAATTTCTTGCAGGAGTTGTTTATAGTCCTTAACTGGGACTCATAACAGGGTTTACTAGATCTCTTGCAGGTTTTGTTTATAGTCCTTAATTGGGACTCATAACAGGGTTTACCTACTTCACCCCATGCATAGCATGACATCATACCATCGCATACCATTGCATACATCCTAACCCATTTCAAGGATCTCAAGGGCTTGTGATGCAGGTCAGGATAAATCAAACATCTAGCAAGGGGCAAAGAGGATTTATTTTCCTCTAGCCAAGGTTGTCAGGGGCTATGACCCACTGGATATGGTGAGCCTTTGACCCTTGAAGAAGAATCCTCAACAACATGGGTGTCCTTCAGTCAAGCTATAAATTCCAATGCTAACAAATTTTCTTGTTTACTCCGCGAGGTCCTTGAAAACATTGCATACATGTCATACTCATCATTGCATTACAGGTATCCCTTTTGCAGGTCACTCACCATCTTCGCTGTTTATTTCAGCAATGGCTTTCCAACCAGACAACCAAGATCTCCGTGCTCAGAACGCCCAACTGCGAGAAATGTTCTTGAACCTATCCCAGGGGCAAGAAGAAATAAAGACTCTCCTCACCAGGAACTTGACCTTAGGGAATGCAGGGGGCATCAGGAACGATCAGCTGGAAGGGCTACAAATTGAGTTGGCAACCATGAAGATCCAAATGATGGGGCAGTTGGTGGGCCAAATGACTCTCATTCAGGACCTAGCTCAAAAACAAGAAGAGCTCCGGGTCCTCGTCACCAAGCTGCTTCAAAATAATCCAGTAGGGCAAACAGCCAAGGTGGAAGCTCCGGCCGTCATTCAACCACATGCGGGGCAAGAAGACAAAGGAAAATCTCCTCAGCTTGCTTCAGGGTCACGAGCCCAGCCTCAACGGGGTAGTCAACGTAAACGAAATACGCCCGGAAGACATTTCTCGGAGACTGATATACCCTCATCCTTTATACTGAAGCGCTTGCTGGAGGTCAATCTGATCACTCTAAAGGACCCTCCCAAAAATCCCAACAGGACAGCTTCGAGGTATAACCCCGACACTCGCTGCGCTTATCATTCAGACAGCCCGGGGCATGCTACAGACGACTGTTGGACCTTGAAGAACAAAATTCAGGATTTGATTGACGAAGGGGTGATAGAGTTCATGCCGGATGGCGAGATGAAAATCTTCCGCTGAGAATTCTCCATCTGAGATAGCTAGTTCAAACTAAGAAACTTTTGTTCATTCGAATGTTCAAGTTGTGTTTTTCTTTTGACCGTTCAAACATTTATTCATGTTAAAACATTGTTATTCCATTAATGCATCGCTTATGTCTATTTTGAATCAATATATTCGCATTCACTATATGCAAATTGTTTTCATATTTTTTCTGATGTCAACTCTCGTTAATTCTAAGCCTCTTGAGGGAGGATGACGAAAAAGATACCATAATCTACAGTATGCTTTTGAACAGACCCCGCTGATGAGGTACAGGCATTGTTTCAATCCCTAAACACTGGAGTTATAAGGATGATAATCCCTCGTCAACCCATCAAAGCCAAAGAAGTAGGAGTTTTTTATTTTCGAAAATCAAAACCCTTAATCATAACCTGGGGCAGGGTAGTTCTTTCAGTTGATCCGAGTGCATGACGAATGGCACCGAAGAGATCTTTACAAAACAAACAAAGACAGTAATGGTTCAGAACAATCATAAAGGACAGGCAGTCATCATCAAAAGTCATAAATGAAAAGCCCAAAAAGTCTAAACCTACAAAGGGGACTTATGAAACTGGGGCATCCCGCTGACTGTAATTCCAAAAAAGGGAACAGTTCAGGCAAAAAAGAAAGGGATAACAAAAATCAAAAAGAAAGAGGTTCTACAAACCCTCAACAAAAAGGAATGACTGCCTATTCAAAACAAGTCATCAACATCTGAACCATTATTGGAACATCAAAGCAAAGACTCAAAACAAGGTCTAACGCACGATCAACTGAGTTTAGGTTTGAAGAACATCACGAAGAGCGGGTGGGTACAAATAAATTTGAGCCTTTATCCTTTGTTTCTTAAACCGTGAACCAGGCCACGATATAACCCTTAAAAGTCCTAGCTGAAGCACGGGTTAGTTCGAAAGCATACTGTACGAAAGGTATCCTGACTCTTTAAGGCCTACGGTAAATACGGAGTTGACATCACGTTTTACAAACAATCACTTGTTTTATGAAAAAAAGAATGCATTTTCAAAATCTTCAAGACAGACATAAGCCTTGCATTTTTGACATAACTTTGTTTGCATATGACTTTTTGCTTGAACAGCAGGGAAATTCGCACGATGAACACCTAGTGAACAGAAGCACTTCCAATCAAGGGGCATGGCATGACTATTGTCCAATCATCTGGGGCAGTCCAATCAAGATTCGGAGAATCTCTCAAAGGCCAAATAGCCTGGGGCAAATCTCCGTCTAAGTAACTTGGGGCATTTCAACAACGAATCTGGGCTGATCAAACATCTTCTGGTGACAGGACAAAACACTTCTAACAGGGGCAGCACCCTACATTCTGAAAGCATAGACATAGTCGGAAAAAATACTACGCATAATCAAAGACCCGCTAGGTTGACATACCTAGGCAAAAATAAGGGCTTCCCGACGAACCAAAAGGGTTCGGGCAAAAATGAGGGATGAAATAAAAAATCTGTACACCCGGCAAGTCGAAAACCTAAAAAGGCGGCTTGGGCAAAAATGGGTATCCCGGTGGACTGAAAACCCGAAAGAGCGGTCCAGGCAAAAGTTAGGGATTAAAGCGTACGACTATGTCCTGACATCTTGTCATCTGCCTACCAGAAGAAGGTTTGTCCATCAACAACTATCAGCACCTCACAGGTCTTCCTCTCCCACCTCAGAAACAGGGGGCAATGATGAGTCGTCTAAACAATCTAGTTGGTCGGTCCTCCAAGGTACCAAGATAGGTTCAGCTAAAAAACATGACCGGTACATCCTAATTCCCCAGAGAGTGAGTCAGCAGTCAGTGCATTCTCCTCCAAGCAGAGTTATCAAATCTCAAGGAAGTTAGGTGTCCTCCAGCAGATCTCAACATCCCCCAGCACATCACTCTTAAACAAGCATCCCCGGTAGTCTTGCTCTAAATATTGTTCCCCGGCGGCGTATCAACATTCAAAGGAATCACTTCCCCGCAGTCAAAACTTTCCCAGGAAAGTCCAATCCAGTTTCCCCGGGAAAATTGGAGTTCATACCCCCAAGCAATAAGCGTACCCCCAGTAGATTCTGGAAGCTTATCCCCTAGCAGGGCACGAACGCGTCATCCGGCTTGATTTAAAGAGTTATTTCCTTAACAGGATATAACTGGGTTATCCTCAGCCAAAAGCCACGGAAAGAGCATCGTCGACAGAATCTTCTTATCCCCAGCGAAGTTCATGCATACTTCCAATACAGCAAGGTATCCTCAGCGAGTCATCCTCAACAATTCAGCAAAAGCATCTCCCCACAGAGTATTTCTTCCCAGCATGGTCGCCAGAGTATCTTTTCTCCCGCAGAATTATTTCATTTGCCAAGTTTATTCCTCAACGGAGTTATCTTCTCCTACCAGTATTCTTGCAACGATCATCCATAGCGGAAGCAAACTCTCTTCCTCAACATCAGCCCAGGATATGACTTCCCGGCACCCGTCAAGGATTTATTTTCCTGGACAAAAACATACATGAATCATCACATACATCATTATAGCATGCATGTACGCATCATATCATATAAATCGCATCCATGTTGAGAACATCATTGCTTGATCCATATCATGCATTGCATATAACTGACCTTTACCTTTCAGGAAAGATGCAGTTGAAATTCTCAAATATATTTCAAGGACTTCTCCAGTCCAGTTAAATCGACTCCAAACAGATTTTTCTGATAAAGACTCAGTAGAAGTTCTCTTATGGTCCCCTCTCCAACGGCGTGTGAGGTGGTAATTCCTTTTTCAGATGTTCCCCTCTCCGGCATGAGCGTGAGGTGATATTCTCTTATGGTCCCCTCTCCAACGGCGAGTGAGGTGGTAATTCCTTCTTCAGATGTTTCCCTCTCCGGCATGAGCGTGAGGTGATATTCTCTTATGGACCCCTCTCCAACGGCGAGTGAGGTGGTAATTCCTTCTTCAGATGTTTCCCTCTCCGGCATGAGCGTGAGGTGATATTCTCTTATGGTCCCCTCTCCAACGGCGTGTGAGGTGGTAATTCCTTTTTCAGATGTTCCCCTCTCCGGCATGAGCGTGAGGTGATATTCTCTTATGGTCCCCTCTCCAACGGCGTGTGAGGTGGTAATTCCTTCTTCAGATGTTCCCCTCTCCGGCATGAGCGTGAGGTGATATTCTCTTATGGTCCCCTCTCCAACGGCGTGTGAGGTGGTAATTCCTTCTTCAGATGTTTCCCTCTCCGGCATGAGCGTGAGGTGATATTCTCTTATGGTCCCCTCTCCAACGGCGTGTGAGGTGGTAATTCCTTTTTCAGATGTTCCCCTCTCCGGCATGAGCGTGAGGTGATATTCTCTTATGGTCCCCTCTCCAACGGCGTGTGAGGTGGTAATTCCTTTTTCAGATGTTCCCCTCTCCGGCATGAGCGTGAGGTGATATTCTCTTATGGTCCCCTCTCCAACGGCGTGTGAGGTGGTAATTCCTTCTTCAGATGTTTCCCTCTCCGGCATGAGCGTGAGGTGATATTCTCTTCTGGTCCCCTCTCCAACGGCGTGTGAGGTGGTAATTCCTTCTTCAGATGTTTCCCTCTCCGGCATGAGCGTGAGGTGATATTCTCTTATGGTCCCCTCTCCAACGGCGAGTGAGGTGATATTTCCTTCCAGATTATAATTTCCTATAGTTCCCTCTCCAACGGTGAGTGAGGTGACTCCCTTTGAGATTATAATGTCCTTTGGTTCTCTCCCTGACACTACGAAGATGGTATTTCTCACCAAGATTTTCTCAACGAGCGTGGTTGAGGTTGAAATCATTCAGGATTCTCTTACCATTCATGCTAAGGCAGTAACCATCCCTGGTTCATTCATCAGCGTTTGAAGCTCCAGACTCAGCTCCTGTAACCAATCAAGACATATCTATATCAAGCATCTAAAATCAGCTCCTGCGACGTGTCAGGTACTCATTTTTCTGTTTTGCAGGTATGCAGGTTCTCGCTAAGGAATCTCTTACGCGATCAACATCCAGATGGCATCTATAAGCCCATCGTCCCATCCAAGCAACATCCAAATGGCATCTATAAGCCCATTCCCTCATCAGCACTGCTACTATGTGAGCGCAAATTTCTGGGCACTCTAGTGTCCAATCATCTTCTACCCTCGGATTACGAAAGGCACGTCAGCCAATCCGCATCCTCAGGTCTAAGAAGATTGAACAGGGGCAACTGTTGTACCCCAAAATTTGCCCTCCCATATTCATCAAGAATTGTCAAAACCAAGGTCACAAAATTCCCCCAGGGTGGTGCAGCTCAACTGGCTCCTATACAGTCAAAACTAGGGTTTGAGTTCTGGTCAAGCAAATGAACTTTTCAAAGGCCCAATCAAGTCTCATATGCCTATAAAGATGGTCAAGCACCCTCATGTCAAGTTTCAAGGCATTCAGCTCAAAATTGCACAGTCAAAACCCTAGATTGCACTACAGTCAACTGTAGGGGCAAAATGGTCATTTGACAGTCAAAAGTTCAAATGTTTGGTCAATATATCATTTTGAAGCCACAAATATCATTTGATCAATGCTCGATCATGATTCTCAAAATTTGGCTCAGAAATCATCAAGATACAAAAGTTGCTATATTTGGACAGCTGAAAAAGTCAACTGAAATTGACCAGGGCATAACTTTCACATGGATTATCAGAAAAATTCCATCCAAAGCTCATTTTGAAGAGAAAGACATTTCCTACAATTCATCTTCATGTTCCAAGTCCAAGAAATGCTCTCACAAAAAGTTATCAATTTCAACATTATAGGTCATTTTCAAAAGTCAACAAAAAGGGACTTTAAGTCAAAGACCATAACTTGAGATTGGTAAATCAAAATGACATGGGACCAAAGGCATTGGTTAAAGGACTCAAAGACCTTTCCAAAATGTCCAAGAACATGTGAAAAGCTTAAAAATTGACCAAGTTATGCCTTGTGGAAGTTGGGAAATTTTTAGGAATTTTGAAAAGTCAACATTGATGCAAAAGGCCTAAAAATGCAAATGGGCCTATTTTCCTTCCAAATTTCTTCATGCCAAGCCTATGCACGACCATTAGGCCCAAAGGGAAGTATTTTCATATTTTTTAATTATTTATTTGAATTTATATTAATTTATATTCATTTAAATCATTTTAATTCATGAAAAATATAATCTTAACCTAAACAAATCTTTTTATGCATGCTTTGGACTCTATAACTCGTGCACATGCTAATAGGGAAGGATTTGATGCTAATTGATCAGATTTGGTACAAGAAACATGAGAAAAAGATTGAAAAAGATTTTCCAAAATCAAATATGTGAAATCATCAATGCTTGAGATTTTGTGTAGTTTTGTTAACCTAAACCATTCCATACAAGTACTAGATGAGAACCCTAATGCTACAAGACTGGAAGCTGCGCCCAAGAACCCTTTTGCATATTGAATTTTTTCATAAAAAACTCAAACACTGAAAACTAGCCTAGAGGTCGATTCAAGCTTCACTTTTTGTTTCATCATCATCCTGAAACATCACTGAATGCTCCTCAATCCTTAATATCAATTAAAGCATAAAGAATCGTTGGTTAGAACTCAAACTGTAAAGCGAATTTTTTGAAATCATATACCACGAATCATACATCTTTTGCATCTTTTGTTCATGAATTCTTGTTTCTCATGAAGTTTCAAAGCTAACCATAACTTTCAATTAAAATTTCGTGCGCTTTTGGCCAAGATGCCATGTTCGAATATTAGGTTTTGCAGGTTTCAGAATTAGGGGTTTCCTAATCAAGAAAAATCAGAGCTCAAGAATGCCATGGTTGAACTCAGCACCTCAAGACGAAGACGTCTGAACCCTCGCGATGAATTTATGTTTCATATATCCCTATTCGCTATTTTCTTGAATCACCCCTAATGCCATGCTACAAAAACCGTCGCCTATTCGTTTTGTTTTACAGGGTGGGGAAGAAGACAACCTCGTTGTCACCACGTGATAGGCTCTTTTTGAATTCACGCGCGTTTTGCCCATTATGCATTGATTTTGCTTTTTGATATTTAATTGATATTATATGTTAAATGTGAACGTGATGGCTCAGTGGTAATGCGTTGTGTATATGGCCTCAAAGACCTGGGTTCAAGTCCCAGGTCTTGCAACTTTCATTATTATTTTTCAAACCAGTTTCCCATGCAGCGTCAGCAATGATGTATACCATGTGTCCACAAGATCCAAGCGCACAGGTGTCCAGGAGAGGCAGATCAAGGGCTCAGATCCCAGGCCTATGGTGAACGTGGTCAATGCACTAGCACACGATCCAGGAAAGTCAGCATATGCCAAATTCAATTGGGCCAGGCCTCTCAAATTTACACCTCCAGTTTTGGGACAACACCCCACTCTGGTTTGCTCTCCTTATTTATTTATTTATTATTTTAATTATTGTGTGATTTATTTTTATTGCTTTAATTAATTAATTTTCTTTTTCTGCAAAATACAAAAACATTCAAAAAAAATCAGAAAAGGCTAAAAAATTAATAAATATTTATGTATTGATTATTTTCATAATAAAAACTTATAATTATTTAGTTTAATTAGGTTTTCAATTTTAATTCCTTTTTTTTAATAAAAATCCATAAAAATGTAGAATTAGATTAATTGATAGTTTTTATATCTCTTTTTAATTTTTCCCTTTTTCACAATATTATTTATTTGTTATTTTTATAATTAAATTGTACATAATAAATTTTAGGTTTAATTTAGATCTTAATTTAATTCTTTCATAATAAATAAAAAATATTAGAATTAGGGTTTGCCGTTCAATTTAATTGAATTAATTCCTTTTTCTCATTAAATCTAAAAAACACAAAAATATCATTCTCATTTAATTTTAATTTTTAAATCCTTATTAATTTTAATTATTTGCAAAAAGGGTCCAACGCCCTAGTTTCGTTTTGATTATTTAATTTGCGCATTTATCTTATGTCGTTTAATTATAATTATGTAATTGTCCCTAAGCCATGTAATTTACTTTTCGCACTTTGTTTCTTCGCATTATTTATTTTTCCGCTAAATCGGGTCCGGTTTAATTTTGGCGATGTGGACCCGCGCCATTTGTAATAGTTTAGATTTATTTCCTCGCAAAATATTTAACTGTTAACCAAGCATGAAAGAATGAATGTCTTAATAAAATCAAGTGTAGATCACAACAAACATGACAAGACAAATAAACTGAAACATGACACACAATTCGCACACACCACCCCTAGGGTACGCCTCACTGTTGCCTTTCGAAAGGTGGTCGTCGAGTAGAAAACGTCTTAGTAAGTCCTCATGATCCGGGAACCTGGCATGAGGGTAGCTTCTAAGGTGTCTTCCCATTGCTCTGGTGATCACCATGTCCCTAAAATCGAATTGACCCGAACACCTCCAATGGTGGTGCTACCTACCTCTCAATGGTGGGATGGCACTACTTTAAAGGACATTTACACAGACGAATTCCTTAGGGTAGGTAGGTTCTCAAGGGTACTTGCTCTCTTCAAAACAAACAAAACAAAATCTTTTCACACTGACACATTTTCAAAAGCTTTCAAAGCAAACTTTTCAAACACTCTGACGTACGAGTCGAACTGAAATTTTTCAAAGAAACTTTTAAACCCACATTGAAAAGCAAACAAACAATTTTGAAAACACAATGAGCAAGTATCTAAGAGCCCATGGATGACCATGGATAGAAAGGGTGCTAACACCTTCCCTTTCTATAACCTACCTCCCGAACCGAGAGCAATCTCTTTAAAGGAATTTTTCTGTGCTTTTGTCCTTTCCATTTGGAGAAAATAAAAGACGGTGGCGACTCTTGCTTCCGCGACATTTCGCGAACCAGCGTTAAACAGTCAGTTCCAGATCCACCGATCACATGGGGCTAGAGCTGTTACATCCACTCTGTATCAGATGATGAAATACCCGGTTAGAGGGATAATTGTCATTGTACCGGTGAAGAAGAATACATGGTCAGTCACCTGAATTCAATCAGGTATGTGAAAATGGAGGGTGAGTTCATCGAGACTCCGTGCCAGAATTTCGAAAAGGTACCTCAGACTCTGGCTGCAACTGAAACTGTTACCAATGTGCCAAAGACCACCAGACCTCCCTTGAAGATGGCCTCTCTCCAGGATGCAAAAGAGGTTGTCAAAGAAGGTGGGTCTACCATCTGGGGTCAACTCCCTGATATTCCGTACAAGTATGATAAATTTGGTTTGGGTTTCTCTTCAGGGGCTCAAAGGGCTGTTCGACGTGCTCGTGCTGGAAAACCTCCCCTACGCATCAGTAATCACGGGGTCAACGCTATAGAAGATGGAGACGATGATAATGACATGGATAGCTAGATCTTCCCTACTACCAACGATGGACCTAGTAACTGGATGGAAAAGGATTTTGTACCTATTACTTTTGTTAAGAAGTAATTGTCTTTCTTGTTTTCTTGGATATGTAATAAACAATATAACTTTATGGCCATGTGTCTTACACGGGGCACGTCGGTTTATTTGTGAGGGTTATCATGTTTCACTTTCATATGGCATTAATAAAGCATTGCACGTTTTACATACAAATTTTGCGCTCTTTGTTTTTCTTTTCTACTTTTACTTTGCCTATACATCTATGCTCTTACACACACTCACATATCAAACTGCAGATCCATATCCACTTTGGATCCCATTGATAACAGTTCTGCTATTTCCAGTTATAACTTTGAAAATCCAATCAGCCAAGTCGAGGATAAAGGTGAAGAAGATTGTGAGGTACCTGGATAACTTGCTAGACTGTTACAACTGGAAGAGAGGGCCATACAGCCTCATGAAGAGCCAGTTGAGACAATAAACTTGGGCACAGAGGTAGACAGGAAAGAAGTCAAGATTGGCGCAAATATGGGGCTTAATGTCAAACAGCGGTTGATACAAATGTTGCATGAATATGTCGAGATCTTCGCCTGGTCATATGAAGACATGTCGGGACTGGATACGGGTATTGTGGTTCACCGTCTGCCAACTAAAGAAGATTTCCCTCCGGTAAAGCAGAAGGTTCATCGCATGCGCCCTGAAATGTCAGAGAAGATCAAAGCAGAGATTATGAAGCAGTTCAACGTTGGGTTCTTAGCTTTCACCTCTTATCCCCAATGGGTGGCCAACATAGTGTCGGTGCCTAAAAAAGACAGTAAGGTACGAATGTGTATGCACTACAGAGATCTGAATAGGGCAAGCCCCAAATATGACTTTCTGCTCCCCCACATTGACGTTCTGGTTGATAGCACTGCGCAACATAAGATATTTTCCTTCATGGATGGTTTCTCTGGTTACAATCAGATCAAGATGGCACCCGGAGATATGGAGAAGACAACCTTCGTCACGCAATGGGGCACTTTCTGCTACAAAGTGATGCCTTTTGGATTAAAGAATGCAAGGGAAACCTATCAGCGAGCCATGGTCGCCTTATTTCATGACATGATTCACCATGAGATAGAGGTATACATGGATGACATGATAGACAGGTCTCAAACTGAGTAAGAGCACCTTGATCATCTACAAAAGTTGTTTGATAGGTTGAAGACGTATAAGTTGAGGTTGAATCCGAACAAGTGCACCTTCGGGGTAAGGTCTGGAAAACTATTGGGTTTCATTGTCAGTGACAAGGGCATTCAGGTGGACCCTGCAAAAGTAAAGGCTATACAAGAGATGCCGGCTCCTCACACCGAGAAGGAGGTTAGAGGATTTTCGGGATGCCTAAACTACATTGACAGGTTCATTTCCCATTTAACAACTACTTGTGAGCCAATCTTCAAGCTCCTAAAGAAAGATCAAGTGGTAAAATGGAATGACAAATGCTAGACTACCTTTGAAGAATCAAGGAATGCCTTCAAGAACCACCAATTCTGATGCCTCCAATTGAAGGAAGACCTTTGATAATGTACTTAACAGTGTTAGACAATTCAATGAGGTGTGTGTTGGGGCAGCATGACGAGTCTGGTCGAAAAGAGCATGCAATATACTACCTTAGCAAAAAGTTTACCGACTGTGAGACAAGATACTCACTGCTCGAGAAAACTTGTTGCGCTTTGGCATGGGCTGCTCGTCGACTGAGACAGTATATGTTGACTCACACTACTTTGCTGATATCTAAGATGGATCCGATCAAGTATATCTTCGAGAAGCCCGCTCTCTCTGGAAGAACAGAAAGATGGAAAATGATCTTGACCGAATATGATATCCAATACACGACCCAGAAAGCAATCAAGGGAAGTGTATTAGCTGATCATTTGGCCCATCAGGCCGTGGATGACTACTAGTCCATGAATTTTGAGTTCTCGGATGAGAATATTACGCTGGTGATTGACTATGAAGAACCTGGACCAGATGAAGGACCTGAAGAAGGATACCGATGGACCATGGTTTTTGATGGAGCCTCGAACGCACCAGGTAATGGCATTGGTGTTGTGATTATATCTCCTGAAGGCTCTCATACTCATTTCACTTTCATACTATGCTTCAACTATACCAACAACATGGTGGAGTATGAAGCATGCATCATGGGTCTTAAAGCTGCTATTGACCTGAGGATCAAGTTCTTGAACATTTTCGGAGATTCAGCCTTGGTGATAAGTCAGATAAAAGGAGAGTGGGATACGAAGCACCCAAATCTCATCCCATACAAAGAGCACGTGCTGACATTGCTTCCACACTTTGAGGAAGTTACCTTTGAACATTTTCCACGAGAAGAGAATTAGTTAGCGGACGCGTTAGCTACCATGTCCTCTATGTTCAAGGTTAGGTGGGACAATGAGGCTCCTAGGATCACTATTGAGAGGTTGAATGAAACAGCATACTGCTATGAGATCGACACTGAAGGAGTAGCAGGAAAACCTTAGTTCTATGAAGTGAAGAGATATCTCGAGGCTCAAGAGCATCCCGAGGGGGCATCTATCAATGATAAGAAGTTTCTGAGAAGGTTCGCCGCAAAGTTCTTCCCCAGTAATGGAATCCTCTACAAGCGCAACCACAAATCTACTTTAGTTTGGTGCATAGACAAGAGCGAAGCGGAGAGGATTATGACTGATCTACATGAAGGTACCTTTGGAACCCAATCAAGTGGACATACCATGGCTAAAAAGATCCTACGGGCAGGATACTATTGGTCCACTATGGAAGCAGACTATTGTTGTACCCCAAAATTTTCCCTCTCATTTATCAAGATTTTCCTCACAAGACTTCTTGGACTCAAGACAAGATTAGGGTTTGCTCAGCTCAAGACATCTCATCTTGCACGGATACCCCAAAATTAGGGTTTGAGTTCGCACAAGTTTTTTTGGACCATCAATGCTTCATATGACTTTCATACACCATCTTGGACCCATAAGATTGCTCATGTTAAGTTTCAAGCCTTAAATCACATTTTTGCCCAGTCAATTGGACAGTTGACCTAAAAATCAGCTGTATTGGGGAAAAAGTCAACCATGGCCAATTTACAGTCAAACTTCATAATTTTTTATCCACAACAACATTATAGGCTCCTATGTACCATTTGATCAAGTTTGGATCACAACTCCTCAAGAAATTTGATCAGATCATCAAAAGGGCAAAATGGTCAAAATTAGGGTTTTGACTGAGAAAGGGCAATTTCTGATTTTTAACCTAGCCAATGACCAATTGGGTTCAATAATGATTTCAAGGACTCAATAGAATCATCTTGACCTAATCACATAGTTCAAAAGATCTCAAATGCATAGGATTGACAGATGAATTTTGCAGTCAACTGATCAAAAGTCAAATGTGCACTGAAAAGTCAAACTTTGACTTTTTGGTCAAAATCAAGTGCCAAGGGTCATAATTCATCAAGATATGTCAAAACATGAAACTTGTTCACCAAGAAAATCAATTTTGCAAATTAGGGTTTTAATTTGAAAATTTTCATAACTTAGAATTTTTCTAAGTATGGAAATTTTCTTATTTTTTCCCAACTTTTCATAACCTTTTCACCATGATGCAATTGGATTCAAAGAAAACTTCCAACATGAAATTTGTAGTATTCCATGAAATATACAACTTTGATACACAAAGTTTTCCCAAAATATGCTTGGATCTCAAGATATGAATTTGTGAATAGGGGTCCATAAACTTTTTAACTTAGTGAAAATTTGCCCTAATTTAGGCAAGTTTTTGACCCAACTTCATGGGCATTTTTCACCTAGTTACAAGAGGTATCTCAAAATTCATTTCAAAGATAGATTGTAGAGCATGTTTCAAGATTTCCAAAATGTCCAAGAACTCTCCAAGATCATTTATGGTTAGGGAGAATCGAAGAAGAGAAAATGGCATTTTGTCACTTTTGTTCAAGCCATTTTCACAATGCATCAAGTTGCAAATCTGAAATCTGAGCAAGCATGCTTGTACCTGGCATTAAAGGTCCTAAACCCCTTATACACTCCATAGTTAAATGTTAACTCAGTGGATAATGGCTTTGTTTTGGCTTTTGAAACATTGTACAAGGAATAAATCCATAAATGGCATAAAGGGCACATTGCCATTTTCATAAAGCAAGCTTTTCCAACTTTATCAGCCTTGAGCCTTGGACTTATTCTTGTGGTACAGACAATTTCCACAGGAATTAAGCAAAGCATACAAACTATTATCAGCCCTTGAGGTAGGTAGTACAGGCCTTTTGCATAAGTCTTGTCACGTTTCTTAAAATACAAGAAAGTTGGCCAAAAGTGAAAAACTTGTACAAGCTGATAAAGGGAGGACTTGGCATCATTCTATACACATTGACAAACTTATCACAAGCCAATACACGATTTCCTAGCATCCAAAACACTCTAAAACTGGGGAAAAAATCACAATTTTTTGGCCAAACATTGCAGCTTCTGCAAAATCCTAGCCAAGTCATATTTTGCTCGTGCATTTTGCCTCTTGATACTTGAAACACTTCATCCACATCATATCTAAGTTATCCAAGCCCTTACATTGTTGTTGTAACCCCTGCTTCAGCCATCACCATTTTCATTTTGGAAGGTTGCAGCTTGACTTCTACAGAGAGTTTCAGTCATCCACAAGGCAAGTTGAGAATTGGAATAGGTTGAAGGAACTTCAAGAAAGCTCACATGATCCTCAGGCCTCACTCAAAGTCCCCACATTGCCATATCCAAATCCAGTTGAAGGAGGTATTTTTCTAAACTTTATCTCTCTATTTAGGCATCCTCAAGCCACGAGTTACGAAGCAAAAATGTAGTCTCTAGCATGGTGAAGCTGTACATATGCATAGTTGTCATTTATTTTAACTGAGCTAAGAGAATTTGAATGTTGAACATGCTGAAAAAATTAGGTCAGAAATTAGGGCTACTGAAATTCTCCCTGATCTTTGAGAGTTAGTTATGAATTTTATATCATTGGAATCGTGAGATTCCAAGCTACATTTTTTATGTTGCAAGTTTTTGTTTTTATGCAAGTATGAGCAAGTTGCAGGTTTGAGTTGAAAACGCGAGCAAGGAAGAAGAAACCAAGGACATGGACGAAGCTGAGTTATCTTGGGCTTTTTTGGCACTTTTGGCCTTTTTGGTTTTACTTTCCACACCCCCCATATTCCTTTTGCACCCCCTGACTTATTTCTTATATTTTTGCATTTTTCTTGCATATTTTTATTTTATTATTTGCATTTATTTTTTCAAATGATAAAAAATACCCAAAAATATTTTATTGATTTTCACATTTTTATTTTATATTTTTATTATTTTTGCATAAAAATAGTTTATTTAAATAGAATAGAAATCATTTTCTTAAAATAATTTGTAAATAATAAAAAATACTATCCATTTTAATATTATTATTTCATACATAAAATAATTATTTTCATACATATTTTAATTTTTAATATTTGTACATAATTTTATTTATTATTTTCTTGTACAAAAAATGGACAAAATAATAATATAATACATATATTTCTTTTAATAAAAAATTATGGTTTCCACCCTTTCAAAAATAACAATATTTTTTCTCTTATTTCTAGGGTTAAATAATTTATTTTTTCAAACAAAAAATAAAATACAAAACATTTTGCATAAATACATTTTTTATTACATATTTAAATATTTGTATATTTGTTTATTTTTGCACATAATTCAATTGGGTTGTAATAGTATTTTAGGGTATATATTTGTGCAATATCCCCATTCAAAAACTTGTATCCCCCTTCCCATAATAATTGTTGTAATAGTTTAGTTTACTTTTACGCAATTTATCGCATTTATACCATGT
Source organism: Vicia faba (assembly GCA_948472305.1). Taxonomy (NCBI): domain Eukaryota; kingdom Viridiplantae; phylum Streptophyta; class Magnoliopsida; order Fabales; family Fabaceae; genus Vicia; species Vicia faba. The sequence goes on along the minus strand of OX451740.1, from coordinate 985,857,853 downwards.
GTAGTAAATTAGGGTTTTGCATGATAAGACAAAAATCAAACAAATAGAAAGACCTAATCCAAGACAAGACAAATGCATGTAAAATGACACATATTGCACACAAGCACTCCTAGGGTTTCACCCACTTGGTTGCCTTAAAACAAAATGGCCATGGTATGCTTGCTAAGTATCTTGGAAAAACAAAACAAAACAAAAGATCATAGTCCCTCGATGACGCTATCAAAAGGTTGCCTAAAACAAAATGATCTTGTTCCCTCAAAATGCTAAAGATACTTGGCAATATTGCTATCATGGTCATACGATGACCCACGCCCGTCCCGTTTAACATCCAAAGATAGGGTTGTTTACCAAATCAATGGTAAATCAACAATGTCAAAGGAATAAAAATGTACAAGAAAGACTTTTGAGTAGGTAGATAGCTTCTAGTTACTTGATCAACTTCAAAATAATCCTTTCTATTTTAAAAAAAAACAAACACACACATTTCAAAACATTTCCGAACAACTTACAAAATATTGAAACATTTTTCAAAAGACAAACATCTTTGTATACATTCTTACGAACGAGAATAATTACAAAGATTGCCTAAACGATGGCCTCTTTTCAAAATACTTTCAAAACCACACAAAGCACCATTTCAAATAATTTCAAAAGCAAAGCAAGTGATCTAAACAAGTAACTAAGAGCCCATGTAAAACCATGGATGAAAAGGGTGCTAATACCTTCCCTTTTCATAATCTACCCCCCGAACTCAAGAAATAATCTCAAAGGTCTTTCCTGTGCTTTTTTACCTTTCCTTTTGGATAAAATAAAAGTCGGTGGTGACTCTTGCTAACCGTAACATTTGTGAACACAAACGCAAAACCTCAAGTCAGTTCTCCCACCGTATCACAATTGCTATCAGCATTCCCGAACTTGTCATAAATGCCAGATCTATGCTTATAAGGTGCATGTACCTCCAGTTCTGTTGAACATCCTGATAGCTCCTTGGCCCTTTGCAATGTGGGGAATTGACATGATCGGAGATATTACACCTACCGCTTCCATTGGGCATCGCTTCATCCTGGTGGCCATTGATTACTTCACGAAGTGGGTTGAAGCTTCCTCTTTTGCTACTGTTACCAAGAATGTTGTGACGTGGTTTATCAAGCATAACCAGATCTGTCGGTACAGTGTGCTAGAGAGGATCATCGCTGACAATGGTACAAATATCAATAATATGATGATCACCGAACTCTGTAAACAGTTCAAGATCCATCGTCATAATTCTTCCCCTTACCGGCCGAAGATGAATGGCATTGTGGAGGATGCTAATAAGAAAATCAAGAAGATCATACAGCAGATGACGGTGACATACAAAGACTGGCACGATATGTTAACATTCTCTCTTCATGGTTATCGCACTTCAGCATGAACGTCAACAGGGAAACACCTTACTCTCTGGTATATGGCATGTAGGTTGTCCTTCCTATCGAGGTCCAGATCCCTTCTCTGAGAATCATGAAGGATGCAGGGCTGAATGAAGATGATTGGATCCAGACTCGACTTGATCAACTAAATCTGATTGATGAAAAGAGAGTTACTGCTATCTGCCATGGTCAAATGTATCAAAAACGGATGATCAAGGCTTTCAACAAAAAGGTCGGGCGCCAAGTATATCAAGTCGGGGATCTAGTGATCAAGCGCATTATACTGCCGCAAGGTGATCCCAAGGGCAAATGGACTCCCACATACGAGGGACCATTTGTGATCAAAAGCATATTTTCTGGCGGAGCCATGATTCTGACCACCATGGACGGTGACGACCTTCCTCACCCTGTCAATGCGAACATAGTGAAAAGATACTACACATGATTAAAGACCCGCTAGGTTGACTGGCCTGGGAAAAAATAAGGGCTTCCCGGTGAACCAAAATGGTTCGGGCAAAATTAGGGATGAAAACAAAATAAAATCCGTACACCTGGCAAGCCGAAAACTTGAAAAGGCGGCTTGGGCAAAAAAGGGTTTCCCGGTATACTGAAAACCCGAAAGGGCGGTCCAGGAAAACGTTAGGCATTTAAAAGCGTATCACTATGTCCCATTGGATCACCTTGTGGCCAGACTTCAGTATCAACTATCAAGCTCGAACGACACCGATCAATCCATTCAGCTTCGGACAAGTAGAAAAGTGATGAGACGCTCGAAGACATAGTGGCAATAGCAGAATTAAAACTCAATGGAAATTATTACACATAGTTATTTTCTTCTCTTTGTACACAATATTGTATAGCTTTCATTTACACGGGGGCATTCTCTTGCTAGAGCGTCAGCCTCTTTGTACACAACGCTTGTTATAGGAAAACTTCAAAAATTAATACAAGTCATTTTTACAAAACCATTTGTTTTTATTTTTCTGTTTTGTTTTGAAAAACGTCTAATGATTTATTCTTGACATGTGCATTTGAATATGATTGCTATTCACAAATATTTGCATAAAAAACAGAAAGACAATTGCTTATAACTTAAGGAATAGGGGCAAAGACTAAAAAACCATGTCAATCCCGACAATTACTCCTTCCAGCAGGCATAGGGGAAGGTACAATTTTGAAACAAGGTCACCATCACATACGACCTCGTGATGTCTATGATCCCCACAGAGTAGAGGCAACCAAGAGTTTTAACCGCAACTTCCCCAAACAGGAGTTACTTTCCCCAACAAAGTTCCTTCAGAGAGCCGATATCTAAATTCCCTAGCCAAGTTTTATAATCGCAAACGGTTTATAAAGCTTTCTCCCGAGCAGAGTTTATTTCTCTGACTGTGGAACCTCCTCTCGAGCAGAGTTTGTTTCTCTGAATGCGGAACTCAATCCTCAACAAAGTTTATTCCTCCCTCTACGAAATTTCATCCCCCAACGGAGTTTATTTCTCAGAATCGACAAAATCTTCCAACAAAGCATCTCCTCTCTCAAACAGAGTTATTCCCCTACAGAGTTATTCTCAGGCAGAGTCTCTCCTCGGCAGAATATTCACAAACAAAAAGGGGTAAATCCCCAGCATAATCATCTTCATTCACCATCCCCAGCGGAAATGAAGAACTCGGATCCCTAATACTTTTCAGCAGTAGTCCGGGATTTATTTCCCCCGACTAAGAAATACCTTAATAGCATCTCATATCCATACAGCATGGCATGCACATACATATTGCATACAACACAATCTCACTTATTTTGAGAACATCATCACAATTCATTTCATACATCATGACATTTCATATGACTAATTCTTTACCTTTCAAGAAAGGACTAAATCGATGAGCTACGTCTAACCAAAGGCTACTTCAGCATTTTCTTCAAGAAGATGTCCTCACAAGATTTTCCCTGGGTCAGACAGGTCGACACTAAGATCTCTCTGCTCACTATGCCGGTGGAAGAGATTTCAAGACTTTCGTCTGGGTTGGTTGAATCGCTATTAAGATTCTCCTGATTACTATGCCAGTCAAGGTTATCCCAAGATCTCTCTGCTCACTATGCCGGTGAAAGAGATTCCAAGACTTTCGTCTGGGTCGATTGAATCGCTACTAAGATTCTTCTGATTACTATGTCAGTCAAGGCTATCCCAAGATCTCTCTGTTCACTATGCCGGTGGAAGAGATTCCAAGACTTTTGTCTGGGTCGGTTGAATCGCTACTAATATTCTCCTAATTATTATGCCAGTCAAAGTTATCCCAAGATCTCTCTGCTTACTATGCCGGTGGAAGAGATTCCAAGACTTTCGTCTGGGTCGGTTGAATCGCTACTAATATTCTCCTGATTACTATGCCAGTTAAGGTTATCCGAAGATCTCTCTGCTCACTATCCCGGTGGAAGAGATTCCAAGACTTTCGTCTGGCTCGGTTGAATCGCTACTAAGATTCTCCTGATTACTATGCCAGTCAAGGTTATCCCAAGATCTCTCTGATCACTATGCCGGTGGAGAGATTCCAAGACTTTCGTCTGGGTCGATTGAATTGCTACTAAGATTCTCCTGATTACTATCCCAATCAAGGTTATGCCAAGATCTCTCTACTCATTATGCTAGTGGAAGAGATTCCAAGACTTTCGTCTGGGTCAGTTGAATCGCTACTAAGATTCTCCTTATTACTATGCCAGTCAAAGTTTACCTAATATATCTCTGCTTACTATGTCGGTAGAAGAGATTCCAAGACTTTCATTTGAGTCAGTTGAATCGCTACTAAGATGCTCCTCATTTCTATGCCAATCGAAGTTAACCTAAGATTTTCTCTAGATCAGTCAAATCGATACTAAGATTTCTATTCCAGTTAAAGAAGCTATGAAGCCCGAAAACTGACCGGATAATAGTCAATCAATAATTCAAGTTAATGTGAAGCCTGGAGTACGACCAGATAACGGTTTAATTTCATTTCCCCAGTAAGTCGCTGTGAATCCTGGAATACGACCAGATAGCAATCTGCCTTATCAGCCCCATCAAGTCACTGTGAGGCCTGGATCCTGACCAGATAGTAGTCCATTTCCGCCTCGTCAATCAAGAGATGAATCCCCAATAGATTAAAGGAAAACTGAAGCTCCTAGACTCTATTCCCCAAGACAGAGACCAATATTCCTTAGCGAAGTCCTCCCTAACAACAGGAACAGGAATTCCCACGAAGGAATATCTCACAAATCATCATTGTTTTGGATGGCATCTTTAAGCCCATCTCCAATGACTCTCTGTCACATTCTCTAGATGGCATCTTTAAGCCCATTCCTGACATCATCAACCATCAGTATTACTTCATGCGAGTGCAAATTTCTGGGCACTCTAGTGTTCAATAATCTTCCACCCTCAGATCACGAAAGGCAGACAAGCCAATCTAAATCCTCAGGTTTAAGAATATTGAACAGGGGCAGCTGTTGTACCCCAAAATTTTCCCTCCCATTTTCACATAAGATATACTCCTATAGGTCCTCAATTTCTCAAGTTGACTAAGGATTGACCAGACAAATCCTCCTCTTAAGACAATAAGCCTCAAATTAAGGTTTCTCTCCTCATCAAGATGGTTGAGTTTAGAGGGTCCCAAATGGTATCCATTGTCATAATATGTCCTCAACATCATCCATGCCAAGTTTCATGCCTTGCACAACAAGTTTGCTCTATCAACTGCTCAAGTGCCTAAAAATCAAATGTACTAGGCCAAAATTCAACTGTAGCCCAAATACAGTCAAACTTCAATATTTTTGGTCAATATCAACATTTTGAAGTAATATCCATCATTTGATCAAGGGTTGATCATGATTCCTCAAGAAATGCTCCCAACTCTTCAAAAGTCAAAAATGGCAATTTAGGGTTTCTATAGGAAAAGTCAACCAAACTTTGACCAGGCATAACTTTCTCATACTTTATCAGAAATTTTCCAACCAAGGCTCATTTTTAAGATAATTCAATTCCCTACATTTCCTCTTCATCCCTCAAGTTAAAGAAATGCCTCAATCAAAACATATAAGCTCAGACATTATAGGTCATTTTAAAAAGTCAACAAAAATACCTTTTGGGTCAAAGCTCCTTACATGAACATGGAAGATACAATTGAGATGAAACAAAAAGGGTTGTTTAGAGGACATCCTAAGCTTTCTAAAAAGTCATAGAACACCTTCTTAGGGTAAAAAATGAGAGAGATATCCATTGCTAAAGTTGACCAAATTTTGGAAATATGCATGCAGTCAACATTGATCAAAATTGCTTTTTTTTTCAAATGGGCCCATGTTTTCTTGTTTGAAACTTGATCCTAAGATGACCCACGACCCCTGAATTTATCCACCAATTATTTTATTATTTGTTTTGATTTTTTATTCATTAAAATCAAAATAAATCAAATAAAATATGGAAATAATAAAATAAAATCCAAAGATTTGTTTTAGGACCACATGATGAGTCTATAATCATCTGGAAAATCAAGATTTTCATGCAAGAGATAATTGGATTGGAAAAGATCATGATTTGGCCAAATTTAGAAATAAAAAATAGAAGATGCAAATCAAATCTCTTTTCCATAATTTTTCATGATTGCATTTGTTTTTTTTACCTAATTTGTTCTATTATATGTCCACAACATTCCCAAAGCAGAGAAAGAGGACTTGGTCATGTAGAATTGACACAAGAAACTCCAATTTTTTGACAAAAAAGTGGCATTTGGTTTGGCATTTGCAGGGAGATTCAAGGCATTCTAAAGCTTACAATCAACTTCTGGGCACGTTTGGAAGTTGTTTGGACCATTACCATGCATCAAAGCACCCAGGAACGCTCCATACGGTATCACGATTTGTCCTTCATTCTTGAATTTGATTTTGAATATTTACGCGTTATAAATGATTTCCAGGCATACATTCATGTTTGTATCATCATTTAAAAGTTGTTTGTATAATTAATTATGAGTTTTGATGCTTGTATGGACAACTGCCATTGCTAGGGTTTGAAGCTTTATTTTAGGGTTTTGCAGTACAGGTGAAATTAAGCCAAACGATGAACACCATTGCACTCACGAGATCAAACCCAGTTGATCTATGTATTTAGATTTCATTTTTATTGTGTGGCTGTGTTTTTTGAAATACGCAGGCTTGTAGTTACAGCAGGTTGTCCGTAGGTAAAAGTCTTGCCTAAAATGACAGCCCTTTGGAGAAGATGATGGCATGTCCAAGTCTGGTTGGACAATTTGAATGGCGCACGCTTTTCATTCATTATTATTGCTAATTATTAAATAAGATGTATTATTGTTGTTTGGTATCACAAAAGACCAAGTGGCCCAGTGACAAGAACGAAGGGTGTTAAGGCATTGCATGTGTGGGAGGTCAGGGGTTCGACCCCTGCCTCATGCATATTATTTTTCTCATAATCTATTTGCAGATCCAATGTTATCATGGCCATTGCGTTCATCCTACACCCCAAATTCATCACTCTTGGATCAATCAACATCCATATTTAACGCCTCCAGACTGCACCCTCATAATGGACCTCCAGACTCCCAACAACACTGGATCCAGCGCTGGTGATGGGCCACAGGATTGGGCTTTGGACGAATTCAGCATGCCACCCCCTAGATTAGGGTTTACACCCCTCAGGCCCATTCCTTCACTCTTTCTTTGTTTTTACTATTTTTATTTTTGTGCAATTAATTTAATTCCTTTTTTAAAATCATTTTTTTATAAAATCAAAATCACAAAAATAGGACTTAGTTTTTTTTAGTAAACTAATTTTTGCAAATTAATTATTTTTATCAATTTTAACATACTTTCATTAATTAAAATTAATTAGAAAATTAGGTCAATTTCAAATCATTTTTTTATAAAAAGATCCAAAACAAATATCTCAAATTAATTTTTTAGGGTTTTGCACTTTTCTTTTCAATTTTAATTCTCGCACTTAATTATTTTTGCCGTACGATTTATTTTTCATTATTATGTAATTGCACCAAAGCCTTGTAATAGTTAAGAATTTTATCTTTCCTCCATTTATTTTCCTGCATGATAAACTGCTTAGATGAATGGTTAATAGGATTGCATGAAAGATAATGCTTAATTGAACCTAGATAACCCTAATTGCGCAAGAGAAAATATCTGAAAAAAGCACACTTTTATACACTTGCACCCCTAGGGTATTACCTCACTTGGTTGCCTTTGGAAACAATGGTCATGTCCCTCGAAACGTGGGGATGCTCTTAGAAAAGACCCTCGGTTAAAATCGTCATAAAGATCATAGTCCCTAAAATGTCCCTCGAGTTGCCTGCGAGAAATGATCTTATGATGATAGTCCATTCGAAACGCTAAGGTATCCTTATATGTTGCCTTCAATGACCGTACATCCCTTTAGGTAGTCCCTAAAACATCCAACGACTAGGGTTACCTACTCACTAATAGTAGGATGACACAGTCTAAAGGATAGGAGGAAAAGAACGCCTTTTTTCGAGTAGGTAGATAGTTGTTAGGTACTTGCTCAAATCAGATTTTGACACCCTACACTTTCAAACATACTTTTCAAACAAAGTTTTCAAAAACACTTTATCACACTCTTGAGAACTGATACAAGAGTTACCATAAAGTGAATCGCCGCACTAAGGCATTTTTCAAAGCTTTTCAAAACACACAAAGCACAAGCAATTTTAGAAAATGAGCAAGTACCTAAGAGCCCATGGAAAACCATGGATGGAAAGGGTGCTAACACCTTCCCTTTCCATAATCTACCCCCCTTACTCAGAAAATCTTTAAAAAAGATCGTTTTCTATTCTTTTCATCCTTTCCTTGTTGGATAAAAGAAAAGTCGGTGGAGACTCTTGCTTACCGCGACATTTGCGAACAAAAAACGCAAACCAGTATAAACACTCAGTTTTGCCACCGTATCACATATGGGAACATCGACTAGACCATTTTTTAACTTGCTGATTGGAAGTTCATCATCCGGATTCCCTGAATTGATCTTGACTGGTGAGAGGGTTGAAAGAGAGATTAAAAGCAGAAAGATACACATGGCCTCCACCTCTAATGTTCTAAAAAAATCATTTATTGATAAAAAAAAGACTAATATTGTGTATGGGTCAAGAAGTCGTGCTAAGACTGACTGCCATCACTCAGTGGGGGCAGTATTGATTTCCAATCCAACTCTAACTCAACAACCGCGTCAATCAAATAACCAACAAAGACCATATGCCCCAAGGAGGCAATTCACCAAAATTAACATGCCACTATCACAAGCTCTCGAACATCTACTGAAAGTTGATTTGGTGACCTTGCGAGAACCTCATCCAAACCCCAATACTACTTCTCCAAAATACAATCTGAATATGAAATGTGCTTACCACTCAAATAGTCCTGGCCATGATACAAACAATAGTTGGGCATTGAAGAATAAAATCCAAGACCTAATTGATAACAAGACAATTGAATTTGACCCTCCACCAACTCCCAACGTGATCACCGCACCCATGCCAAATCATGGTAAGGGTGTCAATGCTATTGAAGATTTTTCTTTTGTTTCCCCCATCAATGATTTGACCACTCCTTTGAAGACTATTAAAAAGAATTTGCTAAAAGCTGAGGTTTTCCCTGGCTGCCTTGAAAACTGTTGCTGATGTGCAGTGAAAATTAATGGTTGTGAATGGTTAAAGAAAGGTGTCCAACACCTGATAAATAGCCATGAGATTCTATTTGAGAAAATTCCATATGTGAAAAGTCTGACCAAAAGTTTATCTCAAGAAGTTGAAGACATATCCATCATTACTATCTTAAACAAACCTATTAGGATCACTTCCAGAGGTCCTATTAGGATTCCTGTTGAACCAAGAATGGCTCCACTAATAATCACCGCATCAGGGCCAGTCCCCTATTCTTCTGATAAGGTTGTGCCCTGGAATTATAGGGCAGAAGTGTATTACTATGGTATCAAAAAATATTCATGGATTGATGAAGATGAAACTGCTAACATTACAAACATTGCTGGATCAAGTAAAGTTACTAGGAAGGGGAGCATTTTATCTCCAGAGATTTCACCTCCGACAACCACAACTACACTCGTTCACATTACTGCTGTTAAACCTGTTGCTGATACTCGAGGAAAGGAAAAAATGACTGAGCCTGCCAGGACGGAGGCACCCACAAAAGATATTACCATTGAGGATCCATATACCCAAGATATGGAGGATATCTTAAGAATCATTAGAAAAAGTGATTATAAGATAGTGAAACAATTGGGGCAAACACCCTCAAAGATTTTTATAATGTCTTTATTGCTATGCTCCGATGCGCATGCTCAAGCACTGATAAAATTCTTGAAAAATGCACATGTCCCACAAGAAACTACGGTCGACCAATTTGAAAATTGTGTAGCAAGGTTGACTTCCGACAACAGTTTGGGGTTCTCTGATGCAAATTTGACCCCGATGGGGAAGAATCACAACAAAGCTCTCCACATTTCCATAGAATGCAAGGGCACTACCTTGGAACATGTATTAGTGGATACTGGATATTCTCTCAATGTCTTACCTAAAGGAGCTTTGGATAGACTATATTGTAATGGACTGGTATTGAAACCTAGCGACATTATAGTAAGGGCTTTCGATGGTTCTAAAAGGATGGTTCATGGGGAGGTTGATCCCCCTATCAAGGTTGGGTCTCAAGTCTTCAACTCAACATTTTATGCGATGGATATTTGTCCTGCTTATTCTTGCATGCTTGGACGCCCATACATGTGGCAGGTGCGGTGACTTCTACATTACATCAAAAGTTGAAATATCTGGCCAAGGGGAAAATTGTCACCGTCTGTGGTGAAGAAGAGTTTATGGTTAGTCATCTAAATTCATTCAAATATGTTGAAATGGATGGAGATTTCAATGAAACTCCTTGTCAAGAATTTGAAATGGTATCTCCCATGATTATTGTTTCCAAGATCGTTCCTGACACTCCCGAAGCTGCTAAAGATACACCAAGGATGTATTCTCTCAAAGATGCTCGTGCTGTTATTGAAGAAGGAGCTTTCACTATTTGGGGACAACTCCCTGATATCCATTTCAAGTTAGACAAATTGGGGTTGGGCTTCACTTCCAAGGCTCAAAAGGAGGTTCAACATGCTCGTGCAGGGAAACCACCTCTCTGCATTAGTAACCATGAGATTAATGCTCTTGAACACTCTGATGCTGATTGCGACTTTGACGACTGGATCTACCCTACTGCTGGTGGAGGACTCAACAACTGGCAGACCAAGGACTTCATTACAATCTCCTACAGCCAAGAGTAATTTCCATTTCTTATTTTATTACTTTGAGAACTTTATTTGTAGTTTCCATTAAATCATTTACTTTAAGCCATGTGCCTTTCCCGGAGCACAGTGGTCCATTTGTTAAGGGTTTGTCATTGACATATGACATATGCTCATTTTAATGAAAAACATTGGACTATTTTGAATTCAAATATTGCGCTCTTTGCCTTTTTTTTACTTTATTGAATTTTCAATAGTCATGTGACCTTACATGCACACACACACATTTGCAGATCCACATCCACTCTGGATCTCATTGACAATAATTCTGATATTGCCATCTATGACTTTGAAAATCCAATCTATCAAGCCAAAGACGAAGGTGAAAAAGATTTTGAAATACTTGGGGAACTCGCCAGACTAATGATACAAGAGGAAAAGGCCATTCAACCTCACGAGGAACCAGTTGAAGTGATAATCCTAGGTACTGAGGCAGACAAAAAAGAAGTCAAGATTGGCGCCAACTTGGAATACTATGTCAAGAGAAGATTGGTCCAGATGTTGCACGACTATGTTGAAGTGTTTGCTTGGTCATATGAAGATATGTCGGGGCTTGATACTAATATTGCAGTTCATTGTCTGCCAATGAAGGAAGGTTGTCCTTCGGTCAAACAAAAGGTTCGTCGCATGCGGCCAGATATGTCTGAGAAGATCAAGGCTGAGGTAATGAAATAGTTCAATGCAAGTTTCCTGGTAGTGACGTCATATCGGTATTGGGTTGCAAATGTGGTCCCAGTACCAAAGGAAGATGGAAAAGTCCGTATGTGCGTAGACTACAAGGATTTAAATAGGGCAAGCCCCAAAGATGATTTCCCGCTACCATATATCGATATCTTGGTTGACAATACGGCCCAACATAAAGTTTTCTCCTTCACGGATGGCTTTTGCAGATACAATCAAATCAAAATAGCGCCCGAGGATATGGAGAAAACCACTTTTGTCACACAGTGGGGTACCTTCTATTATAAGGTCATGCCATTTGGTTTGAAGAATGCAGGCGCAACTTATCAAAGAGCTATGGTAGCTCTATTTCATGATATGATTCATCATGAGATAGAAGTCTATGTTGATGATATGATTGCAAGGTTGCAAACTGAGGAAGAACACCTTTATCACTTACACAAGATATTTGAAAGGTTGACGAAATACAAGCTGAGGTTGAATCCCAACAAATGCACCTTCGGGGTGAGGTCTGCAAAACTCCTAGGGTTTGTCGTCAGTGGAAAAGGTATTGAAGTCGATCCCACAAGGTCAAATCCATATAAGAAATGCCAGCTCCCTGTACTGAGAAGGAGGTCAGGGGTTTCTTGGGTCGACTCAACTATATTTCCCGGTTCATCTCTCACTTAACTACTACATGTGAGCCAATCTTCAAACTATTGAAGAAAGATTATGTGGTCAGATGGAACGAAGATTGCCAAGCAGCCTTTGAGAAGATTAAGGAGTACTTACAAAAACCTCCAATCCTAATGCCTCAATTTAAAGGAAGACCTCTAATTATGTACTTGACTATATTAGAGAATTCAATGGGGTGTGTGTTGGGCCAACATGACGAGTCTGGCCGAAAAAGCATGCAATATATTACCTTAGCAAAAAGTTAACTGACTGTGAAACAAGATATTCACTGCTCGAGAAAAATTGATGCGCTTTGGAATAGGCTGCTTACTGGCTAAGACAATATATGTTGACTCACACCACTCTCTTGATTTCTAAGATGGATCCCATCAAGTACGTCTTCGAGAAGCCAACTCTCTCCAGACGAATAACTAGATGGCAAATGATCTTGACTGAATATAACATCTAGTACACTACACAAAAATCAATCAAGGGAAGTATGCTGGTAGATCATTTAGCCCATCAAGCTGTTGATGATTACTAATCCATAAACTTTGAATTCCCGGACGAGAATATCATGCTGATAACCGACTGTACAAAGCCTAGACCATATAAAGGACCTAAACAAAATCCCGATGGACTATGGTTTTTGACAAAGCTTCCAATGCCTTAGGTAACGGAATTGGTGTTGTGATCATTTCTCCCAAAGGTTGTCATACACCATTCACTGCTAGACTTTGCTTCGACTGTACCAACAACATGGCTAAGAATGAAGCATGTATCTTGGTTCTAAAGGCTTCTATTGACCTAAGAATCAAATTATTAAGCGTATATGGAGATTTGGCCCTGGTAATCAGTCAAGTTAAAGGAGAATGGGACACCAATCACCCTAATCTCATTCCTTACAAAGAGTTTGTGATGACCTTGATCCCATAATTCGAGGAGGTTACCTTTGAACACTTCCCAAGAGAAGAAAATCAGTTGGCAGATGCCTTAGAAACAATGTCATCCATGTTCAAGGTCAATTGGGAAAATGAGGCTCTTAGGATTACAATCGAAAGATTTGATGAACCGGCGCACTGTTATGAGATTGACACTGATGAGGAGAAGCCTTGCTATCATGAAGTAAGGAGGTACCTAGAAGCACAAGAGTATCCTGAAGGAGCTTCCATCAACGACAAGAAATTCTTGTGAAGGTTCTCAGCCAACTTCTTCCTAAGCAATGGGATCCTATAAAACGCAACCATGATTCTACTATGCGCTATTGTATGGACAAGAAAGAAGCGGAAAAGATAATGGAAGACATGCATGAAGGTATTTTTGGAACTTACTCTAGCGGGAACGCTGTGGCTAAGAAGATTCTGAGGGCTGATTACTATTGGTTGACTATGGAAACTGATTGTCACCATCACTTGAGGACTTGCCATAAGTGTCAAATCTATGCTGACAAGGTTCATGTGCCTCCCATACCCTTAAACTTCATGACTGCTCTGTGGCCGTTTGCAATATGGGTGTGATACGGTGGGAGAACTAACTTGAGTGTTTTGCGTTTTATTGCAAATGTTGCGGTAAGCAAGAGCCGCCACTGACTTTTCTTTTATCCAAAAGAAAAGGATGAAAAGAACAGGAAAGACCTTTGAGATTGTTTTTTGAGTTCATGGGGTAGATTATGAAAATGGAAGGTGTTAGCACCCTTTTCATCCATAGTTATTCATGGGCTCTTAGTTGCTTGCTAGATCACTTGCTTTTGTTTGAAAATATGCTCTGTGTGATTTTTGAAAGTATTTTGAAAAGGCGCCATCGTTTAGGAAAACTTTGTAATAGTTCTCATTCGTAAGAACGTATACAAAATGTTGAGCTTTTGAAAATATTTCATGTTTGGAAAATGTTTTGAAAGTCTTTTTGAAAGTGTTTGGTGTTTGTTTTGAAAATAAGCAAGGATGTTTGATTTAAAATTGAGCAAGCAACTAGGAACAATCTACCTACTCAAAAAATCTTAGTTCATTTCTTCCTTTCTTTTGATATTTCTATCTTACCATTGATTGATAAGAAGCCTTATATTTGGATGTAAAGGGACGGGCGTCGGTCATCGTATAGTCATGATAGCAATATTGTGAGATATCTTAGCATTTTTCTTTGAGGGACTAAGATCATTTTGAAAGGCAACATTGATAGCGTCATCGAGGGACTATGATCTTGTATTTTTGATTGCTTTTTGCTAAGATATCTCACATGCATAACATGGCCATTTTGGTAAGGAAACAAAGTGGAATTACCCTAAGGGTGTAAGTGTGCAAGTGTGTTTGATTTACATGCTTGTTTATCTTAAATTAGGGTTTGCTACTTGTTGATTTTAATCTTTCCATACAAACCCTAATTTACTAGCATTTATATAAAGCGATAAATTGCGGAAAGTAAAATTACTAAGCTATTACATCTGTAGGGGAGGGGGTATACAAATTTACAAATGAGGATTTGCAAGAAAATTAAACATAATTAACTATTACAACCATATTGAATAATGTACAAGAATTGAAAAATATAATATACAAATGCAAATGGAAAAATAAACGATTTTTGTTTGGTTTTAAAGAAAGGACTTAGTCTTGAACTAATTAAATAAAAAGATTAATTAAAATTAAAAAAAAAATTAACTTAAACTAATTAAGAAAGAAAAATAAGTTTGAATATTTTTAGGGTTTTTATGAAAAAAGGTTTTAAGTTAATAAAAAATGAAATGAAAATTAATTAATTAAAAGAAACCTAAATTCTAAGTTAATTTTAATTTTAAAAGAAAATAATATAATAATTAAACCTAAGTCTAAATATTTATTTATTAAAAGAGAAATTAAATTGTTAAGAAAATATTTTTGTTCTTTTTTGTTTTATATAGTAAATAAAATAAATAAGTGTAAATAATAAATAATAAATATTTTTATATTTTTTATTAATAAAAATAATAATAATAATAATAATAGTAATAATAAAAAAAATTAAAGAAAACTGAAATAAAATAAAATAAGAAAAGAAACTAAAATGATAAAAGAAAATAATTGGGTCAGGGGTGCAAAAGTAGGCAGGGGGTTAGAGGCCAGCAAAAACAATAAAGCCCATTGTGGGAGGCCCAGGCGCTTGGCTGCAAACAAAAAAAAAAGAAACAGAAAATATGAAAAATAACAAAACGGACACTGGGGCTCGAACCCAGGTCTTAAAGGTGAAAGGCGCGCGCTTTAACCACTGGGGTGGTGAAACATCCGTTGATTAAAACAAAACCAATACATTATATTTTAAAAGAAGTCTTGAGCCTGTATCTTCTTCTTCCTCGCGCCACAAAACTGAACATGATTTTTAAAACCTGTAACTTCTTCATCTCTCAACCAAAATGGAAAATGTAAACATGAAAATTGTTCCATTTTTCCATACAAATCCAACCATATAAATATCATAAGCTATAAATCAAAGATGAATGAGAATATTTGAAAGTACCAAATTCTGACCTAATTATTTTCAGAGATTCAATCCTAAAATTCTCCTAGCTCAATCAAAATAAATGAAATCTATGGACATGTACAGCTTAATGGCAATGATGTTTACATTTTATCTTCACAAATACAAGCCTAACAAGGCCTAAATGAGAAGATAGAAGTTCAGAAAATGTACCTCAAAACTGGAAATCGTGAAATGAGTTTGAGCTTGATTCAAGGTGCTGCAAGGATCAAGTTAGCTTCCTCAAGTTCCCAGGAAGCTAATGCAATGATTAGCTTGAGCAATGGATGGCTGGAATGGCTTGGAGAACTCAACCTGCAATGCTCTGTTTTTGGTTATGGAGGATGATGGAAATGGAGTTACAGTCGTGTAACAGGGACAGGGATAGGTTATGTTAAATGTGTAGGAGCTTTAGGAAATAAAGGCCAAGAAACGCACGAGGGAAATATGAGTTACAAGTTTAAGGTTAGAAACTGTGCAACAATGGAGTTTTGGAGCAATTTCTGGTTTTAGGGAGTTTGGGAGTGTTTCAGGGGGTTAATGCTCGTGTATTAGCTCACAAATAGTGCCTCTATTTATAAGCAATAAGTTTGGAAGCTTGACTTTGATCAGAATTCAAAATCACATGTTTAAGCTCAACATGTGATTTTTGAGAAATCCAAGTTTCAATGTCTTGTGTACTTGCTAATGTAGAGTGGTTATGCTTTAAATAAACTTGTTTCTGACTTTGTAGATTAAGTGTGATCAGAGGGAACAAGTTAGAGGCTCAATAATTGACTTTGTGCATAAAGTTTCTTTTCAAGAATGACATTCTTCACTTTCTTTCCAAAATGGAAATTTGAATTGGATAAATCTTAAACCACTTGGATCATAGCTAAAAAGTTTATGTAATCCATTAATGATGGATATATACACAAGTTAGAAGGCCTGCAAAGAAAGATTATGCAGTCTAACATTGAAATTGAATTATGTGTTCATCAAGAAATGACTTGTAATTCAAGAATGAAACCCTAACTTCTTGCCTTTGATTCTCCTTGCTCAAGTATGATCTCAATGAGTTCTTAGAAATTTTGGAAAGCTTGTAAAATCCTCTACAACATCTATGTTCGACAGTTTTGAAGATTCATCTTGGAACTATGTGAAAAATTGCCATGAAGTTAGGTCAAAATCCTGCCTAAACTAGGGCAAAATTTCACTAAGTTTCCAAGTTTTATGAGCATGTCTTCTTAAAATCATAACTTGAAATCCATGCATTTCTAGAAAAAATTATGTTACGCAATTTTTTAGATCTCATTGAGATCTACAAATTTCATGTTGGAAGTTTCTTTTGAATCATCTTGCATCATGGTGGAAATTTGGCTCAAAGTTATGAAAAAATATGAATTTTCCAACACTTAGAAAAATTTCTATGTTTAGAAATTTTGAATTTTCAAAATGAAATCTTGACCTTTTGATTTCTTGATGAAAAAGTTTCATATTTTGACATGTCTTGATGAATTGTGATCTTTGATACTTGTTTTTGACCAAAAAGTTAAAGTTTGACTTTTCAGTGGACAATTGACTTTTCATCAGTTGACTGAAATTTAACTGTCAATCAATTGAGCTTGAGAAATGTTTTGAGCCATGCCATTAGGTCAAAAATTAATTATTTGAAACCTTGAGATCTTGTCTCAAACAAACAAGTCATTTGCTAGGTAAAAAATCAGAAATTGCACCTTCTCAGTCAAAACCCTAATTTTGACCATTTTGCCCTTTTGATGATCTGATCAAATTTCTTGAGGAATTCTGATACAAACTTGATCAAATGGCATATATGAGTTCATAATGTTGATATGGATAAAAAATCATGAAGTTTGACTGTAATTGACCACAGTTGACATTTTCCCCAATACAGTTGATTTTAGGTCAGTTGATCAATTGACTGGGCAAAAATGTGATCCAAGACTTGAAAATTGACATGAGAAATCTTAAGGGTCCAAAATTATCCATGAAAGTCATATGGGGCATTAAAAATCCATTTGTCCTTGTGCAATATCAAACCCTAGTTTTCAGTCATCAGTGCTTGAGGAGGTGTCTTGAGATGATCAACCCTTGTGCAGTCTTGAACTAAAGGAGATCTTGTGAGAGATTACTTGAGAAATGAGAGGGAAAATTTTGGGGTACAACATCTTCCCCTGTTCAATCTTCTTAAACCTGAAGAGTTAGACTGGACGATCTGTCATTCGTGACTTGAAGGTGGAAGATGATTGAACACTAGAGTGCCCATCAATTTGCACTCGAATATGTATTGTGAATGGGCTTATAGATGCCATTTGGAGGAATGATGGTAAATACTGGAAGAAGTATCAACACAAATCTTTGATCGATTTATACTGAAACTCGATGTTTTACCTGTGGGAGAAAAGGGTTAGTTAAATGCAGATGTATGCATGATATTCACAAGATGAATGAGATCGTGCTAAATGCATTTTGTATGTATATGCTATGATGTATGAATGTGGGATGCATATTTGTCCGGGAAAATAAATCCCTGACTGCTTATGAGAAGTTCTGAATCCCGGATTGCTGTGGGGGATTAAGAATATGCACATCTTCAAATTTGTTAAAAGAATGCCTCCGCTGGGGTTTGTCTTTTGAATGTTAGTTGTTATCTGGTCGGATCCAGGCTTCACAGCTTGCTGAGGATGAGGAAGTCAACTGCTATCTGGTCGGGTTCCAGGCTTCACGGTAACTTATTGGGGAAGAATAAATTATTTGTTATCTTGTCAAATTCCAGGCTTCGTAGAAGATTTCTTGAAATTGAATTGTTATCTGGTTGGATTCAGGCTTCATAACAACTTGCTAGGGATAAGGAGGTTAACTGTTATCTGGTCAGATTCCAGGCTTTGTAGTAACTTGATAGAAAGGATAAAGTTGAACTGATATCTGGTCGGGTCCAGGCTTTGTAGTAACTTGAAGTGATAACTACTATCTGGTCGGGTCCAGGCTTCATAGTTTTTGAAAAGTTATACTATTATCTGGCCGGGTCCAGGCTTCATAGTGTCTTGTTGGCATTGTAGCTAGTTGTTATCTAGTCGGACTCCAGGCTTCACAATAAGCATGCTTGAATAGACGAAGTTGAATTGATATCTGGCCGGATCCAGGCTTCACAGTAACTTGAGGTGGATGAAAATAATTGCTATCTGGTCGGGTCCAGGCTTTGCAATAAAAATTTCTGAAGAAGATAGGGTTGAACTGATATTTGGCCAGGTCTAGGCTTTACAGTAACTTGCTTGGGACTTAGTTGTTATCTGGTCGAATTCCAGGTTTTACAACGAACTTCTGAGGGGAATTGCTATCTGGTCGAATCCAGGCTTCACAATAACTTATGAAGTTGAAAACTAATATCTGGTCAGATCCAGGCTTCACAGTAACTTATTGGGGTAGAGGAAAACTCTACTGGGGAAAAGAAGTTAAACCCTGGTCTGGTTGAGTCCAGGTTCTTAATATCTCAAAGAGTTAAACTATTATCTGGTCGGGTCCAGGTTTCATAGTATTTGAAAGTTAACTATTATCTGGTCGGGTCCAGGCTTCATAGTAGCTTGAAAATTGTACTAATATTTGGTCGGCTCCAGGCTTCATAGTGTCTCTTGGAGATAGTAAAGGTTTTATTGACGACTTTACTGAGGATTAGGGGTTGTGGCCCTATGATTTGTAATAGTCTGAAAGGCAAACTCAAGCTGGAGAGGATAAACTCAGCCGGGGAGGACAGACTTGGCTTGGAGGATAGACTCAGCCAAGGAAGATAGGCTCAGCTGGGGAAGATAGACTATGCCATGGAATTTTGACTCGGCTGGGGAGTTATACTACTCGTTGTTTGTTGGGGAAATAAACCCTGATGGGGAAATAAACCTTGTTGATGAATACCTGATGAACTGCTGACGAGGCGAGTTCTTTGAGGAACAGATCCACAAGGCTTCTACTAGTAGGATCAAGTTACTACGGGTGCGACAGTCATGATTTTAACAACAGGTGCGACAGTCATGATTTTAACCGGCTTCCTCGGGAGAGCCTTGATTGGATTATTAAAGATTGTAACAACAGAAACTTCTTCCACCGGAACAAACTGAACAGCAGTCTTCTTGAACAGAATCTCTTTGCTGTCCATCAGGCTTTGGATGCCCAACTTCAGCAAAAAACAACCAGAAAGGGAAACAGCACAGAAAAGGCAACCTTCACTACAACCCGGAAATAAACCGGCCAACAGTAAGTTCCTTTTAACAGCCATCAAGGGAGTAGCTACATCATTCACAGAAACGGCATACACATCTTCCTCAACGGCATTCACTCCATGCTGGGGCATAGGAGCAGTCACCACATTTGGCCTCTCAGGCGCTTCAAACTGTATCTCTTTTGCGTCCATAAGGTCTTGCACCTTATTCCTTAAGGCCCAACAGTCATCAGTGGAATGCCCCGGGCTATCGGAGTGATAAGCACAGCGGGCATTTGGGTTATACTTGGGAGAGGCAGTGTTTACAACCTTCGGGGCCTCTCTAACAGTCACTAGGTTGGTGGACAGCAACTGCGGCAAGATTTGCGACAGGGTCATACTCAAACGGGTAAACTCTCTCCTGGGTCTTTCAGCCCTTTGAGGATTGGTTTGCCGAGGAGCAGCAGCAGGTTTAGCAATCATCACCGCGTTGACAGATTGGCGGCGCTCAGGTTTCTCTTGTCTTCTAGACCCATATACAGCACTGGCCTCTTTTTTAAAGGGTTTCTTCTCAGAGCTTGCAGATACACCCTTCTGAATTTTACCAGACTTCATTCCAGCCTCTATTCTCTCTCCGGTCAGAATAAGATCAGTAAACCCTGCAGATGAGTTACCGATAAGATGGTTTAAAAATGGCCCAGATAGGGTCCCCAAGAACATATCTACCAACTCCCGGTCAGTCAACGGAGGCTGCACCCTGCCAGCCAGATCCCTCCACTTATGTGCATACTCTTTAAAACCTTCGCTTGACCCTAGCGACATACCCTGGAGTTGGGTACGTGTAGGGGCAAGGTCGGCATTATATTGATACTGCTTGTAAAAAGCAGTAGCCAACTCCTCCCAGTTACGAACCTTGGTCCCATCCAGCTGATAGAACCATTCGAGATGAGTCCCTGAAAGACTCTCCTGGAAGAAGTGGATCCACAAATTCTTGTCCACTGAGTACGGTTGAATCTTCCGCACATAAGATCTGAGGTGTAGCTTGGGACAAGACGCCCCGTCATACTTGGTGAAAGATGGTGCCTTAAACTTGTGAGGAATAATCACACCAGTAGATAAGCCCAAGTCTCTGAAATCCAGCCCAGGCACTTGTTGGATCTCCATTGCATTCAGTCTGTCCTCCAACTACTTATACCGATCTTCCGCCGGAGGATACTGTTCCTCATTGAAGTCTGTCTCGTTGTCAGAGACTACCGGACTAGGACCTTTTCCCCCTTGGGGACTGCTCTTTCCTATAGAAGAACCAGCCTCTTCATTCTGCAGAGTGTTGCCAAACCTTCGGCCCGAGTTGAAAAGAACGGTTCTCTTCTTCTTCTTCTTCTTCTTCTCCTTCTTCAGGAGCAAAGCCTTCATCTCTTCTTGGCCTTGAGCCAAACCCATGATCAGTTCCTGAAATTGCGCTTTCTGCGCCTGAAGAGCCTTGATAGACATCTCGGTTGATGATGAGTCAGGGTTCATGATGCTGAAATAAACAGCGAAGAACAGTAAGCAACCTGAAAAGAAGAAAACCTGCTATGCACATGATGAATGATATGTGTTTATGCAATGCATTCAAGGGTTCGAAAGTTCAAATTTGTTGTAGACAAAAAAAAAGGGAACACACGTTATCATTAAGGAAATAATTGTTCAGTACATCAAAGCCTCATGGACACATATTACAAAGCAAATCAATCCCAAAAGACACTACACATCCTCTTTGGAGCTATGTAGGTGTTGAGATTCCTATCCTCATGCAATAGGCGGGTGAGCTCCAAGACCTTCTTTTCACTAGTATGTAGACTGGTCTCAAGAAAATTCCGTTCTTCCTTAAGCTGGATCCAGCTCTTCTGCATCTCTTCCCAGGATGTGGGCATGTCGGGATGTTGAATGGCGTAGGACACCTCTCCTTCCAAGACTGGCTCTTTGATCACAGGGAGCACATGAGGATAAGGCATTACTAACTTCTGGGAGCGGGCGCGTACCCACTTGAGATAAGGTTCCAACGGGATGGAGTTCCTGTGCCCCAGTGTCTTGCTGTCTATCTTACTGGGCATCCTCCAAGCTCTGATAAATCTCTGGCGAAGTCCTTGTGCATCGTTGTCGAAGTCAAAAACTATGTCAGGAATCAACATGTCATGAGGGCCATCCCTCCGAGCATAACCAAACGGTCTCCAAGCCAGGCATGGGTTGTAAGTAATACCTCCTCTGATTCCAAGTAAAGGAACATTAGGGTACTCCCCGCAACGATCAATGATAGTGACATCCTCTCTGGATCGAGGGCACCAATGTATATCTGCATGTGTAAGAGTCATCAACCGTTGTGACCACCTCAAACCCCGCTCGTTCTTCAAAGCTGATTGTGGAAGGTGCGAAATAAACCACCTTCCCAGGAGAGGAGTGTAGCACATAAGGACACCTCTTTTTCTCATGGTTCGAGTGTAACATGAGTGAAGGATGTCCCCCAGCAACGTAGGTATAGGATTCCTGGACATGAAGATCTGGACAGCACTGATATCTATAAGCTGATCTGGGTTAGGGAACAACACCAAACCATAGACAAGGAGGGCCACAACTTCTTCAAAAGCTTGTAAGTCAAGGGAGTTCCGACATTCATGGGCCTTTTCAAACAGAAACCTGGCTAAGAACCCTTTGATACCACTTTTAACTTCCCAATGTCCCTTGAGGTCAGATGATTGTAGGTGTAAGGCTTTAGCAATCTCTTCAAGCTTGGGTTCCTTTTCCGTACCATTGTAGGGTAGTTGATCAAGGATAGGGATCTTCAGAAGCCGGGAGAACTCCTCCAGTGTAGGTACCAGCTGATAATCCAGGAAAGTGAAACAGTGATGCAGAGGGTCAAAGAACTGGAACAGGACCTTTATCATATCTTCCTCAATGTTGGTATTGACCAAGCTGATGAGTCTTCCATGTCTTTCACTGAATGAGGAGCTCTCGGGAATCCTGGATATAAGCTCCTTAAGCTGAGGAGGGATCCTTACAAGGCTGATTTGAATTGTCTTTCTGCGAACAGTTTCCATATCCTACAAAACAAGAACAAAGATGAAGATTTGAACCCCTGAAATGGTTAGTCAATGCATATGATGTTGTATGATGTCATGATGCTATGATTAAACACACCACAGATATTTACAAAGGCAAACATGTAAAGCACACAAGTCACACAAGACAAGCCCTTAGAGTTTAGGCCAGCATGGGGTCTGGGTATTACCCTCTTAAAGTTGGTGGGCTCAACCTGTCCTATTAGAAGTAACCGGGTTCTAAGGGTCCCAATATCACTGGATTGCTTTCATTGTTCATCGTTTTGATTTAGCCACTGAACTGGCGACCGAAATATTCCAGGAAAGCAACCCTCAATTGAGTGTAGTATCGAGTATCAACCAACCTCGGACTGCACCAAAGTCAGTTATCTCACTACCCTAAAGAGGCCAAGATAGTTCAATTAAGTTTCCTAAGGTCAGTTGATGCTTCATGACACCACGTGGAGGCCCCGTACTCTCCTTGACTGAACTCAAGGGTTACCGGTACACACCAGAGTGCCACATCAACGTAGCAGACTGTTTCAACCATGTCGGTATACCCTGCACAGTTCCCTCACAGCCTTGTTGCTACTTTCTAAGAAGGTATCCCCAGATCCGGGTTAGGATCTATGAAACTCCAAGACAAGCCCCCAATATTAAAGCACACAAATCAGGCAATTGAAAACATAAGTATGATCTATCCTAAGGTACACCTCACTTTAAGTTAAGTCCCCAGCAGAGTCGCCAGTTCTGTGATCGGTGGATCTGGAACTGACTGTTTAAGGCTGGTTCGCGAAATGTCGCGGAAGCAAGAGTCGCCACCGTCTTTTATTTTCTCCAAATGGAAAGGACAAAAGCACCGAAAAATTCCTTATAGAGATTGCTCTCGGTTCGGGAGGTAGATTTATAGAAAGGGAAGGTGTTAGCACCCTTTCTATCCATGGTTATCCATGGGCTCTTAGATACTTGCTCATTTGTGTTTTCAAAATTGTTTGTTTGCTTTTCAACTGTGAGTTTAAAAAAGTTTCTTTGAAAATTTCAGTTCGACTCTTGTATCAGTCCTCAAGAGTGTTTGAAAAGTTGCTTTCGAAAGCTTTTTGAAAGTGTCGGTGCGAAAAGGAGTTTTTGATTTGGTTTGAAATTAGAGCAAGTATCTATGAGTCGTCTACCTACCCTAAGGAATTCGTCTGTGTAAATGTCCTTAAAGTAGTGCCATCCCACCATTGAGAGATAGGTAGCACCACCGTTGGAGGTGTTCGGGTCAATTCGAGGGTTCGGGACAGTGTGGTCACCAAGCAAAGGTAAGATACCTTAGGAGCTACCCTTATGCCATTGATCTTTTATTCCGAGGCAACTCGTTCCGAGGCAACTTGTTTTGAGGCAACCAGATCAATGGGACATAAGGACTCACTAAGACGTCCTATAGTCGACGACCACGTTTCGAGGGACAAGGCAACAGTGTGGCCACCGGAGCAATAGGAAGACACCTTAGAAGCTACCCTCATGCCATGTTCATGGACATGAGGACTTACTAAAACATCTTCTACTCGATGACCACCTTTCAAGGGGCAAGGCAACAGTGAGGCGTACCCTAGGGGTGGTGTGTGATTTGTGTGTTGTTTTCATTTATGTTTATCTTGTTCATGGATTGGTGATCTATGCGTTGCTTTTATTTTGGCATTCATTCTTTCATGCAAATTATTAACAGTTTAAAAGATGCGGAATTAAAAGTCCTACGCTATTACAAAGGCGCAGGTCTACATCGCCAAATTAATCCAAGACCCGATTTGAAATAAAATAAAAATGCGGAAAGATAAACGTCTAATTAATCTATTACATAGCTCTGGGAGAATTACATGAACTTTATAAAAAGGAAATAAAATAAGCGTGCGAAATAGAATTGTGATCGAATGCGAGGGCGTTGGACCCTTTTAAAGAAATTGAATTAAAATTAATAAATTGATTAAATTAAATAAAGGAAAGAAATTGTTTTTGGAGTTTTTTGTATTTTATGGAGTTTAATGAGAATTAATGGAATTAAAACCTAATTCTAAACTATTTTTAATTTATTAAAAAAATGTTTAAGTTTGTACCCTAATTTTAACCTAATTATTTACATGGCAATTTATTTACAAAATAAATAATTAATTATCAAATATGGTGAAAAGAAAAAGGATAAAAATATTCAAAACCCTAATTCTACATTTTTAGTTTATTAAGAAAAATATTAGAATTAAACCTGGAATTAAAAACTAGATTAATTAATAAAATTTATTTACAAAATGTTAGTGAATTAAACATAAAAACATATTTTTTTATTTTATAGTTTCTGAATTTTTTGGGTATTTTTATGTTATGAAAATATTAATTTATGAATTAAAAGGAAATAATTAAATTAAAACAAATAATAAAACAAATAGGAAAAAGAGAAGAGACACAAACACTTGGGGGGTGTTGACCCCAATTTGGAGGTATTTTGCCAGCAATTAGGCCCAATCATTGGAGGCCTGGTTGACTTTCCTGAGAGGCGTGTGGCTCCATTGACCAAGGCATATGGTGTTCTTCAGATCATGGTCGTTGGATGGATGTTCTGAGACATGTGGCATGCTGGAGCGTAGAGTGCATGGTAGTCTTTTGGTGAGAAGCTGCATGGAATCTGGTTAAAACAAAATATATTGAGAAAGGGAGGGGACCTGGGAATCGAACCCAGATCCCATTGATTCCATGACACCTCACTTACCAACCAGCCAAGCGCGTTTATTTGTAACATTAATGGAACGCAATTATTATAAGAAAAAACAAGAGTTAGTGGTCTGAATCAATAAAACGCGCGCTAACTTTGAACTGCCCTTTCACGTCATGACACATAAGCGTCTTCTTCCTCTGTTCTTTATTTTGCCTGAAAAAATAAACTGGATAGCGGGGGTTTTAAACACCCACTAAGTGATGCATACAAAAATAGCGAATAGAACCTTGTTGATCATAAATTGATCGCGAGGTATGGAATCGATTAGGCATGATCTTCTGGTTTCAATGGCGTGGGTCTTGTGTCTCAATTTTTCCTGAAGAGGAAACCCCTAATTTGTGACCTCTGAAAACCTAGAAGGCTCCAATGGTGGATTCCCATATAAGGCACGAAAATTCAATTGAATGGTATGGTTAGCTTCAGAATGAATCAATTAGTATAAATCAACAGGAAAAATGTAATGAGGATGCGTATAAATTGAAACACGAATATGGGAAAATTCAAGAACAGGATGGCCTCGTGTTACCAATTCCTTGCGTTAGAAGCAGTGGTTTTGATCCAGAAACGTTCCTTGAGGCCTTGGCAAGCTATTGGAATCCTTGTTTCGCTTTGAATTGTCCTCTAATGCAGTTTTCAGTTTTGATTTTTTCACCAAAAATTGCAAAGTTTGTTTGTGATATGAGGCGCAGCTTGAAGGTCTTAGGCATTAGGTTTGCATCTGTATATGTATGCCAATGGATTAGGGTTGAAATTTGAGTCCAAAAACCCTTGTAATCATGAATCAAATATTTGATTTTAATGGCATATTTTTTCAAATCTTTTCCATGTGTTTTTGATACCAATCATGGCCAAATCCTTCCTTTTTTGATGTGCACGAATCTTGAGTAACCAATGAGGGCATGTGCTGCATAAAAAGATTCAAATACATTTGTTTAGTATTTTTTTTCATATTTTATTTATTAAATGAATTAATGGTGATTAAAAATTCAAATAAATAATAAAAAATGATGAAATAAACCCCCTTTGGGCCAAATGGTCGTGCATAGCCTTTGGATAATGATTCTTGGAAGAAAATGTGGCCCATTAGCAATTTTGAGGCATTTGAAGTAAAGTTGACTTTTCAAAATTCCCAAATATTTCCCAACTTCCACAAGGCATATCTTGCTCAATTTTTAAGATTTGATCATGTTCTTGGACATTTTGGAAAGGTATTGAAGTCCTCTAACCAATTCCTTTGGTCCCATGTCATTTTGATTTACCAATCTCAAGTTATGTTCTTTGACTTAAAGTGCCTTTTTGTTGACTTTTGAAAATGACCTATAATGTTGAAATTGATAACTTTTTGTGAGAGCATTTCTTGGACTTGAAGTGTGAAGAGGAGTTGTAGGAAATGTCTTTCTCTTCAAAATGAGCTTTGGATGGAATTTTTCTGATAAACCATGTGGAAGTTATGCCTTGGTCAATTTACAGTTGACTTTTTCAACTGTCCAAATATGGAAACTTTTGCATCTTGAGACTTTTTGAGCCATGCCTTGAGAATCATGATCAAGAATTGATCCAATGATGTTTGTGGCTTCAAAATAAGATGTTGACCAAAAATTTGGACTTTTGACTGTCAAATGACCATTTTACCCCTACAGTTGACTGTTGAGCAATTAGGGTTTTTGACTGTGCAATTTTGTGCTGTAAGTCTTGAAACTTGGCATGGGGATGCTTGACCATGTTTGTAGGCATGTGGGACTTGTTTGGACCCTTGGAAGCTTCAATTTCTTTGTCAGAATCAAAACCCTAGTTTTTGACTGTTAGGAGGCCCTTGAACTGTGCAACCCTTGAGAGATTTTGAAGCATGCTCTTTGCAAATCTTGAAGAATATGGGAGGGCAAATTTTGGGGTACAACAGTCATATCTTGTAACTGAACTCTCGTTGGCGCCAAGTCGACGTTATACTGGTGCTAATGGTAGAATGCGGTAGCTAAATCTTCCCAGGTATTGATATGGGAACCATCTAAATGATAAAACCATTCTAGTTGTGTTCCGGTCAAGCTCTCTTGAAAAAAGTGAACCCAGAGTTTCTTATCAACAGTGTGGGCTGTATCTTGCGCATATAAGATTTCAGGTGAAGTTCTGGACAAGAAACTCCATCGTACTTTGCAAAGACTGGTATTTTGAATTTGTGGGGAATAACAACCCCGGATATCAAACCCAAATCATCAAAATCTAAACCGGGGACAGCTTGGATCTCGACGGCCTTCAATCTGTCTTCTAACTGCTTATACTTGACATCGACGGGTGGATACTGTTCGTCGAAATAATCATCATCAAACGCTTGACCATTGATGCACCCATCTTGGGTACTCTTAGCTTCTCCAATCCGATTCTCATATTCCTCATATGAGTCTTCCACTATCGGGATATGATGAACTGACTCTTTGAACCTTCTACCCATGTTGAGCAGAGCTTTCTTCTTAGGTTTCTTCTTAACTTCCAGCAGTGCCATCAGATCTTGTTTCCCCTTGGCTAGGGCCAGTAGAGTCTCTTGGAGTTGAGAGTTTTGTACTTGAAGATCTTTCACAGTTTTCTCTAGATCCATCTTGCTGAAATAAACAGCAGAAAGATAAGGAAAACTGTTGTATGAAAACCTATCATGTTATGATGCATGGAAGATGTATATGCAAATGATTTCAAGGATTTATGAAATTTAAATTTGCATAGACAAAAGAATGAACAAACGTCAATTTTCATTAATTAGTTCAAAAAGGATTACATCATGCCTCTTGGGCTTACAAAATAACTTTCTAAGATAAAAAGACTGAACGCATCCTCTTCGGCGCAAGGCAGGCATTCACACTTTTCTCTTCTTGTAGCTGCTTCGTAAGCTCCAAGACTCTCTTCTCACTAGCATGGAATTGAGCTTCGAAAGTATCTCATTCTTCCTTCAGTTGAATCGAACCCTTTTGTAAGTCTTCGAGAGAAGTAGGCATGTCGGGATGGAGGACGGTGTACAGGACATCTCATTCAACCTCAAGTTCTATGATGACTGGTAAAATGGAGGGATAAGTCATCACAAGTTTCTGAGCACGAGCTCGTACCCACTTAAGGTAAGACTCAAGGGGGGTGGAATTCTTGTGTCCCAACATCTTGCTATCCACTTTGCTTACCATCCTCCAGGCTCGTATAAACCTCTGACGGTGATCTTGATCATCGCTCTCGTAGTCGAATAACACTCCTTGGATGAGCATCTCATGTGGACCATCCCTTCGAGCATAACCAAATTGTCGTAAGGATAAGCAGGGGTTGTAAGTGATGCCTCCCCTAATGCCAAGGTTAATCTCCAAAATGGATCCAATTAAGTACATTTTTGAAAAGCCTGCTCTTACTGGGAGAATTGCATGCTGGCATATGCTGTTATCTGAATATGACATCGAATACCACACTCAAAAAGCTATTAAAAGCAGCGTGCTGACAGATTATCTTGATCACCCACCAGTTGATAATTATCCGTTTGTGATGTATGATTTCCCCGATGAGGATATGATGTTTATGAAAGTGAAAGATTGTGATGAACCATTGCATGAGGAAGGTCTTGATCCTGAATCTCGATGGAGCATGATATTTGATGGAGCTGTGAATGCTTATGGTAAAGTAATTGGTGTTGCGATTTTCACTCCACATGGATCACACATTCCTTTTACTGCAAGGTTGACATTTGATTGTACTAATAATATGGCAGAATATGAGGCTTGCATCATGGGTCTCGAAGAAGCTATTGATCTCAGAATTAAAATTCTAGATGTGTATGGCGATTCAGCTTTGGTAATAAATCAGATTAAAGGAGAGTGGGATACTCGTCACCCCGACTTGATCCCTTACAAAGATTATGCTAGAAGATTGTTACCTTTTTTTAATAAAGTTGAATTCCATCACATCCCCAAAGACGAAAATCAAATGGCAGATGCTCTGGCAACTCTGGCTTCTATATATCAAGTGAATACTTAGAATGATGTACCTCGAATTATAGTTCGGTGACTGGATAGGCCCGCTCATGTGTTTACAAAAAAAGAGGTAGCAAAGGAGAAACCTTGGTATTATGATATCAAGCATTTTCTACACACTTAGGAATACCCGATTGGTGCATCGAATAAAGATAGAAAGACATTGAGAAGATTGGTTGGCAGCTTCTTCCTCAGTGAAAATGTGTTGTACAAGAGAAATTATGACATGGTCTTGCTCAGATGCGTGGATAGACACGAAGCAGACATGTTGATGCACGGGATTCATGAAGGTTCATTTGGCACTCATGCCAATGGACATTTGATGGCTAAAAAGATGCTAAGGGTAGGTTACTATTGGCTGACAATGGAATCTGACTATTACAGATTTACAAAGAAGTGCCATAAATTCCAGATTTATGCGGACAAAATTCATGTGCCTCCGACACTTCTCAATGTTTTTTCTTCCTCGTGGCCTTTCTCTATGTGGGATATTGACATGATTGGAATGATATAACCCAAAGCTTCGAATGGACACCGTTTTATCTTGGTAGCAATTGATTACTTCACCAAATGGGTGGAAGTTGCTTCATATGCTAATGTTACTAAGCAGGTGGTAGTGTGCTTCATTGAGAATAATCTTATATGTCGATATGGTGTGCCGAGCAGAATCATCACCGACAATGGATCAAATCTGAACAACAAGATGATGATAGAACTTTGTGAAGAATTCAAGATTGTCCATCACAATTCATCTCCGTACAGGCCAAAGATGAATGGGACTGTTGAAGCTACTAATAAGAATATCAAGAAGATCATCCAGAAGATGGTTGTTACTCATAAAGATTGGCATGAAATGCTCCCTTTTGCTTTACATGGATATCGAACATCTGTCCGCACTTCAACAAGAACAACCTCGTTCTCCCTTGTGTATGGAATGGAAGAGGTGCTCCCAATCAAGGTTGAGATTCTCTCTTTGCGTGATATAATGGAAACCAAGTTGTCAGAGGCTGAATGGGTCCAGAACAGGTTTGACCAATTGAATTTGATCGAAGAGAAGAGAATGTCGGCTTTGTGTCATGGGCAGTTATATCAGAAGAGAATGAAGAAAGATTTTGATAAGAAGGTCAAACCTCGTGAATTCAGAGAAGGCGGCCTCGTGCTCAGGAAGATCATGTCTTTTAACGCTGATTTTATGGGCAAGTGGACTCCCAAATTTTGAAGGCCCATATGTTGTCAAGAAAGCCTTCTTTGGCGGGGCATTAATTCTTGAAATTATGGATGGCGAGGAGTTCCCACGTCCCATGAATGATGATGCAGTCAAGAAATACTCCGCCTAAAGAAATAAAAGAACAACTCGCTAAGTTGAAAACTCGAAAGGGCGGCTTAGGCAAAAAGGAGCGTCTCAGTGGGCCGAAAACCTGAAAGGGCGGTCTAGGCAAAAATTAGAGACATAAACAGAATAAATTTTCCTGCTAAGTTGAAAACCCGCAAGGGCATCTTAGGCATAAGTTAGGGACTTTCTTGGCAAGTAACTACATCAGACAAGACTTGATCATTGACAGAACAATCTTCTTGGATCCTCACCATACTTCAACGGAAGCTGCTACTCATAATTTCAAAGTTGTTAGAGGGAATAATGGTCATTGTATCTCAATGTATCTTTTCCATTATATATTACCATTTTCCGAACTTTGTAATCATCCATGGAGTCTCGCCATTCACAGACTACCATTCTATCAATAAAATTTGAGCTTTTACCCAATTCTTTTTAATTCTTATTTTATTCAGCTTACAGAGACTCCATTTATTATTGATAATAATTTTCAAAGAAAAAATATTAAATAACAAAATTATTTTTGAAAAAGAATTTATAACTTATTATCTGTGATTCAAGAGGAAAACAAAAGTGGTGATCCCAGGAATGGACGAACTCCAGAAATTTTGGGAAGTTTTGTTTCCCCCCAGGAAGGTTTTCTCAGGATGTTTTTGCTGGCATGTGTGTGATTTTTGTATATTGAAGATAATACCAATTGGTGTAAGGTGCAATATTGGGTTTGTGATTCTAGTGTCCCCAGTCAAGTGTTGGTTCATTTTTTTATTTTGGGTTTGTATGGTCTGAGGCCTCTATCCCATATTCCCCAGCAAAGTCTTCCCTCATATGACGAAAGGTCTTGTTCCCTTGGTGTGCTGAGTTGGAACTATTTGCAAAATGTCGCTCTTTATGCAGTATTTGCATTATTGTTGGTATTTATTTCCCAGGCAACTAGACCAGGGCAGTATATTTTCTAAGAAGTGTTGATACAGTTGTCAACCCTTTGGGTTTTCACCCGCCAAGTGCTGGGTTTGATTTAAAATCCCCATGAGTTTGACATTTTTCTATAATTTTGACTTCTTGATTCCCCGGGAAGGTTATCCTAGGGCATCTTTTGTTGGAATAAGTTTGCATGATATGAAGACTCAATCCAAGATTCCCCAGTGAAGGCCTTGATTATTTGATAGAAGTCTTCTCTCCCCGTGCATGCTGAGTTGGACTCATTTACGAAGAATCTCCCTTTCGGCAATACTTTCATTTTGTTTGATTGCCCGATAATCAGGCAAGGGCAATGTTTTATTTAAGAAGTGTTGTGGCATTTGTCAGTTTTTTGGGTTTTCACCCGCCAAGTGCTGATTTTGATTTAAAATCCCCATAAGATTGATTTCTTGCTGTAATGTTTGGCTTCTTAACTCCCCAAGTTGATTTCTTGCTGTAATGTTTGGCTTCTTAACCCGCCAAGTGCTTCATACTTTTTCCCCAGAGAAGTTGGTGCAATACTTACTCTCAATATTGAAGAATTCTTTTTGGTTTCCCCTCAACGATGTGGTGTTGTCCTCCCCAATAAAGTCAGCACGAGGTCCCCATTTGATGTCTCGATGATAAGGCGTTATCTCCTCTAGTGAAGTCTGTATGATGTTCCCCCAATAAAGTCAGCTCGAAATCCTCAGTTGATGTTTTGCCGATATGGTTTCCATCTGCCTTATTTAAAATCAGTATTGCAATCCCCAGTAGAAGTGCAGAGCGTGCAACATTTGTTTCCCCATTGAAGTCCTAGTGTTATTCCCCGGTGAAGCCTGGAGAAGGATGTTACATCCATGTATCTGTACTATTTTGTCGCTATGATTTGTTTACTTCCGGATTATGTTCCTTCCCAGTGAAGTTAAGCCGCAAAATAGGATTTTTGTTTCCTCGTTTGGTGCTTAGTTTCTTATGGAATGTTCATCTTGGATGTGATTTAGCCCAGTGTTGATTGTGCCCCAGTTGGTTTTGCCTGGTTACTCCCAGTGTTATATGTCTGTTTTGTCAGCATATACATGATAACACTCATACATACATCATACATAGTTGAATTTAGCAAATCATCGTTTTTGTACCCCAAAATTTGCCCTCCCATATTCTTCATAGTTTTGACAAGCATCATCTCAAGTTGCTCAAGTCTACTCAAGGGTTGCACAGTCCAATTGCCTCCTAAGCCAATCAAAAACTAGGGTTTTGGTTCCTTCAGTGAATTTGAGGTTTTCAATGGCTCAAACAAGTCTCATGTGCCTATATACATTGCCAAGCATCCACATGTCAAGTTTCAAGACTCACAGGGTCAAGTTGCACAGCCAAAAGCTTCATTTGGTTCACAATCAACTGCAGGGGCAAAATGGTCATTTGGCAGTCAAAAGTCAAAAATTTTGGTCAACATCTTATTTTGAAGCCAAAATCATCATTTGATCAAGTCTTGATCATGATTCCACAAGCATGGCTCAAAAATCATCAAGATGCCAAAAGTTTCTATTTTTGGACAGTTGAAAAGTCAACTGTAACTTGACCAAGGCATAACTTTTTCATGGTTCATCAGAAAAATCCCATCCAATGCTCATTTTGAAGGGGATGACATTTCCTACAACTCATATTCACATTCCAAGTCCAAGAAATTCTCTCATAAAACGTTATCAATTTCTACATTATAGGTCATTTTCAAAAGTCAACAAAAAGGCACTTTAAGTCAAAGACCATAACTTGAGATTGGTGAATCAAAATGACATGGGACCAAAGGCATTGGTTAGAGGACTTCAAGACCTTTCCAAAATGTCCAAGAACATGTTCATAGCTTCAAAATTGAGCAAGATATGCATTGGAGAAGTTGGGAAATATTTGGGAATTTACAAAAGTCAACTTTGCCCAAAACACTTCATTTTTGCTAATGGGCCTCAAATTCTTTCTTGAAACATTGCCCAAGGCCTATGTACGACCCATTGAACTTAAATTGAATTATTTTCTTATTTTTATTAATTATTTGGATTTTTAATTGATTAATAATTCATTTAATTGATTTAATTGTAGGAAAATTCAAAAGATATGTTTTTCAAATCTTTTGTGGAGCAAAAATACTCAGGGCAAGCTGGCAATTTCGTTTGTCAATCAAGGAGACAAAATCATCCAATTTTAGCAAGTTTTATCAATCAAAAAATTGGAAAAGATTTGATTGGAAATCAAATATTGAAATCATAAAGCCATGGACTTTTGGACCAAGATTTACCCTAGTTTTCATTCCAATACAAATACTGAAGCCAACCCTAGTGTTGTACACGTGCAAAAGCTGCTGCAAGAACCTTATCAAATTCCAAAAAATTCCAAAAAAGCTTGAAACTGAATTCCCCTTTCAAGGCCCTTTCAAGGAGATTTCTTGGTTCAATCACGTTGCTGACATTCCCAGGAACCTATTGCAATCAAGAACAAGCCCTAACACTCAAAGAATCACCTCAAATAGTCACACGGTTTACCATTCTTTTCCATAATCGAAAATCAAGTTTTATGCATCATTAACGTGTTTTAATTATTGCTTTGCATTGCTAACATCATTCTGAAGCTTTTGATATAGTTTAATTTGATTATGGTGCCCTAAAACGAAAACTGCCATTGGAGAATGCTAGGGTTTCGAAGCTTCTAATTTGGGGCTTTACAGCATGAGAAAAATTGGACCACATCACGCCTATGGTTGAATTCGTCAAGGCCAGACGAATTCAACCCAACCATCGCGCCCTTTTTATATTACATGTAGACCTAATCGCTATTATTGGCAGTTTTGTTTTGTGGGGGTTTAAAACCCCCGCTATTTGTTTGTTCTTCTTGCAGGCCAACAAAGAAGATGACGTGCTGGCAACATGTGACTGGATGATTCAAATAATATGCGCGCGTTTTTGTTTTATGGAATAATTATTTGGTTTCTTAATATAATATTTATTGATCAGTATATTAACAAGATGCAGCGCTTGGCTCAGTGGAGAGGGACGTGTCTGGCAATTGTTGGGACCTGGGTTCGATTCCCAGGTCCACCCAAATCTCAATTCTATTTTTTCTAACAAATTCATGTGCAGCGCTTATCAAAGGTTCCACCATATGTCCTCACGCATCAACTAGCCAAGTGTCCACAACCCTCAATCCAATGGTCAAAGAATGAAGACCATGGTACTCAGGAGTCAATGCATATCTGGACGATTCAAGGAAGTCAAACATGGCTTTGTGTTAATGGGCCAGATTCAACAAATTCACCTCCATCTGGGCCTTCAAACCCCCCATGGTTTATTTTCCTTTTTATTTTCTTCCTTTTTTTTTTAATTCTTTTAATCATTATTAATTATTATTATTAACCAATAAATTAATTTTCATAATAAAATCAGAGATCACAAAATTGTAAATATTTTTATTATTTATTAAATCCACTAATTATTATTTTTGTAAATAAAATACTAACTAATTAATTAGTTTAATAGGTCAACTTTAATCTTTTTTTCATAAATCAATAAAAATTATGTAGAATTAGGGTTTGACAATTTTCAATCATATTTTCTTATTATTATTATTTATTAATTATTATTATTTTTGTACATAAAATGTAAATTAATTAATTTAGTTAATTAGGTTAACTTTGACATTTTTTATTAATAATTAAAATAAACTTAGAACTAGGGTTTTCTTGGCTTTTAATTTCCTTTTTCTTTTTATTTTCATAAAACATAAAAAACACAAAAAAACATTTTCTTGTAAATAATTAATTAATTAATTAGGTTTAGGTTATATATTTGATTAATTGCGAAAAAGGACAAACTAATTTCTTTATTTCTCAAAAAGGGTCAAAAACCCTAGGACGTCCTGATTTAATTTCTTTCGCATTTTAATTCTTATTATTGATTATTTATGTATCTGCTCAAAGGATGTAATAGTAATTAGGTTTACCGCTTTCTTTATTTTCTCGCACTTTATTTCAAAACGGGTTATGTTTTTGGCGATGTATAGACCCGCGCCTTGTAATAGCGTAGCTTTACATTCCCGCACTTTAATTTTCTGCACTCTTAACTGTTAAATGCCTGCAAGACTGTATGATAATAAAACTAACTCGTAGCTCACAAATACATGTACAAGATAATATAAACTTAAAACAACACACAAAGCACATGCCACTCTTAGGGTACGCCTCACTCGGTTGCCTCGAATGTGGTCATCAAGTATAGGGTGTCTTAGAGGTCGCCCTCCTGTCTAAGATCCAGTTGCCTCGAAACGGTTGCCTCGGATAAAAGGATCTAGGACATTAGGGTTACTTCTAAGGTGTCCTACTATTGCTTCTGTGACCACACTGTCCCTTAATCGAATTGACTCGAACACCTCCAACGACGGTGCTACCTACCTCTCAATGGTGGGATAGTACTGTTAAAGGACTCTTACACAGCTTAATTCCTTATAGTAGGTAGATTTCTCATGGGTACTTGCTCTTTTCAAAAACAAACAAAAATACTTTTCACACTGACACTTTCAAAAGTTTTCAAACAAATTTTTCATACACTCTTGAGGACTGATACAAGAGTTACCTAGAAGTTTTTCAAACTAAACTTTTTCAAAACCCACAAACACAAGAAAAGCAAAACATTTTTGAAAACATAGTGAGCAAGTACCTAAGAGCCCATGGATAACCATGGATAGAAAGGGTGCTAACACCTTCCCTTTCTATAATCTACCTCCTGAACCGAGAAACATCTCGAAAAGGAATTTTGTTGTGCTTTTGTCCTTTCCATGTTGGAGAACATAAAAGACGATGACGACTCTTGCTTACCGCGACATTTCGCGAACCAGCATTCCAAAATAGTCAGTTCTATTTCCACCGATCACAGAACTGGCGACTCTGCTGGGGAGATAAATAAAAGTGAGGTGTACCTTAGGATTAGATCATACTTGTGTTTTCAATTGAATGTTTTGTTTGCTTTATTATTGTGGGCATTGCATCGGAGTTTCATAGATCCTAACCCGGATCTGGGGAATACCCTTTAGGTATCAATAAGTTGTGAGGGACCTGTCTAGCGTAGACCGAAACGGGTGAAGCAGTAGCTACGTTGGTGTGACACCTTGGTCTGTACCGATATCCCTTGTGTTGGAACGAGGAGAATATGGGTCTTCTGAGGAGTCATTAAGCACCAACTGACCTTAGAACCCTAAATTGACCCAACTTGGACATAGAACAGTAGCAGTATGCTACACTCATTGAGGCTAAACTCTCACGATGGTTCTGGCCGCAAGAAAAGATTGTGAAGCTAGAGTTATGACTGATTGAGGGTAGTCAGTGATATTGAGATCCTCTAGAACCCGGTTACTATTTTTTAGGATAGGTCTTAACCAACGAAACTGAAAGAGGGTAGTACCTGAACTTCATGCTGGCCTAAGCTCTAAGGGCTGTCTTGTGTGACTTGTGTGCCTTATCATGTTTGGCTTTGTGAATATTTGTGGTGTGCTTTATCATAACATCATACCATCATACCATTGCATGCATCCTGCATAAGGACTGACCCATTTCAAAGACAAGAGGGTTTCATCTTTGCTCTGTTTTGTAGGACATTTTGATGCCTGTGCGAAGGAATACTATCCGGCTCAACTTTGTTCACCCACCTGATTTGCTTAAAGAGTTGGTTGACAGAATTCCAAATACTACTTCCTTCATCCAGAGGCATGGTTCTCTTCTCGGTTTAGTCACTTCAAAGTGGGACCAACAACTGATGAGTGTCCTGACCCTGTTTTATGACCCGTTGTATCATTGCTTCACCTTTCAAGACTTCCAGCTGGTCCCTACCCTGGAAGAATTCTCTGATTTGCTTGGTATCCCTATTTTGGATCAGACTCCCTTCACTGGTTGGGAAAAGACTCTTAGGCTCGAGGAAATTGCTGCAGCCCTTCCTTTGACCAACAAAGAGGTAATGGATAATTGGGTGACTAGAAGCGGAGTTAAGGGCTTTCTGGCTAAGTTTCTGATTGGTAAAGCCAACAGTTTTTGGAATGACTTAGACTTCAGGGCGTACGAGGACATCTTGGCTCTCTTAATCTATGGTCTGGTTCTGTTTCCAAATCCTGATAACTTTGTCAACGTCAATGCCATAAGGATCTTCATGTCTCAGAACCCTGTGCCCACTCTCTTGGGTGATATCCTGCAACAACTCTATGCTCGTACTGCTCGAAGACGGGGAACTCTGTGGTGTTGCGCTCCTTTGTTAGTGAGGTGGTTTATTTCGCACCTCCCAAAGTTCGTGCTGAAGAATAAAGAAGGAAGAGGCTGGGCTCATAGGTTAATGTCTCTCACTGATAATGACATCATTTGGACTCTCAGAGGTTTGGATGAGGTAGCTGTTATTGATTGTTGCGGAGAATATCCTAATGTTCCTTTGATCGGTACCCAGGGAGGAATATCCTATAATCCATGTCTAGCTCTCCGTCAGTTTGGAAGAGCCAGAAGAGCAGGGCCGCATGATATGTTGGTACCTCACATCAGTTTTGAGTTTCAGGTAGATAGTGACGAGTTGCGTCGTAGATTCATTAAGGCTTGGGACAGAATTCACAAAGCTGACCCACATGAGTTGGGACCGAAGACTTCTCTACCTATGGAATCCTACTACAGATGGGTCCGCATCCGTGCTCAGAAGTTAGGTATGCCATACGAAGCTGTCAGGCCTATCATTCTTGAATTTCCTAATAGAGACGGGGTTCCTCCAACTGTTCTCCCTCCTCAGATACCCACTGATGTTGATACACTAAAGAGGTCTTGGGCGCAACTACAAGAAGAATGGGATTCTTATCGGGAAAAGTTCAATGAACAAGAACAGAAAATCCAGAAGCTGACCAAGCAGTTGGAGAACGAGCGGGTCCTGAATGACTATATCCGTACTGAGAAGAGGAGGCCATGGGAGCACTGATGGACTTTGGATGTTTCTTTTACAGCTTTTATTTCCTTTTCAGTATTTTCATTTATGTAACGCCTAAGGGCAATTTCTTGAACAATTCAAAGTTAAATCTAATGAAGTGTGTTTCCTTTTTGTTTACAAAGTTGAACCCTGATTGTCTTTGAAAACATAAATCATACGCATTCCATTCATCATATGCATCACAGGTACTCTTTTTATAGGTTGCTTAATCTTCTTCGCTGTTTATTTCAACAGTCAGCATGAATCCTGAATCATCCAACGAACAAGCTATCAAGGCCCTCCTGGCCCAGAACGCCCAGTTTCAAGAGCTGGTCATGAGCTTAGCCCAAGGTCAAGAGGAATTGAAGGCTCTACTGGTGAAGAAGAAGAAGAAGAGAACTGTGTTGTTTAACACTGGACGGAGGTTTGGGAATACACTGCAAAATGAGGCTGATCAAGCTGCTTCCTATGTAGGGAAAGACCGTCCCCAAGAGGGAAGGGTTCCTAGTCTTGTGGTATCCGACAACGAGACAGATTTCAATGATGAGCGGTACCCTCCCGCTGAAGACAGGTACAAGCAACTAGAGGATCGTCTGAGTGCCATGGAGATTCAACAGGTGCTTGGGTTGGATTTTGGAGATCTGGGTTTATCTTCTGGGGTGGTGATCCCACACAAGTTCAAGGCACCTTCTTTTGCGAAGTATGACGGGGCTTCCTGCCCTAAACTGCATCTCAGATCCTATGTGCGAAAGATCCAACCGTATACTGCAGACAAGAATCTATGGATCCATTTCTTCCAGGATAGCCTTTCAGGGGCTCAACTCGAGTGGTTCTATCAGGTGGATGGAGCCAGTATTCGAAACTGGGAGGACTTGGCTACTGCATTTTATAAGCAGTATCAGTACAATGCCGACCTCGCTCCTACACGTACCCAACTCCAGGGTATGTCGCTAGGGTCGGG
Source organism: Vicia faba (assembly GCA_948472305.1). Classification (NCBI taxonomy): domain Eukaryota; kingdom Viridiplantae; phylum Streptophyta; class Magnoliopsida; order Fabales; family Fabaceae; genus Vicia; species Vicia faba. The sequence continues at coordinate 985,818,054 of OX451740.1, read as the reverse complement.
TGAAGGTTTTAAGGAGTACGCGCAAAAGTGGAGAGACCTGGCTGGTAGGGTGCAGCCACCGTTGACTGACCGTGAACTTGTGGACATGTTCTTGGGGACCCTGTCCGGTCCATTCTTTAACCATCTAATTGGTAATTCTTCTGCTGGGTTCACAGATCTGATCTTAACTGGGGAGAGGATAGAATCTGGTATTAAGTCGGGGAAGATACAGAAAGGTGCATCCTCAAGTTCTGAAAAGAAGCCTTTCAAAAAGGAAGCTAGTGATGTTTATGGGTCGAGGAAACAGAATAAACCGGAACGCCGCCAAGCTGTCAACACGGTGGTAATTTCAAAGCCTGCTGCTACTCCTCAGCAATATAACCAACCAAGGGGTGAGAGGCCCAAAAGGCAGTACACTCGGCTCAGTATGACCCTGTCTCAGATTTTGCCGCAACTTCTGTCAACCAACCTGGTAACTGTCAAAGAAGCTCCGAAGGTAGTGAATACAACCTCTCCGAAGTACAACCCCAATGCCCGTTGTGCTTATCACTCTGATAGCCCGGGACATTCTACTGATGATTGTTGGGCTCTGAGGAATAAGGTTCAGGACCTTATTGATGCTAAGGAAATACAGTTCGAGGCGCCCGAAAGGCCCAATGTTGTGACTGCTCCCATGCCCCAGCATGGAGTGAATGTTGTGGAAGAAGACCGGTATGTAGCCTCTGTGGATGATATTGATACTCCATTGTTGACTGTTAAAAGGAACCTGTTGCTAGCTGGTTTATTTCCGGGATGTAGTAAAGGTTGCCTTCTATGTTCTGTTTCACCTGCTGGTTGTCCTTTGTTGAGGTCAGGCATCCAAAACCTGATGGATAACAAAGAGATCTTGTTCGAGAAGGTTGTTGTTCATGTTACCCCTGCTGAAGAAGTTTCTATTGTTACTATTTACTCTCCTAAGGTTCCCTCAAAGAAGCCTGTCCAAATCATGCCTGTTCACAAGATTGCACCTATCATCATCACTGTTCCGGGGCCCATCCCCTATAAGTCTGACAAAGTTGTCCCGTGGCACTATGGGGCAGATGTTTATGTTCTGGGAGTAAAACAAGAATTTGATACTAGTACCGGTGTCAGCAACATCACCGGGCCTGCCAAGGTTACTCGCAGTGGTAGGCTTTTCTCACCGGATATTGCACCTCCAGCCATTCAGAGACCTCTTGTTATCACACCTGCCAGTGTGCTTGTTTCCCCTCCTGATCAAGTTTCTACCCCTGTTGCCGAGTCATCTGACACTCGGGGCAAAGGGATTGCTACTGATATGCCTGCCCGGACGGAGGAACCAAAGACAACCACTGTTGAGGCTTCCCAGCAAGAGATGGAAGAGATTCTCAAGATCATTAAGAAGAGTGATTTCAATGTAGTTGAGCAGCTGGGGCACACCCCATCTAAGATTTCCATGCTATCACTGTTGTTGTGTTCAGAGGCCCATGCCAAGGCCCTGATTTCCTTCCTGAAGACGGCCCACGTGCCACAAGAAACGTCTGCTGATCAATTTACCGATTCTGTGGCCAACTTGACTGCCGATAATGGGTTGGGTTTCTCTGACGCTGATCTGACTGCCAAAGGAAAGAACCATAACGATACCCTGCATGTCTCCATTGAATGCAGGGGCACTACTCTTGCCCATGTGTTGGTTGACACCGGTTCTTCATTAAACGTATTACCCAAGAAGGCTTTAGACAAGCTGGATTGTGAGGGTCTAGAGCTCAAGCCTAGTAACATTATTGTCCGGGCCTTTGACGGGTCCAAAAGGATGGTACATGGTGAAGTTGACATTCCAATCAGGGTTGGTTCTCAAGTTTTTGATTCAACTTTCTATGTGATGGACATTCGTCCATCCTATTCTTGTTTGCTGGGTCGTCCTTGGATCCACAAGGCTGGAGCTGTAACCTCCACATTACATCAGAAGCTTAAGTACCCGGTCAGAGGGAAGATTGTTACAGTTCAGGGGGAGGAAGAATATATGGTCAGCCACCTTAACTCGTTTCGGTACATAGAGATGGATGGGGAGTTCATTGAGACCCCCTTTCAACATTTTGAAGAGGTGCCTCAAACATTGGCGTCAGCAGAAACAGTGACTGAAAAAGACTCTCCTTTGAAGATGGCTTCCTTAAAGGACGCTCGGGCTGTGGTTGAGAAGGGTGAGTGTGCAAACTGGGGCCGACTTCCTGATTTCACTCCGAAGACTGACAAGTTTGGTTTGGGTTTCACTGCAGAAGCTCAGAGGGTTGTTCGTAAAGAAAGGATTGGAAGACCTCCTGTGTTAATCACCAACCCGGGAGTGAATGCTATTGAAGACGACATGGAGGAATCTGAATTTGACAGCTGGATCTACCCAACGACCAACGGTGGACCAAGCAACTGGACTGCCAAAGATTTCATACTTATTACTTTTGTCACTCAGTAATGAACTCCTTTGTTTTAAATTTGTAACGAACAATAATTTGAAACTTTATGGCTCGGTGTCTTACCCGGGGCACCGTGGCTTCATTTGTGAGGACTTATTATTTGTCATTTTCATATATCATGAATAAAAGCATTGGACGTTTTTCGCATTTCAAATCTTGTGCTCCCTTTCCTTCTTTATATATTGCAAAACAGCTATATTTACACACACTCACTTATACAGGTTCCAATCCACTCTAGATCTCACTAGTAACAACTCTGCTACGGCCAGTTATGACTTCGAAAATCCGATCAACTTAGCCAAAGACGAAAGTGAAGATGATTGTGAAGTGCCTGGCGAGCTTGCAAGACTGTTACTCCAGGAAGAGAGGGCCATTCAGCCACATGAAGAGCCAGTGGAAACAGTAAATCTGGGTACTGAGACAGACAGAAAGGAAGTCAAGATTGGTGCTAATCTAGAGCTTAGTGTGAAACAACGGTTGATTCAGATGCTGCATGACTATGTGGAAATCTTTGCCTGGTCCTACGAAGACATTCCTGGGTTGGATACTGACATTGTGGTTCATCACCTACCTACCAAGGAAGACTGCCCTCCGGTTAAATAGAAGGTTCGCCGCATGCGTCCAGAGATGTCCGAGAAAATCAAGGCTGAGGTTATGAAACAATTTGATGCCGGGTTTCTATCAGTGACTTCTTACCCTCAGTGGGTTGCAAACGTAGTTCCAGTGCCAAAGAAAGATGGTAAGGTCCAAATGTGTGTTGATTACAGGGATTTGAACAGGGCCAGCCCTAAGGATGACTTCCCTTTACCTCACATTGATGTTCTTGTTGACAATACTGCTCAGCATAAGGTATTCTCCTTCATGGACGGCTTCTCAGGTTATAATCAAATCAAGATGGCTCCTGAAGACATGGAGAAGACCACTTTCGTTACTCAGTGGGGCACCTTTTGTTACAAGGTCATGCCTTTTGGGTTGAAAAATGCTGGGGCAACCTACCAACGTGCCATGGTTGCTTTATTTCATGACATGATCCATCATGAGATCGAAGTGTATGTCGATGATATGATTGCAAGGTCCCAAACTGAGGAGGAGCATCTTGACCATCTGCAGAAACTGTTTGACCGTCTGAAGTTGTACAAGCTGAGGTTGAACCCAAACAAGTGCACCTTTGGGGTGAGATCTGGAAAATTGCTAGGCTTCGTCGTAAGTGACAAAGGTATTCAAGTGGACCCTGCCAAGGTGAAAGCCATACAAGAGATGCCAGTTCCCAAGACAGAGAAAGAAGTCAGAGGCTTCTTAGGACGGCTGAACTACATTGCCCGATTCATCTCACATCTAACTGCTACCTGTGAACCAATCTTCAAGCTGCTGAAGAAAGATCAAGTGGTACGTTGGAACGATGAATGTCAGGCCGCTTTCGACAGAATCAAAGAGTATCTCCAAGAACCACCCATTCTTATGCCACCGGTTGAAGGGATACCTCTAATACTATACTTGACAGTACTTGACAGCTCAATGGGGTGTATGTTGGGGCAGCATGACAAGTCTGGCCGAAAAGAGCACGCTATTTATTACCTTAGCAAAAAGTTTACCGACTGTGAGACCTGATACTCACTGCTCGAGAAAACTTGTTGCGCTTTGGTATGGGCTGCTCACCGGCTGAGACAGTATATGTTGACTCACATTACTCTGTTGATTTCTAAAATGGATCCTATCAAGTACATATTCGAAAAGCCTGCTCTGTCCGGGAGAATAGCAAGATGGCAAATGATCTTGACAGAATACGACATCAAGTACACGACTCAGAAAGCAATCAAGGGAAATGTATTGGCAGACCATTTGGCACACCAGGCAGTGGATGACTACCAATCTATGAACTTCGAATTTCCAGACGAGAATATCATAGTAGTGACTGATTGTGAAGTACCTGGACCGGATGAAGGACCTGAGGAAGGATCCCGATGGTCTATGCACTTTGACGGAGCTTCAAACGCTTTGGGTAATGGCATCGGCGTTGTGATCATATCCCCTAAAGGCACTCATACTCCACTCACTGCTCGGCTGTGTTTCAACTGCACCAACAATATGGCAGAGTATGAGGCATGCATCATGGGTCTTCAAGCTGCAATTGACCTAAGGATCAAGTTTCTGAGTGTCTTCGGAGATTCCGCTCTCGTGATCAATCAGATCAAAGGCGAGTGGGATACGAAACACCCAAATCTTATTCCTTACAAAGAGTGTGTACTGACATTGATCCCCCATTTCACGGAGATAACTTTTGAACACTTCCCAAGAGAGGAGAATCAGTTGGCGGACGCGCTGGCTACGATGTCTTCTATGTTCAAAGTCAAATGGGACAACGAGGCTCCCCGGATCATTATTTGGAAATTGGACGAACCTGTATATTGCTGTGATCTTGAGGCTGAAGAGGTAACTGAAAAACCTTGGTATCATGAAGTGAAGAGGTACTTGGAAGCTCAAGAATACCCCGAAGGTGCATCTGTTAACGACAAGAAGTTCCTGAGAAGGTTCACTGCAAAGTTCTTCCTCAGCAACGACATCTTATACAAGCGAAACCATGATTCGACCTTACTGCGTTGTGTGGACAAGACTGAAGCAGAAAAGATCATGGCAGAGCTACATGAAGGCACCTTCAGAACACATTCCAGTGGACATACCATGGCAAAGAAAATCCTTCGGGAAGGATATTTCTGGTCCACAATGGAAGCCGACTGTTACCAGCATTCTCGGACATGTCACAAATTCCAGATCTATGCAGATAAGGTGCACATTCCTCCGGTTCCTCTGAACGTCTTGATAGCACCTTGGCCTTTTGCAATGTGTGACATTGATATGATCGGTGAGATCAGACCTACGGCATCCAACGGGCATCGCTTCATCCTGGTAGCGATTGATTACTTCACGGAGTGGGTTGAAGCAGCTTCCTATGCTACGGTAACCAAGAACGTCGTGGCACGGTTCGTTCGGCATAACCTGATCTGTCGATACGGTGTACCAGAGAGGATCATTACGGACAATGGTACCAATCTTAACAACAAGATGATCACTGAGCTCTGCGAGCAATTCAAGATACAGCACCACAACTCTTCTCCCTACCGACCGAAGATGAATGGGGTTGTCGAAGCAGCAAATAAGAATATCAAGAAGATTGTGCAGAAGATGACAGTGACCTGCAAAGATTGGCACGAGATGTTACCGTTTTCTCTTCATGGGTACCGTACCTCAGCACGGACGTCAATAGGGGCCACACCCTTTTTCTTGGTCTATGGCATGGAGGCAGTCTTGCCCATAGAAATCCAGATACCCTCTCTCCGGATAATGAAGGATGCAGGTTTGAACGAAGATGACTGGATCCAGAATCGACTTGACCAATTAAACCTGATCGACGAAAAGAGACTCGCTGCTATTTGTCATGGCCAAACGTACCAAAAACGGATGATCAGGGCATTTAACAAGAAAGTCAGACCACAAGAGTATCAAGTCGGAGACCTGGTAATCAAGCGCATCATTCTTCCTCAAAGTGATCCCAGGGGAAAATGGACCCCTACGTACGAAGGGCCATTTGTGGTTAAACATATCTTCTCAGGAGGAGCTATGATTCTAACTACCATGGATGGTGACGACCTTCCTCACCCCACCAATGCAGACATAGTAAAAAGATACTACGCATGAATAAAAGACCCGCTAGGTTGACACACCTAGGAAAAAATAAGGGCTTCCCGGCGAACCAAAAAGGTTCGGGCAAAAATAAGGGATGAAATGAAAAAATCTGTACACCCGGCAAGTCGAAAACCTGAAAAGGCCGCTTGGGCAAAAATGGGTATCCCGGTGGACCGAAAACCCGGAAGGGAGGTCCAGGCAAAAATTAGGGATAAAGCGTAATACTATGTCTCATTGGATCACCTTGCATCCAGAATCCGATATCAACTATCAGGTTCAGACGGCATCGTTAAATCAACTTCATCTTCAACTAAGCAGCAAAGTGATGAGACGCTTGAAGACATAAAGGCGATAGCAGAGTTGGAACCCAATGGGATTATTCTTTTCACATAGTTGTTTTGTTTTCACAAATTGTATAAACTTTATGATGTTCGGCGGCGTTCTCTTACTAGGACATCAGCCTCTTGTACATAAACGCCTATTTTCAGGCAAATTCAAAAATCAATACAAATTCACTTTTCCATACAAATTGCCAATTGTTTTTCCTTTTTCTGTTTTGTCTTGCAAAGAACGTCCAATGTTCATTTGAGATATATGCATTTGACACTAATTGCTAACTCATAAATATTTGCATACGAAACAAAGGACTAATTACAGGTGACATCAGAAACAGGGGCACTAATGAACTGTCTAAGCGATCTAGTTACTCTGTCCACCAAGGTACCAAGGTAGGTTCGGCTGAAGAACGTAACCAGAATACCTCCACTCCCCGCAGAGTAAGACCAAAATCAGTAATACTCTCCCCCGAGCAGAGGTGATCTCCCATTAGCCCAAAAAGGCACAGTATCTCCAGCAAGTCAACAACACTCTCCCCAAGCAGAGTTAGTCTACTGTCAGCCTTAAGGAAGTTGGGTATCCCCAGAAGATCTCAACATTCCCCGGCGGAATACAGACCTACAAGCATCCCCGGCAGTCTTAATATAAGATTGTTCCCCGGCGGATAACAGACACCCCAGTGGAGCCATTCCCCAGTACAGTTCAAAAGTTTCCCCAGGAAAGTTGAATCAATCTCCCCAGTAGGAAGCTTATCCCCAGTAGATTCTGGAAGCTTACCGCCCGCAGAGTACATACGTCTCTCCCCGACTCTATTCAAAAGTTTATTCTCCACCAGAGCTTATAACTGGGTTATCCTCAGCTATTTACCACGGAAAGATCGTCCTCAGCGAAGTCCTTCCTATCCCCCAGCGGAGTTCATCTAATTCCTCAACATAACTCATCAACGGAATCCCCAGCAGAGTTATCATCAAACCTCAGCGAAGTATCTCTTCCCACAGAGTATTCCCCGCAGAGTAATCTCGTCGCCAAGTTTATTCCCCAACGGAGTCATCCTCTCCTACCGGTTTATTCTTGCAATTATCATCCCCATTGGAAACGAAGAACTCTACTCTTCAACATCAGCCCAGGATTTAACCTCCCGGCATTCGTCAAGGATTTATTTTCCTAGACGAAAATACATTCATAGACATTTTACATTTCATACATCCTGCTTACATACATAATGCATGCATATACGCATCACATCACACGATCTCATTTATTTTTGAGAACGTCATGACATCATGCATTTCATACATCATGACATTGCATACAACTGACGTTTTTCCTTTTCAGGAAAAAGGTCAATACAAAGATGATTACTATCAACTGTCGTAATTCCGGATTCGATTCCTGTATCCAGCCAGGGCATATCTATGAGCGATTAAATGTAGATTCGATTCCTGTATCCAGCCAAGGCATGTCTGCATGAAGAGTTTAGAGATTCGGTTCCTGTATCCAGCCAGGGCATATCTGTAGACGAAGAATTCCATATTCGATTCCTATATCTAGCCAGGGCATGTATGTGAGTAACTGATTGTAGATTCGATTCCTGTATCCAGCCAGGGCATGTCTGCATGAAGAGTTTAGAGATTCGATTCCTGTATCCAGCCAGGGCATATCTGTAGACGAAGAATTCCAAATTCGATTCCTGTATCTAGCCAGGGCATGTCTGTGAGTAACTGATTGTAGATTTGATTCCTGTATCCAGCCAGGGCATGTCTGCATGAAGAGTTTAGAGATTCGATTCTTGTATCCGGCCAAGGCATATCTGTAGACGAATAATCCCAGATTCGATTCCTGTATCTAGCCAGGGCATATCTGTGAGTGACTGATTGTAGATTTGATTCCTGTATCCGGACAGGGCATGTCTGCATGAAGAGTTTAGAGATTCGATTCCTGTATCCAGCCAGGGCATATCTGTAGACGACAAATTCCAGATTCGATTCCTGTATCTAGCCAGGGCATATCTGTGAGTAACTGATTGTAGATTCGATTCATGTATCCGGCCAGGGCATGTCTGCATGAAGAGTTTTAGAGATTCGATTCCTGTATCCAGCCAGGGCATATCTGTAGACGACAAATTCCAGATTCGATTCCTGTATCTAGCCAGGGCACATCTATGAATGATTGATTGTAGATTCGATACCTGTATCTAGCCAGGGCATGTCTGCATGAAGAGTTTAGAGATTCGATACCTGTATCCAGCTAGGGCACGTCTGTAAGCAACCTTTTGAAGTTCCGGATTCGATTCCTGTATCTAGCCATGGCACATCTGTGAGCAACTGATTGTAGATTCGATACCTGTATCCATCCAGGGCATATCTACATGAAGAGTATGAAGATCAACCCCTGTAACAGGCCAGGTAATTATCTTTCTTTCTCAGGTGCGCAAGTTCTCGCTAAGGAATCTCTTACGCGATCGACACTTCCAAATGGCATCTATAAGCCCATTCCCGACAAGTTTCTGTCACATTTCCAAATGGCATCTATAAGCTCATTCCCGACAAGTTTCTGTCATATCTCCATATGGCATCTATAAGCCCATCTTCCTATCTACCATCTCTCCAAATGGCATCTGTAAGCCCATTCCCGCCATCACACTGCTGATACTCTACTATGCGAGTGCAAATTTCTGGGCACTTTAGTGTTCAATCATCTTCCACCTTCGGATCACGAAAGGCATGCAAGCCAATCTACATCCTCAGGTCTAAGAAGATTGAACAGGGGAAACTGTTGTACCCCAAAATTTGCCCTCCCATATTCTTCATAGTTTTGACAAGCATCATCTCAAGTTGCTCAAGTCTACTCAAGGGTTGCACAGTCCAATTGCCTCTTAAGCCAATCAAAAACTAGGGTTTTGGTTCCTTCAGTGAATTTGAGGTTTTCAATGGCTCAAACAAGTCTCATGTGCCTATATACATTTCCAAGCATCTACATGTCAAGTTTCAAGACTCACAGGGTCAAGTTGCACAGCCAAAAGCTTCATTTGGTTCACAATCAACTGTAGGGGCAAAATGGTCATTTGGCAGTCAAAAGTCAAAAATTTTGGTCAACATCTTATTTTGAAGCCACAATCATCATTTGATCAAGTCTTGATCATGATTCCACAAGCATGGCTCAAAAATCATCAAGATGCCAAAAGTTTCTATTTTTGGACAGTTGAAAAGTCAACTGTAACTTGACCAAGGCATAACTTTTTCATGGTTCATCAGAAAAATCCCATCGAATGCTCATTTTGAAGGGGATGACATTTCCTACAACTCATCTTCACATTCCAAGTCCAAGAAATGCTCTCATAAAACGTTATCAATTTCTACATTATAGGTCATTTTCAAAAGTCAACAAAAAGGCACTTTAAGTCAAAGACCATAACTTGAGATTGGTGAATCAAAATGACATGGGACCAAAGGCATTGGTTAGAGGACTTCAAGACCTTTCCAAAATGTCCAATAACATGTTCATAGCTTCAAAATTGAGCAAGATATGCATTGTAGAAGTTGGGAAATATTTGGGAATTTACAAAAGTCAACTTTGCCCAAAACACTTCATTTTTGCTAATGGGCCTCAAATTCTTTCTTGAAACATTGCCCAAGGCCTATGCACGACCCATTGAACTTAAATTGAATTATTTTCTTATTTTTATTAATTATTTGGATTTTTAATTGATTAATAATTCATTTAATTGATTTAATTGTAGGAAAATTCAAAAGATATGTTTTTCAAATCTTTTGTGGAGCAAAAATACTCAGGGCAAGCTGGCAATTTCATTTGTCAATCAAGGAGACAAAATCATCCAATTTTAGCAAGTTTTATCAATCAAAAAATTGGAAAAGATTTGATTGGAAATCAAATATTGAAATCATAAAGCCATGGACTTTTGGACCAAGATTTACCCTAGTTTTCATTCCAATACAAATACTGAAGCCAACCCTAGTGTTGTACACGTGCAAAAGCTGCTGCAAGAACCTTATCAAATTCCAAAAAATTCCAAAAAAGCTTGAAACTGAATTCCCCTTTCCAGGCCCTTTCAAGGAGATTTCTTGGTTCAATCACGTTGCTGACATTCCCAGGAACCTATTGCAATCAAGAACAAGCCCTAACACTCAAAGAATCACCTCAAACAGTCACACGGTTTACCATTCTTTTCCATAATCGAAAATCAAGTTTTATGCATCATTAACGTGTTTTAATTATTGCTTTGCATTGCTAACATAATTCTGAAGCTTTTGATATAGTTTAATTTGATTATGGTGCCCTAAAACGAAAACTGCCATTGGAGAATGCTAGGGTTTCGAAGCTTCTAATTTGGGGCTTTACAGCATGAGAAAAATTGGACCACATCACGCCTATGGTTGAATTCGTCAAGGCCAGACGAATTCAACCCAACCATCGCGCCCTTTTTATATTACATGTAGACCTAATCGCTATTATTGGCAGTTTTGTTTTGTGGGGGTTTAAAACCCCCGCTATTTGTTTGTTCTTCTTGCAGGCCAACGAAGAAGATGACGTGCTGGCAACATGTGACTGGATGATTCAAATAATATGCGCGCGTTTTTGTTTTATGGCATAATTATTTGGTTTCTTAATATAATATTTATTGATCAGTATATTAACAAGATGCAGTGCTTGGCTCAGTGGAGAGGGACGTGTCTGGCAATTGTTGGGACCTGGGTTCGATTCCCAGGTCCACCCAAATCTCAATTCTATTTTTTCTAACAAATTCATGTGCAGCGCTTATCAAAGGTTCCACCATATGTCCTCACGCATCAGTTAGCCAAGTGTCCACAACCCTCAATCCAATGGTCAAAGAATGAAGACCATGGTACTCAGGAGTCAATGCATATCTGGACGATTCAAGGAAGTCAAACATGGCTTTGTGTTAATGGGCCAGATTCAACAAATTCACCTCCATCTGGGCCTTCAAACCCCCCTGGTTTATTTTCCTTTTTATTTTCTTCCTCTTTTTTTTTAATTCTTTTAATCATTATTAATTATTATTATTAACCAATAAATTAATTTTCATAATAAAATCAGAGATCACAAAATTGTAAATATTTTTATTATTTATTAAATCCACTAATTATTATTTTTGTAAATAAAATACTAACTAATTAATTAGTTTAATAGGTCAACTTTAATCTTTTTTTCATAAATCAATAAAAATTTTGTAGAATTAGGGTTTGACAATTTTCAATCATATTTTCTTATTATTATTATTTATTAATTATTATTATTTTTGTACATAAAATGTAAATTAATTAATTTAGTTAATTAGGTTAACTTTGACATTTTTTATTAATAATTAAAATAAACTTAGAACTAGGGTTTTCTTGGCTTTTAATTTCCTTTTTCTTTTTATTTTCATAAAACATAAAAAACACAAAAAAAACATTTTCTTGTAAATAATTAATTAATTAATTAGGTTTAGGTTATATATTTGATTAATTGCGAAAAAGGACAAACTAATTTCTTTATTTCTCAAAAAGGGTCAAAAACCCTAGGACGTCCTGATTTAATTTCTTTCGCATTTTAATTCTTATTCTTGATTATTTATGTATCTGCTCAAAGGATGTAATAGTAATTAGGTTTACCGCTTTCTTTATTTTCTCGCACTTTATTTCAAAACGGGTTATGTTTTTGGCGATGTATAGACCCGCGCCTTGTAATAGCGTAGCTTTACATTCCCGCACTTTAATTTTCCGCACTCTTAACTGTTAAATGCCTGCAAGACTGTATGATAATAAAACTAACTCGTAGCTCACAAATACATGTACAAGATAATATAAACTGAAAACAACACACAAAGCACATGCCACTCTTAGGGTATGCCTCACTCGATTGCCTCGAACGTGGTCGTCAAGTATAGGGTGTCTTAGAGGTCGCCCTCCTGTCTAAGATCCAGTTGCCTCGAAACGGTTGCCTCGGATAAAAGGATTTAGGACATTAGGGTTACTTCTAAGGTGTCCTACTATTGCTTCGGTGACCACACTGTCCCTTAATCAAATTGACCCGAACACCTCCAACGACGGTGCTACCTACCTCTCAATGGTGGGATAGTACTGTTAAAGGACTCTTACACAGCTTAATTCCTTAGAGTAGGTAGATTTCTCATGGGTACTTGCTCTTTTCAAAAACAAACAAAAATACTTTTCACACTGACACTTTCAAAAGTTTTCAAACAAATTTTTCATACACTCTTGAGGACTGATACAAGAGTTACCTAGAAGTTTTTCAAACTAAACTTTTTCAAAACCCACAAACACAAGAAAAGCAAAACATTTTTGAAAACATAATGAGCAAGTACCTAAGAGCCCATGGATAACCATGGATAGAAAGGGTGCTAACACCTTCCCTTTCTATAATCTACCTCCCGAACCGAGAAACATCTCGAAAAGGAATTTTGTTGTGCTTTTGTCCTTTCCATGTTGGAGAACATAAAAGACGGTGGCGACTCTTGCTTACCGCGACATTTCGCGAACCAGCATTCCAAAACAGTCAGTTCTATTTCCACCGATCACAATCGCCCATTCCCATTCATTAATTTTGTTTGTTGACATATTACCCTGTTTTACAGAGTTGTGTTGTCCTCCCTCCAATAGAGTGTCGGCCATAAGCAGAAAGTGTATGTTCTTTCAATTTCCTCACTGAGTTATCCCTCGTGGAAGATTTTTGTTTTAGCCTTCCTGTACAGCTCTTTGTTTGGATAGATTGGGTTTCCCTCTTGAGTTTATTTCTCAAAGGATGTATTATGGTTGACTGTTTTACTCCAGTTTATTTCTGGTTTGAATCTTTGTTTGCCAACAATATTATTACTTATGATCTCTGCAAGCTTCGAGCCTTAGTTTGAGAATGTGCATTTATTTTGCACGAGAAGACTTTATCTCCTCAGCATGAATATATTGGAATTTCCCCAGGAAGCCATGATTCATTCCCCAGGAAGTCATATTTCTTTCCCCATGAAGCCATATTGCTTTCCCCAGGAAGTCATATTTCTTTCCCCAGGAAGTCATATTTCTTTCCCTAGAAAGTCATTTTTACAATCCTTCCTATAACAGCAAATATCAGGTCTCTTTATTTGAGCAACTTGTACTTCCCTGCAAAAGTCGGCGTTACTTTTTTTTTGCTATCTTCTTTATGAGTAGATAGTTTGCAGTTTGTTGTCAAATTACTCCAGTGGATAGCAAGTCTTTCAATATCGCAGAGACAATTTGTTGTGAAATCTTTACAAGTGGTAGTCTCTTTATTTGAGACAACTTATATATTACCCTTTCTGGGCGGAGTGCCTTGGTTAAAGAAGAAGTTGAGACCCGTTCTAGGTGAAACGCCAGAATTTTGGGGAAAACTTGTTATCTTTTTGCTACCATCAGTGAACGTTGGTAGTTCACCGTCAGTGAACATCGGTGCTATGATATTTATTTTCTCTCTACCTTCAGTGAAAGTTGGTAGTTCACCATCAGTGAACGTTGGTGATTGTTATCTTTTTTCTACCTTTAGTGAACGTTGGTAGTTCACCTTCAGTGAACGTCGGTGCTATGATATTTCTTTTCTCTCTACCTTCAGTGAAAGTTGGTAGTTCACCATCAGTGAACGTTGGTGATTGTTATCTTTTTTCTACCTTCAGTGAACATTGGTAGTTCACCGTCAGTGAACGTCGGTGCTATGATATTTTTTTCTCTCTACCTTCAGTGAAAGTTGGTAGTTCACCATCAGTGAATGTTGGTGATTTTTATCTTTTTGCTACCTTTAGTGAATGTTGGTAGTTCACCGTCAGTAAACTTCGGTGCTATGATATTTCTTTTCTCTCTACCTTCATTGAAAGTTTATAGTTCACCATCAGTGAACGTTGGTGATTGTTATCTTTTTTCTACCTTCAGTGAATGTTGGTAGTTCACCGTCAGTGAACGTCGGTGCTATGATATTTATTTTCTCTCTACCTTCAGTGAAAGTTGGTAGTTCACCATCAGTAAACGTTGGTGATTGTTATCTTTTTTCTACCTTCAGTGAAAGTTGGTAGTTCACTGTTAGTGAACTTCGGTACTATGATATTTCTTTTCTCTCTACCTTCAGTGAAAGTTGGTAGTTCGCCATCAGTGAATGTTGGTGATTGTTATCTTTTTGCTACCTTCAGTGAACGTTGGTAGTTCCCCGTCAATGAAGGTCGGTGCTATGATATTTCTTTTCTCTCTACCTTCAGTGAAAGTTGGTATTTCATCATCAGTGAATGTCGATGTTTGTCTCTCTACCTTTAATGAATGTTGGTAGCTCACCGTCAGTGAACGTCGGTGTTGTTATTATTTTCTCTTTCTACCTTCAGTGAAAGTTGGTAGTTTCGCCTTCAGTGAAAGTTGGTGTATCCTTTGATCTTTTACCGTCATATGTGAGTCAGTATCTTTTTGATCTTCTACCTCCGACTATTGAGTTTGGTAATTCGCAGTTGGTTATCAATCACTTTTATCCTGTCCTATCTCCTCTTTAGCTGAGTTGATGCTACCTTATCTCTTCTTTGGGTGTTACACCAATAGAGTCAGGTCTTTTTGATTCACCAGTGATTTATTTTTCTGGTCGGGTTTCTCTTTTGATCCTTATTTCCTTTGCTACATACCCAGTGGTGCTTTGCGTCCATTTGAAGTTGTTCATATGCATTCATACTCATACGCATTGCATGTCATCATAGGGCCAAAAATAGGGTTTGTTTTATATTTAAGTATCTTCGATCACGTCGACACGAAGATTTTTAACCTTCGTATCTTCTGATAGAAGAAATTTAAATAAGGGCAGTTGTTGTACCCCAATTTTTGCCCCTAAGATCCCTTCATCATACCATATTGATTCAATCACAACAAGATCACATTAGGGATTTTGGTTCTCCTCCCTATCTTTAGCTTTTCTCTTTGAGGAATCACCAAGCACCTTGGCTTGTTTTTCTTTTGTGATCATGCATGTTTTTTTTTACTTTCCTTTTAATTAATAAAATGCAATGTTGGTTTATCTTACTTGTTAATAAGGTAGGTAAAGGCAATATGGCTTAGCAAGTTGATCCACTGGTTCATGAGTTTATTTCCATGCCCTAGTCAATAAAGCTTGAGAAATTCAAACCTCTCCATTGAAGTTGTTTTGGAAGAAATGGCATGTCAAGGTTTATTTTGGTTCACCACATTTCAAAGTTATCAAGATTGATTCAAAAGTACAAGGGGTTGATTGAAGAAGTTGTCATGGTGGGACAAGGCCTTGTTCCCATTGGTCACAAGTGCATATTTCTCTCAATTATCAAGATATGGAGGTGGTTTTGGTTGCTACGAATTCTCATTATCATCCTCAACAAATTCTATCTACAAAGCAAAAGTGTTGGTACAAGAAGGTTGTTTAAAATTGTCAAATTTCCTCAAAGCATTTTCTTGATCTAGGAGCTAGGGTTTTGAACTTCAAAGAAGTATATCTTGCTCATATTGTATTATTTTTGAGTGATTCCAAAGGCATCCTCCTCTTAAAAGGGTTATTAACAAATCAATTCAAAATTTTCAAGGAGTTTTCATGTAGAAGAAACTTGATGATGAAGAAAGATTATAAGTCCTCTAGATGAACCCCCAATTTCCCATGTGTGATTTCAAATGATCATAACTTGGTCAATTTTTATCACCTTTAGCCCACTATTTTTCCATAAAGATCTTGAGGATATGAACTTTATTCCTTCTTTTATGTGAAAAGTGATAAAATGGATAGAGGATGCCTTAAGGATACAAAAGATCATAGGTCATTTCATGATTTTTTGCCAACTTCAACAATTCTTAAATTTCTCAATTTTTGGAGATTTTGAATGGTTCAAGTTTCAAAATGTCATTCAAGAGGTCTATTTCATGCCATATTTTTTGGTCAAGAGCAAATTCCAAGAGGAAGGCCATGTTTGGATGCAAAATATTATAGGTCACTTTTGAAGAAAAACTTGAAATATTTCTAAGTATGGAAAGTCAACCTCTTTTTTCCAACTTTGACTCATTGCAACTTTCAGCTCAAACATCCATTTGATTCTATTATTTTTCCATTGCAAAGCTTGTAATCTCATCTTTCTAAAGCATCAAGAACCATGCCTTAAGACCCCTTGAGCTGAGAATTCCATTGTTTCAAAAGTGGTAACTTGGAATTGAAGTTTCATCGCAAGTAAGAATTTGAATTTCATGTTACAACTTCTAATCCTCAAATTAGCACGCGTCTTTGGTCTAAACATGATTAGCCAACTTTCCCAAGTGGATTAGTGCATTAAAACACGCGTTTTGGATGAGTTTTGACAAAAGAGAAGTCACACTTTCTTCATGATACAGATCCACACGAATTCCCTCTAAATTGCATCATTCACCCTTCCTTTTGATCTTATTTGCTTCTCCGATAAATACATGTGCTATCCCATTCGTTTTCTCAAACTTGAACAGCCAAAATCACCCTGCCAAACTCGCTCCATAACTCACTTTTCTGCAACTTCGAAATCATTGTTCAAGCCTTTTTCAATCCATTTTTTCTATTAATTCACCTTCCTTGATCTTCCCTGAAGCTAACAGAAGAAGAATTGAGCCTTGAAACCTTCTGAATTGATCTAACCAACTCCATTTACAGAGCTCTGCAACTGAACTTCAACAGGTAGATTTCTCCATCAATTCTTCCAAACTTTGATATCATTGTGAAGCTCTCATTGCCCTGATTCTTGTGCTTCTTACAATTTTTAAATCCATTGAGAATTGAGAGAGAAATCTCAAATTGAAGGTTCTCGCTATTTTCTGGGTTTTTGATTCATATCTCTTTGCATACCTTATATAAATTTGGCGCGATGGTGACGTTAGGATCGTCTTGAAGAGACGAATCCAATGATACTAGTCTGGGATCCTAATTTTTCCATTTAAAGGATCTCACGAAATCTCCATTGTAGGACGTCTGGAGGTTGAAGACGATGGCATGTCTCGTCTCAGCCAATGATAGTGTGCCAATCGTTTAAATTTCATTGGTTGCCCTTTTTCTGATCCTATGCGTATCTCACTAAGATCCATATCAAGCACAACACGTCTGGTCCATTGGATCAGCTTACTAACGCGTTTTGACTATGATCTGATGGCCCACATCGTTATGCTTTTATTTTATTTTCTAATTTTTTATTTTAATTGATTTAATTTTCAAAAATTCATAACTCGTTTATTTTTTATCCAAAAATTATGAAAAAATTCACATAAATACTTTGAATTATTTCTGATCTCATGACTATTTTTTTCACATTTTTATTTTTACATTTGATATTTTTTATATTTTTTGAATTATTTGCTTTCTTTTAATTACTTTAAAAATACTTTCTGACATTTTTTAATTCTAAAAAAATTCATAAATATCATTTTACATATTTCTGACTTTTTGATTTATGAAATTTTATATTGATGTTTACTATTTTTTGATCTATTTTCTATTTGTTTGAGCAATTTTAATTAGTTTAAAAATAGTTTCTGACTTTAAAAAATTACCAAAAATTTTATAAAAATATTTGAGTCTATTTCTGATTTTTCTATGATCTTATTTCTTTTTTATGAATTAATTTGAACATAGTTGATATTTTTCTCTCTTATTTCTATTTTAAAACCCTTTTTTAATGCATATATTAAATGTAATATTGTTTTGTCATTATTTTCTGGCTGATCTTGGGTTGAATTTTTTATCATGAACTTTATTAACATCATTGGATCCATGATGTTGAGTCTAACTCCATCAAAATGGATGAATGATTTTAATAATAGTTTGATTAAATTTTAATTCAAAAAATGGTTTGTATATTTTTTCCCACCCTTCTTCATTTTATCCCTTTCTTATTGCACTAAGTATTATTGGAGCATGATCTCTATATCATGTCTCAAAATAAATGGTGCATAGATTGCTATTGATCAGCGTCAAAATAGGTGCGACTTCTATATAAGTCCACTTATGATTGCTTAACATAGCGTTAAATTTTGTCCCGATTCGAATAAATGATCATTTGTGGCCCAAACCTATGTTTGCAAGCCCAAGTATGTTAATTTGATCTCTTTGATCCAATAACCTTGAGATTCATTGTGTGGAGGCTTTGGTTCTACCAATCCTCTAATGGATCTACATCACTTTTGGTCAACGCGAATCACTTAAACATCGTTGATCATTAAATGGTACTTTTGAGGATTCCAAAATGGATGATATACTTGACAAAAAGCAAATGCAACTAATTGTGTGGAGGCTTTAGTTCTACCAATCCTCTAATGAGTTCCAAATGCAAGTTTCAATATGATCATCCAACTAACCACGAATTACTAATAATTGACTTTATTTTGTGTTTTTATTTTATGCTCTTTTATTTTATGCACCATTTACTTTTAGCATTTACATTTCATGCTATTTTTCATCTTTGCTCACTTGAGCCCCTTTATATTCTTGTCATTTTTATTTTGCTCACTTGAGATTTTCTTTTCTTTTTTTAAGGTACTTAATAATCAACATGAACCATAAAAAAATTTAATGATACTTGGACTATTTGGTTATTATCCTTGGCATTATGGAGTATTGGACTTCTAGGACTTAGGATTAGAAACCTTGGCCTATGTTGGAGACCTTGTGACCTGAATTGATGTTTTGTCTGGAGTTCTTGAGGTTTACCTCAAGACATTGGGTTGTTTGTTTATTTTGTATGCAGGTTATTGTGATTACATACTTTGTTTTTAATCTGGAATTCACCCGTATACAGCCGTTACTCTGCCTAATTTTTTTGTGAAGACTTAATACACTTGAATTTTGGTTCTCTCAAGAGGTCTAGTATCTTTGCTTGCTTGGTTTCAATCCAAATAATGGGAATTCTATCTTGACTCATAATTTCAAGTATTGGCTTCTTGTTGGTTAGATGGTTCTTTTCCATAGCTTTTACCTTATGCTTTAGGATAGTCTCTTCTTCTCCTCCCATCTTCTTTAATTTCAAAAATCTTCTCTCTCCTTTTGAAAACTCTTCTTGTTTTTAAACTTGAACCACTTTCATAATAAACTTGGACTTATGTCCATGCATTTACAAAACATTTTCATAAATAAACTTCAATCAACTTAATAATACCTTGACATTTTTTGTGAGAAGACTAAAAGACAATCAATCTCATTTCAAACCATTTTTCCACTTTGGCTTTTTACTTTAAACTTTTCTCAAAAGATTGGACTCTTGTCAATCCTTGTAGTGATGCAAACAACTATACTTCTACAATATGTAGTGAAGTGAGATATTTTCCACTTGGGTGTTGAGTGAGGCATTGTTGATTTTAAAATCCAAGCCATATCATCCACTTTGAGATGGTGAAAATTCTCCTTTTTCATAATTGTGGGTAGTAAGTATGTTTTCCACACAGACAATGACGATAATGTCTTATCTCATAAAATTAACCAACACACTTTTGTTTTTTAAAAATTTTAAAGATGAACTACGCGTACCCTGATCCCCTATTACACGAAAGGTGGTACGTAGGCACTAAAGGTTCGCAACCGCGGCGAGTGCAAAAATCATAAAAAATATATTTATTTTCTCACCTCCACCATATATTTTACATACAACATTTTATATCCAAAATATACAGATTTTTCAAAGAGGTTCCTATGGAGTACCATAGATGTTTAGGATGCTAATACCTTCCCTTTGTATAACCAACCTCCTTACCTTGAATCTTTCTCCCTCTTTTTAGGTTATTCACTATTTTCCCATTCCTTTAGAAACAATAAAGTGCGGTGGCGATTTTATTTTGATGCGTAAAAGTATAGTCAATCCAATGACTTAGTCTTAAACATTTTTACTGCTACAGTAACATCTCGTGCCAATAATTATATTTCACAGTCATCTTCTGTATAATCTTCTTGATGTTATTATTGGCGGCTTCCACTGCGTCATTCATGTCCGGTCGATATAGAGAAGAGTTGTGGTGCTTGATCTTGAACTGCGTAAAGAGTTCCGTGATCATAGTATTGTTCAGATCAGTACTATTGTCTGTGATAGTCCTTTCGGGGATGCCACATTGATAGATGAGGTTATGCTTAATGAACCGGGCCACAACATTCTTGGTGATGGAGGCAAATGAAGCCTCTTTAACCCATTTTGTGAAATAATCGATGGCGACGAGGATGAAACAATGTCTGTTAGAGGAAGTAGGCTTAATTTCTCTAATCATATCAATGTCCCACATTGCAAATGGCCAAGGAGAAGTCAATACATTCATAGGAACCAGCGGTACTTGCACTTTGTCAGCGTAGATTTGGCATATGTGACAAGTTCTGGAGTGATGATAGCAATCAGTTTCCATAGTCGACCAATAGTAACCCGCTCTCAGAATCTTCTTATCCATTGTATGTCCACTGGAGTGAGTACCAAAGACACCTTCGTGCATGTCCTCCATAATTTTCTCAGCTTCCTTCTTGTCCACACAACAAAGCAAAGTCGAATCATGGTTGCGCTTGTACAAAATTATGTTTCTCAAGAAGAACTTAACAGAGAACCTTTGTAGGAATTTCTTGTCATTGATAGATGTCCCCTCGGGATATTCTTGAGACTCGAGGTATCTTTTCACTTCATGAAACCAAGGCTTCTCTTCTACTGCGTTAGTATCAACTTCGTAGCAATGTTTCGGTTTGTCTAGTTTTTCTATAGTAATTTGAGGAGCCTCATTATACCATCTTACTTTGAACATAGACAACATGGTATCCACGTGGAATATGTTCAAAAGTAATTTCCTTAAAATACAGAATTAATGTCAACACATGCTCTCGAGAAGGAATGAGGTTTGGATGCTTCGTATCCCATTTTGTCCTTGATCTGAATGATTACCAGGGATGAGTCCCCATATACGTTCAAAAACTTGATTCTCATATCAATAGCGGCTTTGATACCCATGATGCACGCTTCGTATTCGACCATGTTATTGGTGCAGTCAAAGAAAAGTTTGGCGGTGAAGGGCGTATGGCAACCCTTGGGGGAGATGAACACAACACCAATTCTATTACCAATCGCGTTGGAAGCTCCATCGAAAACCATAGTTCATCAGGATCCTGGCTCAAGTCCTTCATACGGTCCAGGTTGTTCACAATCTATAACTAGCATGATATTCTCATCCGGGAACTCGAATTTCATAGACTGGTAACCGTCTACAGCCTGATGAGCCAAATGATCTGTCAATACACTTCCTTTAATTTCCTTCTGAGTGGTGTATTGAATGTCGTATTCTGTCAAGACCATTTTCCATCTTGCTATTCTTTTGGATAGAGCGGGCTTCTCGAATATGTATTTGATGGGATCCATTTTAAAGATCAACAAAATGGTTGAGTCAACATATATTGTCTTAGTCAGCGAGCAGCCCATGCCAAAGCACAACAAGTTTTCTCAAGGAGTGAGTATCTTGTTTCACAGTCAGTAAACTTTTTTCTAAGTTAGTATATTGCATGCTATTTTCGACCAGACTCGTCATGCTGGCCCAGTACACACCCCATCGAGTTCTCTAACACTGTTAAGTACATAATCAAAGCTCTTCCTTCAACTGGTGGCATCAAAATTTGAGGTTCTTGTAGATACCCCTTAATCTTGTCAAAGGATATCTGGAAATCTTCGTTCCACTTTACTACCTGATCTTTCTTCAACAGCTTGAAGATCGGCTCACAAGTAGCGTTCAAATGGGAAATAAATCGAGCAATATAATTTAGTTGTCCTAGAAAACCTTTGACTTCCTTCTCAGTACATCAGAATGGAATTTCTTGAATATCTTTAACCTTGGAGGTATTAACTTCAATACCTTTACCACTAACGACAAAACCCAAGAGCTTACCGGATCTCACCCTAAAAGTGCACTTGTTCGGATTCAACCTTAGCTTGTACTTTTTCAGCCTCTCAAACAACTTGTGTAGATGGTCAAGATGTTCCTCTTCGGTCTGGGATCTGGCTATCATGTCGTCAATGTAGACCTCTATCTCGTGATGAATCATGTCATGGAACAGAGCTACCATAACACGTTGATAAGTTGCGCTGACATTCTTCAACCCAAAAGGCATAACCTTGTAACAGAAAGTTCCCCACTGTTTGACGAAGGTTGTTTTATCCATGTCTTCGGGCGCCATCTTGATCTGATTATAACCTGAGAAACCATCCATGAAGGAGAATACCTTGTGTTGAGCAGTGTTGTCGACCATAACATCAATATGTGGAAGCGGAAAGTCATCCTTGGGGTTTGCCCTATTTAGATCTATGTAATCTACACACATACGCACTTTTCCATATTTCTTTGGTACCTAAACCACATTTGCAACCCATTGAGGATGTGATGTAACTGCTAAGAAACCTGCATTGAATTGCTTCATAACCCCGGCCTTGATCTTCTCTGACATCTCGGGACACATGCGACGAACTTTTTGCTTTATTGGAAAATAACCCTCTTTCATTGGTAGACGATGAACCACAATATTCGTATCGAGCCCTAGCATGTCTTCGTACGACCAACCAAAGATCTCAACATAATCATGCAACATCCAAATTAACATGTTCTTGATACCGTCTTCTAAATTGGAACCTATCTTGACTTATTTCTTGTATGCTTTCATACCTAAGTTTACAACCTCGACCGACTCTTCATGCAGTTGTATAGCCTTTTCCTCTTGCATTAGCAGTCTGACAAGCTCTCCAGGTATTTCACAATCTTCCTCACCTTCATCCTTGGCTTGGTAGATCGGATTTTCAAAGTCATAAGTGGCAATAGCAGAACCATTATCAACTGGATCCAGAGAGGATGTGGATCTGCAATTTACTATGTGGGTATGTGTAAGAACACATAGCTATTTGAAAGTAATAAAAGTAAAAGAAAGATAAATAGCGCAAAATTTGAATACAAAACGTCCAATGTTTTATTAAATAAAGATATGTTTATGAGATAACAACCCTTAACAAGTGGACCATTGTGCCTCGGGTAAGGCGCAAGGCTTAAAGTCATTGTTTAAATAAATTACATAACCAAAACTTTGTAAGCAATACAAACAGAAAATAGCTATTACTCCTGACTAAAGGAGATTGAGATAATGTCTTGAGCCTTCCAATTGTCGAGTCCATTGCCGATGGTCGAAAAGATCCAGATGTCAAGGTCATAGTCATTGTCAGCATCTTCTATGGCGTTGACTCCATTGTTGCTGATGCGGAATGGTGGTCTTCCATCCCGAGCACGACGAGTAACCTTTCTGAGCCTCTATAGTGAAACCCAAACCAAATTTGTCAGATTTATATGGAATGTCAGGAAGCTGACCCCAAGTAGTATAACCACCTTTTTCTATGACAGCTCTAGCATCCTTCAAAGAATCCATTCTGGGAGGAACCCTGGTAACCTTGGGGATAGAAGAAACATCTTCATTATCAGTTGGAGGGATAAATTCAAAAGTCTGACAGGGAGTCTCGATGAATTCGCCATCCATATAAACATATCTGAATGAGTTCAGGTGACTAATCATATATTCTTCTTCACCGCAGATTGTGACAACCTTTCCTCTCAAAGGATACTTTAGCTTCTGGTGTAGGGTAGAGGTAACTGCACCTGCGCCATGAATCCAGGGGCATCCCAGTAGACAAGAATAAGCTGGTCGGATGTCCATGACATAGAAGGTAGAATCGAATACTTGAGTACCTACTTTGATTGGAAGGTCCACTTCTTCGTGCACCATCCTTTTCGATCCATCAAAGGCTCTGACCATAATATCACTAGGTTTTAGTATAACCTCTTCACAATCAAGTTTGTTGAGAGCACCTTTAGGTAAAACATTTAGCGAGTAACCAGTATCAATCAATACATACGCTAAAGTAGTGCCCCTGTATTCAATAGAGACATATAGGGCCTTGTTGTGGTTTCTTCCCTCAGGAGTCTAGTCAGCATCGGAAAAACCTAACCTATTATCCGTTGTTAGACTAGCAACATAACTTCCAAATTGACCGGCAGAAATCTCTTGTGGTACGTGAGAAGATTTTAAGAATTTCACTAAAGCTTGTGCATGGGCTTCAGAACACAGTAATAGGGATAACATGGAGATCTTAGATGGGGTCTGCCCCAGCTGTTCGGAAATCTTATAATCGCTCTTGCAGATGATCTTTAATACCTCCTTCAACCATTTCCTAGAAGTATCGTCAGTGGTGACTTCTTTAGGTGCCTCTGTCTGGGCAAGCTCCGTCATTTGCTCTTTGCCCCGAGCCTCGTTAACCGACTCAGTAGCGGTAACACAAAAAGGTGTGGTGACAATCTTTGGAGAGATTTTCGGAGATAAAACCCTTCTGCTTCTAGTAACCTTGCTGGTCCTAGCAATATTGTCAATGTTGGGATCAACAACTTTAGTAACTTCATTCATAGTAATCGGTAATTCTTGCTTGACGCCATGGTAGTAGACGTCGGCTCCATAGTTCCAAGGGATAGCTTTATCCGAAGAATATGGAATTGGTCCAGGTGTGGTGATTATTAAAGGAGCAGATTTGGGTTGGGAAGTAATCCTTACAGGACCCTTGGAAGTGTTCCTGATAGGAGTGTCGGATATTACAGATAAGTCTTCAAACAGATTCTTAGCAGACAGAACCTTCTCAACAAAAAAAATGTGATTGTCCATTAGACACTGAATACCTTCTTCCAGCAACTTATAGCCATTGGGTTGGGCTTCACAGTAATAACATCTTTTAATACAGCCTGGAAATAAACCAATCTGCAATAGATTCTTCTTGATAATTGGGAGGGGAGTAACCAATTCAATTACAATAGAAACATAAAGAACATCATCAATAGAACTTATGCCTTTGTCATGCTTCGACATAGGTTCTGTAATTACATTTGGGGTCTCTAGAGGATCGAACTCAATCTCTTTATTGTCAATCATGAATTGAATTTTGTTTTTCAAGGCCCAAGAGTTATTGGTGTCGTGCCTGGGGCTATTGGAAAGGTAAGCACACTTAACATTTGAATTGTATCGAGGAGAGGAGGTGTTGGGATTTTGAGGAGGATCCCTTAATGTAATCAATTCCGCTTTCATTAGATGTTGTAATACCTGAGATAGTGGCATACTGATCTTGGTGAACTGTCTTCTAGGTGCGTCTGACCTACGCTAATTGCCCTGTTGTTGTTGTTGAACAGGCACATGATTATAGATTAGCACCACTCCTACAGACTGATTGTTATCACTTTTAACACGACCCTTCTGGCCATAAACAACAATGGTTTCCTTCTTACCGCTAAATGTCTTCTTTACAACACTTGAAGACGCGGACACTTGAATATTTCCACTTTGAATTCCACCTTCGACGCGTTCCCCAGTTAGTATCAACTCAGTAAAAGTAGATGAGGAACTCCCAATCAGATGGTTAAAGAAAGGTCCGGTCAGAGTTCCCATGAACATATCAACCAACTCCCTGTTAGATAGAGGAGGTTGAACCCTTCCCTCTAAATTTCTCCATTTCTAGGAATATTCTTTAAACCCCTCATGAGAGCCCATGGTCATACTTTGTAACTGCACACGAGTCGGTGCAAGATCAGCATTGTATTGACACTTCTTGTAAAAATAAATAGCTAGGTCTTCCCAAGTGCAGATGTTGGTTCCCTCCAGCTGATAGAACCATTCAAGTTGTGTCCCGAATAAACTTTCTTGAAAGAAGTGACCCCATAACTTTCTGTCAGCAGTATGGGGTTGGATCTTCCGAACATAAGACCACGGATGAAGCTTTGGACATGACACATCATCATATTTGGCAAAGACGATGATCTTGAACTTATGAGGGATAAAAACCCCCAAGATAAGACCCAGTTCTTCAAAATCCAGTCCAGGCACTTTCTGGATCTACATAGCATTAAGACGATCTTCCAACTGCTTGTACCTGTCATCAGCGAGAGGATACTGTTAAGCAGAATAGTATTCATCAGAATCTTGGCCAGAACCAAGTTTGTTATTCTCTTTAGCTTTCACACTCTTGTCATCTTCTTCTTGGTTATAGTTTTCATTTAGGGGGACCTCAAAATCTAGAGCCCTTCTGACCGGACCTTTGAATCTTCTGCCCATATTAAGAAAGACTGTTGGCTTTTTAGTCTTTTTCTTATTCCCCTTTGTGATGAGAGTCTTTAACTCGTCTTTTCCCTTAGCTAAGTCCAAGAACATTTGCTGAAACTGAGCGTTCTGAGCTTGAAGTTCTTTCACAGTTTGTTCGAGTGCCATCTTTTACTGAAATAAACAGCAAGAAGATGAGAAAACCTATCTAGAAAGTACCTAGTATGTGATGATATGCATGATATGAAAATGAAATGTTTCCAAGGACCTTTGTGGGATTTAAATTTGTTTAAACAAAAGGAAACAAAAGAAATTTTAGTAACAAGCTCAAATTATAATTTCCTTCTAGACTTATAATGACAACAAAAGAGTTACAAAAGAAGTAAATTATGAACTCGTGTCTCCCATGGACGATTCCTCTTTGTGTTGACATATGGATTAAGACTTTGTTTTTTGTGGAGTCATTTCGTCAGCTCCATTACTTTCTTCTCACTAGCATAGAGCTGAGTTTCAAAAGTATCCCTTTCTTCCTTGAGTTGAATCTAGGACTTCTGTAGTTCTTCGAGGTCAGTAGGCATATCAGGATGAAGAACGGTATGAGGAACATCCCCTTCAACAATAGGTTCTATGATCACTGGTAGGATAACAGGATATGACATTTTAAGATTTTGAGCACGAGACCGCACCCATCTGAGGTAAGGCTCTAGAGGAATTAAATTCTTGTGTCCCAAAGTCTCGCTATCAATCTTGTTGACCATGCCCCAAGCACATATAAACTTTTGATGGTAATTTTGAGGATCGTTCTCATAGTCGAACATAATACCCTGGATGAGCATATCATGAGGACTATCTCTTCGAGCATAACCAAACTGACATAGAGCTAGGGAAGGGTTGTAAGTGATACCTCCCCTTATGCCAAGGAGTGGTACATTAGGGAATTACCCACAGTGATCAATAATAGTGATATCTGCCTGAGATCGAGAACACCAATGGATATCAGAATGAGCGAGTGACATCAACCTTTGAGACCACCTCAAACCTTGTTCATTCTTCATACTGATTGGGGCAGATGCGAAATAAACCACTTGGACAGTAAAGGTATGCAATACATAAGAGTTCCTCGCTTCTTTATAGTACGAGTGTGAAGGGAATGCAGGATATCTCCAAGCAAAATAGGCACCAGATTATGAATGATAAATATTTTAATGGCATTCATATATATGAATTGGTCCTGATTAGGGAATAGTACCAAACCATAGATCAGCAAAGCCAAAGTACCCTTGAAATCACGAAAACTCATGGCATCTAGAAAGCATTGAGCCTTCTCTATCAGAAATTTAAGAGGAAAACCCTTGAATCCATTCCTTGTTTCCCAATTTGATACAATGTCTAATCATTTCATATTAAGGTGACTGCAATGTCTTCCGGTTTTGGAACTTGCACTAGACCTGTGAAAGGTATCTGATCAAGAATAGTCACTCTGAGTAATTTAGATAATTCTTCCATTATGGGCACCAACTGATAATCCGGGAAGGTAAAATAGTGATGTTTAGGATCAAAGAACTGGAACAGAACACTCATCATGTCTTCTTTGAAATTGGTAGTAAACAAATTGAGTAGATGACCATGTCTCTTGGTGAATTGAGAATTGTCAGGAATTTTTGAGACTAATTCCTCAAGCTTGGAAGGTACCTTTACAAAGTTGGTTCGTATATTCTTTCTGCGATTGGAAGCCATGACCCTGCCACAAATAACAAAGATAAATCCCCTAGATCCTTGAAATGGTTTGTCATGATATGATGTTATGATGTTATAATGTCATGTTTGAACAGATAACAAATACAAACAAATCACACAAGAGTCTTAGGTTTAAGGCTTGCATGGGGTTCATAGGCGAGTACCCTCTTGAAGTTTAGTTGGCTCAACCTATCCTAAAGTAGTAACTGGGTTCTAAGGATCTCAATATCACTGATTTTTCTCACAGTTTTTGTTCAGCACGGCAACTGACTTGTCACCAAAAAAAACCTGAGATTCGAATCTCAATGAGCGTAGCATTGAGTATCAACCAACTTCGGACTCCACCAAATCCGACTATCTCACTACCTTCTAATGGCTA
This sequence comes from Vicia faba, assembly GCA_948472305.1. Taxonomy (NCBI): domain Eukaryota; kingdom Viridiplantae; phylum Streptophyta; class Magnoliopsida; order Fabales; family Fabaceae; genus Vicia; species Vicia faba. The sequence goes on along the minus strand of OX451740.1, from coordinate 985,789,377 downwards.
AGTTGGGTCAATTAAGGTTCTAAAGGTCAGTTAGTGCTTATGACACCACGCAGAAGCCTAGTATTCTCCCCGATTGACTCGAGGGACACCAGTACCAACCAATTTTTCACACTAACATAGCCATCACTTCAACCATATCGGTATACACCGTATAGTTTCCATGATCTATTGCTACTTACCTAAAATGTCCCCCGATCCGGGTGTAGGATCTTTGCAAGAAAAGTAAACTCGAGCAACCCTCAAAATGTAAATCATACAAAGCAAACAAGAAAAGCATTTAAAAGTGATCTAAATCTAAAGGTAACCCCTCTTTTTTTTTAAATTCCTCAGCAGAGTCGCCAGTTCTGTAATACGGTGGGAGAACTGACTTGGTTTGCATTTTATCGTAAATGTTACGGATAGCTAGAGTCGCCACCGATTTTTATTTTATCCAATAAGGAAAGGGTGAAAAGAATAGGAAAGACCTTGAAGATTTTGAGTTCGGGGGGTAGTTTATGAAAAAGGAAGGTGTTATCACCCTTTTCATCTGTAGTTATCTACGGGCTCTTAATCACTTAGCTCACTTTTGAAAATTTGCTTTGTATGTGTAATTTGTAAATATTTTGAAAATTCCAATTGTAAGGTGAACTTTGTAATGATTCTCATATATGTCCTCGATAATATGTACAAGGTGTTTTGAAAATATTTCGAAAGTGTATGTGTGAAATGTTTTTGTTTTGAAGAGATTTGTGAGCAAGCGATTAACAACAGTCTACCTACTCAAGGTCTTTATTGTAATTTTCATCCCACTTTAGATAATGCTACCCTACCATTAGTTAGTAGGAAACCCTATCATTGGATGTTAAGGGATGGGTGTGATACGGTGGCAGAACTGACTGTTAATACTGGTTTTGCATTTGTATTCGCAAATGTTGCGGTAAGCAAGAGCCGCCACCGACTTTTCTTTTATCCAACAAAGGAAAGGGTGAAAAGAACAGAAAAAGACCTTTCGAGAGTTTTCTGAGTAAGGGGGTGTTGTACCCCAAAATTTTCCCTCTCATTTCTCAAGAAATATCTTATAAGATCCTCTTTGGTTCAAGACTACACAAGGTTTGATCAGCTCAAGACACCTCCTCAAGCACTGATGACTCAAATTAAGGTTTGAGTTTGTACAAGGATAATAGAACTTTATAAGCCTCAATTGACTCTCATGAATCATTTTGGACCCTCAATATTGCTCATGTCAAGTTTCAAGTCTTGGATCACATTTTTGCTCAGTCAATTGATCAGTTGACCTAAAATCAGCTATATTGGAGGGAAAAGTCAATTGTGATCAATTTATAGTCAAACTTCATAATTTTTTATCCATATTAACATCATGAACTCATATATGTCAATTTATCAAGTTTGGATCATAATCCCTCAAGAAATTTGAACAGAACATCAAAAGGGCAAAATGGTCAAAATTAGGGTTTTGACTGAGGAAGTTCAATTTTTGACTTTGGCCCTAACAAATGACTTATTGTTTTAAGACATGATCTCAAGATTTCAAATACATCATTTTGACCTAATGGAATGGCTCAAAACATTTCTCAAGATCAATTGATTGATAGTTGAATTTCAGTCAACTGATGAAAAGTCAAATGTACACTGAAAAGTCAAACTTTGACTTTTTGATCAAAATCAAGTTTCAAAGATTACAATTCATCAAGACATGTCAAAATATGAAACTTGTTCATCGATAAATTGAAAAGTAAAAATTATCTTTGAAAAGTCAAAATTCTAAAACTTAGAATTTTTCCAAGTGTTGGAAAATTCACATTTTTTTCACAACTTTGTGCCAAATTTCCACCATGATGCAAGGTGATTCAAGAGAAACTTCCAACATGAAAATTGTAGATCACAATTAGATCTAAAACATTTTAGGGCATAACTTTTCCTAGAAATGCTTGGATTTCAAGTTATGAATTTGTGAATACATGTCCATGAAACTAAAAAGACTTAGTGAAATTTTGCCCTAGTTAGGCAGGATTTTGACCTAACTTCATGGCAATTTTTCACCGAGTTCCAAATTGAATTTTAAAAAATGTCCAACATGAAGGTTGTAGGGGATTTTACAGGCTTTCCAAAATGTCCAATAACTCATTGTGGTCATGTTTGTGCTAAGAGAATCAAAGCCGTGAAGTTAGGGTTTCATTCTTGTTTTGCAAGGCAAATTTGTGAAGAACACTTGATCCAATCTTCAAGCATGATGTGCAAATCCCACTTTGAAGGATTCTAACTTGCATTTCACTCCATAATTAAATGTTTTCATAACTGTTAGATCTTTGATCTAAGCATTTGAGGCATTGTCCAAATGGTTATTCCATTAATGGCACAAAGGTAACACTTCCATTTTGGAAAAGCAAACTTTATTGCAAAAGTCAATGCATAGAGCTCCCAACTTGTTTCATATGAGTACAAGCAATGAAAAAGATAAAATCAACATGTCTAGAGCCTCCAAGAAACACAGACCATGCTTGTACTATGCTTTGAAACCATGTTTTCCACTTTTATTCAAAATCAAGTAACATAGCCATAACCCTAGATCCCACAGATCTGTCAACCTCAAGTACTCTAACCTTTTTATTATAACTATACAAGTTATTTTCAATAAAATACACGAGTTGAAGCACCCTCAAAATCTCCCAAACACCTGTTGCATAAAATCTGCCATAACTTGACAGTTTTAAACCAAAACTCATCATCTCCATTTTCACTCGTGTGTTTTGATTTCTAATCATCCAAACACCTTACATACATCATATACAAGTGATCCAGGCCCCTGTTTCCTGACTGTAACCCATCCATCACCATCCGCCATTTTCTAAACTGAAGCTTGCAACTTGACTTGAGTTCGGAGTTTTAGCCATCCTTAAAGCAAAGTAGGAGTTGGAATACACTCAAGGAGGTCCAGGCCAGCTAAACAGATCATTGGGAAACCTTAAAGCTTGCTCAAACTGAAAACACAACCTCCATCTGCAAGGTAAGTTTTCTGAACTTCAATCTCTTCATACAAGCATCATTTGATTCTGATTTGTGAAGATAAAATGTAGATATCATTGCCCTGAAGTTGTACATATTCATAGTTTTCATTTATATTGATTGAGATTAGAGAATTTTAGGTTTGAATCTCTGAAAAAAGTTAGGTCAGAATTTGGTACTTTTAGAAATTCATGTTCATCTTTGAGAATTAGTTTAAGTTATTTACATATTCAGAATCATGTTGAAATTTCTAACAAGTTTGATGTTGGAAGTTTTGTGAATGAATGAGAAATGAGTGAGTTACAGGAACCATGGATGGAGGTTGAAGATGAAGTTCATTTCGGGAACTTATTTTGTATTATGTATTTATTGTTTTGGTTATATTAACGGATGTACAACCACCCCAGTGGTAAAGGCAGAGCGTGTTTATGGTCAAGGTCATGGGTTCAAGACCTAGCGCTGCCTTTTATCATTTTTTTCCTCATATTTTCTTCCTTTTTGTTACAAACCAAACGCGTTGGGCCTCCAAGCATTGGACCTTACCATTTTTGTTGAAACACACCCCCACTTCACTGCACAACACAGGCCCACTTTTTTATTTTGTTTATTTTTCTGATCAAAAGATATCATTTGGGCCAGGCCTAACAAAACAAAACTGTTTTTTCTAATAAACTCTCAAATCCCATTTCAAACCCCCCTGACTTTTATTTATTTTTATTATTATTATTATTATTATTATTATTATTATTATTATTATTAAAAATCCAAAAAAAAATATATAGTTTATTTATTTATATGTCTAATATATTTATATTCGTGCATATTTTATTCCTTAAAAAAAACAAAAAAGACAAAAATATTTTCTTAAATAAATTAAATTTTGTTTCTTAATAAATTAATAATTAAATTTAGGTTTAGTTACTTTCTTTTTAAAATTAACTTAGAATTTAGGTTTCTTTTAATTAATTAATTTCCATACTATTTTTATTAAACTTAAAACCTTTTCTAAAAAAACCCTAAAAATGCTTTCTAACTTATTTTATTTTCTTAATTAGTTTAGGTTTAATTTAAATAATCTTTTTTCTTTTAGATAATTAGGTTAAAACCCTTTCCTCAAAAACCAAACAAAATCATTTTCTTTTCATTTATATCCTTGTACATTATATTTTCATTTCTTGTACATTATTCAATATGCTTGTAACAGATAATTAGGTTTAATTTCTTGCAATTCCCATTTGTAAATTTGTATACCCCATCCCCCTAATGATGTAATAGCATAGTAATTTTACTTTCCGTAATTTATTGCTTTTATATAAATGCTAGTAATTAGGGTTTGTATGGAAAGATAAAAATCAACAAGTAGATAACCCTAATCAAAGATAAACAATGCATACAAATCAAACGCACTATTCACACATGCACCCTTAGGGTAATTCCACTTGTTGCCTTACAAAAATGGTCATGTTATGCATGTGGGATGTCTTAGCAAAACAATCAAAAATACAAGATCATAGTCCCTCGATGATGCTACAAATGTTGCCTTTCAAATGATCTTAGTCCCTCAAAGAGAAATGCTAAGATATCTCACAACATTGCTATCATGACTATACGATGAACCACGCCCGTCCCTTTACATCTAAAGATAAGGCTTCTTATCAATCAATGGTAAGATAGCAATATCAAAGGAAAGGAAGAAACGAACAAAAGAATTTTGAGTAGGTAGATTGTTCCTAGTTGCTTGCTCACTTTCAAAACAAACATCCTTGTTCACTTTCAAAACAAACATCCTTGCTCATTTTCAAAACAAACACCAAACACTTTCAAAAAACAAACTTTAAAAACTTAAAATATTTTCAAAATTCCAACACTTTGTATACGTTCTTACAAACGAGAACCATTACAAAGTTTGCTTAAACGAAGACGCCTTTTCAAAATACTTTCAAAAACCACCACAAAGCACATTTTCAAACAAAATCAAGTGATCTAGCAAGTAACTAAGAGCCAATAGATAACTATGGATGAAAATGGTGCTAACACCTTCCCTTTTAATAATCTACCCCCAGAACTCAAGAAATAATCTCAAAGGTCTTTCCTGTTCTTTTCCAACTTTCCTTTTGGATAAAAGAAAAGTCGGTGGCGACTCTTGCTAACCGCAACATTGCAATCAAACGCAAAACATCCCAAGTCAGTTCTCCCACCGCATTATAGGGGGAAAGATTATGGAAAGGGAAGGTGTTAGCACCCTTTCCATCGTAGTTTTCTACGGGCTCTTAGATGCTTAGCTCATTTTTGAAATACCTTGTTCTTTCGTGTATTTTTGAAAAGTATTTTGAAATGCCTTAGTGCGGCAGTTTGCTTTATCATAACTCTTGTATCAGTCCTCAAGAGTGTTGATAAAGCAATTTTTGAAAATGTTTTTGAAAGTGTTTTGTGTATGTGAAAAAAATTTGTTTTGAGCATAGCATCTAGGAACTATCTACTTATACTTGAAAGGTTTGTTCTTTTCCTCCCATCCTTTAGACAGTGTTATCCTACTATTAGTGAGTAGGTATCCCTATCGTTGGATGTTGAGGGACAATCTAAGGGACGTACAGTCATAAAGGCAACATGTGGAGATGCTTTAGCAATTTTATCTAGGGACTAGATCATTTACCGAAAGGAAACATTGTAGGGTAATCGAGGGACTATGATCTTTGATTTTCGGGTCTTTGCTAAAGCGTCCCTGTTTCGAGTGACATGACTGTTTTTTTCCGAAGGTAACCAAAGTGGGCGTACCTTAGAGGTGTATATGTGCATGTGTGTTATATTCAGTTATTTTAGTCTTTGAGTTTAAGTTTGCTAGCACTTTGTTATTAGTCTTTCCATACAAGCATAGTTACTAACAATTAATATTTTGCAAAAATTTAAAGTGCGGGAATTTAAATCCTACGTTATTACAATGCTTTGGAACATTTACATAACAAGATAATAGAAAGTAAAATATGGAATTTAAACCTAGACTATTACATCCCATAAGCAGTTACATGAATATAAAAGATGCGAAGGTAAATAACACGCGCGAAATAAAGAAACATCTAAGAAATCCTAAGAATGAAAACTTTTTTGTTGTTTTTGTGTTTAATGAGAAAATACTTAAAATGAAAGTGAGAAAAATCTTATTCTAATTAATTAAATAAAAGAAAAAATGATTGTCAATTAAAATTAATTCAAATAAAACTAATTCTACTATTTTTTTTGGGTTTTTATTAAAAAAATATTTGAATGAAATAAATCTAAGTCTAATTAATTTTAAATTAATAAAATAATGTTAAAATAATTAATTAAATTAATTTACAAAATTAAATTAATTATAAAATCCTAAGTTTAATATTTTTTATGTTTTTTTAATTTTATGTTATAAAAAAAAGTGATTTAAAAGAAAGTAAACAATAAAACAAATAATAAAAAACAATTGGGCCAGATGTGCATTAGTAAACAGGATGGTGTAAGATTTGAAATTCACTGAGCCCAAGTTACTGTCAGCCCAAAGGTGCTATTGGATTCAGTGAGGGAGGTTGTTAAGGGTGCATGATGGACTGCACGTTGAGAGCACTGGATCTAGATTGGATGGTGGTGATCTGATAGTATATGGTGCATACGCTTGGCTTGTGAACATTGGATCTGCAAGTAAAATTAGAGGAAAAAACAAAATGCAAGAGGCAGGGGTCGAACCCCTGCCCTCACATGAAACACATTAAAATATTCACAATGACTGTTAATAGCACAAATATGGATGCAATAGGTATTTACATGGCGTGAATATGCAATTTCCGTTTCAAGAAACCTTACTAATCGATGATGCGTGGATCCGGTGATCTAAGAGGTTGCAAGCCTTGGCAATGGATGAAATAAGTTCTTAGGAATCTTAGGAATACGACTGAGCAGTTGGTATGGATGGATGATGGCTGAAAAACTCTGTTTCGAATTTCATAACTTTTATGCTTTTTTGTGAAATTTGTGGGAATTCTCTAGCAATGATTTTCGTTTCCTTTGCTCATGCCTTGGTCTTGTATTTATAGAGGAATAAGAGGGCTAGCAAAGATGGTAAGAATCCATCCATAATGGACCTCTTTCAAACCAAAATCAAACACATTAAAAAAGTTCCAAAAATGCAAATTATTGCCCATTTTGAGGTGCAATGCACCTAGCCTCCTTTGCACGAAATTTTGGAGCCAAAAATAATTCAAACCATCAGCCCATATTGCCATAACCAATATTTACTATTTTATGCAATTTTATTTAGTTTTTATTTGATCTAATTCATATTTAAATGAATAAAAATTCAAATAAAAAAAATGCATGGATAGATTTAGAGGTCCTTGGACACATCATTAACATATTTTAACTCCAAAAAGTTAGGCCCAAAAACTTAAAATCACAAATTTTCTCAATTGAGATTTCATGTCGTTCCTTTGAAAATTTCCTAAATTGTGCAATCCATAACTTGCTCAATATTTATCCAATAATGATGATCTTGAACTTTTTGGAAAGCCATAGATGTGCTATACAATCTCTATGTTGACAATTTTTTCATTTGGAGAAATCATCTTAATATAAATGGTCTTGGAAAAAAATGACTTTAGTTGACCTTTTGAAAATGACCTGTAATGTATGAACTTGTATATTATAAATTATACATTTCTTAAACCTGAGGATAAAAGAGAAGTTGTAGGGAATTGGATTCTATTCAAAATGAGCTTTGGTTGGGGGTAAATGGATGAAGTATGTGAAAGTTATGCCTGGTCAAAGTTCAGTTGACTTTTCCTATAAAAACCCTAATTTAGCAATTCTTGACTTTTGATAGATTAGGAGCATTTCTTGAGGAATCATGATCAACCCTTTATCAAATGATGGATATTACATCAAAATGTTTATGTTGACCAAAAATCATGAAGTTTGACTGTATTTGGGCCACCGTTGACTTTTGACCTAGCATAGTTGATTTTCAAGCATTTCAGCAATTGATTGAGCAAACTTGTAGTGCAAGGCATGAAACTTGGCATGGGCAATATTGAAGGCATATTAGGACCATGGGAAACATTAGAGACCTTTGGAGCTCACACATCTTGATGGAAAGTGAAAACCTAATTAGAGGGTCATTGCTTAGGAGGAGAATTTGTCTGGTCAATTCTTGGTCAACCTTAAGCAATTGAAGACCTTTAAGAGCATGCCTTAAGTAGAATTGGGAGGACAAATTTTGGGGTACAACAGCTTCCCCTGTTCAATCTTCTTAATCTTCAGGATTTAGATTGTCTTGTTTGCCTTTCGTGATCTGAAGGTGGCAGATTATAGAACACTAGAGTGCCCAGAAATTTGCACTCGCATGAAGTAATACTGATGGTTGATGATGTCAGGAATGGGCTTACAGATGCCATTTGGAGAAGATGAATGAAAGTCGTCGAAGATGGTCTTAAAGACGCCATCAAAAAAAGATGAAAAAGAGTCACAAATGGTCCCTTTGTGGGGATTCCTGTTCCTGTTGTCTAAGGAGGAGTCCACTAGGGGGTGTTGATTTATGTTGGTTTCCTGTTTGAGGAAAAATTTGTGGGGAATAGAGTCTAGGAACTTCAGTTGTCAATGACTCTACTGAGGGGTTATCTCTGGATTGGAAAGATGAAAGGTTGTTGTTTTCTGGTTGAAATCCAGGCTTCGTAGTAACTTGCTGGGGAGAATGAAATTAACTGCTATCTGGAAATGTATCAGAAGAAACCTGTGTAGGGCTGTTTCAGGATGAGTCCAGGTAAGACTTCATCTAGAAGTGTATGAGAAGGAACTTGGGTATGGCTATTTTAGGAGATATATGAGAGGGAGCCTGGGTAGGGCAGCTTCAGGATGAGTCCGGGTAAAACTGCATCTGGAAATTGTAAGAAGGAACCTGGGTAGGATTGCCTTAGGATGAGTCCGTGTAAAACTGCATCTGGAAATTGTGAGAAGGAACATGGGTAGGGTTGCCTCAGGATGAGTCCGTGTAAAACTGCATTTGGAGATTGTGAGAAGGAACCTGGGTAGGGTTGCTTCAGGATTAGTCCGTGTAAAACTTCAGAAGGAGGGAGAAGGAACCCGTGTAAGGTTTCTTCATGAAGAGCCCATATAAAGTTGTATTTGGAAGTCAGAAGAAACCTGTGTAAGATAGCTTCATGAAGAGCTCGTATAAAGCTGTATTTGGAAGTCAGAAGAAACCCGTGTAAGATTGCTTCATGATGAGCCCGTGTAAAGCTGTATTTGGAAGTTAGAAGAAACTCGTGTAAGATTGCTTCATGATGAGCCTGTGTAAAGTTGTATTTGGAATTCAGAAGAAACCCATGTAAGATTGCTTCATGATGAGCCCGTGTAAGTTGTACTTGGAAGTCAGAAGAAACCTGTGTAAGATTGCTTCATGTTGAGCCCGTGTAAAGCTGTATTTGGAAGTCAGGAGAAACCCGTGTAAGATTGCTTCATGATGAGCCCGTGTAAAGTTGTATTTGGTTGCACAGATAATTACTCTATTTTGTTTCAAGAGCTAATCCTGGACCTGTTGAAAATTGTTGATGATAAATATTTGTTGACTGATATTTCCTGAAAAGATAAAGCGTTACCTGTATGCAATGTCATGATGTATGAAATGCATTGTGTAATGGTGTTCTCAAAATAAATGAGATTGGGATGTATACATTTGTACTGAAGATTCTATGACATTTTAGAATGATGTATGAATGCAATATGTGAATGTATCAGTTGTTCTATTGCAGCGCTGTTGAATTAGGGAAAATAAATCCCTGATTGCAGTTGGCGATGAAAAATGTAGGTCTTCAGATTTTGTTGAAGCTGAACTGTTGGGAGATGATCTTTCATTGTTAGAGAAATAAACTTTGTTGGGGAAGGAAATATATGTGCACTGCCTGAGGATTTTGTGAAATCCTATTGGGGAATCCTAAGAAGTTTGACGACTTTACTGGGGAAAACCTGATGTCGGAGCAGTAGTTGGAAATTCTTGTTCTGTCGGGGATACAAGAACACCTAACATCACTAGGTTGTAAGCTGAGGATATGGAGGTGACTTTTTAGTAAGATTCCCCTGCCTCTATACCTGTTGGAGAAAGTACCTGCGGAGACTTTGTGGATGGTTTGAGTATCATCCCAACTCCTGGGGTGCTTGGTAAATGCTGATTAGGATGATAAGTCTTCTACTGATAAACCAATGACAAGATGACGGGATATAGTCATACGTTTTTAATCCCTAACTTTTTCCTGGACCGCCCTTTTGGGTTTTCAGTCCACCGGGATACCCTTTTTTGCTCAAGCCACTTTTTCAGGTTTTCGACTTGCCGGGTGTATAATTTTTTTGTATGAATCCCTAATTTTTGCCCGAACTCTTTTGGTTCGTCGGGATGCCCTTAATTTTTCCTAGGCCTGTCAACCTAGCAGGTCTTTTTCATGCGTAGTATTTTCTGACTATGTCCGCACTCATAGGATGTGGAGAGTTGTCACCGTCTATGACAACAAGTGTTGTAGAAATTCCAAAAAAATATTTATGTGATTGCATGTGCCCTTTCATACGTGAGAGCCTGTATGGGGCTGCTTCAGGATGAATCTGGTGCACCTGATGTTTGATCAAGTTTTTGATAGTCTTGAATTTCCTAGGTATCTTTTCTAAGAACTGTCATGGAAGGATTTGAAGACATGATACTAACACCATCTGATACTACTGGCACAGACAAGCAATTTGGTGGTACCAAAGATTCAAATTTCACAGTGATTTTCTGTTGGAATCCCGGATCAATGTAATAGCCCCCAAGTGATTCAGATGGAGATCTGTCCCTAGCTATTCAGCATTTTTTGAGAGATTCTTTGCATATTGGCTTGACTGCCTCAGATTAATTAGACACCATGTAATGCCCCTTGATTATTAAAGGCTTGTTATTGGGAATGTTTTTTCCGTCTGAGATGATTCTGTCCATTGAGGGAGCCTTCATTCACTGAATATTCGTTGTGTGAATTTCTCTGCCATTTGAACAACTAACCATATGCAAACAATGTCATTTAAACATGCAAAGCTTATGTCTGTCTTGAAATTTTTTTAAAATGCTTTTTTTGTAGTAAAACAAAATTTGCAAGAATGTGATATCAACTCATGATTTATAGTAAACCTTACAGGAGTCAGGATACCTTTGTAGCAGTATGCTCTCGAACTAACCCATACTTCAGCTAGGACTTTTAAGGGTTATAACGTGGCCTGGTTTACGGTTCAAGAAACAAAGGATAAAAGCTAAAATATTATTTATACTCAACCCGCTCTTCGTGATATTCTTCAGTCCTATGCTCAGTTAATTATGCATTTCGAATCTCAGTTGAGTTCTGAAATGTTGGCCCCGATATTTCGGTGATGGTTTAGAAATTGAACGTTTGTTTGAGAAGGCGGTCATTTTTGTGACCTTTTATTTTTGTTGAGAATTTGTAGGACCTCTTTCTTTTTTGATTTTGTTATCCCTGTCTTTTACCTGAACTGTTTCTTTTGTGATTATAGCCCGCGGGATGCCCCAGTTTTTTCTTAAGTCTCCTTCATAGGTTTTGACTTAATGGGCTTTTATTTTGAGATAATGACTGCATGTTCTTAATGATTATGTGGAACCATCACCATCTTTTGGAGAGCATCTTCTACACTATTTGTCGTGTATGAAGGGAAAGCTTGCGACTGAATGCACATCTGAATTAACTGAGAAAACTACCCTGCCCCAGGTTATGATTAAGGGTTTTAATTTGTGTGAAAATAAAACTCCTACTTCTTAGGCTCAAAGGGGTTGACTAGGGATTATCTTCCTTATAACTTAACTATTTAGGATTTGAAACAACGCATGTACATCGTCAACGGGATCTGTTCAAAAACATACTATAGAGATTATGGTATCGTTCTCGTGATCCTCCTTCTAAAGGCTTAGAGCTTTTAATCAAGAGTTGAATATCACAAAAGGGAAGTAAGAAAGCAGTTTAAGCACAATGAAAACAAATTAATTCAAGGAAAACATGTGCAATGCATTAATGAAATAACAAAGTTTGACATGATAATAATTGTTTGAACAAACAAAGAAAATACAACTTGAGAATTCAAATGAACAAAAATGCTCTCAATCATGGCCATGATTTGGCATGGGAGCAGTGATCATGTTGGGAGTCTTAGGAGGGTCGAACTCAATCTCCTTGGCGTCAATCATATTTTGAATCTTGTATTTTAGTGCCCAGCAATCATTAGTATCGTTCCCAGGACTACCAGAATGATAGGAACACCTTGCATCAGGATTGTAGTTAGGAGAAGAAGTCTTAGGGTTTGGATAGGGTCCTATCAATGTAATCAAATTCATCCTCAACATATGTTGTAATGCTTGAGACATTTACATGTTGATCTTGGTAAACTGTCTCTTGGGCTCGTCTTGTCGTTGCTGATTACCCCGTTGTTATGGTCGTTGCACATGTGCCGAATTAGAGACATGCATTACCCCTACAGATTGGTGGTAGTTTGCCTTATTACGACCCTTCTAACCATACACAGCATTGGCTTCCCTCTTACCAGCAAGTGGCTTCTTCTCAGTATTAGAAGATGCAGCCATCGGGATCTTTCCACTCTTGATACCACTTTCGATCCTTTCTCCAGTTAGATCCATCTTTGTGAACCCAGATGAGGAACTCCCAATCAGCAGATTTAAAAAACGGGGCTGACAGAGTGCCCGTGAACATGTCTACCATTTCCCGATCATTAAGAGGAGGTTGTACCCTACCAGCTAGATCCCTTCATTTCTGGGCATATTCCTTGAAGCCTTCGCTAGAACCCATAGACATGCTTTGAAGTTGTGTACGAGTTGGAGCGAGGTCAGCATTGTATTGGTATTTCTTGTAGAAAGCAGCAGCTAAGTCATCCCAGGTATGAATGACTGTTCTTTCTAGCTGATAGAACCACTCCAGTTGCGTGCCATCTAAACTTTCTTGGAAGAAATGGACCCATAACTTCCAGTCAGCAATGTGAGGCTGGATCTTCCTGACATAGGACCTTAAGTGCAACTTAGGGCAGGAGACACCGTCATACTTAGCAAATGTGGGAACCTTGAACTATGGTGGGATGATCACGCCAGAAACCAGCCCTAATTCTTGAAAGTCCAGGCCAGGTATCTACTGAATCTCCATAGCAGTGAGATGATCCTCCAGCTGTTTGTATTTATCATCAGCAGGAGCATATTGCTCCTCAGAATAATCAGCTTCGTCTTCATCAGTCCCCGGGTTGTCATCTTCTTCATGATTATCCCCCTTATTTGATGGAGTTGAAAGATCTAGAGCTCCTTTAACCGGTCCTCTGAGTCTTCTTCCTATATTCAGGATGCCAACCAGTTTCTTTTCCTTCTTCTTCTTCTCTTTGATGACGAGAGCTTTCAATTCTTCCTTCCCTTGGGCCAAAGCCATGAACATTTGTTGAAACTGAGCGTTTTGAGCTTGAAGGTCTTTTATTGTTTGTTCAAGGGCCATTTCTTTTGCTAAAATAAACAGCGAAAAGATGAGAAACCTGTACTGGAAGACCTGTTATGAAATGGCATGCATGCAATGTTTTCAAGGATCTCACAGGGTAAACAAGAAAATGTCAGAAGTTGAAATTTGCAGCTTTGATTGAAGAACTTCGTATTGTTGAGTGTCCTTCTACGAGAGTCAAGCTCACCAAATCAAGTGGGTCATAGCCCCTGACTCAAGTTGTTGAATTTTGATCTTTTGACGACATTGGCTAGAGGAAAATAAATCCACTTGCCCCTTGCTAGACGTCTGATTTATCATAACCTGCATCACAAACCCTTAAGATCCTTGAAATGGTTAAGGAAATGTTGTGGCATGATGTTATGATGTGTATGTTATGCGTTAAGAAAAAGTCTGAGGTGATGAAGACAAGTGAGTCTAAGAAGTCCAGGTTACTGGATAATGTCTGTAAATAAATCCTGTAAGGAGATCATGTTGTTAGATAAAAACCCTGCAAGTATCTCAAGTTGAAAGCAAACAAATCACACAAGCAGCCTTAGGTTTAGGCTTGCATGGGGTTTGTAGGTAAGTACCCTCTTGAAATTTAGTTGGCTCAACCTGTCCTATTAATAGTAACTGAGTTCTAAGGAGTCTCAATATCACTGACCTTCCCATCAGGAATTGTTTCAGCTCACGCACCGAAGTATTGCAGCCAAAAAATCCCGAAAGTCAAGTCTCAATGAGTGTAGCATCGAGTATCAACCAATCTTCAGTCGGAAGCAAAGTTGGTTATCTCACTACTTCCTAATGGCTAGGATGAGTCGATTAAAGGTTCTAAAGGCCAGTTAGCTCTTAGTGACACTATGAGGAAGCCTAATTTTATCCTTGACTTACTCAAGGAACATTAGTATAATCCAGAGTATCGCGCTAACGTATCCACCACTTCGTCTGTATCAGTCTATGCCGTACAGCCTCCATGATTTATTGCTACTTACCTAATAAGGTTCCCCAGATCTGGGTGTAGGATCTTTACAAGAATACCCTAACAAACCCTCAAATATAAATCAAGCAAACACACAATAAAGAATTTAAAATGATGAACTAAAACTCTAAGGTAACCCCACTTTATAAAGTCCCCCGCAGAGTCGCCAGTTCTGTGATACGTTGGCAGAACTAACTGTTAATACTGGTTTTGCGTTTGTATTCGTAAATGTTGTGGTAAGCAAGAGTCGCCACAAACTTTTCTTTTATCCAACAAAGGAAAGGGTGAAAAGAACAGAAAAAGACCTTTCGAGAGTTTTCTGAGTAAGAGGGGTAGATTATGGAAAGGGAAGGTGTTAGCACCCTTTCCATCTGTAGTTTTCTATGGGCTCTTAGATGCTTAGCTCATTTTTGAAATTTCTTGTGCTTTCGTGTATTTTTGAAAATTATTTTGAAATGCCTTAGTGCAGAAGTTTGCTTTATGATAACTCTTGTATCAGTCCTTAAGAGTGTTGATAAAGTTTTTTTTTTTAAATGTTTTTGAAAGTATTTTGTGTATGTGAAAAAAACATTTTGAGCATAGCATCTAGGAACTATCTACTTATACTCGAAAGGTTTGTTCTTTTCCTCCTATCCTTTAGACAGTGTTATCCTACTATTAGTGAGTAGGTATCCCTATCGTTGGATGTTGAGGGACAATCGAAGGGACGTACAGTCATATAGGCAACATGTGGAGACGCTTTAGCAATTTTGTCTAGGGACTAGATCATTTACCGAAAGGCAACATTGTAGGGTCATCGAGGGACTATGATCTTTGATTTTTGGGTCTTTGCTAAAGCGTCCCTATTTCGAGGGACATGATTGTTTTTTTCCGAAGGTAACCAAAGTGGGCGTACCTTAGAGGTGTATATGTGCATGTGTGTTATGTTCAGTTATTTTAGTCTTTGAATTTAAGTTTGCTAGCGTTTTGTTATTAGTCTTTCGATACAAGCCTAGTTACTAACAATTAATATTTTGTAGAAATTTAAAGTGTGGGAATTTAAATCCTACGTTATTACAATGCTTTGAGATAGTTACACAAAAAGATACAAGAAAGTAAAATGCGGAATTTAAACCAAGACTATTACATCCCATAAGCAGTTACATGAATATAAAAGATGCGAAGGTAAATAACACGCGCGAAATAAAGAAACATCTAAGAAATCCTAAGAATGAAATTTTTTTGTTGTTTTTGTGTTTATTGAGAAAATACTTAAAATTAAAGTGAGAAAAATCTGATTCTAATTAATTAAATAAAAGAAAAAATGATTGTCAATTAAAATTAATTCAAATAAAACTAATTCTACTATTTTTTTGGGTTTTTATTAAGAAAATATTTGAATGATATAAATCTAAGTCTAATTGATTTTAAATTAATAAAATAATGTTAAAATAATTAATTAAATTAATTTAAAAAATTAAAATTAATTATAAAATCCTAAGTCGAATGTTTTTTATGTTTTTTTGATTTTATGTTGTTAAAAAAAAGTGATTTAAAAGAAAGTAAACAATAAAACAAATAATAAAAAACAATTGGGCCAGATGTGCATTAGTAAACAGGATGGTGTAAGATTTGAAATTCGCTTAGTTCAAGTTATTGTCAACCTAAAGGTGTTATTGGATTTAGTGAGGGAGGTTGTTGAGGATGCATGATGGACTGCACGTTGAGAGCACTGGATCTAGATTGGATGGTGCTGATCTGATAGTATATGGTGCATACGCTTGGCTTGTGAACATTGGATCTGCAAGTAAAATTAGAGGAAAAAACAAAATGCAAGAGGCAGGGGTCGAACCCCTTCCCTCACATGAAACACGTTAAAATATTCACAATGATTGTTAATAGCACAAATATGGATGCAATAGGTATTACATGGTGTGAATATGCAATTTTGGTTTCAAGAAACCTTACCAATCGGTGATGCGTAGATCCAGTAATCTAAGATGTTGCAAGCCTTGAGAATGGACGGAGTAAGTTCCTAGGAATCTTAGGAATGCGACTGAGCAGTTGGTATGGATGGATGATGGCTGAAAAACTCAGTTTCGAATTTCACAACTTTTATGCTTTTTTTTGTGAAATTTGTGGGAACTCTCTAGCAATGATTTGGATGTTCTTTGCTCATGCCTTGGTATTGTATTTATAGAGGAAGAAGAGGGCTAGCAAAGATGGTAAGAATCCACCCAT
Source organism: Vicia faba (assembly GCA_948472305.1). Classification (NCBI taxonomy): domain Eukaryota; kingdom Viridiplantae; phylum Streptophyta; class Magnoliopsida; order Fabales; family Fabaceae; genus Vicia; species Vicia faba. The sequence continues at coordinate 985,772,667 of OX451740.1, read as the reverse complement.
AATGGCCCTCTTTCAAACCAAAATCAAACACATTAAAAAAGTTCCAAAAATGCAAATTCTTGCCCATTTTGAGTTGCAATGCAGCTAGACTCCTTTGCACAAAATTTTGGAGCCAAAAATAATTCAAACCATCAGCCCATATTGCCATAACCAATATTTACTATTTTATGCAATTTTATTTAGTTTTTATTTGATTTAATTCATATTTAAATGAATAAAAATTCAAATAAATCAAAATCAAAATCAAAAAAATGAATGGATAGATTTAGAGGTCCTTGGAAACATCATTAACATATTTGAACTCCAAAAAGTTAGGCCCAATAACTTAAAATCATAAATTTTCTCAATTGAGATTTCATGCCTTTCCTTTGAAAATTTCCCAACTTGTGAAATCCATAACTTGCTTAATTTTTATCCAATGATGATGATCTTTGAATTTTTGAAAATCCCTAGATGTCCTCTACAATCTCTATTTTACCATGTTTGCATTTGGAGAAATAATCTTAGTGTAAATGGTCTTGTAAAAAAATGACTTTTGTTGACCTTTTGAAAATGACTTGTAATATATGAACTTGTATCTTCCAAATGATTCATTTCTTAAACTTGAGGATAAAAGAGAAGTTGTAGGGAATTGGATTATTTTCAAAATGAACTTTGGTTGGGGGGAAATGGATGAAGTATGTGAAAGTTATGCCTAGTCAAAGTTCAGTTGACTTTTCCTATAGAAACCTTAATTTAGCAATTCTTGACTTTTGATAGATTAGGAGCATTTCTTGAGGAATCATGATCAACCCTTTATCAAATGATGGATATCAATTCAAAATGTTGATGTTGACAAAAAATCATGAAGTTTGACTATATTTGGGCCACAATTCACTTTTGACCTAGCACAGTTGATTTTCAAGCATTTGAGCAATTGACTGAGCAAACTTGTAGTGCAAGGCATGAAACTTGGCATGGGAAATCTTGAAGGCATATTAGGATCATGGAAAACATTATAGACATTTGGAGCTCACACATCTTGATGGAAAGTGAAACCCTAATTAGAGGTTCATTGCTTAGGAGGAGAATTTGTCTGGTCAAATCTTGGTCAACCTTGAGCAATTGAAGACCTTTAAGAGCATTCCTTGAGTAGAATTGGGAGGGAAAATTTTGGGGTACAACAACGGGTGTGGTTCATCGTACAATCATCAAAGGCAACTCGTAAAGACGCTTTAGCAGTTTTTGTTCAAGGGACTATATCGTTTACCGATGGCAACATCGAAAGGGTCATCGAGGGACTACGATCTTTGTTTTCAAGGGACATTTCTAAAGTGTCCCCGGGTTCGATAGACATGAATGTTTTTGTTCTGAAGGAAACAATGGAGGTTACCCTAAAGGTGTGAGTGTGCAAAGTGTGTTGTGATTCAGTTACGTTCATCTTTGATTAGGCTTTGCTACCGTTTCATTTTTTATCTTTCCATACAAGGCCTATTTACTAAGCAATAAACAATATAATAAAGAAAGTGGTAAAGTGCAGAAAGTAAATGTGGAAAATAAAGATTCCTACGCTATTACATGGTCTCGAGAATGGAGGTACAAGTAATAAAAATGCGGGGAAAAGTAAAATCCTAATTACTTATTACAAACCATGAGCAATTACATAATCATAAAAAAGCGCGAGAATGATAAACTGCGCAAAAATATAAGATAAGAAAGCGAAGGAGAAGGAAATTGTTTTTGGCGATTTTCTTGATAAAAAAGGTTTGATGATTAACCTAAAAAACTAGATTGATTAATTAATTAAAACCTAAAAAACCTAATTAATTTTAATTTAAAAATAAATAAAATTTATTAATTAAACAAAAATTAAACCCTAATTTTGATTAGGGTTTGTGAAAAGGTTTTTTTTAGAAAAAATTAATTGGTTAAAAAAATTGTTTTAGTTTGGTGAATTTAGGGTTTATAATAAGAAAATAAGGGTTTTAAAAAAATAGTTACCAGGGCTGGGTGTTGAACCCACGCCCTCTACCCTTTCAACGAGCACCTTCATCACTAGGCTAGGCTTGACTTGGTGACAAGGAATGGCATCAGCGCCTTTAGTAATATGCAAAACAAGTGAAATCATAAAAACATAAAAATGCCAAAAGGCTGGGATCGAACCCACGCATTGGCATATTAAGTCTTTATCACACGCGCTTCAACCTCTAGGGCGGTAATACATCTGTTAACTTAATTGAAACAAATAAAAAAATATTAATCACAAATGCATAGATCAAAGAGACGCTGAATCCCCAGCTTTGGTCGTCTTCTCTGATGAATCAAATTCTCGTCCCTACAAAACAACATGTATTAGAGATCTAGGGGGACCCTACCCCCCTAAATTAGACCCTACGAATCCAATGGGATGGTTATTTTGGATTGAAACGCACTATATTTTGAGCTATGGTGAAAGCAACACAGATCTATACAAATATGGTGATTCACGATTTGGCCCGCATGGGACCTCCACGATGGTTTTTTCCTGCCCTTTTGAACAACAGAAACACATAAATGGCATTAGTTTCAATCATAACAGCAAGAAAATTAAAATATGAATTTATGTAATAAAGAGAGGACGATGATGCATGCAAGGGTGTTTCGATCCCTTTAGATATTTACAATTGGTCCAGCCTTACCCTGTGGTGTTCATGGAAGTGAATGGGACAACTAGTTTGTAATGAAAGATACTATAAATAGGGTTTTGAGTTATTTTTAGGTTTCTTGAAAATTTTGATATTTTGGACAAGCTTCTTGACATAAGGGTTCGTGGCTTTTATGTCTGACTTGAGGAGAATATATAGAGAGGAATTAGGTCAAAAAATATGGGCTTGGACTTGTGTCAAAAGCCTTGCCTTATTTTATCTTATTTTGACTTTTAAAATAATAAAAAAATCAAAAATAAAATATAATAAACCAAAGGGAGGTGTGTGAACAAGTCTTTAGGTGCATAAGAAGTGTAGTACACGCTTGGACTCTGAAATAATATCCCAATAGCCCAAAATATCAAGTTTGCTCAATTTGAACTTCATGCATTTGCTCAAAATTTCCCAACTTGCACTGTTCATAACTCCTTCAATTTTCATCATATGAAGGTGATCTTAGACTTTTTGGAAAGCCCAAGGTGTCCTCTAAAATGGCTAAGTAGACCATGTTTGAATTTAAATATTTTATCTTGATGTAAGTTGCCTTGACAAAAAGTGTCTTTTTGTTGACTTTTGAAATGACTTGTAATGTATTGGTTCATATCTCTTAAATGAAGCATTTTTGGACTTGAGCTTAGAGAGACAAATTTGTAGAGAATTTAATTTTACTCAAAATGAGCTTTGTTTAGGTAAAAACTGATGAAGCATGTGAATGTTATGCTTGGTCGAAGTTCAATTGACTTCTCCTAAGAAAACGCTAATTTGGCAACTTTTGACTTTTGATAATTTGAGAGTTTTACTTGATGAAGCATGATCAAACCTTGATCAAATGATGAATATGACTTCAAAATATTGATATTGACCAAAAATCTTGAGGTTTGACTGTATGTTGACCATAATTGACTTTTTACCCAATATAGTTAATTTTCAGTCATTTGAGCAATTGACTAAGCAAACTTGTGATTCAAGGCATGAAACTTGGTATGGGCATTCTTGGATTCCTATAAGAAACCATGGAAACAACTGGAGGCCTTAGAAACCTAAACTTCCTTGATTAAAATGAAACCCTAGTTGTGGACTCATTTCCTAGGAGGAGAATTTGTTTGATCAATTCTTGAGCAACCTTGAGCATTTGAGAACCCTATGATTGTGAAACCCACGTCTGACTGTAACCTTTCAACCGCTTCCACTTGACTCAGATCTCAGCATAAATGGATATTTCACTTTCATATTATAATTACTTGAAACCACAAAATTCTTCTTGTAATTTCCTCCTCTCTCACAACCCATAATTAATTTATTTTTCTCCCATTTGTGGTATCATAACGAATAGTAACAATAATATTACCATGTTGTTTACCAACGGATTGCGCCTATGCCAAAATGCCATCCCGAGAGGGGAATATCTGACATATACAAAATAAATTATCAATGTATGAGATATCATAAATAAGGACTACTCAATTATGTTAAAAGTATATATTTATGTAAAATATATTGCATCAGTGATGAAAAAATGAGTAAAATTCACATCGAAACTGATCGTGATTTTAGCAAGTGTACTATTTTCACCAATGTAGTTTTAAAGGGTTTTACCCCGAATATCGATCACGAGGATTGCGTAGGAAATACGAGTTATTACACAAAGTCAATTAAACAAAAGAGCATATGGTGTTGTTTCTAACAAATAACAAAATAGAATAATAACTAGGAATAAGCTGAAATTTAGACTGAACTTTTGATTTTATGAAGATAATGCTAAGGTAGGGTGTGTGCTTCAATCTCTAACTCCTCTGGATCAAGATCTCATTACCAAGTTTAAAGAATTCAATTATTTATTCTCAAGAATTGTTTTCCTAAGTCCTTAGTGAAAACCCTTTGGTTTAAAATCCTATTACCTAAGTCCTTAGAGAAATAGGAGAAAACCAATTCATTTAATTATCAAGAATTTCTAAATAACCATATTATATCCCTAATCCTAGGTGATAATCATAGAGTTCAATTGTACAAAAACCTTAACAATCGTAGTCCCACAAATTGTTAACCACACAACAATCCTTATTGATCAGATAAAGAAAGCATTATAAACATCATACAATTGAATTGAAATACTACAAACTTTTAAATTAATGAAATACCAAATCCAGAGTTGTTACAGATCAAATCAGGGACACCCCCCTAGCATTGGGGGGTTTAGCCTCTCATAATATTCAAGGAAAACAAAGATAAAAGTTTAGACATTACAAAATAATGGTAGAACTCAGATCTTCAATGGTGTCCACCGTTGAATCTCGTCTTCTTCCACAACCTTCTTCCGTCTTCTTTTTCGTTGCAATTCTATTTTACGATCTCCAAAAGTGTCCTTCTCTTGTCCTAAAATTGTCATTTATATTCTCCTTTCATTCCAGTCCAAGTGGTTTGCCAAAAATACCCTTGATGAGCCCCTTTGAGAGAGAAAATCAAAAAACACAAATTCACTGCGCGCTCATCAACACGGGCCGTGTTGATTCACACGGGCGCCCGTGTTGATCCCCTGTTTTAGGCAAAAAGTTGCGTTTATGGGCACAATTCAACACGGGCCGTGTTGATTCACACGGGTGCCCGTGTTGATCCCCTGTCTCAGGCAAAAAGTTGATTTTCCAGCCACATTTCAACACGGGCCGTGTTGATTCACACGGGTGCCCGTGTTGACCTCTAAACTTGGTTTTTTTCCGGGCTTCTTTTCTCCAATAATGTGCGCCACGAGTTCATATCTTTCCATTGCCACACCTGGACCAGAAACACTACCAACCAGAGCATAAAAGGGACATTTTTATAACATTCATTCATTAAAACTATGCGACAAATAAACACAATTGAAAATAAGAAAACTCACTTTAAAACGCATGCAAGTGCCACTTAATGTTACCAAGGCTATGAATTCTTGTCAGAAAAAGGTGCGAAACTTACTAGAAATGGTGACCGATCAGAAACCATCAGAAACAGGACCACACATAGCATACTAAACTACCAGATTTTTTTTATTTATCCAAAAAATTTGGTATACCGGACTTTCCGAAAAATCTGATACTCAGCACTTTTACAGATTTTCTGAAACCTCCAATAATAATTACAGTAAAATGTTTGTAGATTCTGGACTTTTCTAAAAAATCTTCCCTAATTCATAAAACTCAGAAAAGTGCAACTTTGTATTGTTAGTGCACAAGATGATGAAGAGAGAAAGAATGAGAGAATATATTTTATTTCTCTATAAAATGACGGCTACAAAAGTATAAAAGGATTAGGTTTAAAAGACAAATATTACTAGTCTATTTATACACACAAACTAGGGCCATATAAGCAACATACTAAAATACTAAATTACCCTTCAATACCATCCCTTAATTTAGGATTTCCTAATCAAAACTAACAACACAAATTTCATCCCTTAAGTAGAGTAATTGATATGTCTTGATCGCCTTTGTCAGAACATCTGCCAGCTACTTTTGGATGCTACAGCGTACAACTTCTAGTACTCCATTCTAGACTTGGCTTCTCAAGAAATGATACTTTTTCTCAATATGCTTGCTTCTCCCATGCATCATTGGGTTTTTGGAAAGACTGGTTGCAGACTTGTTATCAATCATTAGCTTCAACGGCTTGTCTACCTTGATCTTCAGATCCTGGAGTAGATTCAGAAGCCAAACAGCTTGACATGCAGCTGTGACACCTACAATGTATTCAGCTTCACACATTGATAGTGAAACAACAGGTTGCTTCTTGGAACACCAAGAAATAAAACCTCCTAGAAACTTAAACAAGTATCTAGAAGAACTTCTCCTATCAACTCTATCTCCATACCAATCAGAGTCTGAGTAACTCATCAGCTCTGAATTACTCTTTCTTCCAGAAGGAAATAGTACTCCATACTCCAGAGTTCCCTTGATATACCTTAGAATCCTGACAGTAGCTTGGTAATGGGACCACTTAGGTTTACTCATGAGCCTACTAAGAATTCCAACTGAATAAAAAATATCAGGTTTAGTATTACACAGATACCTTAGAGAACCAACCAACTGTTTGAAGGTTGTAGCATCCACATCCTCACCCTCAGAATCAGAATCCAATTTATGATTGGTTTTTGAAGGTGTGACAACAACCTTACAACTCTGCAGCTTAAATCTCTTCAGAAGCTCAAGTTCATACTCCAGCTGATGCAAAATTATACCCTTCTCAGAGTACAATACCTCTATCCCTAGAAAGTATACCAACTTTCCTAGGTCATTCATTTCAAACTCATTCATAAGAATCTTCTTGAACTTGACTACCTCTTCAGAACAGCTACCTATCAGCAATATGTTATCAACATAGAGACACACAAAAATCATATTACCTCCATAACATTGTACATAAATGCCATATTCCATATAACATTTCTACAACCACTGCTTCTTGAAAAAATAATCAATCTTCAAGTTCCAAGCTATGGGTGTTTGCTTCAATCCATACAAGGATTTATGTAACTTGTACACCATCCCTTCCTGATTATTTTTCATGAATCCAAGAAGTTGTAACACGTATACCTCTTCTTGTAACAGACCATTCAGAAATGCAGACTTTACATCCAGATGCATCAGAGCCCAATTTCTATTTGCAGCTGTAATACGGTGGAAGAATTGACTTTATTGGTTTTGCATTTTATCTCAATGTTACACTTAGCAAGATTCGCCACCAACTTTTCTTTTATCCAACAAAGGAAAGGGTGGAAGGAACAGGAAAGACCTTTCGAGAGAATTTTCTGAGTAAGGGGGTAGGTTATGGAAAGGGAAGGTATTAGCACCCTTTCCATCCGTAGTTATCTACGGGCTCTTAGTTGCTACCTCATTTTGAAAATGCTTTTTGTGTAAGTGTGTTTTGAAGATATTTTGAAAAGACGCCTTAGTGTGGCAAACTTTGTAATGTTTCTCGTTTCGGCGAGAATGTATACAAAGTTTTTTTTGTCTTTGAAAATATTTAGAAAAGAGTTTGTGTATGTGTGAAATAATTGTTTTTTTTAATTGTTTTTATGAGCAAGCAACTAGGAGCAATCTACCTACTCAAAAGGTTTGTTATTTTACTCTTTTCCTTTAGATAGTGCTATCCTACAATAAGTGAGTAGGTAGCCCTATCATTGGATTTTTTGAGGGACAAGTGAGGGTCATCATACAGTCATAAAGGAAACTTGTAGGGAACTTTAGCAATTTTGTCGTAAGGGATTGGATCATTTACCGAAGGCAGCATCAGAGGGTCCTCGAGGGACTACAATATTTTTAACCGAAGGTCTTTGCTAAAGTGTCCTACGTTCGAGGAACATGATTGTTTTTCGAAGGCAACAAGTGGAGGTACCTTAGAGGTACGCGTGTGCGAGTGTGTTGTGTTTCAGTTATTTATCTTCAGATGTTAGTTTTGCTAGCGTTTTCTTTTAGTCTTATCATACAATCCTATTAGCATTCATCTAACAGTTAATATCAGTACGAAAATAAAAATGCAGGAATTTGAATCTACGCTATTACAAGGCTTCGGGTTGGGGGAATTACAAACCAAAACGGGGAAAGAAAAAAGCAAAGGGTCCTAAATTAAGCTATTACATCCCATGTACAATTACATAATTGTGAAAATAATGTGAATAAAAATAAACATGCGGGGAAGAAAAGAAAAAAGAGAAGAAAGATGTAAAGAACACCTAAAATTCTAAGTGATAAAAAGAAATGTTTTTGTTGTTTTTTTTATTAGGAAAAATAATTAAATTAAATAATAGAAAGCTAATTATAATTGATTAATTAATAAAAAAAGAAGGTGATTATTAATTAAAAAGAAAAGTGATTAAAAATAATTAATTAAAATAAATTTAACTAATGAAAATCTAAGTCTAATCATTTTTGTGATTTTGATTTTATGATTTTTTTTATGGTTTTAAGAAATTAAAAGGAAAATATAATTTAAGCAAAACAACAAGGTAATGATAACATTATCAAGTTCAAAATCATTTAAATAAAAGAGCACATGCCCAGATGAGGCCCTGGTGTTTGAATTGGTCAATTATATTATTTCTTTCAGCCACGCGAATTCTCCCACCGGTCAAACCAACTTGGATGGTGGTTCCGGTCATCCCCTCCGATGATGTAAAAATCAAAACCTGCACAATTCAAATAAAATTGAAAAGAAAATGATCATATTTGACTAATTAAAACCCTGCGAATCCCATGGTACAGTTAGTTTGATCTAACAATGCTTATATTGTAAGATCTGAAGCTTCAAAAGCTTCGTGCCCTAATAATGACACGATGTTGTTTCTGCGTTAAAACTCAAATATAAAATGTTAGAACAACTTAAATCATGGATACGAATCATGTTGGCATGCTTGCAATGATTGAAACTATGCTCAAATTTATAAACTGAAACTTACCAACTTAGCGATCGGAGCTAGTGCAAAGGAGGATTCTGGGTTTGATTTACAATGAGTGAGGCTTGGTATAAACTCCTGGAAACCTCAGGAAGATGGTACGACGCTTGAAATTACTCGAATATGGCTAGAAATTGCTATGCAAATTTCTTTGAAAAATATGAAGAATTCGGGCAAGCTTTTGGAGACTTTTGGAGAGCTTTTGCATGTAGGAATTTTGTGCTCCTTTGGGCTTGCAAGGCTGTGTATTTATAGAGGGAAGAGAGGAGTGTAAACCAACATGGAAAGAATCAAGCCATTAACCATGGCCTTAAAATAAAAAAATCAAAATTTGAAAAGTTTATAAACTTCATGATCCCTTGCCATTTTTGTTTGATTCTTTCCCTTTTCGAATTTTTCATGTACCTACACAATTTCTATGTATCTTTCACGAATCTTGGGCTTCATAACAGATCAAGTTAAGCCCAAATGCATTAGCCCATGTCTTATTGTATTTTTATCTAATTTATTTGATTTTAAATTAAATAAAATCAAGATAAATATAAATAAAAATCAAGGCCGTGCAAAAATGTACTTAGAGTTCCTATAAGATATTATGGACATGTTTGAAGTCCAAAAAGTAGGCTCATTGGTCTAAAAATGATATTTTGCTCAATTTGTACTTCTTGGATTTCTTAAAAATTCCCCAACTTATGCAACTCATAACTTGCTCGATTTGTATCTTTTGAAGATGCTCTTGGACTTTTTGGAAATCCCAAGATGTCCTCTACAATCTCTATGTTTATCATTTTTGCTTTTGAAGACATTATCTTGATGTAAGTTTCCTTGACAAAAAGTGCCTTTTGTTGACTTTTGAAAATGACCTATAATGTATGAGATCATATCTTCTAAATGAAGCATCTTTTGGACTTTAGAATAAAATAAAAGTTGTAAGTAATTGAATTTTATTCAAAATGGGCTTTGGTTGGGGAAAAGTTGATGAATCATGTGAAAGTTATGCCTGGTCAAAGTTTAGTTGACTTTTCCTAGGAAACCCTAATTTAGCAAATCTTGACTTTTGATGATCTGAGGACTTTCCTTGAGAAATCATGATCAACCCTTGATCAAATGATGAATATCACTTTACGATGTTGATGTTGACCAAAAATCTTGAAGTTTGAATGTATATTGACCACAATTGACTTTTGACCTAATACAATTGATTTTCATTCATCTGAGCAATTGACTGAGCAAACTTGTGATGCAAGGAATGAAACTTGGCATGCGCATTCTTGAAGACATATTAGGAACCATGGAAATCACTTTAGGCCTTTGAAACCCAAATTTCTTTGTGAAAAGTGAAACCCTAGTTGGAAGTCCATTGCTTAGGAGGAGAATTTGTCTGGTTAATTCTTGGTCAACCTTGAGCATTTAAGGACCTCTAGGAGTATGTTTTGAATAAAATGAGAGGGAAATTTTAGGGTACAAAAGATGCCCCTGTTCAATCATCTTAAACCTGAGGATTTAGATTGTCTTGTCTGCCTTTCGTGATCTGAAGGTGGAAGATGATTAAACACTAAAGTGCCCAGAAATTTGCACTCGCCTGTGCAAGATGGTAACGTTGTTGGTTGATTGTATTGGGAATGGGGTTATAAGATTCCATTCAGAGAGATGACTCAGAGTCTTCGGAGATGGGCTTATAGATGCCATCCAAAGTAAATGTTAACTTTAAACTGGCATAAGTATCAGAATAAACCTACGGTTGGTTTAATCTGTTCCATAAAATGTTCCTTTTATTTTTAACTGGAAGAAGTATCATAATAAATCATTGGTTGATTTAATATGAGCCAGAAAAAGGTCTACTGGAAGAAGTATCAGAATAAATCATTGGTCGATTTAATCTGAGCCCGAAAAAGGTCTACTGGAAGAAGTATCAGAATAAATCTTTGGGTCGATTTAATCTGAGTCAGTAACTATCTATGCTTATTTTTATCTGGAAGAAGTATCAGAATTAATCTTTGGTTAATTTAATATGAGCCAGAAAATGTATTCAACTGGGAGAAGTATCAGAATAGATCTACACTTGATCTAAGTTGAGCCAGAAGAATGTCTACTGGAAGAAGTATCGGAATGAACCTTTGGTTGATTTATTTTGAGCCAGCGACTATATACGACCGTCTTCAACTGGAAGAAGTATCAGAATAAATCTTTAGTTGATTTAATCTGAGCCAGAAGAGGTCTTTGTTATCTTTAACTGGAAGAAGTATCAGAATAAACCTACAGTTGGTTTAATTTGAGCCAGAAAAAGGTCTACTGAAAGAAGTATCATAATAAATCATTGGTCGATTAATCCGAGCCAGAAGATATTTATGCTCATTTTATCTGGAAGAAGTATCAGAATAAATCATTAGTCGATTTAATCTGAGCCAGAAAAAGGTCTACTGTAAGAAGTATCAGAATAAAACATTAGTCGATTTAATCTGAGCTAGAAGATATTTATACTCATTTTATCTCGAAGAAGTATTAGAATAAATCATTGATCGATTTAAGCTGAGCCAGAAAAAGGTCTGCTGGAAGCAATATCAAAATAAACCATTAGTCGATTTAATCTGAGCCAGAAGATATTTATGTTCATTTTATCTGGAAGAAGTATCAGAATAAATCATTGGTCCATTTAATCCGAGCCATAAAAAGGTCAGCTGGAAGCAGTATCAGAATAAACATTAGTCGATTTAATCTGAGCCAGCGACTATCTACGACCGTCTTCAATTGGAAGAAGTATCAGAATAAATATTTTGTTGATTTAATCTGAACCATAAGAGGTCTATGTGTATTTAACCGAAAGAAGTATTAGAATAAATCATTGGTCGATTTAATCTGGGCTAGAAAAAGTTCTACTGGAAGAAGTATCAGAATAAATCTTTGGTCGATTTAATTTGAGCCAGCAAATATTTATGCTTGTTTTTAATTGGAAGAAGTATTAGGATAAATCTTTGGTTGATTTAATCTGAGCTAGAAAATGTCTTCAACTAGAAGAAGTATCAGAATAGATTTACACCTGATCTAAGTTGAGCCAGAAGAATGTCCACTGGAAGAAGTATTAGAATAAATCATTGGTCTATTTAATCCGATCCAGCGACTATCTACGACTGTCTTCAACTGGAAGAAGTATCATAATAAATCTTTGGTTAATTTAATCTGAGCCAGAAGAGGTATCTGTGTCTTTAACTGGAAGAAGTATCAGAATAAATCATTGGTCGATTTAATCTGAGTCAGAAAAAGGTCTAGTGGAAGAAGTATCAGAGTAAATCTTGGTCAATTTAATCTGAGCCAGCAGATATTTATGCTCGTTTTTATCTGGAAGAAGCATCAGAATAAATCTTTGGTTGATTTAATCTGAGCCAGAAAATGTCTTCAACTGGAAGAAGTATCAGAATAGATATACACCTGATCTAAGCTGAGCCAGAAGAATGTCCACTGGAAGGAGTATCAGAATAAGGCATTGGTCGATTTAATCCGAGCCAGCGACTATCTACGATCGTCTTCAACTGGAAAAAGTATCAGAATAAATCTTTTGTTAATTTAATATGATCCAGAAGAGGTCTTTGTGTCTTTAACTAGAAGAAGTATCAAAATAAATCATTGGTCTATTTAATATGAGCCAGAAAAGGGTCTAGTGGAAGAAGTATCAGAGTAAATGTTGGTCAATTTAATCTGAGCCAGCTGATATTTATGCTTGTTTTTATATGGAAGAAGTATCAGAATAAATCTTTGGTTGATTTAATCTGAGACAGAAAATGTCTTCAACTGGAATAAGTATCAGAATAGATCTACACCTGATCTAAGCTGAGCCAGAAGAATGTCCACTGGAAGGAGTATCAGAATAAATCATTGGTCGATTTAATCCGAGCCAGCGACTATCTACGACCGTCTTCAACTGGAAAAAGTATTAGAATAGATCTTGGTTAGTTTAATATGAGCCATAAAAGGTCTCTGTCTTTAACTGGAAGAAGTATCAGAAAAAATCATTGGTCGATTTAATCTGAGCTAGAAAAAAGTCTACTGGAAGAAGTATCAGAGTAAATCTTGGTCAATTTAATCTGAGCCAGTAGATATTTATGTTTGTTTTTATCTGGAAGAAGTATCAAAATAAATCTTTGGTTGATTTAATCTGAGCTAGAAAATGTATTCAATTGGAAGAAGTATCAGAATAGATCTACATATGATCTAAGCTGAGCCAGAAGAATGTCTACTGGGAGAAGTATCAGAATAAATCATTGGGCGATTTAATCTGAGCTAGAAGACATTGTATTTTATAAGACTGTTTGGTCCTACCAATAGTTGATGATGTTAGTCTTGTTGATTTATCTTTTCCTGAAAAGGTAAAGAGATAGTTGTATGCAATGTCATGATGTATGAAATGCAACACGTAATGATGTTCTTAAAATAAATGAGACTATGTTGTATGCGTTTCGTATGCATATGCTATGATATTTTGTAAATGATGTATGAATGTGAAATGTTTTTTAAATTTGAGCAGCATCTTAGTCTGAGGGAAATAAATCCCTGATTGTCGCTGGGGATGAAGAGTATGTGCAACTTCGATCTTCTGGGAGATTGTTTCCACTGGGGACTCCTGCTTGCTGTTTGAGGATAACTCTACTGGGAAACATTGATTTCTGCTTTCTGAGGAAACTCGGCCGGAGAGTGTTAATTCCCGCTTGAGGGAGAAGAATTCAAAACTTTGGTCGTTCTTTTCTCTACTGGGGAGTTATAATTCTTTGTATACCCTGACTGGGATAACATCGATGGATAACTTTATGGCTCGTCTGAGGAGAATAGATTTGACTGATATTTTATCCAATTTTAGATTCAGTGGTAACTCTCTTGGGATAGTGATGACTTCACTGGGGAAGGTAGTTTTGTCGGTGACTCATTGTCATTTGAGTAACAGACTCAATCTGGAGAGGTTGGACCTCATCAGGGAGATAAATCATGTTGGGGAAATAAACCCTGGCGATGGAGGAATATCCTGCTGAGGGAAGCTTTTTGTCGAGGAGAATGTGCTATGCTGGAGAGAAGTAATACGCAGAGGCTTTTACAGTTTTGAAAACTCAGACAGGGAGAGGAATTCCCATGGACTGTAATGTTTGGGATCCTGTATGTTGGTGACATTGTCAGGGAGAAGATCATACTCCTTTATCAGCCAGAGTGATCTTCCGGAGAAATTGCGGGGAGTGTATGAAGTTGTGAAGATTACCTTGTGGGTATAATCTCATGGCAGTGGCTCTGTGGGGATTCATGGAGACTTTAACATATCTCAACTTCTAAAGCCTTTGGTGAATGTTGAACAGGGCGATAAGTCTTATACTGATAGACAAGTGACAAGATGATGGGACATAGACGAACGCTTTAATCCCTAACTTTTGCCTGGACTGTCCTTTCATATTTTCAGTCCATCGGGATACCCTTTTTTGCCCAAGCCTCCTTTTCAGGTTTTCGACTTGCCATGTGTACAGTTTTATTTATATCCCTAATTTTTGCCCAAACTTTTTTGGTTCGCCGGGATGCCCTTATTTTTACCTAGGTCAGTCAACCTAGTGGGTCTTTTTTTCATGCGTAGTATTTTCTGACTATGTCCGTGTTCACAGGGTACAGAGAATTATCACTGTCCATAGTAGTATGTGTTGTAGCACTACCAGAAAGATGTTTGCTTGATTGCACGTGGCCCTTTGATGGAACTCATGTTCAATGCCCCAAGTGATTCAAACGGAGGTCTGCCCCTGGCTAGTTGGCACTTTTGAGAGATTCCTCGAATCTTGACTCGATTGCCCCTAGATCAGTTAGACACCATGTCATGCCCCTTGATTATGAAAGGTCTATTACTAGAAATATATTTCCATCTGAGGTGATTATGTCCATTGAGAGGATTTTCGTTCATTGAATTTTCATCGTGCGAATTTCTCTGTTGTCGAACGATTAGTCATATGCAAACAATGGCATTTAAAAAATGCAAAGCTTATGTCTGTCTTGAAGTTTTAAAAATGAATTTTTAGTAAACAAACAAAATTTTGTAAGAATATGAATTCAACTCAGGATTTATAGTAAACCTTACAGGAGTCAAGATACCTTTTGTAATAGTATGCTTTCGAACTAACCCATGCTTCAGCTAGGAATTTTAAGGGTTGTAGCGTGGCCTGGTTCACGGTTTAAGAAACAAAGGTTAAAGAATCTAAGTTTATTTGTACCCAACCCGTTCTTCGTGATTTTCTCCAGTCCTATACTTAGTTAATTATGCGTTTTAAATCCCAATTGAGTCTGGAATCTTTACCATGATATTCCGGTGATGGTTCGGATACTGATAGTTTATTTTAAGGAGGCATTCATTTTTTGTAATATTTTCTTTTTGTTGAGGATTTTTAGCGACCTCTTTTTTTTATTATCCCTGCCTTTTGCCTGAACTATTTCTTTTGTGATTACAGTCAGTGGGATGCCCCAGTTTCTTTCTTAAGTCTCCTTCATAGGTTTTGGCTTAGCGGGCTTTTCTTTTGAGAGATAATGACTGCCTGTTTTAGTGATTACGGGGAACCATCATTGTCTTTTGATTTAGAAGAGTATCTTTGACATTACTCGTCGTGTACAAGGGTAAAGCTTATGTTTGAATGCACCATTGAATTAACTGAGATACTACCATGCCCCAGGTTATGATTAAAGGTTTCAATTTGTGTGAAAAAGAAAACTCCTACTTCTTAGGCTCAAAGGGGTTGACTATGGATTATCTTCCTTATAACTCCACTGTTTAGGATTTGAAAGAACGCTTGTACTACGCCAACATGGTCTGTTCAAAATCATATTGTATGAGATTATGATATTGTTTTCGTCATCCTCCCTCTAAAGGTTTAAGCTTTTAATCAAGAGTTGAATATCACAAAAAGGAAGTAAAAGCATAGTTTCATTATAGTGACAACGAATGGATTAATTCAAGACAAACATATGAAATGCATTAATGGAATAACAAAGTTTGACATGAAATAAGTGTTTGAACAATCAAAAGAAAATTACAATTTGAAAATTCTAATGAACAAAAATCCTCTTTGTCTGAACTTGTCACTTCAGACGGTGTGCCTTTGAGGGATGGCAGAAGAATTCAGTCTGACCATCTTGTGTAAACTCCAACACCCCTTCGTCGATCAAGTCCTGAATCTTATATTTCAGTGCCCTACAACTATTAGGGTCATGCCACAGACTATTGGAATGATAAGTGCATCTCACATTAGGGTTGTACGAAGGAGAGGCAGTGTTGGGATTCCCAAGAGGATCCTTCAATATTATCAACTCCATCTTCAACATGTGTTGCAATACTTGAGCCGAGGACATGTTGATTTTGGTGAATTTCCTTTTGGGCGTGTCCTGCTTATGTTGATTTCCTTGTCGTTATTATTGCACTGGTGCTGGATTAGAGATCCACACTGCCCCCACAGATTGGTTGAGATCACTCTTATTACGACCCTTCTGGTCGTACACGGTACTGGACTGCTTCTTCCCATTGTATGATCTATTTTGAGTACTTGAAGATGCAGTCCCCTGAATTTCACCACTCCTGATTTTATTTTCAACATGTTCCTGCATGAACATGTCACCCGATTCCTTGTCTCCCAAGAGAGATTGATAGTTGATTAGGCCCCAAATTCTAGCAGTTTTCCCTAAATGGTCGTTGATGGGGATTCTTAACTCTTCTTGTCTGCAAGCTAAATTTTGGATAAGAGTCATTTGACTACTCATCCGGATTCTCATCCTTTCCATCTCAGCTTGCAGTTGTTTCACCTGGTCATCCTGGTTATCTTCAGGATTTTTCTTGGTCGTGTACCCAGCGAGGAGTTCTTTTAATTCTTCTTGCCCCTTGGATAGATTCGGGAACATTTCCTTGAACTGATCATCTTGAGTTTGGAGATCTCTATCGTTCTGTTTAAGAGCCATCTTCCTTGCTGAAATAAACAGCGAGAAAATGAGAAACATGTCTTAAGAATACCTGTTATGTAATGACATGCATGCAATGTTTTCAAGGATCTCGTGGGGTAAACACAAGAAAATGTTTGAATTTTGATTGCATCTTTGACGGAAGAGCTTCGTATCGTTGAATATTCTTCTACAAGAATCAAGCTCACCATGTTGAGTGGGTCATAGCCTATGACTCAAGTTATCGTGCTTTGACGGTGTTGGATAGAGGAAAATAAATCCCCTTGCCTCTTGCTAGATGCCTGGTTCATCAAAACCTGCATCACAGGCCCTAGAGATCCTTGAAATTGTTAATGAAATGTTATGGAATGATGTCATGATATGTATGTGTGATGCGGTGGGAGAACTGACTTGAGGTTTTGCGTTTGTGTTTGCAAATGTTGCGGTTAGCAAGAGTCACCACCGACTTTTCTTTTATCCAAAAAGAAAGGTGAAAAAGCACAGGAAAGACCTTTGAGATGTTTTCTTGAGTTCGGGGGGTAGATTATGAAAAGGGAAGGTGCTAGCACCCTTTTCATCCATGGTTTTCCATGGGCTCTTAGTTACTTGTTTAGATCACTTACTTTGCTTTGAAATTGTTTGAAATGGTGCTTTGTATGGTTTTGAAAGTATTTTGAAAAGAGGTCATCGTTTAGGCAATATTTGTAATGATTCTCGTTTGTAAGAATGTATACAAAGATGTTTGTCTTTTGAAAAATGTTTCAATGTTTTGTAAGATGTTTGAAAATGTTTTTGAAATGTGTATGCTTGTTTTTTAAAATAGAAAGGATTGTTTTGAAATTATCAAGTAACTAGAAGCTATCTACCTACTCAAAAGTCTTTCTTGTGCATTTTTATTCCTTTAACATTGTTGATTTACCATTGATTTGGTAAACAACCCTATCTTTGGATGTTAAACGGGACGGGCATGGGTCATCGTATGACCATGATAGAAATGTTGCCAAGTATCTTTAGCATTTTGAGGGACCAAGATCATTTTTGTTTAGGCAACCTTTTGATAGCGTCATCGAGGGACTATGATCTTATTTTTGTTTTGTTTTGCCAAGATACTTCGCATGCGTAACATGGCCATTTTAATTTAGGCAACCAAGTGGGTGAAACCCTAGGGGTGCTTGTGTGCAATGTGTGTCATTTTACATGCATTTAATTTGTCTTGTATTAGGTCATTTCTATTTGTTTGTTTTTTGGTCTTATCATGCAAAATCCTAATTTACTACACAAGTATATAAAGCGATAAATTGTGTAAATGTAAACTAAGCTATTACAACAATTATTATGGGAGGGGGGATACAAGTTTTTAAATGGGGATATTGCACAAAAATAAATCCTAAAATACTATTACAACCCAATTGAATATTGTGCGAAATAAATAAATATACAAATATTTAAATATGCAATAAAAATGTATTTGTGCAAAAATGTTTTGTATTTATTTTTTGTATGAGAAAAGAAATTAAATAACCCTAGAAAATAAGGAAAAATAATGTTATTATTTTTGAAAGGGAGAAAACCCTAATTTTTTTTATTAAAGAAAAATAATGTTCTATTATTATATTTTGTCCATTTTTTGTACAAGAAAATAATAAATAATATTACATGTCAATATTAAAAATTAAAATATGCATGAAAATAATTATTTTATGTGTGAAATAATAAAATAAAAATGTATATTATTTATTAAATGTATTTACAATTTATTTAAGAAAATAAAGCATATTATCCTAATAAACTATTATTTTATGCAAAAAATAAAAATAAAAAAATAAAATAAAATGTAAAAAATAAAGAAAATATTTTTCATGATTTTTGTGATTCAGAAAAATAATCAAAAGTGATAAAATATAAAAATGAAAAGAAAATATGAAAAATATACAAAATAAAGTCAGGGGGTGCAAATATCAAGTCAGGGGGTGTGAAAATCAAAAACAGAAGGCCCAAGGCGCGCCAAGGCCCGGGCACTTCATCCCTATCCTCCAGCTTCCTCTTTGCGCGCGTATTCTCTTTAAATCTGTAACTCTCTATTGCTTGCATAAAAACAAAAACCCATAACATAAAACATGTAGCTTGTAATCTCACGATTCCAATGATATAAAATTTCTGACCTAACTCTCAAAGATCAGAGAGATATTTATAACTCCTAATTTCTGACCTAATTTTTTCAGCATGTTCAACATTCAAATTCTCTTAGCTCAGTTAATATAAATGGAAAGTATGCATATGTACAGCTTCACCATGCTAGAGACTACATTTTTGCTTCACAAATCGTGAGGATGCCTAAATAAAGAGATAGAGATTTGAAAAATACCTCCTTCAGCTGGATTTGGATATGACAATGTGGGGACTTTGAGTGAGGCCTAAGGATCGTGTGAGCTTCCTTGAAGTTCCTTCAGGCTACTCCAGTGCTTATGGGGCTTTGTGGATGGCTAGAACTTCCTGCACAAGTCAATCTGCAACCTCCACGTTTGAAAATGGCAATGTCTGAAACAGAGCTCACAGAACCAGGACAAGGGCTTGGATAGCTTTGGTAGGATGTATGGAAGGTGTTTGAAGTGTTGAAACAAGAAACGCACGAGCCAAAAATGAAATGGCTAATGTTTTGCAGAAACTGGCTGTTTGGGCAGAAAAATGAAGTTTTTGTGTTTTTGAGAGCTTCAGATGTCAAGCATTCGTGTTCTAGTTTGTAACAAGTTTGTGAATCTGTCTAGACTGATACAAAGTCCACCCTTTATCAGCTTGTACCATTTCTGAACTTTTGGCCAACTTTCTTGCATTTTAAGAAAAGTTGAAGTGACCAAGCTAACAGGCCTGTACTTGCTTGCTTGCTAGCTGCAGAGAGTTGGTATGCTTTACTTGATATCTATGGAAATTTCCTGCACCAAGGGGATAGCTCCAAGGCTCAAGAATGATAAAGTTGCAAAAGCTTGCTTTATGAAAATGGCATTGTGAAATTTTGGCCATTTATGGAATTATTTCTTGTACAATGCTCCAAAAGCAAAGATAAAGCCCTTATCCTCTGAGTTTGCATTTAATTATGGAGTGTAGAATGAGTTTAGGACCTGTAATGCAAGGTACAAGCATTCTTGATCAGATTTGCAACTTGACACTTTGTAAAAATGGCTTGATCAAAAGTGACAAAATGCCAATTTCTCTTCTTTGATTCTCCCTAACCACAAATGATCTTGGAGAGTTCTTGGACATTTTAGAAAGCTTGAAATATGCTCTACAATCCATATTTGAATTTCATTTTGAGATACCTCTTGGAACTAGGTGAAAAATGTCCATGAAGTTGGGTCAAAAACCTGCCTAAATTAGGGCAAATTTTCACTAAGTTATTTAGTTCATGGACCTCTATTCACAAATTCATAACTTGAGATCCAAGCATCTTTTGGAAAAACTTTGTGAAGAAAAGTTGTAGAATTCATGTAGTACTACAACTTTCATGTTGTAAGTTTTCTTTGAATCAAATTGCATCATGGTGAAAAAGTGGTGAAAATTTGGAAAAAAATAAGAAAATTTCCATACTTAGAAAAATTCTAAGTTATGAAAATTTTCAAATTCAAAACCCTAATTTTAAAAATTGGTTTTCTTGGTCAACAAGTTTCATGTTTTGACATATCTTGATGAATTATGACCCTTGGCACTTGATTTTGACCAAAAAGTCAAAGTTTGACTTTTCAGTGTACAGTTGATTTTTAATCAGTTGACTGGAAAATTCATCTGTCAATCCAATGAACTTGAAATCTTTTGAACCATGTAATTAGGTCTAGATGATTCCATTGAGTCCTTTAAATCATGTTTGAACCCAATTGGTCATTGGCTAGGTTAAAAATCAGAAATTGCCCTTTCTCAGTCAAAATCCTAATTTTGACCATTTTGCTCTTTTGATGATTTGATCAAATTTCTTGAGGAATTATGATCCAAACTTGATCAAATGGTACATAGGAGCCTAAAATGTTGTTGTGGATCAAAAATTATGAAGTTTGACTGTAAATTGGCCATGGTTGACTTTTTCCCCAATACAGTTGATTTTTAGGTCAACTATCCAATTGACTGGTCCAAAATGTGGTTCAAGGCTTGAAACTTGTGGTGAACAATCTTAGGGGTCCAACATGAAGTATGAAAGTCACATGAAGCATTGGTGGTCCAAAAATCCTTGTGCAAACTCAAACCTTAATTTGGGGTCTGTTGTACCCCAAAATTTGCCCTCCCATTTCCTCAGCATTTTCTCATCACAAAACCCTTGGAGCTCAAGATCCAATTAGGGTTTCCTCTACTCAAGACTTCTCCTTGCACTGTTGACCCAAATTAGGGTTTGTGTTTGCACAAAGATATTTTGACCTAAAATGCCTAAAATGACTTTCATGCTTCATGTTGGACTCCCAAGTTTATCCATACCAAGTTTCAAGTCTTGATTCCAAATTTTGCCCAGTCAATTGGACAGTTGACCTAGAAATCAACTGTATTGGGGAAAAAGTTAACTGTGGCCAATTGACAGTCAAATCTCATGAAAATTGACCCACATCAACATTATGAACTCACATGGACCATTTGATTAAGTTTGGATCACAATTCCACAAGAAATTTGATCAGATCATCAAAAGGGCAAAATGGTCATTTTTAGGGTTTTGACTGCACAAAGGCAATTTTTGACTGTTTGACCTAGCCAATGGCAAACCAAGCTCACATATGAACTCAAGGACCACATGGAATTATCTTGACATGCTCAACAAGTTCAAAAGATCCCAAATACACAAGATTGACAGTTGAATTTCCCAATCAATTGATCAATTTTGACTGTATACTGAAAAGTCAAACTTTGACTTTTTGGTCAAAGTCAAGTGTCAAGATTCATTTTTCATCAAAACATGCCAAATCATGAAACTTGTTCATCAAGAAATCAAGAATTGCAAATTAGGGTTTGAAATGAAGATTTTTCATAACTTAGAATTTTTCTAAGTTATGAAAAACCCTAATTTTTTCCTAACTTTGCCCCACTTTCTCACCAAGATTCATTTGGATTCAAGAAAAAGTCAAAACATGAAAGTTGTAGCCTATTGCATAATCTACAACTTTGATTCACAAAGTTTTCCCAAAAGAAGCTTGTAGCTCAAGTTACAATTTTTGGAACAAGGGTACCAAACCATTCTTAACTTAGAGAAAATTTGACCTATTTTTGGCAAGGTTTTTACCTAACTTCAAGACCATTTTTCATATACTTCCACTTGGAATTTCAATTTGCATTTCAAATATGGATTGTAGTACACATTCCAAGCTTTCCAAAATGTCCAAGAACTCATCAAACAACCTCATGGTTAGAGAGAATCGAATTTTGCAATATGGGAAAAACTCACTTTTGATTTGGCCAAGTTACATGTTCATACATTTGTGCCATTTTGAATTCAGCATGCTTTCCTTGATTACAGGTCTTTTATCTCAATTACACTCCTAAATTTAATGCCAATCCTTTGTTCCAAGGCCTTGTTTTATGAGTTTAAACATTACATGGAGAACTAAGCCATAAATGGAAAAAGTAAAATAGCCATTCTTGAAAAGTTGCACTTTATGTCTAAAGCAAATCCAAGCAAGTACAGTTAAGATCTTTTTGGCACAAGTTTATGAGTTAATTACACTGATCAAGACTAAGTGGTGCAGCATAGATTGGGGGCCTCTACCTGTCTAGAACACCAAGTTGCCTTCTTTTGCTTAAGTGTGAAGAAACATAGCATAACAGATACCAATTTTCATCTCAGCAAACGAGGCCTTAAGAAAAGTTATCAAACACATTCAAGACATCCATTCTGAGCTAGAACACGACCCTAACATCTCCATTGCCTTCCCATTCACAGCATCACCATTGAACTGCCCAAAACAGGGCATCCCTGCAGTTTGAGTTCCATAGCTCAAACCTTCCATGCATTCTTGCTAAAAACTTGTCAAACACACTCCACAACATCCCTTGAAGCTAATCAAATCCTCAAACACGACCTGTAACACTCCCAGGAAAGATCACCATTTTCATTTTCTTGTTTTGCAGTTGAAGTTCCCTAGCACGATTCAAAAGGTTTCAAGACAAAGTAAAGCTTGGAATAGCATCCATGGACATCAAGGAAGTTGTACCAATCATCACCTTGCATTGAAGACACCTCAATCACCAGATACAACTTCAACTGAACAGGTAAGTTCATGAACACGAATCTCTCTATCCAGGCATTGTTAGTTTTAGGTTTGTGAAGAAAACATGTCACAT
This sequence comes from Vicia faba, assembly GCA_948472305.1. Taxonomy (NCBI): domain Eukaryota; kingdom Viridiplantae; phylum Streptophyta; class Magnoliopsida; order Fabales; family Fabaceae; genus Vicia; species Vicia faba. The sequence goes on along the minus strand of OX451740.1, from coordinate 985,749,341 downwards.
TCATAGCCCTGAACATGTCCATGTAATTAGATTTCATTTATATTATGTATGCTTAGAGAATTTTAAGTCTGAACATGGCATAAAAACTAGGTCAGGATTTGGGGGAGAAGAAATTCTCTCTCATTTCTGAGAGTTAGATTAACTTCTTTATATGTCTAGAATCGTGGCTTCAAGCTCTACAGGTTTCATGTTGGAAGATTTGGCAAAAGATCAAAGAATCAGGAGTTAGGGATTTGACAAGAAAGGCGCGTGTTTTTTGAATTTGTTTGTCTGAAGGTTGAAGACAACAACTTTCTGGGCTGGGCCTTGTTTGTCATTTCTGTTTACACACCATTTTCACTTTGACACCCCATAGGCCCATTTTGCTTATTTGCATGATTTTTTGACTTTTCTTTTTTTATTCTGACTTATTTATTTTTGCTAATAATATTAAAAACATAAAAAATATTTTTCACACCATTTTTATATTTTTTAGGCATTTATTTGTTTATATTGATATTTGTATGTAAATAAGTACATAAATATTATTATTTAGAATAAATAAAAAAAATAATGTAAACACGTTTTATTTTTCATTTTTATTTTATTTTATCTTCTGAAAATATTTTATATAAAATATACCTTTTTTATAAATATTAAATATTATTATTTTTGTATATAATATATATATTTAATAAATAATACAAATACATATATACATATTAATATACTTAGGGTAAAATACAAAATATATACATTTTTATTTTTATTAATATTTAATATAAAAAATACCTTTTTGACAAATATACTTCATGTTTATTTTATTTTTGTATATAATAAATAAATGTGTACATATTAAATAATTAATACATTTTATTTAATAAAATTAGGGTTTTGCCCTAAACATAAAAAACTCCAAAAAAATAATACTTTTCATTTTGTTTATTTGACATATAAAAATACTTTTTTTCATACATATAAAAAACCCTTTTTGCATCTTGCATATTTATTTTATTTCCATTTAATTTGTGCAATTAAATATCTTGTAAATAATTCAATTTTGATGTAATAGTTTAGGTTTAAATTCCTTGTCAAAAAACCCCCATTTGAACATTTGTACCCCCCTTCCCATATATTGTGTTGTAATAGCTTAGTAACTTTATTTTTCGCACTTTATTACTTTCTAAATATACCATGTTAGAATTAGGGTTTGTATGCGAATCAAAAACAACAAAAATAGTTTGACCTAATTTCAAGATAATCAAGCATGAAAATGGACAACACAAATCACACTTGCACCCCTAGGGTATTCCACTTGTTGCCTTCAATAAAAGAGCCATATTGCATGTTAGGTCTCTTTGGGCAAAACAAACACAATCAAATGATCATAGTCCCTCAATGACGCTTTCGAAAGTTGCCTAAAAAATGATCAAGTCCCTTAAAAGAAAATTGCCCAAAGATACTTGGCACCATTGCAATTATGGTCTAAACGATGACCCGCGCCCGTCCCTTTCACATCCTAACACAAGATTGTCCACCAAATACAATGGTGGAACAAACTTGTTAAAAGGGTTAAAACATAGCAATAATATTTGAGAAATTTAGGAGTAGACAACCTCTTAGTTACTTGAATCAAACTTGCAAAAACAAAACACTTGCCTATTTTCTAAAATCACACCTCACAACACTTTCAAAAAACAACTTTCAAAAACAAATGAAAACCTTTTCAAAAGACATACACCTTTGTATACATCCCAACATGGATCATTACAAAGGTTGCCACCACATTGGCTTCTTTTCAAAACATTTTCAAACCCACACACACAAGAGCACCATTTCAAATAATTGAAAACAAAAGGCAAGTTGATCTAAGCAAGTAACTAAGAGCCCATGGATAACCATGGATAGAAAGGGTGCTAATACCTTCCCTTTCTATAATCTACTCCCCGAACCCAAGAAAACATCTCAAAGGTTTTTGCTGTGCTTTTTAAACCTTTCCTTAGGATAAAATAAAAAGTCGGTGGCGACTCTTGCTCAACCAAAACATTTGCGAAAACAAATGCAAAACCATAGTCAGTTCTCCCACCGTATCACAGAACTGGCGACTCTGCTGGGAACAAATTTAAAAAGTGGAGTAACCTTAGGGCTTAGATCACCTTTGTTTTCAATTGTTTGCCTTGTTTGCTTTTATATTTGTGGGCTTTGCATCGGAGTTTCATAGATCCTAACCCGGATCTGGGGAATACCCTTTTTAGGTAGCATAATCTGTGAGGGACCTGTCCGGCGTAGACCGACATGGGTGAAGCAGTGGCTACGTTGGTGTGGCACCTTGGTCTGTACCTATATCCCTTGTGTTGCAACGAGGAGAATATAGGTCTTCTAAGGAGTCATTAAACACCAACCGACCTTAGAACCCTAAATTGACCAAACTTGGCCATTAGAACAGTAGCAGTATGCTACACTCATTGAGGCTAAACTCTCGCGATGGTTCTGGCCGCAAGAAAAGATTGTGATGCTGGAGTTATGACCGATTGAGGGTAGCCAATGATTTGAGATCCTCTAGAACCCGGTTACTTTTGATAGGACAGGTTTTAACCAACAAAACTAAAAGAGGGTAATACCTAAACTTCATGCTGGCCTAAAACCTAAGGGTTGTCTTGTGTGACTTGTGTGCCTTATCATGTTTGCCTGTGTGAATACTTGTGGTGTGATTCATCATAGCATCATGCCATCATACCATTGCATGCATCCTGTATAAAGGACTAACCCATTTCAAAGACAAAAAAGTTTCATCTTTGCTCTGTTTTGTAGGACATCATGATATCCGTGCGTAGGAATACTGTCCGGCTCAACTTTGTTCAACCACCAACTTTGCTCAAGGATTTGGTTGGTAGGATTCCAAACACTTCTTCCTTCATCAATAGGCATGGTTCTCTCCTTGGCTTGATCACTGCAAAATGGGACCAACAACTGATAAGTGTCCTGACCCAGTTTTATGACCCCCTGTATGATTGTTTCACCTTTCAAGACTTCCAGCTGGTCCCTACCCTGGAAGAATTCTCTTATTTGCCTGGTATCCCTGTCTTGGAGCAAACTCCATTCACTGGTTTGGAAAAGACTCCTAGGCCTGAAGAGGTTGCTGCAATTCTCCCCTTGACCAAAGAAGAGGTATTGGCTAACTGGGAAACTAGAAGTGGAGTTAAGGGCTTTTTGGTCAAATTTCTGGTTGGCAAAGCTAATGATTTCTGGAATGACTTGGACTTCAAGGCGTACGAAGACATTCTGGCTCTTTTAATCTATGGCATGGTATTGTTTCCCAATCCTGACACCTTTATCAGTATCTCTGCCATAAGGATCTTCATGTCTCGGAATCCTATACCCACTCTTTTGGGTGATATCCTGCAACAACTCTATGCTCGTACTGCCCGAAAACGGGGAACTCCATGGTGTTGTGCTCCTTTGCTAGTGAGGTGGTTTATTTCGCACCTTCCTAAGTTCGTGCTGAAGAATGAAGAAGGAAAGGGTTGGGCTCATAGGCTAATGTCTCTCACTGATAATGACATCACTTGGACTCTCAGAGGTTTGGATGAGGTAGCTGTTATTGATTGTTGCGGAGAATACCCTAATGTTCCGTTGATTGGTATCCAAGGAGGAATCTCTTATAATCCATGCTTAGCTCTCCGCCAGTTTGGAAGAGCCAAAAGAGTAGAGCCTCATGAAATGTTGGTTCCTCACTTCCATTTTGAGTTTCAGGCAGACAGCGACAAACTACGCCATGGATTCATTAAGGCTTGGGACAGAATTCACAAAGTTGACCCACATGAGTTGGGACCAAAGACTTCTCTACCAATGGAACCCTATTGCAGATGGGTCCGCATCCGTGCTCAGAAGTTAGGTATGCCGTACGAAACTGTCAGACCTATCATTCTTGAATCTCCTGATGAAGATGGGGTTCCTCCAACTGTCCTCCCTCCTCAGATACCCACTGATTTTGACACAATGAAGAGATCTTGGGCGCAGCTAAAGGAAGAACGGGATTTTTATCGGGAAAAGTTCAACGAACAGGAACGGAAGATCCAGAGGCTGACTAAGCAATTGGAGGAGGAGCGGGTCCTGAATAACTACATCCACACTGAGAAGAGGAGGCCATGGGAGCACTGATGGGTTTTGGATATTTCCTTTTACAGCTTTTATTTCCTTTTCAGTATTTTTCATTCCTGTAATGCCTAAGGGCAAGTTGTTGAACAATTTAAAAATTTGAATCTAATGAAGTGTGTTTCCCTTTTGTCTACAAAGTTGAATCTTGTTTGTCTTTGAAAACATAAAACATACGCATCTCATTGCACCATATGCATAACAGGTACCCTTTTTCACAGGTTGCTTAATCTCCTTCGCTGTTTATTTTGAACAGTCATCATGAATCCAGACTCATCCAGTGAGCAAGCAATCAAGGCCCTTCAGGCCCAAAGTGCCCAGTTTCAAGAGATGGTCTTAAGCCTGGCCCAAGGTCAGCAAGAGTTGAAGACTCTACTCCTGAAGAAGAAGAAGAAAAAGAGGAATGCGTTATTCAACACTGGACGCAGATTTGGGAACACACTCCATAATGAAGCTGATCCAACTACTTCTTCTGCTGAGAAAGACAGTCCCCAAGGGGGAGGAGCTCCTAGTCCTGCAGTCTCTGACAACGAGACGGACTACAATGACGAACAATACCCACCTGCTGTTGACAGATACAAGCAATTAGAGGACCTCTTGAGCGCCATGGAGATTCAGAATGTGCCGGGGCTGGATTTCGGAGATTTGGGGTTATCTTCTGGGGTGGTAATCCCACACAAGTTTAAGGCGCCTGCCTTTGCCAAATACGACGAGGCTTCCTGTCCAAAGCTGCATCTAAGGTCGTACGTAAGGAAGATCCAACCTTACACGGCAGATAAGAACCTTTGGATTCACTTCTTCCAAGATAGCCTTTCGGGGTCACAGCTTGAGTGGTTCTACCAACTGGATGGAACTAGTATCTGACACTGGGAAGATTTGGCAACCGCATTTTATAGACAATATCAATACAATTCTGATCTCGCTCCTACGCGTACCCAACTTCAGGGTATGTCTCTAGGAACTGGCTAAGGGTTTAAAGAATATGCACAAAAATGGAGAGATTTGGCTGGCAGGGTGCAGCCTCTATTGACTGATCGTGAGCTGGTTGATATGTTTCTAGGGACCTTGTCTGGTCCATTTTTCAATCATTTGGTTGGTAACTCCTCCGCTGGGTTTACGGATTTGATTCTGACGGGTGAAAGGATAGAAGCTGGCATCAGGTCAGGAAAGATACAAAAAGCTGCCTCCGCAAGTACTGAGAAGAGGCCTTTCAAGAAAGAAGCAAGTGCCGTCTATGGTCCTAGAAGACAAGTCAAGCCAGAAAGTCGCCAAGCCGTTAATGCTTTGGTCATTTCAAAACCTGTTGCTGCTCCTCAGCAGTACAATCAACAAAGAGGTGAAAGGCCTAAGAGGCAGTATACTCGGCTGAGTATGACCTTGTCACAAATCTTACCGCAACTGTTATCAACCAACTTGGTGACCATCAAAGAGGCTCCAAAGGTCGTGAATACTGCATCTCCTAAGTATAACCCAAATGCCCGTTGTGCTTATCATTCCGATAGCCCCGGGCATACTACTGATGATTGTTGGGCCTTGAGAAATAAAGTGCAAGACCTTATCGATGCAAAGGAAATTCAGTTTGAAGCGCCTGAGAGGCCAAATGTTGTAACTGCTCCTATGCCCCAGCATAGAGTAAATGCCATCGAGGAAGATTTGTATGTTGTTTCGGTGAATGATGTTGCTACCCCTCTTTTGACTGTTAAGAGGAACTTACTACTAGCCGGTTTATTTCCGGGTTGTAGCGAGGGTTGCCTCCTGTGTGCTGTTATCCCTACCGGTTGTCCACTGCTGAAATCAGGCATCCAAAGCCTGGTGGATAGCAAAGAAATTCTGTTCAAGAAAACTGCTGTTCCATTTGTTTTCGTTGAAGAAGTATCTATTGTCACAATTTACAATCCTACCAAAGCTCCCCCGAGGAAGCCAGTCCAAATTCTGTCTGTTGCACCCATTACTATTATTGTTCCGGGGCCTCTCCCCTATGAGTCTGATAAAACTGTCCCATGGCATTATGGGGCCGACGTGTATGTGCTTGGAGTGAAGCAGGAGTTCAACACCGGTACCAGTATCAGTAACATCACTGGTCCCGCCAAGATTACTCGTAGTGGCAGGCTCTTCTCGCCTGACATTGCACCACCAGTTATCCGAAAACCTCTAATCATCACACCCGCAAGTGTGCATGTTCCAATTCAAGTTCCTGTGTCTACTACTGCCGCCGAGTCCTCTGATGCTCGGGGCAAAGAAGTTGCTACCGATTTGCCTGCCCGGACGGAGGCACCAAAAAAGACTATTGTTGAAACCTCCCAACAAGAGATGGAGGAAATCCTTAAAATCATTAAAAAGAGTGACTTTAATGTTGTTGAACAGTTGGGGCATACCCCCTCCAAAATCTCTATGCTATCATTGCTGCTATGCTCAGAGGCCCATGCAAAAGCCCTGATTTCATTTCTGAAAACGGCCCATGTGCCGCAAGAGACCTCCGCGGATCAATTCACTGACTGTGTGGCTAATTTGACGGCTGACAATGGCTTGGGGTTCTCAGATGCTGACCTCACCGCCAAAGGGAAAAATCACAATGATGCCCTGCATGTTTCCATAGAATGCAGGGGCACTACTCTCGCACACGTGTTGGTAGATACCGGTTCTTCCCTGAATGTTTTGCCCAAGAAGGCATTGGATCGCTTGGATTGTGAGGGCCTGGAATTGAAACCTAGTAACATCATTGTTAGAGCCTTCGACGGTTCTAAGAGGATGGTGCACGGTGAGGTAGACATTCCTATTCGTGTGGGTTCCCAAGTCTTCGACTCAACGTTCTATGTAATGGATATTCGTCCATCTTATTCCTGCTTGTTGGGTCGACCCTGGATTCACAAGGCTGGGGCAGTAACATCCACTCTACACCAGAAGCTCAAATACCCTATCAAAGGGAAGATTGTTACTGTGCAGGGTGAGGAGGAATACATGGTTAGTCACTTGAATTCATTCCGGTATATTGAGATGGACGGGGAGTTTATTGAAACCCCCTTTCATCATTTTGAGGAAGTACCTCCAACTTTGGCATCGGCTGAAACAGTGGTTGAAGAAGACTTTCCGTTGAAGATGGCGTCCTTGAAGGATGCCCGGGTTGTAATCGAGAAAGGCAAATGCGCAAATTGGGGTCAGCTTCCTGACTTCACTCAAAAGAATGACCAGTTTGGGCTGGGCTTTACTGCGGAGGCTCAGAGGGCTGTGCGCAAGGAAAAGATCAGAAAGGCTCCGATGTTTATCTCCAACCCAAGGGTGAATGCTATCGAGGAGGATGTAGAGGAAGCAGAGTTTGACAGTTGGATCTATCCAACAACCAGCAACGGACCAAGCAACTGGACGGCAAAGGATTTTACACCTATCACATTTGTCACGCAGTAATTAACTCTTTTGATTTTCAATTTGTAACAAACAATATGTTGAAACTTTTATTGGCTCGGTGTCCTACCCGGGGCATCGTAGCTCCATTTGTGAGGGCTTTTTGTATGACATTTCCATATATCATCAATCAAAACATTGGACGTTAGTTGCATTTCAAATCTTGTGCTCTTTTTCTTTGTGTTATATATTGCAAAACAGCTATATTTACACACACTCACTTATACAGGTTTCAATCCACTCTGGATCTCACTGGCAACAGCTCTGCTACCACCAGTTATGACTTCGAGAATCCGATCAACTTGGCCGAAGACGAAGGAGAAGATGATTGCGAAGTGCCTGGTGAACTCGTAAGACTGCTACTCCAGGAAGAGAGGGCCATTCAGCCGCATGAAGAGCCGGTGGAAACAATTAACCTGGGTACTGAGACAGATAGGAAAGAGGTCAAGATTGGTGCTAATCTAGAGCTCAGCGTGAAGCAACGATTGATCCAAATGCTACATGACTACATGGAAATCTTTGCTTGGTCCTATGAAGACATGCCTGGTTTGGATACCGACATTGTGGTCCATCACCTGCCTACCAAGGAAGACTGCCCTCTGGTAAAGCAAAAGGTTTGTTATATGCGCCCAGAGATGTCCGAAAAGATCAAGGATGAGGTTATGAAGCAATTCGATGCCGGGTTTCTAGCAGTAACCTCTTACCCTCAGTGGATTGCCAACGTAGTGCCAGTTCCGAAGAAGGACGGTAAGGTCAGAATGTGTGTCGACTACAGGGATTTGAACAGGGCCAGCCCCAAGGATGACTTCCCCCTACCTCACATCGACGTTCTTGTTGACAATACTGCTCAACACAAGGTGTTCTCCTTCATGGATGGTTTTTCAGGGTATAATCAGATCAAGATGGCTCCGGAAGATATGGAAAAGACTACCTTTGTGACTCAGTGGGGCACCTTTTGCTACAAGGTCATGCCATTCGGGTTGAAAAATGCTGGGGCAACCTACCAACGTGCCATGGTTGCTTTATTTCATGATATGATCCATCATGAGATTGAGGTATATGTTGATGACATGATTGCAAGGTCCCAAACTGAGGAGGAGCACCTTGATCATCTGAGGAAGCTGTTTGACCGACTAAAGTTATACAAGCTGAGGTTGAATCCCAACAAATGCACCTTTGGGGTGAGGTCCGGAAAATTGCTAGGTTTCATTGTAAGCGATAAAGGTATTCAGGTGGACCATGCCAAGGTAAAAGCCATACAAGAGATGCCAGCTCCCAAGACAGAGAAAGAAGTCAGAGGCTTTCTGGGACGACTGAATTACATTGCCCGATTCATCTCACATCTAACTGCTACTTGTGAGCCAATCTTCAAATTACTGAAGAAAGATCAAGTAGTACGTTGGAACGATGAATGTCAGGCTGCTTTTGAAAAGATAAAAGAGTATCTCCAAGAACCACCCATTCTTATGCCACCAATGGAAGGAAGACCTCTGATACTATACTTGACAGTGCTTGATAATTCAATGGGGTGTGTGCTGGGGCAGCATGACGAGTCTGGCCGAAAAGAGCACGCTATTTATTACTTGAGCAAAAAGTTTACCGACTGTGAGTCTCGTTACTCACTGCTCGAGAAAACTTGCTGCGCTCTGGTATGGGCTGCTCGCCGGCTGAGACAGTATATGCTGACTCACACCACTTTGTTGATTTCAAAGATGGATCCCATCAAGTACATATTCGAAAAGCCTGCTCTGTCTGGAAGAATAGCAAGATGGCAAATGATCTTGACAAAATATGATATCCAGTATACAACTTAGAAAGCAATCAAAGGAAGTTTACTGGCAGATCATTTGGCACACCAACCTGTGGACGATTACCAATCATTGAACTTTGATTTTCCGGACGAAGATATCACGGTGGTAACTGACTGTGAAGTACCTGGACCGGATGAAGGACCTGAGGAAGGATCCCGATGGTTTATGCATTTTGACGGAGCCTCCAACGCTTTGGGTAACAGCGTCGGCGCTGTAATCATATCTCCCAAAGGAACTCATACTCCACTCACCGCCCGATTGTGTTTCAACTGCACTAACAACATGGCGGAGTATAAGGCATGTATCATGGGTCTACAAGCTGCAATCGACTTAAGGATCAAATTTCTGAGTGTCTTCGGAGATTCCGCCCTCGTGATCAATCAGATCAAAGGCGAGTGGGATACGAAACACCCAAATCTTATTCCTTACAAGGAGTATGTGCTGACTTTGCTTCCCCACTTTGAAGAGATAACTTTTGAACACTTCCCAAGAGAGGAGAATCAACTAGCGGACGCACTAGCTATGATGTCTTCAATGTTCAAAGTCAAATGGGACAATGAAGCTCCCCGGATCATTATCTGGAAATTGGACGAACCCGCATACTGCTGCGATCTTGAGGCCAAAGAGGTGACTGAAAAACCCTGGTATCATGAGGTGAAGAGGTACTTGGAAGCTCAGGAATACCCTGAAGGTGCATCTGTCAATGACAAGAAGTTCATCAGAAGGTTTGCGGCAAAATTCTTCCTCAGCAACGGCATTCTCTACAAACGGAATCATGATTCAACTTTACTGCGTTGTGTGGATAAGGCTGAAGCAGAGAAGATCATGATAGAACTGCATGAAGGTACATTCGGAACACATTCCAGTGGACACACCATGACAAAGAAAATCCTTAGGGCAGGATATTTCTGGTCCACAATGGAAGCCGATTGTTACCAACATTCTCGAACTTGTCATAAATGCCAGATCTATGCTGACAAGGTACACATCCCCCCGGTTCCTCTGAACGTCCTGACGGCACCTTGGCCTTTTGCAATGTGGGGCATTGATATGATCGGTGAGATCCGACCGATGGCATCCAACGGGCATCGCTTCATCTTGGTAGCGATCGATTACTTCACGAAGTGGGTTGAGGCAGCTTCCTACGCCACGGTAACCAAGAGCGTCGTGGCACGTTTCATCCGGCATAACCTGATCTGTCGGTACGGCGTCCCGGAAAGAATCATTACGGAAAATGGTACCAATCTCAATAACAAAATGATCACTGAGCTCTGCGAACAATTCAAGATACAGCACCACAACTCTTCTCCCTACCGGCCGAAGATGAATGGGGCTGTAGAGGCAGCTAATAAGAATATCAAAAAGATTGTGCAGAAGATGACAGTGACCTATAAAGATTGGCACGAAATGTTACCGTTTGCTCTTCACGGGTACCGTACCTCAGCAAGGACGTCAACCGGGGAAACTCCTTTTTCTTTGGTCTATGGCATGGAGGAAGTCTTGCCAGTTGAAGTCCAGATACCCTCTCTACGGATAATGAAGGATGCAGACTTGAGTGAAGATGACTGGATCCAGACTCGACTTGATCAATTAAACCTGATTGACGAAAAGAGGCTCAACGCTATCTGTCATGGTCAGACGTACCAAAAACGGATGATCAGGGCATTTAACAAGAAAGTCAGACCACAAGAGTATCAAGTTGGGGACCTGGTAATCAAACGCATCATCCTTCCTCAAAGTGATCCCCGGGGCAAATGGACCCCTACGTACGAAGGGCCATTTGTGGTTAAACATGTGTTCTCAGGAGGAGCCATGATTCTGACCACCATGGATGGTGACGACCTTCCTCACCCCGCCAATGCAGACATAGTAAAAAGATACTACGCATGAATAAAAGACCCGCTAGGTTGACATACCTAGGCAAAAATAAGGGCTTCCCGGCGAACCAAAAGGGTTCGGGCAAAAATAAGGGATGAAATGAAAAAGTCTGTACACCCGGCAAGTCGAAAACCTGAAAAGGCGGCTTGGGAAAAAAAAGGGTATCCCGGTGGACTGAAAACCCGAAAGGGCGGTCCAGGCAAAAGTTAGGGATAAAGCGTAACACTATGTCTCATTGGATCACCTGGCATCCAGAATTCGGCATTAATTATCTGGCTCAGACTTCGGCATCGACCAATCAGCTTCATCTTCAACTAGGCAGCAAAGTGATGAGACGCTTGAAGACATAAAGGCGATAGCAGAGTTGGAACCCAGTGGGAATATTGTGCACATAGCTGTTTTGTTTCCTTTTCAAAATTGTAAATTCTATGTTATTCGGCGGCATTCTCTTACTAGGATGTCAGCCTCTTGTACAAAAACGCCTATTCACAGGCAAATTTCAAAGTCAATACAAATTCACCTTTCCATACAAATTGCCATTGTTTTTCCTTTTTTCTGTTTTGTCTTGCGAAGAACGTCCAATGTTCATTTTTGATATATGCATTTGACATTAAATTGCTGATTCATAAATATTTGCATATCAAATAAAAGACTAATTACAGGTGACATCAGAAACAGGGGCAATGTAAAGTTGTCTAATGCAGTCTGGTTGCTTTGTCCGCCAAGGTACCAAGGTAGATCTAACTGAAGGATGCGACCAAGTTCTCTCAACTCCCCATAGAGTAAGACAAGATAGCAATATTCCCCAGTGGAGTATAGGCATTCATTAGCAAGCATCCCCGGCAATCTTGACCTAAGATGGTTCCCCGGCGGAATATCAATACCCCAGTGCAATTCCAAAAGTTTCCCCAGGAAAGTAGGAATTCTTATCCCCAGCAGGTTTTGAAGCTTATCCCTAGTAGATTCTGGAAGCTTATCCCCTGCAGAGTACGGACGTCTCTCCCGAGCTTTGTTCAAAGTTATTCCTCATAAGGGTTTATAACTGGGTTATCCTCAGCTAGTTGCCACGGAAGATCGCCCTCGGCAAAGTTCTTCCTATCCCCAGCGGAGTTCATCAAAGTTCCCCAACATAACTTATCAACATAATCCCCAGCGGAGTTTATCTTCGGTATCCCCAGCGGAATCCATCATTGAAATCCTCAGCGGGCCTCTCATCAAAACTTCAGCAAAGTATCTCTTCCACAGAGCAATTCCCCACAGAGTAATCTCTCCAACAAGTGTATTCCTCAACGGAGTCATCTTCTCCTACCAGTGTATTCTTGCAACCATCATCCCCAGCGGAAGCGAAGAGCTCTACTCTTCAATGTCAGCCCAGGATTTAATTCCCCGGCCGGTCGTCAAGGATTTATTTTCCTAGACAAAAATATATTCATAAACATTTCACATTTCATACATCTCGCTTACATACATGATAAAGTGCATACAACACTATCTCATGTTGAACATCATGACATCATGCATTTCATACATCATGACATTGCATACAACTGACGTTTTTGCCTTTTCAGGGAAAAAGACAATCCCAAAGACAACTACCTTCAACTGTCACAGTTTCCAGATTCGATTCCTGTACCTAGCCAGGGCACATCTGTGAGTGATCAGTTTCCAGACTCGATTCCTGTATCCAGCCAGGGCATATCTATCAACTATCACAATTCCAGATTTGACTCCTGTATCCAGCCAGGGCATATCTGTTGACCACATTTCCAGACTCGATTCCTGTATCTAGCCAGGGCACGTCTGAAGAGTTCGAAGATTCGATTCCTGTATCCAGCCAGGGCATATCTATCAACTATCACAATTCCAGATTCGACTCCTGTATCCAGCCAGGGCATATCTGTTGACCACATTTCCAGACTCGATTCCTGTACCTAGCCAGGGCACGTCTGAAGAGTTCGAAGATTCGATTCCTGTATCCATCCAGGGCATATCTATCAACTATCACAATTCCAGATTCGACTCCTGTATCCAGCCAGGGCATATCTGTTGACCACATTTTCAGACTCGATTCCTGTACCTAGCCAAGGCACGTCTAAAGAGTTCGAAGACTCGATTCCTGTATCCAGCCAAGGCATATCTGTTGACGACTATTTCCGGATTCGATTCATGTATCCAGCCAGGGCACATCTGTGAGCAACCGATTGTATATCCGACACTTGTATCTAGCCAGGGCATATCTGCATGAGGAGATTGAAGATCAAACACCTGTAACAAGCCAGGAAAACATCTGTCTTTCTCAAATATAGAAGTTCTCGCTAAGGAATCTCTTATGCGATCAACACTTCCATGATAGCAATGTTGCCAAGTATCTTTAGCATTTTGAGGGACCAAGATCATTTTTGTTTAGGCAACCTTTTGATAGCGTCATCGAGGGACTATGATCTTATTTTTGTTTTGTTTTGCCAAGATACTTCGCATGCGTAACATGGCCATTTTAATTTAGGCAACCAAGTGGGTGAAACCCTAGGGGTGCTTGTGTGCAATGTGTGTCATTTTACATGCATTTGATTTGTCTTGTATTAGGTCATTTCTATTTGTTTGTTTTTTGGTCTTATCATGCAAAATCCTAATTTACTACACAAGTATATAAAGCGATAAATTGTGTAAATGTAAACTAAGCTATTACAATAATTATTATGGGAGGGGGGATACGAGTTTTTAAATGGGGATATTGCACAAAAATAAATCCTAAAATACTATTACAACCCAATTGAATATTGTGCGAAATAAATAAATATACAAATATTTAAATATGCAATAAAAATGTATTTGTGCAAAAATGTTTTGTATTTATTTTTTGTATGAGAAAAGAAATTAAATAACCCTAGAAAATAAGGAAAAATAATGTTATTATTTTTGAAAGGGAGAAAACCCTAATTTTTTTTATTAAAGAAAAATAATGTTCTATTATTATATTTTGTCCATTTTTTGTACAAGAAAATAATAAATAATATTACATGTCAATATTAAAAATTAAAATATGCATGAAAATAATTATTTTATGTGTGAAATAATAAAATAAAAATGTATATTATTTATTAAATGTATTTACAATTTATTTAAGAAAATAAAGCATATTATCCTAATAAACTATTATTTTATGCAAAAAATAAAAATAAAAAAATAAAATAAAATGTAAAAAATAAAGAAAATATTTTTCATGATTTTTGTGATTCAGAAAAATAATCAAAAGTGATAAAATATAAAAATGAAAAGAAAATATGAAAAATATACAAAATAAAGCCAGGGGGTGCAAATATCAAGTCAGGGGGTGTGAAAATCAAAAACAGAAGGCCCAAGGCGCGCCAAGGCCCAGGCACTTCATCCCTATCCTCCAGCTTCCTCTTTGCGCGCGTATTCTCTTTAAATCTGTAACTCTCTATTGCTTGCATAAAAACAAAAACCCATAACATAAAACATGTAGCTTGTAATCTCACGATTCCAATGATATAAAATTTCTGACCTAACTCTCAAAGATCAGAGAGAATTTTATAACTCCTAATTTCTGACCTAATTTTTTCAGCATGTTCAACATTCAAATTCTCTTAGCTCAGTTAATATAAATGGAAAGTATGCATATGTACAGCTTCACCATGCTAGAGACTACATTTTTGCTTCACAAATCGTGAGGATGCCTAAATAAAGAGATAGAGATTTGAAAAATACCTCCTTCAGCTGGATTTGGATATGACAATGTGGGGACTTTGAGTGAGGCCTAAGGATCGTGTGAGCTTCCTTGAAGTTCCTTCAGGCTACTCCAGTGCTTATGGGGTTTTGTGGATGGCTAGAACTTCCTGCACAAGTCAATCTGCAACCTCCACGTTTGAAAATGGCAATGTCTGAAACAGAGCTCACAGAACCAGGACAAGGGCTTGGATAGCTTTGGTAGGATGTATGGAAGGTGTTTGAAGTGTTGAAACAAGAAACGCACGAGCCAAAAATGAAATGGCTAATGTTTTGCAGAAACTGGCTGTTTGGGCATAAAAATGAAGTTTTTGTGTTTTTGAGAGCTTCAGATGTCAAGCATTCGTGTTCTAGTTTGTAACAAGTTTGTGAATCTGTCTAGAATGATACAAAGTCCACCCTTTATCAGCTTGTACCATTTCTGAACTTTTGGCCAACTTTCTTGCATTTTAAGAAAAGTTGAAGTGACCAAGCTAACAGGCCTGTACTTGCTTGCTTGCTAGCTGCAGAGAGTTGGTATGCTTTACTTGATATCTATGGAAATTTCCTGCACCAAGGGGATAGCTCCAAGGCTCAAGAATGATAAAGTTGCAAAAGCTTGCTTTATGAAAATGGCATTGTGAAATTTTGGCCATTTATGGAATTATTTCTTGTACAATGCTCCAAAAGCAAAGATAAAGCCCTTATCCTCTGAGTTTGCATTTAATTATGGAGTGTAGAATGAGTTTAGGACCTGTAATGCAAGGTACAAGCATTCTTGATCAGATTTGCAACTTGACACTTTGTAAAAATGGCTTGATCAAAAGTGACAAAATGCCAATTTCTCTTCTTCGATTCTCCCTAACTACAAATGATCTTGGAGAGTTCTTGGACATTTTAGAAAGCTTAAAATATGCTCTACAATCCATATTTGAAATTCATTTTGAGATACCTCTTGGAACTAGGTGAAAAATGTCCATGAAGTTGGGTCAAAAACCTGCCTAAATTAGGGCAAATTTTCACTAAGTTATTTAGTTCATGGACCTCTATTCACAAATTCATAACTTGAGATCCAAGCATATTTTGGGAAAACTTTGTGAAGAAAAGTTGTAGAATTCATGTAGTACTACAACTTTCATGTTGTAAGTTTTCTTTGAATCAAATTGCATCATGGTGAAAAAGTGGTGAAAAGTTGGAAAAAAATAAGAAAATTTCCATACTTAGAAAAATTCTAAGTTATGAAATTTTTCAAATTCAAAACCCTAATTTTAAAAATTGGTTTTCTTGGTCAACAAGTTTCATGTTTTGACATATCTTGATGAATTATGACCCTTGGCACTTGATTTTGACCAAAAAGTCAAAGTTTGACTTTTCAGTGTACAGTTGATTTTTAATCAGTTGACTGGAAAATTCATCTGTCAATCCAATGAACTTGAAATCTTTTGAACCATGTAATTAGGTCTAGATGATGCCATTGAGTCCTTTAAATCATGTTTGAACCCAATTGGTCATTGGCTAGGTTAAAAATCAGAAATTGCCCTTTCTCAGTCAAAATCCTAATTTTGACCATTTTGCTCTTTTGATGATTTGATCAAATTTCTTGAGGAATTATGATCCAAACTTGATCAAATGGTACATAGGAGCCTAAAATGTTGTTGTGGATCAAAAATTATGAAGTTTGACTGTAAATTGGCCATGGTTGACTTTTTCCCCAATACAGTTGATTTTTAGGTCAACTATCCAATTGACTGGTCCAAAATGTGGTTCAAGGCTTGAAACTTGTGGTGAACAATCTTAGGGGTCCAACATGAAGTATGAAAGTCACATGAAGCATTGGTGGTCCAAAAATCCTTGTGCAAACTCAAACCTTAATTTGGGGTCTGTTGTACCCCAAAATTTGCCCTCCCATTTCCTCAGCATTTTCTCATCACAAAACCCTTGGAGCTCAAGATCCAATTAGGGTTTCCTCTACTCAAGACTTCTCCTTGCACTGTTGACCCAAATTAGGGTTTGTGTTTGCACAAAGATATTTTGACCTAAAATGCCTAAAATGACTTTCATGCTTCATGTTGGACTCCCAAGTTTATCCATACCAAGTTTCAAGTCTTGATTCCAAATTTTGCCCAGTCAATTGGACAGTTGACCTAGAAATCAACTGTATTGGGGAAAAAGTTAATTGTGGCCAATTGACAGTCAAATCTCATGAAAATTGACCCACATCAACATTATGAACTCACATGGACCATTTGATTAAGTTTGAATCACAATTCCACAAGAAATTTGATCAGATCATCAAAAGGGCAAAATGGTCATTTTTAGGGTTTTGACTGCACAAAGGCAATTTTTGACTGTTTGACCTAGCCAATGGCAAACCAAGCTCACATATGGAATCAAGGACCCCATGGAATTATCTTGACATGCTCAACAAGTTCAAAAGATCCCAAATACACAAGATTGACAGTTGAATTTCCCAATCAATTGATCAATTTTGACTGTATACTGAAAAGTCAAACTTTGACTTTTTGGTCAAAGTCAAGTGTCAAGATTCATTTTTCATCAAAACATGCCAAATCATGAAACTTGTTCATCAAGAAATCAAGAATTGCAAATTAGGGTTTGAAATGAAGATTTTTCATAACTTAGAATTTTTCTAAGTTATGAAAAACCCTAATTTTTTCCAAACTTTGCCCCACTTTCTCACCAAGATTCATTTTGATTCAAGCAAAAGTCAAAACATGAAAGTTGTAGCCTATTGCATAATCTACAACTTTGATTCACAAAGTTTTCCCAAAAGAAGCTTGTAGCTCAAGTTACAATTTTTGGAACAAGGGTACCAAACCATTCTTAACTTAGAGAAAATTTGACCTATTTTTGGCAAGGTTTTTACCTAACTTCAAGACCATTTTTCATATACTTCCACTTGGAATTTCAATTTGCATTTCAAATATGGATTGTAGTACACATTCCAAGCTTTCCAAAATGTCCAAGAACTCATCAAACAACCTCATGGTTAGAGAGAATCGAATTTTGCAATATGGGAAAAACTCACTTTTGATTTGGCCAAGTTACATGTTCATACATTTGTGCCATTTTGAATTCAGCATGCTTTCCTTGATTACAGGTCTTTTATCTCAATTACACTCCTAAATTTAATGCCAATCCTTTGTGCCAAGGCCTTGTTTTATGAGTTTAAGCATTACATGGAGAACTAAGCCATAAATGGAAAAAGTAAAATAGCCATTCTTGAAAAGTTGCACTTTATGTCTAAAGCAAATCCAAGCAAGTACAGTTAAGATCTCTTTGGCACAAGTTTATGAGTTAATTACACTGATCAAGACTAAGTGGTGCAGCATAGATTGGGGGCCTCTACCTGTCTAGAACACCAAGTTGCCTTCTTTTGCTTAAGTGTGAAGAAACATAGCATAACAGATACCAACTTTCATCTCAGCAAACGAGGCCTTAAGAAAAGTTATCAAACACATTCAAGACATCCATTCTTAGCTAGAACCCGACCCTAACATCTCCATTGCCTTCCCATTCACAGAATCACCATTGAACTGCCCAAAACAGGGCATCCCTGCAGTTTGAGTTCCATAGCTCAAACCTTCCATGCATTCTTGCTAAAAACTTGTCAAACACACTCCACAACATCCCTTGAAGCTAATCAAAACCTCAAACACGACCTGTAACACTCCCAGGCAAGATCACCATTTTCATTTTCTTGTTTTGCAGCTGAAGTTCCCTAGCACGATTCAAAAGGTTTCAAGACAAAGTAAAGCTTGGAATAGCATCCCTGGACATCAAGGAAGATGTACCAATCATCACCTTGCATTGAAGACACCTCAATCACCAGATACAACTTCAACTGAACAGGTAAGTTCATGAACACAAATCTCTCTATCCATGCATTGTTAGTTTTAGGTTTGTGAAGAAAACATGTCACATTCATAGCCCTGAACATGTCCATATAATTAGATTTCATTTATATTATGTATGCTTAGAGAATTTTAAGTCTGAACATGGCATAAAAACTAGGTCATGATTTGGGGTAGAAGAAATTCTCTCTCATTTCTGAGAGTTAGATTGACTTCTTTATATGTCTAGAATCGTGGCTTCAAGCTCTACAGGTTTCATGTTGGAAGATTTGGCAAAAGATCAAAGAATCAGGAGTTAGGGATTTGAGAAGAAAGGCGCGTGTTTTTTGAATTTGTTTGTCTGAAGGTTGAAGACAACAACTTTCTGGGCTGGGCCTTGTTTGTCATTTCTGTTTACACACCATTTTCACTTTGACACCCCCTAGGCCCATTTTGCTTATTTGCATGATTTTTTTACTTTTCTTTTTTTATTCTGACTTATTTATTTTTGCTAATAATATTAAAAACATAAAAAATATTTTTCACACCATTTTTATATTTTTTAGGCATTTATTTGTTTATATTGATATTTGTATGTAAATAAGTATATAAATATTATTATTTAAAATAAATAAATAAAATAATGTAAACACATTTTATTTTTCATTTTTATTTTATTTTATCTTCTGAAAATATTTTATATAAAATATACCTTTTTTATAAATATTAAATATTATTATTTTTGTATATAATATATATATATTTAATAAATAATACAAATACATATATACATATTAATATACTTAGGGTAAAATACAAAATATATAAATTTTTATTTTTATTAATATTTAATATAAAAAATACCTTTTTGACAAATATACTTCATGTTTATTTTATTTTTGTATATAATAAATAAATGTGTACATATTAAATAATTAATACATTTTATTTAATAAAATTAGGGTTTTGCCCTAAACATAAAAAACTCCAAAAAAATAATACTTTTCATTTTGTTTATTTGACATATAAAAATACTTTTTTTTCATACATATAAAAAACCCTTTTTGCATCTTGCATATTTATTTTATTTCCATTTAATTTGTGCAATTAAATATCTTGTAAATAATTCAATTTTGATGTAATAGTTTAGGTTTAAATTCCTTGTCAAAAAACCCCCATTTGAACATTTGTACCCCCCTTCCCATATATTGTGTTGTAATAGCTTAGTAACTTTATTTTTCGCACTTTATTACTTTCTAAATATACCATGTTAGAATTAGGGTTTGTATGCGAATCAAAAACAACAAAAATAGTTTGACCTAATTTCAAGATAATCAAGCATGAAAATGGACAACACAAATCACACTTGCACCCCTAGGGTATTCCACTTGTTGCCTTCAATAAAAGGGCCATATTGCATGTTAGGTCTCTTTGGGCAAAACAAACACAATCAAATGATCATAGTCCCTCAATGACGCTTTCGAAAGTTGCCTAAAAAATGATCAAGTCCCTTAAAAGAAAATTGCCCAAAGATACTTGGCACCATTGCAATTATGGTCTAAACGATGACCCGCACCCGTCCCTTTCACATCCTAACACAAGATTGTCCACCAAATACAATGGTGGAACAAACTTGTTAAAAGGGTTAAAACATAGCAATAATCTTTGAGAAATTTAGGAGTAGACAACCTCTTAGTTACTTGAATCAAACTTGCAAAAACAAAACACTTGCCTATTTTCTAAAATCACACCTCACAACACTTTCAAAAAACAACTTTCAAAAACAAATGAAAACTTTTTCAAAAGACATACACCTTTGTATACATCCCAACATGGATCATTACAAAGGTTGCCACCACATTGGCTTCTTTTCAAAACATTTTCAAACCCACACGCACAAGAGCACCATTTCAAATAATTGAAAACAAAAGGCAAGTTGATCTAAGCAAGTAACTAAGAGCCCATGGATAACCATGGATAGAAAGGGTGCTAATACCTTCCCTTTCTATAATCTACTCCCCGAACCTAAGAAAACATCTCAAAGGTTTTTGCTGTGCTTTTTAAACCTTTCCTTAGGATAAAATAAAAAGTCGATGGCGACTCTTGCTCAACCGAAACATTTGCGAAAACAAACACAAAACCATAGTCAGTTCTCCCACCGTATCACAGGGTCATCAGTGCAAGATGAGATGTCCTGAGCTGAGCAAACCCTAATCCTGTCTTGAGTCCAAGAAGTCTTGTGAGGAAAAATCTTTATAAATGAGAGGGAAAATTTTGGGGTACAACAGTATGCTATGCACTAAGCAAAAGTGTAAGGTGATAAAGACAAGTGGGTCTTGCAAGAAGTCCAGCTTATTGGATAAAAACTACAACAAGTCTTGCAAGGTACTCACATCGTTAGATAATGAATACAAATAAAACCCTGCAAGGAGTTCAAGTTGTTAGACAATGAAAGAAAACAAGCCACACAAGTAGCCTTAGGTTCAGGCTTGCATGAAATTTGTAGGTAAGTACCCTCTTGAAGTTTTAGTTGGTTCAACCTGTCCTAGCAATAGTAACCGGGTTCTAGGGATCTAATATCATTGATCTTTCTCTCAAGCATTGTTTCAGCTCAAGCATCTGAATTATGACCAAAATATCCCAAAAGCCCAATCTGTAATTGCAAGCTTCTCAAGTCATATTCAAAGGATGTGTTTTGATGAAGACAACTTGGACATCAACTTTAAAAGGATGTGCAAAAAGCTTATCATCATCAAATAAAAGTCTTGAAGATTATTGAAGAATTATTGAAGAAATCATCAAATGTCAAAATGGTATGAATAATTCTTTAAATCTTGAATATAGATGTTCACAATATGCATTCATCAACATATACATATTCCATAACTTTAACATCAAGAAAAACTTTGTTTGAAATATCTTTCAAAATGTATTTTTGAAAATAAACCTTTAGGAACTGGTTCCTCCCTAACAGGGAACCGGGTTCCAGCATTTCTCAAAAAACATGTCCCTGGATTTTGTACCAGGAACCGGGTTGTACCAATAGGGGAACCGGTTCCTGCGTGAAAAATTTGAATTTCAACTTATAACGTTCACTAAGAACCGGGTTCTGTCAGTGTCGGAACCGGTTCCTAGCGAACCAATGCAGCTTTTACTTTGTTTTTTGAACATTTTTCAAGTGGTATCTTTTCATGAATGCATTGCATCTTTTCATATGAATTGGCATGAATGAAGAGGTTCTTACAACTTTATAAAATGCAGATTTTCTTATTTTCAAATAATGTTCAATACTTCAATTTTCAAATTAACAAATATACTTCTTCATTAACAATTTTATCATTCACTCTCATTTGAATTTAAACTTTCATGTGTTCATAATTTTGTGAAACTTGCCATATACACTTTCATTATCATTACAAGTTTCATTCATACATTGTGAACATTTATATACATTGTTGAGAATTGTTTTTATCTTCAAGAAGAAGATCAATTGAAGATTGATAAAGCTCTCCATATACTTCAAAATTAATCATTGTATTACTTAAAGATTTTCCCTTACTATCCAGGATTGTTGGAAGTAAGTGTTGTGATTTGAAGAGGAGTGTTCTTCATTCACATTAGTGTGTGTTTGGTCTTAAAGGTGTTAAGAACCTTTAATCACCCTATAGGTTAGATAGTAAGCATAGGTTGTACAATCATTCTAACTATAGTGAAATCTCTTTCGTGTTGGAAAGGGGACTGGAGTACTCTCGGATTGTGAGGGGAACCAGGATATATCACCGTGTTCTTTACTTTTCCGCATTTATCGCTTTCATCACCATAATCAGGAAAAGATAAATATATAAACAAAACCTTCAAACACTTAACCAAAAATTACTACCAAGCATTCTCATAAAATCGATTAAATTTTTATAAGACCTAATTAACCCCCCCCCCCCCTCCTCTTAGGCACTCTGAGACTTACAATTGGCATCAGAGCAAGTTATAAGTAACTTGTTCCTAAAGATCCATAATGGCTTCCGCAAATCATCAACCAGTTTTCAGAGATGGTGGTAGTAACAACAAGCCTCCTCTATTCTGTGGTGAATATTTTGACTTCTGGAAAATACGCATGAAGGTGCATTTAGAAGCACAAGGAGAGGAAGTATGGGATGCTGTTGAAAATGGTCCATTTATCCCGATATCAGTTATCAATGGCATTGGTTCTGTAAAGCCCAAAACTGCATGGGACGACGATGATAAAAAGAAAGTTCTATATGACAAAAAAGCAATAAACCTTCTTCAAGGTGCACTCAGTATGGATGAATTTTTCCGTGTCTCAAACTGCAAGACAGCAAAAGAAATATGGGATACCCTGGTTCAAACTCATGAAGGAACGGCTGAAGTAAAAAGATCAAGGCTAAATACCTTGAGTCAAGAATATGAACTATTTCGAATGCAGCCCGGAGAATCCATTCTTGACTTACAAAAGAGATTTGTGCATTTGACAAATCACTTAAATGCTCTTGGTAAAACTTTGACAAATGATGAACTCAACTTGAAAATCCTTAGATCATTGACTAGGGAATGGCAACCAAAGGTAACGGCAATCTCGGAAAAGAAGAGTCTCTCCGCAATGACTTCCGCTACATTATTTGGCAAACTTTAAGAATATGAAACGGAACTCGGTAGACTTGAAAAACATGAAAATTTAGAGAAGAAATCCAAAGGCATTGCCTTGAAAGTTGATTCAAAGGAAAGTCAAGATAAAGATGCATCGGAGGAAGATGAAAACTTCTTGCTTCTTGTAAAAAGGTTAGGAAAATATTTTGGTCATAAAAATAATCTTCATAATGCTAACTTTGTCAAGAGGAAGAAATTTTATAATCATAAAGATAAAGAAGCCTCCATATCAACACAAGATGTCACATGTTATGAATGTGGAAAGCAAGGTCACATAAAGCCGGATTGTCCAAAACTCTCCAAGAAAAATGGATTCAAAGGCAAAAAGGAGTTCAAGAACAAAAAGGCTTATGTTGCATGGGAAGATAATGAGATAAGTTCTTCATCCGATTCAGAAAGCGAGGAATGTGCAAATCTAGCATTAATGGCTTCACATCACTCCGACAATGAAGAAGAGGTTAGTAATGAATTTAATCTTTTTGATGATGATGTTCAAGATGCTATTGATGAACTCTTGAGAGAATGCAAAAGTTTATACAAAAAGGTGTCAAATCAAGAAAAAGAACTTCTAAGTTGTTTAGAAAAAATTGACACCATGACTAAAGATTTTGAACTTCAAAAACAGAATTTTATTAAAGAAAAAGAAAACTTTGCATGCTCCAAGTGTGAATCAAATGTCTTTCAAATTGTTCAATTGAAAAGAGTCATTGAACGATATGAAAAAGGACAAATAGGATTGGAAGGATTACTAAGCCAACAACGTTATCCTAATGATAAAAGGGGTCTTGGTTATGTGAATTCTAAGAAACCAAGTAACAATCCCACTGTTTTTGTAAAGGCTAGTAATAGTTCCAATCCCAAGAAAGTAGAAAAGAATCAAGTTGTTCATAATCATCAAAAGAAAAAGCCTAATGTATCGAAAAAGAAAACATTTCCTAAGAAGAAATCTTATCCTTCTAGATATAGAAGTAACTTTGAACCTACTTGTTTTTATTGTGGTATTAAAGGCCATACACCTAATGCTTGCTATGTTAGAAACTTTAGTATAGCAAGTGGGCATTATGTGTGGGTGAAAAAGGGAACTAACTATGAAGGACCCAAGGAAACTTGGGCACCTAACAAAGAATAATTTGTTTGTGTAGGTATGCTTGAAATCCACATCAAATGTTTGGTATCTTGATAGTGGATGTTCAAAGCATATGACAGGAGATGTACACCAATTTTCATATCTAGTACATAAAGCCAAAGGGTATGTCACCTATGGAGACAACACCAAAGGAAAGATTCTTGGCGTTGGAATAGTTGGCACACCTCCATCCATTCAAATTGAGGATGTTCTCTATGTTTAAGGATTAAAGCACAATCTTCTTAGCATAAGTCAACTTTGCAATAGAGGGTTCAAGATCAAATTCAACAAAGATGAATGTCTCATTATGGATGAGGCAACCAATGAGGTAAAACTCAAAGGTATAAGAACTAACAATATTTTTATGATTACTTTAGATGATTTGTCTCTGAAGGTACAATGTCTTATGGTAAACAACAATGACGCTTGGTTATGGCACAAGAGGATCGCTCACATTCACATGGAGCACTTGAGCAAATTGGTTAAGCATGACTTAGTTATTGGTCTACCAAAGATGAAGTTCATCAAGGACAAATTATGTAATGCATGCCAAAAGGGCAAACAGACCAAAACAACTTTCAAATCTAAGAATGTGGTGTCTACTACAAGGCCACTACAATTGTTACACATGGATCTCTTTGGTCCATCAAGAACAAAAAGCTTGGAAAAGATCTTGGAATTTTGAAAGAAGTTGATCACTAAATGTTCTCATAAGGTGCACTCCTTCTTTTATATATGTTCTTATAAAATATGTGTGTATATGTTGTTTGTTCAAAGCTTTTTCCTTTCACAAATTTTTTTTTTCAAGTTTTTGGCAATTTTTTGCATGTGGAACCCGGTTCCCATAATGGTAGGAACCGGTTCCTGGTTCATTTTCCAGAAACGCTATTTTTTTCAAAAGCCAGGAACCGGGTTCACTATAGTGCAGAACCGGTTCCCAGCATGCAGACCGGCCACACGCCCCTTTATATGCTTAAGTGCTTTTTAAATGAAGATGATGATTAAAAGACAAAAAAAAATTTATGTCATTTCTTTTTAATGTATTTTTCTTTGTAATGTTTAGACAATGTTCTATTTTTATGCTTCGTGATGTTTAGATAATTTTTGTTTTATTGTTATGTAATCGTACAATTCGTTGTTCGTATTTTAGTATGTTTGAAATCATACAATGTGTTTTGTTCGTACTTTAAATGTTTGTTTGTGTTTTATACACGTCTTAATTTTTATATGTATCTATTTCACTCTTTTTCCCCATCCTTTTTGATGTTAACAAAGGGGGAGAAGAGTATGCATGTATGTTGTTTTGTTTCAAGAAATTGCAGGCCCAAATAAATATCAAACTCTCTCCAAAATTCAAAGAATCATGGACTTAGGGGGAGCCTTGCATTTGCTCAACATGTTTGCTACACAAAACAACATGAACATTTCAAGAAATCGTTTTCAAGACTTGGTTGTCATCATCAAAAAGGGGGAGAATGTAATTGTAAGCTTCTCAAGTCATATTCAAAGGATGTGTTTTGATGAAGACAACTTGGACATCAACTTTCAAAGGATGTGCAAAAAGCTTATCAACATCAAATAAAAGTCTTGAAGATTATTGAAGAATTATTGAAGAAATCATCAAATGTCAAAATGGTATAAATAATTCTTTAAATCTTGAATATAGATGTTCACAATATGCATTCATCAACATATACATATTCCATAACTTTAACATCAAGAAAAACTTTGTTTGAAATATCTTTCAAAATGTATTTTTGAAAATAAACCTTTAGGAACTGGTTCCTCCCTAACAGGGAACCGGGTTCCAGCATTTCTCAAAAAACATGTCCCTGGATTTTGTACCAGGAACCGGGTTGTACCAATAGGGGAACCGGTTCCTGCGTGAAAAATTTGAATTTCAACTTATAACGTTCACTAAGAACCGGGTTCTGTCAGTGTCGGAACCGGTTCCTAGCGAACCAATGCAGCTTTTACTTTGTTTTTTAAACATTTTTCAAGTGGTATCTTTCCATGAATGCATTGCATCTTTTCATATGAATTGGCATGAATGAAGAGGTTCTTACAACTTTATAAAATGCAGATTTTCTTATTTTCAAATAATGTTCAATACTTCAATTTTCAAATTAACAAATATACTTCTTCATTAACAATTTTCTCATTCACTCTCATTTTAATTTAAACTTTCATGTGTTCATAATTTTGTGAAACTTGCCATATACACTTTCATTATCATTACAAGTTTCATTCATACATTGTGAATATTTATATACATTGTTGAGAATTGTTTTTATCTTGAAGAAGAAGATCAATTGAAGATTGATAAAGCTCTCCATATACTTCAAAATTAATCATTGTATTACTTAAAGATTTTCCCTTACTATCCAGGATTGTTGGAAGTAAGTGTTGTGATTTGAAGAGGAGTGTTCTTCATTCACATTAGTGTTTGTTTGGTCTTAAAGGTGTTAAGAACCTTTGATCACCCTATAGGTTAGATAGTAAGCATAGGCTGTACAATCATTCTAACTATAGTGAAATCTCTTTCGTGTTGAAAAGGGAACTGGAGTACTCTCGGATTGTGAGGGGAACCAGGATATATCACCGTGTTCTTTACTTTTCCGCATTTATCGCTTTCATCACCATAATCAGGAAAAGATAAAGATATAAACAAAACCTTCAAACACTTAACCAAAAATTACTACCAAGCATTCTCATAAAACCGAGTAAATTTTTATAAGACCTAATTCACCCCCCCCCCCCCCTCTTAGGCACTCTGAGACTTACACAATCTCAATGAGTGTAGCATCGAGTATCAACCAACTTCAGTCAGCACCAAAGCCGGCCATCTCACTACTTTCTAATGGCTAAGATGAGTCAATTTAAGGTTCTAAAGGTTAGTTAGTGCTTAATGACACTTTGTGGAAGCCTAATGTTATCCTTGATTGACTCAAGGAACATTAGTCCAAGCCAGAATATCACACTAACGTAGCTATCATATCAGCCATATCGTTCTACGCCATACATCCTCCATGATTTATTGATACTTACCTAAAAGGTGCCCCAGATCCGGGTATAGGATCTTTAACAATAACCCAAACATAAACCTGAAAGATAAAACACACAAATCAAACAAGGAAAGCATTTTAAATATGATCTAGCTCTAAGGTAACCCCACTTTAGTTTTAGTCTCCCCAGCAGAGTCTCCAGTTTTGTAATATGGTGGGATAACTGACTTTACTGGTTTTGCATTTTATCGTAATGTTGCTGTTAGCAAGAGTCGCCGCCGACTTTTCTTTTATCCAACAAAGAAAAGGGTAAAAAGAACAGGAAATACCTTTCGAGAGAATTTTCTGAGTAAGGTGGGTAAGTTATGGAAAGGGAAGGTGTTAGCACCCTTTCCATCCGTAGTTATCTACGGGCTCTTAGTTGCTAGCTCATTTTGAAAATGCTTTTTATGTAAGTGTGTTTTGAAGATATTTTGAAAAGACGCCTTAGTGCGGCAGACTTTGTAATGTTTCTCATTTCGGCGAGAACGTATACAAAGTGTTTTTTGTCTTTGAAAATATTTAGAAAAGAGTTTGTGTATGTGTGAAAAAATTGTTTTTTTAATTGTTTTTATGAGAAAGCAACTATGAGCTATCTACCTACTCAAAAGGTTTGTTCTTTTCCTCTTTTCCTTTAGACAGTGTTATCCTACTATAAGTGAGTAGGTAGACCTATCGTTGGTTTTTTTGAGGGACAAGCGAGGGTCATCGTACAATCATAAAGGCAACTTGTAGGGCACTTTAGAAATTTTATTGTAAGGGAATAGATCGTTTACCGAAGGAAGCATAGGAGGGTCATCGAGGGACTACGATCTTTTTAACCGAGGGTCTTTGCTAAAGTGTCCCACGTTCGAGGGACGTGACTGTTTTTTGAAGGCAACAAGTGGACGTACCTTAGAGGTGCACGTGTGCGACTGTGTTGTGTTTCAGTTATTTATCTTCAGATGTTAGTTTTGCTAGCATTTTCTTTTAGTCTTATCATACAATCCTATTAGCATTCATCTAACAGTTAATATCAGTACGAAAATAAAAATGCGGGAATTTAAATCTACGTTATTACAAGGCTTCGGGGTGGGGGGAATTACAAACCAAAATGGGGAAAGAAAAAAGTAAAGGGTCCTAAATTAAGCTATTACATAATTGTGAAAATAATGCGAATAAAAATAAACGTGCAAGAAAGAAAAGAAGAAAAAAAAGATGTAAAGAAAACCTAAAAATCTAAGTGATAAAAAGAAATGTTTTTGTTGTTTTTTTATTAGGAAAAGTAATTAAATTAAATAATAGAAACCTAATTCTAATTGATTAATTAATAAAAAAATAAGGTGATTATTAATTAAAAAGAAAGTGATTAAAAATAATTAATTAAAATTAATTTAATTAATGAAAATCTAAGTCTAATTATTTTTGTGATTTTGATTTTATGATTTTTTTTATGGTTTTAAGAAATTAAAAGGAAAATATAATTTAAGCAAAACAAAAAGGTAATGATAACATTATCAAGTTCAAAATCATTTAAATAAAAGCGCGCATGCCCAGATGGGGCCCGGGTGTTTGAATTGGTCAATCATATTATTTCTTTCAGCCACGCAAATTCTCCCACCGGTTAAACCAACTTGGATGGTGGTTCCGGTCATCCCCTCCGATGAAGTAAAAAACAAAACCTGCACAATTCAAATAAAATGGAAAATAAAATGATCATATTTGACTAATTAAAACCCTACGAATCCCATGGTGCGGTTAGTTTGATTTAACAATTCTTGTACTGCAAGATCTGAAGCATCAAAAGCTTCATGCCCTAACAATGATACGATGATGTTTCTGCATTAAAACTCAAATAAAAAACGTTAGAACAACTTAAATCATGGATATGAATCGTGCTGGCATGCTTGCAATGATTGAAATTGTGCTGAAATTTATAAACTAAAACTTACCAACTTACCGATCAGAGCTAGTGCAAAGGAGGATTCCGGGGTTGATTCGCAATGAGTGAGGCTTGGTATAGACTCCTGGCAACCTCAGGAAGATGGTACGAGGCTTGAAATTACTCGAATATGGCTGGAAAAGTTTATGAAAATTTCTTTGAAAAATGTGAAGAATTCGGGAAAGCTTTTGGAGAATTTTGGAGAGCTTTTACATGTAGGAACTTCGTTCTCCTTTGGGCTTGCAATGTTGTGTATTTATAGAGGGAAGAGAGGATTTTAAACCAACATGGAAAGAATCAAGCCATTGACCATGGCCTTAAAACAAAAAATCAAAATTTGAAAAGTTTCCAAACTTCATGATCCCTTGCCATTTTTGTTTGATTCTTGCCCTTTTAGGATTTTTCATGAACCTAGACAATTTCTATGTATCTTGCATGAATCTTGGGCTTCATAATGGATCAAGTTAAGCCCAAATGCATTAGCCCATGTTTTTATTGTATTTTATCTAATTTATTTGATTTTAAATTAAATAAAATCAAGATAAATATAAATAAAAATCAAGGCCATGCAAAAATGGACTTAGAGGTCCTCTAATATATTATGGACATGTTTTAAGTCCAAAAAGTAGGCTCATTGGTCTAAAAATGCAATTTTTCTCAATTTGTACTTTTTGAATTTCTTCAAAATTCCCTAACTTGTGCAACTCATAACTTTCTCAATTTGCATCTTTTGAAGATGATCTTGTACTTTTTGTAAATCCCAAGATGTCCTCTACAATATCTATGTTTATCATTTTTGCTTTTGAAGATATTATCTTGATGTAAGTTTCCTTGACAAAAAGTGTCTTTTGTTGACTTTTAAAAATCACCTATAATGTATGAGATCATATCTTCCAAATGAAGCATCTTTTGGACTTCAAAATAAAAGAAAAGTTGTAGGTAATTGAATTTTCTTCAAAATGGGATTTGTTTAGGGAAAAGTTGATGATGCATGTGAAAGTTATGCCTGGTCAAAGTTTAGTTGACTTTTCCTAGGAAACCCTAATTTAGCAAATCTTGACTTTTGATGATCTGAGGACTTTCCTTGATGAATCATGATCAACCCTTTATCAAATGATGAATATCACTTCAAGATGTTTATGTTGACCAAAAATATTGAAGTTTGAGTGTATATTGACCATAATTGACTTTTGACCTAATACAGTTGATTTTCAGTCATCTGAGCAATTGGCTGAGCAAACTTGTGATGCAAGGCATGAAACTTGGCATGAGAATTATTGAGTACATATTAGGAACCATGTAAATAACTTGAGGCCTTTGAAACCCAAACTTCTTTGTGAAAAGGGAATCCCTAGTTGGAAGTCCATTGCTTAGGAGGATAATTTGTCTGGTCAATTCTTGGTCAACCTTGAGCATTTGAGGACATCTAGGAGTATGTTTTGAATAAAATGTGAGGGAAAATTTTGGGGTACAATAGCAGCTATAACAATCACCAATCTTATTGTTTCATGTCTAGCTATAGGGGCAAACACCTCAAAGTAATATAGCCCAGGTTTCTGAAGAAAACCTCTAGCCACTAGCCTTGCTTTATGCTTATCAGTTGATCCATCTGGCTTAAATTTTACCTTGAAAACCCATCTGAGACTGATGGTTTTCTTCTCGTTTGGAAGCTTAGCCAACTCCCAAGTATTGTTTCTTTCTACAGCCTCAAGTTCTTATTTCATGGCATTCAACCATACTTTCTTCTTGAGAGCTTCTTTAATACCCACTAGTTCAGAATCTACTAACATGGCACACTGAACGACTTCTCCTTCATAATCTACTTCAATTTTTTGCAACATGTCAAACTCTAAAAATCTTCTTGGAATTTGTCTGATCCTTTGTGGCCTCTGAACTTGTTCTGAATCTTCAACAGAACCTGGAACAACGTTAGCTTCTGAACTTAGAATAGAACCACTACCTTTAGAAGTATGATCACCTCCAGAAGCTTGTCTTCCATAACCAACGTCTTCAGAGTTTTCCCTTCCAAAAACATGGCCACCACCAGATTCTGGATCATCGTCAAAATCTGGATCAGAATCAGATTCACCATCTGACTCATCTTCAGAGTCTCCATAATCATCTTCTGACTCTGACTCTTCTTCAGAACTTTCAAGTTCTGACTCATCTCCAAAACCTTCTGAAGTATCTTCAAAAGTTACCTCTAGTGTTGGTACTACACCAGAAATAGATTGAGACTTGCTTCAATCCCATGCTTATGATTCTTTTACAATGATGTATCTGCTGACTTCAACTTTATTATTTTCTGGATAATAAAGCTTGTACGCACCTGTAATGTGGTACCCCACCAGTAACATCACTTTTCTTTTATCATCCAGCTTATGTCTTATAGCTTCTGGAACGTGTTTGTAACATACAAAACCAAACACTTTCAGATGGCTAACACTTTTACTTGTCTCCAATACACTTCTCTAAAGGAACAATTTATTTTAGCTTCTTCGTTGGAAACCTGTTAAGCACATATGTTGTGGTGGCAACAGCTTCTCCCCCACAAGGTGTGAGGAAGCTTCTTCTCTTTCAGCATGCTTCTCGTCATATCAAGCAAAGTACGATTTTTTGTTTCAACAAGACCATTGTGTTGAGGAGTATAAGGAGCAGTAACCTCGTGCCCAATTTCATTCTCCTCACAAATCTTCTGGAACTCTGTAGAGTTATACTCACCTTCATCATCGGTTCTGAGAATTTTCAACTTCTGAACACTTTGTTTCTCATCCTTCACCTTGAACTTCTGGAATTCAGTAAACACCTCATGCTTAAACTTGATGAGTGTTACCCACGTCATTCTTGTGAACTCATCCACAAAAGACACAAAATACTTGTTTCCTCTAAGTGAATCTGGAAATGGTCCATACACGTCATAATGCACTACTCCCAAAGCATGTTTTTCTCTTGGGGCTACTTCTGACACAAATGGCAATTCAGGTTGCTTGTCTTTCATGCATACCTCACATGACTTCTCAGGTTTCACAATCTTCAGAATGCCACACACGAACTTCTTGGAACTCAGATGCCCTAAACTTCTATAGTTCAGATGCCTCAACCTCTTGTGCCACAGGTTATTATCACCTTCAGCGTCTTCTGTACTAAGGCATTCTATTTCAGATGTCTCCACATTTACCTTGAATGACTTGTTGCTTCCCTGTTCGGATTTCATAATTAACTTCTGATTGGAATCATACAACTTCAAGAGATTGTTCTTCATAATAAATGAGAAACATTTCTTAATGAGCTGACTCACACTCATCAGATTGCTTTTAATTCCAGGAACATACCAAACATTCTTGATCAGAACAGTCTTCCCGTTCTTCACTTTAACTTTGACATTTCCCATACCTTCTGCATTAAGGTACATATCATCAACACATCTGATCTTTGTCCTCCTTCTGGAGTCAAAATCTATCAGCCATTGTTTGTTTCCAGCCATTGTCGTACTTCTCATTTCCTTCTCTTGTTTGACCAATAATCTTTAGTAAAATGGTCAAACTGCTTGCAACAGTAACATTGATCCTTTTTCTTGTCGTACTTATCATTTCCTTTCTGATGTTTCTTCTCATCAGAAGTGAAGGTTTCTGACTTCTGAGACCTACCGTGTCTTTTTTGCTTCTGGTCTTTCTTGACAAAAGAAGCCTTCAGAGCCTACTCAATTTTTCTTTTAGAAGTTCTTTCATTCAGACGCAACTCTTGCGTCTCTAGACTGCTTTGCAACTCTTCTATTCTCATGGTGTCCAGATCTTTAGAATGTTCAATTGCTACAACAATGTAATCAAATTAAGCGGTAAGAGATCTCAATATCTTCTCAATGATTACTTGTTCATAAAGGATTTCTCCATAATCTTTCATCTCATTAGCGATCAAAATCACTCTGGAGATGTACTCAGATACCTTCTTGTTATCCTTCATATTGAGATTCTCATACTGCTTTCGTAGAGACTGAAGCTTCACCTTCTTCACAGATGTGTCACCACTGTAACACCTAACCAGTATGTCCCATGTAGCCTACGCCGTCATCGAATCAACGATTTTCTCAAACATGTTCACATCCACACACTAATGAATATAGAACAACGCCTTATTATATTTCTTCCTTTTGTCTCTCTGCGCGTTTCTCTGTTCTTCCGTCGCATCCACTGCAACCGAAACGCAACATTCGGTAACAAGCTCAATAACATCTTGAGCACCGAACAACACGCGCATCTGAATCATCCAACGATTACAGTTCTTGCTATCGAACACTGAAAGTTTGGTGCCCAGGCTACCGTTTTCGTTCATCATCAACCTTGTGCGAGTCACTCAGATCTCACCAAACACAATGTTTCCCAATTCCACAGAATCAGAAAATGTGATCATGTTACGATTTCGTTCAAGATTCAACACGAATTCAAGAAATAAAATCAATCACACAACGTCTCACCGTTTCACTCGTGTTTCCCTATGGATCCGAATTAAAATTTTAGATACCAATTATTAGTACACAAGATAATGAAGACAAAAAGAATGAGAAAATATATTTTATTACTCTGCAAAATAACGACTACAAAAATGTAAAATGATTAAATTTAAAAAACAGTTATTACTGATCTATTTATATAAACAAATTAAAATCACACAGATAACATAATAAAATACTAAATTATCCTTCATATATATTTGGATAATTCTTTTATTCTGTTTCCATAAGGTAAAAACACTCTTCCCTAAGTTTTTTCGGTGGGTTTGTTTACATTAACCATGCCAGATTCGTACTGAGAGTTGTTTGACAAGTTTTACGCTAAGTGATAACCATATAGTGTACTAAATTACTAATCACACCACATTGATCTTTTGCACACAAATGATCTAAAAGAGGGAGAGACAATTATATGAAATCGACTTAAGTAATTGTGAATTTCATAAAATATATTAAATAGTTCTACATATATTTAGGATACCACTAAAACTCACACTGATTCAACCACGACATAAAAGTAAAAAAGACTCCACAAGTAACTATTTATTCATAATTTCACAAAGCAAATGAAACTAATCCTCATAGAAAACACACTCAATTCAAGCAAAACATCATCATTTTTCACATCCTCATCTCAGCCTCTGCTGCTTCAAGTTCTGCCCTGTACTTTCCATATATATCCTTATAAAACTTTCTAGTTCTAAACACCAAAATTAAAGAAACAAAACATCCTATTAAAGTTGATGCTGTAATTATAACAAAAGCCATTCTATAACACTCTACACCAACACATGTTAAGTCTTTTCCCTCTTGTCTCCTAAACCCCTTTGCCTCCAATTGTTTCAAAGCTTGTTTATCATATAAATAACCAGCCACTCTCACATTAAATATATAAGATCCCACAGGACTTGCCACGGCTCCAAAATTATACAAAGTTGAGTAATATTTCAATCCAAAAATTTCAGAAATAATCGCAAACATCAAAGGCCATTGAGCTCCAAAACAAAATCCAATAATCACCGAAGCAAAATAAAGAGAGTTAGAAACACCAAGAGCGATTAGAATATGACCAGCGCAAGAGAGAAGCATAACGAAAGTGAGTAGATATGGACGAGGGATTTCGTATTTTGTTAACAAGATCTCCGACATATAACCCGACGCAACTCGTCCTAGATAGTTCCATATACTCACCAACGACACGAAAGTTGTAGTACTTTTACTCGGATATCCCAAGGAATGACCAATTTGTCCCAAATTATCGATCGCCGTTAATGTTCCACCAACACCAAAAGTTGTTGCTAGGAAAAGAATCAACATGTCAATGCTAAACAAAGCTTGCAAAATTGTGTAATCTTCACCTCTATTCGGAGGTTTGAATATTGTCCTCAAGCAAGAAATTTCCTTATCCGAATTTGTTGATGCTTCAACTTGGACATGAGTGACGACAACTTTTAATCGAGAAATTGGACTATCATCCTTCAAGATGATGTTATTGGCTTTGAATTCTTCTCTGAATACCACAACAAGTGGAAGAAGGAGTAAGAAAATAACCACAACTCCATCACCTAAATACTCAATCCTTGAGAAAGTTAGCTTGTTTTGAACAATGATCAAAACCATGAGAAAACCAGCAAGACCAAGTGAAATATAAAGAAGATTGTAGAAAACTTTATGTTCTTTTTGTTGTATGTTTTCCAATTTCAGTATTCTAATAGTTGGAAGAAAAAGAAAAGAAATAGCAGCAGGAAGCCAAGCGATAAGCAAAATAAGAGATTGAGTATTATCATTATTGTCGCTATAATATAAAGTATGATAAATTTGTGTGATAATAGCACCACTTAAACCAACGTAACCTTTTAAAAGACCCAAAACACTACCACGAGTATTATGAAAATTCTTAACACAAGTAACTAAAGCACCAGTGTTAGCAAAAGTTTGAGAGTTTGCACCAATGCAAATGTAGACACACATTTGCCAGATTTTTGGTGTGTGGATTTTTTTAGTAACGGAAAGCCATATCATGAAGTAACCAAAGAAGTTCATGATGATACCGGTGGATAGAACAACCCAAGGTGGTGTGATTTCGTTGATTAGACCGGAGATAACACCAACGTTGGCGCCGAGGTCTTTGAAGAAACTAAGAAGGTTGAGTGTTGTTTGGTCGTAGGATAAAGAGGTTTTTATTTGGTTTGAGTAGAGACCGAACATGTAGGTTGCGCCTGCTACAGACATGATTAGTGATGATGCGAATAACATGAACCAACGACCTGTGAGAAGTTGGTGTGTGAAGATTCTTTTTCTTTTCCAAATACTAGTGTGGACACCATTGGTGGTGTGCTCTCTAGCTGCCATTTTGCTAGTACTCTGTTTTTTGACACTTTTTGTGGTTATAAGTGTTGTTAATGGGAGATTAAATTATGAAGGATGGTGTATATATAGGGACAAAATAGTGGATTTTATGGATAATACTTCTTTTGTAATTTTTTATTTAGTATAGAAAAAAAAGTTACATTTCTGTTTAATTTCTAAAAGTTGAATACAATAAGTGCTCTTCTAGGACAAACTAGTAGCGAGAGTCATCTGACTCCAACGGATGAAGAAGACCAAAAAGCATGGAGCACAAAGCGAGTGAAAGGAGTGGAAAATGGACACGAGAAAAATAGTCTATCTATCAATCAAGAATGATCGCCTATCACGTATAAGATGAAAAATAGTCTACCTATCAACCAAGAATGATCGCCTATCACGTATAAGATGATGGTCACATGAGAAACATCTATGGAGAGAGAAGAGTCCGCCAAACAAGGATTAGGTGTGGAGTTATAGATGCTTTTGGAGAATTGGAGATCGAAGAACACAAATTTGGAGACTATGAATATCCTGAGATTATATTTTTAGAGAAGGAAGATCGAAAAATTGTTGTGCCTGGAAGAAGGGAGTCACTATGAAGATAATGGGGAGAAGAATACGATACAAAGCCTTAGAAAATCATCTGAACCAAATGTGAGCAAGGAATGGAGTTCTGAGTATCATGGAACTAGGTCAGCAGGATTATCTTGTGACATTCACAAATGAGGAGGATCAATATGCACCTTTGATGGATGGTCGTTGGCTCATATATGATCACTACTTATCAGCGAGGAATATAGCTAACTTCTGTCCGGCTAGTGATGCCATAAAATAAGTTACAGTTTAGGTTCGTGTCTTAGGATTACCCATTGATTACTATGACGCTAGAGTCCTAATCTTCATTGGCAATTGCAAAGGTGCTACTGTCAAAGTGATTAGAAACACTATGAATAGGAAAATATGTAAATATGCAAGACTTTTTGCGCAAGTTGATCTAAAAAAACCCTTGTTAGCGATGTTTGCTATCAAGGGAAAGAATTACAAGATTGAGTATAAGGGGTTACACATACTCATGTTTGGACACTGCAATAAAGGTTGCGTTGACCAAACATGAGCAAAGGTTACAAGTGTTGTCGACGAAGCAAGTAGGCCAGTTAATGGTGGAAGTGAACATGGAGCCAAAGTTGTTAATGAGGATGGACCATGGATGGTGGTGCAAAAAATCAGGAGGTAAAGGAAATGGAAGGAAGTGGAAGCGAGAAATATGGAAAGCGAGGGTCTTGTAACTCCCTAAACCCCGAAATTTATATATAAAACATTACACGACAACTTAATGGGTCACTAACGACAATCATTTAACAATACATAATCATTTAGCAACATGTAGCGGAAAATTAAAACATCATACAACATTTTTCATCACATGCTTGACATAACTTAGGCTCATTGTGGCGGAATAATCACTAAAACACAGTATTTAATTACTCTTGTCATCGCATGCTCACCTTCACTTAGGGTATCATTGCATCTGAATAATAAATTGATAATGAAACATATCAACTT
Source organism: Vicia faba (assembly GCA_948472305.1). Lineage (NCBI taxonomy): Eukaryota > Viridiplantae > Streptophyta > Magnoliopsida > Fabales > Fabaceae > Vicia > Vicia faba. Next base: position 985,711,370 of record OX451740.1, on the reverse strand, counting down.
TCAACTTTAGTCTCATAAAACATAACTTTCATAAAGCAAATGAAACAGAGTTGTCATACTCAATTCTCAACAATCTCCAAATGATTCAAAAAATCAAACATTAATCCACAACAAAGTAAAATAACCCCCTTTAACGAAATAACTTCAAAACATAAATCAAACGCATCATCCTGATGTTATAGAATCAGAGCACGGAACTACTAAATAAAGCGACAACCAAAGGAAATAACTCTATGAGCTATCTTCCACTTACAGCAGCAAACTCTACTCCTGAGTATCTGCAAGATGTTCATGGTTGACAATATAAAAGCAAAAGGGATGAGAAACAGCATTCAATATAAATAGTGTAAAGAATGCTAAGGTAGATAAACATACAACAAACACACATTCATTAAGGGTATTCTACTGTTGTAGCACTCCTAGACTCAATTTCTCTACTTAGACGTAAATATTATCATATTATCTTTCTAACGCAACTGACGGCATCTCAAACGGACTTACGAAGCTCAAGATATACACGTAACAAGTTGATCAATACTATCTTGCGTTTTTCTGCGATTTCCTTATAGGAATTTCACTCCTAAGTTCATTTTTTTCAACTTAAACCTATCTCAAACATTCTCTAACATGTCCAAATAGTTTATTTTAAAAATCTATTATTATAGGTCAATTACCTACTATTATTTTACTCTAAACATATCAACCAACAACTAATTTCACCAATTAAACACTAGAAACAATACACATCAAAACAATCATTCTCACGTTCATTATCACAAAGCTCTAAAACTCAACCATGGTTGAAACTCATAATCATGTCATAACATAATTAGTTTCATATTAACTTACACAATTTTAATCACAACCACATCATAACAATAACAACAACAATTTATAGAACAAAATCATGGATCCCTAATGAGAGTAAGGACCTATCTTATCTACCCCATCATGCAATACACACATATTGAAAGCCTTTTCTCCCTCTTACCTTACTTTCCAACAAAGCAAGCTCTACAGCAATGGTGACTTTCTTCTACCTCAAGCCCTAGGTTGTCTTCTTTGCCTTTTTTTCTATTCCTTCAAATTCTACGTAAATGTAACCAACTCTCTCCCACTTTTCTCTTTTTAAAACCAACTCAAATTCTTTATTTTGGTTCTCTCTATTTCACCCTCACTTACTCCTTTAATTCCCACATTACCCTTTCTACCTTTATTTCTATTTTATTTTATTATTAATCTAATAACTTAATATTTCACCAAACACCACTATTTTCCCCTATTTTACTTTAATAATTAAAAATAACTATTAAATTAATTATCTCTATATATTCTCCACCACTCTATTTTATAATTAAAAAATAACTTTAAATATAATTATTCCACTAATTTTAATCATTCTACCAACTCACTCATATTCTCACTACATACAACCACATACCTCATACACATATAAAATCACCATTTATGTAATTACAGCATATACTACATACTAAATAATCAAATAAAACATAAATAATATGATTAAATAAATTAATCAAATTTCAGAGTGTTACAACTCTCCCCAACTTAAGAAATTTTCACCCTCGAAAATATGTGAGGAAAACTGAGTCGGATACAACTCTCTTATCTACTTCCCACGCTCCTAAGTCATGCTCCCACCAGCTGGTCCTCTCCAAACTACCTTCACCAAGGCAATCTCTTTACCACAGAGTTGCTTCACTTCTCAGTCCGCTATCTGTATGGTGATGCTTCAATAGTCAGGTTATCTCTCGCATACACATCATCACCTAGATCACATGATACGGATCCGAAATGTATCTCCTCAGCTGAGACACATGAAACACATCATAAAGATTAACAAGCGGCATCGGTAAAGAAATCTGATAGGCCACTTTTCCTATCCTTTTTAAGATCTTGTATGGACCAACAAAATGCAGTGGGAGTTGAAATTCTGCTATCAGATATGTGATGTCGAAGGAGATGTCACGATACAAATAAAAGGCTTAGACTTATAAAATAGAAAGAAGGTATTCTTCTTTAAAAGTTACAGTTGAATGAATAAGGAAGTAAGTCCTTATAAAGGCGCAACAGTGGGCTTAGGCTGAAAAACAAATATTCTAATCTTTTGAATATTTCCATGAAAACAGGCCAAGATATAATCCATAAGGATAATTCAAATAGAAAAATATTCCTCCACATTTTTCGCAGCCTATGAGTCACAAATCCTGGATTTTGGCACGCGTGAAAATAGGAAACGGAAAACTTAAACTGATGTGAGTTGCGTTCAACTCAGGAGGCAGATGTCAAGACATCTGCTTTGACATCATTCAAAACAGTTTGCTCCAAATGTCAAGACATTTAGAAAAATATTATCAAAGCATTGTTTTACCAAAATTGCTGCCAACAAACACTTACAGGAGCTTTCGAGACTTCAAGGTTCGACCAACACAAGTTACCAGTGCAACTCTCAAAAACTCGTGATCTCTCTCCTAGAACTCGAGTGCTTTCCTCATCTTACCAGTGTAACGCTTTCATCCTCTCTTGGATCACCTTGATCTTCTCAATCATCTGCTGAATAATCTAAAGTTTGAGCATAACACTCTTGTATGACTCATACCATCACAAAGAAGTCATACACCTTCTACCATACAATGCCTTGTACGGTGCCATTCCAATACTAAAATGAAAAATGTCGTTATAGGTAAACTCAATCAATGATAAGTAGCTATCCCAAGCACTTCCTTGTTCTATAACACAAGCCCTCAATAAATCTTCCAACGACTGGATGGTTTTTCCCATTTGACTGTTCGTCTGTGGATGATAAGCAGAACTCAACTTCAGCTTAGTACCAAAAGATGCATGCAAACTCTCCCAGAACTTTGATGTAAATATCTAATATCTATCTGAAACAGTACTCAAAGGAATACTATGCAGTTTCTCAATCTCATCAATATCCAATTCAGCTAGCTTCTGCAAAGAATAATTGATCCTCATCGGTATAAAATGAGCCTATTTGGTCAATCTATCCACACTCACCCAAATTGAATCACCACCCTTCAAAGTCTTCGGAAAACCTGTTACAAAATCAATGGAAATGATATCCCATTTCCATTCTAGAATACTCAATGGTTGCATCAGACTCAACGGTCTCTGATGTTCAATCTTTGACTTCTGACAAATCAGACATTCATCAACGAACTCGGTAACTTCCTTTTTCATTCCTTTCCACCAAAAAATCTTTTTCGAATCTTGATAAATTTTGGTCGCACCTGGATGGATACTCATCTTACCACGATTCCCTTTTTCAAGATTACTCTTCTTAAGTTCTGACACATCTGGAACATAAACTCTATCTCTGAATCTTATCACACCATTATTGTAAATCCTGAAGTCACCCCTTCATCTCGATTGATCAAGAATAACATTGGTCAACTTTAACATACCTAACTTCATACTGATAGAAGTCTCTTCAAATATTAAACTCATATTTATGAATTGCGAATGGGTGTTACAGTCCGGTGAGACAACAAGTCGGAGCTCCGGCGACCTTAAATAGTAATAAATCTAAAGCGAATGAGAAGGGATCACAATTTATTACACTTAATGATGAGGTTACAAATTTGGAAATTGGTAACTCTTTGGAAGTAATTAATGGAACCAATGATGGCATAATAATTACCAGCAATTATGCAAAAGGAAATAAAGTACACAACTTAAATGAGCCAATGAGAATGAAGAATGGAAGGGGAAATGCAAAGAGAAACAAAAAACATAATAAAAAGAAATTAATAAAGGTGTTTAATGTAGTTACACATTGCATTGGCAAGGAAAATAAGAAGGTGGGACCATATGGTAAAAACAAGGATACTTACGAGAAAATGTTTAAACATGATGGGTTGTTTGAGGTAGTTGTAGGCCTACGAATGACTAAAAGGCTTCAAAAACAGGGTCCCTTTCAATCCAATATTATTATTGGGTCTGGCACGGGTTTAACACACCTCCTGAAGAGACTTAGCCCAAAAGAGTTGAGAGCTCAAGGGTCGGTGGAGGAAGATAATGCACTCACAAATGAAGAAATCGAAGAACACGGACCAAATCAGGAATTGAGCACGATAAATGAGAATGAAGACGAAAAAGCTTATGAAGAAGTACATATGAGTCTGTCCTTACAAGAAGAAGACTCTAACATTGATGTTGTGGAGTTTACATCAAGCCATGATCAAGGGCTAGGAACAAAACACTAATATATTTTTATGGTGGATACAAATCATAAGATCCTTTTATGGAATTGTACGGGTGCAACAGACAAAGGGTTTGTTCTAGTGTGCAAAAAATATATGAAGGAATCAAACCTTTATATCTTTTTAACTATGGAAATAAGAGTGGATATAAACAATCTTGTCAGTTCATTTAAACTAATGGGTTTTGACAATTTCAAGGCTTCTGATGTTAGGGGTTAATTGGGAGGGATAACTATGGCTTGGAAATTGAAAAATGTGGAGGTTGAAGTAATGGAGAAACGTTTCCAATTTCTGCATGTCAAGTTAAAGTTTGTTTCCAATGAAGAATGTATGTTCACGCCAGTTTATTCTAGTCCAAAGGAGGAAGGACGCAAGGAGCTTTGATAAGATTTTCTAAGGCTTTTATGTTAGATGAATAAATGATGGTTACTTGGGGGCAACTTTAACGACATTATGAATGCTTCAGAAAATAAAAGAGGGGTCAAAGATTAGTATAGGAAATGTGATTTTTATTAGGGATTGGATGGATTTGTTGTACCCCAAAATTTTCCCTCTTATTTCTCAAGACATTTCTCACTTAAAATCTCAAATGCTCAAAGATTCTCAAGGGTTTGATCAGACAAGCTTACCTCCTAAGCATTGAACCCCCAAATTAGGGTTTTGGTTTTCTCAAGGACAATTGGACTTTTGATGCCTCAAGTTACTTTCATGGTTCATTATAGGTCTTAAATATTTCTCATACCAAGTTTTAAGCCTTGCATCACAAATTTACTCAGTCAATTGCTCAGATGACTGAAAATCAATTATATTGGATAAAAAGTCAATTATGGTCAATATACAGTTAAAATTCATGATTTTTGGCCAACATCAACATTTTGAATAAATATTCATCAATTGATCAAGTGTTGATCACAATTCCTCAAGAAAAGCACTTAAATCATCAAAGAGGCAAAATTGTCAAAATTAGGGTTTTGATTGAGAATGACTGATCATTGACTCTTGACCTAGTGCATGACCTAATGGCTTGAAGAATAATATTAAGGATTCAAACACAAGACCTTGACATATTTTCATGGCTCAAATCATTTCTTAAGATCAATTGATTGATAGTTGAAATTTGGATCAACTGAGAAAAAGTCAACTGATACACAAAAAGTCAAACTTTGACTTTTTGGTCAACATTAAATTTCAAAGATCAAGATTCATCAAGACACTCAAAAATGTCAAACTTGATCAACAAGAATCAAGAAATTCCATAAAAAGTCAAATTTTCCAATACTTATAAAAATTCTAAGTGTTTTTATCCTTGATAATTTCATTACTTCATGACATTTTTTCACTAAGATGCAAGATGATTCAAGGAAAACTTTCAAAATGAAAGTTATAGATCTTGATGAATTCTACAACTTTTTTCCTTAGGGTTGATGTCCAAAAAATTATTATATTTAAATATGTAAGCTCATAAAGTCATGACATTTTTCATAAAACACTTAGTGAAACTTTTAGCAAGTTTAGGCAGATTTTTGACCTAACTTCTTGACCAAATTTCACCTAGTTCCAAGATGATTTAGCCAAAGTGGTAAACATTAAGGTTGTAATCAATGTCTCAATCTTTCCAAAATGTCCAAGAACTTGAAGAGATCATTCTTGAGCTAAGAGAATTGAAGAGAATAAGTTGGACATCCATTCTTAAAATTTAGGGCATTTTCATGAAGAACACTTGACTAAATCTCACAACTATGCTGCATAATCTTGCTTTGCATGCCTCTTGACTTTCAAATCTATCCATAATAAGATTTTTACACAACTAATTGAGCTATGATCCAAGAGCTTGAGCCACTGTCCAGTTGATCATGCCATTAATGGAACAAAGTTCACACTTCCATTTTGGAAAAGTGACTTTAATCACAATGTCAACTCTCCTTGAGCCCATAAATTGTTGCTTTTGACTCCAAAACATTTCAAAGAAATAATCAACATATCTATAACTTGTTAACCACCATACAAGCTCTTGTACTTCACATTGAAACCATGAATTTCAACTTTGCTTCAAAAACAAGTTTCAATACCATAACATGTGATCTCTTGTTTATGATCCCTTCAAGCTTCCAAACCTATTGCCTATAAATAGAGAGGTTATATGCAACCTAAGACACGAATTCACAAGCCTTGAAACTCCCTCAAACTCCCTGAAATCATAAATTGCACCAAACACTCCATAACTTGCCATTTTTTACTTTGAATACGCAATACATAAACCACTCGTGTGTTTTCCATTTCAACCATTCAAACATCATCCATGAACCATATATAAGTGATTCAAACACTTGAACCACTTCTGTAAAACCTCCACCCTCATCCACCATTTTCAAAACTCAACTCTGCACATTGACTTCTACAGGAAGGTTCAGCCACTCTCAATCCAAAGTAAGCATTGCAATAGATTCCTAGGAGTCCATTGAAGCTATCCAGATCATTACCACACCTCCAGGGTTGCTCAAACTCCATACACGATTTCCAGTTTTGAGGTAAGTTTTCTTAACTTTGAACTCTCTCTACAAGCATCATTAATGGTTACTTTATGAATAAAAAATGTAGACATCATAGCCCTGAAGCTAACCATGCCCTTAGTTTTCATTTATGTTGCTTGAGTGATGCGAATTTTGAGTTTGAACTTTATTAAAAAATTAGTTTTTTATTTGGTACCAGTAAAATCCTTGCTTTACAAAAATTACAGTTATTTTGGCAGCGTTTTAGAAACTTGAATCAGCGTGATTTTCTTCAAATTTCTTCTACATTTCCAATTCTTCCAAGTATTCCTTTTATATCTGAAAAGAAATTTGTTGGAGGATAGAACAGGAATACCAAAATTCCAGTTGTCTTCTTGCAACGGTCAGTGAGAGTAGTAGACAACATGGTACCGACAGTACAGTCCTTGCGCCACAAAAACAGCATAGTGGAGGTGGGGTGATGATGTACCTTTGTATTATTACTCATGTAAACCCTTTTGATCTTCTCTTCTAATATTCAGAGGCTTATGAATGTATAATGGTTGGATAATGTGTAGAAGGATCAAAGCTAAGTCTCTAGAACTATGTCATTAGAGTCTTCAGAACTTGTTCAACCTGAACGTTGTCTTCAGAGTCTTCAGCACTTGGTCTTTAGAATCTTCACAACCTTTTCTTCAGAGTCTTCAGAAATTCGTTCAATAAAACATTGTCTTCGGAGTCTTCAGAAGTTGGTCTAGACAACCGTTGATCTTCAAAAATTTTAGAACTCGTTCAACAGAACCTTGTCTTTAGAATCTTCAGAACTTTGGCAAGAGAGCTTGGAATCTCCAGAGCTTGAGAACATATCATAAGCTCTACTACAGAGTCACAATTAGAAGCAATAAAACTAACATTCATTAGAACCATTGTTTTAAGACGCATTCTAAGCTATGAAACACAAACTTGTATTCTTCAGTATGTTGAGTCCAAATTCTAATGATGTCACACGTCAATACTTTAGAGTCAGAACCTGTTAGCAAAAGCTACACACTAAAAAAATCATTAGGGTACTAAGTTGTTATATAGTCACCCATGTAATGTTATCATCAAAACTTCAGGCCATATACATAATCAAATCTTGTTCTTACACTATGGACATGGAGAACAGGAGGATCGAAAAGAGCTATGGGCTACAACTTCCTCTCGTTGTGGTTTTGGAGAAACAAAAAGCTACATAAGGAGAACTATGCGATGCTTGTAGTGTTGATCGATGAAATTAGAAGAAGATTTCAACTATACAATATTAGTTTTAAATTCCAACAACACCTTAATACTAAGAAGCAGACTTTGATCCAAATAAAATACATATTCCCTGGGCAGATTGGATATTGATCAGTGTAGACGAGTCATAAAGAGCAATGAGAAAGTCGGGTGTGGTGGCCTACTTCGGGACACAATACGTATGTTGTAACACCCTTCTAAACCCAAGAAATTATCGCAATTATTTAAATAAATAAATTAGAGTAATATCACCAACAAGGGTGTCACATCTTCACAAAACATCTTAATAATGCATCCTGCTCTATAACACAGATTGAAAAACTATAAACCAAATAATATGCATTTGGCATCTTCAAATTATTGCTGCGGAAATCATAAATCTCAAAACATCTATAATCTGGATACCTCATATAATTCATCAAGTTAAACATCATGATCCAATTTGGATATTGTGATACGGTGGGAGAACTGACTAGTGTTTTGCGTTCGTATTCGCACTTGTGCGGTTGAGCAAGAGTCGCCACCGACTTTTTGTTTTATCCTAAAGGAAAGGTTAAAAAAGCACAGCAAAAACCTTTTGAGATATTTCGTGGGTTCGGGGGGTAGATTATGAAAAGGGAAGGTATTAGCACCCTTTCCATCCATGGTTATCCATGGGCTCTTAGTTACTTGGTTTTTTAGATCACTTGCCTTGTTTTTCGATTGCTTTGAAAATGGTGTGTGTGTGGGTGCTTTTTGAAAATGTTTTGAAAAAAGATGCCTTGTCTTAGGCAACTAATGTATTTGACTCGTGTTTGAGTGTTTTACAAAAGTGTGGATCTTTTCGAAAAGATGTTTTCAAATGTTTTTGAGAGTTTGTTTTGAAAGTATTGTGGATTGTGGTTTTTTGAAAAGAAGGCAAGTGTTTTTGCAAGTTTGATCTCAAGTAACTAAGAATTTTGTCTACCCTATTGTACTCAAAGGTTTTTGTTATGTTTTAACCCCTTTTAACAATTTTGTTCTACCATTGAAATTGGTAGACAATCTTGCGTTTAGGAAGTTTATTCGGGACGGGCGCGGGTCATCGTATGGACCATGAATGCAATGGTGCCAAGTGTCTTTGACAATTTGCTTTGAAGGGACGATGATCATTCCGTTTAGGCAACACTTTGAGACTTATGATCATTTGATTTTGTTTTGCCAAAGATACTCGACGTGCAAGCATGGCCCATTTTGGAAGGCAACATGTGAGATTACCCTAGGGGGTGCAAGTGTGATTGTGTATTGATTACATGTATTTGTCTTTGTATTAGGTTATCTAGCGTTTGATTTTATGTACATGCAAACCCTAGGTCTAACCATGGTATAATCGGAAAACTGTAAATTGCGGAATGTAAAATCTACGCTATTACAGAATAGTGTCCGGGAGTGGGGGTATGAATGTACAAAGGGGGATGAGACTTATAGTATCCAATAAGTTACAACCAAATCGAATGTGCGATCAAATGTAAATATCGAATATACAAATATAAGGTAAAAATGTGTGTAGGGCAATGTGAATGTATTTGTGTAAGTGTACATGTATATGAGTATGTGTAATTATTTACAAGTGCGATAATGTGAAATTGAAGCGTATTAGGGTTTTTTGACCTAGATATGTATTTTAATGAATCTTTGATTTGTATACTTAATTATGTATAAAAGAAAAATGTTTTAACTTAAATGTTCTTATTTCTAATTAAATTATGTATGAAAATGTATTAAATGTCAAAAAAATTGAATCATGGATAAAAAGAAGTATATTCTTAATTGTTATGTACAAAGAGTATTAAATGTCAAAATTAAATTATGTATGTTAAAAAAGGTATTTTTTATTGTTATGTATAAAAATATTTCAAGAAATCAAATTATACAAAAAATGTTTATTTACTTATTATGTGCAAAATATATTTTAATTAGAGGAAAAGAAAGATATCTTCAATTTTAAATAAATGAGGTAGAAAAATGTATTTTACTTAAGTTATGTACAAAAATATTAAGAGAATAAACAAGGTATTCAATTTTAATTATATGATAAAAATATGTTAAGTTAGAAAAATATATGATTTAGTATTAATAAAAATATTTTGTAAAAGAAAGGTTAAGTTAATTAAGAATATTATATTGAAGATGTTATGTATATATATAAAAAGGAAAGAAGTTAGTATTATAAAAAAAATGGTTAATTGTAAAATATTAATTTAGGTTAGTAAGAAATAATGGTAAAAATGTTAACTTGTGTTGTTTAGGAGATAAATGGGCTTCAGAGCAATTAAGAACGGGTCAGGCCCATGGTTCAGGCAAACGATTTAGGGTTAGGGAATGTTTGTTCAGTTGAGGGAAGGAAATTAGGTTAGCAGCGGCGCGCCGTTCACTGAGGTTCATCGTTCTTCTTCATCCTTGTAAGCTTCCTGAGCAAACTCATCCCGGCCACCAGCGTCACCCTCCAGACCTTCCTTCCCTTCAAGGCATAAGCTTCGTGTTCTCTTGATACAAGGTTCGTTCCAACGTTTTATGTTTCCTTTTTCTTTTCTGAATTTGCGCGTTGTTTTGATTTGAGTTCTGATTCCTAAATTCGTACTATTATGAGGTGGTGAAGAGGAAAGGGGGAGAAGATTGGCTACCTGACTTTGGAGATGGAGGAGAGGCGGAGTGGAGGCGCTTAGGAGGCCGGGACGGCGTGAACGGTGATGGAGCTTTGCTTCTTGATGACCCTGGTATCTTTTATCTGGTTGCTTTTTTAGGGTTTTGATGATGATGTGTGCTGAGAACCCTTTTTAATTCACTTCTTTATCTCTTCTACTGCCACTGTATGTTGGTTGCTTTTGAGCATTTGTATGCTTTTGAATATGCTTCCTTGCCTATGACGAAGCTTGCTTCTGAGGCCCTTGAATAGCTTCTTTCTTCTTCTTCTCTCGTGTTGCCTATGTGTTGATTGGAATATGTTTCTTGTTTGACTGCCTTATTGCCCAGTGATGTGTACACTGAGGGCCTGATGGGTTTGCCTTGATATTGCCTCTGAATGACTTGAGTATGCTTGAGGAATTTGGGTTTGGTTTATCAGGTTTGAAAGCTAGGCCAGATTTTGATGGATAGGCTTTTGAGGTTATGTGCTTGCAGGTTATGTGAGGTTTGGTATATTTTCTGTTTTTGAATTCTTTGCTTGACAGTTTGAGGCTTCAGGTTTTCTTCTTTTGAACTGTGTGTTTGATGGTTTATTGACAGACATGGTGAGGTTTTACAGGTTCTTGAGGTTAAGCTTCAGCAGGTTTGAGGTTCATGTTTTATGAGATTTGGCCTATGCTGGTTTAGTTTGACAGTATGGTGGTTTAGTTCATATGTTTGTATGTTCAGTTTATGTGTTTGTGGTTTGTGAGGTTTGTGGGTTTGTTTGGATGATGCAGGCAGCAGGTTATGTTGTTGGACCTGGTGTGCTTCTGGTGTTATGAGGTTTTTGCCTTGGGCTTGAACTTGGTAGCAGGTTTTGGTATGTTATGTTGAGGTGTTTTACAGGGGCAGGTTAAGCTTCAGCATGTGGTATCTTCTTTTTTTTTTTCGTAATGTGAGGCTTCTGCTTTATGTGATATATTTTTTTGTGATGTTGGTGCTTGGCTCAATCAGGTTTTTTTGCTCAGTATATTTTCTTGTGTTCTTTTGTCCTCTTTCTCTTGGTCTTTGGCGCCCAATACTTATTCAAACCTTGGTCTTTTCTTGATCCAAGTTGCTGGGTAGTTTTACAAAGTTTCTTGGCACTTTTCTATTTTTGGTAATTGCCTATGCTGTGTACTTCTGCCCAGTTTTGAGTAATGCTGAATTGATGCTTCTTTTGGATTATATCTTTTCTTGTTATGTTTGCCTGTCCTGCCTCAGCCTACAAAACCTGCATATGCTTACTTTATCTCTCTTCTCTTGACTCTATAGTACAGCAGGACATTTAAATATGATTTATTCTGTACTTTGTTCTGAAGGGGCCCTGGGAAATGATGAAAAAGGAACTTGTTTGCATGACATATTACTTCTGCATATTCATCTTTCTTTGACAGCTTTGGCATTTTGTCTTTTCCTTGATATCTTGGCCGAAACCTCTCTTTGGTAGCCTTGAGTAGCTTTGACATTTGACAGCAAACTGTACTTTGATATCTTTGAGTAGACTTTGGCATTTGATAGGAAATGGGAATTGGATTTTTCAGTTTGACTTGGATTTGAACTATGCAGTTTGGACTTTGGATTTTATGCATTTGACATTTGAAAAAATTATGCATTTTGACATTTTCCACTTATGATAAAAATCTTCCCTCTTTGTGAACCGGGAGAAATCCCGTGATTTGCAGAGAGGGTCAACTGATCCCAGTCAGTGGCCTCTAATGATGAGCAAATTTTAACTGTCTTTCTTAATTCAACTGCTTTCTGACTTTTCTTCCTTTTCTTTTTGCAGACGAATAACGGAGCACCGGAACGAAGTGAAGAATGAAGAATAGGATAGTTTTTTTTATTTTATTTAATATTTAAATTAATGTAAATTATTGTTTGTAATTTAAATTATAAACAACAATTTGTACAAATAATTCAAATATCAATAAAATCTAAATTATCCAATTAATTCTAATTTTCTTTTTTTTTATTTATTTATTTAAAACTCTTTGAATTAAAACAATTGAAAAATAAATTTCAATCATTCAATTTTAGAATAATAAATAACTTAAATAAAAACAATATTGATCAATTAAACCTGTCTCTTCCAATATCCAAAGCAAAGCAGCAGTCAACCAAAATAAACTGATCAAGCGCATTCCTTCTTCACTGACTTGCCATAAACACTGTGAATCCAATACTGCATACTGTATTTGACTGGCCCAAACAAAACGAACTGAATTCAAACCACTGTCTCTTTTACTGAATAAATCAAGATAACGCGAATTTTAACCCGAATCTCGGAATAAACCGCAAAGTGCTGTGGAATTTAAATTCTTCTGAGAATATGCCCATAAAACCTTAACTCCTGATTAAATGCCAAATAACGCTCGCCTGATCAAAATTGAACCAAAAATCATCCAAACCCTAAGCCAACTGTATGAAACAATCCAGAGCTCTGAAAATCGGTAGAAACCCTAATTTTGCTTGACTGTCAAGAAAAGTCCGTTTGTCCGATTCTTGAGCCAGTTTGAAAAGTCAGGAAATGTCTGAAGCTGAGATTGCTTGGGGAAAAATGCGAGGGAAAATTTTGGGGTACAACAGATATCAATACTATAACAAGGCAATTTAGAAAACATCAAAGTAAACAGAGACATATAGTTCTCCATAAATAATCCCAACTCCGATATTACATATTAGAGCAAGATTCCCTTATTCTACTGAAAGCAAATAAAATGCATCCTAAAGCTATCCTCTAAACTCCTACAGACTACTCTTGATCACTTGCGCGTTATCCGTATGGAGGTAACATTCAAACAGAAAGGGTGAGTAAATCATAATTATTATATAAGACATAAGGTATAGACAATGGCAAAATATGCACATAATTAATGTATCGTGCTTCATCACACCTTCCTGTTATACTCACACCTTCGCCAATTCATCAATTAAGAACACATATATCAGCACATCCAAAGTATCATCATTCATCAATGAAACACATCAAATGCAATGTCACATAAAATTTAATGCATTGTCATAGACTCATGCATGTGATACCAAAACGTCACTGATGACTCAGTCATCTTCAATCTCCAAAGATCCCCACCAATAGGATTGATTTCCACTTGGAACCAGAGCACTTTACTATTGCACTCAATCGATCGTTGCCTTCACTGGACAATTGTCCTACCATCATCCCTGGACATAAGTCCTAATCACCATCACTGGATCGAATTCCTAAACCATGCTATGAATGCAATGATACATAATATCATAAATAATATGACCACGGCTAGTCAACACGCATCACCATGCATGAATCATCACAAGCATGATCATGGCATCAAAGGAATCAAAACAACACCATAACACCATCATATAAATCAACACATCATCATATACACCACATACTCATCATTATGGACCAAGTACTATCACAAGATCGTTACATCATCATCATACTTCATTATCACAAGATATCATAGCGATTCAACACGGGGGAAACTAATTCTATCCTAACTTAGATATTAGAATTATCCTTATTTTCCTTTATTGTATTCCATATAATTATAGTTCATCGCGTTAACTATTCAATGCTTTAAGCGACACATCAAACGAAGTTCTAGAACTAAAGTTATGATCACTTTAAGATTTATAAAATAGTTATCCAGTTCTGCCATCCGTCGCCTGGAAACACACCCATCGCCTGGCAACGCAACCTTCGCGTCCCAACTCGCCCGACGATGCTAGGAGCAACACATTACAAAAGTGTCCTCTTTTGTACCCCCTTTCGCCTCCACTTTCTCCTGGAGATATAACTTTCATCCGACGACACAACCTCCGTCGCCCAGTGACACAACGCGAACAGAGTTTTCCTGTTGCGATTCCTACACAAACCAGTCCAAACTTTCTACGATTTTACCATATTATAGGTCCTAAAACTACATCTAATCATAGAGATTCATTGTTTATCAACATCATATATTACTACATCGATTATACATCATTTGGGCATCATTATTCATCTCTAATTCATCAAATCCTCATCCAACATCACCAATTCATCATTCACCAAAACCTAACGCAATTCTACCATAATACAAACCTTAAAATCAAACATAATAAAGATGATAAAACTCCTCTTACTTTAATTCGTGGTTGAATCCGATTCCTCTTCACGTTCTACCGAAATCTCTTGGTATTCATGTGTCCTAGTCTCTTTTCTCCACAGCGTCAATTTTTCTCTCAATTCTATGATCGCGCGAATAGAATAACTAAACTTTCTTCCTAATTTAACCTTTGGGCCTCTAATATCAAACTTCTGATCTTGCCCTCACTTACACTTCACTATTTACCACCTTGCCCTCATTTCTTCTAACCAATAATTGTTCTATTTTCTCAATTAAAATAATTCTAAACAATTATCCTAATTATTATATATTATTCTAAATTACTCCAAAATTCTTCAATACACCTAAGCATCACACAAATCACCACAACATCACATGAATCATTCAAAACATCACATAGACCATCATCTTCATCAATACATCAGGAATCTATGTCACCATAATGACTCTCATGAAACACTAAACATCATATAATCACAATGACTCATATAATCACGCTAAGTTAATTAATTAAAGCAATTAATAAAAAATTTGGGGTGTTACATATGTGACATGATGGCTTCTCCAAAAATATTGAAACTTATAATAGTTCTTATTACAGAGTTACGGGAAATTCTCGAGAGTCTCAAATTCGCGTTCTAGAAAGACTACGCGAACGTAGAATTGCACATTGATAATAAAAGAATTATGGAGACAATTAAGTAGAGGAAGTCAAACATAAGTGAGGGTTGAGGTCTATTTTCACAAATCATGAATTATTTGACTGAAGAATGGCAAATATGAATTTCACATGTGCTATAGCAAATATGAATTTGAGTCATGAGTTAGGAGTGAGGTTTTACGAAGAGTGACCAAAGAATCTCGCCTTACTATTTGCTAAGGATGTTTTAGGGATCTCCATCCACGTGTTATCGTTGTTTAGTTCTTTTCTTTTCTTAGCTTAGACCCTTTGTGAAAAAAAAATCATACACAATTAGTTTAAAGAATTTAATATATATGGAAGTGTAAAACTATTTTATACACGAAATTACATTTTATAAATTTTTTAATAACTAATACACAATTTTATTTATTTATTTAATTTCATGTTAATAGTAATTAAAAATATTTAAATTAATATTCCAAATTATAATAAAATTAAATATAAATAAAATATTAATACATAAGAAAAAGTTGTGGAAATAATATGAATTTTTTAGAATTTCATTATTAAAGTGAGAATTAAATAAATTATTTCAAGATAATGTGATTTAATAATATTCACAAAATAAGCATGTGCTGAATTGTCCAATTGAAAATGCTCTACTTACTTTTAAAGTTGTCAGAGAGTTCACACTCAACAATGAAAGCTCTAGAAGGGACGAAAATATCATGATGGTTAGCATTATTTTGTTTTAGTTTTTTTTTTCAATTTTTAATTAAAACAACTAAAATTAAATATATTTATTGTGCTTTAATTTATTTATTTATTTTGAGTTTACTTCCACTAAAGTTACATGACAATTTGAGTCAAAAATGAATAACTACGTGGACCAAATAAACTCTAAAAAGATTTAAGACACTATAGTATTGATTGTAAAATTTTTAATTATACATATTTAATTTTTTTTGAAAAGTTAAATTCATATACTAAGAAAGCGTTTTTTTTAGTTTTTCTTTTGTTTTCTGTCTCTCAATTTTGTATTTTTGTTACACTTTTATGTATAACGTGATTCCTTTTTCTCCTTAATGTTTTGAAACACAATGTATTTATTGAGAAAGCATATAACTACTACCACTAACGTATCATTTATCAACACTTTTTATATAATAAAAAAAACTTGTCAATATCATTAATTTGTTGTTGTATAAGTGAGGAGTCACATCACATTGCAAATGGATCTCCCCACATATAGTAACAAAAACTCACATGATCAGAGAGATACATAATGTAATAGTGCAATGATATGAATGGAGAAAATGACGAGCACTATAAAGGATGCTCCTAAAGTGGGAAAGCGGGGATGACTACTACTCGCAAGACAAGTTCTATATGGTTCATACTTCTCCACTTTTCAGACCTTGAGGCCATATTCTTTTACATTTTACTCCTCGTCACGTCTCTTTAAACATGCTTAATAATTGTAATGATATTCCTCTGAAAATGGAATTAAAAGTATTTAACGAAAAAAGAAACATCGAGCACAAATTAATGATCTCATAAGTGACACATATAGTATATGTTGCTATTACCTTATCTGTGAATGTATGCAGGTAAAACTCATTATGTGTATGGATAAGATGTTTCAGTAAGTATCTATGAGTAAAATAAATAGATATTTAATTATTAATTTATTTACCGGTATGAATGTGAATTTGATATACTCATTTCTACAAATATCCGTATTTGTTAATAATTAATAAAATTATTTAAATATTAATTTATTTAATCTAAAATTATTATTATTATTATTATTATTTTGTTGAATATGAAATTATTATTATTTTGTTGAGTATAATATAATTATTTGTAAAAAGAAAAAATAAAATAAATGTGATTTATTATTATTATTATTATTATTATTATTATTATTATTAAATTTAAAATTATTTTATTGTCTTTAAAAATAATTAAAAGAATTTAGTTTATTGTTTTTTTAAAATAAAAGTATTCATAGATATCCATATATACTTGTGGGTATTTCAAAATCTACAGATACCTGTCTAACAGATATTCATATGGGTACGAGAGTGGTAACGGGAAACTAATATCTATATATTTATTTCTCTTTTGAATCAATCGAAGAAATTAGTGAATTATTTATATAGTTTTTTTTTTTTTGTTTTTTTATTTAGAAAAACTTAAAGATTATCATTGCCAACAATTGAAGCACCTAAACCATAACTCATATCATTTCTCCTTATCTCTGATATCTCTTAGAGTTTTCCCTAGTTATTTAAGTGGCGACTGTCACCGTATTTTTCAATTTTCACCAAACAATAGAATAAAAAAGTTTTTAAAAATAATCATACATTCTTGAAGATTAAAATATAATTATAATTATAATTTTTAAAAAAAATTATTTCTAAAAAATTATTTTTATGAAAAACTATTTGAATAATTTTAAAATTAATTTTTTAAAATTTTGATATTTAATTTTTTTTAAATAAAATAATGAAGTACTTAAAATAACTTTTTAAGAAAAACAATTCAAACCAAATTTTCATTTAAGTTTTTTATTATAAATAATTATAAATTTTTTAAACAAAAATATGTGATACTGTAAAAATTATTTTAAAAAAAAAAGAAACAAACGAGCCTTGTATATTTATTCTTTTATTTCAGAACAAACGTGTTATAGGAATTAAATAGAAAGAAAATGCACATATCCACCCTCAATCAACGAAACAAAAAAAGATAATATAATTCCTCATAATCAAGGAAAATAAAAATTTTAAACTAGTGTGAACTAAAGGGCTTACACAGAAGGAAAAAAAACAAAAGTAAAAAAATCTCGCCCTTTAAGAATAGATAACAACTGTTTACTCCATGCTCGAAAAACTATCCCTTAAAAGCTTTAGACAACAATTTTCTTCCTTTAGGCCACAATTTTTAAAGTCATTTTTGTTGTGGTGTTTAAAAACAAATAATGAGGAAATAAGGGCTCAATCGTGTTAAGTCAACTCAATTACTAGCTGTATAGAGATATTAGATGTAGCAGCATCAGTTTGAATTCGCAACATCTCAATTGTTCATTTTTAAAAGGTGAATTTCAACCACTAAATTATTTGATAAAAAAAAGATCATTAAAAAAAACCATTATTGATCTGGTATCATTTTCAAATACCTTATAATTCTATATAATGCTTCCATATGTTCTTATGTCAGTATGTTCTATATTTCTCGTTCATGAGTTAACTCACTATACTTGATGCAAAACTAATGTCTTGTCTAGTATGAGACAAATAAATGAGTTTTCCAATCAACCTTTGATTTCTTCCTTTATTAATATGTGTCTCGTTTTCTAGAGTTCCTAGCTTGACAGTTGCATTTATAAAGATTCTCAAATGGTTTACATCCAAGCTTTCACGTCTCCTTTAGGAGATCTAGGATATTTTTTGTTATGAAATTGAAGTATCTTTTTCTGACCGAGCTATCTCCATCCCAAGAAAATATTTGAGATTTTCCAAGACTTTGATCTCAAATTCTTTGGCTAGGAGGCTTTTTATTCTCTTAATCCCTTCATCATGATATCTTGTTAGAACAATATCATCCACATATACAATAAGAATAACCTTCTTTTCTAAGCATGATTCCTCGAGAAATATTGTATGATATGTCTAACATTGAATATATTTAAACTTCCTAATCACCTTTGTGAATCTATCAACCAAACTCTAGGTATCTATTTTAATCCATATAAAGCTTTCTATAGTTTAAAGAATTTGTTTGCATTGTCAGAGGTCTCAAATCCGGGGGAAATTTCCATGTAAATTTCTTCTTCAAGTCACCATTTAAGAAGGCATTCTTTACACTCATCTGATAGAGAGTCCAATCAAGACTTGAGGCAAATGAAAGTAAAATTCAAATTTTGTTGAGTTTTACCACATGTATAAATATCTCTTGATAGTCAATGACATATTATTGAGTAAACCCTTTTGCAACCAGTTATGCCTTGAATCACTAGATGATGTCGCATGAGTTTTATTTAATGATAAAAATTCATTTTCATCCAACTGAATGCTTTTCTGGTGGAAATGAGGCGTTAATTCCCTTTAAATAAGAAAGCTTGTTAGAATCTGAAATATAAAAGTGAGCGTGAATTACGTATGACCATTAAATGGATCTGATGATGGAAACACGTTTTGAGATGAGGTAGATTGGAGGCGTGAGGCATAATATTCATTTATCCTTGTCAAACTTTGAGGACAGGAAGAAAGATAAATATCCTAGCAAAACTTCTGGCCATCGACAGAAGAAGAAAAAAAAGATAAAGAAGCCAACCTCTGAGGCCAGTCCTAAAAATATCAGGAAAGAAAATGTGATCACCTTATACAATGAAGGGAATGCAGAAGAGGAAGGCCTTCAGTTAACAAAAAATAAAATAGGGCAGACAACACCACTTTGACCTGACAGAAGCCCCGAGAGTGCTAACTCATGTCCCAATTTTCATGTACCTGAGGTATTTTTTCAATCTCTCTCCGTCTTCCCTTTATTCTTCTATCTTACATTATATATTTTAATTAAACTTTTTTCATAGGTACCTCCCCTCACTATTGAATTTCCATCAACACACTCAAACCCTGGAAATCTTCCATCAAACAACATTATCTCAAGCATTCTTTGGTCAATTCCTTTAACGACTAGTTCACCATAAGTCCAACCATAAACTACTGACCACGAAATTAGAGGGGCACATGTTGAACATCTAGAAAAGGTAGTTGAAAAGGACATAGACTTATCCAACAAAATGTCTGAAGAACAACCAATTGGACCAACATCTGAAGGCTAGACAAACAAAGGCATGAACAAACTTTGCCTCTTTTTGAGGATCCTAACCCTGGTAATCATTTGACTAGTCAAGATAATGCTCGAGACATTAACGAAACTACTGACAACCCAAGGACATCAAATCATGTCGACCACACATAGGGGAATCAAGATGAGGTTCATACTAAAAAATACCAGATGTAGGTCGAATTGAAGATAATCAAGGTCCAAATTTATCTCAGCCTGATATAGTAGGATAAGAGCACACCCTATCATCTCCTACTCTATCGTATCCACATACATAAATCTAAAGCCCATCTTTGATGTCTTCATTTAACACCTTCAATACCACTCTTAATCAAGGAGGACAGGAGGATGTAAGTGAGAAGAACCTAGTGGAGGCTTTTATAAGGATCATGGTTAGTCGAGGGGTTACTATGAAAGAATCTCCTAACTCTTCACCTGCTTCAAGTAATGAACATGGCAGTGATCCCTTTACTGAATTAGTCTAATAATTGAAAGCCAAACTTGTCTACTTGGATCTTTTTAGACCATAGAGGATAATCTTGCTACTCTATATGATATTAAAGGATTACTGGCATAACTGAAGAAACCATGTGTGCCTGATTCTATTATCAACTTTACTCTTGACTTCGAGCCACTTATTGAGCTAGTAGTTCAAAGTATCATGCTCAAAGAGGAATTCTCTAACAAGCTTGACTGACAATCCAATGATATGTCTGAAGAATGGGACTTAGTCACTCAGTCTGAAAGTCGAATTAAGGAGTGGGAAGCAGAGGTTAAAGGACATAAGGATCAAATGGCTACTTGTGACGCCAATATTCTACTCTAGACACAACAAATGGATGAGCTTCAACAGAAAATTGAGGCATCAGAGAAGAAGACAACTGAGATTGATACTTCAAAGTTGGCTTATGTCGAGGCGAAAGTATTTGAGGAGGCTAAGGTGGGAATCCAACATGCTAAAGCTGCTCGCGCTTTGGAAAAAGAAATTGACAAGCTGAATTCTGAAGAATTGATGAATGAAAAGAGGATTCAACTCACCATGATACGCTTCGAGAAAATGAAGGTTGACTTTCCTTACTAAGCATTCTTCGACTATTTTCACTTTTATAACCTTTTGTGATGCAGTGGGAGAACTGACTTGAGGTTTTGCGTTTGTGTTCACAAATGTTGCGTTTAGCAAGAGTCGCGACCGACTTTTCTTTTATCCAAAAGGAAAGGTAAAAAAGCATAGGAAAGATCTTTGAGATGTTTTCTTGAGTTCGGGGGGTAGATTATGAAAAGGGAAGGTGCTAGCACCCTTTTCATCCATGGTTTTCCATGGGCTCTTAGTTACTTGTTTAGATCACTTGCTTTGCTTTTGTTTTGTTTGAAATGGTGCTTGGTGTGGTTTTGAAAGTATTTTGAAAAGAGGCCACTCGTTTAGGAAATCTTTGTAATGATTCTCGTTCGTAAGAATGTATACAAAGATGTTTGTCTTTTGAAAATGTTTACAATGTTTTGTAAGATGTTTTGAAATGTGTGTGTGTTTGTTTTTGAAAATAGCAAGGATTGTTTTGACATGGGACAAGTAACTAGAAGCTAATCTACCTACTCAAATGTCTTTCTTGTGCATTTTTATTCCTTTGACATTGTTGACTTACCATTGATTTGGTAAATAACCATATCTTTGGATGTAAACGGGACGGGCATGGGTCATCGTATAACCATGATATCAATGTTGCCAAGTATCTTACCAATTTTGAGGGACCAAGATCATTTTGTTTAGGCAACCTTTTGATAGCGTCATCGAGGGACTATGATCATATATTTGTTTTGTTTTGCCAAGATACTTCGCGTGCGTAACATGGCCATTTTTATTTAGGCAACCAAGTGGGAGAAATCCTAAGGGTGCTTGTGTGCAAAGTGTGTCATGTTCATGCTTTTGTCTTGCATTTAGGGTTTTCTATTCGTTTTGATTTTGTTCTTGTCATGCAAACCCTAGTTTACTAAGCATAGTATATAAAGCAATAAATTGCGTAAAATAAACTAAGCTATTACAACAAATATTATGGGAGGGGGGATACAAGTTTTGAATGGGGATTTTGCACAAATATAAACCTAAAAATATTATTACAACCCAATCGAATAATGTGTGAATTAAATAAATAAACAAGTATTTAAAATGCAATGCAATGTATTTATGTAAAAAATGTTTTGGTATTTGTTTTTTGTACGAGAAAATGATTTAAATTAACCCTAAAAAATAAGGAAAAAATAGTATTATTTTTGGAGGGGTGAAACCCTAATTTTTTAATTAAAAGAAAATAATGCTTTATGTTATTATTTTGCACATTTTTATATAAGAAAATAATAAATAATATTATCTATAAATATTAAAAATTAAGTATGTATAGAAAATAAATATTTTATGTGTATAAATAATATAAAAATATATAGTATTTTTAATTATATTTATAAGTTATTTTAAGAAAATAAGTTCTATTCTGTTAAATAAACTATTTTTATGTGTGAAAATAAATAAAAAAATAAAATAAAAGTGTGAAAATAAATAAACTATTTTTGGGTATTTTTTATCATTAAAAAAAATAAATGCAAGTAATAAATATAAAAATATGAAAGAAAATGCAAAAATATAAGAAATAAGTCAAGGGAGTGCAAATATCAAGTCAGGGGGTGTGAATATCAAAAACAAAAAGCCCAAGGCGCCAAAAAATCCCAAACTTTATCCCTGTCTTCCAGCCAAGCTCCCTGCGCGCGCGTTTTCATTCAAATTGTATCTTGCTCATGCTTGCACAAAAACAAAAACTCATAACATGAAACATGTGGCATTTAGTCTCACGATTCCAACCATATAAAATTTGTAACCTAACTCTCAAAGATCAGAGAGAATTTTGGCAGCCCTAATTCGTGACTTAACTTTTTCATGAACTTCAAGCTTAAAATTCTCTCAGCATAGTTAATATAAATGAAAAGTATGCATATGTACAGCTTCACCATGTTATGGACTACATTTTTCTTCACAAATCGTGGCTTGAGGATGCCTATTCAGAGAGATAGAGTTTTGAGAAATACCTCCTTCAGTTGGATTTGGATAGAGCAATGTAGGGACTTTTATGGAGGCCTGAGGATTGTGTGAGCTTCCTTGAACTTCCCTGAAGCTAATCCAATGCCTAGCTTGCTTTGAAGATGTCTGGAACTCTCTGCACAAGTCAAGTTGAAAGCTTCCAAAATGAAAATGGAAAAGGATGAAACAAGGGTTACAGAACCAGGGCAAGGGCTTGGATAGCTTTGGTATGATGTGTATGAGGTGTTTCAAGTGTCAAGATACAAAACGCACGAGTCAAAAATTAGTTGGCTTGGGTTTTGCAGAAATGTTGTATTTGGACAGAAAAATGGAGTTTTTTGAGTTTTAGTGAGTTCTGTATGCAAGCCAACCGTGTTTTGTGTTGCACAATGTTTGTATACTTGTATAGAAAGGATCTAAAGTCAACTTCTCAACAGATGTGCAGGCTTTTGACCTTTTCACCAACTTTCTTGCTTTTGAAGTAAAGTGAAGTGACTTATGCTACATGCTTGTCCTTGCTTGCTTGAAGGCTCCAAAGAGATTGTACAAATTTCTTGAAACCTGTAGAAGTTGCTTGCATCAAAGGGACAGGTCCCAGGCTCAAGGTTGACAAAGTTGCAAAAATTCACCTTTATGAAAATGGCAACGTGAACTTTATGCCTAAAATGGAATTACAACTTGTGTAAAGTTCCAAAAGCAAAGATAAAGCCTTTAACTTCTGAGTTTGCATTTAATTATGGAGTGCAAATTGAGTTTAGGACCTGTAAAGAAAGGTACAACCAACATGGATTGGATTTGCAACTTGATGCTTTGTAAAAATGGCTTGAACAAAAGTGAGAAAATGCCAACTTCTCTTCTTCGATTCTCCCTAACCAAAAATGATCTTGGAGAGTTCTTGGAAATTTTGGGAAGCTTGAAATGTGCTCTATAATCCATCTTTGAAATGAATTTTTAGATACCTCTTGGAACTAGGTGAAAAATGTCCATGAAGTTGGGTCCAAAACCTGCCTAAATTAGGGCAAAATTTCACTAAGTTATTTAGTTCATGGACCTATGTTCACAAATTCATAACTTGAGATCCAATCATCTTTTGGGAAAAGTTTGTGAAGCCAAGTTGTAGATTTCATGGAGGAATACAACTTTCATGTTGGAAGTTTTCTTTGAATCAAATTGCATCATGGTGAAAAAGTGGTGGAAAGTTGGGAAAAAATAAGAAAAATTTTATACTTAGAAAAATTCTAAGTTATGAAAATTTTCAAATCAAAACCCTAATTTGCAATTTTGAGTTTCTTGGTGAACAAGTTTCATATTTTGACATATCTTGATGAATTATGACCCTTGGCACTTGATTTTGACCAAAAAGTCAAAGTTTGACTTTTCAGTGTACAATTGACTTTTGATCAGTTGACTGCAAAATTCATCTGTCAATCCAATGAACTTGAGATCTTTTGAACCATGTAATTAGGTCAAGATGATGCCATTGAACCCTTGAAATCATGTTTGAACTCAATTGGTCATTGGCTAGGTTAAAAATCAGAAATTGCCCTTTCTCAGTCAAAACCCTAATTTTGACCATTTTGCCCTTTTGATGATTTGATCAAATTTCTTGGGAGTTGTGATCCAAACTTGATCAAATGGTACATATGAGCCTAAAATGTTGATGTGGATAAAAAATTATGAAGTTTGACTGTAAATTGGCCATGGTTGACTTTTTCCCCAATACAGCTGATTCTTAGGTCAAATGTCCAATTGACTGATCAAAAATGTGGTTCAAGGCTTGAAACTTATCATGAGCAATCTTAGGGGTCCAAGATGACGTATGAAATTCACATGAAGCATTGGTGATCCAGAAATCCTTGTGCAAACTTAAACCCTAATTTGGGGTTATCAGTGCAAGATGAGATGTCTTGAGATGAGCAAACCCTAATCTTGTTTTGAGTCCAAGAAGTCTTGTGAGAAAAATCTTGATAAATGAGAGGGAGAATTTTGGGGTACAACAACTGCCCCTGTTCAATCTTCTTGAATCTGAAGAGTTAGATTGGTGAGCTTTGTCGTTCATGACTCAAAGGTAAAAGATGATTGGACACTAGAGTGCCCATAAATTTGCACTCGTCAAAGTGTAGTTGAGGGAATGGGCTTAAAGATGCCATTTGGAGAGATGATAGAATCTTGTTGGAGATGGGCTTGTAGATGCCATCCAAGAATGTTTGTTGAATTGTAAGTTGTAAGTCAGAAGAATAAGTATCAGAATGGTGTCCGCGTCTGGAACGTATCTGAGCTGTATCTGGAGACTTGAAATTTGAATGAGAAACAGAATAGCATCCGTGTCTGGAGCGTATCCGTACTGTATCAAGAGTATGAAATCTGAATTTGAATAAGTATCAGAATGGAATCCGTATCTGGAGCGTATCTGAACTGTATCTGATAGTTGAAATCTGAACGAGCAATAGAATGGCTTCAGTGTCTGGAGCGTATCTAAACTGTATCTGAGCTTAAATCTGAAATCTGAATAAGGGCCAGAATGGCATCCGTGTCTGGAGCATATATGAACTTGGAAGCTGAATGAGTGACAGAATGGCAACCGTGTCTGGAGTGTATCTGGACTGTATCTTGAAGTTAAGGTCCGAATGAGTAATAGAATAGCATCCGCGTCCGGAGCGTATCTAAACTGTATATGAGCTTAAATTTGAATGAGTAACAGAATGACTTCCGTGTCTGGAGTGTATCTGAACTGTATCATGATTGCATATTGTTAAACAGTAGCTGTTAATCTTATCCTGAAAAGGGAAAATGTTAGCTGAAACACAAAGTTATGTTGCATGAAATGTATGATGCAATATATGTGTTTTATCAATGTTTATGATATATGGATGTAATGTATGCGCATGTAAGCTGACTTGCTGTATTGCTGAGGAAAATAAATCCTTGACTGCTGAGGATAAGAAATCCTTGGCGACTTCTCTAGGGATATAGGGATCCTTGGAGTATTGACAAAAAATTCTGTTGTGAGCAGTGCCATACTGCTTGAGTAATCTGCTTGGGGGATCCATAGAATTTTGATGATTTCTGTTGGGGATTACACAAAGGGAATCCATATTCTGCTGGGGAATAAAGAAAACTCTGATGACTTCTACAGGGAATTAATAAAGAGAATCTTCATTCTGTTGGGGAGCAATGAAAACTCTATGGGGAAGAAAACTTATTCCTGTTTGGAAAAAGTTCAGGAGTTTCGGTCGTCTGCCACTCTACTGGGGAATCATCCTAGGTTAGGGAGGAACAAAAGTTAACTATTATGTGGTTGATTTTCAGACTTCAAGACAACTTGCTAGGGAATTTGGAGAAACTTAATGGTTTCCGCTGTGGATTGATAGTTTGAAATTTTAGCTCCGCTGGGGATTAAGAGTTTGAAGTTTTAGCTCCGCTGGGGATCTAGATGATGTACTGTAGAGATTGCTCGTGGAATAGCCTAAAGACGTTTTCCTATCCTTTCAGTCTGTCAGTAATTGTTCTTTTCCACTTTGTTTATTTGTAAACAGTAATTATGTTCAAATGCATATGTTCATTAATGAATCATTGGACGTTTTTGCAAATAAAAACACAAGTGTAAAGAAAAAGGCAAATAGTTTTCTGTACTTTGAAAGAGATATCTTTGTATTTACTTTGAATAAGTATTTTATACAAAGGAGACAGACATCCTAGTAAGAGGATGGTGTCATAAAATTAAGAAAAATTTATACAAAGAAAGATAGCTATATGTGTAATAATCCCATGGGGTTCCCATTCCGCTATAGCCTTCGTATCTCTGAATATCTTGTTTGTCTGTTGCTTCGTCCGAAGATGATTGGATTGATCAGAAGCTCCAGGTTTGTCAGTGAAGATATTGTCCTTAAAGTGATCCGACGAGATATAGTCATACGCTTTAATTCCCTAACTTTTGCCTGGACCGCCCTTTCGGGTTTTCAGTCCACCGGGAAACCATTTTTTCCCAAGTCCCCCTTTCGGGTTTTCAACTTGCCGGGTGTACAATTTTTTTTATTTTATCCCTAATTTTTGCCCGAAACTTTTTGGTTCGCCGGGATGCCCTTGTTTTGCCTAGGTGTGTCAACCTAGCGGGTCTCTTATGCGTAGTATCTTTTGACTATGTCTGTGTTCGCAGCGTGTGGCAGGTTGTCACCGTCCATGGTGGTTAAGATCATTGCCCCACCAGAAAAGATGTTCTTGATTACAAATGGTCCTTCATAGGTAGGAGTCCATTTTCCCCTGGGATCACTTTGTGGCAAGATGATGCGCTTGATCACTAGATCTCCAACTTGATATATCTGGCGTATGAATTTCTTGTTAAAGGCCTTGATCATCCGCGTTTGATACGTCTGACCATGGAAAATAGCAGTAAGCCTCCTTTCATCAATCAAGTTCAGCTGATCAAGTCGGGTCTGGATCCAATCGTCTTCACTCAAACCTGCATCCTTCATGATTCTTAAAGAGGGGATCTGAACCTCAATAGGCAAGACAACCTCCATGCCATAAACCAAAGAATAGGGTGTTTCCCCAGTTGACATGCGAGCCGTGGTACGGTACCCATGGAGAGCAAATGGTAGCATATCATGCTAGTCCTTGTAGGTCACTGTCATCTTCGGTATGATCTTTTTAATGTTTTTGTTGGCAGCTTCGACCGCACCATTCATCTTTGGCCGATAGGGAGATGAATTGTGATGTTGAATCCTGAACTGCTCGCACAAGGCGGTGATCATAGTATTGCTAAGGTTTGTACCGTTATCAGTGATGATCCTTTCGGGGACACCGTACCGACAAATAAGGTTCTGCTTGATGAAGCGGGCAACAACATTCTTAGTAACGGATGCGAAGGAAGCTGCTTCGACCCACTTGGTGAAATAGTCAATGGCCACTAGAATGAAGCAGTGTCCATTGGAGGCTATAGGCTTGATCTCCCCAATCATGTCGATTCCCCACATAGCGAAGGGCCAAGGAGCTGTTAAGACATTTAGAGGAACCGGAGGCACGTGCACCTTGTCTGCATAGATTTGACATTTATGACAGGTTTATGAGTGTTGATAGCAGTCAGCTTCCATGGTAGACCAGTAATAGCCTGCCCGTAGGATCTTCTTTGCCATCGTATGCCCACTAGAGTGAGTGCCAAAGGTACCTTCATGCAATTCAGCCATGATCCTTTCGGCTTCAATCTTGTCCACACAACGGAGCAGAATAGAATCATGATTACGCTTGTACATGATGCCATTACTTAGGAAGAACTTAGCTGAAAATCTCCTTAAGAACTTTTTGTCATTGACTGGAGCTCCTTCTGGATATTCTTGAGCCTCGAGATACCTTTTAACTTCATGAAACCACGGTTGGTCCACTACTTCTTCGGTATTAATCTCGTGACAATGTGCTGGTTCGTCCATCCGTTCAATGGTGATCTGGGGAGCCTCGTTATCCCAATTAAGTTTAAACATAGATGACATTGTAGCTAGAGCATCTGCTAGCTGATTTTCTTCTTGCGGGAAGTGCTCGAAGGTAATCTGCTCGAAATGTGGTAGCAATGTCAAAACATGTTCTTTGTAAGGGACGAGGTTTGCATGCTTAGTGTCTCATTCTCCTTTGATCTGACTGATGACCAAAGCTGAATCCCCAAACACATCTAAAGATTTGATTCCCAAATCTATGGCAGCCTTGAGACCAAAGATGCGTGCTTCATACTCTGCCATGTTGTTCGTACAGTTGAAGCAAAGTCTGGCAGTTAAATGAGTATGGCAGTTAAAGGAGTATGGCATCCTTCTGGAGATATAAGCACATCGCCGATACCGTTACCAAGTTCATTGGATGCCCCATAAAAGTACAGGGTCCATCGGGATCCTTGTCCAGGTCCTTCATATGGTCTGATCTCTTCGTAGTTGTCTACTGTTATAATGTCTTCGTCAGGGAAGTCAAACTTCATAGACTGGTAATTTTCTACAGCTTGATGAGCCAGATGATCAGCTAGCACACTGCCCTTTATAGGTTTTTGGGTAGTGTATTGTATGTCGTATTCCGTTAGGATCATCTGCCATCTATCTATCCTCCCAGGCAGAGCAGGTTTCTCAAAGATGTACTTTATCGGATCCATCTTAGATATCAGCAAAGTGGTATGAGTCAACATATACTGTCTTAGCCGGCGAGCAGCCCATACCAAAGTGCAACAAGTTTTCTCGAGCAGTGAATATCTGGTTTCACAGTCGGTAAACTTTTTGCTTAGGTAATAAATAGCATGCTCTTTTCGGCCAGACTCGTCATGCTGCCCCAGCACGCACCCCATTGAATTCTCTAAGACAATCAGATACATGATTAGCGGTCTTCCCTCGACTGGAGGCATCAAGACAGGAGGTTCTAGTAAATACTCGATTTTATCGAAAGCAATCTGACATTCATCATTCCATCTGACTACTTGATCTTTCTTCAACAGCTTGAAGATTGGTTCACAAGTAGACGTTAGGTGAGAAATGAATCTAGAAATGTAGTTTAGGCGTCCCAAAAAACCTCTGACTTCCTTCTCAGTGCGAGGAGCAGGCATTTCTTGTATTGCTTTAACCTTGGCATGATCAACCTCGATTCCTTTGTTGCTGATAATGAAACCTAAGAGCTTACCAGACCGGACTCCGAATGTGCACTTGTTCGGATTCAATCTTAACTTGTACTCCTTCAACCTGACAAACAGCTTTTGTAAGTGATCGAGGTGTTCTTCTTCAGTTTGTGATCGGGCTATCATGTCATCTACGTAGACCTCTATCTCATGATATATCATATCATGAAACAAAGCTAACATGGCACATTGATAGGTTACCCCGGCATTCTTCAGTCCGAATGGCATCACTTTGTAGCAGAACGTACCCCACTATGTAACAAAAGCAGTTTTCTCCATGTCCTTAGGTGCCATTTTGATCTAGTTATAGCCTGAGAATCCGTCCATGAAAGAAAATACTTTGTGCTGGGTTGTATTGTCGATCAGGATGTTGATGTGTGGAAGTGGAAAGTCATCTTTAGGGCTGGCCCTATTTAAATCTCTATAATCCATGCACATTCTCACTTTGTCGTCCTTTTTTGGCACGGGAACAATGTTGGCCACCCATTGAGGATAAGAAGTAACAGCTAGAAATCCAGCATTGAACTGTTTCATAACTTTTGCTTTGATCTTCTCTGACATGTCAGGTCTCATGCGGTGGACCTTTTGTTTCACTGGTGGACAATCTTCTTTTGTGGGTAGACGATGTACCACAATGTCTGTATCGAGTCCCGGCATGTCTTTGTATGACCAGGAAAAGATCTCAACATAATCATACAGTAGCTGAATTAGGTGCTCCTTGACACTCGGATCTAGATTGGTCCCCACTTTGATTTCCTTTTTATCCTCCTCGGTACCCAGGTTGATTGTATCCAACAGCTCCTCATGAGGTTGAATTGCTCTTTCCTCTTACAGTAGTAATCTGGCCAATTCCCCTGGCACCTCACAATCTTCCTCACCTTCGTATTCGGCTTGGTAGACCAGATCTTCAGAGTCACTGAAGTCTATAGCAGTATCGTTACCCATGGGATCCGGAATGGAAGGGTACCTGCATTTGTGAGTGTGGGTGTGTGTAAGGGTATAGCCATCTTAAAACAATAAAATGTAAAAGAAAGACAATGAGCACAAAAGGTTTATATATGAAAAAGCGTCCATGATTCACTGAATGACATATGTAAATGAAATAAAAACCCTTACAAATGGACCATTGGGCCTCGGGTAATACACAAGGTTTTTAAAGTGCGAATTGTTCGTGAATTATTACAGTCCAACAGAATTGTAAAAGATAAATTACTGAGATATGAAAGTTATCGGGATGAAGTCTCTGGCTTCCCAATTGCGCAGTCCTCCGCTGACAGTAGGAAATATACAATCTTCCAGGCTGCCCTCCTCTTCATTGTCTTCTACTGCATTGACGCTTTGATTGCTAATCTTCACAGGTGGCCCCCCAGCACGGGCACAGTGCACAACCTTCTGACCAGTCAAAGTAAATCCCAAGCCGAACTTGTCTGATTTGTACGAAATGTCTGGAAGCTGACCCCAGATTGTGCATCCCCCTTCTTCCACTACTGCCCTAGCATCCTTTAAATATGACATCCGAGGTGGAGGTCTTGTGATCTTAGGAATCGAGGATACCGCCTTAGTCGCTGCTACTTCTGGAGAGACTTCTTCAAAATGTTGGAAAGGGGTCTCTATGAACTCGCCATCTAACTCCACATAACGGAAGGAATTTAGATGACTAATCATATACTCCTCCTCTCCATGGACAGTTATGATCTTCCCTTGGACGGGGTACTTTAACATCTGATGCAAGGTGGAGGTGACAACACCGGCGTTGTGGATCCAGGGGCGTCCCAACAGGCAGGAATAAGAAGGACGAATGTCCATCACATAGAAAGTGGAGTTGAAGACCTCAGTTCCCACCTTGATTGGGATGTCCACCTCCCTGTGGACCATCCTCTTCGAACCATCAAAAGCTCGCACCACTATATTGCTGGGTTTTAAAGTCAGCCCCTCGCAATCTAATCTATCAAGGGCTTTCTTTGGCAAGACGCTCAGAGACGATCCAGTATCAACCAAAACATGAGCTAGGGTTGTTCCTCTGCACTCCACTGAGACATGTAATGCATCGTTGTGTTTTCTCCCTCGGGGTGTCAAGTCAGCATCGGAAAAACCCAGGCCATTATCAACTATCAAACTGGCCACACAGTCCTGGAACTGGTCAGCAGACGTCTCTTGCAGCACGTGAGCTGTCTTCAGAAATTTTACCAAAGCTTTGGCATGTGCTTCAGAGCACAGCAGCAGGGCTAGCATAGAAATCTTAGAAGGGGTCTGCCCCAATTGTTCAACCACATCATAATCACTTTTCTTAATGATCCTCAGGATTTCTTCCATCTCCTTCTTGGATGTTTCAGGAATAACTAGTGATTGAGCCTTTGTCTGGACAAGCTCCTCTTGAACGTTCTTTCCTTTATTCTCAGCAGTGGAAGTAGGAATAAGGATTATATTGTCTTTGTCGGTGGGTACGCTTGCAGGTAAAATCACTGGTGTAGAGGTAATCTTCGGAACGGCCACGGGTCCAAAGACTGCTATTGGAGGAGCAGTCTCTGGAGAGAAGATCCTACCATTGCGGGTGATCTTGATATTCCAACAATATTGCTAATGTCGGGATTGTCTTCTTCGGAGCTTTCTTCCTCGGCAGTCAGTTCAATCTGTTTAATACCATGGTAGTAGATTTCTCCACCATAATTCCATGGTACTGTTTAATCTGATTCGTATGGGGTCGGCCCGAGAATTGTAATCTTAAGTGGAGTAGTCTTTGGAGCAGGTGTAATCCTAACGGGTCTTTTAGGGGCCCTGGAAGGATTGGCGTAGATGATTATTATTGAAACTTCTTTCACTAGAACGGGTGAAACAGGAGCATTCTCAAACAAAATTTCTTGGTTATCCATCAGTTGTTGGATACCTTTCTTCAACAGAGGGCAGTCAAATGATGAGGACAGGCAAACATGGAAATCTTGGTCACAAACTGGGAAAATACCAGCTTTCAACAAATTCAACTTGATAATTGGGAGCGGAGTTAACAATTCATCCACGGTAGCAACAAACAGATCTTCTTTAATAGCGTTGGAATTGTGTCCATGCCTAGGCATCGGAGCATAAATAACATTTGGTTTCTTAGGCGCTTCAAACTCAACTTCCTTCGCATCTATCAGATCCTGAATCTTGTTCTTCAGAGCCCAACAATTGTTGGTGTCGTGCCCTAGACTTTCAGAATGGTACGCGCATCTGGCGTTGGGATGGTAATGTGGAGACGTAGTATTGGGATTTTTTGGGGCCTCTTTTAAAATGGTCAGATTCAACTTCAGGAGATGTGGTAGAACTTGAGCTGGAGTCATGTTAATCTTGGTAAATTGCCGAACTGGCCTTTCTACCCTTTGCTGGTTATTTCTCGGATGGTCTGATGCAGGTTTCGGAATCATAACGGCCCCCACTATTGGTCATCGTTTAGTTCTTCCCTGATTCCTCTGTGAATAGACAACAGATACTTCCTTTCTTCCAGTGAAGGGCTTTTTTACAACTGTTGAGGCAGACGCGTCCTTTTGAATATTTCCATTTCTTATACCAGCCTCTACGCTTTCGCCGGTTAAAATCAATTTAGTAAACCCTGCAGAAGAACTCCCAATCAGATGATTGAAGAAAGGACCTGAAAGAGTTCCCAAGAACATTTACACTAACTCTCTCTCAGATAGAGGAGGTTGCACCCTCCCGGCTAGATCTCTCCACTTTTGGGCGTAATCTTTAAAGCCCTCATTGGAAACCATGGCCATACTCTGTAGCTAAGTACGGGTTGGCGCCAAGTCGGTGTTGTATTAATACTGTTTATAGAAAGCTGCTGCTAGGTCTTCCCAATTGTGAACATCTGCCCTCTCCAACTGGTAGAACCAATCAAGTTGCGTTCCTGATAAACTGTCTTAGAAAAAGTGGAACCACAGGTCTTTGTCAGGAGAATGTGGCTGAATCTTCCTGACATAGGATCTGAGGTACATTTTAGGGCAAGACACCCCATCATACTTGACAAATAGAGGCACTTTATATTTTGGCGGGATTACAATTCCTGACACCAGCCCCAACTCCTTAAAATCTAGCCCTGGTACTCTCTGGATTTCCATAGCGCTTAGTCGCTCTTCAAGGTGTTTGTACTTGTCATCAGCTGGAGGGTATTGTTGTTCAGAGTAGTCCTCTTCTTCCTCTTCTTCTTCTTCTTCTTCAGAATCTGATGGTACCGCCGTTCCTTTTCCTTTTCTTTCCCCTTCATCAGATGTTGTTGGAAAATCTAAAGTCCTTCTAGCTTGTCCCTGAAATCTTCTGCCCATGATAACCACACCAGTTGGCTTCTTCTTCTTTTTCTCTTTCTCTTTTTCTAGAAAAGTCTTCAGCTCCTCCTGCCCCTTGGCTAAGGTCATGAGTAACTGCTAAAATTGTGAGTTCTGAGCTTACAAATCTTTGACAGTTTGTTCTAGATCCATCGTACTGAAATAAACAGTAGAGAGATGAGGAAACTTGTTGCAAAGACATGTTTATGCTTATGATGAATGATATGTATTCATGCAATGTTTTCAAGGATTTAGAAATTCAAATTTGTTTTAAACAAAAAAGAAACACACGTCATATTAATAAGATAGAATTGTGAGTACGTCAATGCCCCTTGGGCAAAATAATACAAAACTCTAAGGTAAAAATACGTTGCGCATCCTCTTTGGTGCAATGTAGGTGTTGAGAGTCTGCTCTTCATGAAGTAGCCGAGTGAGTTCCAAAACCTTCTTCTTGCTTGCGTAGAATTGGGCTTCGAAAGTATCGTGCTCTCCTTTGAGCTGTATCCAACTTCTTTGTAGGTCTTCGAGTGATGTCGGCATGTCAGGATGTAGGATAGTGTATGGAACTTCTCCTTCCTTAACAGGCTCTATAATCACTGGGAGAATGGAGGGATAAGGCATCATAAGACTTTGAGCGCGGGTTCATACTCACTTGAGGTAAGGCTCAAGAGGGATGGAATTCTTGTGTCCCAAAGTCTTGCTATCCACCTTGTTAGGCATCCTCCAAGCTCAGATGAATCTCTGACGAAGTCCTTGGTCGTCGTTGTCGTAGTCGAAAACCAATCCTTGAATCAGCATGTCATGTGGGCCATCCCTTCGGTCATAACCAAACTATTTTAGAGCTAAGCAAGGGTTGTAGGTGATGCCTCCCCTAATTCCAAGTAGAGGGACATTAGGGAATTTCCCACAACGGTCAACAATAATAACATTCTCTTTGGATCGAGAACACCAATGAATATTTGAATGGTTAAGTGTCATTAACCTTTGTAACCACCTCAAACCTTGCTCATTCTTCAAGAATGATTGGGGAAGATGAGAAATAAACCATCTTGCCAGGAGAGGAGTACAACACATAAGAACACCTCTTTTCCTCATTGTACGAGTGTGAAAAGAGTGGAGGATATCCCTAAGCAATGTAGGCACTGGGTTGCGAGACATGAAGATTTTGACAGTGTTCACGTCTATGAGTTGGTCAGGATTAGGGAACAAGACCATCCCATAGATGAAAAGAGCTACAATCTCCTCAAAAGCTTGCAAGTCTAGGGAATTCCAACAGCTTTGGGCCTTCTCAAACAGAAACTTTGACAAGAAGCCTTTGACACCACTTCTAGTTTTCCAATGAGTTATGACATCAGATGAGTGCAAGTGCAGGGCTTAAGCAATCTCTTCTGGCTTTGGATATCTTTCGTACCGTTGAACGGTAGTTGATTGAGAATAGGAATCCTCATAAGTTGAGAGAATTCTTCCAAAGTGGGCACAAGTTGATAGGCAGGAAATGTGAAGCAGTGATGCAAAGGGTCAAAGAACTGAAAGAGAACTTTCATCATATCCTCCTCTGTGTTGGAAGTGATCAAGTTGAGTAGACGACCATGTCTCTCGGTGAATGGCGAGTTCTCAGGGATCCTTGAAGCTAGCTCCTTGAGTTGTGGAGGAATTCTTACAAGGTTGATTTGGATAGTTTTCCTGTGAAGTGAATCCATAACCTACAAAACAAGAACAAAGATGAATCTCCAAAAATCCTTGAAATGGTTAGTGAATGCATATGATGTCCATGATAATATGCACAAGTATATATGTACAAGCAAATCACACAAGTTCCTAGTTTAGGCTTGCATGAGGTTTCATAGGTAAGTACCCTCTTGAAGTTTAGTTGGCTCAACCTGTCCTAGAAATAGTAACCGGGTTCTAAGGAGCTCAATATCAATGGATTGTTTCCTTGTTCATTGTTTCAGTTCAAGCCTCTTTACCGGCGACCGAAATATTCCAAGAAACCAACCCTCAATGAGTGTAGTATTGAGTATCTACCAACTTCGGACTGCACCAAAGCCGGTCATCTCACTACATCCTAAAAGGCCAAGTTGGTCAAGTAAAGGTTCTAGAAGTTCATTAGTGCTTCATGACATCACTCAACGGCCCCGTATTCTCTTTGATTGACTCAAAGTCTACCGGTACCCATAAATATGTCACGCTAATATAGCTATTGCTTATACCATGTCGGTATACCCCGCACAGTTTCCACAATGTATTGCTATTTACCTATAATGTTTCCCAAATCCGGGTGGAGGATTCAAACCCAAACAAAGAACCATAATTGTAAATCAAACAAGTCAAACAATTGCAAGCAAATAAAGGTGATCTAAACCCTAAGGTAACCCCACTTTTAGAATAATCCCCAGCAGAGTCGCCAGTTCTGTGATGCGGTGGGAGAACTGACTTGAGGTTCTGCGTTTGTGTTTGCAAATGTTGCATTGATCAAGAGTCGCCACCGACTTTTCTTTTATCTAAAAGGAAAGGTAAAAAAGCACAGGAAAGACCTTTGAGATGTTTTCTTGAGTTCGGGGGGTAGATTATGAAAAGGGAAGGTGCTAGCACCCTTTTCATCCATGGTTTTCCATGGGCTCTTAGTTACTTGTTTAGATCACTTGCTTTGCTTTTGTTTTGTTTGAAATGGTGCTTGGTGTGGTTTTGAAAGTATTTTGAAAAGAGGCCACTCGTTTAGGCAATCTTTGTAATGATTCTCGTTCGTAAGAATGTATACAAAGATGTTTGTCTTTTGAAAATGTTTTCAATGTTTTGTAAGATGTTTTGAAATGTGTGTGTGTTTGTTTTTGAAAATAGCAAGGATTGTTTTGACATGGGACAAGTAACTAGAAGCTAATCTACCTACTCAAATGTCTTTCTTGTGCATTTTTATTCCTTTGAAATTGTTGACTTACCATTGATTTGGTAAACAACCCTATCTTTGGATGTAAACAGGACGGGTGTGGGTCATCGTATAACCATGATAGCAATGTTGCCAAGTATCTTAGCAATTTTGAGGGACCAAGATCATTTTGTTTAGGCAACCTTTTGATAGCGTCATCGAGGGACTATGATCTTATTTTTATTTTGTTTTGCCAAGATACTTCGCGTGTGTAACATGGCCATTTTTATTTAGGCAACTAAGTGGGAGAAACCCTAAGGGTGCTTGTGTGCAAAGTGTGTCATGTTCATGCTTTTGTCTTGCATTTAGGGTTTTCTATTTGTTTTGATTTTGTTCTTGTCATGCAAACCCTAGTTTACTAAGCATAGTATATAAAGCAATAAATTGCGTAAAATAAACTAAGCTATTACAACAAATATTATAGGAGGGGGGATACAAGTTTTGAATGGGGATTTTGCACAAATATAAACCTAAAAATATTATTACAACCCAATCGAATAATGCGCAAATTAAATAAATATACAAGCATTTAAAATGAAATGCAATGTATTTATGTAAAAAAATGTTTTGGTATTTGTTTTTTGTATGAGAAAATGATTTAAATTAACCCTAAAAAATAAGGAAAAAATAGTATTATTTTTGGAGGGGCGAAACCCTAATTTTTTAATTAAAATAAAATAATGCTTTATGTTATTATTTTGCACATTTTTATATAAGAAAATAATAAATAATATTATCTATAAATATTAAAAATTAAGTATGTATAGAAAATAAACATTTTATGTGTATAAATAATATAAAAATATGTAGTATTTTTAATTATATTTATAAGTTATTTTAAGAAAATAAGTTCTATTCTATTAAATAAACTATTTTTATGTGAGAAAATAAATAAAAAAATAAAATAAAAGTGTGAAAATAAATAAATTATTTTTGGGTATTTTTTATCATTAGAAAAAATAAATGCAAGTGATAAATATAAAAATATGAAAGAAAATGAAAAAATATAAGAAATAAGTCAAGGGTGCAAATATCAAGTCAGGGGGTATGAATATCAAAAACAAAAAGCCCAAGGCGCCAAAAAAGCCCAGACTTCATCCCTGTCCTCCAGCCAAGCTCCCTGCACGCGCGTTTTCATTCAAACTGTATCTTGCTCATGCTTGCACAAAAACAAAAACTCATAACATGAAACATGTGGCATTTAATCTCATGATTCCAACCATATAAAATTTGTAACCTAACTCTCAAAGATCAGAGAGAATTTTGGCAGCCCTAATTCGTGACCTAACTTTTTCATGAACTTCAAGCTTAAAATTCTCTCAGCATAGTTAATATAAATGAAAAGTATGCATATGTACAGCTTCACCATGTTATGGACTACATTTTTTCTTCACAAATCGTGGCTTGAGGATGCCTATTCAGAGAGATAGAGTTTTGAGAAATACCTCCTTCAGTTGGATTTGGATAGAGCAATGTAGGGACTTTTATGGAGGCCTGAGCATTGTGTGAGCTTCCTTGAACTTCCCTGAAGCTAATCCAATGCCTAGCTTGCTTTGAAGATGTCTGGAACTCTCTGCACAAGTCAAGTTGCAAGCTTCCAAAATGAAAATGGAAAAGGCTGAAATAGGGGTTACAGAACCAGGGAAAGGGCTTGGATAGCTTTGGTATGATGTATATGAGGTGTTTCAAGTGTCAAGATACAAAACGCACGAGTCAAAAATTAGTTGGCTTGGGTTTTGCAGAAATGCTGTGTTTGGACAGAAAAATGGAGTTTTTTGAGTTTGAGTGAGTTCTGGATGCAAGCCAATCGTGTTTTGTGTTGCACAATGTTTGTATACTTGTATAGAAAGGATCTAAAGTCAGCTTCTCAACAGATGTGCAAGCTTTTGACCTTCTCACCAACTTTCTTACTTTTGAAGTAAAGTGAAGTGACTTATGCTACATGCTTGTCCTTGCTTGCTTGAAGGCTGCAAAGAGCTTGTACAAATTGCTTGAAACCTGTAGAAGTTTCTTGCATCAAAGGGACAGGTCCAAGGCTCAAGGTTGAGAAAGTTGCAAAAACTCACCTTTATGAAAATGGCAATGTGAACTTTATGCCTAAAATGGAATTACAACTTGTGTAAAGTTCCAAAAGCAAAGATAAAGCCTTTAACTTCTGAGTTTGAATTTAATTATGGAGTGCAAAGTGAGTTTAGGACCTGTAAAGCAAGGTACAACCAGCATGGATTGGATTTGCAACTTGATGCTTTGTAAAAATGGCTTGAACAAAAGTGAGAAAATGCCAACTTCTCTTCTTCGATTCTCCCTAACCAAAAATGACCTTGGAGAGTTCTTGGACATTTTGGGAAGGTTGCAATGTGCTATATAATCCATCTTTGAAATTCATTTTGAGATACCTCTTGGAACTATGTGAAAAATGTCCATGAAGTTGGGTCCAAAACCTGCCTAAATTAGGGCAAAATTTCACTAAGTTATTTAGTTCATGGACCTATGTTCACAAATTCATAACTTGAGATCCAAGCATATTTTGGGAAAAGTTTGTGAATACAAGTTGTATATTTCATGGAGGACTACAACTTTCATGTTGGAAGTTTTCTTTGAATCAAATTGTATCATGGTGAAAAAGTGGTGGAAAGTTGGGAAAAAATAAGAAAACTTTTATACTTAGAAAAATTCTAAGTTATGAAATTTTTCAAATCAAAATCCTAATTTGCAATTTTGAGTTTCTTGGTGAACAAGTTTCATATTTTGACATATCTTGATGAATTATGACCCTTGGCACTTGATTTTGACCAAAAAGTCAAAGTTTGACTTTTTAGTGTATAGTTGACTTTTGATCAGTTGACTACAAAATTCATCTGTCAATCCAATGAACTTGAGATCTTTTGAACCATGTAATTAGGTCAAGATGATGCCATTGAACCCTTGAAATCATGTTTGAACTCAATTGGTCATTGGCTAGGTTAAAAATCAGAAATTGCCCTTTCTCAGTCAAAACCCTAATTTTGACCATTTTGCCCTTTTGATGATTTGATCAAATTTCTTGAGGAGTTATGATCCAAACTTGATAAAATGGTACATATGAGCCTAAAATGTTGATATGGATAAAAAATTATGAAGTTTGACTGTAAATTGGCCATGGTTGACTTTTTCCCCAATACAGTTGATTCTTAGGTCAACTGTCCAATTGACTGATAAAAAATGTGGTTCAAGGCTTGAAACTTAACATGAGCAATCTTAGGGGTACAAGATGATGTATTAAAGTCACATGAAGCATTGGTGATCCAGAAATCCTTGTGCAAACTCAAACCCTAATTTGGGGTTATCAGTGCAAGATGAGATGTCCTAAGCTGAGCAAACCCTAATCTTGTTTTGAGTCCAAGAAGTCTTGTGAGGAAAATCTTGATAAATGAGAGGGAAAATTTTGGGGTACAACACCTTTGTATTAATGACTTCCATTTTGGAATTTTTGAACTAATTCCATATTAGCTTTACATTTTTCTATGTGTTATTACTCTTCTACTATTTGAATTTCCTGAAGCTAGGCTTTTACCTTTTTAAGTACTTTCCGTTTATCCTTAGAATTCTATTATCAGGACCTAGCTCTTCGACTTCATTAGCATTGTTGTAAAATACTTGGCTAATTTAAAATGGCATTTCCTAATTCAGTGACCACTTGCCTAAAGTTATGTCCTTTCGATCTATGGGCAGAATAATATTCCAAACATAATCTCCAACTACAAAGGTTTTTTACTTAACCTTTTTGTTGTAGGCTTTGACTATTCGTTCCTTTTGTCTTATAAGAACATCTAAAGCAGCTAACCTTTCTTCATCTAAATTGACTAGCTCATCTAGCATCATACTCCAGTTCCGGTCAAAAGATATTTCAGACATAAACTCTAGTGGATTGTAAATATATCTCATCATGCAAGATTGTATCATGGCCAAATGTCAGTCGAAATAGAGTAGAGTTAGTTGCGTCTTTAGGTGAGTTTCAATAAGTCCATAATGCTTGGTCTAGAATTTATTCCAATTTGTTGACTTTTGAACTATATGTCTTTTGATTAGGCCTGTGATAATCTTATTGGACGCTTCGACTTGGCCGTTTTCCTGAGACAATAAGGTATAAATGTTAATAATTTAATCCCTAAATTTGAGGCAAAATCAATTATCTTGTGACAAGTAAACAAATGAGCCCTGATCAGTATTTAAGCTCTCAAAAATTCTTAATCTGTAAAAGATGTGTTTTAAATAAAATCATTTACTGCTGCTTGATCAACCATGATCATAGGCACTGATTCGACCCACTTGGTAAAATAGTATATACCAACCAAAATATACCTATGGTTTTTGGACGAGGCAGGTCAAATCTTACCATATAAATCTAACGCCCAACTTCTAAATGACAAGGTTTGACTATCTAAAATAATTCACTAGCAAGGATATGTTGAATACATGCATTTCTTTGACATTCTTGGCACGCTTTTGGAAAATTATATGTAATTTTTCAACATAGTTGGCCAATATGACCCTTGTCGAAACAAAATTATTTTCATCTTGTGACCTGCTTGTTAAGCTCCACATGACCCACTATGAACATTGAATATTTCCAAATAGGCTTCACTTTTACTAAGGTATTTAAGAGAAACCCCTTCATGAGTCTTTTTAAACAACTTGTTTCCAATAATAACATAACTCAATGCCTTTGATTTTGACTCTTTTTCCCCCGAGTCTAGCAGGATCCTAAGGCATGCAATTAAGGCTTCTTACTCAACCTCGTTATTTCTGCAAAAATATTAGATTTTGAATTTAAACTTGGTTGGAATCTGTTGTACCCCAAAATTTGCCCTCCCATATTCTTCAAGAAATTGCCAAGCCAAGTCATAAAACTCCCCCAAGGGTTGCACAGTCCAACTGTCTCCTATACAGTCAAAACTAGGGTTTGTGTTCTGACCAAGAAAAGGTAGTTTTCAAAGGCTCAATCAAGTCTCATATGCTTACAAACATGGTCAAGCATCCTCATATCAAGTTTCAAGGCATTCAGCTCAAAATTGCACAGTCAAAACCCTAAATTGCACTACAGTCAACTGTAGGGGCAAAATGGTCATTTGGCAGTCAAAAGTTCAAATTTTTGGTCAACATATCATTTTGAAGCCACAAACATCATTTGATCAATGCTTGATCATGATTCTCAAAATTTGGCTCAGAAAATCATCAAGATGCAAAAGTTTCCTTATTTGGACAGCTGAAAAAGTCAACTGAAATTGACTAGGGCATAACTTTCACATGGATTATCAGAAAAATTCCATCCAAAGCTCATTTTGAAGAGAAAGACATTTCCTACAACTCATCTTCATACTTCAAGTCCAAGAAATGCTCTCACAAAAAGTTATCAATTTCAACATTATAGGTCATTTTCAAAAGTCAACAAAAAGGGACTTTAAGTCAAAGGCCATAACTTGATATTGGAAAATCAAAATGACATGGGACCAAAGGCATTGGTTAAAGGACTCAAAGACCTTTCCAAAATGTCCAAGAACATGAGAAAAGCTTAAAAATTGAGCAAGTTATGCATTGGAGAAGTTGGGAAATTTTTGTGAAATGGCAAAAGTCAACTATCCTTGAAACTTCAATTTTTGACAAAAGGGCCCACTTTCTTCCACTTGATTCAGCCTTGTCATGCCACAAACGTGTCCCATGATTAATTTCAAGATCAAACATTGATTTTTCTATTTTATTTAATTTTTATTAATTTAATTCATTTTAAATCTTTAAAAATTCAAATAAAATTTAAAAATCAATGGAATAGTGTCATTTGAATTGGAATAGCTTCCATATATCATGTGCCAGCTCATAAACTCATGCTAGGGTTAGGTTGTACACCAAATCTTGGTTTTGCTTAAAAAAGGGAAAGTTTGTTAATGGTGAAAGACCTAAGACTAATTCTCTCATGGGCATGGATCAAGGCCAGCTAATGACCTAATTCTCTTCCCTCATAAGTACTGAGTCAAACCCTAATCACAAGACACTGAATGCTGCGCTAGAGACCAATTGGCAAACTTGAAAAATTGCCATAAAACTCAAAAACTGAAATCATTGCTAGGGGGCGATTAAAGGCACAAAACCTATTCCAAAAGCTTCCTTGATAATTCCTGAACGTATTCCAATCCCTAACATCAACTCAAACCCCAGGAATTGGTATATAGAACCTTCCCTGGACAGCAAAAAAGTGATGATCGTGTTTTCAGTTTTAGACATCCTCATTGCATTTTAATTATATATTCTTGTTCCTTGTGATGTTTTAAAGCTAACCAGCACCTTTAATTGTATTTTTATTTGCCATACACGATGATGCCATGAGTGAAATTTAGG
This sequence comes from Vicia faba, assembly GCA_948472305.1. NCBI lineage: Eukaryota > Viridiplantae > Streptophyta > Magnoliopsida > Fabales > Fabaceae > Vicia > Vicia faba. Next base: position 985,667,786 of record OX451740.1, on the reverse strand, counting down.
GTTTTCAGAGGTTGAATTTGGGGCTTTTGCAAAGAGGAAAAATCAGGACTCCAAACCACCACCGTTCAATTTGGCATGCTTGGACGAAGAAGAAGCCATGGTCGCGATTAATTTATGAGTTGCATAGCTCTAATCGCTATTTTCTGAAAACATCCCTAAGGCCACGCGCATAAAACCGTTGCTTTTGTTTTTATATTTCAGGGCAAGTGGAGAAGATGACTGCATGTCACGCGTTGATTGGCACGTTTAAAATTCGCGCGCGTTTTCCAGCCTTCATCCACTTTTGTTCTATATTGTTTATTTGATAATATATATTAAATGTGATTAAAGTGGTTCAGTGGCAGGTACCTATGCATGCAACGTCCAAGACCTGGGTTCGAACCCCAGGTCTGTGTAAATTTCAATATTATTTTTCATTCACAAATCCCATGCAGCGCTTAATGATCAGATGTACCATGCACCTCTAGATCAAGTGTGACACGTCTCCCTGATGACCAGATTAATGGCCCAGATCCAAGGAGTATGATGAACTCCAGTCAACGCTGAAGCAGGCTAGCAAAAAAGTCAAAGATGGACCAAAGCTTAATGGGCCAGCATTCTAAGGCCTGTACCTCACAATTGGGACTGATACCCCCTGGTTTGCAATTTCCTTTTTATTTATCTTGTTTTTTTTTCAATTCTTATTTTTATTGTTTTAATTTAATAAATTATTTTTACCATATATATAAAAATATCACAAAAAATCAGAAAAGATGACAAATATAATAAATATTTAATTTAATTATTTTCATAAATAAATTAACATGTAAATTAACTTAGTATTAATTTAGGTTGCAATTTTAATTCTTTTCATAATAAAATGTAAAAAAAACATAGAATTTAGGTTTAATTGATAATTGTTATTCCTTTTAATTTTTCCTTTTTTATAATAATATTATTCATTCTATTTTCATAGTTAAATTGTACATAAAAGAATTTAGGATTTAATTTAGGTTAATTTAACATTTTCATAATAACTAAAAATAATTAGAATTAGGGTTTGACATTTTATTTTAATTATAATTAATTCTCTTTTTCCATTAAATCTTAAAAAACACAAAATACCAAAAAACATTTTCATTTAATCTTAATTTTAATTATTGATTAATTTAATTTGCAAAAGGGTCCAACGCCCTCGTTTCAATAATTCTTATTTAATTGCGCATATTTATTCTATTCCGTTTAAATAATTATGTATCTCTCCCAAAGCGTTGTAACTTGAATTTCTCACACTTTATTTACTTTCTGTCAAATCGGGTCCTGGATTTTAATTTGGCGATGTGGACCCGCGCCTTTGTAATAGTTTAGGAACTTTACCTTTCTCGCATTTTTTTTAACTGTTAATAATGACATGCAAGAATGAATGACAATAAATAAAAACAAATGCGTAGATCACCTATACCATGAACAAGACAAAATATCTGAAAACGACACACAAGTCACACACCACCCCTAGGGTACGCCTCACTGTTGCCTTGCCTCGAAAGGTGATCGTCGAGTAGAGGATGTCTTAGTAAGTCCTCATGATCCGGGAACCTGGCATGAGGGTAGCTTCTAAGGTGTCTTCCCATTGCTCTGGTGATCACCATGCCCCTACAAACTCGAATTGACCCAAACACCTCCAACGGTGGTGCTACCTACCTCTCAATGGTGGGATGGCACTACTTTAAAGGACATTTACACAGACGAATTCCTTAGGGTAGGTAGGTTCTCAAGGATACTTGCTCTCTAATTTCAAACAAAAAAATACTTTTCACACCAACACTTTTCAAAAGCTTTCAAAGCAAATTTTTCAAACACTCTGACGTACGAGTCGAACTGAAATTTTTCAAAGAAACTTTTTTAACCCACAATTGAAAAGCAAACAAACAATTTTGAAAACACAAGTGAGCAAGTATCTAAGAGCCCATGGATAACCATGGATAGAAAGGGTGCTAACACCTTCCCTTTCTATAATCTACCTCCCGAACCGAGAGCAATCTCTTTAAGGAATTTTTCTGTGCTTTTGTCCTTTCCATTTGGAGAAAATAAAAGACGGTGGCGACTCTTGCTTACCGCGACATTTCGCGAACCAGCGTTAAACAGTCAGTTCCAGATCCACCGATCACAGAATCCCTTTGAGGGAAATAATCAAAATTCTAACGGCTGTTTCATTTTTATGTCAAGAAACGTCAAAGTATAACTACCAAGATGTTACTTCTATTATCGCAGGATCCACGATAAAATCAACAAAAATTTAACCTTTCATGACTGTTAAATGCTCATAAGTTAAAGAGTATTGAGTTAAATATATATATCCCATTTACCCATTTTTTATAATCTTTTCACTCGTCGCGGTTGCGAACCTTTAGTGCCTACATACCACCTTTTATGTAATAGGGGATCAGGGTACTCGCAGTTCCTCTTTAAAAAATTTGAAACACAAGTGTGTTAGTTAATTTTAAGAGACAAGACGTCATCGTCATTGTCTGAGTGGAAAACATACTTACTACCTACAATCATGAGAAAAGAGAATTTGCATCATCTCGAAGTGGAGGATATGGCTTGGATTTTAAAATCAACAAAGCCTCACTCTACACCCAAGTGGAAAATATCTCACTTCACTACATATTGTAGAACTGTATCTGGAGTATATCTGAACTGTATCTGAACTTGAAATCTGAATAAGTATCAGAATGGCATCCGTATTTGGAGCATATCTGAACTATATCTGAAAGTTGAAATCTAAATGAGTATCATAATGGCATCCGTATCTAGAGCATATCTGAACTGTATCAAAAGGTTGAGTCTGGATGAGTAACAGAATGGCATCCGTGTCTAGAGCATATATGTACTGTATCTAAACTTGAAATCTGAATGAGTAACATAATGGCATCCGTATCTCGAGCGTATCTGAACTGTATCTTGATTGCACATTATTAATGGTAATTGTTAATCTTATCCTGAAAAGGGTAAAATGTTAGCCGGAACACAAAATTATGTTGCATGAAATGTATGATGCAATATATGTGTTTTATCAATATTTATGATATGTAGATGTAATGTATGCACATGTAAGCTGATTTGCTGTGTTGCTGAGGAAAATAAATCCTTGACTGCTGCCGAGGATATGTGGATTCTTTATGTCTTGGAGTATTGACAAAAAATCTGTTGTTAGAGCAATGCCGTATACTGCTTGAGGAATCTGCTTGGAGAATCTAGAGAATTTTGATGACTTCTACCGGGGGTTAATAATGGGAGTCTTGGTTCTGTTGGGGAGTATCAGAAGTCAATTGTTATCCGAATGCATTTCATGCTTCAAACAAACTTGCTGGGGAATTCTGGAGGAATTGGATGGTTTCCACTGGGGATTTAAATGACGTACTATGGGGATTGCTCATGGAATAGCCTAAAGACATTTTCCTATTCTTTCAACCTGTCAGTAATTTTTCATTTTGTTTTTCTTTTTGTAAACAGTAATTATGTTCAAATGCATATGTTTATTAATGAATCATTGGACGTTTTTGCAAATAAAACACAAGTGTAAAGAAAAAGGCAAATAGTTTTATGTACTTGAAAGAGATATCTTTGTATTTACTTTGAATAAGTATTTTGTACAAAGGAGACAAACATCCTAGTAAGAGGATGGTGCCATAAAAGTAAAAAAAAATTTACAAAGAAAGATAGCTATGTGTGATAATCCCATGGGGTTCCCATTCTGCTATAGTCTTCGTGCCTCCGAATACCCTGTCCATTTGTTGCTTCGTCCGACGATGATTGAATTGATCAGAAACTTCGAGTTTGTCATTGGAAGTCAAGAGGTTGTCCACAAAGTGATCCGACGGGACATAGTCATACACTTTAATTCCCTAACTTTTGCCTGGACCGCCTTTTCGGGTTTTCAGTCCACCGGGAAACCCTTTTTTTCCCAAGTCGCCCTTTCGGGTTATCAACTTGTCGGGTGTACAATTTTTTTATATTTTATCCCTAATTTTTGCCCGAACCTTTTGGTTCGTCGGGATGCCCCTTTTTGCCTAGGTGTGTCAACCTAGCGGGTTTCTTATGCATAGTATCTTTTGACTATGTCCGCGTTCGCAGGGTGCGGCAGGTCGTCAGCGTCCATGGTGGTTAAGATCATTGCCCCACCAGAGAAGGTGTTCTTGATTACAAATGGTCCTTCATAGGTAGGAGTCCATTTGCCCCTGGGATCACTTTGTGGCAAGATAATGCATTTGATCACTAGATCTCCAACTTGATATACTTGGCGTCTGACTTTCTTGTTGAAAGCCTTGATCATCCGTTTTTGATACATCTGACCATGGAAAACAGAAGTAAGTCTCTTTTCATCAATTAAGTTCAATTGATCAAGTCGAGTCTGGATCCAATCGTCCTCATTCAAACCTGCATCCTTCATAATTCTCAAAGAGGAGATCTGAACCTCAATAGGCAAGACAACCTACATGCCATAAACCAAAGAATAGGGTGTTTCCCCAGTTGATGTGCGAGCCGTGGTACGGTACCCGTGGAGAGCAAATGGCAGCATCTCATGCCAGTCCTTGTAGGTGACTGTCATTTTTTGTATGATCTTTTTAATGTTTTCATTAGCAGCTTCGACTGCACCATTCATCTTTGGCTGATAGGGGGATGAATTGTGATGTTGAATCTTGAACTGCTCGCACATGGCGGTGATCATAGTATTATTAAGGTTTGTACCATTATCAGTAATGGTCCTTTCTGGGATACCGTACCGGCAAATGAGATTCTGCTTGATGAAGCGGGCAACAACATTCTTAGTAACGGATGCGAAGGAAGCTGCTTCGACCCATTTTGTAAAATAATCAATGGCCACTAGAATGAAGCGGTGTCCATTGGAGGCTGTAGGCTTGATCTCTCCAATCATATCGATTCCCCACATAGCAAAGGGCCAAGGAGCCGTCAAGACATTTAGAGGAACCAGAGGTACATGTACCTTGTCCGTATAAATTTGACACTTATGACAGGTCCGGGAGTGTTGATAGCAATCTGCTTCCATGGTAGACCGATAATAGCCTGCCCGTAGGATTTTCTTCGCCATCGTATGCCCACTGGAGTGAGTGCCAAAGGTACCTTCATGTAATTCAGCCATGATCTTTTCAGCCTTAATCTTATCCATACAACGAAGCAGAATAGAGTCATGATTGCGCTTGTACAGGATGCCATTACTCAGGAAGAACTTAGTAGAGAATCTCCTTAAGAACTACTTATCATTGATTGAAGCTCCTTTCGGATATTCCTGAGCCTCGAGATACCTCTTGACTTCATGAAACCAAGGCTGGTCCACTACTTCTTCAGTATTAATCTCGTGACAGTGTGCTGGTTCATCCATTCGTTCAATGGTGATCTGGGGAGCCTCGTCATCCCAATTAAGTTTAAACATAGATGACATTGTGGCTAGAGCATCTGCTAGCGGATTTTCTCGCGGGAAATGCTCGAAGGTAATCTGCTCAAAATGCGGTAGCAATGTCAAAACATGTTCTTTGTAAGGGATAAGGTTTGGATGTTTAGTGTCCCATTCTCCTTTGATCAGACTGATGACCAAAGCTAAATCCCCAAACACATCTAAAGATTTGATTCCCAAGTCTATGGCAGCCTTGAGACTAAAGATGCATGCTTCGTACTCCGCCATGTTTTTCGTACAGTTGAAGCAAAGTCTAGCAGTAAAAGGAGTATGACACCCTTTCAGAGATATAAGTACAACGCCGATACCATTACCAAGTGCATTGGATGCCCCATCAAAGAACAGGGTCCATCGGGATCCTTGTTCAGGTCCGTCATATGGTCTGATTTCTTCAGAGTTGTCTAATGTCATGATGTCTTCATCCGAGAATTCAAACTTCATGCCATCTAGCTATTCTTCCAGACAGAGCAGGTTTTTCAAAGATGTACTTTATCGGATCCATCTTGGATATCAATAAAGTGGTATGAGTCAACATATACTGTCTTAGCCGGCGAGCAGCCCATGCCAGAGCGCATCAAGTTTTCTCGAGCAGTGAATATCTGGTTTCACAGTCGGTAAACTTTTTGCTCAGGTAGTAAATAGCATGCTCTTTTCAGCCAGACTCGTCATGCTGCCCCAATACACACCCCATTGAGTTCTCTAAAACGGTCAGATACATGATCAGTGGTCTTCCTTCGAATGGAGGCATCAAAACAGGAGGCTCTTGTAAGTACTCCTTGATCTTGTCAAAAGCAATCTGGCACTCATCATTCCATCTGACTACTTGATCTTTCTTCAATAGTTTGAAGATTGGCTCACAAGTAGCTGTCAAGTTAGAAATGAATCTGGCAATATAGTTCAGGCGTCCCAAGAATCCTCTGACTTCCTTCTCAGTACGAGGAGCAGGCATTTCTTGTATCGCTTTAACCTTGGCAGGATCAACCTCGATGCCTTTGTTGCTGATGACGAAACCTAAGAGTTTACCAGACCGGACTCCAAATGTACACTTGTTTGGATTCAATCTTAACTTGTACTCCTTCAATCTCACAAACAACTTTTTCAAGTGATCAAGGTGCTCCTCTTCAGTTGCGATTGGGCTATCATGTCATCTACGTAGACCTCTATCTCATGATGTATCATATCATGAAACAAAGCTACCATGGCACGTTGATAGGTTGCCCCAGCATTCTTCAGTCCGAATGGCATCACTTTGTAGCAGAACGTGCCCCACTGTGTAACAAATGTAGTTTTCTCCATGTCCTCAGGTGCCATTTTGATTTGGTTATAACCTGAGAATCCGCCCATGAAGGAAAATACTTTGTGCTGGGTTGTATTGTCAACCAGGATGTCGATGTGGGGAAGCGGAAAATCATCTTTAGGGTTGGCCCTGTTTAAATCTCTATAATCCATGCACATTCATACTTTGCCGTCCTTTTTAGGTACGGGAACAATGTTGGCTACCCATTGAGGATAGGAAGTGACGACTAAGAATCCAGCATTGAACTGCTTCATGACTTCCGCTTTGATCTTCTCTGACATGTCAGGTCTCATGCGGCAGACTTTTTGCTTCACTGGTGGACAATCTTCGCTTGTGGGTAGACGATGTACCATAATGTCTGTATCAAGTACCGACATGTCTTCGCATGACCAGGCAAAGATCTCAACATAATCATGCAATAGTTGAATTAGGCGCTCCTTGACACTCGGCTCTAGATTGGCACCCACTTTGATTTCCTTTTTATCTTCCTCGGTACCCAGGTTGATTGTATCCAACGGTTCCTCATGAGGCTGAATAGCTCTTTCCTCTTGTTGTAGTAGCCTGGCCAATTCCCTTGGCACTTCACAATCTTCTTCACCTTCGTATTCGGCTTGATAGATTGGATCTTCAAAATCACTAAAGGTCATAGCAGTATCGTTACCCATGGGATCCGGAATGGAGGGGTACCTGCATTTGTGAGTGTGGGTGTGTGTAAGGGTATAGCCATCTTTAAACAATAAAATGTAAAAGAAAGACAATGAGCACAAAAGGTTTATATGTGGAAAAACGTCCATGATTCATTGAATGTCATATGAAGATGAAATAAAAACCCTTACAAATGGACCATTGTGCCTCGGGTAAGACACAAGGTTTTTAAAGTGCGAATTGTTTGTGAATATTACAAGTCCAACAGAAATGTAAAAGATAAATTACTGAGAGATGAAAGTTATTGGGACAAAGTCTTTGGCTTCCCAGTTGCGGAGTCCTCTGTTGACAGTAGGAAATATCCAATCTTCCATGCTGCCACCTTCTTCACCATCTTCCACTGCGTTGACCTCCCTATTACTAATCTTCAAAGGTGGCCCTCCAGCACGGGCACGGTGCACAACCTTCTGAGAAGTTGAAGTAAACGCTAAGCCAAACTTGTCTGATTTATAAGGGATGTCTGGAAGCTGCCCCCAAATGGTGCATCCACCCTCTTCTACTACTGCCTTGGCGTCCTTTAGAGATGACATCCAAAGCGAAGGTCTTGTGATCTTGGGAATCAGGGATACCGCCTTGGTCACTGCTACTTCTTAAGAGACCTCCTCGAAATGTTGGAAAGGAGTTTCAATGAACTCGCCATCAAACTCAACATATCGGAAGGAATTCAGATGACTAATCATGTACTCTTCCTCTCCATGGACAATTATGATCTTTCCTTTGACCGGGTACTTCACCATTTGGTGTAGCGTGGAGGTGACAACACCGACATTATGGATCTAGGGCCGTCCTAACAGACAGGAGTAAGAGGGATGGATGTCCATCACATAGAAGGTTGAATTGAAAATCTGAGTTCCCACCTTTATCAGGATGTCCACCTCCCCGTGGACCATCCTCTTCGAACCATCAAATGCTCTTATAACTATGTTACTGGGTTTTAGAGTCAGCCCTTTGCAATCCAATCTGTCAAGGGCTTTCTTTGGTAAGACGTTCAAAGATGAACTCGTGTCCACCAAGACATGGGCCAAAGTCGTTCCTCTACACTCCACAGAGACATGCAATGCCTCGTTGTGTTTTCTCCCTCTGGGTGTCAAATCAGCATCAGAGAAGCCTAGGCCATTATCAGCTGTCAAATTGGCCACACAGTCTTGGAACTGGTCAACAGACGTCTCTTGTGGCACATGGGTTGTCTTCAAAAATTTTACCAGAGCTTTTGCATGTGCCTCAGAGCACATCAGCAAGGCTAGCATGGAGATCTTGGAGGGAGTTTGCCCCAACTGTTCAACCACGTCACAGTCACTCTTCTTTATTATCCTCAAGATCTCTTCCATTTCCTTCTTGGATGTTTCGGGGATAGCTAGTGATTGGGCCTTCGTCCGGACAGGCTCTTCTTGAATGTTTTTTCATCGATTTTCAACAGTAGAAGTATTGGTAGGGACAACAGCAGGGATCGTGTCGTCTTTGTCGGTAGGTGCGCTTGCAGGTATGATTATCGGTACAGAGGTAATCTTCGGAACGGCCACGGGTCCAAAAACTGCCTTTGGAGGGGCAATCTCTGGAGAGAAGATTCTACCGCTATGGGTAATCTTGTTGGTTCCGACAATATTGCTAATGTCGGAATCTTCTTCTTCAGAGCTCATTTCTTCAGTGGTCAACCCATCTTGTTTAATACCATGGTAGTAGATTTCTCCATCGTAATTCCATGGTACTGTTTTATCCGATTCATATGGGACCGGCCCGGGCATTGTAATTATGAGAGGAGTAGTCTTCGGAACTGATGTAATCCTAACGGGTCTTTTGGGGACCCTGGAAGGATTAGCGGAGATGGTTATGATTGAAACGTCTTTAATAGGAATGGGTGAAACAAGAGCATTTTCGAACAGAATTTCTTGGTTGTCTATCAGGCGTTGTATACCTGTCTTCAACAGAGGGCAATCAATTTATGAGGATAGGCAAATATGGCAGTCTTTATTACAACCTGGGAATATACCAGCTTTCAACAAATTCATCTTAATGACCGAGAGCGGAGTCAAGAGTTCATCCACTGTAGCAACAAACAAATCTTCCTCGATAGCATTGGCATTGTGACTATGTCTAGGCATAGGAGCGGAAATGACATTTGGTTTCTCTGGCGCCTCAAACTCGATCTCTTTTGCATCTATGAGGTCTTGAATCTTGTTTTTCAAAGCCCAACAGTTATTGGTGTCGTGGCCCAGACTTTCGGAATGGTATGCGCATCTGGAATTCGGGTGATAATGGGGGGACGCCATGTTGGGATTCTTTGGAGCCTCCTTCAAAGTCGCCAAATTAGATTTCAGCATATGTGGTAAAACCTGGGCTAGAGTCATATTAATTCTAGTGAATTACCGGACTGGCCTTTCCACCCATGGTTGGTTACTCCTTGGTTGATCAGATGTAGATTTTGGGATCATAACGGCCCCTACCATTGGTCGGCGCTCAGCTCTCCCTTGGTTCCTTTGTGGATAAACAACAAATACCTCCTTCTTTCTAGTGAAAGGCTTTCTCACAGCTGTAGAGGCAGATGAATCTTTCTGAATCTTTCCACTTTTTATTCCAACCTCCACCCTTTCTCTGGTTAATATTAACTCAGTAAATCCAGCATATGAACTCTCAATCAAATGGTTGAAGAAAGGGCCCTATAGAGTACCTAAGAACATATCCACCAACTCCCTTTCAGACAGAGGGGGTTGCACTCTCCCAGCTAGATCTCTCCATTTTTGCGCGTAATATTTGAAACCTTCATTTGAAGCCATATCCATACTCTGAAGTTGAGTACGGGTAGGCGCCAAATCTGCTATACTGGTACTATTTATAGAAAGCTGCGGCAAGATCTTCCCAGTTGTGGATGTCGGCCCTTTCTAATTGGTAAAACCAATCGAGTTGTGTTTCGGATAAACTATCTTGGAAAAAAATGCACCCATAGGTCTTTATCGGTAGAGTGCGGATGAATCTTTCTCACGTATGATTGGAGGTACATTTTAGGACATGACACCCCATCATATTTTACAAACAGCGGCACTTTGAACTTTGGTGGGATTACAATTCCTGACACCAGCCCCAATTCTTCAAAATCTAGACCTGGTACCCTTTGTATTTCCATAGCGCTTAAACGCTCTTCAAGATGTCTGTACTTATCATCAGCCGGAGGGTATTGTTCCTCAGAGTAATCTTCCTCTTCTTCCTCTTCTTCATATTCTGACGGTACCGCTGTTTCTTTTCCTTTCCCTTCTCCTTCCCCGGAAGTGGTTGCAAAATTCAAGGTCCTTCTAGTCTGTCCCTGAAATCTTCTCCCCATATTTAAAACCCCAGTGGTTTTCTTTGGTTTCTTCTTTCTCTCTTCATCTAACAGAGTCTTCAATTTATCCTGCCCCTTGGATAGGGTCATGAGTAATTGTTGAAACTGCGTGTTCTGAGCTTGAAGATATTTGACCGTCAGTAGATAGATGAGGAAACTTGTTGCAAAAGACCTATTTATGTCATGATGAATGATATGCATACATCAATGCTTTCAAGGATTTAAAAATTCAAATTTGTTTTAAACAAAAAGAAACACACGTTATATTAATAAGATAGAATTTGAGTACATCAATTCCCCTTGGGCAAAATAATACAAAATTCTAAGATAAAAATGTATTGCGCATCCTCTTTGGTGCTATGTAGGTATTTAGAGTCCGCTCCTCATGAAGTAGCCTAGTGAGTTCCAAAACCTTCTTCTCGCTTGCGTAGAATTGGGCTTCGAAAGTATCTCGCTCTCCTTTGAGTTGTATCTAATCCCTTTGTAGATCTTCGAGTGATGTGGGCATGTCAGGATGTAGAATAGTGTATGGAACTTCTCCTTCCTTAACAGGCTCAATAATCACTGGGAGAATGGACGGATAAGGCATCATAAGACTTTGAGCGCGGGTTCGTACCCACTTGAGGTAAGGCTCAAGAGGGATGGAATTCTTGTGTCCCAAAGTCTTTCCATCCACCTTGTTTAGCATCCTCCAAGCTCGGATGAATCTCTAGCGAAATCTTTGATCATCGTTGTCGTAGTCGAAAACCAAACCTTGAATAAGCATATCATGTGGGCCATCCCTTCGGGCATAACCAAACTGTCTTAAAGCTAAACATGGGTTGCAGGTGATTCCTCCCCTAATGCCAAGTAGAGGGACATTAGGGAATTCCCCACAACGGTCAACAATGATAACATTCTCTTTGGATCGAGAGCACCAATGAATATCTGAATGTTTGAGCGTCATTAACCTTTGTGACCACCTTAATCCTTGATCATTCTTTAAGACTGATTGGGGAAGATGAGAAATAAACCATCTTGCCAGGAGTGGAGTGCAACACATAAGGACCCCTCTCTTCCTCATTGTACGAGTGTGAAAAGAGTGTAGGATATCCCCTAGCAATGTAGGCACCGGATTGCGTGACATGAAGATTTTGACGGTGCTCAGCTATATGAGTTGGTTAGGATTGGGGAACAAGACCATCCCATAGATAAGAAGAGTGCAAGTGCAGGGCTTGAGCAATCTCTTCTGGCTTTGGATCTCTTTCCGTACCGTTGAAAGGTACAAGTTGGGAGAATTCTTCCAAAGTAGGCACAAGTTGATAGTCAGGAAATATGAAGCAATGATGCAAAGGGTCAAAGGACTGGAAGAGAACCTTCATCATATCCTCCTTTGTGTTGGAGGTGAGCAAGTTGAGTAGACGAACATGCCTCTCGGTGAATGGAGAGTTCTCAGGGATCCTTGAAGCTAGCTCCTTGAGTTGTGGAGGAATTCTTACAAGGTTGATTTGGATAGTTTTCCTGCGGAGTGAATCCATATCCTACAAAACAAAGAACAAAGATGAATCTCCAAAATCGTTGAAATGGTTAGTGGATTCATATGACGTTCATGATGTCCATGATGTTATGTACAAATATGCATATACAAGCAAATCAAACAAGTTCTTAGTTTAGGCTTGCATGGGGTTTTATAGGTAAGTACCCTCTTGAAGTTTAGTTGGCTCAACCTGTCCTAATAATAGCAACTGGGTTCTAAGGAGCTCAATATCACTGGATTGTTTCCTTGGTCATTGTTTCAGCTCAAGCCTCTTTAATGGCGACCGAAATATCCCAAGAAACCAACCCTCAATGAGTGTAGTATCGAGTATCTACCAACTTCAGACTGCACCAAAGCCGGTCATCTCACTACATCCTAAAGACCAAGTTGGTCAAGTAAAGGGTTCTAGAAGTTCATTAGTGCTTCATGACATCACTCAGCGGCCCCGTATTCTCTTTGATTAACTCAAAGGCTACCGGTACCCACAAATATGTCACACTAACATAACTATTGTTTAGACCATGTCGGTATACCCCGCACAGTTTCCACAACGTATTGCTATTTACCTATAATGTTTCCCAAATCCGTGTGGAGGATTCAAACCCAAACAAAGAACCATAATGTAAAGCAAACAAGTCAAATAATGTAATAAAATAAATGTGATCTAAACCCTAAGGTAACCCCACTTTTATAATAATCCCCAGCAGAGTCGCCAGTTCTGTGATGCGGTGGGAGAACTGACTTGAGGTTTTGCATTTTATCGCAAATGTTGCGGTTAGCAAGAGTCGCCACCGACTTTTCTTTTATCCAAAAGGAAAGGTGAAAAAGCACAGGAAAGACCTTTGAGATTGTTTCTTGAGTTCGGGGGGTAGATTATGAAAATGGAAAGTATTAGCACCCTTTTCATCCATGGTTTTCCACGGGCTCTTAGTTACTTGCTTTAGATCACTTGCTTTTGTTTGTTTGAAATTGTGCTTGGTGTGGTTTTGAAAGTATTTTGTAAAAGAGACCATTCGTTTAGGCAATCCTTGTAATGATTCTCGTTCGTAAGAATGTATACAAAGATGTTTGTCTTTTTGAAAATGTTTTCAATGTTTGTAAGATGTTTTGAAATGTGTGTGTGCTTGTTTTGAAAATAGCAAGGATTATTGTTTGAAATGGAGCAAGTAACTAGAAGCTATCTACCTACTCAAATGTGTTTCTTATGTATTTTCTATTCCTTTGACATTGTTGTCTTACCATTGATTTGGTAAGCAACCCTATCTTTGGATGTAAACGGGATGGGCGTGGGTCATCGTATAACCATGATTAGCAATGTTTGTCAAGTATCTTAGCATTTTTGAGGGACCAAGATCATTTTGTAAGGCAACTTTTGAATAGTGTCATCGAGGGACTATGATCTTATACTTGTTTGTTTCGCCAAGATACTTCGCATGCGTAACATGGCCATTTTTGTTTTAGGCAACCAAGTGGGGAAACTCTAAGGGTGTTTGTGTGCAAGTGTATCACTTTCATGCTTTGATTTTGTCTTGTATTTATGGTTTTCTATTTTCCTTTGTTTTGTTCTTGTCATACAAACCCTAATTACTAATCATGGTATATAAAGCGATAAATTGCGTAATGTAAATATTTCTAAACTATTACAACAATTTATGGGAGGGGGGAATACAAATTTGAATGAGGATTTGCAAAAATATAAACCTAAATAAATTATTACAACCAAATCGAATTTGTACGAATTAGAATAAATACAATACAATATTAAAAGAAAATGCAATGCAATGTACACGTAAAAAGATTTTTGTGTCTTGTTTTTATGTAAAAGAAAATTTAATGTAATCTTAAAAATATAAGGTAAAGAAAATAATTTTTAAAAGGGGTTTAACCCTAATTATTATTTAAGAGAAAATAAAATTTTTATATGTATTACTTTGTATATTTTTCTTATATAAAGATAATAAATAATATTGTATAAAAATATAAAATTTTATATGTGCAAAAAATAAGCATTTATAGGTATGAAATGAAAATAAATTAAACTAAATATATTTAATCATATTTATAAGTTTATTAAGAAAATAAATGATATCATAGTAAAATAAAATGTATTTTTATGTGAGAAATAATTAAAAAAATAAAATAAAAGTGTAATATTATTAATTTATATTTTTGGGATTTTTATATATTAGAGAAAATATTTAAAATATTAAATGTGAAAATAAAACAAATATATATATCAAAATAAAAATGCAAAGAGTTAGCAAGGGGGTGATATAGTAGAACTTATGGTAAGATGGTAGCAAAAACTCCTGGCCCAACAGACCAAGCCCAACCTGCAAAAAAAATGTGAAAATGGAAAAGAAAAAGAGTGAAAAATACAAAAGTAGCGCGCCCAGGTTCGAACCCAGGACATGGGTCTCACCAGCACTCTACTTTGCCACTGGGGTGGCTATACTTCCATTATCTTTAGTGAAACGAAAATAACATATTCTGAAACAATTCCTTGCTCTGTTTCATCTTCTTCCTCAAGCTTTGGCCGAACACCCTGTAACTTTCTCATACTTCCATAAAAATGAAAATTCATAACATGAAAATTGTAGTGCTTGAACTCACGATTCCAACCATATAAGTTATGTGAACTATTAATCAAAGAACAAAGAGAATTTTAAAAGCCCTAAATCTTGACCTAATATTTCCAGAAATTTCAAGTTCCAAATTCTCTCAGCACAAGTAAAATCAATGCAAGATAATGGTATGTACAACTTCGTTATGACGAGGATTACATTTTTTATTCACAAATCATGGCCTATGGTTGCCTGTACAAAGAGATAGAGTTTGAGATTTTACCTCCTTCAGTTGGAATCATGAATGGAACTGGGGTGAGTTTGATGGAGGCCTGATGCTTGCTTGAGCTTTCTTGAACTTCCCTGGATGTATCCCAACCCTTTCCTTGCTCTAAAAGTAGCTGGAACTCCTTGGACAAGTCAAACTACAAGCTCTGGAGTCAACAATGATAGATGGTGGAGGAGTGATTACAGAACAGGGATGATGGCCTGGATTGACTAGGTATCAAGTATGTAAGGTGTTTGAATGATCCAAACTCAAAACGCACAAGCCAAATGGAAGATGGATGTGCTTATGTAAAATTTGCAGTTTTGGACAAATTTTTGGTGTTTTGTTGGTTGGCAGTCTTTGAGGCCTTCTCTCAACCTGTATTGTGTTGTATATTGTTTGTGTATTAGTATGGAAATGGTCTTAGGTCAGCTCCCCAACAGATCTGCAAGCTCTAGCCTTTTTGCAACTTTCCTTGCATTTGAAGTAAATTGAAGTGACTATACTTTCCATGCTTGTACTTGCTCCCTTAGGGTTGGTATCAGTTTGTACAACTTACTTGAGACCTGTGAGACTTGCATGTACCAAGGGGACAAGTCCAAAGCTCAAAATTGTAAAGTTTGCAAAAGTTGCTCTTTTTAAAAATGGCAATGGAACCTATTTGCCATAAATGGAATTATAAGTTGGATAAAGGTTCAAAAGCATGGATAAAAGCTTTGTCAAATGAGTAAGCATTTAATTAAGGAGTGTGGAACAAGTTTAGGACCTGTACAACATGAATTAGCCAGCATAGGATTGATTTGCAACTTTGTTCTTCATGAAATGGCTTGGACAAAAAGTGAGAAATTGCCAATGTCCTCTATAATTCATCTTTGAAATGCATTTTGAGATACCTCTTGGAACTAGATGAAAAGTTGCCATGAAGATGGGTCCAAAACCTGCCTAAATTAGGGCAAAATTTCACTAAGTTAACAAGTTCGTGACCATGTATTCACAAATTTATATCTTGAGATCCAAGCATCTTTAGGGAAAAGTGTGTGAAGTAAAGTTGTAGATTTCATGGAGGTCTACAACTTTCATGTTGGGAACTTTCCTTGAATCATTGTGCATCATGGTGAAAAAGTGGTGTAAAGTTGAGAAAAAATAAGAAAATTTTCTATACTTAGAAATATTCTAAGTTAGAAAAATTTCAAATTCGAAACCCTAATTTTCAAATTTGGTTTTCTTGATGAACATTTCACATTTGGAAATGTTTCGAAGAAATATGACACTTGGTACTTGATTTTGACCAAAAAGTCAAAGTTTGACTTTTCAGTGTACAGTTGACTGCAAATTTTATCTGTCAATCCAATGAATTTGAGATGTTTTGAGCCATGTACTTAAGTCAAGATGATTCCATTGAATCCTTGAAATCATGCTTGAACTCAATTGGTCATTTGCTAGGTTAAAAATCAGAAATTGCCCTTCCTCAGTCAAAACCCTAATTTTGACCATTTTGCCCTTTTTATGATTTGACCAAATTTCTTGAGGAATTGTGATCCAAACTTGACCAAATGATTCATGTGAGTTTAAAATGTTGATGTGGATCAAAAATTATGAAGTTTGACTCTAAATTGGCCATGGTTGACTTTTTCCCCAACACAGTTGATTTTTAGGTCAACTATCCAATTGACTGATCAAAAATGTGGTTCAAGACTTGAAACTTGTCATGAGTGATCTTAGGGATCCACAATGATGTTTGAAAGTCACATGAAGCATTGATAGTCCAAAAATACTTGTGCAAACTCAAACCCTAATTTTGGGTTGTTAGTGCAAGATGAGATGTCTTGAGCTGACCAAACCCTAATCTAGTCTTGAGTCAAAGAGATCTTGTGAGAAAAGTCTTGATAAATGAGAGAGCAAATTTTTGGGTACAACAGATATTTATGAATATTTTCAGAATTTAAAAATGTCAGAAAGTATTTTTAAAACAATTAAAATAAGGCAAATATGGTGAAAATTATGAAAAATACTAAACATCACAATAAAAATATGAAAAATACTCATAAAGTCAGAAATAAATCAAAGTATTTTTGTATATTTTTTTCATAATTTTTGGATAAAAATAAAAGAGTTATGAATTTTTGAAATTTAAAACAATTAAAATATAAAATCAGAAAATAAAATAAAACCAAAAAGATGTGGACCGTCAGATCATAGTCAAAACGCGTTAGTAAGCTGATCAAGTGGACCAGACGCGCTGTGCTTGATATGGACCTTATTTGAAAATGCATACGACCAGGAAAAAGCCAACCAATAAAAATAAAACAATTGGCGCGCTATCATTGGTTGAGACAAGACATGTCATCGTCTTCAACCTCCAGACACTCTGCAATGGAGATTTCACGAGTTTCTTCAAATGGAAAAATTGGAATCCCAGACTAATATCATTGGATTTGTCTTTTCAAGACGATTCTAATGGTACCATCGCGCCAAATTTATATAAACTGTGCAAGGCTGTGTTTGAATAAAACCAGAAAAAATAACGAATACGAAAATCTGGGATATCTCAGTCAAACCTCAATGAAATTGCAAATTATAAAGAGCACGAGGATCAGAAGGATACAGAGAGTAGATTAGCCTTTTATTTGAATCAATTTGGCCAAGAAATCTACCTGAACGAAGTAGTGAGAAGTTGCTCTGAAACTAGACTTATGTAGATCAATATAAGTCATGATTCTTGAGGATAATTGTATGGTTAGCTTCAGAGAAGTTCAATGAAGCTAACTGAATGGAGCTTTTGTTGTTTGAAGGTGAGAATGCAAGAAATCAGAAATTCAAATTCAGAGTTCGTGTGGAATCTGAACAGGGGTTAATTGGCTATTAAAAGCTTTAAAAAATGAATTAGGGATAATCCTCTATTTATAGGGGAGTGAATAAAATCCTTAAGCGGGTGAGATGATGAAGTTTGGAGGGAAATCGTGTGGGTCTGCAGCATGAACAAAGTGTGACTTGTTTAGTATCAAAACTCAGCTAAATCGCGTGTTTCATGATGCTAAACGCCTTTGGAAAGTTGCTAAACATTATTAGAAGCAAAAACGCATGGAAAATTTGTGATTAAAAGCCAAAACAAAAATTTCAAAATTTGACTTGTGATGAAACTTCAGTTTCAAGTTACCAAATTCAAATCAATGGCATTCTCAACTCAAGGGGTCTTAGGGCATGATTTTTGAAGCTTTAGAAAGATGTGAGTACAAGCTTTGCAATGGGAAAATAATGGGATAAAAATGTTTGCTTGAGATAAAAGTTGAAATGAGTCAAAGTTGGGAAAAAGAAGTTGACTTTCCATACTTAGAAAATTTCTAAGTTTTTCTTCAAAAATGACTTATAATGTCTTGCATCTAAACATGGCCTTCCACTTGGAATTTTCTCTTGACCAAAAAAGATGGCATGAATTAGATCTCTTGAATGACATTTTTAAATTTGAACCATTCAAAATATCCAAAAATTGAGAGAGTTATGATTTGTTGAAGTTGGCAAAAATTCATAAAATGACCTATAATCTTTTGCATCCTTAGGGCATTTTCCATCCATTTTCATACTTTGCACATGAAATAAGGGTTGAATTTCACAACTTCAAGATCATTATGGAAAAAAGATAGGCTCAAGGTGATAAAAATTGATCAAGTTATGATCATTTGAAATTACACAAAAGAATTTGAGGGTTCATCTAGAGGACTTGTAATCTTTCTTCATCATCAAGTTTCTTACATACAAAATTTCCTTGGAATTTTTGAAGTGATTTGTTAATAACCCTTTTAAAATAAGGATGTATTTGGAATCAATCAAAAATACCAAAATATGAGCAAGATATACCCCTTTTAAGTTCAAAACCCTAACTCCTAGAGCAAGAAGAATGCTTTGGGAAATCTTTGCAATTTTGATCAACTTTCTTGCACCAATACCTTTGTAATGTAAATAGAAGTTGTTGAGGATAATAATGAGTAGTAAAATCAACAAAAACCACTTCTATATCTTGAGAATTAAAGGAGATGTGCACTTGTGATCAGTGGAAACAAAGACTTGTCCATTTGAGTCAAACTTCTTCAATCAACTCTTGTACTTTTGAACTAATTTTGACAATCTTAAGGCATGATGAATCATAAAAGACTTTGTCATGATATTACTTCAAAACATATTTAATGATGAGGCTTGAATCTCAATGATGCTTGGTTGAGGAAGGCACATAAATGAACTGATGAATCCCTAGATCAACCTTGATGGAATGTATTGTGCTTTCACCTATAACATCAATAATTGGGGGCAAAAACTCATTGTATTTATTAGTTAAAGGATAATCAATATAAAACATGGATGATCATAAAATACAAGTCAAGGTGCTTGGTGACTCCTCTTAGAGCAAAAGTCAAAGATATGGAGAAGAACCAAACACTAATGTGATCTTGTTGTAATTGAATTGATATGATATGATGAAGGGATCTTAGGGGAAAAAATTGTGGTACTACAGGTGGGAGTCAACCCTTCCTCATTTCCTGATCGTGGAGATGGTAAGGCTTCATCAACCACAACACAGTCAAGGGAAACCCGAACTTGCATTCAAGTAGGGAGAGGGGTATTATGAACAACTTGTTCGGCCAATTGATTAGAAGGCGTCCCAATGTCCCATATCATAAGACATACTTGAAATTCCAACAAAAGAGGAAGCAACCTAAATATTCTTCATTATATCTGTATATTATCATCACTTTTTATTCCATCTACACAATCAAGAAAGAATACATCATAGAAGATTCAAGGAAATGAAACAAGGAAAAAAAGTATCTAGTCCTAGTTACCAGATACTTTCTTCCTTTCCTCCTTTGATTTAGTTTCCACCAGCCAACGAGTATAAATTCACCTTTTTAATCAGCTTCTCGATGCTCTGTTAGATGGGACAACTCCGCTGATGCAACCAAGCTCCTTTTAGAAGGCCACCAATTAGTTCTTCAAGAATAACTCTTCCGAGTACACATCTCCTTCCTTGTAAGAATATGATCATGCCCTTGTCAAGTAGAGACTTTGGGTCTAATACTTATGAAGGACATACAGGCACGCGAAGGAAGGATCGAGTTCAAAGTTGCAGATCTTCGCTTGCACTACTTTGTTTAGAAGAATAAACAGGTAAAATAGATCCTTAAAATAATTCACACTATCAAAATAAGTCTCGAAGTACTGCATGTGTTGCCTCTAGGAGAGAAACCCATAACCGTTCATATAGTAGGAGTTGTTTTGAAAGGGCAATAAGAAATGGTTCAATATGATGTATTCGTTTTCATTGAAGGGGGGGTGTGATGAACTTCCGAAAATTGTACCGATAGTGTCGAAGTAATAATTAAAAAGATCCTCTCCATGAGGATAGTAATTTAACAAAGTAATTATGTGTGAATTAAAATAATAACAACTTAAGGTTTTTTTTTAAATATTTTATCTGGTTCCAAAATAAGAATGAGAAAACTATGAGAATAAAATTCAAGATGAGAAGAGAGATTATGTATTTTATATTGAATCCCCTTATTATACTTGTTGACAAACTATGTAATTATTGAATTTGAATTATTATTATCTTACCACAAACTAACAAAACCATTGTACCCAATTCCTTAGTGCACAACTCATTAATCTACACAATAATTCCCTAATTCCTTAGGCCAATTCAGAGTTAAATTAGGGGTTCTACGTGCATTAATTCAAAAGAAACACCTTATAATTACATATTTCTAGTTAATTACTAAGTTGAATAAGTGTCCTAGATCAAATAAGTAAACTAACAATCAGAAATCCCTACATATCTAATATCGATTTGTGCGCTCGTAAACAAACAAAAAGCTTTAAATTCAAGAAAAATTAAATAAGATAATAATAATAAAAGTGTTCAATAAATCTCTAACATACATATGTGTTAGTGCATGAGGCACTTTTAGTGAGGAGAGAAAGAGAGAATAATAAAGGAAATAAAGATTTGTATTATTCAAGTGTACAAATAATGATACACACTATGACTATTTATATACAACCCTAAATGGGCTTGGGCTAACACAACTTGGATTATATTAAATATTAAATCTAATCAAATCTAATCTAATATAATTTAATATTTCAACACACCCCCATAATCCAAGTTGTCGAACATCCTCAAAAATAGTCAATCTGAACTATTCCTAATTTCTTTCTCAAATTCAGGAATATGTCGATCTTCAATCCTTTGATGAAAATGTCGGCCAACTATGCTTCACTTGAGCAATGACTAACTTCAAGTTCACCTTGATTTACTTTTCCACTCAAGAAGTGAAACCTTGCTTCAATATGTTTACTTCTTCCATGTAGAACTGGATTCTTCGCCAGATTTATGGCTGACTTCTTGTCGATTTGCAATACTAGAGGTTTCTTCACTTCGACAGTCATTTCTTCAAGTACAGATCTGATCCAAATTGCTTGACATGCAGGATCCCGCTTGTTGTACCCCCAAATTTTCCCTCCCATATTCTTCAAAGTTTTGACAAGCATCATCTCAATTTGCTCAAGTCTACTCAAGGGTTGCACAGTTCAAACACCCTCCTAAGCCAGTCAAATTAGGGTTTTGGTTCTTGCAAGGAAGTTGAGGTTTTAAAGGGCTCAATCAAGTCACATATGCCTATACACATTGTCAAGCATCTACATGCCAAGTTTCAAGGCTCACAAGGTCAAGTTGCACAGTCAAAAACCCTAATTGCTTCACAATCAACTGTAGGGGTAAAATGGTCATTTGGCAGTCAAAAGTCAAAATTTTTGGTCAACATCTTATTTTGAATCCACAATCATCATTTGATCAAGTCTTAATCATGATTCTACAAGAATGGCTCAAAAATCATCAAGATGCAAAAGTTTCCATTTTTGGACAGTTGAAAAGTCAACTGTAACTTGACCAAAGCATAACTTTTTCATGGTTCATCAGAAACATCCCATCTAATGCTCATTTTGAAGGGGAGGACATTTCCTACAACTCATCTTCACATTCCAAGTCCAAGAAATGCTCTCACAAAAAGTTACCAATTTCAACATTATAGGTCATTTTCAAAAGTCAACAAAAAGGCATTTTAAGTCAAAGACCATAACTTGATATTGGTAAATTCAAATGACATGGGACCAAAGGAATTGGTTAGAGGACTTCAATACCTTTCCAAAATGTCAAAGAACATGTTCATATGATCAAAATTGAGCAAGATATGCATTGGAGAAGTTGGGAAATTTTTGTGAAATGGCAAAAGTCAACTATCCTTGAAACTTCAATTTTTGACAAAAGGGCCCACTTTTTTCCACTTGATTTAGCCTTGTCATGCCACCCACGTGTCCCATGGTCAATTTCAAGATTAAACATTAATTTTTCTATTTTTTATTTAATTTTATTTGATTTAATTCATTTTAAATCCATAAAATTCAAATAAAATCAAAAAAATTAATTAAATAACATCTTTTGATTTGAATGACTTTTATGTGTCATGAACAACCTACCAATTTCGTGCTAGGGCCATTTTATGCATAAAAATTCAAAATTTGAACAAACTTGGAATGTTTCTTTAATGGTGGTTATGAAGAATCCAAAAACTTAATTGCAAGGGATCATTAGCTCATAATGTGACCTATTCTCATTCATTACTACATATGCAAGTGTAACAAAGCCTCATTCACAACCTAGAGTGTGCACAAACGGCCAGAGCAAAATCCAAAAAGTGTCAAAAAAAAGTGTGAGATCAAAAGGAGTGTTGCAAGCATTTTCAGGCCAAAAGGAGAACGTGACTCTCTTCTTTGCCATACTCTGAAGCTAAAGAAACCCTTGCCACGTCCTAAGGTCCATCATACCGCGCTGTAAGTTTTCCCAGGTCCCCCCAAGTCTCAATATTATTTTTTCTAACAAATTCCCATGCAGCTTCCTAGACGCGTTCCACCATAGGCCTCATACAGATGCGCGCCAAGTGTCTCAAAAGATCAATCCAAAGGCCAAAGGGTGTTCCACACCATGCTCCCTGGTCAACGCGCCTCTGGACGATTCAAAAGTCAAAAAGGCTTGGGACAATGGGCCTAAATTCCTGATTCACCTCCCTAAGGGTCCAACACCCCCTGGGTTCTTATTTTCTTTTCTTTTTTCTCTTTTTATTTTCTTTTCTTTTATAATTTCCCTTTTATTAATTATTAGTTTTATTAATTGTTTAATTAACCCAAACTAATTTTTCCCATAAAATTCAGAAAAACCAAAAAAAAAACATTTTATTATTTATTAACTTATTTTGTAAATAAATGTAAATTAAATTAAATTAGCTTAATTAATTAACTTTAATACTTTTTACAATAAATAAAAACAATTTAGAATTAGGTTTTTGCTAACTTTTAATTTCTATTTATTTTCTCTTTATTTTCATTAAAAACACAAAAATACAAAAAAACATTTTCTTAATTAATTAATTAATTAATTAGTTATTAGTTTTAATTTCATTAATTACAAAAAAGGACAAAAATTCAATTCTTTCTTAAAAAAGGGTCAAAACCCTTAGGACGTCCCGATTCATTCTTTCGCGCGCAATTTATTTTAATTCATTATATTTATGTAACTGCTTCCAGAAATGTAATAGTTAATTAGGTTTATCTCTTTATTTGCTATTTCTCGCATTCTTATTTCAAAACGGGTTTTTGTTTTTTTGCGATGTATAGACCCGCGCCTTGTAATAGCTAGATTTACATTTCTGCAATTTATTTTCCGCACTCCTAACTGTTAAAAAATGCATGAAAGAATGTATGAAAAATAAAACCAATCCGTAGCTCACAAATAACATACAAGATAACATAAACTGAAATTGAACACACATGCACATGCCACTCTTAGGGTAGACCTCATTGGTTGCCTCGAACATGGTCATCAAGTATAGGGTGTCTTAGAGGTCGCCCTTTGTCTAAAGATCCAGTTGCCTCGAAACAGTTGCCTCGGATAAAAGGATCTAGGACATTAGGGTTACCACTAAGGTGTCCTACCATTGCTTCGGTGACCACACTGTCCCGATAATCGAATTGACCCGAATACCTCCAACGACGGTGCTACCTACCTCTCAATGGTGGGATAGCACTATCTAAAGGACTCTTACATAGCCTAATTCCTTAGAGTAGGTAGATTCTCATGGGTACTTGCTCTTTCTCAAAACAAACAAAAACAACTTTTCGCACCCGCACTTTCTAAAAGTTTTCAAACAAATTTTTCACACACTCTTGAGGACAGATACAAGAGTTACTTAGAAATTTTTCAAACGAAACTTTTTCAAAACCCACTCACACTTGAAAAGCAAACAAATTTTGAAAACATAAGAGCAAGTACCTAAGAGCCCTTGGATAACCATGGATAGAAAGGGTGCTAACACCTTCCCTTTCTATAAATCTACCTCCCGAACCGAGAAACATTCTCAAAGAAGGAATTTTGCTGTGCTTTTGTCCTTTCCATGTTGGAGAACATAAAAGACGGTGGCGACTCTTGCTTACCGCGACATTTCGCGAAACCAGCTAAAAAATAGTTAATTCTATTTCCACCGATCACAGAACTGGCGACTCTGTTGGGGAATTAATAAAGTGAGGTGTATCTTAGGAATAGTTCATCATCATGTTTTCAATTGCTTGATCTGTTTGCTTTAAAATTGCGGGCCTGTTTTGGGAGTTTCATAGATCCTAACCCGGATTTGGGGGATACCTCTTAGAAAGTAGCAACAAACTGTGAGGGAACTGTACGGGGTATACCGACACGGTTGAAGCAGTTTGCTACGTTGATGTGGAACTTTGGTGAGTACCGGTAACCCTTGAGTCAAGTCAAGGAGAGTACAGGGCCGTCGCGTGGTGTCGTGAAGCATCAACTGACCTTAGGAACCTTACTTGACCATCCTGGCCTCTTTAGAGGTAGTGAGATGACTGACTTTGGTGCAGTCCGAAGTTGGTTGATACTCGATACTACACTCATTGAGGGTTGTTTTCTTGTAATATTTTGATCGCCAGTTCAGTGGCTAAATCAAAACAATGAACATAGAAAACAACCCTATGATATTGAGCTCCTTAGAACCCGGTTACTTTTGATAGGACCGGTTTTGAGCCCACCAACTTCAAGAGGGTAGTATCCCAAACTTCATGCTGGCCTAAACTCTAAGGGCTCTTTGTGTGACTTGTGTGCCTTCAAACTTGACTACTTGCATACTTGTTATCTGACACTTGAGTTTCTTGCAGGTTTTGTTTACAGTCCTTAATCTGGACTCATAACAGGGTTTACCTACATTACTCCACGCATAGCATAACATCATACCATCATACCATTGCATGCATCCTACATAAGGACTAATCCATTTCAAGGACCTCAAGGGTTTTGTGATGCAGGTCATGATGAATCAAATGTCCAGCAAGGGGTAAAGGGGATTTATTTTCCTCTAGCCAAGGTTAATGACTTGAGTCAGGGGCTATGACCCACTCGATATGGTGAGCCTTGACTCTTGAAGAAGGACTCTCATCAACATGAAGTCCCTTCCATCAAGCTACAAAATTCAAATTCTAACAATTTTCTTGTTTACCCCGCGAGATCCTTGAAAATATTGCATGCATACATACATATCACGGCATTACAGGTACTCCTTTGACAGGTCACTTACCATCTTCGCTGTTTATTTCAGCAATGGCTTCCCAACAAAACAACCAGGATCTTCATGCTCAAGAGACTCGGTTCGGGGAGATCCTCCTAAATCTATCCAAGGGGAAGGAAGAGCTGAGAACACTCCTCATGGGGAATTTGGTCAGGAAGAGTCCCGAAGACGACAAGGACGAACGGCTGAAACATCTGCAAGCTGAGGTGGATGTAATGAGAACCCAGATGCTGAGGCAAATGGCTCTTATCCAAGACTTATCTCAAAGACAAGGAGAGCTCAGGGTTCTCGTCAACCAACTGCTTCGGGATAACTAACTGGGGCAAACATCTAAGGTTGAAGAGCAAGCCATCATTCAACCACCTGTGGGGCAAGAAGACAAGGGAAAAGCTCCTCAGTTTGCTTCGGGGTCACAAGCCCAGCATCAACCTCACTAGCGTCAACAGGGTAATTGGCGTAAGCAAAATACGTCTGGAAGACATTTCTCGGAGACTGGTGTGCCATCCTCACTAATACTGAAACGCTTGTTGGAGGTCAAGCTGATTGCTTTAAAGGATCCTCCCAAGAAGCTCAACATAACCTCCCTAAAGTACAATCCTGATGAAAGGTGTGCCTACCATTCTGACAGTCCTGGACATGACACTGACGACTGTTGGAGCCTGAGGAACAAGATCCAAGACTTGATCGACGGAAGGGTGCTGGAGTTCATGCCGGGAGGGAAAATGAAAATCTTCTGCTGAGAATCTTCCATCTGAAATGACTGGTGCAAACTAAGAAGCTTTTGTTCATTCGAATGTTCAAGTTGTATTTTTCTCTGATTGTTCAAACATTTGTTCATGTCAAACTCTTTTACTTTATCAATGCATCGCATATGTCTGTTTTGAATCAATATATTCTCATTCGCTATATTCAAACTGCTTTCATTTTTTGA
Source organism: Vicia faba (assembly GCA_948472305.1). Taxonomy (NCBI): domain Eukaryota; kingdom Viridiplantae; phylum Streptophyta; class Magnoliopsida; order Fabales; family Fabaceae; genus Vicia; species Vicia faba. The sequence continues at coordinate 985,641,064 of OX451740.1, read as the reverse complement.
TGTCAACTCTCAATTAATAATTCTAAGCCTCTTGAGGGAGGATGACGAAAACGATACCATAATCTACAGTATGCTTTTGAACAGACCCCGTTGATGAGGTACATGCATTATTTCAATTCCTAAACACTGGAGTTATAAGGAAGATAATCCCTCGTCAACCCCTTTGAGCCAAAGAAGTAGGAGTTTTTCTTTTCGAAAATTAAAACCCTTAATCATAACCTGGGGCAGGGTAGTTCTCTCAGTTGATCCAAGTGCACAACGAATAGCACCAAAGAGGTCCTCACAAAACAAAAGACAGTGATGGTTCCAAATAATCATAAAGACAGGCAGTCATTATCCCTCAAAATAAACGCCCATTAAGTCAAAACCTATGAAGGAGACTTACAAAACTGGGGCATCCCGCTGACTGTAATCACAAAAGAAACAGTTCAGGCAAAAAACAGGGATAACGAAATCAAAAAGAAGAGAGGACCTGCAAACCCTCAACAAGGAAATGACTGCCTATTCAAAATAAAATGTCAACATCCGAACCATCATGGGAATATTAGGACAAAGACTCGAACAAGGTCTAACGCACGATCAACTGAGTTTAGGTTTGAAGAACATCACGAAGAGCGGGTGGGTACAAATATAATTTGAGCCTTTATCCTTTGTTTCTTAAACCGTGAACCAGGCCACGTTATAACCCTTAAAAAGTCCTAGCCGAAGCATGGGTTAGTTCGAAGGCATACTGTTACGAAAGGTATCCTGACTCCTTAAGGCTTGCTGTAAAATACTGAGTTGACATCACATTTTACAAAATTTGCTTGTTTTACTGGGAAAAAAAATGCATTTTCAAAAAACTTCAAGACAGACATAAGCTTTGCATTTTTAATATAACGTTGCTTGCACATGACTATTTGTTTGAACAGCATAGAAGTTCGCACGACGAATGTCTAATGAACAAAAGCACCTCCAAGCAAGGGGCATGGCATGATCATTGTCCATCATCTGGGGCAGTTAAGTCAAGATTCGGAGAATCTCTCAAAAGGCAAACCAGCTTGAGGCGAATCTCCATCTGGATCACTTGGGGCATTGGACGATCAAACTAAGATCTTCTGGTGGAATGGTAACACAACACTACTGACAGGGGCATCCCCCTACATCCTGAGAGCACGGACATAGTCAAAAGAATACTGCGCATAATCAAAGACCCGCTAGGTTGACACACCTAGGCAAAAATAAGGGTTTCCCGACGAACCAAAAGGGTTCGGTCAAAAATAAGGGATGAAATGAAAAATCTGTACACCCGGCAAGTCGAAAACCTGAAAAGGCGGCTTGGGCAAAAAAGGGTATCCCGGTGGACTGAAAACCCGAAAGAGCGGTCCGGGCAAAAGTTAGGGATCAGAGCGTACGACTATGTCCCGGCATCTCGTAACTCGCCTACCAGAAGAAGATCGGTCAATCGGCAGTTGTCCAGATCCTCCACAGGCACCTTCTCCCACAGAAACAGGGGCAATAATAAGTTGTCTAAACAATCTGGTTGCTCTGCCCACCGAGGCACCAAGGTAAGTTCAACTGAAGAACGTAACCAAGATACCTCCACTCCCCGCAGAGTAAGACAAGATTCAGCAATACTCTCTCCCGAGCAGAGTTGGTCTCTCATCAGCCCTGAAAAGGCACAGTATCTCCAGCAAGTCAACAACACTCTCCCCAAGCAGAGTTAATCTACTTTCAGCCTTAAGGAAGTTGGGTATCCCCAAAAAATCTCAATATTCCCCAGCGGAGTATACAGATATTCCTAAGCAAGCATCCTCGGCCGTCTTAATATAAGATTATTCCTCGGTGAAATACCAGACACCCCAGTGGAGCTATTCCCCAGTGCAGTCCAAAAGTTTCCCCAGGAGAGTTGAACCATCTCCCCAGTAGATCCTGGAAACTTATCCCCAGTAGATTTTTGGAAGCTTATCCCCAGTAGATTCTGGAAGCTTCTCCCCTGCAAAGTACGAACGCATCTCCCCGGTTCTATTCAAAGGTTATCCTCAGCCCCAGAGCTTATAACTGGGTTATCCTCAGCCAATTACCACGGAAAGATCGTCCTCGGCGAAGTTCTTCCTACCCCCAGCGGACATCACCAAATCTCTCAATAGAGCTTATCAACGGAATCCCCAGCAGAGTTCTCATCAAAATCTCAACGAAGTATCTCTTCCTACAGAGTGACTCCCCGCAGAGTAATATCTTCACCAAGTTTATTCCCCAACGGAGTCATCTTCTCCTACCGGTTTATTCTTGAAACCATTATCCCCAACGGAAACGAAGAACTCTACTCTTCAACATCAGCCCAGGATTCAACAAACTCCCGGCATTCGTCAAGGATTTATTTTCCCAGACGAGAATACATTCATAAACATCACATCTTCATACAGTGTAGCATGCATATGTATCATACAACACACAATCTCATTTATTTTTGAGAACATCTTAAAATCATGCAGTTCATGCATCATGACATTGCATATGACTAATACTTTGCCTTTTCAGAAAAAAAAAGTCAATCAAAAGATGATTACCATCTACCTTTACAGTTCCAGATCAACACCGGTAACAAGCCAGGAAAATTCTATGGACGACTGATCGTGGGTTAATATCCGAAACCAAACAGGACAATTATCTACTTGATCATCCTCAGGCAACCCTACACCGGTTCCTTTTCTTTCAGAAGAAGTCTTACACGGGCTCATCAACAGGCAACCCTACACCGGTTCCTTCTCAACCTCAGATGTAGTTTTACACGAACTCATCATCAGGCAACCCTACACCGGTTCCTTCTCAATTTTCAGACGAAGTCTTACACGGACCCATCACAAAGTAACCCTACACAGGTTCCTTTTCTTTCAGAAGAAGTCTTACACGGACTTATCATCAAAGTAACCCTACACCGGTTCCTTTTCTTCCAGAAGAAGTCTTACACGGACTTATCATCAAAGTAACCCTACACCGGTTCCTTTTCTTCCAGAAGAAGTCTTACACGGACTTATCATCAAAGTAACCCTACACCGGTTCCTTTTCTTTCAGAAGAAGTCTTACACGGACTTATCATCAAAGTAACCCTACACCGGTTCCTTTTCTTCCAGAAGAAGTCTTACACGGACTTATCATCAAAGTAACCCTACACCGGTTCCTTTTCTTCCAGAAGAAGTCTTACACGGACTTATCATCAAAGTAACCCTACACCGGTTCCTTTTCTTTCAGAAGAAGTCTTACACGGACTTATCATCAAAGTAACCCTACACCGGTTCCTTTTCTTCCAGAAGAAGTCTTACACGGACTTATCATCAAAGTAACCCTACACCGGTTCCTTTTCTTTCAGAAAAAGTCTTACATGGACTTATCTCAAGATAACCTTACCCCGGTTCATCCAGAAGTTTTACACGAACTTACCCTGCAGTAACCTTACCCCGGTTCCTCCAGAAGTCTTACACGGACTTATCTCAAGATGACCTTACCCCGGTTCATCAAGAAGTTTTACACGAACTTACCCTGCAGTAACCTTACCCCGGTTCCTCCAGAAGTCTTACACGTACTTATCTCAAGATGACCTTACCCCGGTCCATCAAGAAGTTTTACACGAACTTACCCTGCAGTAACTTGACCCCGGTTCCTCCAGAAGTCTTACACAGACTTATATCAAGGTAACCCTACACCGGTTCCTCCCAAAGTCTTACACGGATTTATCCCAAGGTGACCTTACCCCGGTTCCTCAAGAAGTTTTACACGAACTTATCCCAAAAAAAACCTTACACAGGTTCTCTCTTTCCAAAAGATGAAGTTTTACACGAACTCGTCACTCAGAAACCCTACACAGGTTCTCCATTTCCAAGGATGCTGTTTTACACGGACTCGTCATCAGTAAACCCTACACAGATGCAGCTTCACACGGGCTCATCATCAGTCAACCCTACACGGGTTTCCTTCTTTCCAAGATGCAGTTTTACACGAGCTCATCATCAGGCAACCCTACACAGGTTCCCTCTTTCAACTCACAAAATTACAACTCAACAGACAGTCTCCAAATGGCATCTATAAGCCTATTCCCGACAAGGTTCTGTCACATATCCATATGGCATCCATAAGCCCATCCTCCCATCCATCACATTTCCAAATGGCATCTATAAGCCCATTCCCGACAAGGTTCTGTCACGCCTCCAGATGGCATCTATAAGCCCATCCTCCTATCCATCATCTCTACAAATGGCATTTGTAAGCCCATTCTCGACATCACACTGCTGATATTCTACTATGTGAGTGCAAATTTCTGGGCACTCTAGTGTTCAATCATCTTCCACCTTTGGATCACGAAAGGCACGCAAGCCAATCTACGTCCTCAGGTATAAGAAGATTGAACAGGGGCAACTGTTGTACCCCAAAATTTTCCCTCCCATATTCTTCAAAGTTTTGACAAGCATCATCTCAATTTGCTCAAGTCTACTCAAGGGTTGCACAGTTCAAACACCCTCATAAGCCAGTCAAATTAGGGTTTTGGTTCTTGCAAGGAAGTTGAGGTTTTAAAGGGCTCAATCAAGTCACATATGCCTATACACATTGTCAAGCATCTACATGCCAAGTTTCAAGGCTCACAAGGTCAAGTTGCACAGTCAAAAACCCTAATTGCTTCACAATCAACTGTAGGGGTAAAATGGTCATTTGGCAGTAAAAAGTCAAAATTTTTGGTCAACATCTTATTTTGAAGCCACAATAATCATTTGATCAAGTCTTAATCATGATTCTACAAGAATGGCTCAAAAATCATCAAGATGCAAAAGTTTCCATTTTTGGACAGTTGAAAAGTCAACTATAACTTGACCAAAGCATAACTTTTTCATGGTTCATCAGAAAAATCCCATCCAATGCTCATTTTGAAGGGGAGGACATTTCCTACAACTCATCTTCACATTCCAAGTCCAAGAAATGCTCTCACAAAAAGTTACCAATTTCAACATTATAGGTCATTTTCAAAAGTCAACAAAAAGGCATTTTAAGTCAAAGACCATAACTTGAGATTGGTAAATTCAAATGACATGGGACCAAAGGCATTGGTTATAGGACTTCAAGACCTTTCCAAAATGTCCAAGAACATGTTCATATGATCAAAATTGAGCAAGATATGCATTGGAGAAGTTGGGAAATTTTTGTGAAATGGCAAAAGTCAACTATCCTTGAAACTTCAATTTTTGACAAAAGGGCCCACTTTTTTCCACTTGATTCAGCCTTGTCATGCCACCCACGTGTCCCATGATCAATTTCAAGATTAAACATTAATTTTTCTATTTTTTATTTAATTTTATTTAATTTAATTCATTTTAAATCCATAAAATTCAAATAAAATCAAAAAAATTAATTAAATAACATCTTTTGATTTGAATGACTTTTATGTGTCATGAACAACCTACCAATTTCGTGCTAGGGCCATTTTATGCATAAAAATTCAAAATTTGAACAAACTTGGAATGTTTCTTTAATGGTGGTTATGAAGAATCCAAAAACTTAATTGCAAGGGATCATTAGCTCATAATGTGACCTATTCTCATTCATTACTACATATGCAAGTGTAACAAAGCCTCATTCACAACCTAGAGTGTGCACAAACGGCCAGAGCAAAATCCAAAAAGTGTCAAAAAAAAGTGTGAGATCAAAAGGAGTGTTGCAAGCATTTCCAGGCCAAAAGGAGAACGTGACTCTCTTCTTTGCCATACTCTGAAGCTAAAGCAACCCTTGCCACGTCCTAAGGTCCATCATACCGCGCTGTAAGTTTTCCCAGGTCCCCCCAAGTCTCAATATTATTTTTTCTAACAAATTCCCATGCAGCTTCCTAGACGCATTCCACCATAGGCCTCATACAGATGCGCGCCAAGTGTCTTAAAAGATCAATCCAAAGGCCAAAGGGTGCTCCACACCATGCTCCCTGGTCAACGCGCCTCTGGACGATTCAAAAGTCAAAAAGGCTTGAGACAATGGGCCTAAATTCCTGATTCACCTCCCTAAGGGTCCAACATCCCCTGGGTTCTTATTTTCTTTTCTTTTTTCTCTTTTTATTTTCTTTTCTTTTATAATTTCCCTTTTATTAATTATTAGTTTTATTAATTGTTTAATTAACCCAAACTAATTTTTCCCATAAAATTCAGAAAAACCAAAAAAAAAACATTTTATTATTTATTAACTTATTTTGTAAATAAATGTAAATTAAATTAAATTAGCTTAATTAATTAACTTTAATACTTTTTACAATAAATAAAAACAATTTAGAATTAGGTTTTTGCTAACTTTTAATTTCTATTTATTTTCTCTTTATTTTCATTAAAAACACAAAAATACAAAAAAACATTTTCTTAATTAATTAATTAATTAGTTATTAGTTTTAATTTCATTAATTACAAAAAAAGGACAAAAATTCAATTCTTTCTTAAAAAAGGGTCAAAACCCTTAGGACGTCCCGATTCATTCTTTCGCGCGCAATTTATTTTAATTCATTATATTTATGTAACTGCTTCCGGAAATGTAATAGTTAATTAGGTTTATCTCTTTATTTGCTATTTCTCGCATTCTTATTTCAAAACGGGTTTTTGTTTTTTGGCGATGTATAGACTCGCGCCTTGTAATAGCTAGATTTAAATTTCTGCAATTTATTTTCCGCACTCCTAACTGTTAAAAAATGCATGAAAGAATGTATGAAAAATAAAACCAATCCGTAGCTCACAAATAACATATAAGATAACATAAACTGAAATTGAACACACATGCACATGCCACTCTTAGGGTACGCCTCACTGGTTGCCTCGAACGTGGTCATCAAGTATAGGGTGTCTTAGAGGTCGCCCTTTGTCTAAAGATCCAGTTGCCTCGAAACGGTTGCCTCGGATAAAAGGATCTAGGACATTAGGGTTACCACTAAGGTGTCCTACCATTGCTTTGGTGACCACACTGTCCCGATAATCGAATTGACCCGAACACCTCCAACGACGGTGCTACCTACCTCTCAATGGTGGGATAGCACTATCTAAAGGACTCTTACACAGCCTAATTCCTTAGAGTAGGTAGATTCTCATGGGTACTTGCTCTTTCTCAAAACAAACAAAAACAACTTTTCGCACCCGCACTTTCTAAAAGTTTTCAAACAAATTTTTCACACACTCTTGAGGACAGATACAAGAGTTACTTAGAAATTTTTCAAACGAAACTTTTTCAAAACCCACTCACACTTGAAAAGCAAACAAATTTTGAAAACATAAGAGCAAGTACCTAAGAGCCCATGGATAACCATGGATAGAAAGGGTGCTAACACCTTCCCTTTCTATAAATCTACCTCCCGAACCGAGAAACATTCTCAAAGAAGGAATTTTGCTGTGCTTTTGTCCTTTCCATGTTGGAGAACATAAAATACGGTGGCGACTCTTGCTTACCGCGACATTTCACGAAACCAGCTAAAAAACAGTCAGTTCTATTTCCACCAATCACACCGCTATATATTCAGCTTCACACGATGACAATGCCACCACAGGTTGCTTCTTCGAACACCATGAGATTGGGGCACCAAATACTTGAAAGAAATTTCCAATTGTGCTTCTTCGATCTTCCTTATGTCCACACCAATCAACATCTGAAAAACAATTAACTATTGCTTCTTTGCCTTCAGAATCTCATCGAAATAGTATTCCACAATTTATTGAACCCTTCAAATATCGAAGGATTCTTCTTGCAGCCTTCATATGTGACACTCTTGGTTCACCCATATATTTGCTTACTAATCTGACTGCGAAACCTATATGAGGTCGACTATTGGACACATACCTCAGAGATCCCACAATTTGCTTGAACAAAGTTGCATCGACTTTGTCTTCCTCTCCATTCTTCTCCAAATTCACATTTGGTTCGAAAGGTGATGATGCAAGATTCGAATCATCCATTCTGAATCTCTTGAGTATTTCTTTGACATACTTTCTTTGATGTAGCACCATACCTTGCTTCGACATTTTGAAATTCCATGCCTAGAAAATAAGACAATTTTCCTAGATCCGACATTTCAAATTCCTTCGTCATCATCTCTTTAAACTTCGACAAGTTCTCCAAATTATTTCCAGTTACTAGAAAGTCATCAACATACAAGAAGATGATTGTTATATCTTGTGCTACAACCTGAACATAGACACCATACTCTGATTTGCATTTGACAAATCCTAATTCGACTAAGTATGAGTCGATCTTCTTGTTCCATGCCCTAGGTGCCTGCTTGAGGCCATAGAGCACTTTGTGCAATCTATATACTTTACTCGCTTCCTTCTGAATCACAAACCCAGGAGGTTGTGTGACATAAACTTCTTCGTCTAAAGGACCATTCAAAAATGCTGATTTCACATCTAGATGAAATGTTGACCAGCCTTGGTTGCATGCCAATGATACTACTAGTCGAACAGTCCCTAATCTTGCTATTGGAGCAAATACTTAAGAGTAGTCAAGTCCTGCTCTTTGAAGAAAACCTCAAGCTACTAATCTTGCTTTATGTCTTGCTATTGACCCATCTGCATTGTGTTTCAACTTGAACACCCACTTTACTTCGATAACTTTTGTATGTGTTGGCAATTCGACTAACTCCCATGTGTTATTTCTTTCGATTGCCTGTAACTCTTCGACCATATCTAACTTCCACTTGTTAATCTTCAAAGCTTCGCTATATTTGATTGGTTCAGCACCTGCAAGTAAAGAAAAATGAACTAATTCTCCATCTGGTGTGATTTCATCATCACCCATCACTTCATAATCATGAAGTCTTGTTGGAAGAACTCTATTTCTTTGAGGTCTTTGGATTGTTTCAACCATAACCTCTTCGACTTCGAATGTGATGGGAGTGTCAACAACCGCTTCTTCTTCGACTTCGACTAGATTCTCAACAATTCCTTCGACCTCTACTTCATTAGTTTCTTCGTCGAAATCAAAGTTCATTAATGATTTGTTAATTGAATTGCTAGAATTCCAATCCCAGGCAGAATTTTCATTAATCACAATATCTCGACTCAACACAATATTTTCATTAACTGGATTGAATAGTCTGTATGCACCAGTTTTATAATATCCTCCCAGAATCATAGGTTCACTCTTGTCATCAAGCTTCCTTCTCCTTGCATCAGGAAAATGCTTGTAACACATAGAGCCAAACACTTTCAAGTGACTTACTGATGGTCGTTTGCCACTCCACACTTCTTCAGGAACCTTGTTCTTCAATATCTTAGTAGGACACATATTCAAAATATAAACTGCAGTCGGAACAGCTTCTCCCCATAAAGATTTTGGCAAATTCTTTTGCTTCAGCATGCATCTTGCCATATCTAATATGGTTCTATTTCTTCTTTCAGCAATTCCATCATGTTGAGGTGTGTAAATAGCAGTTACCTTATGATCAACACCATGTTCTGCACAGAAATATTCAAACATCTTGGATGTGTATTCGCCACCTCCATCTGTTCGTAGAACTTTGATCTTCTTCTCACTCTGGTTTTCAACAAGTATCTTGAATCTCTTAAAGATTTCGAATACTTCGTCCTTTCGTTTGATCACATAGATCCACAGCTTTCGACTAAACTCATCGACAAAGGACACAAAATATCTGTTTCAACCAATTGTATGTTCTTCAAATGGATCATAGACATTTGAATGCACCACTTCAAGAATGCAGGATGATATCATTGACATAGTCGAAACGAAAGAATTTCTGGATTGCTTTCCCACTAAACAACCTTCACAAAGTTTTTCAGGCATCTCAAGACTTGGAATACCAGTAACCATATCTTGAGTAATCAGTTGATTAAGTGATCGAAAATTCAAATGTCCAAACCTCAAATGCCACAACCAACTATCCTTGTGGTCGACAACAATTTTCAAACATTGAACTTCTATCGAACTGATCATAGTCTTAATGTCCTGTTCTTCGATAATGGAGATTGTAAAACCAAATTTTTCTTAATGTCGAACAATTTCAAAACTCCATCTTTAATGACAACTGAGAAACCTTTTTCAACTAGTTGTCCAACACTTAACAAGTTGCATTTCATTCCAGGTACATAGAGCACATCTTTGATCATAGCTTTCCCTCAATTACTCATTTGAAAGACTATGTTTCCAGTACCTTCTGCTTGCAACAAACTATTATCAGCAAGTGTTACCTTGCTCTTCTTCGACTCGTTAAAATCTGCCAACCACTCCTTTTGACCAGTTATATGGTTCGAGCAACCTGAGTCGAAAAACCAGATATTAGATTCAACATGGTTATCTACAACTGCAGCCATAACCATCATACCACCTTCAGAATCATCTGAATCTTGGCGTGTAAGGTTCGCTCCTTCGTCCTTTCCTTTCGATCCCTTGTCTTTTCTGTACCAATAATTCTTGGTCAAGTGTCCCCACTTTTCACAGTTATAACACTGCTGAAGAAACCGACTGAAAATCATCAAACAATGAAGTCGCCATCGAATATTTTTTATCCCACATGGAGGGAAAGGTAAACATTGAGAAAACCTGGGAAGGGAGAAGTCACGATCTCGCGACCGAGAGATAAGGGTAAGGGAGTCTGTTACGCAAGGGAAAGGTATTAGCACCCCACACGCCAGTAGTACTCTACGGTATCCACTCTTGTTGTCTATCTTATGGGTGTGTTCAATCTATATCTAAGTTGTATAGGGAATGCATGCAAAAGAAATGAGAAAAGAATGCAGGGAAAACAAAATTGTTGTGCTCGCTCGGGCCTTACCCCAATGCCTACGTATCCCTTTTAAGGAATCAGAGCAGCCGTAGTTCGGCTTATATGTTTTTGTTGGTTTGTATATTTTAATGAACAACATTAATTTCGCCTTCTTCCGCAACTCGATCTTTGGAGACTTACGCGTCAGCATATAAGTGAATTAACATGCTCTTCTGAAAAAGGTTTGAGAAAATGTGCCTGGGTGCACAAAAAAGTTTGAATTTGTTTGTATTTGAAATGAACGATATTAATTTTGCCTTCTGCCGTAACTCGACCTTTGGAGACTTACGCGTCAGCACATAAGTGAATTAATATATTCTTTGAAAAGGTTTTGAAAGAAAGGCTCGAAGGCAAAAAAGAGTTTGTATTGGTTGGTATTTTTGCTTGTAGATAATAGCTAGTTAATCTCAAGAGAGAGATTTTAGTCATTTCTCTACTTATTCATGAAATGATTCTTTGAGACTTGAACCATGCCAAGGCTTAGAATAAGAGAATGATAAGATCGAGAAGAGACCCGCTTATCATCTCCCAAACTTAGCAAAGACATGATTCTTGTCAGTAAATCTTTAAGTATTTTGAGGCTTGTAAAAGAAAGAAGTTTTTTGAGAAAAATAAGAAGTTTTTGTTTTAAATGTATATGCAAAAAGAAAAAGAAAAATCAAGGTGCGACTGGCCTATTTCTAAACTTAATGTTATTATACCTCACACAATCTACGGGAATAGATAAATGCAGGGTGAAAATAGAAAGAAAATATACCAAACCAGTACTAGCCAGTAGAGCACAGCAGAAAAAGCAAAGATACTCGACGATCTCGTGAGCTGTTAGCATCAATAAAGGAAAGAGTTAGAAATCCAATACTCGGAATAAGTGTTGAAGCATCACCGATGTGAAAATATGTCACACTCGAAATTTTGAGTGTATCTGCATATCACCTAATGAACCTGCATAAGATTTAAATCTCAACAAGCAAGGGTGAATCATGAATTTCAAGTATAATTGGGTAATCGGGACTTACTTCCTAAAATCACATAAAAAGTAACAAATTTTATATTTGACTTTTATTGTTTTTATTATGTGAGAGAAAGAAGAAAAAAAGGAAAAATAAATTAAATAAATCTAAATAATTTATAAATTTATTTAAAAGGAAAATATTGAAATAGTAAACTCAGGGGGTATTATATTGCAGTCAGGGGGTGCCGTAATTTGTGATAAAGCCCGTAACAAAGTCCAGTAGTTTGTTTTATGCAATAGCTTCAGCACGTCAAAAACTAATGCACGGGCTTATGGAAATGGGTGTAACCCGGTCCAGCATGAGCCCGATTTCGGTCCAACAACAAGATCCAATCCAAAATCCATTTCAAAAATCAATCAGATTTTATTTATTTAAAAGAAAATAAAAATTAGTAAAAAAAAAAAGAAGAAACAGTGTTGTGTTGTATTTCTTTAGGGTTGAAGCTTTTGCATCCTTTCATCTTCCTTATACGCCCTGGTTCAACAAAGCTCGCCGCCGTACCACCACCGTCACACAACAACCAACAATTCCCAAATCGTGAACCATTAAACACCAAACTTAATCAGAATCGTGTCCTGATTCTTAATCCTAAGCTCTTTTTTTCGAATTTCAATTGTATCCACCTAAATCTGCAACCTCATAAACCCTAAAAATTGATAAAAGAGGGAAGAAACCAAATGTCGAGGATGCACATAAAACCCTTAGATAAATTGATGTCTACATTATAGTGATGCAAACCGTTACAAGAATGAAGAAATGAAATAAATCACAGCTTACATAACAGAGAGATTTTAATGACGGCGCCGGTAGCATAAGAATTCCAGAGGATTACAGGTAACTCTAATTATTCTTCTTGCGTGCTTGATTCTTCTACTTGCGCGTTTTTCTTCTGTTCTTTGTGTTCTCTGTTCATCTTCTTCTTCTACTCCATTTTTACCATGTTTCTGTGTTGTTTCGTGGCCGCGATGGGAATAAGAAAACCCGAGGGAAAATCGTGAGAGTACTATGTGGTATTGACGATCCAGTAGAGAGTGAGAGTGAGGTTCTGATTTTGGTGACGACTGTGTGAACGGGTTGAATATGAAAAAGTGAGAATGAGAGTGAAATGGTGCAGATTAAGTGGTTCTGGAATCTGAGAAATTGGTGGTGTATGTGAAGGTTGTGGAGAATCTTAGAGATAAAGAAATGATGAAAGGGTAGAGAATGAAATCGTGTCCTCGTGAATGAAGATGGAGATGTCGTTATATAGGAGTTTGAAGATGATGAATGCAGTTACGGGAGAATCAATCTGAGCCACTGATTTGAGTAGAGTTTGTTATGGATTGAAGGGTGAGATTGAAAGTTAGAGTTTTGTTAGTTATAGCTGTTATCAGGAGTTAGTTGGGTTAGTTACAGATCGGTTATAGATTTGTTATGAGGAGATTGATGAGCTGGAGTTTTTGGTTATGACCTCCTTGAATCTGAGCCATTGAGTTTTCAATTTGTTATGGAATTCCCTATTGATTCAGATGAAAATTAGTTATCAGCTTTTCAATTCTGTTATATCTGTTAGAGTTGTTTTTTTTTTTAGACTGGAAGTTAGTTGCGGGGCTGTTTAGAGAGTTTGTTATAACTTTGGATCCTCCTTCATAATCAGCAGTGATAGGCTTGCCATCAAAATATTGCATAATGGTTTCAGAAGCCTCTGATTCTTCTGATGATAGACAGAAAGCACACTCATACTTTTTGGCATTACTCACACATTTCCTTAAAGCTGGTTGATCTGTCAAATGACATTGCTTCTTTTTCAAAGAATCATTCAGTGCCCCGACATCGGTAACTTTCTGAGTACTTTCATTTGGCTTAAGTTCAGGGGAAGTCTTTAACTTTTCAGCACTCTTCCTTTCTAATTTTTTCTTTTGTTTTTTTTATGATGCGTTGCAGATTGATGCACGAGTTGTTGACATTATTCTTGCATTCTTGTTATTGCAGTCAATGTTGAAGATTGATGTTGGAGTCGAGATGAAGAACGTTTGAAGGTTCGGTTATGCTTGCGGATGCAGTGCGATGATGAAGAGGTTGAAATCGTGGTGGTTCAGTGATGTATGGTTGTTGCAGAGGCAGATTCGTTGATGAATGAAGATGATGATGTAAGATTCAAGTATTGTTTGTAGAGGATTGATTGAAGAGAGAGTGCAGAAGTTAGTGATAGAGAGAGAATCTGATAAATAAACTCAGAATTGAGAGGTAAGTTTTATGAAGTTTTTTTCCTGTGATTTGTGAATTTTGATTGTGAATGAAATTGAAGGTTGAGATGTTGTTAGATATTGAAGAATCAGCGTCAATGGATCAGAAGTTAGTTACAAAATATGGAAGGCTCAGATCGATTTTTACAAGAGGTAAATTCTGTTATGAGCTTGAGTTGTGTTCTGTTTTGCTCCACTAGCAGTTTCACCAAGAAGGTGAGAGAAACCTCCTGAATTTCTGGAAGCATTTTCTGAATAATAGGATGACTGCTGCAGTACTTTGTAAGTGATACTAGCCAGACAGTTCCAGCACATCGCTCCTCTTTCCTGCTACTATACAAAAGCACATCAAAAACTTCTTTGATAATTGCATCTCTTGCAGAAGTATGGTATTCTTCACTTTTCCCGTTAGGGAACTGCTTTAGTTTGGACATTATTATGGATTTTTGCTACCGAACTGATTTGGTTTTAGGCATTATCCCAACTATTTTTTACAGTTTGCATATGGTTTTTATGCAGGCGATTGTTTGAAGGATGCAGGAAGTTGGTTTACTTGGGGCATGAAGATTGAATAATACATGAAGATGGAGAACTTTGGCATGGCATGGACTTGGGAGTTTACTCATGGAATTTTAGCAGTTTCACGAACTAGAGAAAACTTGGCCAGTAGACCTCACATCTGAAGATAAGAACCAACTCCGTCACAAATCCTCATATGAGTAAATCCAGTTTCCTTCACGAATTCTAATTTCAAGTACTCTTCCATATCATAACTTTTTATGATACAAAAAGTGTGGTGATGATATCTGTGGGGAATATCCTAAGTCATACAATTGTTTGAGCCCTGAACAAGCCTCATCAAAATTCCCTTCAATTACATTGTGCACCATATTCTTAACATGAAGTGGATGTGGCTGGTCACAAACCTTGAAAACATTTGCTTGATTGACAAACTAGAAACCGCTGTATGTTGCTTGCAAGTTATTCAATCCCTGCCTCATATCCCCATCAGCAGTGAAGATGATAGCCTCAAGTCCTTCAGGAACATAAGGAACCTTCTCAGCTTGAACCACAACCATGAGACGACCAAGTATCTCTTGATCAAATAGTCGCGAAAATCTCACAATTGCACACCTACTCTGAATCGGCTCAATAATCTTAGCCGATGTATTGCAAGCAAGCGCGAAGCGAGTAGAATTAGAATATATCTCCATTGTCCTTCTTAAAGCTTGTGTTTGTGAAATTCCAATGTCTTGCATTTTATCAATTTGAATGAACTCTCTTGCTTAAATATTTTCAAATGAACGAATCTAAGCTTCTTTAAATTAACTTTGGCATGTCTTACATATCTTTATCTTACATTTATTTGGCATGAGTTGAGAGAATTTAGAACTTGAAGTTTCTGAAAAATTTAGGTTTAAATTTAGGGCTTTTAAAATTCTCTCTGTTCTTTGATTGTTAGCTTACATAACTTATATGGTTAGAAACGTGAGATCAAATACTACAACTTTCAAGTTATGAGTTTTCATTTTCATGGAAGAATGAGAGAGTTACAGGACATCTGGCCAAGCTTAAGGAAGAAGATGAAGTACAGGGCAAGGACTTGTTTCATGTTATCTTATTTTCGTTTCACTTAAAACAATGGATGTATAGCCACCCTAGTGGCAAAGTAGCGCGCTGGTAAGACCCATGTCCTGGGTTCGAACCTGGGCGTTACTTTTGTTTTCCATATTTTTGCCATTTTTCAGTTTTTGTGATCTTTTGCAGGATGGGCCTCCATACTTGGGCCATGGTTCTTTTTGCTAACATGTTGTCTCTAGTCTGCTTGCTATACCCCCTTTGCCCAACTTTTTTATATTTTTATTTATTTTATTTTATTTTCATTTATATATATATATATATATATATATATATATATATATATATATATATATATATATATATATATATATATATATATATATATATATATATATATATATATATATATATATATATATATATATATATATATATATATATATATATATATATATATATATATATATATATATATATATATATATATATATATATATATATTAAATATTTCTTTGATGCATAAAAATCCCAAAAAATGTAAATTTCATACTATTGAATTTTTTATTTTATTTTAGTTTACTTTTCACATAAAAATATATTTTATTTTTAATATATATCATGTATTTTCTTAATAAACTTATAAAATATAATTAAATATATTTAGTTTAATTTATTTATTTCCTTTTCATCCCATACTCATACATATTTATTTTTGCATATATAAAAAACTTTATATTTTTATATACAATATTATTTATTATTTTAATATAAAAAAATATATAAAAAATAATACATATGAACTTCATTTTCTTTTAAAAATAGAAATTAGGGTTAAGCCTCCCTTCTAAAAAAAATTAATTTTTTTTCCTTATAATTTTAGGTTTAGATTAAAATTTCTTTTACATAAAAACAAAACAAAAAAAAATCTTTTCTTATATGTACATTATATTGCATCTTTAAATATTGTATTTTATTTGTTCTAATTCGTACAAATTCGATTTGGTTGTAATAATTTATTTAGGTTTACATTTTTGCAAACCCCCATTCAAATTTGTATTCCCCCCTCCCATGAAATTGTTGTAATAGCTTAGTAATATTTACATTACGCAATTTACTGCTTTACATGCCATGATTAGTAATTAGGGTTTATATGATAAGATCGAAACAAAGCAAAATAGAAAACTCTAAATACAAGATAAAACCAAAGCATGAAAATGATACACTTGCACACAAGCATCCTTAGGGTTTCTCCACTTGGTTGCCTAAAATAAAAATGGCCATGTTACGCATGTGAAGTATCTTGCCAAAACAAAACAAATATAAGATCATAGTCCCTCGATGACGCTATTCAAAAAGTTGCCTTACAAAATGATCTTGGGCCCTCAAAAATGTTAAGATACTTTACAAACATTGCTAATCATGGCTATTCGATGACCCATGCCCGTTCTGTTTATATCCAAAGATAGGGTTGCTTACCAAATAAATGGTAAAACAACAATGTCAAAGGAATAGAAAATGCAAAAGAAAGACATTTGAGTAGGTAGATTGCTTCTAGTTACTTGCTCTATTTCAAAACAACTATCCTTGCTATTTTCAAAAACAAACACACACATTTCAAAACATCTTACAAACTTGAAAACATTTTAAAAAAGACAAACATCTTTGTATACATTCTTACGAACGAGAATCATTACAAAGATTGCCAAAACAATGGCCTCTTTTACAAAATACTTTAAAAACCACACCAAGCACATTTTAAAACAACAAAAGCAAGTGATCTAAGCAAATAACTAAGATCCCATGGAAAACCATGGATGAAAAGGGTGCTAAAACCTTCTCTTTTCATAATCTACCCCCCGAACTCAAGAAAACATCTCAAAGGTCTTTCCTGTTCTTTTTCACCTTTCCTTTTGGATAAATGAAAAGTCGGTGGAGACTCTTGCTAAACGGCAACATTTGCGATAAAACACAAAACCCTCAAGTCAGTTCTCCCACCGTATCACAGAACTTAAGTAAGATATTGTCAAAACCTTGGATGCAACTATGACCCAATACCACGTTCACCTCAAAGCCTTGTGTGAGAACCAAAGAGATAACTTGTATGGCCTAAGCGATGTAACATCTTAATCCTCAAGCATCATAGCTAATTGAAAGAATTTATTTGAATCAATGATGAACAAAGATCAAACGGTAAAATGGGCACCAGTATATCCACATTTGTCTTCTGTATGAAGTTTCCGATCACATAGCTTATGACTTAAGTAATAAGTTCCCCCTTTCAATTTACAGAGAAAGGTCGAAAGAAAACCCTAACTAGTCATTGATGAAGAACCTTTGACTATTAGCCCTTTCAAATTCATCTGACAAACCTAAGCATAGGGAAATAAACCCTAATCAAAGGATGACATTGAGCACAAAAAGATAATGAATGCCTGATTTAGTAGCTCTTAGATGACCTTGTAGAATAAATTGGAAATGAACATGGGGATACAGAAAGAAATATGACCAAGGTGGCCATGACTTAGAAAACCTAATGAACTTCAGTTGATGAAATGTTGACAACACAAACTTGGTGGAGAAACATTCTGAATCTTGTCTTGAACGTATCTGAATGAGTAATAACCCCCTTAACTTGAAGAAAATAGAACCCTCAATAAGCATAGGTTGCAACCCTAATTCCACATTTCACTGCTTGAAGGATAATCAGAAGAATTAGACTTTATCAGATGTGAACACCTTAACTGTTGCGAAGCCCTAATATCGTGCAACCACTGAACTTCGAACCTCAAGCGCTTTATTGAATGCAAATGTATGTTAATGACCTAATGGAATATATACAGATGAATGTGATAGTCTAAACCAGATAGAAGAAATTAGGAGGGCAAATTTTGGGGTGCAACAGCTGCCCCTATTTAATCGCCTTCGACCTGAAGGTGAGATTGGCGTCAGCCTTTCGAACTTTCAGGGTGGAAGAAGATTAAATACTAAAAAGAACCCAAAAATTTGCGCTCCGAAGCCAGTCAGGTATACATTATATTTTTGGTTTTCTGTATTTTCTATTTTTTTATTTTATTTTTGGATTACCGTAGTTAACTGAGTAAATCTCTTGGATGTTAGGTCAAAGTTAGACATACAAAAGAAAGAGACCGACCGAAAGTGGTTTTGACGAAGGAACGCCAATCGAAGGCAGACTTACTGAGGAAAGAGACCAAACAAATGGGACTCCCAACAAATGATACTAGCCGGAGGTGGATTTTAAGGATGCCAGCCGAAGGTGGACTTTAAGGGCGAAGAAACCAGCCGAAGGGGAATCTTCATCAAGGAATACTATGCCAAAGGTAGATTCCTAAGAAAAGAACGCCGGTCGAAGGCGAACTTACAACTGCAAAGAGACCAGCCGAAGGGGACTCTCAACAAATGATACCAACCGAAGGTGGATTTTAAAGGATGTCGGCCGAAGGTGGACTTTAGGATAAAGAAACCAACCGAAGGGGAATCTTCATCAAGGAATACTATGCCGAAGGTAGATTTCTAAGAAAAGAACACCGGTCAAAGGCGAACTTACAACTTGGAAAGAGACCAGCCGAAGGGGACTCTCAACAAATGATACCAGCCGAAGGTGGATTTTAAGAAAAGATACCAACCGAAGCGGGGTTTTAACAAAAGATACCAGCCGAAGCGGAGTTTTAACAAAAGATACCAGCCGAAGCGGGGTTTTAACAAAGGGTACCAGCCGAAGCGGGGTTTTAACAAAAGATACCAACCGAAGCGGGGTTTTAACAAAGGGTACCATCCAAAGCGGGGTTTTAACAAAAGATACTAGCCGAATCGGGGTTTTAACAAAAGATAACAGCCGAAGCAGGGTTTTAACAAAGGGTACCATCCGAAGCGGGGTTTTAACAAAAGATACCAGCCGAAGTGGGGTTTTAACAAAAAATACCAGCCGAAGTGGGGTTTTAACAAAAGATACCAGCCGAAGCTGGGTTTTAACAAAAAATACCAGCCGAAGCGGGGTTTTACCAAAAGGTACCAGCCGAAGCGGGGTTTTAACAAAAGATATCAACCGAAGCAGGGTTTTAACAAAAGATATCAGCCGAAGCGGGGTTTTAACAAAGGATACCAGCCGAAGTGGGGTTTTAACAAAAACGATAAAGATATGCATATCTGGTCAGAGTTAGACATACAAGAGCGAAATTGAGCATCAAGAAACAAATGTTTAGAGTTGATGGTGAGCACAGGAATGAGACTAACTGAAGAAAGCCCCAACAAAAAGGACGCATTTTCCTAAATAAGGACGCCAAACAACTGGACTTTGAAGAGACATTGAAGGACTCTTAACATAAAAGGTTAGCTAAGCTACAAAAGGAGGACCCGACTAACGCGGATAAACCAAAATATGGAACCGACTAAGCAGGACCTTTAAAGAGCATCGATCGAAGGTGAACTCTACAAGAGAAAGAGACTGGTCAATACAGAATCTAATAAGGATTGCCAAAACACGTTGGGCTTTCGATAGGTTGCAAATACGTAAGAACTACAAGATCCATGAGGCCAAAGGCGGGGTGTAATTCTTCAAGAGTGGCAATTATCTGAATTACCACACACCAAGTATGGATATTTAAACACTTGAGAAATAAGAAAGGCTATACGCCGACCCTTACTCGCATTCTAAGGGCAAGGCAAACACGGGTAAAATAACCAAAGGCTTGTAAAGGCAAGCGCAAACCACAAACTTACTGGGGAAATGGAGAAATACCAAAGACCCGATTGGTGGTGAATCGAAACAAACTCCGATGGGGGAACGTAATAGAATTACCCTAGGCTTGTTGTAGAGATAAATCAAATCTGAGCACATAACAAATCTGGTAATTGCAAGTGGACACAATTGGCTTATACTCATGCATGTTTGAATTTTTATAGCGTAATGCTCCATACAATGGAAATGCTACGCGTTTTAGTAGATGCAATGTAATGATGCACGTTTAATAATGCACTGGAAAAAACATATCAATAATCGGATGCTGAGAAGACAATGAACTTTCGAATGATTATTCTTGTACATCTGATCTTCTGATAGAGAAGATGTAATATGAACTTCAATGGGGGAACTGATATTCGAAACCATCAACCTTTGAACGATTGATCTTACTGGGGAAGTGACTTCCTGGGGAGAACACTACAAAAATAAAATTGTAGTTCAGAGAAAATTTTGAATTCTGATCAGACCCTCAACTTCTTGGGGAGAACATTCTTTATCCTCTATCGGAAAGAGGAAAACTTTGCTGGAAATTAAAATTTCTGGCGTAGAAATTCTTTGACGAAGATAACTTCTATTGGGGAGTATAGAAATTTTTAAATAAAAAGAATTCTACTCAGACCACCCTGAGGATAACATTGTTGGGAGGTAAAAGATCCTTATTCGGGGAAGAAATGAACATTCTGGGTTAAAAACTCCATTGGGGATATCTCAACAAAATCTTCTACCACTGGTAACGAAAGAGTTATGACTGGAATTCTCCTGTACACCTCACCAGAGAGATAGGACACTTGCTCCACTAGGGAAGGAAGAATAGTTCCATTGGGGAAATTGGATCTCATTATACGAAAATCCTCATGTTAGTTACATACAGACCCTTCTTGATTCATTTGTTGGTATGCTTCTTGTTATGAAAGACCAACAGTATTTGCAAAACATAAAGTTAGGGCAACATGCCCCTGCTTGGAATGGAAAACCTTACTGAAGAATAGACAACTTGAACTAATCAATCCCCGGATAAAAACCGTGATGTAAGATTGCAACTTCAACATGCCGATACCGAGGAGAAATGCCATTAAAAGCGGACTTTAGAGAAGATGCTGCAAAAATAAATTGTAGCCCAAAGAAAAGGGATCAATCTAGACTTTTCACAACTTCTGTATTTCCAGGGAGAAAGAACATTCTCCTCCTGCAGAGAAATGAGGATGCTTCATTGGGGAGAAAATGCCTTAGGAGAGAAACCTCTTGGTAGACAAGTCTCTGTCGAGTAGCAATAGGTTTTTTTACTGGGAGTAGGCATCTCCTTAGGAAGCAATACTTTCATCACGTCTTGTACGAGTAAACAAACCCAAATGATCTTTGCGTTACTGCTCGTATCCTACTGAGGATAACAATCCAAACTTCAATTGGAATAATAACCTTGAAAAAGGATAAAGGATATCAGCAAATAAACTTGAGTCTCTGATAAGTCGAAGATAACAATCCTGACTTCTTGGCATGATCTTCAAATTCATAGGTCATTTAGCCTATGTATGGACTTGATCTGATCAACCACTGAAGAAGAGAGGAAGCCCTTGCATAAATTCTTGCCCCAGTCTGTAAGGCTTTTGCAGAAAAATTTCCTCGAGAGGACTTTTTTGAGATTTATACTGTTGAAGACAATCTTCCCCAGTGTTATGAACTTTGGAACATGATGTTTAGATAACCAAAATTGGGGATGATTCCAACTATGCTTGAGTGAATGCCCGTACATCTTCAAATTTAGGGAAGATTCTCCTCTGACCAACGCATTCTCAGAGAGTTTTGTAAAATATCAGTATAACTGCCCCAATTTGACTGTACTTTGAGGGATCGAATCCTGATTTGAATGCCTCAGACTGGCTGATGACTCACTCGACGGAGTATTCGACACGCTTTCCCCTGCTTGACAAATATTTTCCTTTACCTCATGCTCACTGATGGATGAGAAACCTGAGGATTTTTGAAGACACCATAACCTTAGAGTGGTTGGCTCATATCTTGAAAGTAGGTTACTTCACAACCATACTTCTCGACTTGAACTGCTACATTCTTGAGCAAATACTTGAAGCGATATGTCCCTCGGGACCAACTGAGAGTAATGCACCACTGCTTGACAGAGACTCTGGGTAACCAACTTTTGCAATCTACTTCATTTCTCAAACTAGTATTCTTTTACTCAATAGAGTCAATAGAAGATTTGCCCCAGATTTAAGACCATTCTCACAAGTGATTCACCTTTAAACGGTATTCTAAAGCAAACTGTCCCTGGAGATGATCAAATTTTCATCTGATGCTCATTATGCAAGCTTACTCGATGTTTAAGCACTTGTTCATATGAAAAGAATGTTTATTATAAGAATGATAATTGTAATGCAAAGCCCATGTTTGTCTTGAAGTTTAAAAACCTTTATTGAAAAGATTAATCAAACCAAAAAAATTTGTATGGAAGAAATTAAAAAGATAGTGTGATACCAACTCAAAAGTTTTTTGCAAGCCTCATATGAGTCAGATTACCGTATTTCTGTTATAGTGTGCTTTCGAATTAACCCTTACTTCAGTTAGGACTTTTAAGGGTTGTAACGTGGCCTGGTTCACAGTTTTTTTTTAGAAAAAAGGATTTAAGGCTCAAAATATTTGGTGCCCACCCATTCTCCATGATGTTCTCCAATCCTAAATTCAGTTAAACCAATATGAGCACTCATCCTTCGAAAGGAGTTTACCATGGTTGAGGAGGATATGGCAGTCACTCACCTATTTCATTCTTTGCATTTAATCACACGACTTGGTTCCTTGTTGAGGGTTTTTATTTGGTAATCCCTTTTTGCTTTTCACGCTTTTCACTTTCTTTTTGTATTCCCTAAATTTTG
This sequence comes from Vicia faba, assembly GCA_948472305.1. Classification (NCBI taxonomy): domain Eukaryota; kingdom Viridiplantae; phylum Streptophyta; class Magnoliopsida; order Fabales; family Fabaceae; genus Vicia; species Vicia faba. Next base: position 985,617,836 of record OX451740.1, on the reverse strand, counting down.
CCTGGACAAATTCCTTTTGCTTTTGATTTTAAAGTCCAGCGGGATGCCCTGACTTTTTCCTAAGCGACTTGTTTTCCAAGTTTTGACTTAGCAATGCTTTTTGTCTCCATTTTTTTCATTTAGTTTGAACCATTCGTGTGATTTCGAGTCGTTTTTGACTTCCTAAGAAAGTGTGACTACCTCATTGCTTGGTTGACGAGGAATAGCCATTATAGTATCGTCATCTTTTGACCTCTTGATGTACAAGAGATACTCTTTGGGATATCATTCTCGTTGATGCACGCTGTTGATAGATGAGAGTCAACCATTGTGGTTTTGTTCTTTCTCAACCTTCTGAAGGATAACCATTGTTGTACCCTTTGATGCGCACTCTTAATGAGTTTTGAATGCTCAATCAGATTAACTGAAATCTACCATGCCCCGGGTTAAATGTGAGGTTTTTTTTGAAAAAAGAAAAAGAAACTCCTACTTCAAGGCTCAAAGGGGTTGACGAGGGTTTCTCTCCCTTATATCTCTGGTGTTTGGGAATTTGAGGCTTGTACATCGTCAGCAGGGTCCTATTCAAAAGCACACTATTTGAAATTTTTGGCACCTTACTCATCATCCTCCTTCCAGAGGTTTTTTTTCTCTTTATTTAACAAGAGTTGAGTATCAAAAATCAAAGAAAAACATTCATGAGTGAATACGAATGGATTAATTCAAGACAAACATATTCGATGCATTGTGATTAATATTCAAAAATAAGCAAGTTTTGCATACAAGAAGGTACTGAACCAAAACAAGAGAGATTACAAGGGAGAATGCAAATGTAATTTGAGATTGTCATGTCAAGGAGACTAGTCTCCGTTCAGACTCATTGCTTCAGAAAGCATGTTTGATAACCTCATTTCTTATTTATGGATGCTTTAGACTCTTGAGTTGAGAACGAATATCCATCGTATCTTTAGTAAGAAATATCCTTAGGTCGTGAGATCTTGTTCTGCGGAGGTGAACCTTGTAACAACATGTCTTGAGCATGGACTGGTTTCTACACCTGATATTCGAGTAATCTGATGCCATGTGCTGTGAAGCTTTAATGTTTTTTGCATTGTTTTATTGAAAATATTGAACATCTTTTGTTTATCAAAACAGTAATAATGAAAAATAATCTTGGCGTAATTTGAACCAACACTTTTATTGAATGAATGGCCTGTAAATAGGCATTTACAATGAAAAGGAACAGTTGCACAGGAAACACATGGGGGGATACAAAAAGAAAGAAAAGAAAATGAATACAGGCTTCGTTAATTACAACTCTGCTATAACCCTCATGACCTCTGAATTCTTCAATACTTGCCTCTCGAATGACTGGTTGGACCAAACCTTCGTCCTGTTTTGATCAAACCAATGACCTCTTATGCGAAATATTTTTTTATCGCATCCGCATTGACAGGGTGAGGGAAATCCTCTCCATCCATGGTGGCGAGCATCATAGACCCTCCAGAGAAAAATTTCTTTACAACAAAAGGTCCTTCATAATTTGGAGCCCATTTACCTCTAGCGTCCTTGTTAGGTGGTAAGATCCTTTTTAACACCAAATCACCAGTTTGAAAATTCCGTGGACATACTCTCTTGTCGAAGGCTTTCTTCATCCTCTTCTGGTATAACTGTCTGTGGCAAATTGACGTTAATCTCTTCTCATCAATAAGATTCAGCTGATCGAATCTATTCTGGACCCATTCAGTCTCATCTAATTGCGCATCCGTCATTATCCTCAAAGAAGGGATTTCCACTTCTACTGGTAGGACTGCTTCCATGCCGTAAACAAGAGAAAAAGGGGTTGCCCCATTTGAGGTACGCATGGTGGTACGATAACCATGTAACACAAACGATAGCATCTCATGCCAATCTTTATAAGTGATGACCATTTTCTACACAATCTTCTTAATATTTGTGTTTGCTTCTTCAATCGCGCCATTCATCTTAGGGCGGTAAGGAGAGGAATTGTGATGTTTAATCTTAAAGTTTTCACACAATTCCTTCATCGTCTTATTATTGAGGTTCGACCCATTATCAGTAATAATCTTTTTGGGAATGCCGTATCGACAGATTATATTATGTTTGATAAAACGTGCTACCACCTGTTTAGTGACATTGGCATAAGATACTGCTTCAACCCACTTAGTAAAGTAGTCGATAGCCACCAAGATAAAACAGTGTCTGTTGGAAGCGGTTGGCTCAATCCGGACTATCATATCAATTCCCCACATTGTGAAAGGCCAATGTGAAGTTAGGATATTTAGGGGATTGGGTGGCACATCCATCTTGTCGGCGTAGATCTGACACTTGTAACAGATCCTGGAATGTTCATAGCAATCATTTTCCATTGTTGACCAGTAATATCCTGCCCTCAAGATTTTCTTGGCCATAATATGCGCGCTAGAATATGTCCCAAAAGGACCTTCGTGCATTTCTTCTATGACCCTACTTGCTTCGTGCTTAACCACGCATCTGAGTAGAATGGAATCATAATTCCTCTTATACAGGATATCACCATTGAGGAAAAATTTGGCGGCAAACCTCCGTAAAGTCTTTTTATCTGTGATAGAAGCACCTTTTGGATACTCCCGTGTTTCAAGATACCTTTTGATGTCATAGAACCATGGTTTCTCGTCAACGTCCTCTTCTCCTACTTCATAACAAAATGTCGGTCCATCTAACCTTAGGATGGTGATAGAAGGGGCTTCATTTTCCCATTTAACCCTAAACATGGATGAAAGGGTAGCCAAAGCATCTGCCAAGTTGTTCTCCTCCCTTGGAATGTGATTAAAAGTAATCTCATCAAAATAAGGGGTTAATTTTAATACATGATCGCGATACAAAGTCAAATTTAGGTGACGAGTTTCCCAATCTCCGTTGATTTGGCTAATTACCAGAGCAGAATATCCATATACTTCTAAGATTTTGATTTGTAAATCAATGGCGGCTTCTAACCCAAAAATACAAGCTTCATACTCAGCCATATTGTTCGTACAATCAAAGCAAATCCTGGCGGTAAGTGGAATATGAAAACCTTCAGGGGAGGTAACCACTGCGCCAACACCATTACCTAATGCGTTGGAGGCACCATCGAACACCATCGTCCATCGCGATCCTGGTTCAGGTCCCTCCTCTAGGCCCGGGATGTTAGAATCTCGTATGTACACGATGTCTTCATCAGGAAACTCAAACTTCATCGGCTGGTAATCATCTTTCACGGGTTGATGGGCAAGATGATCTGCCAATACACTACCCTTGATAGCATTTTGAGTCGTATATTGAATGTCATATTCAGTCAAAATCATTTGCCAACGAGCTATCCTTCCCGTGAGGGCTGGTTTTTCAAAGATGTACTTGATTGGGTCCATCTCAGAGATCAGTAAGGTGGTATAAGTCAACATGTACTGCCTCAGTCGGCGAGCAGCCTATACCAAAGTGCAGCAAGTCTTCTCGAGCAGTGAGTATTTTACCTCACATTCGGTAAAATTTTTGCTAAGGTAATATATGGTGTGCTCTTTTCGACCAGCCGCATCATGCTTCCCTAATACACACCCCATTGAATTCTCCAATACTGTTAGGTACATTATCAAGGGTCTACCTTCCACCGGGGGCAAGAGAATCGGAGGCTCCATCAAATATTCTTTAATTTTATCGAATGCTGCTTGGCAATCGTTATTCCAGCTGTTTGTCTAACTCTTCTTTAATAATCTAAAGATTGGTTCACAAGTGGCTGTAAGGTGGTAGATAAATCTAGAAATGTAGTTCAGTCTTCGGAGAAAGCCGCGGACCTCCTTTTCTGTTTTAGGCACGGGAATTTCTTGTATAGACTTTACCTTGCTAGGGTCAACTTCGATTCCTTTCTTGCTCACGATGAACCCCAACAGTTTCTCAGATCTTACTCTGAACATGCACTTATTTGGATTTAGCCTTAGCCTGAACATCCTTAATCTTTCAAATAATTTCATCAAATGAACCAGATGTTCTTCTTCTGTCTGAGATTTTGCAATCTTATCGTCAATGTATACCTCAATCTCTTTATGCATCATGTCATGGAAGAGAGTGACCATCGCACATTGATAAGTTGCCCCGACATTTTTTAGGCCAAATGGCATCACCTTATAACAAAATGTTCCCCAAGGAGTAATAAAAGTAGTCTTCTCCATGTCTTCTGGTGCCATCTTAATCTGATTATATCCAGAAAAACCATCCATAAAGAAGAACACTTTTGCTTGAGCAGTATTGTCAACTAGCACATCAATATGTGGTAACAGGAAATCATCTTTAGGGATTGCTCTATTCAAATCCCTATAGTCCACACACATCCTTACCTTTCCGTCCTTTTTAGGTACTGGCACAATATTCGCGATCCATGGCGGGTAAGATGTCACCCTTAAAAAACCGGCATCAAATTGTTTCTGAACTTCTTCTTTGATTTTCTTAGACATATCAGGGTGGGTCCTTCGAAGCTTTTGTTTAATAGGAAGACACTCCTCTCTTAGAGGTAGCTTGTGCATGACGATGTCCGTGTCTAAACCATGCATGTCTTCATAAGACCAAGCAAAGATATCCACATACTCGCGGAGCATTGTGATCAATTCGTGCTTGATGCTGTCTTCTAGAGCAGCCCCAATCTAAACTTCTTTTCGGGCCTCTTCTGTCCCTAAGTTGATCAATTCAATGGCCTCTTGGTGTGGTCGAATAACCTTTTCTTCTTGCCTCAATAGCCTGGCCAACTCTTCGGAGAGTTTGTAGTCTTCCTCAGTTTCTTCTTCAGCTTGATATACCGGTTTTTCAAAGTCGTGGAGAGTCATAGCAGAATCATTTTCGACATTTTCTGGGATTAATGAGGGACATAATCTGCATGGTTACTTTTTTGGCTTTATTTTAGATGTAAAAGAAAACAAAGTCTTGAATCTTACAAAAAGAAATTCGGAAAGACAGAAAGTGAAACATTTTGAAAACAAAAGACGTTCTTTATTGACGAATAAGCTTGTAAATGAAAAAACATTGTGGCCTAACAACATGCCCGCTATGTCTTAGGCAGGACATAGGGATTATTGTATGATACCAAAAAATAAAAGAAAGTTACTCTTCAAGACGGGTGACTTTGATGATATCTTTGGTGAACCAGTTGGCAGGTTTTTCATTCGGCCCGGTCGGATGAACCCATCTATCCATCTCACAGTCACTGTCACCTGCTTCACTTACCGCGTGAGCTTCTTCCTGGATGGTTCTGCCGCTGATGAATCGAATCGGTGGAGGAATATTTTGACCTTCAGGAACGATAACTGACCTTCTTTGATTAGCGACGAAGCCTAAACCTTTCTTGTCCTTCTGAGTAGGGAGATCCAACACTCTTCCCCAGCCATCTGGATCACCAGACTGAATGATTGCTTGTGCCTGGTGTTGCACCCCAAACTTTTCCCTCTCATTTTATCAAGATTTCCCCTCACAAGACTCTTTGGACTCAAGACCAAGCTAGGGTTTGCACTGCTCAAGGCATCTCCTTGCATTGTTGACCTGAAATTAGGGTTTGAGTTTGCACAGGGATTTTTGGACTTCCAATGCTCAAAGTGACTTTCATACTTCATATTGGACTTATAAGATTGCCCATACCAAGTTTCAAGCCTTGAATCAAATTTTTGCCCAGTCAATTGGACAGTTGACTTAGAAATTAGCTGTATTGGGGAAAAAGTCAACTGTGGCCAATTTACAGTCAAACCTCATAATTTTTTATCCACATCAACATTATAGACTCATATGAACCATTTGATCAAGTTTGGACCACAACTCCTCAAGAAATTTGGTCAGATCATCAAAAGGGCAAAATGGTCATTTTTAGGGTTTTGACTACAGAAGGGCAATTTCTGATTTTTAACCTAGCCAATGGAAAATTGGGTTCAAGCATGGATTCAAGGACTCAATGGCATCATCTTGACCTAATCACAAGGTTCAAAAGATCTCAAAAGCATTGGATTGACAGATGAATTTTCCAGTCAACTGATCTAAAATCAACTGTACACTGAAAAGTCAAACTTTGACTTTTTGGTCAAAATCAAGTGCCAAGGGTCATTTTTCATCAAGATGTGTCAAAACATGAAACTTGTTCACCAAGAAACCTAATTTTGCAAATTAGGGTTTAAAATGTAAAATTTCCATAACTTAGAAATTTTCGAAGTTATGAAAATTTCTTATTTTTTACCAACTTTACCCAACATTTTCACCATGATTCAATTGAATTCAAAGAAAACTTCCAACATGAAAGTTGTATTCCTCCACAAAATCTACAACTTTTATTAACAAATTTTTCCCAAAAGATGCTTGGATATCAAGTTATGATTTTATGAACAAGGGTCCAAAAACTTTTTAACTTAGTGAAATTTTGCCCTAGTTTAGGCAGGATTTTGACCTATCTTCATGGAAATTTTTCACATAGTTCCAATTGGAATCTCAAAATGCATTTCAAAGATGGATTTTATAGCATGTTACAAGCTTTTTAAAATGTCCCAGAACTCTCCAAAATAATTTGTGGTTAGGGAGAATCGAAGGTTTGAATTTGGCAAAATGTCACTTTGATCCATGGCATTTTTCATGTTGCTACAAGTTGCAATTTCTGTCCAGCTTTGCTTGTACTTGATTACAGGTATCTAAACCCTTCCACACTCAAAAATTTAATGCAAACTCAATGGTTTAAGGCATTATTTTGATCAATGGAAGATTACACATTGAATTAATCCAAAAATGGCAAAAAGGTAGCATTGCCACTTTGGTAAAGTTGGCTTTATGTCAATTTGTTTCTCTTGAGCATTGCACCAAGCTTTTTGCAGCATACCAACTCCACAAACTCAGGGAAAAGTACAAAAACTTTGTGCAGCTAGGAAGGAGGCCTGTACAGGCTCTTTGCTTGATCACTTCACACTTTTCTTAAAAACCAAGTAAACTTGCAAAAGGCACATATCTTTTTAATCTGATAAAAAACCAACTCTTGTAAACATTTCAAACAAGTTTTTCATATCACATAAGGTCAGAAGCACGAGCTAGCCAGTCCTCAAACACCCTTGAACATCAAAACACCAAAATCTTGCAAAACATGGCAGCTTCTGCATTTTGATTTCCAAAACAAAAACTACACGTGCATTTTGCCCCAAACCTCTTCCAACACATTCTAAACAACACACCTAAGTTATCCCAACCATTGGCCAACAACTGTAACCTTGTTTTCGAGCTTCACCATTTCTGAATTCTGACTGTGCAGGTTGACTTCTACAAGCTTATTCAAGCAAGTTCAAAGCAAACTAAGCATTGGGGAAGGTCAGAGGAAGTTCAAGCAAGCTCACAAGCATCTCAGGCCTCATTGAAAACCCCTACATTTCCATAATCGAGTTCAACTGAAACAGGTAAAGTTCAAACTTCTATCTCTCTATTCAGGAATCATTAGGCTTAGGTTTGTGAATAAAAAATGTAGTACTCATTGCCCTTAAGCTGTACATATGCATAGATTTCATTTAAGTTAACTGAGTTGGGAGAATTTGAATGATGAACTTTCTGAAAAAACTAGGTTAGAAATTAGGGACAGAGAAATTCTCTCTGGTCTTTGAGAGTTAGATTACATTTTTTATATGGTTAGAATCGTATGATCATGCTCTATAACTTTCATGTTGCAAGTTTTTGCTTTAGAGCACATATGCAGGATTTCCAGGTTTGAACAAGAAACACGCGTTTTTGTTTGATCAGTGGTTGAAGATGAAGCAATGTGGGTTGGGCTTGGTTTCTCCTTGCTTTTGACACCCTCTGACTTGCTTCTCACACCCCCTTGGCCCATTTCATTTTATTTTGTATATTTTTCTATTTCTTTTTCATTTCTGACTTTATTTTTATTTTTCTAAATATTAAAAATTACTAAAAATATTTTCATAAATTTTCATATTTTATTTTATTATTTTTTTTATTTTTCTAGCATAAAAATAGTTTCTTAAATAATATACTTTTATTTTCTTAAATAAAAAACTCATAAATAATACAAAAAATATCATATATTTTTATTTTTATTATTTTTACACTTAAATGATATTTTCTCACATTATTTTTTAACATTTGAATATATTTTTATTTATTTTATTGTACATAAATAAATAATACATAATATATATTTTCTTAAAACAAATTAGGGTTTCCACCCTTAATAAAAAAAAATCTTTTATTTTCTTATTTTTGATACATTAAATAGTTTATTTTTACATACATAAAAATAATACAAAAAACCATTTTTTGCATATTTGTAATATATTGCATATTTATTTAATTATCCATTTAAATATTGTCAATTTATTATTTGTACAAGTTAATTCAATTTGGTTGTAATAGTTGACTTAGGGTTTCAATTTCTTGCAAATAATCCCCTATTCAAAATTGTATCCCCCTCCCCATATCAATGTTGTAATAGTTGTAGATTTACTTTTACGCATTTATAGCTTTCAAATATGCATGATAGAGATTGGGGTTTGTATGCAAAGTTCCAAAAATCAAACAAATAGCTAGACCTAATACAAGACAAAAATGCATGAAAATAACAACACAATGCACACAAGCACCCCTAGGGTTTCATCCATTTGTTGCCTTTAAAATGGCCATGGTATGCATGCTAGGTGTCTTGGCAAAAACAAAACAAAAAAACAAAAGATCATAGTCCCTCGATGTCGCTATCTTGGTTTCCTATACAAAATGATCTATTCCCTCAAAAAATTTCTAAAGATACTCGGCACTATTGCTATCATGGTCAATACGATGACCCGCGCCTGTCCCGTTTAACATCCAAATACAAGGTTGTTTACCAAATACAATGGTAAAACAACAATGTAAAAGGGTTAAAAATGTGTAGGAAAGATCTTTTGAGTAGGGTAGACAACTCCTAGTTACTTGATCAAATTTGCAAACATCCTTGCTATTTTAAAAAACACTCAACACATTTCAAAACAATTTCCCAAAACAAGCTTTCAAACATTGAAACATCTTTTCAAAAGACAAATACCTTTGTAGAACATTCAAACAAGAATTGTTACAAAGGTTGCCTAGACAAGGTCTCTTTTCAAAATATTTTCAAAACCACACACAAAGCACCATTTTAAACAATTGAAAAGCAAAAGCAAGTGATCTAAACAAGTAACTAAGAGCCCATGGAAAACCATGGATGAAAAGGGTGCTAGCACCTTCCCTTTTCATAATCTACCCCCCGAACCCAAGAAAACATCTCAAAGGTCTTTCCTGTGCTTTTTGACCTTTCCTTTGGATAAAATAAAAAGTCGGTGGCGACTCTTGCTAACCGCACAAGTGCGAACACAAATGCAAAAGCTCAAGTCAATTCTCCCACCGCATTACAGAACTGGCGACTCTGCTGGGGAGATTTATAAAAGGGGGGTTACCTTAGGGTTTTAGATCACCTTTGCATGCTTATATTTCTTGACTTGATTGCTTTACATTTGGTTCTATTGTTTGGGTTTGAATCCTCTACTTGGATTTGGGGAACATTCATAGGTAAATAGCAATACGTTGTGGAAACTGTTTGGGGTATATCGACATGGTTGAAGCAATAGCTATATTAGTGCGGCATATTTGTGGGTACCGATAGCCTTTGAGTTAATCAAAGAGAATACGGGGCCGCTGAGTGATGTCATGAAGCACTAATGGACTTTTAGAACCTTTACTTGACCATCTTTTCCTTTTTAGGGGTAGTGAGATGACCGGCTTTGGTGCAGTCCGAAGTTGGTAGATACTCGATACTACACTCATTAAGGGTTGTTTTCTTGGAATATTTCGGTCGCCAGTTAAGTGGCTAAACTGAAACAATGAACACAGAAAATAATCCAATGATATTGAGCTCCTTAGAACCCGGTTACTATTTATAGGAAAGGTTGAGCCAACCAAACTTCAAGAGGGTACTTACCTATGAAACCCCATGCAAGCCTGAAACTGGGAACTTGTGTGATTTGTTTGTACATATATACTTGTGCATAACATAATAAACATCATGAAGCATCATATGCATCCACTAACCATTTCAAGGATTTGGATCTTCATCTTTGTTCCTATTTTGTAGGTAATGGAATCACTTCGCAGGAAAACAATTCAAGTCAACCTTGTGAGAATTCCTCCTCAACTTAAGGAGCTAGATTCAAGGATTCCTGAGAATTATCCATTCACCAAGAGGCATGGTCGTCTTCTCAACTTAGTCAACACCAACACTGAGGAAGACATGGTGAAAGTCCTCTTCCAGTTCTTTGACCCCCTACACCACTGCTTCACATTTTCTGATTACCAGCTTGTGCCTACTTTAGAGGAATTTTCTCAACTCCTGAGGATTCCTATTCTCCATCAACTACCTTACAACGGTACGGAAAGACATCCAAAGCCTGAAGATGTTGCTCAAGTCCTACACTTGCAACCATCTGATATCATAGGTCATTGGGAAACTAGAAGTGGTATCAAAGGTTTCTTGTTAAAATTTTTGTTTGAGAAAGCCCAAAGCTGCTGGAATTCATTGGACTTACAAGCTTTTGAAGATATTGTAGCTCTTCTCATCTATGGGTTGGTCTTGTTCCCTAACCCTGACCAGCTTATAGATGCCAATGCTGTCAAAATCTTCATGGCTCATAACCCGGTGCCTACATTGCTTGGGGATATCCTCCACTCATTTCACAAACGAACAATGAGAAAAAGATGTGTTCTCATGTGTTGTACTCCTCTTCTAGCAAGGTGGTTTATTTCTCACCTTCCCCAATCAGTTTTGAAGAATGAGCAGGGTTTGAGGTGATCACAACGATTGATGACTCTTACACATTCAGATGTTCATTGGTGTTCTCGATCCCAAGAAAATGTCATCATCATTGATCGTTGTAGGGAATTCCCTAATGTCCCATTACTTGGTATTAAGGGAGGCATTACCTACAACCCTTGCTTGGCTCTGAGACAGTTTGGGTATGCCCGAAGGGATGGCCCTCATGACATGCTGATTCCAGACTTGGTTTTTGACTTTGACAACGACGATCAAGGACTTCGACAAAGGTTTATCCGAGTTTGGAGGATGCCCAACAAGGTGGACATTAAGACATTGGGACACAAGAATTCCATCCCCTTGAGCCTTACCTCAAGTGGGTACGAACCTGCGCCCAAAGTCTTATGATGCCTTACCCCCACATTCTGCCTGTGATCAAAGAGCCTGTTATGGAAGGAGAGGTTCCATACACCCTCCTACATCCTGACATGCCAACATCACTTGAAGATTTACAAAGGAGTTGGATACAACTCAAGGGAGAACGCGATACGTTTGAAGCCCAATTCTACGCCAGTGAGAAGAAGGTTTTGGAGCTTACTCTCCAACTTCACGAAGAGCAGACTCTCAACACCTACATTGCACCGAAAAGGATGCGCAATGTCTTTTTACATTAGAATTTTGTATTATTTTGCCCATGGGGCATTAATGTACTAACAAATTCTTCTTATTAATATGACGTGTGTTCTTTTTGTTTGCAACAAATTTGAATTTCTGAATCCTTGAATACATTACATGAATAACACATCATTCATCATATGCATAAGCAGGTCTTCACACCAGGTTTCCTTATCTCTCTGTTGTTTATTTCAGCAAGATGGATATAGAGCAGACGGTCAAAGACTTACAAGCACGGAATTCACAGTTCCAACAGCTACTCATGAACTTGGCAAAGGGTCAAGAAGAGCTCAAAGGTCTACTGGAAAAGGAAAAAGAGAAGAAGAAAAAGAAGAGGGTTGGTGTGGCTACTTTGGGTAGAAGATTCGAAGGTCAAGCTAGAAGGGTCCTGGATTTCCCCTCAACATTTGATGAATGGGTTGGAAAGGGTATAGGAACTGTCGTGCAATCTGAGTCTGAGGAAGAAGAAGATGAAGAGGATGAAGACTATTCTGAGCAGCAGTACCCACCTGCAGACGACAAGTATAAGAATCTGGAAGAGCGTCTGGCAGCTATGGAGGTGCAAAGAGTGCCCGGGCTGGACTTCGAAGAGCTAGGTTTGGTTGTTGGGATTGTCATTCCCCCTAAGTTCAAGGTGCCTCTTTTTGCTAAATACGATGGTTTGTCTTGTCCAAAGATGCATCTAGGGTCTTACGTTACAAAAATCCAACCTCATTCTTCTGATAAGGATCTGTGGGTTCATTTTTTCCAGGATAGTCTTTCGGGTACACAGTTAGATTGGTTTTACCAGCTAGAGAGGTCTGATGTGCATAATTGGGAGGATTTAGTTGTTGCCTTCTACAGACAATATCAATATAATGCGGACTTAGCACCTACCCGTACTCAATTACAGAGTATGGGCATGGTATCAAATGAAGGTTTCAAAGAGTATGCCCAGAAATGGAGAGATTTGGCGGGACGAGTACAACCACCTCTATCTGAGAGGGAACTGGTAGATATGTTCTTGGGCATACTGTCAAGCCCCTTTTTCAATCACTTGATTGGAAGTTCGTATGGGGGTTTACCGAGTTGATTCTGACGGGTGAGAGGGTTGAAGTGGGAATCAAGAGCGAAAAAAATTCAAAAGGATGTATCTGCTTCCTCTGCTATCAAGAAGACTTTTCCAGCCAAGAAAGAAGTCTCAGCTGTCTACTCTCAGAGAAGTCAAGGAAGAGTTGAGCGTCAGCCAGCGGTGGGGGCTGTAATGATTCAAAAGACTGCAAATGATCAGCCTAGAAACAATCAACCCAGAACCAACCAAGCAAGGGTGGAAAGGCCCGCACGACAATACACCTGGATCAATATGACACCTACTCAGGTTCTCCCTCATCGTTTGAAGTTAAACCTTATCAGTTTAAGGGAGGCTCCTAAAAACCCTAACACTTCATCACCACACTACCATCCAAATGTGAAGTGTGCTTATCATTCAGACAGCCTAGGGCATGACACCAACAATTGTTGGGCTCTCATAAATAAGATTCAGGATTTGATAGATGCTAAAGAAGTTGAATTCGACGCCCCTGAAAAACCTAATGTGATATCTGCTCCAATGCCAAAACATGGTCACAATGTCTATGCTGTTGAAGAAGATCTTTACGTTGCTACTGTTGATGATTTGATGACTCCGTTACCGATAATCAAGTTGAATTTGCTGAAGGCTAGGATTTTCCCAGGTTGTAAAGAAGATTGCTGCATTTGTTCATCCTTACCAACCGACTGTCCGTTGTTGAAGTTAGGCATCCAGCGCCTAATGGATAACCAAGAGATACTTTTTGAAAAGACTCCTGTTACACTGTTTCCTGTTAATGATGTTTTGATAATTACCATATCCGCCAATCTTTCCAAGGTCTCCAAAAGACCTGTTAAGATTACATCTGATCCGAAGATTGTACCTTTGAAGATAACTATGCTGGGGCCTATCCCGTACAAGTCCAACAAATCAATACCGTGGAACTATAGGGGAGAGATCTTCTACCACGGTGTTAAGCAAATTGAATCGACTGAGGAGAGTTCTGGTGAAGAGACTTCCGACATTAGAAACATTGCCGGAACGAGTAAAATCACCCGCAGTGGAAGAATTTTCTCTCCGGATATTGCTCCTCCAAGGGCAATCTTCGGACCCTCAGCTGCTCCTAAGGTTACCCCTGCGCCGGTCAACATATCTGCAAGAACTCCAGTTATTGAAGAAGTTGTGACTCCTGAAGTTGTCCCCTCTGTTGTTGCTGATAATAGAGGGAAAGGGATCCAAGAAGAGCCTGTCAGGACGAAGGCTCAACCGTTGATCATCCCTGAGACCTCTCAAAATGAAATGGAAGAGATTTTGAAAATAATTAAGAAAAGCGATTATAATGTTGTTGAGCAACTGGGGCAAACCCCCTCAAAAATCTCTATGTTGGCCTTGCTTCTTTGTTCAGAAGCTCATGCCAAAGCCCTGATCAAATTCTTAAAGACGGCCCATGTGCCCCAAGAAACCTCCACGGACCAGTTCCAAGAGTGTGTAGCTAGCCTAACAGTTGATAACGGTTTAGGATTCTCCGATGCTGATCTTACAATCAAAGGGAGAAAACATAATGACGCTTTGCATGTCTCGGTAGAATACAGAGGGACTACTCTGGCACATGTTCTGGTAGACACTGGTTCATCGCTGAACGTCCTACCAAAGAAGGCATTGGATAGGCTAGATTGTGAAGGTTTAACTTTGAAGCCCAGTAACATCATTGTCAGAGCCTTTGATGGTTCTAAACAGATGGTCCACAGAGAGGTGGACATCCCGGTTAAAGTGGGTACTGAAACCTTCAATTCCACATTCTATGTCACGGACATCCGTCCCTCCTATTATTTCTTGTTGGGAAGGCCCTGGATTCATCATGCTGGAGCTGTTACTTCAACCCTGCATCAGAAGCTCAAGTACCCTGTCCAGGGGAAGATTGTAACTGTTCTCGGTGAGGAGGAATACATGATAAGCCATCTTAATTCTTTCCGCTATGTGGAATTGGATGGTGAATTCATCGAAACCCCCTTTCAGCATTTTGAAGAGGTAGATCAGGAGATTGCGGCAGTGCCTTCTGTACCCATGATTACCCGACCTCCACCTTGGATGTCGTCACTCAAATATGCAAAGGTTGTGATTGAAGAAGGAGGAAGTACAATCTGGGGGCAACTTCCCGATTTTCCTTTCAAGTCTGATAAATTCGGCTTGGGTTTCACTGCTGCTAGTCAGAAGGTTGTGTGTTGCTCCCAGGCTGGAGGGCCACCAGTGAAGATCACTCATCATGGAGTCAATGCTTTGGAGGATGGTAAAGAGGAGAGGAATCTTGAAGACTGGATTTTCCCTACCGTTGAAGGAGGCTTATGCAATTGGGAGGCAAATGAATTTATTCCCATTACTTTCATCAATCAGTAATTTATCTTTCAAACATTTTTGTTGGTTTATAATAATTCCTAAACAATTTGTACACTTTTAACCTTGTGCCTTACCCGAGGTACATAGGTCAATTAGTAAGGGTTTTGATTTTTCATCTTCATATGCCATTTTAATGAATCATGGATGTTTTCATATATAAACTTTTGTGTTCATTTTCTTTCTTTTTACATTTTATTTGTTTAAAGGTGGCTATCCCTTACACACACCCACACTCACAAATGCAGGTACCCATCCACTTCGGATTCCATGGGTAACAATTATGCTATGGCCTTCAGTGACTCTGAAGATATGGTCTACCATGCCGAGTACGAAGGTGATGAAGACTGTGAAGTGCCTGGAGAATTGGCTAGACTGTTACAATAGGAAGAAAGGGCTATTCTACCTCACGAGGAGTTGTTAGAGACTATCAACTTGGGTACAGAGGAAGACAGAAAATAAGTTAGAGTGGGTGTCAACCTAGAGCCAAGTGTCAAGGAGCGCTTAGTTCAGCTGTTGAATGAATATGTTGAAATCTTCGCCTGGTCCTACAAAGACATGTCGGGACTGGATACAGATATTGTGGTTCACCGTCTCCCTACAAGAGAAGACTATCCACCGATTAAATAGAAAGTTCGCCGCGTGAGGCCCGACATGTCTGAAAAGATCAAAGCTGAAGTGATGAAGTAGTTCAATGCTGGCTTTCTTGCAGTTACATCCTATCCACAATGGGTTGCTAACATTGTGCTCGTACCTAAGAAGGATGGTAAAGTCAGGATGTGCGTGGAATACAGAGACTTAAACAGGGCTAGCTCTAAAGATGACTTTCCACTACCGCACATTAACATCTTGGTCGACAATACAGCTCAACACAAGGTATTTTCCTTCATGGATGGATTTTCAGGGTACAACCAGATCAAAAGGGCCCCTGAAGACATGGAGAAAACTACCTTCGTTACACAGTGTGGTACATTCTGTTATAAAGTGATGCCATTCGGACTGAAGAATGTCGGGGCAACCTATCAGCGCGCCATGGTAGCTTTGTTTCATGATATGATACATCATGAGATAGAGGTTTACATAGACGACATGATAGCCCATTCACAAACGGAAGAAGAACACCTCGACTATCTGCAAAAGCTGTTTGTCAGGTTGAAAGAGTACAAGCTCAGACTGAACCCTAACAAGTGCACTTTCGGAGTCAGGTCCGGTAAACTTTTGGTTTTCATAGTTAGTAACAAAGGCATCGAGGTTGATCCTGCCAAAGTCAAGGCTATACAAGAAATGCCTGCCCCTCGCACTGAGAAGGAGGTTAGAGGTTTCTTGGGACGCCTAAACTACATTGCAAGGTTCATTTCTCACCTAACATCTACCTGTTAACCAATCTTCAAGTTGTTGAAGAAAGATCAGGTAGTTAAATGGAATGATGACTGTCAAGTTTCTTTCGATAAAATCAAGGAGTATTTGCTGGAACCTCCTATCTTGATGCCACTCGTCAAAGGAAGGCCATTAATCATGTATCTGACCGTCCTAGAGAATTCAATGGGGTGCGTACTGGGCCAACATGACGAGTCTGGCCGAAAAGAGCATGCCATTTATTACCTTAGCAAAAAGTTTACCGACTGTGAGACCCGCTACTCACTACTCGAGAAAAATTGTTGCACTTTGGTATGGGTTGCTTGCCGGCTAAGGCAGTATATGTTGACACATACCACTTTGTTGATCTCTAAGATGGATCCGATCAAGTACATCTTCGAGAAACCTGCTCTATCCGGAAGAATCGCTAAATGGCAGATGATCCTCACCGAATATGATATACAGTACACGACCCAAAAAGCTATAAAAGGGAGTGTACTAGCCAATCATCTGGCCCATCAAGCTGTCAAATATTACCAATCCATGAGGTTCGACTTCCCCGATGAAGACATTATGACTTTGAGCAACATTGAAGAAAATAGACCGTATGACGGACCTGAACAAGGATCCCGATGGACTCTGTACTTTGATGGTGCCTCCAATGCACTTAGAAACGGTATCGGCACGGTACTTATCTCTCCAGAAGGTTGCCATACACCTTTCACTGCCAGACTCTACTTCAGCTGCACCAACAACATGGCCGAGTATGAAGCTTGTATCTTTGGTCTCAAGGCCGCTATTGACTTGGGAATCAAATCTTTGATTGTATTTGGGGACTCAGCTTTGGTTATCAGTCAAATCAAAGGAGAGTGGGATACTAAACATCCAAACCTCATCCCTTACAAAGAACTTGTCTTGACATTGTTACCACATTTCGAGCAGATCACCTTCGAGCACTTTCTGCGAGAAGAGAATCAGCTAGCAGATGCGCTAGCTACAATGTCATCCATGTTTAAACTTAACTGGGATAATGAGGCTCCCCAAATCACCATTAAACGAATGGACGAACCTGCACATTGTCACGAGATTAATACCGAAGAAGTAGTGGACCGACCGTGGTTTCATGACGTCAAAAGGTATCTCGAAGCACAAGAATACCCTGAAGGAGCTTCCGTCAATGACAAAAAGTTTCTGAGGAGATTCTCTGCAAATTTCTTTCTGCGCAATGGTATCCTATACAAGCGCAATCATGATTGCATTCTGCTCCACTGTGTGGACAAGGTTGAAGCTGAGCAGATCATGGTTGAACTGCATAATGGTACCTTTGGCACCCACTTAAGCGATCATACAATGGCTAAGAAGATTCTGCGGGCAGGCTATTACTGGTCTACCATGGAAGCTGATTGCCATCAACATTCCCGTACTTGTCACAAATGTCAAATCTATGCGGACAAGGTACATATACCTCCAGTTCCTCTCAATGTCTTAACAACTCCTTGGCCATTCGCGATGTGGGGAATCGACATGTTTGGAGAGATCAAGCCTACAGCATCCAATGGGCACCGCTTCATCCTGGTAGCCATTGATTACTTTACCAAGTGGGTCGAAGCTGCTTCCTTCGCATCCGTCACAAAGAATGTTGTTGCCCGCTTCATTAAACAGAACCTCATTTGCCGGTACGGCATCCCTAACAGGATTATCACTGATAACGGTACAAACCTGAACAACACTATGATCACCGCTCTGTGCGAGCAGTTCCAAATTCAACATCACAATTCATCTCCCTATCCGCCAAAGATGAACGGTGTTGTCGGAGCTGCGAACAAAAATATCAAGAAGATCATTCAAAAGATGACAGTCACCTACAAGGACTGGCATGAGATGTTACCGTTTGCTCTGCACGGGTACCGTACCATGGCACGAACATCAACTGGGGCAACACCCTATTCTTTGGTATACGGCATGGAAGCTGTTTTACCTATCGAGGTTCAGATTCCCTCCTTGAGAATCATGAAAGATACTGGTTTGAGTGAAGACGATTGGATTCAGACTCGGCTTGATCAACTTAACTTGATTGACGAAAAGCGACTTACTGCTGTTTGTCATGGTCAGGCGTATCGAAAACGCATGATCAAGGCATTCAACAAGAAAGTCAGGCGCCAGGTATATCAAGTCGGGTACCTTGTAATCAAGCGGATCATCTTGCCGTAAAGTGATCCCAGAGGAAAATGGACTCCTACTTACGAAGGACCATTTGTGATCAAGAATATCTTTTCAGGCAAAAATTAGGGATAAATAAAAAAATCTGTACACCCGGCAAGTTGAAAACCTGAAAGGGCGACTTGGGCAAAAAAGGGTTTCTCGATGGATCGAAAACCCAAAAGGGCGGTCCAGGCAAAAGTTAGACAAATTAAAGCGTATGACTATGTCTCGTCGGATCACTTTAAGGACAATCTCTTCACGGACAAGCTCTTGGCTTCTGATCAATCCAATCATCGTCGGACGAAGTAGCGAATGGACAAGACATCCAGAGTTACGAAGGCTATAGCAAAATAGGAACCCCATGGAGTTTTTACACATAGCCATCTTTCTTTGTATAAATTTTTCTCAATTTTTATGACAACATTCTCTTACTAGGATGTCTGTCTCCTTTGTACAAAATACTTACAGAGTTAATACAAATATACTTCAAAGTGCAGAAAACTATTTGCCTTTTCTTCTTTTTTTTACACTTGTGTTTTATTTGAAAACGTCCAATGATTTATTAAATGAGCATATGCGTTTGAATATAATCACTGTTTACAAATAAACGAAATGTGAAAGAATAATTACTGACAGGTTGAAAGTATAGGAAAACGTCTTCAGGCCATTCCAAGAGAAATCTCTTGCAGTACATCATTTGGATCCCCAGCGGAGCTACAATCTTGAAATACATATCCCCAGCGGAACTAAAATTCAAAATCCTCGCCAGGGTCGAAGCTTCAAACTCCCGATCCCTGGCGGAGTCATATTTCAAACCTTTAGTTCTCATCAGAGTTACAATCCCCAGCAGAGCAAAAACTTTTGGTCACCAATCCCCAGCAAAGATGAAACCTTCTTCCCCAGCGGAGTCAAATTTCCAATTACCAATCCACAACTGAAACCATCCAGTTTCTCCAAATTCCCCAGCAAGTTATCTTAAAGTCTGAGAATCAACCAGATGATAGTTAACTTTTATCCCCAACTAAGAATAAATCCCCAGTAGATTGGCATACAACCCAAACTCCTGAAATTTGTTCCAAACAGGAATAAGCATCTTCCCCCAGAGTTTTGAACTTACCCTCCAGCCGGATAGCTTACTCTCCAACAGTATAGCTATTCCCCAGAGTTTCTTAACTCCCCAGTTTGAAGTCCCCAGGGATTTATTTTCCCCTAGCAGATTGAATATTCTAAGTCCGGATTCCCCAGTGAAGTTGCCAGAGCCTTCATGACTCCCCAGCATGAATTTGTCAGAATTTTTAATCCCCTACAGATCGAAGATTCTCATTCTCAAGCCCCCAAGGTTTCAATTCCCCAGAAGATTGAAGTTCCTCATTCTTAATTCTCTGTAGAAGCTATCAGAGTCTTCCTTATTCTCCGGCAGATCAAGGTTTTCTTTTGTCTAAACCCCTTCTTCTTGCGCCAGTAGAGATCATCAGAATTTCCCTTATTCCCCAGCCGAGTAAGGATTCCCATTGGTGTAATCTCCAGCTACAGTCGTCAAAGATCTCGGGATTCCCCAAACAGGTTTCTCAAGCAGACTTGAGGGATCCCTATATCCCCAAGAGTCATAGGATTCCCACATCCCCGCAGAAGTTATCAAAGATCTTGTTAATCCCAACTAGTCGCCAAGGATTTTCTATCCCCAACAGTGGTCAGCAAGGATTTCTCATCCTCAGCGATCAAAGATTTTGAATCTCCAGCAACGGTCAAGGATTTATTTTCCCCGGCAGCAGTCAAGGATTTCATTATCTCCAACTATCAAGGATTTATTTTCCTCACCAAGACAGCTATTCAGCTTACATGCGCATACATTACCTTCATATGTCATAAACGTTGGTCAAATACATATATTGTATCATACATTTCATGCAACATAACTTTGTGTTTCAGCTAACCTTTTACCCTTTTCAGGATAAGATTAACAAGATACCGATATACAATCAGAAAACAGCCTAGAGATGCTCCAGACACGGATGTTATTCTATTGCTTATTCAGATTCAAAACTCAGAAAACAGCCTAGAGATGCTCCAGACACGGATGTTATTCTATTGCTTATTCAGATTCAAAACTCAGAAAACAGCCTAGAGATGCTCCAGACACGGATGATATTCTATTGCTTATTCAGATTCAAAACTCAGAAAACAGCCTAGAGATGCTCCAGACACGAATGCTATTTTATTGCTTATTCAGATTCAAAACTCAGAAAACAGCATAGAGACGCTCCAGACACGGATGCAATTCTATTGCTTATTCAGATTCAAATTCAGAAAATAGCCTAGAGATGCTCCAGACACGGATGCTATTCTATTGCTTATTCAGATCCTCAGCTCAGAGATGCTCTAAGACACAGATACCATTCTGACGCTCATTCTCCTGATTTTCAACAAACCTTCTTGGATGGCATCTTTAAGCCCATCTCCAACAAGATTCAATCATCTCCAAATGGCATCTTTAAGCCCATTTCCTCAACATTTTGACGAGTGCAAATTTACGGGCACTCTAGTGTCCAATCATCTTTTACCTTCGAGTCACGAAAGGCAAACTCGCCAATCTAACTCTCCAGGTTCAAGAAGATTGAATAGGGGCAGCTGTTGTACCCCAAAATTTTCCCTCTCATTTTATCAAGATTTCCCCTCACAAGACTCTTTGGACTCAAGACCAAGCTAGGGTTTGCACTGCTCAAGGCATCTCCTTGCACTGTTGACCTGAAATTAGGGTTTGAGTTTGCACAGGGATTTTTGGACTTCCAATGCTCAAAGTGACTTTCATACTTCATATTGGACTTATAAGATTGCCCATACCAAGTTTCAAGCCATGAATCAAATTTTTGCCCAGTCAATTGGACAATTGACCTAGAAATTAGCTGTATTGGGGAAAAAGTCAACTGTGGCCAATTTACAGTCAAACCTCATAATTTTGATCCAAATCAACATTATAGACTCATATGAACCATTTGATCAATTTTTGACCACAACTCCTCAAGAAATTTGGTCAGATCATCAAAAGGGCAAAATGGTCATTTTTAGGGTTTTGACTGCAGAAGGGCAATTTCTGATTTTTAACCTAGCCAATGGCAAATTGGGATCAAGAATGGATTCAAGGACTCAATGGCATCATATTGACCTAATCACAAGGTTCAAAAGATCTCAAAAGCATTGGATTAACAAATGAATTTTCCAGTCAACTGATCAAAAATCAACTGTACACTGAAAAGTCAAACTTTGACTTTTTGGTCAAAATCAAGTGCCAAGGATCATTTTTCATCAAGATGTGTCAAAACATGAAACTTTTTCACCAAGAAACCTAATTTTGCAAATTAGGGTTTAAAATGTAAAATTTTCATAACTTAGAAATTTTCGAAGTTATGAAAATTTCTTATTTTTTCCCAACTTTACCCAACATTTTCACCATGATTCAATTGAATTCAAAGAAAACTTCCAACATGAAAGTTGTATTCCTCGACAAAATCTACAACTTTTATTAACAAAGTTTTCCCAAAAGATGCTTAGATATCAAGTTATGATTTTATGAACAAGGGTCCAAAAACTTTTTAACTTAGTGAAATTTTGCCCTAGTTTAGGCAGGATTTTGACCTATCTTCATGGCAATTTTTCACATAGTTCCAATTGGAATCTCAAAATGCATTTCAAAGATGGATTTTATAGCATGTTACAAGCTTTTTAAAATGTCCCAGAACTCTCCAAAATAATTTGTGGTTAGGGAGAATCGAAGGTTTGAATTTGGCAAAATGTCACTTTGATCCATGGCATTTTTCATGTTGCTACAAGTTGCAATTTCTGTCCAACTTTGCTTGTACTTGCTTACAGGTATATAAACCCTTCCACGATCAAAAATTGAATGCAAACTCAATGGTTTAAGGCATTATTCTGATCAGTGGAAGATTACACATTGAATTAATCCAAAAATGGCAAAAAGGTAGCATTGCCACTTTGGTAAAGTTGGCTTTATGTCAATTTGTTTCTATTGAGCATTGCACCAAGCTTTTTGCAGCATACCAACTCCACAAACTCAGGGCAAAGTACAATAACTTTGTGCAGCTAAAAAGGAGGCCTGTACAGGCTCTTTGCTTGATCACTTCACACTTTTCTTAAAAACCAAGTAAACTTGCAAAAGGCACATATCTTTTGAATCTGATAAAAAACTAACTCTTGTAAACATTTCAAACAAGTTTTGCATATCACATAAGGTCAGAAGCATGAGCTAGCCAGTCCTCAAACACCCTTGAACATCAAAACACCAAAATCTTGCAAAACAGGGCAACTTCTGCATTTTGATTTCCAAAACAAAAACTACTTGTGCGTTTTGCCCCAAACCTCTTCCAACACATTCTAAACAACACACCTAGGCTATCCCAACCATTGGCCAGCAACTGTAACCTTGTTTTCAAGCTTCACCATTTCTGAATTCTGACTGTGCAGGTTGACTTCTACAAGCTTATTCAATCAAGTTCAAAGCAAACTAAGCATTGGGGAAGGTCAGAGGAAGTTTAAGCAAGCTCACAAGCATCTCAGGCCTCATTGAAAACCCCTACATTGCCATACTCGAGTTCAACTGAAACAGGTAAAGTTCAAACTCCTATCTCTCTATTTAGGAATCATTAGGCTTAGGTTTGTGAATAAAAAATGTAGTACTCATTGCCCTTAAGCTGTACATATGCATACATTTCATTTAAGTTAACTGAGTTGGAAGAATTTGAATGATGAACTTTCTGAAAAAACTAAGTTAGAAATTAGGGCCAGAGAAATTCTCTCTGGTCTTTGAGAGTTAGATTAAGTTTTTTATATGGTTAGAATCGTATGATCATGCTCTATAACTTTCATGTTGCAAGTTTTTGCTTTAGAGCACATATGCAGGATTTCCATGTTTGAACAAGAAACGCGCGTTTTTGTTTAATCAGAGGTTGAAGATGAAGCAATGTGGGTTGGGCTTGGTTTCTCCTTGTTTTTGACACCCCCTGACTTGCTTCTCACACTCCCTTGGCCCATTTAATTTTATTTTGTATATTTTTCTATTTCTTTTTCATTTCTGACTTTATTTTTATTTTTCTAAATATTAAAAGTTACTAAAAAATATTTTCATAAATTTTCATATTTTATTTTATTATTTTTGTTATTTTTCTAGCATAAAAATAGTTTCTTAAATAATATACTTTTATTTTCTTAAATAAAAAACTCATAAATAATACAAAAAATTTCATATATTTTTATTTTTATTATTTATACACTTAAATGATATTTTCTCACATTATTTTTTAACATTTGTATATATTTTTATTTATTTTGTTGTACATAAATAAATAATACATAATATATATATTTTCTTAAAACAAATTAGGGTGTCCACCCTTAATAAAAAAATAATAATAATCTTTTATTTTCTTATTTTTGATACATTAAATAGTTTATTTTTACATACATAAAAATAATACAAAAAAAAAAACATTTTTTGCATATTTATAATATATTGCATATTTATTTAATTCTCCATTTAAATATTGTCAATTTATTATTTGTACAAGTTAATTCAATTTGGTTGTAATAGTTGACTTAGGGTTTCAATTGCTTGCAAATAATCTCATATTCAAAATTGTATCCCCCTCCCCATATCAATGTTGTAATAGTTGTAGATTTACTTTTACGCATTTATAGCTTTCAAATATGCATGATAGAGATTAGGGTTTGTATGCAAAGATCCAAAAATCAAACAAATAGCTAGACCTAATACAAGACAAAAATGCATGAAAATAACAACACAATACACACAAGCACCCCTAGGGTTTCATCCACTTGTTGCCTTTAAAATGGCCATGGTATGCATGCTAGGTGTCTTGGCAAAAACAAAACAAAAAAACAAAAGATCATAGTCCCCAGATGACGCTATCTTGGTTGCCTATACAAAATGATCTAGTCCCTCAAAAAATTGTTAAAGATACTCGGCATTATTGCTATCATGGTCCATACGATGACCCGCGCCTGTCCCGTTTAACATCCAAATACAAGGTTGTTTACCAAATACAATGGTAAAACAACAATGTAAAAGGGTTAAAAATGTATAGGAAAGATCTTTTGAGTAGGGTAGACAACTCCTAGTTACTTGATCAAATTTTCAAACATCCTTGCTATTTTCAAAAACACTCAACACATTTCAAAACAATTTCCCAAAACAAACTTTCAAACATTGAAACATCTTTTCAAAAGACAAATACCTTTGTAAAACATTCAAACAAGAATTGTTACAAAGGTTGCCTAGACAAGGTATCTTTTCAAAATATTTTCAAAACCACACACAAAGCACCATTTCAAAAAATTGAAAAGCAAAAGCAAGTGATCTAAACAAGTAACTAAGAGCCCATGGAAAACCATGGATGAAAAGGGTGCTAGCACCTTCCCTTTTCATAATCTACCCCCCGAACCCAAGAAAACATCTCAAAGGTCTTTCCTGTGCTTTTTGACCTTTCCTTTGGATAAAATAAAAAGTCGGTGGCAACTCTTGCTAACCGCACAAGTGCGAACACAAACGCAAAACCTCAAGTCAGTTCTCCCACCACATCACACCTGGCGATAGGATGACAAGGGGACTTCTGGCCTCTTGTCTTCTTGATGAGGAGCTCTAACAACTTGTATAGTTTCAAAAGCTTGACACGGCGTCTCATGGATTTTCTCCTTCTACTTCAACATAGAAGAAAGAACTCAGGTGACTGATGATGTAATCTTCTTTGCCGCAGACAGTGACCACTTTTCCATTTAGTAAAAACTTGAGCTTCTGGTGCAGAGTGGAGGTAACGGCGCCAGCCCCGTGGATCCATGGGCGGCCCAACAAACAGCAATAGGAAGGATTTATATCCTTGATAAAGAGGGTTGCTTCAAATACTTGAGGTCCTATCTTGATTGGTAGGTCGACTTCCCCGAACACAGTTCTTCTCGATCCATCAAAAGCCTTAACAACCAAATCACTCGGCCTCAATGAAATCCCCTCATAATCCAGTTTTAAAAGAGTATACTTAAATAGTACGTTGATAGAGGAACCTGTATCAACCAACATACGAGATAAAGTAGTCTTTGCAATTTACATAGAGATGTGTAATGCTTTGTTATGTTTCCTCCCCTCAGGGGGGAGATCGAAGACCGTGAAACCCAGCCCATTACTTGTAGAAATACTATTCACAATTCCCTCAAACTGGTTTAGTGATATTTCTTGGGGGACAAAAGAGGTTCCTAACAGTTTCAATAGTGCATTTCTATGGGATTCCGAGTCTCTGAGCAAGGCGAGGATGGATATTTTTGAGGGTGTTTGACTTAACTGGTCAATGATCTTGTAGTCACTCTTCTTGATGTATCGCATTAACTCAGCTACATCCTTAGATGTTTCATCATCAAAAACAGGAACAGGGATACTTTGCCCCGGCTTATCGCTATTGACCATGATTTTCTTTCCTTTAGCCTTAGCTGCAGAATCTGTACTACTTTCAGGTTGCTCTGGTAGGGAGAAAATTCGACCGCTGCGAGTAATTCTGCTTTCACTGACAATATCGAGCACTGCAGGTTTCTCCTCTTCAGACTCTTCTTTCTCGAACCTCTGAGTAGTAACCTTCTTCCCTTGATAGTAAAGTTCACCACCATAATTCCAAGGTACTGCTTTGTTGCTAACATACGGTATCGGACCAGACATAGTGATAAGTAGTGGAGACTTCTTAGCAAGTACCAAGATTGTTACAGGTACTCGGGTAGCTTTTTGTTTGACCGGAATGGTTACCATATTGACTTCATTCTTATCGATCTCAGGTTTCATGATCTTGCGATTAAACTGAAGAAACCCTTTTGTAATCAAATGTTGCACTGCATTTCTTAACAAATGACAACCTTCTGGATGTTTTAAACAAGCAGTACAGTCCATTCCGCAGCCCAGGAATACACCTTTACTTCTCAATTGATCTTTTACGAATGACAGGGGGGTGGTTAACTGATCAACATCCATAACCAGATCTAGGCCTTCGTCTTCAATGATGGCACTGACAGTGGGACCTCCGTGAGTTGGTAGTGGTTGGTTTGTAATATTAGGTGATGGTCCAAAATTAATAGCTTGAGAGTCTAGTAAGTCCTGTGCCCTGTGTTTAAACGCTATGCAGGACTCAATGTTATGTCCTGGTGCTCCGGAATAAAATTCACATGTAGCGTTAGCATTGAAGTTTGACGATAGTTTATCCGGGTTAATCTGCATTATGCGTTTCTCGACCAACTTTAATTCCAGTAACTGGGGTAGTAATTCTGCATAGGGAATGAGAATTGTGTCGATCTTCCTGGGAGGTGGTTTTGACCTCTGTTGATAGCCTTGGCGAGGTGCATATGCTGGACGTGTAGGGGGACCTATCGGAATTGTTACAGCAGCAGCCCGATGGTCGTAATCTTGATACTTGCCCTTCCCTTTCTGGGGATAGATCGCACCAGATTCTCCTTCCTTTTTCTTTGGGTGGCCCCCGAAATACTTTTTAGTATTACCAGCACTATTCCCAACCGGGACATCTCGGATTTTCCCTAATTTAATTCTGATCTCGATCTGCTCCCCATGTGTTACCATCTCAACAAAAGTACCCGATATGCTACAAGTTGTGTAATACTGGCCTTGCAGCGTACTGCTAAACATCTCTACCATTTCTCGTTCCAACATGGGAGGTTGCACTTTTGCAGCCATCTCTCGCCATCTCTGGGCGTACTCTTTGAAAGATTCATCTCGTTTCTGGGATAAGTTCTGCAGTTGGGTTCTTGTGGGTGCCATATCAGTGTTATATTGATAGTGCAAAACAAACGCTTCAACCAATTCTCTCCATGTACGGATACATCTACTTTCTAGCTGTATGTACCATTCAAGTGGACCGCCTGTCAAACTATCTTGAAAGTAATGCATCAATAGCTTCTCATCGTTGGAATATGCAGACATTTTCTGATAGAAAGACTTAACATGGGTTTTTGGGCAGGAAGTGCCTTTGTACTTTACGAAATCAGGCACCTTGAATTTTGGGGGAACCTTTACTCCGGGCACCAAGCCTAAGTCAGACATATCGAAGCCTACTGCACCCTAACTTTCAAACTTGCGCATCCGCTCTTCAAGCATATGCAACTTCTTGTTATCTTCAGTTGGTTCTTCTACATTAGTCATCCAGTCTTCCCAATTATCTTCTTCTACTGGCCTAACAGGAATGCGAACGGGCCTTGGTAGCATAGTAGGTTGTTCGGTGTTTTGATGAGCAGGAGTGAGTGGGGGGCGGGTTTCCCATAGCTTGATTCCCGAGGATGCCTTGGTTACCTGTAAGGTTGCTGAAATTCGCATGCTAGCCATTTTGGGTATTCAAACCAATATTCATATTTTGAGTTCCTCCCTGATTCTCTACTGTGTTCTGAGCCCCTGGAATACTGTTAAGATTATTGATGACGACCCCTGATGGACCAACGTTCGGGTCTTCACCCCCATTATTCAATGCTTCAGCAGGTCTCATAATCATAGCCCTCATTTCCTCCTGTTGACGAGCCATGTTCTGAATGATCTCCATCAGTTGATCGACTCGAGTATCCATCTTGGTCCCCATAGCCACAGCATTTGCCTGAATTTGTTCCATTTGTATTTTGGCGGTGCTTCGAGTATTATAACGATGGGAATTTGTAGTGACTGTCTTCTGCAAAGGGGGAGGCCCAAATTAAGGAATAAGAAGACCTGCCATAATTATTTCTCACATTATGATATGCATGCATGCATGATTATGTATGTGATGCTATATCATTTCCAAGACATCCAAAGTTTTATTACCCCTAAGAATTTTAAACAACATGATAAGAGAGACAAACGGTGGGAAGAAATTTTGATTAACAATTGATCTCGTTAAAAACATCATTCATATGATCCAATGGTAACTTCTTACAAGCATGATTCAGAAATTGCAATAAAATTTAAATGACCCCATCCAACAAGACTGGTGGTGATCAAAAGACAAAGAGAGAAAAAAAAGGGGAGAACAAGATAATCAACGGGGGGATCTCTAATATCTATGTAGTACAACAGCCCTCCTTGCTGGAATTACTCCTCACTCCATTCTTTGGTTTCTTCAAATAACTTTTTCGTCTTTTCACGATCCCGTCCACGAGCGAAGCTATCGATCACCACATCTTTCTGATATAGTTGTCCCTCTAAATACACACATTGCTCTAGGAGGCGATCACACTCTTTTCATTCTGGTAAAGGTATAGGCACGGGTGCTTCTTCCATCTCCTTGATCTTGTCTCGGAGTCTCGCATTTTCTTTCAGCACTTCGGTTATTTGATCTTCTTTTGCTTCCAACTCCATCCTAGCAGTTTTGAATTGGTCTCCCAATTCCTTGACCTTGGCTTTGTTCCTATTGTTGGCCATCTGAAATTTCAAAGTTTCTTGACGATTCCTTTCTGCATCGGCGAGGGCTATCTGATACTCTTCCGTAGACACAAAAAAGTCTTCAGTTCTGGGTCGTTTCTTGGAACTACTTTCCCCCTCATACTCTTTCAGCTGACGGGCCAGTTCCCTTTTCTTTTCTGTTAAAAAATAGATTTCCATCTTTTTGTCTTCCAAATTCTGGCGGAGGTCCCTATTCTCCAATTGTACTTGATAGAAGCGTTCTTTAGGCACATCGTGCTGCAACTCGGTGGGTTGAAGATACAAGGAAATTTCTTTTTCAAAAGGCAACATAATAGCTTTGACTCTTTCCTTTAACCAATCCATGTAAGGATCGAAAGCTAATACCTATTTTGGCCCGAAGAATTCCTTTCCTTTCCTTCCAACATGTGCCCAAGCAATCTCCACTTTTTTCAGCAATTTTGGGTCTTCTCCTTTTTTGAGAAACATAGGTTCGACCTCCTTGGTCGTGGGTGGACGTCTCATGGCATAACCTAATTGGCGAAGAGAGATTACTGGATTGTAGTTGATAACCCCTTTTGTTCCTATGAGTGGAACATTAGAGAAACCTGCACAGTGAGAGACGACTTCGGAGCTATCCACCTTAAGTTTGTACCATTGGATGTCGAAAGAGGTGAGCGTCATCACTTTGGATGCCCACGAACGGGGATCTTCTTTGAATGGCCCTTTGGTGGGTAATTGTGCCATGAACCATTTGTAAAGCATAGGTGTACAGCATACCACTACCCTTTTTTTCCCATGCCTGGAGTGGATGGCGTGGTAAGTATCTGCTAATAGCGTGGGTATAGGATTCTTATTCATGAAGACGCAAAGAGAAGCCAAGTCCATGATTTCTTTAATCTCAGGGAATAAGACAACTCCGTAAATAATGGCAGCCAACAGAGCATAATAAGCATCCCAATTTCCCACGTTCGACATTTCCTTAGCCTTACTTGCCAAGAAATCTGTTGGAAGACCACAAGTGACTTTGTTGCGTCTCCATTTCCCTTTTACATCGTTAAGGCTCAAATAAAGAACCTTAGCAATAGCCTCAAAGTCAGGTTCAATAGGGACTTGAACAAATGGAACATGACTGGTGAGCTTAATGTGGAGAAGATGAGCATACTCCTCGAAAGTAGGTGCTAACTGGTAGTCTTGAAATGTGAAGCAACGCAACTCTGGATCATAAAATTGTAACAAAGTCTGCATAGCCTTGTCGTCAACCCGAGCATCCAATAAAGATAGGAGATTCCCATATCTTTCACCAAAAACGCCCATTTGCTGACAATTCATGAGGTCTCTGAGCTCTTCAAGAGAGGGCCAAATACTAGGACGGAACTGATAGCTGAAGTTATCCCTTTTTGTCCTTAGGGTGATATCAATGTTGTTTTCCATTCTTTGGAGGAAAAGGAAACCCTGGAGAAATCCTGGAAATGACAATGCGCATGCGAATTAATTATTGATATATATATGTTTTTTTTTAAAAGTAAATATGCGATGATGTGTGTGCAAGTCGTCATGGGGTTACTACTTCCATGATACTGAATTCTGTTGTACTGCCTCTTCATATTCTTGTCAATACTGAGGTTACAGGTCTGAAATGTAACCGAAAGAAATCCACGGAGGTCATAGTTGGATCCTCAGAAAATAAATCTGAGAACCTTATAATTGTTGACAGAAATCCAGGACATAACCAAAAGTGATCGCCTGAATATAGTCACCAACTGTACTTGTGATAAGAATTCCCTCCCCACTCACGTGTGAAGACTAGGTCACGGTGAGATAATGGTAACTCGAAAATCACGGGTTCACCCGAAAGTAAAATCATCGCAACACACACGTGCATGATGAAAGTACCTCCAATTGAACCTCATTCGAGCATGGTATATGACATGACTGCACTAATCAGACCACGTCCTATAGCCGTCATTCCCCCACTCTATTCCTAGGTGTCCTAGTGCACTCTGGCCTGGGTACTGGGCCTTTTACCTCAATAGTAACATTCCCACCCAAACAAGAAGAAGATCCAGTACAACAGCAGTATATGAGAGACAGTAAAGTGTAATACATGCATATGCACAGGTACATTTAAAATGAATGAATAAACTGAAAGCGGAAAAAATAAACACCCGAAGAAAAGGAAGCAAGAGCTAGGAGCGACTCCGAGATGGACCAGCATTTGGTCGACCTTTCCCCAGTGAAGTCGCCGGCTGAAGCAACCGGCTGAAAATCATCAAACAATGAAGTCGCCATCGAACGTTTTTTATCCCACATGGAGGGAAAGGTAAACATCGAGAAAACCTGGGAAGGGAGAAGTCACGATCTCGCGACCGAGAGATAAGGGTAAGGGAGTCAGTTACGCGAGGGGAAGGTATTAGCACCCCACACGCCCGTAGTACTCTACAGTATCCACTCTTGTTGTCTATCTTATGGGTGTGTTCAATCCATATCTAAGATGTACAGGGAATGCATGCAAAAGAAATGAGAAAAGAATGCAGGGAAAATAAAATTGTTGTGCTCGCTCGGGTCCTACCCTAATGCCTACGTATCCCTTTTAAGGAATCAGAGCAGCCGTAGTTCGGCTTATATGTTTTTGTTGGTTTGCATTTTTTAATGAACAACATTAATTTCGCCTTCTGTTGCAACTCGACCTTTGGAGACTTACGCGTCAGCACAAAAGTGAATTAACATGCTCTTCTGAAAAAGGTTTGAGAAAATGTGCCTGGGCGCACAAAAAAGTTTGAATTTGTTTGTATTTGAAATGAACGATATTAATTTTGCCTTATGCCGCAACTCGACCTTTGGAGACTTACGCGTCAGCACGGAAGTGAATTAATATATTCTTTGAAAAGGTTTTGAAAGAAAGGCCCGAAGGCAAAAAAGAGTTTGTATTTGTTGGTATTTTTGCTTGTAGATAATAGCTAGTTAATCTCAAGAGAGAGATTTTAGTCATTTCTCTACTTATTCATGAAATGATTCTTTGAGACTTGAACCATGCCAATGCTTAGAATAAGAGAATGATAAGATCGAGAAGAGACCCGTTTATCATCTCCAAAACTTAGCAAAGACATGATTCTTGTCAGTTAATTTTTAAGTATTTTGAGGTTTGTAAGAGAAAGAAGTTTTTTGAGAAAAATAAGAAGTTTTTGTTTTAAATGCATATGCAAAAAGAAAAAGAAAAATCAAGGTGCGACTGGCCTATTTCTAAACTTAATGTTATTATACCTCACACAATCTACGGGAATAGAAAAATGCAGGGTGAAAATAGAAAGAAAATATACCAAACGAGTACTAGCCCATAGAGCACAGCAGAAAAAGCAAAGATACTCGACGATCTCGTGAGCTGTTAGCATCAACAAAGGAAAGAGTTAGAAATCCAATACTTAGAATAAGTGTTGAAGCATCACCGATGTGAAAATATGTCACACTCAAAATTTTGAGCGTATCTGCATATCGCCTAATGAACCTACATAAGATTTAAATCTCAACAAGCAAGGGTGAATCATTAATTTCAAGTATAATTGGGTAATCGGGACTTACTTCCTAAAATCACATAAAAACTAACAAATTTTTATATTTGACTTTTATTGTTTTTATTATGTGAGAGAAAGAAGAAAAAAAGGAAAATAAATTAAATAAATCTAAATAATTTATAAATTTATTTAAAAGGAAAATATTGAAATAGTAAACTCAGGGGGTATTATATTGCAGTCAGGGAGTGCCGTAATATGTGATAAAGCCCGTAACAAAGTCCAGTAGTTTTTTTTATGCAATAGCTTCAGCACGTCAAAAAATAATGCACGGGCTTATGGAAATGGGTGTAACCCGGTCCAGCATGAGCCCGATTTCGATCCAACAACAAAATCCAATCCAAAATCCATTTCAAAAATCAATCAGATTTTATTTATTTAAAAGAAAATAAAAATTAGTAAAAAAAAAGAAGAAACAGTGTTGTGTTGTATTTCTTTAGGGTTGAAGCTTTTGCATCCTTTCATCTTCCTTATACGCCCTGGTTCAACAAAGCTCGCCGCCGTACCACCACCGTCACACAACAACCAGCAATTCCCAAATCGTGAACCATTAAACACCAAACTTAATCAGAATCGTGTCCTGATTTTTAATCCTAAGCTCTTTTTTTCGAATTTCAATTGTATCCACCTAAATCTGCAACCTCATAAACCCTAAAAATTGATAAAAGAGGGAAGAAACCAAATGCCGAGGAAGCACATAAGACCCTTAGATAAATTTATGGCTACATTATAGTGATGCAAACCGTTACAAGAATGAAGAAATGAAATAAATCGCAGCTTTCATAACAGAGAGATTCCGATGACGGTGCCAGTAGCATAAGAATTCCAGAGGATTGCAGGTAACTCTAATTATTCTTCTTGCGTGCTTGATTCTTCTACTTGCGCGTTTTTCTTCTGTTCTTTGTGTTCTCTGTTCATCTTCTTCTTCTACTCCATTTTTACTGTGTTTCTGTGTTGTTTAGTGGCCGCGATGGGAATAAGAAAACCAGAGGGAAAATCGTGAGAGTACTCTGTGGTATTGACGATCCAGTAGAGAGTGAGAGTGAGGTTCTGATTTTGGTGACGACTGTGTGAACGGGTTGAATATGAAAGAGTGAGAATGAGAGTGAAATGGTGCAGATTAAGTGGTTTTGGAATCTGAGAAATTGGTGGTGTATGTGAAGGTTGTGGAGAATCTTAGAGATAAAGAAAGGATGAAAGGGTAGAGAATGAAATCGTGTCCTCGTGAATGAAGATGGAGATGCCGTTATATAGGAGTTTGAAGATGATGAATGCAATTACGGGAGAATTAATCTGAGCCACTGATTTGAGTAGAGTTTGTTATGGATTGAAGGGTGAGATTGAAAGTTAGAGTTTTGTTAGTTATAGCTGTTATCAGGAGTTAGCTGGGTTAGTTGCAGATTGGTTATAGATTTGTTATGAGGAGATTGATGAGCTGGAGTTTTTGGTTATGACCTCCTTGAATCTGAGCCATTGAGTTTTCAACTTGTTATGGAATTCCCTATTGATTCAGATGAAATTTAGTTATCAGCTTTTCAATTCTGTTATATCTGTTAGAGTTGTTTTTTTTTTGGGACTGGAAGTTAGTTGCAGGGCTGTTTAGAGAGTTTTTTATGACTCTGGATCCTCCTTCATAATCAGCAGTGACAGGCTTGCCATCAAAATAGTGCATAATGGTTTCAGAAGCCTCCGATTCTTCTGATGAGAGACAGAAAGCACACTCATACTTTTTGGCATTACTCACACATTTCCTTAAAGCTGGTTGATCTGTCAAATGACATTGCTTCTTTTTCAAAGAATCATTCAGTGCCCCAACATTGGTAACTTTCTGAGTACTCTCATTTGGCTTAAGTTCAGAGGAAGGCTTTAACTTTTCAGCACTCTTCCTTTCTGATTTTTTCTTCTGATTTTTTTATGATGCGTTGCAGATTGATGTGCGAGTTGTTGACATTATTCTTGCATTCTTGTTATTACAGTCAATGTTGAAGATTGATGTTGGAGTCGAGATGAAGAATGTTTCAAGGTTCGGTTATGCTTGCGGATGCAGTGCGATGATGAAGAGGTTGAAATCGTGGTGGTTCAGTGATGCACGGTTGTTGCAGAGGAAGATTCGTTGATGAATGAAGATGATGATGCAAGATTCAAGTATTGTTTGCAGAGAAGTGATTGAAGAGAGAGTGCAGAGGTTAGTGATAGAGAGAGAATCTGATAAATAAACTCAGAATTAAGAGGTAAGTTTTTTGAAGTTTTTTTCCTGTGATTTGTGAATTTTGATTGTGAATGAAATTGAAGGTTGAGATGTTGTTAGAGATTGAAGAATCAGCGTCAATGGATCAGAAGTTAGTTACAAAAGATGGAAGGCTCAGATCAATTTTTACAATAGGTAAATTCTGTTATGAGCTTGAGTTGTGTTCTATTTTGCTCCACTAGCAGTTTCACCAAGAAGGTGGGAGAAAGCCTCCTAAATTTCTGGAAGCATTTTCTGAATAATAGGATGACTGCTGCAGTACTTTGTAAGTGATACTAGCCAGACAGTTCCAGCACATCGCTCTTCTTTCCTGCTACTATACAAAAGCACATCAAAAACTTTTTTGATAATTGCATCTCTTGCAGAAGTATGGTATTCTTCACTTTGCCCATTAGGGAACTGCTTTAGTTTGGACATTATTATTGATTTTTGCTACCGAACTGATTTGGTTTTAGGCATTATCCCAACTGTTTTTTACAGTTTGCATCTGGTTTTTATGCAGGAGATTGTTTGAAGGATGCAGCAAGTTGGTTTACTTGGGGCATGAAGATTGAAGAATACATGAAGATGGAGAACTTTGGCATGGCATGGACTTGGGAGTTTACTCATGGAATTTTAGAAGTTTCACAAACTAGAGAAAACTTGGCCAGTAGACCACACATCTGAATATAAGAACCAACTCCGTCAAAAATCCTCATATGAGCAAATCCAGTTTCCTTCACAAATTCTAATTTCAAGTACTCTGCCATATCATAACTTTTTATGATACGAAAAAGTGTGGTGATGATATATGTGGGGAATATCCCAAGTCATACAATTGTTTGAGCCCTGAACAAGCCTCATCAAAATTCCCTTCAATTATATTGCGCACCATATTCTTCACCTGAAGTGGATGTGGCTGGTCACAAACCTTGAAAACATTTGCTTGATTGACAAACTGGAAACCGTTGTATGTTGCTTGCAAGTTATTCAATCCCTGCCTCATATCCCCATCAACAGTGAAGATGATAGCCTCAAGTCCTTCAGGAACATAAGGAACCTTCTCAGCTTGAACCACAACCATGAGACGGCCAAGTATCTCTTGATCAGATAGTTACGAAAATCTCACAATTGCACACCTACTCTGAATCGGCTCAATAATCTTAGCCGATGTATTATAAGCAAGCGCGAAACGAGTAGAATTAGAATATATCTCCATTGTCCTTCTTAAAGCTTGTGTTTGTGAAATTCCAATGTCTTTCATTATATCAATTTGAATGAACTCTCTTGCTTAAATATTTTCAAATGAACGAATCTAAGCTTCTTTAAATCAACTTGAGTGAATACATGCTTAGATGATTTCATGTACTTAATCCATAACCCGGACCTTCCATATGAAACTTTAGATTTTGATCTTAAAAGTTTTGAAATGACAATTGAAATTGGATTTGGATTATAGCTTTGATTCATATAGGGGAATATGACTTCTTTTAAAAAATGATAAAGTTTGAATTTCCCTCCATTATGTTTTAATTTGAATGAATCTTCAAGCATCTAATATTTTCTCCAATTTTCAATCTTGAACCTTGCTTTCATATTGTTGTATTTCATTTGGATTTTTCAATATTTCTCGGATGAGTTTTGTGATACTTGATATCTTGGAGATGAAATATGACTTGAATCTTTCTTTCCCTCCAAAAGCTTCTTTTAATCTTTCAAATTTTTCTTCAAATTGCATCCTTTAATATAACACATCATGAGATTGGATACTCTTAGTCAATCAAAGGAACTTGTTGTACCCCAAAATTTTCCCTCTCATTTATCAAGACTTTTCTCACAAGATCTCTTTGACTCAAGACTGGATTAGGGTTTGGTCAGCTCAAGACATCTCATCATGCACTGATGATCCAAAATTAGGGTTTGAGGTTGCACAAGGATTTTTGGACTATCAATGCGTCATGTGACTTCCAAACATCATTATGGATCCCTAAGATGACTCATGGCAAATTTCAAGCCTTGAATCTCATTTTTGGTCAGTCAATTGGACAGCTGACCTAAAAATCAATTGTATTGGGGAAAAAGTCAACCATGGCCAATTTACAGTCAAAATTCATAATTTTTTATCAACATCAAAATTTTAGACTCATATGTATCATTTGGTCAAATTTGGATCACAATTCCTCAAGAAATTTGACCAAATCATCAAAAGGGCAAAATGGTCAAAATTAGGGTTTTGACTGAGGAAAGGAAATTTCTGATTTTTAACCTAGCAAATGACCAATTGAGTTAAGGCATGATTCCAAGGATTCAATTGCATCATATTGACCTTATTACATGGCTTAAAACATTTCAAATTCATTGGATTGACAGATGAAATTTGCAGTCAACTGATCAAAAGTCAACTGTACACTGAAAAGTCAAACTTTGACTTTTTGGTCAAAATCAAGTGCCAAGGATCACAATTCATCAAAACATGTCAAAATGTGAAACTTGTTCATAAATAAATCCAAGTTTGAAGATTAGGGTTTAAATTTGAAAATTTTCTTAACTTAGAAATTTTCTAGTATAGAAAATTTCTTACTTTTTCTCAACTTTAGGCCACTTTTTCACCATGATGCATAATGATTCAAAGCAAATTACCAACATGAAAGTTGTAGACCTCCATGAAATCTACATTCAGGGAAGTTCAAGGAAGCTCAAGCAAGCATCAGGCCTCCATCAAACTCACTCCAGTTCCATCCATGATTTCAATTGAAGGAGGTAAAATCTCAACTTCTATCTCCTTGTACAGGCAACCATTGGCCACGATTTGTGAATAAATAATGTAGCCCTCATTGCAACGAAACTGTACATATCTTTATCTTACATTTATTTGGCCTGAGTTGAGAGAATTTAGAACTAGAAGTTTCTGAAAAATTTAGGTTTAAATTTAGGGCTTTTAAAATTCTCTCTGATCTTTGATTGTTAGCTTACATAACTTATATGGTTAGAATCGTGAGATCAAATACTACAACTTTCATGTTATGAGTTTTCATTTTCATGGAAGAATGAGAGAGTTACAGGACATCTGGCCAAGCTTGAGGAAGAAGATGAAGTACAGGGCAAGGACTTGTTTCATGTTATCTTATTTTCGTTTCACTTAAAACAATGGATATATTGCCACCCCAGTGGCAAAGTAGCGCGCTGGTGAGACCCATGTCCTGGGTTTGAACCTGGGCGCTACTTTTGTTTTCCATATTTTTGCCATTTTTCAGTTTTTGTGATCTTTTGCAGGATGGGCCTCCATACTTGGGCCATGGTTCTTTTTGCTAACATGTTGTCTCTAGTCTGCTTTCTATACCCCCTTTGCCCAACTTTTTTATATTTTTATTTTATTTATTTTATTTTCATTTATATATATATATATATATATATATATATATATATATATATATATATATATATATATATATATATATATATATATATATATATATATATATATATATATATATATATATATATATATATATATATATATATATATATATATATATATATATATATATATATATATATATATATATATATATATATATATATATATATATATATATATATATATATATATATATATATATATATATTAAACATTTCTTTGATGCATAAAAATCCCAAAAGATATATATTTCATACTATTGCATTTTTTATTTTATTTTAGTTTACTTTTCACATAAAAATATATTTTATTTTTAATATATATCATGTATTTTCTTAATAAACTTGTAAAATATAATTAAATATAATTAGTTTAATTTATTTATTTCCTTTTCATCCTATACTCATACATATTTATTTTTGCATATATAAAAAAACTTTATAATTTTATATACAATATTATTTATTATTTTAATATAAAAAATATATATAAAAAATAATACATATGAACTTCATTTTCTTTTAAAAATAGAAATTAGGGTTAAGCCTCCCTTCTAAAAAAAATTAATTTCTTTTCCTTATAATTTTAGGTTTAGATTAAAATTTCTTTTACATAAAAACAAAACTAAAAAAATCTTTTCTTATATGTACATTATATTGCATCTTTAAATATTATATTTTATTTGTTCTAATTCGTACAAATTCGATTTGGTTGAAATAATTTATTTAGGTTTACATTTTTGCAAACCCACATTCAAATTTGTATTCCCCCCTCCCATAAAATTGTTGTAATAGCTTAGTAATATTTACATTACGCAATTTACTGATTTACATGCCATGATTAGTAATTAGGTTTTGTATGATAAGATCGAAACAAAGCAAAATAGAAAACTCTAAATACAAGATAAAACCAAAGCATGAAAATGATACACTTGCACACAAGCATCCTTAGGGTTTCTCCACTTGGTTGCCTAAAATAAAAATGGCCATGTTACGCATGCGAAGTATCTTGCCGAAACAAAACAAATATAAGATCATAGTCCCTCGACGATATTCAAAAAGTTGCCTTACAAAATGATCTTGGGCCCTCAAAAATGTTAAGATACTTTTCAAATATTGCTAATCATGGTTATACGATGACCCATGCCCGTCCCGTTTACATCCAAAGATAGGGTTGCTTACCAAATCAATGGTAAGACAACAATGTTAAAGAATAGAAAATGCACAAGAAAGACATTTGAGTAGGTAGATTGCTTCTAGTTACTTGCTCTATTTCAAAACAATTATCCTTGCTATTTTCAAAAACAAACACACACATTTCAAAACATCTTACAAACTTGAAAACATTTTCAAAAAGACAAATATCTTTCTATACATTCTTACGAACGAGAATCATTACAAAGATTTCCAAAACAATGGCCTCTTTTACAAAATACTTTCAAAACCACACCAAGCACATTTTCAAACAACAAAAGCAAGTGATCTAAGCAAATAACTAAGAGCCCATGGAAAACCATGGATGAAAAGGGTGCTAATACCTTACCTTTTCATAATCTACCCCCCGAACTCAAGAAAACATCTCAAAGGTATTTCCTGTGCTTTTTCACCTTTCCTTTTGGATAAAAGAAAATTCGGTGGCGACTCTTGCTAAACCGTAACATTTGCGATAAAACGCAAAACCCTCAAGTCAGTTCTCCCACCGTATCACAGAACTGGCAACTCTGCTGGAGAAATACTTATAAAGTGGGGTTACCTTAAAGTTTAGATCACATTTATTTGCTTACATTGTTTGACTTGTTTGCTTTACATTATGGTTCTTTGTTTGGGTTTGAATCCTCCACCCGGATTTGGGAAACATTATAGGTAAATAGCAATATGTTGTGGAAATTGTGCGGGGTATACCGACATGGTCTAAGCAATAGCTATGTTAGTGTGACATATTTGTGGGTATCGGTAGCCTTTGAGTTAATAAAAGAGAATACGGGGCCGCTGAGTGATGTCATGAAGCACTAATGAACTTCTAGAACCCTTTACTTGACCAACTTAGCCTTTAGGATGTAGTGAGATGACCGGCTTTGGTGCAGTCCAAAGTTGGTAGATACTCGATACTACACTCATTAAGGGTTGGTTTCTTGGGATATTTCGGTCGCCATTAAAGAGGTTTGAGCTGAAATAATGACCAAGGAAACAATCCAGTGATATTGAGCTCCTTAGAACCCGGTTTCTATTACTAGGACAGGTTTGAGCCAACTAAACTTCAAGAGGGTACTTACCTATAAAACCCCATGCAAGCCTAAACTAAGAATTTGTTTGATTTGCTTGTATATGCATACTTGTGCATAACATCATGGAAATCTTGAACATCATATGTGTTGTACCCCAAAATTTGCCCTCCCATATTCTTCAAGATTTGCCAAGATCAAGGTTCAAAATCCCTCAAGGGTTGCACAGTTCAATGGCCTCCTAACAGTCAAAAATTAGGGTTTTGGTTCTGGCAAAGAAGTTGAAGTTTCCAAGGGTCCAAACAAGTCCCACATGCCTATAAACATTGTCAAGCATCCTTATGCCAAGTTTCAAGACTTACAGCATAAAATTGCACAGTCAAAAACCCTAATTGCTCAACAGTCAACTACAGGGGCAAAATGGTCATTTGACAGTCAAAAGTCAAACTTTTTGGTCAACATCTTATTTTGAAGCCACAAACACCATTTGATCAATTCTTGATCATGATTCTCAAGGTATGGCTCAAAAAGTCTCAAGATGCAAAAGTTTCTATTTTTGGACAGTTGAAAAAGTCAACTGCAAATTGACCAAGGCATAACTTCCACATGGTTTATCAGAAAAATTCCATCCAAAGCTCATTTTGAAGAGAATGACATTTACTACAACCTATATTCACACTTCAAGTCCAAGAAATGCTCTCACAAAAAGTTATCAATCTCAACATTATAGGTCATTTTCAAAAGTCAACAAAAAGGCACTTTAAGTCAAAGACCATAACTTGAGATTGGTAAATCAAAATGACATGGGACCAAAGGCATTGGTTAGAGGACTTCAAGACCTTTCAAAAATGTCCAAGAACATGATCAAAGCTTAAAAATTGAGCAAGATATGCCTTGTGGAAGTTGGGAAATTTTTGGGAATTTTGAAAAGTCAACTTTGCCTCAAATGCCCCAAAATTGCTAATGGGCCACAATTTCTTCCAAGAATCATCATCCAAAGCATATGCACGACCCATTAAGCCCAGAGGGATTTACTTTATTATTTTTAATTAATTAATTGAATTTTTATTCTTATTTATTCATTTAATTAGTTTTAAATATAAGAAAAATATCAAATCATTGGTTTTAAATCTTTTTGTGCAGTAAATAGGTCCATCACATGCTCAATATTTCGTGTGCCAATCAATAAGGGCAAAATCTTCCAAACTTGGCATAATTGACATGAAAAAGATTGAAAAAGATTACATGGAAAATCAAGGATCCAAATCATCAATGCAAAGGTTTTTGGGCTTTGTTCTTGACCTAATTCATTCCTCATATATGCACAAACCTAAACCTAATCACGAGGACAAGAAAGCTGCGCCCAAGAACACCAAACAACTTGGCATTTTTTCACAAAATTCTCAAAACTGAAAACACACATAGAGCACGTTTCAAGGCCTAAGAAGCATTCCAATAGCTTGCTTACACATCCAGGAAGGGATTGCAATCAAAAACACATCCCCTAACCTCAAGAATTGGTACAACCGTGTTCTACTTTTCCTAAAAAAATTGATAATCGTATTCCATTTTCCATGCATGATTAATGTCTTTTAATTGTTGGTTTATACTAATATGATTATTCTAAAGCTAATGGTGCCATCCAATTGAGTTTTCAAGGCCTGTACAGAAATCCACCATGGAAGCATTCTAGGGTTTCAGGAGTTTGAATTTGGGGCTTTCCTCATCTGGAAAAATTAAGCCACGAAACTTATACCATTGAAACCAGGACCTTCACACGAACACAATCATCACCTCGCGCCTTTTTTATATGGGCCCAGGAGCTAATCGCTATTTTTGTACATTGTGGTTAGTGGGGGTTTAAAACCCCCGCTACTTGTTTGACATTTTTGCAGAAAGAAGAAGATGAAGCTGGCGTGTCCTCATATGACTGGAGCATTTGAATCTGGCGCGGTTTTTTATTGTTTTATATCATTAGCTTTATTTCGTCATTATAATATTCGTGTCCCATTATCTTAACAAAGAACACAAGTATCACAACTGGCAAAGCATTAACATGGTAAACGCAGGGACCTGGGTTCGATTCCCAGGTCCCCTCCCTTCTCCAATATTATTTTTCTTAATATGTTTCCATGCAGCGCCTCACCTGAAGTCCACCATACACGCATCTGTACTTGCCTGCCACATGTCCAGCAACACCAATCCAAGGGCCAGAATGGGAGGACTACCCTAGACGCTAGTCAATCATCCCACACGCGATCTGGAAAGTCAAACGAGTTCTATGTTTCTTGGGCCTGATTGTTCATAGTTTCACCTCCATTTGGGCCAACTCACCCCCTATGGTTTGTATGTCTTTATTTTGATTTCTTATTTTATTCTTTTATTTGCCTTATTGTTTTATTAATTTCACAAAAATAATTTTTAACACAAAAATACAAAAAAAAATCAGAAAAGTCAAAAATAAAAATGTTTATTTAATTTAATTTATTAATAGTTTTCTTTTTGTAAATAAATTTTGTTAATCAAATTAGTTAATTTTAGGTTTAATTTTAATGTTATTTTCTTAAATAAATAAAATATATAAAAATTAGGGTTAGCATTTTCATTCTCTTTTTTCTCAATAAATAATTTTTATTCTTATTATTATTATTATTATTATTAACTATTAATTATTTTGTAAATAAACTTGTCATTAAATAATTAGGTTAAATTAGGTCAAACTTAAACATTTTTCTTTAATAAATTAAAAACAATTTAGAACTAGGGTTTTATTTAACTTTTAATTCCAATTAATTCTCTTTAATTTCATAAATCCAAAAACATAAAAAATAAGTTCCTTTCTTTATTTAATCATTAATCAATTTTCAAGTTCAGTTCAATTTCTTTAAAGGGTCCAACGCCCTCGCACTCGATTCTAATTTCTTTTCGCATTCGTTTTTATTTCTTTTGTGGATGTAATGTATTTGCCCCAAAGCCTTGTAATAGATAATTAGGACATTTACTTTCCGCATTTTATTTATTCAAATCGGGTCTTGGTTTAATTTGGCGATGTAGACCCGCTCCTTGTAATAGCGTAGGACTTTTATCTTTCTGCATTTTAATTCCCGCACCCTTAACTGCTAATAATCACATGAAAGAATGTATGCCCAAATAAAATCAAAGCGTAGACCACCAAATGCATGACAAGAATAAAATACGACTGAAAATGACACACAATTCACACACCACTCCT
This sequence comes from Vicia faba, assembly GCA_948472305.1. Lineage (NCBI taxonomy): Eukaryota > Viridiplantae > Streptophyta > Magnoliopsida > Fabales > Fabaceae > Vicia > Vicia faba. Next base: position 985,574,276 of record OX451740.1, on the reverse strand, counting down.
AGGGTACGCCTCACTGTTGCCTTGCCCCTCGAAACGTGGTCGTCGAGTAGAGGACGTTTTAGTAAGTCCTCATGTCCATGAACATGGCATGGGGGTAGCTTCTAAGGTGTCCTCCTATTACTCTGGTGACCACACTGTCCCTAATCCTCGAATTGACCCGAACACCTCCAACGGTGGTGCTACCTACCTCTCAATGGTGGGATGGCATTACCTTAAGGACATTTACACAGACTAATTCCTTAGGGTAGGTAGATGACTCGTAGATACTTGCTCTAATTCAAAACAAATCAAAAACTTCTTTTCACACCGACACTTTGCAAAAAGCTTTCAAAAACAACTTTTCAAACACTCTTGAGGACTGATACAAGAGTCGAACTGAAATTTTAAACGAAACTTTTTCAACTCACTCACCTTGAAAAGCAAACAAACATTTTGAAAACACAAATGAGCAAGTATCTAAGAGCCCATGGATAACCATGGATAGAAAGGGTGCTAACACCTTCCCTTTCTATAAATCTACCTCCCGAACCGAGAACTAATCTCAATAAGGAATTTTTCTGTGCTTTTGTCCTTTCCAGGTTGGAGAAAATAAAAGACGGTGGCGACTCTTGCTTCCGCGACATTTCGCGAACCAGCATTAAACAGTCAGTTCCAGATCCACCGATCACAGAACTGGCGACTCTGCTGGGGAATCTTATAAAGTGAGGTGTACCTTAGGATAGTTCATAACTGTGTTTTCAATTGTTTTGACTTGTTTGCTTTAAATTGTGGGTTGCATCGGAGTTACATAGATCCTAACTCGGATCTGGGGATACCCTGTTTAGGTAGCATAAGATGTGAGGGACCTGTCCGGCGTAGACCGACACGGGTGAAGCAGTGGCTACGTTGGTGTGGCACCTTGGTCTGTACCGATATCCCTTGTGTTGCAACGAGGAGAATATGGGTCTTCTGAGGAGTCATTAAACACTAACAGACCTTAGAACCTTAAATGACACGACTTGGCCAATAGAACAGTAGCAGTATGCTACGCCCATTGAGGCTAAACTCTCGTGATGGTTCTGGCCGCAAGAAAAGATTGTGATGCTGGAGCTATGACCGATTGAGGGTAGTCAATGATATTGGGATCCTCTAAGAACCCGTTTACTTTTGATAGGACAGGTATGAACCAACAAACTGAAAGAGGGTAATACCTAGACCCCATCCTGGCCTAAACTTTAAGGGCTTGTCTTGTGTGACTTGTGTGCCTTATCATGTTTGCCTTTGTAAATATTTGTGGTGTGCTTTATCATAACATCATGCCATCATGAGCATTGCATGCATCCTGCATAAGGACTGACCATTTCAAAGACAAGAGGGTTTCACCTTTGCTCTGTTTTGTAGGACATCATGATGCCTATGCGAAGGAATACTATCCGGTTCAACTTTGTTCACCCACCTGAGTTACTTGAAGAATTGGTTAGCAGAATTCCAAACACCACATCCTTCATCCAGAGGCATGGTTCTCTTCTCAGTTTAGTCACTGCAAAGCGGGATCAACAGTTGATGAGTGTCCTGACCCAGTTCTATGACCCTCTGTACCAGTGCTTCACCTTTCAAGACTTCCAGCTGGTCCCTACCCTAGAAGAGCTCTCTGATTTGCTTGGTATCCCTATCTTGGATCAAACTCCCTTCACTGGGTGGGAAAAGACTCTCAGGCTTGAGGAGGTTGCTGCAGCTCTCCCCTTGACCCATCAAGAAGTAATGGACAACTGGGTGACTAGAAGCGGAGTTAAGGGTTTCTTGGCCAAGTTTCTGATTGGTAAAGCTAACAGTTTCTGGAATGACTTGGACTTTAGGGCATATGAAGACATCTTGGCTCTCTTAATCTATGGGCTAGTCTTGTTTCCTAATCCTGACAACTTCATCAATGTCACTGCCATAAGGATCTTCATGTCTCAGAATCCTGTGCCCACTCTCTTGGGTGACCTCCTGCAACAACTTTATGCTCGTACTGCCCGAAGACGAGGAAATCTGTGGTGTTGTATCCCTTTGTTGGTGAGGTGGTTTATTTCGCACCTCCCTAAGTTCGTGCTGAATAACCAAGAAGGAAGAGGTTGGGCTCATAGGTTAATGTCTCTCACTGATAAGGACATCATTTGGACTTTCAGAGGTTTGGATGAGATAGCTGTTATTGATCGTTGCGGAGAATACCCTAATGTTCCTCTGATTGGTACCCAAGGAGGAATCTCTTATAATCCATGTCTAGCTCTCCGTCAGTTTGGAAGGGCCAGAAGAGCAGGACCTCATGAGATGCTGGTGCCTCACATCAGTTTTGAGTTTCAGGTGGATAGTGACGAGCTGCGTCGTAGGTTCATCAAGGCTTGGGACAGAGTTCATAAAGCTGACCCACAAGATTTGGGGTCAAAGACTTCTCTACCTATGGAAGCCTATTACAAATGGGTTCGCATCCGGGCTCAAAAGTTAGGTATGCCATACGAAGCGGTCAGACCCATCATTCTTGAGTATCCTGACAAAGATGGGGCTCCTCCAACTGTCCTCTCTCCTCAGATACCTACTGATTATGAGACATTAAAGAGGTCTTGGTCGCAACTGCGAGAAGAACGGGATTCTTATCGGGAAAAGTTCAACGAGCAGGAATTGAAGATCCAGAAGCTGACAAAGCAGTTGGAGAATGAGCGAGCTCTGAATGACTACATCCGTACTGAGAAGAGGAGACCCTGGGATCAATGATGAGCTTTGGATGTTCTTTTACAGTTTTATTTCCCTTTTCAGTATTTCCTTTTTTATGTAACGCCTAAGGGAAACCTGTTGAACAATTTAAATTTCAAAGTTGAATCTAATGAAGCGTGTTCCTTTTTGTTTACAAAGTTGATTCCCGATTGTCTTTGAAAACATAAATCATACGCATTCCATTCATCATCTGCATAGCAGGTACTCTTCTTTTTCAGGTTTCTTACTGTTCTTCGCTGTTTATTTCAGCATCATGAACCCTGAATCATCAACCGAGATGTCTATCAAGGCCCTTCAGGCGCAGAACGCACAATTTCAGAAGCTAATCATGGGTTTGGCTCAAGGTCAAGAAGAGCTGAAGGCTTTACTCCTGAAGAAGGAGAAGAAGAAAAAGAGAACTGTTCTTTTCAACTCGGGCCGGAGATTTGGTAACACTCTGCAGAATGAGGAAGCTGGTTATTCTGTAGGCAAAGACAGTCCCCAGGGGGGAAAGGCTCCAAGTCCAGTAGTCTCTGACAATGAGACTGATTTTAATGAGGAACAGTATCCTCCTGCTGAAGACCGGTACAAGCAGTTGGAAGACAGACTGAATGCCATGGAGATCCAACAAGTGCCTGGGCTGGATTTCGGAGACTTGGGCTTATCTACTGGTGTGATCATTCCTCACAAATTTAAGGCACCATCTTTCACCAAGTATGACGGGGCTTCTTGCCCCAAGCTACACCTCAGATCTTATGTGCGGAAGATTCAACCGTACACAGTGGACAAGAACTTGTGGATCCACTTCTTCCAGGAGAGTCTTTCAGGGACTCATCTCGAATGGTTCTATCAGCTGGATGGAACCAAAGTTCGTAACTGGGAGGAGTTGGCTACTGCTTTTTACAAGCAGTATCAATATAATGCCGACCTTGCTCCTACACGTACCCAACTCTAGGGTATGTCGCTAGGATCAAGCGAAGGTTTTAAGGAGTATGCACAGAAGTGGAGGGATCTGGCTGGCAGGGTGCAGCCACCATTAACTGACCGTGAGCTGGTGGATATGTTCTTGGGGACCCTCTCCGGGCCATTCTTCAATCATCTTATCGGTAATTCATCTGCAGGGTTCACTGACCTTATTCTGACTGGGGAGAGGATAGAGGCTGGAATGAAGTCCGGTAAAATTCAGAAAGGTGCGTCTTCGAGTTCTGAGAAGAAACCTTTTAAGAAGGAGGCCAGTGCTGTGTATGGGTCTAGAAGGCAAGATAAACCAGAGCGCCGCCAATCTGTCAACGTGGTGGTTATTGCTAAGCCTGTTGCCGCTCCTCGGCAAACTAATCAACAAAGGGCTGAGAGACCCAGAAGAGAGTTTACCCAGCTGAGTATGACCTTGTCACAAATCTTACCGCAGTTGCTATCAACCAACCTAGTGACTGTCAGAGAGGCTCCAAAGGTTATGAATACTGCATCTCCCAAGTATAATCTAAATGCTCGCTGTGCTTATCATTCCGATAGCCCGGGGCATTCTACTGATGACTGTTGGGCCCTAAGGAACAAGGTGCAAGACCTTATTGATACCAAGGAGGTACAGTTTGAGGCACCTGAGAAACCCAATGTGGTGACTGCTCCCATGCCTAACCATGGAGTGAATGCTATCAGAGAGGATGACGAAGTGGAAGAATCAGAGTTCGATAGCTAGATTTATCTGACGGCCGACAGTGGACCTAGCAATTGGACTGCAAAGGACAACCTACCTGTTACTTTTGTTACGGAGTAATGAATTCCTTTGTTTTTGTTATTTGTAATAAACAATGAATTGAAACTCTATGGCCCGGTGTCTTACCCGGGACACCGTGGCTTCATTTGTGAGGGCATATTAATTGTCATTTCATATATCATGAATAAAGACCTTGGACGTTTTCTCGCACTCCAAATCTTATGCTCCTTTTCTTTCCTTCCTTTCTTTATATATTGCAAAACAGCTGTATTTACACACACTCACTCATACAGGTTTCAATCCACTCTGGATCTCACTGGTAACGACTCTGCTACTGCCAGTTATGACTTCGAAAATCCGATCAACTTAGCCGAAGACGAAGGTGAAGATGATTGCGAAGTGCCTGGCGAGCTTGCAAGACTGTTACTCCAGGAAGAGAGGGCAATTCAACCACATGAAGAGCCGGTGGAAACGATAAATCTGGGTACTGAGACGGACAGGAAGGAGGTTAAGATTGGTGCCAACCTAGAGCTCAGCGTGAAGCAACGGTTGACTCAGATGTTACATGATTATGTGGAGATCTTTGCTTGGTCATACGAAGACATGCCTGGGTTGGATACCGACATTGTGGTCCATCATTTGCCTACCAAGGAAGACTGCCCTCCGGTTAAGCAAAAGGTCCGCCGTATGCGTCCAGAGATGTCTGAGAAGATCAAAGCCGAGGTTATGAAACAGTTTGATGTCGGGTTTCTTGCAATGACTTCTTACCCTCAGTGGGTTGCTAATGTGGTGGCGGTACCAAAGAAAGATGGAAAGGTCATAATGTGTGTCGATTACAGGGATCTGAATAGAGCCACCCCCAAGGATGACTTTCCCCTACCTCACATCGACGTTCTGGTTGATAATACTGCTCAGCACAAGGTATTCTCCTTCATGGATGGTTTTTCAGGGTATAATCAGATCAAGATGGCTCCTGAAGACATGGAGAAAACTACCTTTGTTACTCAGTGGGGCACCTTCTGCTACAAGGTCATGCCATTCGGGTTGAAAAATGCTGGGGCAACCTACCAACGTGCCATGGTTGCTTTATTTCAAGACATGATCCATCATGAGATAGAAGTGTATGTTGATGATATGATTGCAAGGTCTCAAACTGAGGAGGAACGCCTTGACCATCTGCAGAAGCTGTTTGACCGTCTGAAATTGTACAAACTGAGGTTGAACCCAAACAAGTGCACCTTCGGGGTAAGATCTGGAAAGTTGCTAGGCTTCGTCGTAAGTGATAAGGGTATTCAAGTGGACCCTGCCAAGGTTAAAGCTATTCAAGAGATGCCAGTTCCTAAGACAGAGAAAGAGGTCAGAGGCTTTTTAGGACGCCTGAATTACATTGCCCGATTCATCTCCCACCTAACTGCTACCTGTGAACCAATCTTCAAGCTGCTGAAGAAAGATCAGGTAGTACGTTGGAATGATGAATGTCAGGCTGCTTTTGACAGAATCAAAGAGTATCTCCAAGAACCACCCATTCTTATACCACCGGTTGAAGGGAGACCTCTGATACTATACCTGACAGTACTTGACAACTCAATGGGGTGTGTGCTGGGGCAGCATGACGAGTCTGGCTGAAAAGAGCATGCCATTTATTACCTTAGCAAAAAGTTTACCGACTGTGAGACCCGATACTCACTGCTCGAGAAAACTTGCTGCGCTTTGGTATGGGCTGCTCGCCGGCTGAGACAGTATATGCTGACTCACACTACCTTGTTGATTTCAAAGATGGATCCTATAAAGTACATATTTGAAAAGCCTGCTCTGTCTGGGAGAATAGCAAGATGGCAAATGATCTTGACATAATACGACATCCAGTACACGACTCAGAAAGCCATCAAAGGAAGTGTATTGGCAGACCACTTGGCACACCAGGCAGTGGATGACTATCAGTCAATGAACTTTGAGTTTCCAGACGAGAGTATCATGATAGTGACTGATTATGAAGTACCTGGACCGGATGAAGGACCTGAGGAAGGATCCCGATGGTCTATGCACTTTGACGGAGCCTCCAACGCTTTGGGTAACGGTATTGGCGCTGTGATTATATCCCCTCAAGGCACTCATACTCCACTTACTGCCCGACTATGTTTCAACTGCACCAACAACATGGCGGAGTATGAGGCATGCATCATGGGTCTCCAAGCTGCGATTGACTTAAGGATCAAGTTTCTGAGTGTCTTCGGAGATTCCGCTCTCGTGATCAATCAGATCAAAGGGGAGTGGGATACGAAACATCCGAATCTTATTCCTTACAAAGAATGTGTGTTGACATTGATCCCCCATTTCAGAGATAACCTTTGAACATTTCCCGGGAGAGGAGAATCAGTTGGCGGACGCGTTAGTTACGATGTCTTCTATGTTCAAAGTCAAGTGGGACAATGAGGCTCCCCGGATCATCATCTAGAAACTGGACGAACCCGCATACTGTTGTGATCTCGAGGCTGAGGTAGTGACTGAGAAACCTTGGTACCATGAGGTGAAGAGATACTTGGAAGCTCAGGAATACCCCGAAGGTGCATCTGTCAACGATAAGAAATTTCTGAGAAGATTCGCAGCCAAATTCTTCCTCAGCAATGGCATTCTGTATAAGCGAAACCATGATTCGACCTTACTGCGTTGTGGGGATAGGACTGAAGCAGAAAGGATCATGGCAGAGCTGCATGAGGGTACCTTCGGAACACATTCCAGTGGGCACACTATGGTAAAGAAGATCCTTCGGGCAGGGTATTTCTGGTCCACAATGGAAGCCGACTGTTACCAACACTCTCGAACATGCCATAAATGCCAGATATATGCAGACAAGGTGCATGTTCCTCCAGTCCCTCTGAACGTCCTGACTGCACCTTGGCCTTTTGCAATGTGGGGCATAGATATGATCGGTGAGATTAAACCTACGGCATCCAACGGGCATCGCTTCATCCTGGTAGCGATTGATTACTTCACAAAGTGGGTTGAAGCAGCTTCCTACGCTACAGTAACCAAGAATGTCGTGGCACGGTTCATTCGGCATAACCTGATCTGTCGATATGGCGTCCCAGAAAGGATCATTACAGACAACGGTACCAATCTCAATAACAAGATGATCACTGAGCTCTGCAAGCAGTTTAAGATACAGCACCACAACTCTTCTCCTTACCGGCCGAAGATGAATGGGGCTGTAGAAGCAGCGAATAAGAATATCAAGAAAATTGTGCAGAAGATGACAGTAACCTATAAGGATTGGCACGAGATGTTACCGTTCGCTCTACATGGGTACCGTACCTTAGCAAGGACGTCAACCGGGGCAACTCCTTTCTCCTTGGTCTACAGTATGGAGGCAGTCTTACCGATCGAAGTGCAGATACCATCTCTCCGGATAATGAAGGATGCAGATCTGAGCGAAGATGATTGGATCCAGACACGACTTGATCGGCTAAACCTGATTGACGAAAAGAGACTTGCTGCTATTTGTCATGGTCAGACGTATCAAAAACGGATGATCAGGACATTTAACAAAAAGGTCAGACCACAAGAGTATCAAGTTGGGGATCTGGTAATCAAGCGTATCATCCTTCCTCAGAGTGATCCAAGGGGCAAATGGACCCCTACGTACGAAGGGCCATTTGTGGTTAAACATGTGTTCTCAGGAGGAGCCATGATTCTGACCACTATGGATGGTGACGACCTTCCTCACCCCGCCAATGCAGACATAGTAAAAAGATACTACGCATGATAAAGACCCGCTAGGCTGACATGCCTAGGCAAAAATTAGGGCTTCCCGGCGAACCAAAAGGGTTCGGGCAAAATGAAGGGATGAAATGAAAAAAATCTGTACACCCGGCAAGTCAAAAACCTGAAAAGGCGGCTTGGGCAAAAATGGGTATCCCGGTGGACCGAAAACCCGAAAGGGAGGTCCAGGCAAAAGTTAGGGATAAAGCGTAATACTATGTCTCATTGGATCACCTTGCATCCAGAATCCGGTATCAAACATCAAGTTCAGACGGCATCAATCAATCAGCTTCATCTTCATCTAGGTCATCAAGTGATGAGACGCTCGAAGATATAAAGGCGATAGCAGAATTGGAACCCAGTGGGATTACTCTTTTCACGCAGCTGTTTTATTTTCCCTTTTGTACAAATTTGTATAAACTCTTTTATTCGGCGGCGTTCTCTTACTAGGACGTCAGCCTCTTGTACATAAACGCCTATTTACAGGCAAATTCAAAAATCAATACAAAATCACCTTTCAGTTAAAATTGCCAATTGTTTTTCCTTTTCTGTTTTGTTTTGTGAAGAACGTCCAAGGTTCAATTGGTGATATATGCATTTGACATTAATTGTTAACTCATAAATATTTGCATACGAAATAAAGGATTAATTACAGGTGACATTAGAAACAGGGGCAATCATGTTTGTCTAAGCGATCTAATTGCTCTGTCCACCAAGGTACCAAGGTAAGTTCAGCTGAAGAACATAACCAAGATATCTTAATTCCCCAGAGAGTGAGTCAGCAAGTCAATGCACTCTCCCCAAGCAGAGCTATACTATCAGCCTTAAGGAAGTTGGATATCCCCAACAAATCTCAACATTCCTCAGCACATCGTACAAATATTCTTAACAAGCATCCCCGGCAGTCTTGAGCTAAGATTGTTCCCCGGCGGTACACCAAGCATTTAGTGGAACCCCTTCCCCAATATATCTCAAAGATTTACCCAGGAGAGTCCAATCCAGATTTCCCCAGGAAAGTTTGAATCATCTCCCCAGCAGGAAGCTTATCCCCAGTAGATTCTGGAAGCTTGCCACCCGCAGAGCACGAACGCGTCCCCCGGCTTTATTCAAAGGTTATTTCCCTACCAGGATATAACTGGGTTATCCTCATCCAAAAGCCACGAGAAGATCGTCCTCGGCGAAGTCTTCTTATCCCCAGCGAAGTCTATTAACACTTCCAACTTAACAACGGTATCCCCAGCGAAGTTACCATCAACATCTCAACAGCATACCTCTATCCCCACAGAGTATTGTTCCCCAGCAAGATCGCTAGAATAATTTTCTCCCCGCAGAGTAATCCATTCGCCAAGTTTATTCCCCAATGGAGTTATCTTCTCCTACCGGTATTATTGCAACTATCATCCCCAGCGGAAACAACAAAGCACTATTCTCCAGCATCAGCCCAGGATGTGACTTCCCGGCACCCGTCAAGGATTTACTTTCCTAGACAAAAACATACATTCATAAACATCGCATTTCCATACATTATAACATGCATATACGCATCATATCTTACAATCTCATTTATGTTGAGAACATCATTGCTTGATCCATATCATGCATTGCATATGACTGACCTTTACCTTTCAGGAAAGATCCAGTTAAGTTCTCAGCTATATTCCAAGACTTTAGTCTGGTTCAGTCAAATCGACTCCTACAGATTTTTCTGATTCTTATCCAGTCAAAGGCCTTCTCTGGTTCAGTCAGATCGACCCTAAGATCTCCCTGATTCTTATCCAGTTGAAGATTCCAAGACCTTACCTGGTTCAGTTAAATCGACTCCTAAATATTCTTCTGATTCTTATCCAGTCAAAGGCCTTCTCTGGTTCAGTCAGATCGACCCTAAGATCTCCCTGATTCTTATCCAGTTGAAGATTCCAAGACCTTACCTGGTTCAGTTAAATCGACTCCTAAAGATTTTTCTGATTCTTATCCAGTCAAAGGCCTTCTCTGGTTCAGTCAGATCGACCCTAAGATCTCCCTGATTCTTATTCCAGTTGAAGATTCCAAAGACCTTGCCTGGTTCAGTTAAATCGACTCCTAAAGATTTTTCTGATGCCGATCCAGTCAAAGGCCTTCTCTGGTTCAGTCAGATCGACCCTAAGATCTCCCTGATTCTTATCCAGTTGAAGTTATTTCAAGACCTTGCCTGGTTCAGTTAAATCGACTCCTAAAGATTTTTCTGATGCCGACCCAGTCAAAGGCCTTCTCTAGTCCAGTTAAATCGATTCCTAAAGATTTTCCTGATGAAGGCTCAGTAGAAGACATCCAAGATTCTCTCATTGTTACTGTTGAGGTAGTAATCGCCCCAGATTCTCTCATCGTTACTGTTGAGGTAGTAATCGCCCCAGATTCTCTCATCATTACTGTTGAGGTAGTAATCGCCCCAGATTCTCTCATCGTTACTGTTGAGGTAGTAATCGCCCCAGATTCTCTCATCGTTACTGTTGAGGTAGTAATCGCCTCAGATTCTCTCATCGTTACTGTTGAGTTAGTAATCGCCCCAGATTCTCTCATCGTTACTGTTGAGGTAGTAATCGCCTCAGATTCTCTCATCGTTACTGTTGAGGTAGTAATCGCCCCAGATTCTCTCTTCGTTACTGTTGAGGTGGTAATCATCCAAGGTTCTCTCACCGTCTCGTTGAGGTAGTAACCATCCTTGATTCATTCATCACCGTTTGAAGCTCCAAATTCAATTCCTGTAACCAGTCAGGGCACATCTACACAAAGAGTTTGAAGACCAGCTCCTGTAACAGGCCAGGTACTCATTTTCTTTTTCAGGTACGCAAGTTCTCGCTAAGGAATCTCTTACGCGATCGACACCCAGATGGCATCTATAAGCCCATCCACCTATCCATCGCCTCTCAACATGGCATCTGTAAGCCCATCTTCCTATCCATCAATCTCCAAATGGCATCTGTAAGCGCATTCCCACCATCATACTGCTAACATGTGAGCGCAAATTTCTGGGCACTCTAGTGTTCAATCATCTTCCACCTTCGGATTACGAAAGGCACGCCAGCCAACCTACATCCTCAGGTCTAAGAAGATTGAACAGGGGCAAATGTTGTACCCCAAAATTTTCCCTCCCATATTCTTCATGATTTGCCAAGATCAAGGTTCAAAATCCCTCAAGGGTTGCACAGTTCAATGGCCTCCTAACAGTCAAAAATTAGGGTTTTGGTTCTGGCAAAGAAGTTGAAGTTTCCAAGGGTCCAAACAAGTCCCACATGCCTATAAACATTGCCAAGCATCCTTATGCCAAGTTTCAAGACTTACAGCACAAAATTGCACAGTCAAAAACCCTAATTGCTCAACAGTCAACTGCAGGGGCAAAATGGTCATTTGACAGTCAAAAGTCAAACTTTTTGGTCAACATCTTATTTTGAAGCCACAAACACCATTTGATCAATTCTTGATCATGATTCTCAAGGTATGGCTCAAAAAGTCTCAAGATGCAAAAGTTTCTATTTTTGGACAGTTGAAAAAGTCAACTGCAAATTGACCAAGGCATAACTTCCACATGGTTTATCAGAAAAATTCCATCCAAATCTCATTTTGAAGAGAATGACATTTCCTACAACCTATCTTCACACTTCAAGTCCAAGAAATGCTCTCACAAAAAGTTATCAATCTCAACATTATAGGTCATTTTCAAAAGTCAACAAAAAGGAACTTTAATTCAAAGACCATAACTTGAGATTGGTAAATCAAAATGACATGGGACCAAAGGCATTGGTTAGAGGACTTCAAGACCTTTCCAAAATGTCCAAGAACATGATCAAAGCTTAAAAATTGAGCAAGATATGCCTTGTGGAAGTTGGGAAATTTTTGGGAATTTTGAAAAGTCAACTTTGCCTCAAATGCCCCAAAATTGCTAATGGGCCACAATTTCTTCCAAGAATCATCATCCAAAGCATATGCACGACCCATTAAGCCCAGAGGGATTTACTTTCTTATTTTTAATTAATTAATTGAATTTTTATTCTTATTTATTCATTTAATTAGTTTTAAATATAAGAAAAATATCAAATCATTGGTTTTAAATCTTTTTGTGCAGTAAATAGGTCCATCACATGCTCAATATTTCGTGTGCCAATCAATAAGGGCAAAATCTTCCAAACTTGGCATAATTGACATGAAAAAGATTGAAAAAGATTACATGGAAAATCAAGGATCCAAATCATCAATGCAAAGGTTTTTGGGCTTTGTTCTTGACCTAATTCATTCCTCATATATGCACAAACCTAAACCTAATCACGAGGACAAGAAAGCTGCGCCCAAGAACACCAAACAACTTGGCATTTTTTTACAAAATTCTCAAAACTGAAAACACACATAGAGCACGTTTCAAGGCCTAAGAAGCATTCCAATAGCTTGCTTACACATCCAGGAAGGGATTGCAATCAAAAACACATCCCCTAACCTCAAGAATTGGTACAACCGTGTTCTACTTTTCCTAAAAAAATTGATAATCGTATTCCATTTTCTATGCATGATTAATGTCTTTTAATTGTTGGTTTATACTAATATGATTATTCTAAAGCTAATGGTGCCATCCAATTGAGTTTTCAAGGCCTGTACAGAAATCCACCATGGAAGCATTCTAGGGTTTCAGGAGTTTGAATTTGGGGCTTTCCTCATCTGGAAAAATTAAGCCACGAAACTTATACCATTGAAACCAGGACCTTCACACGAACACAATCATCACCTCGCGCCTTTTTTATATGGGCCCAGGAGCTAATCGCTATTTTTGTACATTGTGGTTAGTGGGGGTTTAAAACCCCCGCTACTTGTTTGACATTTTTGCAGAAAGAAGAAGATGAAGCTGGCGTGTCCTCATATGACTGGAGCATTTGAATCTGGCGCGGTTTTTTATTGTTTTATATCATTAGATTTATTTCGTCATTATAATATTTGTGTCCCATTATCTTAACAAAGAACACAAGTAGCACAACTGGAAAAGCGTTAACATGGTAAACGCAGGGACCTGGGTTCGATTCCCAGGTCCCCTCCCTTCTCCAATATTATTTTTCTTAATATGTTTCCATGCAGCGCCTCACCTGAAGTCCACCATACACGCATCTGTACTTGCCTGCCACATGTCCAGCAACACCAATCCAAGGGCCAGAATGGGAGGACTACCCTAGACGCTAGTCAATCATCCCACACGCGATCTGGAAAGTCAAACGAGTTCTATGTTTCTTGGGCCTGATTGTTCATAGTTTCACCTCCATTTGGGCCAACTCACCCCCTATGGTTTGTATGTCTTTATTTTGATTTCTTATTTTATTCTTTTATTTGCCTTATTGTTTTATTAATTTCACAAAAATAATTTTTAACACAAAAATACAAAAAAATCAGAAAAGTCAAAAATAAAAATGTTTATTTAATTTAATTTATTAATAGTTTTCTTTTTGTAAATAAATTTTGTTAATCAAATTAGTTAATTTTAGGTTTAATTTTAATGTTATTTTCTTAAATAAATAAAATATATAAAAATTAGGGTTAGCATTTTCATTCTCTTTTTTCTCAATAAATAATTTTTATTCTTATTATTATTAACCATTAATTATTTTGTAAATAAACTTGTCATTAAATAATTAGGTTAAATTAGGTCAAACTTAAACATTTTTCTTTAATATATTAAAAACAATTTAGAACTAGGGTTTTATTTAACTTTTAATTCCAATTAATTCTCTTTAATTTCATAAATCCAAAAACATAAAAAATAAGTTCCTTTCTTTATTTAATCATTAATCAATTTTCAAGTTCAGTTCAATTTCTTTAAAGGGTCCAACGCCCTCGCACTCGATTCTAATTTCTGTTCGCATTCATTTTTATTTCTTTTATGGATGTAATGTATTTGCCCCAAAGCCTTGTAATAGATAATTAGGACATTTACTTTCCGCATTTTATTTATTCAAATCGGGTCTTGGTTTAATTTGGCGATGTAGACCCGCGCCTTGTAATAGCGTAGGACTTTTATCTTTCCGCATTTTAATTCCCGCACCCTTAACTGCTAATAATCACATGAAAGAATGTATGCCAAAATAAAATCAAAGCGTAGACCACCAAATGCATGACAAGAATAAAATACGACTGAAAATGACACACAATTCACACACCACTCCTAGGGTACGCCTCACTGTTGCCTTGCCCCTCGAAACGTGGTCGTCGAGTAGAGGACGTTTTAGTAAGTCCTCATGTCCATGAACATGGCATGGGGGTAGCTTCTAAGGTGTCCTCCTATTACTCTGGTGACCACACTGTCCCTAATCCTCGAATTGACCCGAACACCTCTAACGGTGGTGCTGCCTACCTCTCAATGGTGGGATGGCATTACCTTAAGGACATTTACACAGACTAATTCCTTAGGGTAGGTAGATGACTCGTAGATACTTGCTCTAATTCAAAACAAATCAAAAACTTCTTTTCACACCGACACTTTGCAAAAAGCTTTCAAAAACAACTTTTCAAACACTCTTGAGGACTGATACAAGAGTCGAACTGAAATTTTAAACGAAACTTTTTCAACTCACTCACCTTGAAAAGCAAACAAACATTTTGAAAACACAAATGAGCAAGTATCTAAGAGCCCATGGATAACCATGGATAGAAAGGGTGCTAACACCTTCCCTTTCTATAAATCTACCTCCCGAACCGAGAACTAATCTCAATAAGGAATTTTTCTGTGCTTTTGTCCTTTCCAGGTTGGAGAAAATAAAAGACGGTGGCGACTCTTGCTTCCGCGATATTTCGCGAACCAGCGTTAAACAGTCAGTTCCAGATCCACCGATCACAATATGCATTCACTAACCATTTCAAGGATTTTGGAGATTCATCTTTGTTCTTGTTTTGTAGGATATGGGTTCACTCCGCAGGAAAACTATCCAAATCAACCTCGTAAGAATTCCTCCACAACTCAAGGAGCTAGCTTCAAGGATCCCTGAGAAGTCTCCGTTCACCGAGAGGCATGGTCGTCTACTCAACTTGGTCACCTCCAACACAGAGGAGGATATGATGAAAGTGCTCTTCCAGTTCTTTGATCATTTGCATCATTGCTTCACATTTCCTGGCTATCAACTTGTGCCTACTTTTGAATAATTCTCTCAACGCTTGAGGATTCCTATTCTCAATCAACTGCCTTTCAACGGTACAGAAAGAGATCCAAAGCCATAAGAGATTGCTCAAGCTCTGCACTTGCACTCATCTGATGTCACAACTCATTGGGAAGTTAGAAGTGGTGTCAAAGGCTTCTTAGCTAAGTTTCTGTTTGAGAAGGCCCAAAGCTGTTGGAATTCCTTAGACTTGCAAGCATTTGAGGAAATTATGGCTCTTCTTATTTATGGGATGGTCTTGTTCCCCAATCCTGACCAACTCATAGATGTGAGTGCCGTCAAAATCTTCATGTCACGCAATCCGGTGCCTACATTACTAGGGGATATCCTGCACTCTTTTCACACTCGTACAATGAGGAAAAGAAGTGTACTTAGGTGTTGCACTCCCCTCCTGGCAAGATGGTTTATTTCTCATCTTCCCCAATTAGTCTTAAAGAACGAGCAATGATTAAGGTGGTCACAAAGGTTAATGACGCTCAAACATTCAGATATTCATTGGTGCTCTCGATCCAAAGAGAATGTTATCATTGTTGATCATTGTGGGGAATTCCCTAATGTACCTCTACTTGGCATTAGGGGAGGCATCACCTACAACCCATGCTTAGCTTTAAGACAGTTTGGTTATGCCCGAAGGGATGGCCCACATGAGATGCTGATTCAAGGCTTGGTATTCGACTACGACAACAACGATCAAGGTCTTCGCCAGAGATTCATCTGAGCATGGATGATGCTAAACAAGGTGGATATCAAGACTTTGGGACACAAAAATTCCATCCATCTTGAGCCTTACCTCAAGTGTGTACGAACCCGCGCTCAAAGTCTTATGATGCCTTATCCCTCCATTCTCCCGGTGATTATTGAGCCCGTTAAGGAAGGAGAAGTTCCATACACTATCCTACATCCTGACATGCCCACATCTCTTGAAGATCTACAAAGAGATTGGATACAACTCAAAGGAGAGCGAGATACTTTCGAAGCCCAATTCTACGCAAGCGAGAAGAAGGTTTTGGAACTCACTAGGCTACTTCATGAGGAGCGGACTCTAAATGCCTACATAGCACCAAAGAGGATGCGCGCTACTTTTTTATCTTAGAGTGTTGTATTATTTTGCCCAAGGGGCATTGATGTACTCAAACTCTATCTTATTAATATAACGTGTGTTTCTTTTTGTTTAAAACAAACTTGAATCTTTTAAAATCCTTGAAAACATTACATATGCACATATCATTCATCATAACATAAACAGGTTTTTTGCAACAAGTTTCCTCATCTCTCTACTGTTTATTTCAGTAAGATGGATCTCGAACAGACAGTCAAAGATCTTCAGACTCAAAACATGCAGTTTCAACAGTTACTCATGACCCTAGCCAAGGGGCAAGATGAGTTGAAGACTCTGTTAGCTGAAGAAAGAAAGAAGAAAACAAAGAAAGCCACTGGGGTTTTGAACATGGGGAGAAGGTTTCAGGGACAAACTAGAAGAACCTTGAATTTTGCAACCACTTCCGGGGAAGGAGAAGGAAAAGGAAAAGAAACAGCGGTTCCGTCAGAATCTGAAGAGGAGGAAGAAGAGGAAGACTACTCCGAGGAACAATATCCTTCAGCAGATGATAAGTACAGACATCTTGAAGAGCGTTTGAGCGCTATGGAAATACAAAGGGTACCAGGTCTAGACTTTGAAGAATTGGGGCTAGTGTCGGGAATTGTGATCCCACCAAAGTTCAAAGTGTCGTTGTTTGCAAAATATGATGGGGTGTCATGTCCTAAAATGCACCTTCGATCATACGTGAGAAAGATTCAGCCACACTCTGCCGATAAAGACTTGTGGGTCCATTTTTTCCAGGATAGTTTATCCGAAACATAACTTGATTGGTTTTACCAATTATAAAAGGGCCGACGTCCACAACTGGGAAGACCTTGCCGCAACTTTATATAAACAATACCAGTATAATACAGAATTGGCGCCTACCCGTACTCAACTTCAGAGTATGGCTATGACTTCAAATGAGGGTTTCAAAGATTACGCGCAGAAATTGAGAGATCTAGATGGGAGAGTGCAACCCCCTCTGTCTGAGAGGGAGTTGGTGGATATATTCTTAGGCACTCTATCGGGCCCTTTTTTCAACTATTTGATTGGGAGCTCATCTGCTGGATTTACTGAGTTAATACTAACCAGAGAGAGGGTGGAAGCTGGCATAAAAAGTGGAAAGATTCAGAAGGATTCATCTGCCTCTACAGCTATGAGAAAGCCTTTCACCAGGAAGAAGGAGGTATTTGCTGTTTATCCATAAAAGAACCCAGGGAGAGCTGAGCGCCGACCAATGGTAGGGGCTGTTATGATCCCAAAACCTACATTTGATCAACCAAGAAGTAACCAACTAAGGGTGGAAAGGCCAGTCCGACAATTCACCAGAATTAATATGACTCTAGCCCAAGTTTTACCACATCTTCTGAAATCTAATCTGGTAAATTTAAAAGAAGCTCCAAAAAATCCCAACACTGTGTCCCCTCATTATCACCCAAATGCCAGATGCGCATATCATTTCGAAAGTCCGGGTCACAACACTAACAACTGTTGGGCTTTGAAAAACAAAAATCAAGACCTTATAGATGCAAAAGAAATTGAGTTTGATGCGCCCGAGAAACCAAACATCATTTCCGCTCCTATGCCTAGGCATGGTCACAACGCCAATGCTATCGAAGAAGATTTGTTTGTTGCTACAGTGGATGAACTCTTGACTCCACTCCTAATCATTAAGATATACTTGTTAAAAGCTGGTATATTCCCAGGTTGTAATGAAGACTGCCATCTTTGCTTATCCTCACCAATTGTTTGCCCTCTGTTGAAGACAGGCATTCAACACTTGATAGACAACCAAGAGATTCCGTTTGAAAATGCTCCTGTTTCACCTGTTCGTGTTGAAGACGTTTCAATCATAACCATCTCCGTCAATCCTTCTAGGGTCCCCAAAAGACCCGTTAGGATTACATCGGTTCCAAAGACTACTCCTCTTATAATCACAATGCCCGAGCCGGTCCCATATGAATCAGATAAAACAGTACTGTGGAATTATGGTGGAGACATCTACTACCATGGTATTAAACAAGATGGGATGGCCATCAAAGAAATAAGCTCCGAAGAAGAAGATTTCGACATTAGCAATATTGCTGGAACCAGTAAGATTACCCGTAGCGGTAGAATCTTCTCTCTAGAGATTGCCCCTCGAAACGCAATTTTTGGACCCGTGGCTATTCAAAAGGTTACCTCTATACTAATAATCATATCTGCAAGTGCTCCTGTTAACAAAGACGACACAACCCATGCTGTTATCCCTACCAATACTTCTACTGCTGAAATTCGAGGAAAAACTATTCAAGAAGAGCATGTCTGGACGAAGGATCAGCCGCTGACTATCCCTGAAACCTCCAAGAAGGAAATGGAGGAGATCCTGAGGATAATAAAGAAGAGTGACTATGACGTGGTTGAACAGTTGGGGAAAACTCCCTCCAAGATCTCCATGCTAGCATTACTGCTGTGTTCTGAGGCACATGCCAAAGCTCTGGTGAAGTTCCTGAAGACAGCCCATGTGCCATAAGAGACGTCTGCTGACCAATTCCAAGATTGTGTGGCCAGTTTGACAGCAGATAACGGACTAGGTTTCTCTAATGCTGATTTGACACCAAGAGGGAGAAAGCACAATGAGGCATTACATGTCTCTGTGGAGTGTAGAGGAACGACTCTGGCCCGTGTCTTGGTGGACACTGGTTCATCTTTGAACGTTTTACCGAAGAAAGCTCTCAACAGATTGGATTGTGAAGGACTGACATTGAAACCCAGTAACATAGTTGTGAGAGCATTTGATGGCTCAAAGAGGATAGTCCACGGGGAGGTGGACATCCCCATAAAGGTGGGAACTCCGACTTTCAACTCAACCTTCTATGTAATGGACATCCGCCCCTCTTACTCTTGTCTATTAGGACGGCCCTGGATCCATAATGCTGGTGTTGTCACCTCTACACTACACCAGATGCTGAAATACCCGGCCCATGGAAAGATTATCACTGTATACGGAGAGGAAGAGTACATGATTAGCCATCTAAATTATTTCCGGTATGTGGAGTTGGATGGCGAGTTCATTGAAACTCCTTTTCAACATTTCGAAGAAGTCTCTCAAGAGGTAGCAGTAACCAAGGCGGTATCCCAAATCCCCAAGATCACAAGACCTCCGCTCCAGATGTCATCTCTAAAGGACGCCAAGGCAGTAGTAAAGGAGGGTGGATGCACCATCTGGGGACAACTTCCAGACATTCCGTATAAATCTGACAAGTTTGGCTTAGGGTTTACTTCAAATGCTTAGGAGGTTGTGCGTCGTGCCCGTGTTGGAGGGCCACCTCTGAAGATTAGCAACAAGGAGGTCAACGCAGTGGAAGATGGTGAAGAAGATGGCATCTTGTAGGATTGGATATTTCCTACTGTCAACGGAGGACTTCGCAATTGGGAAGCCAGAGACTTTGTCCCAATAACTTTCATCTCTCAGTAATTTATCTTTTACATTTCTGTTGGACTTGTAATATTCACAAACAATTCGCACATTAAAAACCTTGTGTCTTACCCGAGGCACAATGGTCCATTTGTAAGGGTTTTTATTTCATCTTCATATGACATTCAATAAATCATGGACGTTTTTTCACATACAAACCTTTTGTGCTCATTGTCTTTCTTTTACATTTTATTGTTTAAGATGGCTATACCCTTACACACACCCACACTCACAAGTGCAGGTACCCCTCCATTCTGGATCCCATGGGTAACGATACTGCTATGGCTTTTATTGACTCTGAAGATCTAATCTACCAAGCCGAAGACGAAGGTGAGGAAGATTGTGAAGTACCAGGGGAATTGGCCAGACTACTACAACAAGAGGAAAGAGCTATTCAGCCTCATGAGGAACCGTTGGATACAATCAACTTGGGTACCAAGGAGGACAAAAAGGAAATCAAGGTGGGTGCCAATCTAGAGCCGAGTGTCAAGGAGCGTCTAATTCAGCTATTACACGATTATGTTGAGATCTTTGCCTGGTCATACTAAGACATGCCAGGACTTGATACAGACATCATGGTACATCGTCTTCCCACAAGAGAAGACTGTCCACCAGTGAAACAAAAAGTCTGCCGCATGAGACCTGACATGTCAAAGAAGATCAAAGCGGAAGTCATGAAACAATTCAATGCTGGATTCTTGACTATCACTTCCTATCCTCAATGGGTTGCCAACATTGTTCCCGTGCCTAAAAAGGATGGCAAAGTACGAATGTGCATGGATTACAGAGATTTAAATAGGTCCAGCCTTAAAGATGATTTTCCACTCCCCCACATCGATATCCTGGTTGACAATACAGCCCAGCATAAAGTGCTTTCCTTCATGGACGGATTCTCAGGTTATAACCAAATTAAAATGGCACTCGAGGACATGGAGAAAACCACATTTGTCACACAGTGGGGCATATTCTGCTACAAAGTGATGCCATTCGGACTGAAGAATGCTGGGGCAACCTATCAACGCACCATGGTAGCCTTATTTCATGATATGATACATCATGAGATAGAGGTCTATATAGATGACATGATAGCCCAATCACAAACTGAGGAGGAGCACCTTGATCATTTGTAGAAGTTGTTTGAGAGATTGAAAGAGTACAAGCTAAGGTTGAACCCAAACAAGTGCACATTTGGAGTGTGGTCCGGTAAACTCCTAGGTTTTGTTGTCAGCAACAAAGGCATCGAGGTTGATCCTGCCAAGGTTAAAGCGATACAAGAAATGCCTGCTCCTCGTACTGAGAAGGAGGTCAGAGGATTCTTGGGACGCCTGAACTATATTGCCAGATTCATTTCTCACCTGACAGCTACTTGTGAGCCAATCTTCAAACTATTGAAGAAAGATCAAGTAGTCAGATGGAATGATGAATGTCAGATTGCTTTTGACAAGATCAAAAAGTACTTATAAGAGCCTCCTGTTTTGATGCCACCAGTCGAGGGAAGACCACTGATCATGTATATGACCGTTTTAGAGAACTTAATGGGGTGTGTATTGGGGCAGCATGACGAGTCTGGCCGAAAAGAGCACGCTATTTACTACCTGAGCAAAAAGTTTACCGACTGTGAAACCAGATATTCACTGCTCGAGAAAACTTGCTGCGCTCTGGCATGGGCTGCTCGCCGGCTAAGACAGTATATGTTGACCCATACTACTTTGTTGATATCTAAGATGGATCCGATAAAGTACATCTTCGAAAAGCCTGCTCTGTTTGGGAGGATAGCTAGATGGCATATGATCCTAACAGAATATGACATACAGTACACTACCCAGAAAGCTATAAAGGGCAGTGTGCTAGCTGATCATCTTGCTCATCAAGCTATGGAAGATTATCAGTCCATGAAGTTTGAGTTCCCGGATGAAGACATCATGACATTAGACAACTGTGAAGAAATCAGGCCATATGACGGACCTGAACAAGGATCCCGATGGACCTTGTTCTTTGATGGGGCATCCAATGCACTTGGTAATGGTATCGGAGCTGTGCTTATATCTCCAGAAGGGTGTCATACTCCCTTTACTGCCAGACTTTGCTTCAATTGTACGAACAATATGGCGGAGTACGAAGCATGCATCTTCAGTCTCAAGGCTGCCATAGACTTGGGAATCAAATCTTTAGATGTGTTTGGAGATTTAGCTTTGGTCATCAGTCAGATCAAAGGAGAGTGGGACACTAAGCACCCAAACCTTACCCCTTACAAAGGACATGTTTTAACATTGCTACCACATTTTGAGAAAATTACCTTCGAACATTTCCCGCGAGAAGAAAATCAGCTAGCAGATGCTCTAGCCACAATGTCATCTATGTTTAAACTTAATTGGGATAACGAGGCTCCCCAGATCACCATCAAACGAATGGATGAACCAGCACATTATCACGAGATTAATACTAAAGAAGTTGTGGACCAGCCTTGGTTTCATGAAGTCAAGAGGTATCTCGAGGCTCAAGAATATCCAGAAGGAGCTTCAATCAACGATAAAAAGTTCTTAAGGAGATTCTCTGCTAAGTTCTTCCTGAGTAATGGCATCCTATATAAACGCAATCATGACTCCATTCTACTCCGGTGTGTGGATAAGATTGAGGCTGAAAAGATCATGGCTGAATTACACGAAGGTACTTTTGGCACTCACTCCAGTGGGCATACGATAGCGAAGAAAATCCTACGGGCAGGCTATTATTGGTCTACCATGGAAGCAGACTGCTATCAACACTCTCGGACCTGTCATAAGTGTCAAATTTATGCGGACAAGGTGCACGTACCTCCGGTTCCTCTGAATGTCTTGACGGCTCCTTAGCCCTTTGCTATGTGGGGAATCGATATGATTGGGGAGATCAAGCCTACAGCCTCCAATGGACACCGCTTCATTCTAGTGGCCATTGACTATTTTACAAAATGGGTCGAAGCAGCTTCCTTCGCATTCGTTACTAAGAATGTTGTTTCCCGCTTCATCAAGTAAAATCTCATTTTCCGGTACGGTATCCCAGAAAGGATCATCACTGATAATGGTACAAACCTTAACAATACTATGATCACCGCCTTGTGCGAGCAGTTCAAGATTCAACATCACAATTCGTCTCCCTATCGGCCAAAGATGAATGGTGTTGTTGAGGCTGCAAATAAAAACATTAAAAAGATCATACAAAAAATGACAGTCACCTATAAGGATTGGCATGAGATGCTACTGTTTGCTCTCCACGGGTATCGTACCACAGCTCGCACGTCAACTGGGGCAACACCCTATTCCTCGATTTATGGCATGGAGGTTGTCTTGCCTATTGAGGTTCAGATCCCCTCTTTGAGAATTATGAGGGATGCAGGTTTAAGTGAGGACGATTGGATCCAGACTCGACTTGATCAACTGAGCTTAATTAATGAAAAGAGACTTACTGCTGTTTGCCATGGTCAGATGTATCAAAAACAGATGATCAAGGCTTTTAACAAGAAAGTCAGACGCCAAGTATATCAAGTTGGAGATCTAGTGATCAAACGCATTATCTTACCACAAAGTGATCCCAGGGGCAAATGGACTCCTACCTATGAAGGACCATTTGTAATCAAGAACATCTTCTCCGGTGGGGCAATGATCTTAACTACCATGGATGGTGACGACCTGCCATACCCTGCGAACACGGACATAGTCAAAAGATACTGTGCATAAGAGACCCGCTAGGTTGACACACCTAGGAAAAAAAGGGGGCATCCCGGTGAACCAAAAAAAAGGGTTCGGGCAAAAATTAGGATAAAATTAAAATAAAAAAATCTGTACACCCGACAAGTTGAAAACCCGAAAGGGCGACTTGGGCAAAAAAGGGTTTCCCGGTGGACTGAAAACCCGAAAGAGAGGTCCAGATAAAAGTTAGGGAATTAAAGCGTATGACTATGTCCCGTCGGATCACTTTGAGGACAATCTCTTCCACTGACAAACTCGGAGTTTCTGATCAATTCAATCACCTTCGGATGAAGCAACAAATAGACAAGTTGCTCAGAGATATGAAGGCTATAACAAAATGGGAACCCCATGGGATTATTACACATAGCTATCTTTCTTTGTATAAAGTTTTCTTGCTTTTTATGGCACCATTCTATTACTAGGATGATTGTCTCCTTTGTACAAAATACTTATTCAAAGTCAATACAAAGATATATCTTTGAAAATATAGAAAAAAACTATTTGTCCTTTTTCTTTACACTTGTGTTTTTATTTGCAAAAACGTCCAACGATTCATTAATGAACATATGCATTTGAACATAATTACTGTTTACAAATAAACAAAATGAGAAAGACAGTTACTGATAGGTTGAAAGAGTCGAAAAACGTCTCTAGGCTATTCCATAAGCAATCCCCACAGTACGTCATTTAGATCCCCAGCGAAACTAAAACCTCAAATTATTAATCCCCAGTAGAGGTCGTCAAAATTCCCAGAATTCCTCAGGCGGTATGTGGCATTACTCTCACGACAGGATTTTGTCAGTACTTCAACTTCAAGACGTGAAGAATCCATATATCCTCAACAGCAGTCAAGGATTTATTTTCCTCAATCATACAGCAATACAACAAATCAGCTTACATGCGCATACATTACATCCATATATCATAAACATTGATAAAAACACATATATTGCATCATACATTTCATGCAACATAATTTTGTGTTTCAGCTAACATTTTACCCTTTTCAGGATAAGATTAACAGCTACGATTAACAATATGCAATCATGATACAGTTCAGATATGATCCAGATACGGATGCCTTTCTGATACTCATTCATATTTCAAGTTTAGATACAGTTTGGATACGCTCCAGATATGGATGCCATTCTGATACTCATTCAGATTTCAAGTTCAGATACAGTACGGATACGCTCCAGATACGGATGCCATTCTGATACTCATTCAGATTTCAAGCTCAGATACAGTACAGATACGCTCCAGATACTGATGCCACTCTGATACTCATTCAGATTTCAAGTTCAGATACAGTACGGATACGCTCTAGATACGAATTCCATTCTGATACTCATTCAGATTTCAAGCTCAGATACAGTACGGATACGCTCCAGATACGAATGCCATTCTGATACTCATTCAGATTTCAAGTTCAGATACAATTCGGATACGCTCCAGACACGGATGTCGTTCTGATACTCATTCAGATGTAACTCAGATACGTTCCAGACACAGACACTATTCTGATGCTCGTTCTTTCAGCTTACAATTTACAATTCAACAAACATTCTTGGATGGCATCTAACAAGCCCATCTCCAACAAGATTCTATCATTTCTCCAAATGGCATCTTTAAGCCCATTCCCTCAACTACACATCGCCGAGTGCAAATTTATGGGCACTCTAGTGTCCAATCATCTTTCACCTTCAAGTCACGAATGGAAAAGCTCGCCAATCTAACTCCTCAGGTTTAAGAAGATTGGACAGGGGCAGCTGTTGTACCCCAAAATTTGCCCTCTCATTTATCAAGACTTTTCTCACAAGATCTCTTTGACTCAAGACTGGATTAGGGTTTGGTCAGCTCAAGATATCTCATCATGCACTGATGACCCAAAATTAGGGTTTGAGGTTGCACAAGGATTTTTGGACTATCAATGCTTCATGTGAATTTCAAACATCATTATGGATCCCTAAGATGACTCATGGCAAATTTCAAGCCTTGAATCTCATTTTTGGTCATCAATTGGACAGCTGACCTAAAAATCAGTAGTATTGGGGGAAAAGTCAACCATGGCCAATTTACAGTCAAACTTCATAATTTTTTATCAACATCAACATTTTAGACTCATATGTATCATTTGGTCAAATTTGGATCACAATTCCTCAAGAAATTTGACCAAATCATCAAAAGGGTAAAATGGTCAAAATTAGGGTTTTGAGTGAGGAAGGGAAATTTCTGATTTTTAACTTAGCAAATGACCAATTGTGTTAAGGAATGATTCAAAGGATTCAATTGCATCATATTGACCTTATTACATGGCTCAAAACATTTCAAATTCATTGGATTGACAGATGAAATTTGCAGTCAACTGATCAAAAGTCAATTGTACACTGAAAAGTCAAACTTTGACTTTTTGGTCAAAATCAAGTGCCAAGGATCACAATTCATCAAAACATGTCAAAATGTGAAACTTTTTCATCAATAAATCCAAGTTTGAAGATTAGGGTTTAAATTTGAAATTTTTCTTAACTTAGAAATTTTCGAAGTATAGAAAATTTCTTATTTTTTCTCAACTTTAGGCCATTTTTTCACCATGTTGCATAATGATTCAAAGAAAATTCCCAACATGAAAGTTGTAGACCTCCATTAAATCTACAACTTTTCTTCACACATTTTTCCCTAAAGATGCTTGGATCTCAAGATATAAATTTATGAATACATGGTCATGAACTAAATAACTTAGTGAAATTTTGCCCTAATTTAGGCAGGTTTTGGACCCAACTTCATGGAAAAATTTTCACCTAGTTCCAAGAGATATCTCAAAATTCATTTGAAAGATGAGTTATAGAGCACATTGCAAGCTTTCCAAAATGTCCAAGAACTCCTCAAGATCATTTTTGAGTAGGGAGAATCGAAAAGATGAAGTTGGCATTTTCTCACTTTTTGTCCAAGTCATTTCATGAGGAGCAAAGTTCCAATCAGTACCTATGCTGCCTAATCAATGCTTTACAGGTCCCAAACTTGTTCCTTACTCCTTAATTTAATGCTTACTCAGTTGATAAAGCTTTGATCCAAGCCCTAGAGCCATTACCCAAGTTGCAATTCCATAAATGGCATAAAGTGACCATTGCCATTTTGAAAAAGCTCAACTTTTGCCGCTTTCCAATTCTTGAGCATTGCACCTGTCTCCATTGCACATAAAAATATTACAGGCCTAAAGAAAATTTTACAAGCATATACCAACCCTAAGAGAGCAAGTACAAGCATGGCAAGCCTTGTCCCTTCACTTTACTTCAAAAGCAAGAAAGGTTGGAAAAAGGTGCAAACTGGCACATCTGTTGGAGGGTTGACATGAAACTGATTCTATACTAATATACAAACATAATACAACACAAGACACGATTAGATAAGTCCTGAAACACTCCCAAGCTCAAAAACACCAGAAAACTGTCAAGACTTGCAATTTTGGCATAAGCATACCAATCTCTCATTTGGCTCGTGTGTTTCCATTCTTGATCATCAAAACACCTTACCTACTTGATATCCAACTAATCCAGACCTTCATCCCTGTACTGTAACCCCTTCTCCATCATCTGCCATTTTTGTTTTCAAAGCTTGCAGGTTGACTTGGCCAAGGAGTTTCAGGCACTTTCAGAGCAAGGCAAGGGTGGGAATACATTCAGGGAAGTTCAAGGAAGCTCAAGCAAGCATCAGGCCTCCATCAAACTCACTCCAGTTCCATCCATGATTTCAACTGAAGGAGGTAAAATCTCAACTTATATCTCCTTGTACAGGAAACCATTGGCCACGATTTGTGAATAAATAATGTAGCCCTCATTGCAACGAAACTGTACATATCTTTATCTTACATTTATTTGGCCTGAGTTGAGAGAATTTAGAACTTGAAGTTTCTGAAAAATTTAGGTTTAAATTTAGGGCTTTTAAAATTCTCTCTGATCTTTGATTGTTAGCTTATATAACTTATATGGTTAGAATCGTGAGATCAAATACTACAACTTTCATGTTATGAGTTTTCATTTTCATGGAAGAATGAGAGAGTTACAGGACATCTGGCCAAGCTTGAGGAAGAAGATGAAGTACATGGCAAGGACTTGTTTCATGTTATCTTATTTAAGCTTGAGGAAGAAGATGAAGTACATGGCAAGGACTTGTTTCATGTTATCTTATTTTCGTTTCACTTAAAACAATGGATGTACAGCCACCCCAGTGGCAAAGTAGCGCGCTGGTGAGACCCATATCCTGGGTTCGAACCTGGGCGCTACTTTTGTTTTCCATATTTTTGCCATTTTTCAGTTTTTGTGATCTTTTGCAGGATGAGCCTCCATACTTGGGCCATGGTTCTTTTTGCTAACATGTTGTCTCTAGTCTGCTTTCTATACCCCCTTTGCCCAACTTTTTTATATTTTTATTTTATTTATTTTATTTTTATATATATATATATATATATATATATATATATATATATATATATATATATATATATATATATATATATATATATATATATATATATATATATATATATATATATATATATATATATATATATATATATATATATATATATATATATATATATATATATATATATATATTTCTTTGATGCATAAAAATCCCAAAAAATATAAATTTCATACTATTGCATTTTTTATTTTATTTTAGTTTACTTTTCACATAAAAATATATTTTATTTTTAATATATATATCATGTATTTTCTTAATAAACTTGTAAAATATAATTAAATATATTTAGTTTAATTTATCTATTTCCTTTTCATCCCATACTCATACATATTTACTTTTGCATATATGAAAAACTTTATATTTTTATATACAATATTATTTATTATTTTAATATAAAAATATATAAAAAATAATACATATGAACTTCATTTTCTTTTAAAAATAGAAATTAGGGTTAAGCCTCCCTTCTTACAAAAATTAATTTCTTTTCCTTATAATTTTAGGTTTAGATTAAAATTTCTTTTAGATAAAAACAAAACAAAAAAAATCTTTTCTTATATGTACATTATATTGCATCTTTAAATATTGTATTTTATTTGTTCTAATTCGTACAAATTCGATTTGGTTGTAATAATTTATTTAGGTTTACATTTTTGCAAACCCACATTCAAATTTTTATTCCCCCCTCCCATAAAATTGTTGTAATAGCTTAGTAATATTTACATTACGCAATTTACTGCTTTACATGCCATGATTAGTAATTAGGGTTTGTATGATAAGATCGAAACAAAGCAAAATAGAAAACTCTAAATACAAGATAAAACCAAAGCATGAAAATGATACACTTGCACACAAGCATCCTTAGGATTTCTCCACTTGATTGCCTAAAATAAAAATGGCCATGTTACGCATGCGAAGTATCTTGCCAAAACAAAACAAATATAAGATCATAGTCCCTCGATGACGCTATTCAAAAAGTTGCCTTACAAAATGATCTTGGGCCCTCAAAAATGTTAAGATACTTTGCAAACATTGCTAATCATGGCTATACGATGACCCATGCTCGTCCCGTTTACATCCAAAGATAGGGTTACTTACCAAATCAATGCTAAGACAACAATGTCAAAGGAATAGAAAATGCACAAGAAATACATTTGAGTAGGTAGATTGCTTCTAGTTACTTGCTCTATTTCAAAACAACTATCCTTGCTATTTTCAAAAACAAACACACACATTTCAAAACATCTTACAAACTTGAAAACATTTTCAAAAAGACAAACATCTTTGTATACATTCTTACGAACGAGAATCATTACAAATATTTCCAAAACAATGGCCTCTTTTACAAAATACTTTAAAAACCACATCAAGCACATTTTCAAATAACAAAAGCAAGTGATCTAAGCAAATAACTAAGATCCCATGGAAAACCATGGATGAAAAGGGGCTAATACCTTCCCTTTTCATAATCTACCCCCCGAACTCAAGAAAACATCTCAAAGGTCTTTCCTGTGCTTTTTCACCTTTCCTTTTGGATAAAAGAAAAGTCGGTGGCGACTCTTGCTAAATCGCAACATTTGTGATAAAACGTAAAACCCTCAAGTCAGTTCTCCCACCATATCACAGAACTTAAGTAAGATATTGTCAAAACCTTGGATGCAACTATGACCCAATACCACTTTCACCTCAAAGCCTTGTGTGAGAACCAAAGAGATAATTTGTATGGCCTAAGCGATGTAACATCTTGATCCTCAAGCATCATAGCTAATTGAAAGAATTTATTTGAATCAATGATAAACAAAGATCAAACGGTAAAATGGGCACCAGTATATCCACATTTGTCTTCTGTATGAAGTTTCCGATCACATAGCTTATGACTTAAGTAATAAGTTCCCCCTTTTGATTTACAGAGAAAGGTCGAAAGAAAACCCTAACTAGTCATTGATGAAGAACCTTTGACTATTAGCCCTGCCAAATTCATCCGACAAACCTAAGCATAGGGAAATAAATAAAGATGTGAAAAACACAAGAAGGGGGGTTGAATTGAAAAACTTAAATCAAAAGGCTTAATAACACAGTATTTTTATCCTGGTTCATTTGATCTCAAACTACTCCAGTCCACCTGTCAAGGTGATTTCGCCTCTCTCCAACGAGGTCTTAATCCACTATTCTCAAAGGATTACAACAGCTACTTTAACAAATGTTAAAGTCTTCTTGAGTACAACCACAATCCGGTTAATCTCAAGGAACTTCTTTTACAAATGATTGAACAAGTGTGTCTTGTTGTTTTCTTACAAAACTGTATATCACAACTGTGATAATTACACAAAATAAGCTTGGAATAAAATGAATTTGCTAAAGCTTTTAATATGCGTGGTTTGGATAGCTTGGCAAATTTTGAGTGCGTACGTACGTGCTTCTTTTCACAAGCAGACCTGTTTATATAGGAAAGCAAGGATACGTTGTCCATAAAGCAGGTTTTAATGATAATAATTCACTTTCCTTTTATAGAAGATCTTTGTCTAAAGAAAGTCGTTAGCATTTAATTCTGTCTTAAATAACCAGTAACGATTCAGAGTCTTCGTTGTTGTACCTGCTGATAACGCTTCAGAGTGTTGATGACTTGGTAAAGATGTCTTTGATCAGAGTCAGAGTATATTTGTTTAGGCGCAGATTCTGGTCATCAAGCTTCAGCGTATAGTCTGGTAGCTTCAGCGTATAACACATATTTCTGATCTTCTGATGTTGATTCCATTCTGATGCTGATTCCATCAGAACTTCTGCATATACAAAACATAATTTCTAAGGAGCATAATTGTTCTTTGTATATAACTTTGAAATAATTTATTCTTTGTATTTTGTTATCATCAAAACTCTAATCAAGGGTTGTAGAATCAAACTATGTTCTAACAATCTCCCCCTTTTTGATGATGACAAAAACCAGATTTTTTAATTAGAAGAAAAGAATAAAAAGTATAGAATTAAGAAGAAAAACTCCCTCTGAGTTGATTACTTCCCTTAAATTCTTTGAATCCTTGAGCATCAGAATTTGACTACGTCTTTCATCAGAGTTTTGTACCTATTCAAGCTTTTCAGAAGAAAGAAATTAAGTAGATCAGAATGTTTGAGACTTATGTCTCAGTAATCCGTTATTGAAAATATCTTATTCTTTCTCCCCCTTTTTGTCAGTTATCAAAAAGAACATATAATCAGAGCCAAAAGGGTTTATATTAAAATTAGAATCAACGATAAGTTCAGAACAGCAGCAATGTAAAAAATATTACAGATAAACAGAATTTTAAAAGAGAAATCTAGGAGGGAGAAGGAAGACGCGTGAACAAAGCTTCCAACAAGCCCTTGATCTGGATGTTGGTTTCCTCTTGTTTGGTTAACATGCTCTTGATTTCCGAAATTTTGTCATCCTGTTTATCCATCCTTTCCTGCATAATAATATCATATCTCTTCAGTTCTTCCAGAGTCTGCCTTTCATAGGAGGAAGCTTAAGAATCTTCAGTAGCTGGATGCTTCTCAGAGCATTCTGCAATGTCATCTTTTTGAACCAAATCCTCTGCAGGAATCATCTCATCTTGAGCAGCAGTCAGAGTAAGATATTCTGACTCTGGTGGAACTTTATCTGCTGGGCGATGTTTTGACCAGGGAGCATTGTCCAGAGGGAGAACTTCTTCCTTGAGCAGTTGGCTCAGAACTTGATCTTCAATGACCTTTAGCAGATTACTGAAGTTCTGTTGAACTTGTCCGTAGCTCTGTTCTTGCATCTTATAAATTTCAGAACATACCCATTTTCTGAAACTTGTCCAAAGATAATTTGATGCAGCAGGATTAATCATCTCAAGACTAGCTTGCTTCAGGGAAGTTATCCACTTCTGCATTTCTGTTTCAAATATCAATAAACTAGTACCAACATCTGGTGTAGGTTCAGATGGTTTTGGTTTTGGAATGGTTGTTTTGTGGGTTATGGCAGCAAGACATTCAAAAACAGTTAAATCAATGACAGTTTTGCCGTTGTCATTTGGATTGTTCTTTGGTGAGGGAGTGGGAGAGTGTGGTACAATTATTGGACTAGTTTGGGAATTTGGTGGAGTTGATTCTAATGAAGAAGGAATTTGGGGTCTGTCCAGAATGGTGAGGGGTATACGGATGGCCAGAGGTTCAATGATACCTGGAATGGGAATGGTATCGGAATCTGAAGTGGGTTCTTCAGTTTGGTTGGATTGAGTGTTATTTGGTTCTGGTTCACAGGTCTCAAAGGATTGGATCTCAGAAGTTTGAACTTCTGGTTGGATTAGTTCAGGTTGTGGAGATGGTGGATAAATTTCTGGTTGAGGAGATGGAGGTAGTGGTATTTTTGGTTGTGGAGAGAGGGAATATCTGGTTGTGATGCTTCTGAAATGATTTCAGAGTTTGGATTTTCTGGTATGGGAGCAGAAATATTCTGGTCAAAAGTTTCAATATCTGACAGAACTTTTGCAAGTTCTGGTTGAGGTGTTTCAATATTTGGATTGATAGGTAGGGAGTGAGATCCTCTAAGGGTTAAAGTTTCTGAGGGGTCAAATCCTATATCAAAATCATCAAATGTTTGAGGGGTAGGAATTTCTGAATGGGTAGGAATTGGTTCAGATGTTGATACCGATACTGAATCTAAAACAGTTACAGAAGAAGGATTACCTCTCTTTTTAGCTGCTTTGGGAGTCCGCTGGGATGATCCTTCTGCTGCTTCCTTCCTTTTCTTGTTCTTCTTCAGCACAACTTCTGGGGCCGCCTGTTGCAAGTCCTAGATGTTTAACCCTGGTGCAGTGCCATCTGCCTTGCATGCATCCAAGTATCTGACAATAATCTCAGGCTTGGAATCAATTTCTGAGAACATGGGAAAGTCATCCAGAGGGATTCTTCTGCTGGAGATTGTTGCAAAATAAGTGACACTTGGTTCCTTCTTGATGTTCTCAATAATCTTCATCTTCTTCAGATTCTTCGCATTTAAAGGCTTTCCAACAGTTGCCTCTAAAGAGTTGATTTCCTGTGCTTCTGTTAGATGATCTATCAGCCTATTCTCTGTCAGAATATCTGATATGAGCCTTCCAAGGGGTATCCAGTCCCTTTTAGTGCGCTCATCTTCTCTAGTCTCCTTAACACTAGTCCTCAGATGATTGAACATCAAATGAGCCAGATTCACCTTAGTCTTCTGGGAGATGAAGTAGATCAGAAACTGCTGATCAATGTTGATGTAGTCAGGAGAGCTGGTTGGCTTCCTGTGGTTTATGCATCCCAGAATAATCTTAGCCCATATTTTGTGATGGTCCTTCAGATCCCTTATCTTGCTGGAGGGAAGACCCAGAGTGAAAATTTCTCTAGCAATTGAAGCGACATCAACACATCTTTCAGCCATGTCTATACATCTTACGCCACCACCACTGTAACTTATCAATCTTGCAATAAGGTATTCAGTTATGACTATCTTCTTCCCCATTATATACGAAGTAACTTGATGGTTGGAGGATGAAGCATGAATCTAATATTCCTTCATAAGGATTGGGAACGTTGGACCTACCAGACGGTCAAAATACCTGTTCCATCCTTGAGCCTTTACTTCTTCAGAAAGATTGAACCCATTTTCTTGAAGACTGTTAAAGTCCACAATCAATTCTCAGAGTACTTCTAGGTTATTAATGGGCGTGAGGAGAGTTCTGAATGGTTCTTCATATTGTTCTGTGGATTCTGTTCTCTGAGTACTGGAAGTTGGGTTGCTTGAGGAATCCATGTTCACACAGAAAATTTGAGAAGAAAATGAAAGGGTTTTAAAAAAAGATGCAAACTGAAAACAATTAGATTGTAGAGAAAGTGAAAGTGAAAGAGTGTAAAGAATGAGAAATGTATTTAAATAGATTTTGAAAACGTAAATTGCAAGAGAGAGAAATAAATTGTAATGATTATAAGCATTAATGACAGCTGATTTTGGGGGATTCAGAAAGATATTGGAACGGTTACCCATGACATGTGTCTCAATGCACCTAATCAGCGCTTTTGACCTTTCAGAAAAATGAACGCGTGTTCAGCCTCAGAAGGTAGCTGATGAATGGATGACAACTGTTTGCTTATGTGAACAGAACACTTTTATCCTTGAAATGAAACACTCAGATCTTCATGGATAGATTCTGATACAATCTGGACTTCTAAAATTCTGAAGGCAGGTTGATCAGCAGTTCACAGAGAATAACAAAAATTATGAAGGTTAAGATATGTAAATAAAACAGTTTTATTCTGGGCAAAGCTTCATGCTGAGATGATTCAGAATAAAGTTAAACCTATCTTCAGAAAGAGGTTTTGTAAAAACATCAGCCCATTGATGGTCTGTGTCAATGAATTTTAAATTGAGAATCCCTTTCTGAATATAGTCCCTAATAAAATGATGTTTTATTTCTATATGCTTAGCCCTAGAATGCAAAATAGGATTTTTACTGAGACAAATGGCAGAAGTATTGTCACATAGGATAGGGATGTTACTCTCAAATATATTGAAGTCCTCAAGTTGACTTTTCATCCAGAGCATTTGCGTGCTACATCCAGCTGCTGCTATGTATTCAGCTTCTGCTGTTGATAGAGCTATTATGGATTGTCTTTTGCTGGACCATGAGATCAGATTTTCTCCCAGAAACTGGCAGCTTCCAGAAGTGCTTTTACGTTCTACTCTGTCTCCAGCAAAATCAGCATCACAGTATCCTACTAAGCTGTAATCACTTAATTTTCTATAAAATAAACCCAGATTAGCAGTACCTTTCAGATACTTGAAAATTCGCTTAACTGCTGTTAAGTGAGATTCTCTAGGATCTGATTGGAATCTAGCACAAATGCAAACACTGAATAGAATATCAGGCCTTGAAGCCGTCAGATAGAGAAGAGAACCAATCATACCTCTGTAGACCTTCTGTTCTACCTTTTTACTTACCTCTTCCTTTTCCAGAATGCATGTGGGATGCATTGGAATCCTTGATGGCTTACATTCTGAGAGATCAAATTTCTTCAGAAGTTCTCTGAAATATTTGCTCTGATGAATGTAAGTTCCTTCTGGAGTTTGATTAATCTGAATGCCCAGAAAGAATTTTAGTTCCCCCATTAGGCTCATCTCAAATTCTGCCTGCATACATTTAGCAAACTCTCTTCCCATAGAGGGTTTAGTGGATCCAAATATGATGTCATCAACATAAATCTGACATACTAAGATGTCATTCTTAACTGTCTTACAGAACAAGGTTGTGTCCACTTTCCCTCTGGTGAATTCCTTTTCTAACAGGAAGTTACTTAGTCTTTCATACCAAGCTCTGGGGGCTTGTTTCAGACCATAGAGTGACTTCTTTAGTTTGAAAACATATTCTGGATTTTTGAAACTTTCAAAACCAGGGGGTTGGTGCACATAAACCTCTTCTTCTATATAGCCATTTAAGAATTCACTCTTGACATCCATCTGATACAGAGTGATGCCTTTATTAACAACAAATGAAATTAAAATTCTGATAGATTCTAACTTGGCGACTGGAGCAAAGGTTTCTGTATAGTCTATCCCCTCTTGCTGACTATAACCTTGTGCTACCAGTCGTGCTTTGTTTCTGATGACTTCACCTTGTTCATTCAGTTTGTTTCTGAACACCCATTTTGTACCAATGACGTTGAATCCTCTTGGTTTGGGAACCAGATCCCATACGTCATTTCTTGTGAATTGATTTAGCTCCTCTTGCATTGCCAGAATCCAGTCATTGTCCAGAAGTGCCTCAACAATTGTTGTTGGTTCAATCAGAGAAACCAATCCCATGAGGGATTCTTCAGAGTTTTTGAAAGTATATCTTGTTCTGATTGGATCTTCCTTCCTTCCTAAGATTGTTTCTTCTGGGTGATCAATGCTGCTTCTGGATGGTCTTTTCTGGAGTTGATCAACAGAAGGTGCTGGGTTGCTTGCAGTGATTCTTTCTGATGTTGAGGGAGTGTCTCTGTTGAGAGCCTCTGATGAGTTGTCTTCAGTACCTGTGAGTTCAACTTCCATACCTGCAAGGAATTCATTCTGCTTTGACTTTTGAGAGTCAAGCTTATCATCAAACCGAACACTGATTGACTCTTCAACAATCTGTGTTTCTGTATTGTATACTTTGTACCCTCTTGAGCATTCAGAGTATCCTAACATAATACACTCTTGTGTTTTAGAGTCAAACTTGTTCAAATAATTTTTTGTATTCAAAATAAAACGTGTACATCCAAATGGGTGAAAATAGGAAATGTTGGGCTTTCTGTTCTTCCACAATTCATATGGAGTCTTTTCCAGAATATGTCTTATGGAGATTCTATTTTGAATGTAACATGCTGTGTTTATTGCTTCTGCCCAGAAGATCTTAGCAACGTTAGTCTCGTTGATCATGGTTCTGGCCATTTCTTGCAATGTTCTGTTCTTTCGTTCTACAACTCCATTTTGCTGGGGAGTTCTAGGACAAGAGAAATCATGCAGAATGCCTTTTTCATTAAAGAATAATTCAAAATCTTTATTTTCAAATTCTCCACCATGATCACTTCTGACTTTGACGATTCTAAGATCTTTTTCATTCTGAACTTGCTTGCAGAAGGTAACAAACACAGAGTGTGACTCATCCTTGTGCCTTAAGAACTTTACCCATGTCCATCTGCTATAGTCATCTACGATTACTAACCCATACTTCTTGCCACTGACTGAAGCAGTTTTTACTGGTCCAAATAAGTCAATGTGCATAAGTTCTAATGGCTTAGAGGTGGAAACAACATTTTTGGATTTGAAAGCAGGTTTTGCAAACTTGCCTTTCTGACATGCTTCACACAGAGCATCTGAATTGAACTTCAAGTTAGGAAGTCCTCTGACCAGATTGAGTTTGTTAATCTGAGATATTCTTCTCATACTAACATGTCCCAATCTTCTGTGCC
Organism: Vicia faba; assembly: GCA_948472305.1. Classification (NCBI taxonomy): domain Eukaryota; kingdom Viridiplantae; phylum Streptophyta; class Magnoliopsida; order Fabales; family Fabaceae; genus Vicia; species Vicia faba. Next base: position 985,537,237 of record OX451740.1, on the reverse strand, counting down.
AGATCTATTGCTCGTTGTTAACAGACAGAAGACATTTTACATTCTGACTTTTCAGTTCAGAAAGTTTGATTTTATAAATGTTGTTTTTCCTCTTTCCATTAAATAGGATAGTCCCATCTTTCTGACTAACAACTTTGCATGAATTTTGATTGAAGATTATATCATAACCGTTATCACTTAATTGGCTTATGGATAACAGGTTATGCATTAATCCATCAACTAATAAAACATTACTTATAAAGGGAAGATTTCCATGTTCCAGAGCCAATGATCTTTCCCCTCTGATTGCCTCCAAAGCCTACGTGGCCTCCAGGCTTAAGTTCCAGGCTTTGGAACATATGCCTTCTTCCCGTCATGTGTCGTGAGCAGCCAGAGTCTAGGTACCATGACTGGTGTCTTTGCTTTGCTGCTAAAGATACCTGCCACATGTATTATTTTATCCTTAGGTACCCACATTTTCTTGGGTCCTAATTTGTTAGTTTTACCAAAACTCTGGTTGAATTTTGGTTTGACAGAGCAATCACTACTAGTATATTTTATGTCATGTGTGTGCCCATATATAAAGTGTGAATCAAGTGGAGTACGTTTTATAACTAAATCCATGGCATTTTTTGGTGTAGGAACCTTACCTTGATATCCTATCCCTTTTCTGCCATTTCTGCTAACTCCATAGATCATTGAAGCCATTTTGATTTTGTCTATGTTTTTAGCTAGAAACTTTTGAAAGCTGTGATCATACTCTTTGATGATCTCATCAGCATTGCTGGGAGTTTCAGGGATTGTTTCCTTCTGAGAGTTTTGCAATTGGTTTTCTAATTTTGAAATTTTATCTTTTAACTCAGAATTATCCAATTTGAGACTCTCATTCTTATCAGAGTCAGAAGCAAGATTCCTTTTCAGGTTTCTGAATTTGACTCTGATCTGCTGATACCTTTCTATAATTTCATTAAGGCTTTCAGCTAGTTCAGCCTTAGTAAAGTTGATAGTAAAGTCAGGGAATACCTCTTCTGTATCTGATTCTGAGTCTGAACCAGAAGCTTCACTGTCTTCAGAGACGTTTTCCATGAGAGCTATGTTTGCTCTTTCATCATCTGATTCTGAGTCAGCTTCAGATGTATCAGAATCATCCCATGTAGCCATGAGACTTTTCTTCTTTTCCTTGCCAAACTTCTTTTTGGGCTTCTCCTTCTTAAGCTTTGGGCAATCACTTTTGTAGTGCCCTTGCTCGTTACACTCATAGAAGATGATGTCTTTGTTGTTTGGCTTTCTGTATCCTGAAGAGCCTTCAGTTCTTTTGTGTCCAGAGGAGGATTCTGACCTTCTGTATCTGGAGGAAGATTCATTCTGATTTTCTGATCTTCTGGGATTCCTGAACTTCCTTTGCCTCTGCTTCCACAGTTGGTTCACCCTTCTGGAGAGAAGAGACATTTCATCTTCTTCTGATGAGGATCCATCAGAGGTTTCTTCCACAGCCTGCAAAACTTTGGAGTCAGATTTTCTGTTAGATTTTAAAGCTAATGGCTTACCTTGCTTTTGAGGTTCATCTGCTTCTAGCTCTATCTCGTGACTTCTGAGGGAGGTGACAAGTTCCTCCAGAGAGATTTTGTTGAGATCCTTGGCTAGCTTAAGCGCTGTGACCATTGGCCTCCACTATTTTGGCAAGCTTCTGATGATCTTCTTGACGTGATCAGTAGTGGAATATCCTTTGTCAAGAACTTTTATACCAGCAACAAGAATTTGGAATCTTGAAAACATAGCTTCTATTGATTCACTATCTTCCATCTTGAATGCCTCATACTTCTGAATGAGCGCAAGGGCTTTTATTTCTTTGACTTGAATGTTACCTTCATGCGTCATTCTTAGAGAATCAAACATATTCTTGGCAGTTTCTCTGTTTGATATTTTCTCATATTCTGAATATGAGATGGCGCTGAGAAGAATTGTTCTAGCCTTGTGATGATTTCTGAACTCACGCTTTTGCGGATCAGACATCATTTTCCTGTCAATCTTCTGACCACGTCCATCCATTGGGTGCGTGTATCCATCAGTCACCATGTCCCACAGATCAGCATCATGGGCCAGAAAGAAACTCTCAATTCTGTCTTTCCAGTAGTCAAAGTTTTCTCCATCAAATACTGGAGGTTTGCCACTGAATGTGTCTCTTTCTTCATTGTTATCATTGCTGATGTTTTGACTTGGTCCTGCCATTGTGTTTTTCTAACGCTGGATCTTGTACTGACACGCTTAAGTGTTGAAGCTCAGAACCAGGTGCTCTGATGCCAATTGAAGATGTGAAAAACACAAGAAGGGGGGGGGGTTGAATTGAAAAACTTAAATCAAAAGGCTTAACAACACAGTATTTTTATCCTGGTTCATTTGATCTCAAACTACTCCAGTCCACCCGTCAAGGTGATTTCGCCTCTCTCCAACGAGGTCTTAATCCACTATTCTCAAAGGATTACAACAGCTACTTTAACAACTGTTAAAGTCTTCTTGAGTACAACCACAATCTGGTTAATCTCAAGGAACTTCTTTTACAAATGATTTAACAGGTGTGTGTTGTTGTTTTCTTACAAAACTGTATATCACAGCTGTGATAATTACACAAAATAAGCTTGGAATAAAATGAATTTGCTAAAGCTTTTAATATGCATGGTTTGGATAGCTTGGCAAATTTTGAGTGCGTACGTATGCGCTTCTTTTCACAAGCAGACCTGTTTATATAGGCAAGCAAGGATACGTTGTCCATAAAGCAGGTTTGAATGATAATAATGCACTTTCCTTTTGTAGAAGATCTTTGTCTGAAGAAAGCCGTTAGCATTTAATTCTGTATTGAATAACCAGTAACGATTTAGAGTCTTCGTTGCTGTACCTGTTGATAACGCTTCAGAGTGTTGATGACTTGGTAAAGATGTCTTTGATCAGAGTCAGAGTATATTTGTTTAGGCGCAGATTCTGGTCATCAAGCTTCAGCGTATAGTTTGGTAGCTTCAGTGTATAGCACATATTTCTGATCTTCTGATGCTGATTCCATTCTGATGCTGATTCCATCAGAACTTCTGCATATACAAAACATAATTTCTAAGGAGCATAATTGTTCTTTGTATATAACTTTGAAATAATTTATTCTTTGTATTTTGTTATCATCAAAACTCTAATCAAGGGTTGTAGAATCAAACTATGTTCTAACAATAAACCCTAATCAAAGGATGACATTGAGCACAAAAGATAATGGATGCCTGATTTAGTAGCTCTTAGATGACCTTGTATAATAACTTGGAAATGAACATGGGGATACAAAAATAAATATGACCAAGGTGGCCATGACTTAGAAAACGTAATGAACTTCGGTTGATGAAATGTTGACAAGCACAAACTTGGTGGAGAAACATTCAGACTCTTGTCTTGAACGTATCTGAATGAGTAATAACCCCCTTAACTTGAAGAAAACATAACCCTCAATAAGCATAGGTTGCAACCTTAATTCCACATTTCACTACTTGAAGGATAATCAGAAGAATCAGACTTTATCGGATGTGAACACCTTAACTGCTGCGAAGCCCTAATATCGCACAACCACTGAACTTCGAACCTCAAGCGCTTTATTGAATGCAAATGTATGTTAATGACCTAATGGAATATATACAGATGAATGCGATAGTCTAAACCAGATATAAGAAATTAGGAGGGCAAATTTTGGGGTGCAACAACTGCATACCTTTCTTATCTTCTTTGTCCTTTCGATAGTTTCCTCCTCCCCTTTTCGAGGATTCAGAAGATCTATCTTCGACCTTATTCTTATGGGAATTCAACCAAGACTTCTTTCCATGAGTCTTGTCGAACTTGCCTTTGAATTTGTTGGAACCACCATCTTTTTTCTATGATTGAGCTTGTAGTTCCTGTATTGAGTCCTGAACTCCTTTCCTTTCAACAATCCTCATCTCATGTGCCTTCAACGAACCAACCAAATCTTTAACTTTAGTGGTTTCAAGATTGTTGGATTCTTGAATAGCTATAATAACATGATCATAGTGAGAGGTCAACGTTCTCATTACCTTCTCAACTATCATCTTATCAGTAATAGTTTCACCACAAGCCTTCATGAGATGGACGAGTTTCTGAACCTTCGACACATATTCTACAACTTTTTCATCTTCTCCCATCGACAACAACTCATATTGTCGATGCAAGGTTTGTAATTTGACAACCTTGACTTTCTCACCTCCTTCGAAATACTTTACCAGAATATCCCATGCCTCCTTCGATGTTTCAGCATGAGAGATTATGTCGAAGTTAGCAGCATCGACAGCCGTTTGAATGCAATAAGCAGCCTTGCAATCTTTTTTCTTGACTTCGTTGTGGGCTTTTTTCTGTTCTCGGTTGCATTTGTAGCCAATGCCGAAACACCGTCGATAACCACTTCTAGGGTTTCATGGAAGCCAAATAAGGATTGCATCTATTTTTTCCATCGGATCCAATTTTTACCGTCAAGCATTGGAAGAGAATTTGGAATGCCCTTATCACTTGCCATCTTCGTAGCGGTTGATTTACTTGCCCTAGAAAAACGATCTCTGACGTGAAATTCTTGAAAACTTGATTAAGAACAATAATCGAAAGCTCTGGATACCAATTTGTTAGTGCGTGAGGCACTTTTAGTGAGGAGAGAAAGAGAGAATAATAAAGGAAATAAGGATTTGTATTATTCAAGTGTACAAATAATGATACACACTATGACTATTTATATACAACCCTAATTGGGCTTGGGCTAACACAACTTGGATTATATTAAATATTAAATTTAATCAAATCTAATCTAATCTAATTTAATATTTCAACAATATGATCCAATAGAATAATAACAAGGTTCATCTCAAAAAGACCTAATATAGAGAAACTTTGCTACTCATTGATAGATTAACAAATACCATGAGTTGGTAAGTTTTTATCATCAAAATCTATGGAAGAACGACTCTCCAATGACTCAAATACTCTCAAAATTCACCTTTTGAACATTCCTACCTGTTACTTTATCTCTTAGTTTTAGAACTTCTCAAAAAGTTAGCAAAAATGCCTTTAAATAGCAACTATGCGTGTCACCAAAAGTGCAGTATCGCTCCGTGATGGAAAACTTCATTGCGCCACGTTGAGAAACATCGTGCGCGTGAGAAATCCATTAGCTAAAGCTTTGTTTTCTTCACTTTTTCTTCAATATTTTTACTAAGTCTTTATTTGTTCCTTGACATGGCTTTTGCTCAATAATCTTGTCGTATTTTCACTAAGTCTTTTGTTCAATATTTTCACTAAATCCATTTTGCTAAATTCTTCACACTTTGACACGACTTTTGCTCATTAATCTTTAAATTTTATCGAAATTTCCTCGTAAAAATCATGTACTGATGATTATTATCAACGTGATAACATATAAGAGAGAATATGCATTCATGAAAAGGGATATAACACCCATCGTATCAACTGTATATCCTCTTATCTTTGTCTATAGGAAACACTCCTCAGTGAGTTACGGGGCCCACATCAATCAAATCTTGGTAAAAAACATTCTCTTGAACAAAAGCAGAAATAATCCCTGATATGTCTGGATCCACTAAGTCGCTTGAGAGGAAACTATTATGGGTCATCCGCAAGGCCTAGAAGACAAAGGCTTAATGGTGAAGCATCGAGATGTCGAATGCGGAACATGTAGACCATTTATCTTCACATAAATGTCATGCTAACCATCCAGATCAATCCAACAAGTAATTGTATCCTACGCCATTTCACACATGTGTAGTTACCAACCTTTTCTCCTACTTAAATAGGAAAGTGTGCTACTTCATTAGGATTCAAATCTATTATCATTCAAATAACGCCTTTTCAATCATATACTAATTTGAGTGTTAGAGTATTAACCTTGCAGGCCATCCCCCTCTCCATCGCATCGGAAGCTCTGAACCACCACAACAAAGTCTGAATTCATACTTTTTGATAAACTCTAGTTCTAGTATGGAATAATTTCTCTAAAAAAGGCAACAATCCATGAGTCTAGTCCCTTCCTAATCGATTAGATAAATAAACTAATAGATTAGGTTAAGCTAGAAAAGGAAACCCTAATCTGCAACATGGAACATCACTCGCACCTTAAGCTATTGAACAATTTGTTTTTCTTTCTCAGAATAGTTATAAGAAGTTTTAAGAAAAAGATGAAGAGTTTGAAATATTTTTGGCACGTGTGTGCATCACCTTAGTTCTTCAAGACCTAATCTTACTTAAATTACGACCGGTCAAAATACAAGATAAAACACTAAGCGCAGGATCAAACGAGCTTTCACAACTTTAGTTTGTTTTGATTACTTGATTTAACTTTGTTTAACTCTTCTAATTAGAATTTGAACACTTTTTTGTGTCTGCTTTTTAATCGATGATACTTGTGATTTATTCTTACTTGTTCAATTGTCATCATTTAGACTTTTAAAATAAATTTAGATGCACAACACATAGAAGAACCTCAGTAACTATTTAACTTAAATGCACTTTTGATCCCTTTATTTTGATATTTTTAATCTTTTAGTCCTTTTAAAAAAATCCAGTTTTTTTGATCCTACATTCATTATTTTTAGTCCCCCTTCAAATTTGATTACTTGACAATGACATGGCAATGTTATTGTAGTGCCACATCAGATTATTTTGTCATGTGACATATTGAAAATAAAATAAAATTTTTTAAAATATAATCTAATATAATAATATAAAAATAATAATATAGTAAATTAATATAACTAAAAATTATATTAAATTATTTAATTTCTTGATAGAATAATTTTTTTTGTTGCAATTATGGGTTTAATGGATATGCACCGACAATATAAAATACTTTTAAACTGCATTCAATAGTAAATTAATAGTCTGTCACGTCACTAAAATTTTTTAAAATAAAAATATAATATGTCCTAATAAGTTGACAGTATAAATTTAATTTATACCATTAGTTCATCACTTATTTTCTTTACAATTATTTATTTGTTTATTTTTTTATAAATATTAGAAATAGTTTTTAATAACATAATATGGTCATGGGAGTGCATCACCCATTTTCTTTGCAATTATTTATTTATTTTTTCATAAATATTAGAAATAGTTTTTAATAACATAACATGGTCATGGGAGTGCATCATCCATTTTCTTTACAATTATGTTTATTTTTTTAATAAATATTAGAAATAGTTTTTAAGCTTAAATGTACTTTTAGTCTCCTATAATAATTTTTCTAACATTTTAGTCATCTTTTAAAAAAAATCAGGTATTAGGTCCCTCAATATCATTTTTGATGAATTTTCGTTGGTCATTTGTCTCATATTTTAATGACACGACACTCTAATATGATACCAGTCACTTGCCACATCATTAAATGAATATGATTATTCATTTTTAATATGTATTTTTATTTTATATTTTTTCAGAAATATATTATTTAATTTAAATAAATAAAATAACATACTTTTAACAATTATGTTTTTTAGAAATATATTTTTAACAATTTTAGAGTTTCTATCTGGGGAAGATGAACGAAAACAATGGAATGAATGGAGATGGATGTTAAAGTGAAATAATGTTATTTTATTCTTTTAATTTATAAAATATATTTTTGAAAAAATATAATATAAAAACATAAATTAAAAATGAATAATTATATTCATTTAATGATGTGGCAAATGACAGATATCACATTGACGTGCCATGTCATTAAAATATGAGATAAATGAATAATAACCAACAAAAAAAAAAATTCACTAAAAATGTGTCATCTTTTTAAGAATAAAATTGTAACCATTAAAAAAATGATAAAAAATATTTAAAAAGCATCTACATTAATTAAGTGTTATCTTGATTGTGTCATAGAAGTGTATAGTTTTTTTTATCAAGTCATAAGATATAATCAAAGGAGAATGTTTAATTGGTGTCAAAGACAGACAAAACAATTTGACATCCTCAACTTAGTTTAGAACATTAATGATATTGAGCAACAAGAAACAGCTAATTAGGCGGAAGTAATCACCACTAAAAGTCCTTAATATGTCTCTTATATTTGTAATGTAGCTGCTATGCTATGCTAAATATTGACTTCACAACCGGCTTTCTCTTTAATTCATTTACAACTCTCACTCTCATATACCAACCAACCAATAGAAAAACAAGAGGAACAATTTGTTGAATATAATTGATCACTAACTATTTTAGTCATGGATGAAGGACTCAATTTAGCACTGGATATTGATGGTAAAGATGATGATCATGTGTTGAAGAAGGAAGAAAGAAGCAATATTAATGAAGATTCTAAGATTGATCAGCATGAGACAGACAGAATGGTTAAGAAAAAGACACAAAGGATTGCAACACTTGATGCATTTAGGGGCCTTACCATAGTGGTTAGTTACTGTAATGTAACCATTGTCTGAAATCTTTGTTTCTTTGAAATAATTAAGGAATGTATGTTTTTGTTTGGGCTAGATAATGATATTGGTAGACAAAGCTGGTGGAGTTTATCCAAGCATTGATCATGCGCCTTGGAATGGATGTACTTTGGCTGATTTTGTTATGCCTTTCTTTCTTTTTATTGTTGGTGTTGCCATAGCCCTTGCACTAAAGGTAACTTTTTTCCAATTTTTTTTTGCCTTGATTATTTATGTGTGCACTGTCACAAATCACAATCATCTTTAGCATCAATATGATGTTTTTTTAATGATGTTATTTATGTGAGATTCGGTGTAATTAAATTTAATTTTGTTATAATACAGAGAATAGAGAAGATAAAATATGCTGTGAAGAAGATAATGCTTAGGACATTGAAGCTTCTGTTTTGGGGTATACTTTTGCAAGGTAAACAAAACTTCTCAAACTCACTATTTTAAATTAATTATTAACAAAAAATTAATGATATAGTATTTGAGTTCAGGTGGATATTCTCATGCCCCTGATGACCTGTCATATGGAGTGAACATGAAATTCATTAGATGGTGTGGCATTCTTCAGGTATACATAATTATGCGGGGATTAATGGAAAATAGTCATATTTCAATACAATTTTGAATCTATGTGTGAGTGTGCAGAGAATAGGTCTTGTATATTGTGTTGTGGCTCTAATAGAGACATTTACCACTAAGCTTAGACCCTCTACCTTGACTTCTGGACGCATAGCCATTTTCACTGCCTATAAATGGCAATGGTAAGTTTTTTTACACTTACAACTATGCTAAGTTTTTTATTTTGTAAAATAAGTTATATGTTTTTGCTAAATTAATTAGGGTTTTGCTTTTGATACTCTGGTAATGCTATGCACCTATCATTCCTGGACGAGGGAAATTGTTAGGGTTTCAAAATTTGTAGAAATCCCAGTGCTTAGGTTAACCTTATTGATGCTAAAAAGAAATCATTTGGAAAAGTAGAGAGCAATTGAAGCACTTAATAGTGCAATTTTTGTAGGAAAAACAAGGTTGTCAAGATTGGAATCTTGCATAAGATTGGGAGGGGATAGTAAGACCGTAACAAAAGTCGTAAATCTTACTAAAATGGAAAACAGTACTATATTTTTGAAGTTGTTTACATGATATTTTGGTAGGCAAGTGTATTCGTGGGAAAATAGTCTCTGCTAAACTGTAATTATTGCGCCTCGGTATCTTGTCATCCTTCTCGGCTTATAATGGTGGTGGCTGGAAACAGCCTATCGTGGCTGGAATTGGCCAAGAACGCACAAAATTATTGGTTTTACATTTTGGCTACAAAGCACAATTCTACTTAAGATCGGGATCATTGGGGTGAGTGCTTTGTTGTGTGACTATCCCCTTGGCTCACTGATTTTGGATATACTAACAGTTTGTGTAATAATGACTTGAGGGCATTCAAATCCCTTGTTGTGTGAAACATGTACTATATTTTCCTAGTTGGTACACTCAGAACTAAGAAAGAAAGAAAAAAGTTTTGAAACATGTCCTATAATTGCCTAATTTCACTCTCAATTTAGTATTTGTCCCCGATTTTACCCGAATAAAACAACGCAGTGTCAGTTTTTCTGATGATTCCTCTGTGACTCAGAATCTCTTGCTGAAAAGTATTGGTTTTGTTAGCCTCAGGCATCTGTAATATCCCATCGATAAAGCCACATTTTCTTGTTTGGTGGATTAGTTAGTTAATCCAAACATAATGAGTTACTCCATTTTCTTGTATATATGCACTCTTGTTTGTACACATTCATTCATTATGTTGAAGTCATATTAAGATACGAACTTTCTTCTACTTTTCTTGCATGAGATAAAACAACACACATTTAGTTTCAAACTTGAAATATACTTTTTGCAAGAGGATAGCAATTGAAGGAAATAATTTGCAATTCAACTTATATTGGTTAGTGGAAATTGTCAACTTGCTTTAACTAATAGTATATATTTATACATGTGTGGCTTAGGTTTGGAGGCTTTATGGCATTTCTCATTTACATGATCACAACTTTCACTCTCTACGTTCCAGATTGGAGTTTTGTAGATCATGTTATCGGTGACGAACCAAAGAGATACACCGTATGTTCGCTATCTCTCTCTAATGTAGAAATTGTTACTTAAAGCTTTCATTCTCTTATTCTTTATTCTTACTGCCTTTTATTAGGTCATATGTGGGATGAGAGGACACATTGGCCCTGCATGTAACGCTGTTGGACATGTGGATAGGCAAGTTTGGGGGGTTAACCATTTTTATTCACATCCTGTTTGGAGACACTTGAAGGTGAGTTCTGAGAAGACAAATACTAGCTTTGTAAGAAGAAAGTTCAATCTTGGAGAATGATGAAGATAGTTCTAATAATATTCTGTTTTGTTTTGAAGGAATGCACATTCAGTTCTCCAGGTGAAGGTCCAATTCGCGAAGATGCTCCAAGTTGGTGCCGTGCTCCCTTTGAACCTGAGGGCTTGTTGAGGTTTGCCTTTGTATTTTCTTTTCTTCTACGGTTCTACCTGCTGGTACTAGAGTGTGTATTAAGATGTTTGAAGTTCATAATCTTTTTTCTTGTAAGAACATTATAAATGTGTACCTGCTGAGTAAACACTACTAATACTAAATTAGTAATAATTGAGCAAAAAAAACTATAAAAAAATGACACAAACTATAAAACCATCCGATGATTCGTGATATCAAGAGCTTTTCTATTATAAAAAATAACCTCTATATCAACGATTTACTATCGATCTATCTATTCATATATTAAATATATATTAAGAAAGTGTTTCTTTTAACTAGTTCCATATCAGCAATCCTCTCTGGCACCATAGGCATCCATTACGGGCATGTCTTGATTCATTTCAAGGTTACAAAATCTCACCCTAAGTTATATTTTACACAACAAACTTTATACTATTAGTTTTGTGATTAACTCGTGAAATGCCTAAAACGGATTAAATCTTATTACGACAGGGTCATTCAGAGAGGCTCAAACATTGGGTCTCGATGGGATTTGTGTTACTCACAATAGCCATTATCCTTCACTTTTCAAATGGTAACATAGTGTGACAATCACTCGTCGAAATCCATCTTAAAATTAATACAATTTGAGCTCAAGGTAAATCTTAACAACAAAATTATGAAATATCCCGCAGCTATCCCAATTAACAAGCAACTTTATAGTATCAGCTACGTTTGTTTCACAGCCGGAGTAGCTGGAATTGTCTTCTCTGTCCTCTACATATTGGTAGGGAATTTTCAACTTTATAGCACTATTCAAGTATAAAACTTCATTTAAATGTTGCTTGTCTTTTTCAGCTTTTGGTTATTCTTTAATACATTTTGATAATCAAACAGATAGATGTTTGGGGGTTCCGCACTCCGTTCTTGTTCTTGGAATGGATAGGAATGAATTCTATGTTAGTGTTTGTGATGGCAGCTCAAGGCATTTTTGCAGGATTTGTAAATGGATGGTATTATGAAGATCCAAATAACTCACTAGTAAGAAGAAGCAAACAATATCATTTCTATTATATAGAGTCTGTCATAATTATCATAATTATATAGTATATATTTTTCTGATATGTTTTCATTTTGTAAATGAAAACATAAATCAGGTACATTGGATCAAGAAACATGTGTTTGTGAATGTTTGGAACTCAGAGAGAGTGGGAACTCTCTTATATGTTATCTTTGCAGAAATTACTTTCTGGGGAGTTGTTGCTGGTGTGTTGCACAAGTTAAAAATATACTGGAAATTGTAAGAGAATATGAGAGAAAAGATATTGGCATTGAGTCATTTGTTGTACTGGGTCCATTAAAATGGTCTCTCATTTTTCTAGAATTCTTTATCCATGTTGGATCCATATTGATTATTTGTTTTTTTTACAATACCGGCCCAAGTTGGCCCAATAATAATTTAAAATATTTAAAATATGTCATTGAGTGTTTATCAATGTTTTAAAAACTCAGATTGAATCAGCTGGTTCAACCGGATGAATCGGGAACCAGCCAATTTGCCATTTGGTTTGTTTTTTGTTACAGTTTTTTGTTTCTAGTATTTTTACTTTTTTTTTGTTTAGTTATTTATGATATTCCAAAACCTGGTGTCTGTATACACAATAATGCAAAAGTAGAGAAACAAAACAGAAAGGAATGAAGTAAATCTTGAATGAGGAGGATTGTGTTTATTCACTCACTGCGTTGCTCCTTTTTTAGTTATCTGAAAATAGAGTAGGGAGTAGCAGCGTTATCCTGAGCAGAGGTCGGTCTATATGGGAAGAGTCTTAGTGTATGTTTTGGATTGGCGGTGGCCAGAATTGATTCTAGTAGAATTGAGTTTGGTAGAATTGATTTTAATAGAATTGAATTTATTAGAATTGATTTATGTTTGGATACATTTATGTAAAAGTGAGTTGAACAATAATTTTCAGTGTAAAAATCATCCAGAATCAATGTTGGAGGTAGAAGCTACAAATTCTAGCTTCAAGTAGAATCAATTCTGGAGACAGAATCAATTCTTCTTTTAACAAACCAAACACTTCAAAATCATCCAAAATCAATTCTACATCTCTAGAATTGATTCTGGGTCTTGTGGAAGTGGAACCAAACATAAACTTAGTGGTTCTCAGTTTGGAGCGGTTTCTGGCCCGCTATCTTTTTTCCCTTTGAAAAACCAAAATTATCCCTTAAATTTAGAACGTTTTAAGGGTGATTTTAGCATTTTCAATCAAATTTGAGTTTAGACTCAACCTTAACCTTCCTTCACCGACTTTCTGCACTTCAGCGTTCCAAAGAAAAACCACAAGTTACTCTCTCACCTCTCTCTGACTTCGGTCTTCCTTCTGCACTTCATATGTTTATAATTATTATTTATGTAATTTGTCCAGAAAATGATTAAATAGTGGCCATCCGCCGGACTCTATCCTGCTATTCCATTTTTGGGCTTCCCGTGGCGCTATTTGGAATTGGTTACTCTGCCTATGAATCACGAATACTCCGGAAACACGACACCGACACGTCGATATCGATAATAATTTGAAAAATAAATAAATAAAACGTAATTACATGTGTCGGTGTCGGTTTTGAATACAGACACCTCTATTTAGAGGTGTCGGTGCTCGGGTGTACTCTGCTGAAAACATAAGAGTAAAAATATTTTTCTAATGTGATATTCAACATATTCCTAATAACAAAATAAAACTCTTCCTTAAGATTTTGTCATATGATACAGAAACTCTTCCGTAGCAACCCTAAAGACAAGATTCCAAATATAAGAATCTAACGGCTAGTTATCATTATGAAAATATGGTCAAAACATAAGATAAGAAGGGGAATCTTTAGTTTGTCAAAGGCAGACAAAACAAGAAACAAAGGCTGTGAATAATAATACTAAAATATACTAACAAATACAAATATGGACCTTTTTCTTCTCTATCTCTCAAAATGCTGCATATGTCTCTTATGTTTGTAATCTAGTTGCTATTATTAGAATATTGATTCTCTCCCCTATTGACTTCAAAGCCGGCCTCATCCTTCATTTAGAGCTCTTAATTTGTCACTTCAATACACACTTAGAGAAAAAAGAAGGATATATATATGTTCGAACAATTTGTTAATATCATTCACTACTTTTTAGCCATGGATGAAGGTACTAAGAGAATGGAAGAAGGCATCAATGTAGCATTGGATATTGATGAAGCTAAAGACGAAGTCTTGAAGAAGCAAGAAACAACCAATATTAATGGAAATTCTAGTATTGATCAGCATGATACAGACACAATGGCTAAGCCTGCTTTGGTTAAGCAAAAGACAAAAAGGGTTGCAACACTTGATGCATTTAGAGGCCTCACCATTGTGGTAATTACTTACTGTAAAGTTTTAGGTTCTTATGATTAATCAATTTGTAAAAGTGAAAGTTAAGACAGTTTATTGTGAAGTAAGGATATAGTCATTAAATTTAGTTATAAGCGATTGTCTATTACTAATATGTTTTTGTCATCTTTGTGTAGTTGATGATATTAGTAGATGATGCTGGTGAAGCTTATCCACGCATTGATCACTCTCCATGGAATGGATGTACTTTGGCTGATTTTGTTATGCCTTTCTTTCTTTTCATTGTCGGTGTTGCCATAGCTCTTGCACTTAAGGTAACTTTTCAACCCTTGTCTATTCTTTGTCCCTCTATATAGCACTTACAGCTCTTGAAAAAATATGCGTGTCTGAGTCTTAGTCGGATCCCGACACGACAATGACACTTGTGATTAAGTTTAATTTATTTCAAATTATTATCAGTGTCGTCGTGTAAATGTCGGTGTTGTGTTCGGTGTCAGTGTCTTTGCCAGTGCTTCTTATGAATAAACTTTGATTATAATAATGCAGAGAATTCCCAACATAAAGTATGCTGTGAAGAAGATAATACTTAGGACATTGAAGCTTCTCTTTTGGGGCATAATTTTGCAAGGTAACCAAAACAAAACTCTTCAAACTCACTATATTCATTTTTAAACGCCAAGAATTATATAAGTTTCAAAATTTAATAAATAATTATCGACAATATTGAATCCACTAAGTTGCATAATTAAATGAATAAGTCTCTGTGCAATGGTAAATTTGATATAGATAACTTATGGCAGGCGGATACTCTCATGCCCCTGATGAACTCAAGTATGGAGTCGATATGAAGTTTATTCGATGGTGTGGCATTCTCCAGGTGCGAATTAAATTTAATAAAATGAAGTATTATGCAGAGCCTAATGCAAAATAGTCGCACTAACCAAGTTTATGAAATTTTGTATGCAGAGAATAGCCCTTGTATATTGTGTTGTGGCTCTAATAGAAACATTGACAACCAAGCTTAGACCAACTACCTTAAGTCCGGGACGTGTAGCCATTTTCTCTGCTTATAAATGGCAATGGTGAGTTAACACAACCACAACACTCAATTTCAAATTTCAAATATGCTAATTGAAATGGGTTAATGGAAACTGTGAAGTTTCTTTGATTAATGGTACATAATAATCATGTGTGACTTAGGTTTGGAGGCTTCATAGCTTTTCTCATTTACATTATCACAACCTTCGCATTGTATGTTCCTGATTGGAGTTTTGTAGATCACGTCAATGGCAACGTACCAAAGAGATACACGGTAGATTCTCTCTTTATTACGTCTAGGGTACTCGTGTTCACCTATTGTTTTTATTTATGTTTTTGTTCTTTCCGTTTATTAGGTGTTATGTGGAGTTAGAGGAGACCTAGGACCTGCATGTAACGCAGTTGGATATGTTGATAGACGAGTTTGGGGGGTTAATCATCTTTATTCTCAACCTGTTTGGAGACGCTTAAGGGTAGGTCTTTGTGTATAATTTGGTATTATTCCAAATAAATTGATGAATTACCTGTACGGATAATTTATTGTGCGATTTTATTGTAGGCATGCACATTCAGTTATCCTGGTGAAGGAAAATTTCGCGATGATGCTCCAAGTTGGTGTCTTGCTCCATATGAACCAGAGGGCTTACTAAGGTATATGTCTTTAAATCTTATAGTCCATTTAATATAATAACCAACGCCGCGAATGAGACATGTCTCGAAATATTTTTGTGCTAGTTCTATATCAGCAATCCTCTCTGGCACCATCGGAATCCATTATGGACATGTCTTGATTCATTTCAAGGTAAGGAAATCTTACCGTATGTTAATTATACACAACACACAAAATATATATTCTATAGCTCAATTTAGTGAAAGGCCTAATAGATGTTAATTTGACAGGGTCATTCAGAAAGGCTCAAACAATGGCTCTCAATGGGGTTTGTGTTACTTATAATAGCCATTGTCCTTCATTTTACCGATGGTAAGTTTGTGTGACAACTGACAAGTACTTTTCAAAACCGGATTTACATTATGTGCAGTCACAATCGCACATAGACACGCAATCAGTGACAACAGTGGTGGTTAAATCAAGATCAGACGATTTAGATTTCAATACAAATTTAGTTATTTTCTATATCTAAAATAAGGAGATTGAAATCTAGACCCTCCGATCATGTGCTAACAACCACTAATATGACTGTAAGAGACTGTGACAGTAGACAACTCAAATCCGTCAAAGCATACCATTTGAGTTCAAGATAACATCTTAACAAAATTTTCATTGGACTCTGCAGCTATTCCAATTAACAAGCAACTCTATAGTTTGAGCTATGTTTGTTTCACTGCTGGTGCAGCTGGAATTGTCTTCTCTGCCCTCTACATATTGGTAGGAAAATGAAATATATATCCCTTCATTCAAGTAGAAAAAGTTCTCATTGTTGGTTATTAAATTAACAGTTGTTTCTTGTTTTTCTTTCATTTTGTGATAATCAAACAGATTGATGTTTGTGGAATCCGTACTCCATTCTTGTTCTTGGAATGGATAGGGATGAACGCGATGTTAGTGTTTGTGATGGCAGCTCAGGGAATTTTTGCAGCATTTGTTAATGGCTGGTATTATGAAGATCCAAACAAGTCACTAGTAAGAAACAAAACAGAATTTTTTATTTATTTATATTTTTAGTATATGCTATAATCTTAATTAACATAATTTTCAATTGTATGTAAATTCCTAATATGTTTTTATTTTGCTCATGAAAATGTAAATTAGGTACACTGGATCAAGAAACATGTGTTTGTAAATGTTTGGAACTCAGAAAAAGTTGGAACTCTCTTATATGTCATCTTTGCAGAAATCACATTTTGGGGAGTAGTAGCTGGCGTGTTGCACAAGTTAAAAATATATTGGAAATTGTAATCTATAAAATTAATATTCAGCTTTGTATTTGGTTTTCTCTCTATTCATTGTACCGTGAATATAATTTGCCTTAATCGCTTTCTCTCTACAATTTGTTAGAGTTTAGTGCTCCAAAATATGGTCAAAAAAGAGTTTTTTTTTAAAAGGCCGAAAAAAATTAATATTAATAAACTTCATTCTAGCATAAGATATGTTAACGAATGAACACAGAATACAGTGTTTAAGTTACAGGTTACACATACTCTAATATAAAACAAACAAAACAAGTATAGTAACAACTATTACAAAAAAACCGAGAAACCAGAAACACGACATCATAAGCCGCAACTCTCAATTAGAAGTTGAATCTCAAAACTGAGACAACCACCCTCCATGCCTTGCTGCCAAACAAATGAAAGCCTCCGGTAACAGCTATAACCAAACAGATCCTGCACACAACAGAACAATTATATCAAACAGATAACTGGTCGCCAACCACGAGCCTGTTGAATGATGAATTTATCTCATTTACGGCTTGTGTGCCAAATACATAGCCTGATTAGATGTCACTATGCTAGCCTGCAATGGATAATTTTTCTACATATTGAAACCACTACAGACTGCTATAACATTCGACACCACACCTGTAGAAAATCCCTGCAAAATGCCATCAAAATGCTCCCTGATAGTGGGGTATAATAGTAGCCCTTGACAGGTTCTATAATGCAGCCCTTGAAAAGTGCTTACAATTGGTGCTTTCATTGAGAGAATCTATAATGCAGCCCTTGACAGTGCTTACAGTGTTGAAGTTCATAAAGCATGTCAAACACCATTTAAGTACAAATTTGGTGATGAAGTTGTAACATATGGATTTGTGTAATAAGGTAAAAAAAAATCCCATGGAAAAGATGGAAATGAGGGATTGATAGGAGATGTAAAAGATGCAGAAAAAGAAGTTCATGAATTGCCTAAGACTCAAGATGTTTCAATTAAGGAAATGCATTCTACTGAGACTGTGATTGGAACTATTGACAAGGCTTTTGAGATGCTGCTATGTTTCCACAAGAAGGGTATAAGGTTTTGGATCCTCCAATATCTTATGTGCCCATTAGAACACCTGCAAGGAAGCTTCTTGCTACTCCTACTCCGATGGGGACTCCGCTATATCAAATTCCTGAAGAGAATTGCGGACAGCAGTTTGATGTTCTCAAGGAAGCTCCTGTTGGTTTGCCTTGTATGAAACCTGAAGATTATCAGTATTGGGAATCATTCTCTTCAAATATAATTTTGAGTTTCAGAACAAGCAATGATAACTGTGTTGTTGAAGGATTTTCAACCTTGAAGAAAGAAGTGCAAAAGGAGAGAAAAAACCTCCTAGAAAAAGTTAGGCAATTGGTGGCGATATAGAGATGAAGCAAGAATTGGACAGGGATTAGATTCTTGGTTATACGTGGAAGAGAATTTCCAAAATAATATTAAATTAAATGATGGTATTATTTGAATTAATAATATAAATATTATATTCATATATATATAATGATTGTTGGTATAATGTGTCGTGTCAATTGGTTACCTATTAATTATGAACAGTTGCGATTTATAAGCAAACCATTGCTATTTCTATGCAAAAACGTTGTTACTGATACGTTGTTATCAAAAGGTGCAATACCCTTTCATGGAGAAGCATTTGTTCCCAAACAGATTGTAGTCTCACTATAAATTGAATGTTTATTGGCACAATGAAAAAAATTAAGAATAATCAGTCTCAAATCATTTTCTCATACTAAATCATCTTTCTCTTCTCTAATGCATGAGAGCAAGAAAAAGAATTATTCTTCTGTAAAATACTATTAAAGATACGCTTAGAGAGATTGTGCAATTCTCTTTAAGGATTCCAAAGTATCCTACAAGAAATTTGCCGGTAAACCCTTTTGCATCCAACATAGAAAGATTGCTGGGGGCGAATTGTTCCTTAAGCTTAGTGTGGAAACATACGCTTTGGAATTTTCTCAAGAAAATTTATTTCTCTATTTTTCATCTTCATTCATTCTCACTTTTGCAGCAGCCCCATAAAGACATCTCTCTAACAATCTTAAGGAATAATTTTTTATTCAATGGCTGCCTCACTCAAAGAGATGACTTCTGACTTTGTAAAATTAGAGAAATTCGATGGAGGCAATTTTATTCGTTGGCAGAAAAAAATGAAATTCCTTCTCACAACATTGAAAGTGATGTATGTCCTTAACATTCCAAAACCGGAAGAAAAAGAAAATGAAACTGTTGCTGAAACTAGAGAGAGACAAAAGTGGAACAATGATGATTATATATGCATGGGACACATCCTCAACGGCATGTGTGATTCGTTGTTCGACATTTATCAGAGCAGTAACTCCGCAGAAGAAGCAAAAGAATTATGGGAGAAATTGGAATCAAGATACATGCAAGAAGACGCTACAAGTAAGAAGTTTCTTGTCTCTCAATTTAATAATTATAAAATGATAGATGGTAGGTCTGTTATGGAACAAATGCACGAAATTGAACGTATTCTCAATAATTACAAACAACACAATATGCACATGGATGAAACTATAATTGTGTCCTCCATAATAGATAAGCTTCCTCCTTCTTGGAAAGATTTTAAAAGAACCATGAAGCATAAGAATGAGGACATTTCTCTTGAACAATTGGGTAATCACCTTCGTTTAGAAGAAGAGTATCGAAAACAAGATGATACTAAAAGCCAATTTACTCAAGAAAAGGTCCATGTGATGGAGGAAGGGAATTCAAGTAAAACTTCCATGAAAAGGAAACGAGATTTTGGAAAATCTCATGAAAATCATAATGGTAAAGGCAATAACAACTATAGAAAGAAAAATAAAGGAAGTTGTTATCATTGTGGAAAACCAGGACACTTTAAAAGTGAGTGTAGATTCTTGAAAAGAGAAAACAAAGAAAAGAATTCAAAAGCAACAAAAGACAATCTTGTTGCTGTCATTTCTGAAATCAACATGATAGAAGATGTTAATTCTTGGTGGATAGACTCTGGTGCTACCCGTCATGTATGCAAAAATAAAGAACTATTCAAGACCATTAATGAAGAAGATGGTAGTGTTTTGTACATGAGAAATGCTTCTACTGTCCAAGTCAAAGGAAAAGGATCGGTAGAGATTGAATTCACATCTGGAAAAATACTCACTCTTAAAGATGTATTTTATGTCCCTGAAGTTAGGAAAAACTTGATTTATGTACCTTTACTTAATAAGTATGGTTTTAAATCTGTATTTGAGGGAGATAAATTTATTCTCTCCAAAGGGGGAATGTTTGTGGGGAAATGTTATCTTTGTGAGAATATGTTCATGTGTAATATTGTTAATAATAATAATAATAATAATAATAATAATAATAATAATAATAATAATAATAATAATAATGTGATTTCTGCTTATACTGTTGAATCTTGTGATTTATGGCATATGCGACTAGGACATGTTAATTTTAGAAAATTAAATGATATGATAAAATTAAATTTAATTCCAACATTTGACAAAAATTCAAATTCATGTACTACTTGCATGTTAAATAAAATCACAATACAACCTTTTAAATCAATTGAAAGAAGTTCTAAAGTATTAGATTTAATTCATTCTGATGTATGTGATTTACATGGTTGGCTCACAATTGGTGGTAAGAAATACTTTGTCACTTTCATTGATGATTGCACTAGATTTTGTTATGTTTATTTAATGCACTCTAAGGATGAAGTCTTAGACAAATTCAAAATTTTTAAAGCACAAGTAGAACTTCAACATGAAACTTTTATTAAATGTTTTAGGAGTGATAGAGGAGGAGAGTTCTATCATCCTAATTATTTTGAGTCCACTGGTATTATACATCAAATAACTGCACTCTATTCCCCACAATAAAATGTGATAGCATAAAGGAAAAATAGGGTGTTAGAAGAAATGGTAAATGCCATGTTATCCTATTCTGGTTTATCTAAAGGTTATTGGGGTGAAGCCATGCTAACTGTATGTTATATATTGAATAGAGTTCCTAATAAAAGGAACAAGATAACCCCATATGAACTCTGGAAGAAAAGAAAACTGAATCTCAAATATTTAAAAGTTTGGGGTTGTAGAGCAATTGTAAAGGTGCCTGAACCAAAAAGAAAGAAATTAGGAGAAAGAGGAATTGAATGTGCATTTCTGGGCTATGCTGAAAATAGAAAAGCATATAGATTCATGGTTATTGAATCTAATGACTCATATCCTATTAATACCGTGATTGAATCACGAGATGCAATTTTTCAAGAAAGTAGATTTACCTCAATTCAAAATCGCAAAGACAATGTTCATTATGATGTTCAAAGTCTAGAAAGTAATGTATCAAATAATGATATGTTGGGACGTTCAGAACCTAGAAGAAGTAAAAGAATACGAAAAGTAAAAAACTATGGATCAGACTTCTTCATGTTTCTTGTAGAAGGAAATAATAATTCCATAAATCTTTATGGACCAATTTTCTATAACCTAGAGAATGATCCAGAAACATTTGAAGAGGCAATAAAATCTCAAGATTTGGCCTTTTGGAAAGAAGCCATCCAGGAGGAAATGGACTCAATTATGGGTAATAAAACCTGGAAACTAGTAGATCTTCCACCAGCATCTAAACCAATAGGTTGTAAATGGATCTTTAAAAGGAAAATGAAAGTTGATGGTACCATTGAAAAATTCAAAGCTAGACTTGTCGCTAAAGGATTTACACAAAAAGAAGGAATTGATTATTTTGATACTTATGCACCTGTTGTAAGAATTGCATCAATTAGAGTGCTTTTAGCACTCGCCTCCATCTATAAATTTGTCATTCATCAAATGGATGTCAAAACTGCTTTCCTAAATGGAGAATTAGATGAAGAGGTGTATATGAAACAACCCGAAGGGTTTGTTATCAAAGGCCAATAACATAAAGTGTGTAAATTAACTAAGTCTTTATATGGGTCAAAACAAGCGCCCAAACAATGGCATCAAAAATTTGATCAAGTTATGTTGGTCAATGGATACAAAATAAATGAATCTGACAAATGTATTTATAGTAAATTTAACAATGAAAAAGGGGTTATCATTTGTTTATATGTGGATGATATGTTAATCTTTGGTACTGAATTAAAAGAGGTAGGAAAGACTAAAGCTTTCTTATCCAAAATTTTTGATATGAAAGACTTAGGTGAAGCAGATGTGATTTTAGGAATTAAAATCATAAGAGATGGTGAACATATTGGTTTATCCCAGTCTCACTATATCGAAAAGGTGCTTAAGAAATTTGATCATTTCGATTGCAAATCCGTTTCTACTCCATTTGATCAAAATGTTAATTTGCAACCACATAAAGGGTGTCCAGTGGAACAACTTGAATATTCAAAGATTATCGGATGCTTGATGTATGCTATGACCTGTACTAGACCTGATATAGCTTATGTTGTTGGTAGATTAAGTCGGTATACAAGTAATCAAAGTATAGACCATTGGCATGCTATTAATAGAGTATTAAAATACTTGAAAGGGACGATTAACTATACTCTAACTTATAGTGGATATCCTTCGGTTTTAGAAGGATATACAGATGCCAGTTGGGTAACGTATGTGGAAGATCACGCCTCCACTAGTGGGTGGATCTTCAATCTTGGTGGAGGTGCAGTTTCTTGGGGTTCAAAGAAACAGACTTGCATTGCCGACTCCACCATGGCTGCAGAATTCATTGCTTTGGCTGCAGGTAGTAAAGAGGCAGAATGGCTAAGAAACTTATTGTATGAGATACCTATTTGGCCAAAGTCAATAGCACCTGTGTACATACATTGTGATAGTCAATCCACACTATCCAAAGCATATAGCCAAGTATATAATGGAAAATCTAGACATATTGGTATAAGACATAGCTATGTGAAAGATTTAATTTTAAATGGAGTAATCTCCATAGTGTACGTAAGAA
Source organism: Vicia faba (assembly GCA_948472305.1). Lineage (NCBI taxonomy): Eukaryota > Viridiplantae > Streptophyta > Magnoliopsida > Fabales > Fabaceae > Vicia > Vicia faba. The sequence continues at coordinate 985,514,004 of OX451740.1, read as the reverse complement.
CTAAAAATAATCTTGCAGATCCTTTGACGAAAGGTCTGACAAAAGACATGGTGTTGAAGACATCATTGGGGATGGGTCTCAAGCCCATATCTAATTGATCACCAATAGTGGAAACTCAACTCACACTTGATAAAAATCAAGTCTTGAGTTCAATGATGAAAGTACATTATTAGAGTGATTAAAGTACTTAACAATAGAGACACCTCAAGGGGCAAAAAGTACTTAGACCATAAAAGGTGAAGTGATAGGATGAGATTATTCTCTTAATAGATATATAGCACATATTTGCTGAAATGTTTATTATGGGAGAATTTCCGATATAGTCTACCTATATGAGAATGAAGTGGGCTGCTTCATAGAGTTCAAGGGCTTGACTCTTAAATTCTCATGAAAAGGATACATGACATAGGGCCTTATCAAATGTGTCATTTTTACAATTCTTTTGATAGTATCGAGATTTCATGTGTAAGTGTTGCACACTTGTTCTAATGACTAGTTGGTTCAAAGCTTGTCTACCAATGTCTGTTCGGGATGAGTGAAACCCATAGCTTACTAAGTATTGGTTCAAATCGTAAGATACCAATATCTGAAACCATGATATTTCCAGAATTATGAGATTTAGTTATTTTGAAAATGGTGGGGGATTGTAAGAGAATTTCCAAAATAATATTAAATTAAATGATTGTATTATTTGAATTAATAATATAAATATTACATTAAGATATATATATATATATATATATATATATATATATATATATATATATATATATATATATATATATATATATATATATATATATATATATATATATATATATATATATATATATATATATATATATATATATATATATATATATATATATATATTATTTAAATTAAATGATTGTTGGTATAATGTGCCGTGTCAATTGGTTACCTATTAATTAGGAATAATTGCAATTTATAAGCAAACTATTGCTATTTCTATGCAAAAACGTTGTTACTGATACGTTGTTATCAAAAGGTGCAATTCCCTTTCATGGAGAAGCATTTGTTCCCAAACAGATTGTAGTCTCACTATAAATTGAATGTTTATTGGCACAATGAAAAAAATTAAGAATAATCAGTCTCAAATCATTTTCTCATACTAAATCATCTTTCTCTTCTCTAATGCATGAGAGCAAGAAAAAGAATTATTCTTCTGTAAAATACTATTAAAGATACGCTTAGAGAGATTGTGCAATTCTCTTTAAGGATTCCAAAGTATCCTACAGGAAATTTTCCGGTAAACCCTTTTGCATCCAACATAGAAAGATTGGTGGGGGCGAATTCTTCCTTAAGCTTAGTGTGGAAACATATGCTTTGGAATTTTCTCAAGCAAATTTATTTCTCTATTTTTCATCTTCATTCATTCTCACTTTTGCAGCATCCCCATAAAGACATCTTTCTAACAATATGGAGAAGAGTGATGAGAAGCTTGGCGATAATGTGTCATTTTTAGAGTCTTTGACGATGAAAAAAGTTAGAAGGAAAACAATCACAACTCCTTCATAGTACTCTAAACAATTCGATTCCATTGCCATCTTCAATTACTTCAAAAATCCAACTTCTCAGCAAATCACTTCTCTTATAAGCAAATGAGAACAATCTACTACGTGAAAGAGATACTTTGATAGACAATGAATTATGAGTTAAATTAAGTTAGAATATTAATTTAGTGAGTCATTTATTACTAACTATTATGATTGTTATTGGGCTCTTAGTAGTATTTGAGCTTTTAGGGTTATTATTCATCAAGAGTATTATATAATGTAGTCTCATAGAGATATTTGTAATTAATCAATCAAATTAAAAGTTATCTTTTATCTCTATTTTTAGTTTGCTTTTAATGTCTTTTTTTTAGATTTATAGTTGTTTCATAGTCTTGTTAGGGTTCTTGAATTAGCTCCCTAACAATTGGTGTTTTCATCCATGTATTCAAATCCTCTTATGGATTATCCATATCACACACCTTCATCTCATTAATGGAACATTCCTCCTACCTATCTCACAAACCCCTCTTTTACATCTTCATTCAATACCTCATTTCTATCTTATTCCACCGACACTTTCCTTATAACTCCATCACAAAATTTATCCTACACCCATGGATATACACCACATCTGCAACCTTGTTATACCATTGCAACAACATCAAATACACACCCTAAATCAACCCACATCACTCATACCTTTTGTTTCTGTGTAGAATAAATATTTGACTGACTTCCTAGAAGGAAGCTAGGGAGAGCCTACCGGAGCGAGTTTATGAGATGATTGGGGAATTTGGGAGCTACAACAGTGATGCGTGCGTTCCAAGATGAATGTCTTGTCTATCCCTCTTGTGGGAGTCCCTTTATAAAGTGGGTGTCTTGGCTTCATCAAGCTCCTCAATTAATGAGGGACTCTTGAGCTGCATAACTGTGTAACCACCACCGTCTCCATGAATGAATATGATTAGTGTTGTGTAACGTAGCAATGAATACACCGCCGACGGTTATAGGCTTTAATGAGTCGAGATGCTAATCGGTCACAGGCAGGTGCTACCCGGCTATCCACTTCGTCTGAGTCCAGGGTGAGGGCGAGTTGCTACCCGGGTCCATGGGTTATGTGATACTCCTTTAGCCGAGTTGCTCCCCGAGTGCCTTCATCCTAAGCCGACTATTAGTTTCTCCTCTTCCTTTGCCGATTACGCTACCCGGTAGGGTCTATTATTTCTGGGATGTACATAAGCCCCCTGAGTTCAAGTCCTCTCTTTATGGGGACGCTGTATTCGGTCACATAGTCACGGAAGGTAACCCAGGTGTTGTACCCCAAAATTCTCCCTCCCATTTTTCATTCAAAATGTTCTCCTAGGGTTTCTCAAACACTCAAAATGGCTCAGAGTTTCATCATACATATTCTCTTCCTAGGCATTGAGTCAGCAACTAGGGTTTGGTATTTCTCAAGCAAAATTGATTTTCTAAGGTTTAAAATGGTCTTCATGGTTCTTCATGTATTCTCAAGAATTCTCGTTCCAAGTTTCAAGCCTTGCATTGCAAGTTTGTCAGTCAAAGATTCAGATGATTGAAAATGAACCGCGTTGACCCAAAAGTCGACATTTTCAAGATAAAGTTCAAAAAATTGTAACTTCTTCATTGTTCGATATTTTTAAGTGGTTCCTTTTGCGTCTGACTCTCCTTGACGTCATATCCAATCTCTCTTTACAAGTCAAGAGTAGATTACATGCAAAAGATCATCCGATAATTTGAATACTTTAGAGGTCATTTTGCAAATTTGACCTAAGCACAAGAAACTCTTGTCCAATTTTCAAGGTTCCTAACTTCTTCAAATTCTCAATGTCCTGAGGCGATTCTTTTTGAGACGCATCACAAATAGCGTTGTCTATGAGATTACTTCAAAAGTCGAAGTCAAATTGTTCTTGGTTCAATTTATGTCATAGACGTTTCTCAAAAGACGTTTGATTCTTATGTTGGGATAATTCATGAAACTAGAGTTCTAGTTCAATGATTCATCGGTTGCTTGTCACATGCTTCAAGTTATTTGCAATTCAACATTAGCGATCATTGGATTAAGGCGGATTATTGATTAAATCTCTTAAAGGCGCGATTTGTATTATTGGCTCGTATTGCAAGTTACCACGAATTGACGATATGGGTTTTAAAGAAGAAGATTTGAGGAACAACTCGAATAATTCTTTTGATTTCAAATTAATTCAAGTGTGCGAGGCGCAATTCATTCATATGAATTTGCTTTTGGATTCAAGATATACAAAAGAACTAATTTCTTATGATGCAAATTTGCTCAATTTTGAAGATTAATTCATGTAATTTGTTTGAAATTTTAGGAGAAAATACAAGATGCTCATTCATAATTCAAAATATGGAAGGAAATAATTGCTTTCATGAGCTTAGAAGTTCCAAGTCAATGTTCAAATTAAAACATCAAGCACATCAATTCTACATGCAACTTAGAAATTAAGATGTTCATCAATTTTTCAAGTCCTTTATCCAAAGATCACTCTCAAGATTAAAAATCAAGAGATCATGTTCATAATAGTCAAAGTGAAATCAAATTCTATAATTCACTTCATGATTCAAAGTTCAAAGCTCCAAATTCAAGTCTATTAATTTCGAATTGACAAAAGTCCGACATCATTCAAGGGATCTCATTCAATTTGCAAGACGCATAAAAAATATACAATTTCAAAGTTCCAAGTAACCATTGTTTCATTTACAAATCATGCAAGTTAATGCCCAAATTACATTCAAGACAAGTTCCTATTTATGTTACATAAAATTAAATTATGGAACTATTGATATTAATTCCAAGGTTTCAATCTTGCTCCAATTTCATCCCAATATCATGCTGCAATGCTGCCCATATTTTTCAGCTTTGTTTCAACAAATTATAGCCCATTTCCAGCCCTATTTCAGCAGCAAAACATTCTCAAATGATGCCCAAAAATGCAGCAAAAACAACCCATACAACAGTCTAAAAACCTGCAATGTTGCTGCTCCAAAATTTGTACCATAAAGTCTAAGAATTGCATCAAATAAGCAAAACAGAACACCTGCATCCAAAAGCATAAACACATCATATCATTTTTGTTCAAAAGCTTATCTACTTTTCCCCCCTAAACTCATTTTATTTGATATAAGAAAGGGGCAGCCTTGTATAAAAGAGGACAAAAAACTAAACTGAAGGGGGGAGAGACCACTATTTCATAAAGGCTATTGTTTCATAAAAAGACCATTATTTTCATACACCCTTCATCCCTTGTTGTTGGTTGAATATTTTTTAGTATTATTAATTGTAGAAAGTATCTTATTTAAATGCATGATTAAAAATATTTTAATGCAATAAATAAATAAAAATATTATATTGAATGAGTTTAGAAAAAAAATAATTATGTGATAATAATAATTAATAATGATATTGTCATAAAAAAAAATAAGAAATATATAATATAAAAATCATAAAATAAAATAATAAAAAATTAAATAAAACGTGGGAGGGGGTGTAAATATAGTTAGAGTAGTAAAAGTATGGGGTGTTGATAGCATGGGCCTGAATTCAGATATTGAATTTAGGCCCAAAAGCGCAGAGTAGAAAAACTGGGGGGTGTATGTTAGAATAGAGTAGCAAAACTGGGGGATGTTAGGAGTTAGGGCCCAAGTCCAGATTTTGGACTGGGCCCATAAGGTAAGGGGGTCTGTTTCCAAACGAGATAGCAAAAAATAAAAAAAGTAGGGGTACATTTAGAGATTGGGCTTGGCCTAATGATGCTTTGGGGAGTCTGTGTGAACTCTGCGTGGGAGGGCGCATGAGGATATCATGGATGCGCGTATTAGTACCGTGAGGTGATGATCCTATGGTTATGATGGAAGGAATACGACAATTATTATGGGTGACACGCACTGGATCTCAATCTATAATATTTTTTGTCATCTAATTTTCATTTGATTTCTGTTTGTTGTCCCTCTTTCTTCCCGTTTTTGACCTCTCTTCACTTACCCCAAACATAAAAACCCTAGACACTCCTCCTACTGACAATGCTCTTTCTCTCTTTCCCTCTCTGGTACCACAACAAAATAATTTAACCCTTAAGCCCCCCACCCCCAATCCCCAAATCAACATAATAACAAAAGTTCAGTATACCTCGTCACGTGTTTGCTCTGAGTCTCGGTCTCTCTCTGCTAATCCTTTCCTTGTTCTGATTTTTGCAGGTGACAAGGTGGCGTAGAGTGACGATGGCTGAGGATGGGAGCAGTTGCGGTTGAAGAAAGCTAGGGTTTCAGATATTGAAACCCTAAGCTGGCGCGGCGATGAAGACAAAATTGCAGTGGTGATGAAGACGAGCCTTCATGCTCTTCCAGATTTTTATTTCCGTAATAAACTTTCACTGTGTAAAATTTTCTCTCCGTCTCTGTCCGTTCAATTCTTCCTCCTGTTCTCATTTCTCTTTAGGTTTTTATAGCATTTTTTAGGAATTTTGGATTTGGAAACAAAATGATTTGTCTTTAAACTTTGTACACAATTTAATTATGGTTTGAATACGGTTTATCTTGTCTATAATTCTATTTTAGGTTTTCAATTTGTTTCCGTAATTATTCGATCCTGTTTTTGTTTTAGCACTTGATTGTATAGTGTTTTGATTCAATTTCCGCATTTGGCCTGACTCTGTTCTGGAAATAAAATGAATGTAAAACCCGGCCTTGATCCTCGATTTGAACAATAATTATTCATGGTTTTTTTTACACAAGCATTTTTTTTGCTATCTGAACCCAAAACAAATTAAACGAAATGGGCTTGATATTTGGTAATGGATCTTTATTCATTGCTTAAGATAATCCAAACTGACAAATGATTTCTTAATTAAACTTAATAATAAAATACTAAATAATTAATAATAATAGTAATTATAATAGAAGGGTTAATAATAATTATGAGAAATAATGACTAAATAACCAAAAGTCATAAATTGAGTTCTAGTTAACCCTAACTTAATGGCCTCTCAAAATTGGGCCAATCTGATATATTCTTTAATTGGGATATTAATTTCAAACACACACCCTTAAAAAATGAATAAAACCTTAATGGGTCTCTTAAAAAAAATAATGCAATGTCTTGATGATGCCCAATTGTTGTACCCCAAAATTTGCCCTCTCATTTCTCAAGAAATTTCTTACAAGATTTTCAATTGCTCAAAATTACACAAGGATTGATCAGCTCAAGACACTTCCTCAATACTGATGACTCAAATTAGGGGTTGAGTTTACACAAAAATAGATGAAATTTCAATGCCTCATTTGAATTTAATGGATCATTTCGGACCTTCAAGAATGCTCATGTCAAATTTCAAGTCTTGCAGTTCAAGTTTACTCAGTCAATTGATCAGATGACCTAAAATCATCTATATTGGGTAAAAAGTCAGTTATGGCCAAATTGCAGTCAACTTCAAGATTTTTGGCCTTTATCATCATTTTGAATTCATATATATTAATTGATCAAGTCGGGACCACAATTCCTCAAGAAATTTGATCAGATCACCAAAAGGGCAAAATGGTCAAAATTAGGGTTTTGACTGAGAAGGCTTGATTTTTGACTTTTGACCAAATACATGACTTATTGGCTTGAGAAATGATATAAAGGAATCAAATTCATCACATTGACCTAATTTCATGGTTCAAAGCATTTGTCAAGATCAATTGATTAATAATTGAAATTTGGTCAATTGATGAAAAAGTCAATTGTACACTGAAAAGTCAAATTTTGACTTTTTGATCAAAATCAAGTTTCAAAAATCATATTTCATCAAGACATGTTAAAATATGAAGATTATTCATTAAGAAATCAAAAAGTCAAAATTCACTTTGAAAAGTCAAAATTTCTAAGACTTAAATTTTTTCTAAGTGTTGAAAAATTTACTTTTTTCATGACTTTGTGCCAAATATTCACTATGATGCAAAATGATTCAAAGAAAACTTCCAACATGAAATTTGTAGATCTAAATGAGATATAAAACATTGTAGGACATAAATTTTTCTATAAATGCTTGAATTTTAGGTTATGAGTTCACAAAGTCATGCACTTTGTATAAAAACACTTAGTGAAATTTTGAGTATTTTAGGCAGATTTTTGGTACCAACTTCATGGAAACTTTTCACATGGTTACAATTTGATTATTCTAAAATGTCCAACATGAGTGTTGTATAGGATTTTACAAGCTTTATAAAAAGTCCTAGAACTTATTGAGATCATTCTTGAGCTGAGAGAATCGAAGAGATGAAGTTAGGGTTTCATTCTTGAATTACAAGTCAATTTTGTGATGAACATTAGAGAAAATCTCAAGCCATGTTGTACAAATCTCACCTTGAAGGATTCTAACTTGCATTTCACTCCTTAATTTAATGTTTACACAACTGATTAATCAATTGTCCAATTGATTCAAGCATTGTCCAAAGCAATTTTCCATTTTTGGGAGAAAGGCACCACTTCCATTATAGTAAAGCAAGCCTTTATGCAATTGTCAACTCCTTGAGCCTCTCAATTGTTATCTCTTCACATACACTATGCTAAAGCAAGAAGCAAAATGTTTATATATCCTAACCACCCTATGAGCCTTTGTACCATCACATTGAAACCATAATTTTCACTTTACTTCAAAACTAATCTACAAAGCCATAACCCTATATCTCCAAAATCTGATTAGATCTTATGCTAAGGCCTTTTGCCTATAATTATAAGGCTCATTTTCAGCATAATAAGGATTTTACAATACCTTAAACCCTCTCATACACTCTCAAACTAGAATTGGCCAAAAATCACCATTTTTAAGCTTTTGAAACCTTAACTTTGAAACTAATCACTCTTGCAACTATTGTCCAAACAAATCATTCAAACACTTCATATATATCATATGGAAGATACCCATACCCTTTTTTCCTCACTATAACATCATTTTCATCATACACCATTTTCAAAATCCACCATTGCAACTTGACTTGAGTAGACCAATCCAGACACTTTCAAGGCAAAGTAAGAGTTGCAACATACTCACTAAGGTCCCAGGAAGCTAAAGCAATCATCATATTGCTTCTGGAAGTCGTGTAGAGGATATTGAATTTTTGCATCAAGAGGTAAGTTTTACCAACTTTGAAATCTTAATACAAGCATTATTTGCACTTACTATTAAAAGATAAAATGTAGATATCATGTCTATGAAGCTAACCATGTCCTTAAATTTCATTTTAATTGACTTTGGGATGAGAATATTAAAACTGAATTTTTTGGACATTTAGGTTTTCAGTTTGGTACAGGTAGAAATTCGTGAGTTATAGTGGGAATAAATAAAAACTAATTACATATTCGAAATCCTTGTGAAATTCTAAGCAAGTTTCATTTTTATATTTTTGGATTTGGTTGAGAAACGAGGAAGTTTGAGTTTTTTTTTTTGAAAAAAATGGAAAATATATGTTATTACAGTAACAGTAACAGCGTGCAGGAGGAAGAAGAAGGAGGGCTTGGCCATTTTCAAATTTTTACATCCAATTTCATTTTATATTTAATGATTGTTGTTTCACTTATGGATGTAACAACCACTCCAGTGGCAAACATCACGCGTTTCATATCACTTTCACCTTAAGGGCGCGGGTTCGAACCATAGTGAACCCCCTTTTTGCATATTTTATGTTATTTTGTGATTTTCTAATTTCAGGAAGCAACATTCTCATATAATATAATGCAAGCATATTGTTAACAAGTAAATGTGCTTGGCCTAGTGGTATTCTTTTGAGCCAACAACCTGAATATCTTGAGTTCAAGCCTTGGCAGGACCAAAACCTTATTTTTATCACTTGACTCATTTTACATTTTTTAAAAAACTTCAACAATTTATTTAACCCATCAAATTAACTCCTTTTGAACTAATTTTTTTCATACTACTAGTTTATTAGGTCTATTTTATGAATATATAAAAATCTCACCAAAAATATTTCTATTTTCATTTTTCATGATTTATTCAAAGTAGCATCTTTTAGGGTTTTTCCTTTATTAAAAACTAAAAAAAAACGACAAAAATATTTTCTTAAACAAATTTAATTATTTTCTTAAATAAATAAGTAATTAGACTCAAGTTTAATTTATTTCCTTTTAATTAAAAATTAACTTAGAACTTATATTTTATTTTAATGAGTTAATTTTTATACTAGTTTAATTTAATTAAAACTTTTCATAAACAAAACCGTAAAAAACTTGTTTTCTTTAATAAATTAATTTCTTTTATTAACTTAATTTTAACTTTCTTATTTTAGGTAATTATTTTCTCTTAAGTTAATTAGGTCAAAACTATTTTTCTTAACAAAAACCAAACAAAATTCATTCCTTATCCATTCATACTTTTATATTATATTCATTTCATTTCTTGTACATTTATTCAAATTCAATATGGTTGTAATAGATAATTAGGATTTAATTTCTTGCAATGCCCATTTGAAAATTTGTATACCCCATCCTCTAATGATGTAATAGCGTAGAAATTTACTTTCCGTAATTTATCGCTTTCATATAAATGCTAGTAAATTAAGGTTTGTATGGCAAGATAAAATCAATGACTAGAAAACCCTAATCCAAGATAAATCAAGCATGAAATATAAACACTTGCACACTTACACCTCTAGGGTTAACTCCACTTGTTGCCTTGAGAAAATGGTCATGATATGCATGTGAGACATCTTAGCAAAAACAATAAAAAATACAAGATCAAAGTCACTCGATGACGCTACGAATGTTGCCTTACAAATGATCTTAGTCCCTTAAGAAAAATGCTAAGATATCTCATTACATTTCTATCTATGACTATACAATGACCCATGCCCGTCCCTTTACATTCAAAGATAAGGCTTCTTACCTATCAATGGTAAGATAGTAATATCAAAGGAAGAGAGAAATGAACAAAAGACTTTTGAGTAGGTAGAATATTCTTAGTTGCTTGCTCACAATACATCTTCAAAAACAAATATCTTTTCAAACACACCAAACACTTTAAAAAACATGAAATATTTTCAAAAAGTCCAACACTTTGTATGCATTCTTATAGAGACCAGAATCATTACAAAGTTTTCCTAAACGAATGCACTTTTCAAAAATACTTTCAAAACTTACCAGAAACACATTCAAACAAAGCAATTTCAAAAGTTATCTAGAAAGCAACTAAGAGTCCATAGATAACTATGGATGAAAATGGTGTTAACACCTTCCCTTTTTATAACCTACCCCTTGAACTCAAGAAAATATCTCAAAGGTTTTTCGTGTTCTTTTCACCCTTTCCTTATTGGATAAAAGAAAAGTTAGTGGCGACTCTTGCTATTCCCAATAATTGCGATAAAACACAAAAATACCCAAGTCAGTTCTCCCACCGTATTACACCAACTGATTGCACCTCCCCTTAGTACTGAAGTAGACCACATAATTTATTGGGTCAGCATAAAAATGCATCCCCTAAGTTTATAAAAAATCTTAATGGGCCATCAAAATTTGATGGTCCATTTTGAGGCAACACACCATCCTTTCATGAATTTATACCCCCATAAAATAACATTAAAAAAATAGATAAAAATTAAATAATATGATCGTAAATTAGAACCACAACAATAATATGACTGTTGAATTGATAGGGAAAATTTGGGGTATGACACAGAGCATTGCCTATGATGAATGAATTTATTTCAATAGTTTCAACTATACCTGCTAACTCAAACATTTCAGAAAATACACGTCCATATAGAATGAATGATTTTTGATATTTCTTGGATGCTAGAATTGGTATCTTTAGATGATTGAATATTATTTCCGAAATATGAATTGGAATACTCTTGCGATGGCAATAAAGAAGACATATATCCCTAGGAAAAACTTTTTCAAGATCTTCTCCTCTGGGATGAAGATTTTTCAACAGGAAATGAAACTAGATTTTTGCAAGTGATTTCAAATGATCTAAATTAAGGGGCTCGTATCTAAATGAAGTGTTAGTGACATTTGGAAACATGTAAACATTCATGCAAGAGTTGGGTAAAGGTGGAATCTAGATGGCTTCATCAATGGAGGAGCGAGTGATGGTTATCAGAATGCCAAAGATGTAGGACTGAATGGCGTTTTCATTAGGACTGACAGAAGCATGAAGCCAGAAACTATTTAAGAGGTTAGTATAAATAGGACCTCTTATCATTGTTGCATACCCATACCATCCTTGATTTTCAATAAGCTCATTGATTAAACCATCGTCAGACACATAGTTGAATCTTTTCTCTTTGATTACTTCGAGATGATTTTCATCTCCTTGAAAGGTTCTAATAGCCATGATATGTAGAAAAGTTTGAAGAGAAGAGACGATTGAAGATAATACAAGGATAAGGACTTAATGAATGACTATAGATGAGAAGAGATATAAATAGTCAGTCAAGCAGTTCACAAAGTAAGACGATTGAAACACTCAAATGACGTCACTGAATGCTAAAAGAAGGAAATAAAATAATAAGTAAATCAAATGTTAAGGTGAAAGAAAAAGAAAACATTTAATTGGAACACGACATGAAATATCAAACAAAGGCATTAAACGATGGTTCCCAAGGCACGGTGAAGAGGAGTAGTTAAATAAATGTAATCATGATTAATCAATTTCCAAAAAAGATAACTGCTCGTGCATGACCTAGGTAAAGTGTGATGGAGACTAAATCTATTTAGGTAATGTGTTTTATATTCTCAACATCTGGAAAACCACGAAGATTCCATCTGATCAGGAAAATTTCTAACTGAAACATCTTCTGACGATTGAGATAAAACAAATTAGAAGTCTTTTGTTTAAGTCAGAATTTTATCCCTTCATACTATGACTAAAACACGTTTGATTCTAATGACATCTTACTCTTGACATAGTCCCATTTTCAGATTCTTTAGAATAAACAGAAATCTATCTTCAGCTGAGGGTTTTGTAAAAATGTCATTCCACTAATGGTCTTTATCTATAAATTTCAAAGATAGGATCCCTTTTTGAACATAACCTCTAACAAAAATGATGTTTGATTTTTATGTGTTTAGCCCTAGAGTGTAGGATAGGATCCTTACTTAAGAAAATAGCTGCAGTATTATCACAGAGAATATGAATATTACTCTCATATATCTGGTAATCTTCCAGCGGATTCTTCATTCATAACATCTGAGTAATGCATAATTCCACTGAAATGCACTCTGCTTTTGTTGTTGAAAGAGCAATTGATGATTGCCTCTTGCTTGACCATGAGAAGAACTTTTCTTCTCTAGCCAATCTCCAGCGTAGTCTGCACCACAGAAACCAGAAAGAGAATACTCTGATGTTTTCTCATACACCAAGCCAAGGTTAGGGGTTCCTTTTAGATACCTTAGAATCCTCTTAACAACAGTTAAATGAGATTCCCTAGGATCAGATTGGAATCTAGCGCAAAGATGGAACCTGAATAAAATATCAGGTCTAGATGCAGTCAGATACAAAAGAGATCCTATCATACCATGATAGAGCTTCTGACATACCTTTCCACTTATCTCTTTTTTCCGCAGAATAGATGTTGGATGCATTGGAGTCTTTGCTACAGTGTAGTCTATCATGTTGAATTTCTTCAGAAGTTATTTGGTGTACTTACTTTGATGAATGTAACTAACCTCTGGTTTTTGATTAATATGAATTCCCAGAATGAGCGTCAATCCCCTCATCATGCTTATTTCAAATTCAGCATGCATTAGCTTAGAGAATTCCTCACATAGGTATGGATTAGCATAACCAAAAATAATATCATCAACATAAATTTGAACAATTAGAATATCGTTTTTGAATATTTTACAGAAGAGTGTAGTGTCAACCTTTCCTCTGGTGAACTTATTTTCTAAAATAAAATTGCCCAATCTGTCATACCAAGCTCTGGGAGCTTGTTCCAAGCCATTAAGATATTTCTTTAGTTTAAAAACAAAGTATGATTTCTCAGAGTTTTCAAAGACATGAGATTATTTGACATACACTTCTTCTGAAATATAACCATTCAGAAATGCACTCTTAACAACCATCTGATAAAGGATGATGTTATGATTTACAAAAAAAAAGAAACTAACAACCAGATAGCTTCTAACCTAGCGATTGGTGCAAAGGTTTATGTATAGTCTATTCCTTCTTGTTAACTATAACCTTGTGCAACTAGTCGTGCTTTGTTTCTAACAACTTCACCCTTCTCATTGAGCTTGTTTCTGAACACCCATCTGGTTCCAATGACGTGGACACCTTTAGGTTTCTAAGCAAGATCCTATACATCATTCTTTGAGAATTGGTTCAGTTCTTCTTCCATAGCCAAAATCCAATCCTTATCTAGAAGTGATTCTTCAATAATATAGGTTATATTAAAGAAACTAAACCCAGAAGTACTTCATCAAAAGGGTTGAGTGTTGATCTTGTTCTGACTAGAGCATCTTTATTTCCAAGAATGAGATCTTCAGGATGAGAGGATGTGATTTTGTTCTTCGTTGGTTGAGTTTGATTAGAAGGACTATCAATAAAATCAAAAGAAGGAGATTCTGATTCTTTATCTTCTTGAATCTTCTCCTTTGGTTTAGTGAATGCTATGGTCACATATGCAAGTTTTTCCCACAACTTTGACTTTTCATAGTCAAACTTATCATCAAATCTAACATGGATTGATTCCTCCATAATTTGTGATTCTGTATTATAGCAGACACTTCTATGCTTTGTAGTCAAACTTACCCAGATTCTCTTTAGTGTTTAACATATAACAAGTACATACAAATGGATGGAAATAGGAAATGTTGGGCTTTCTATTATTCCCCAATTCATAAGGAGTCTTACTCAAAATAGGTCTGATGGAGATTCTATTTTGAATATAACATGTTGTATTCACTGCTTCTGCCCCGAAGTGCTTTACCATTTGAGTTTCTTAGATCATGGTGCGAGCCATTTCTTGCAGTGTTCTATTTTCCTTTTCTACAACCCCATTTTGTTGTGGAGTTCTAGGACAAGAAAAATCATGTACTATGCCATTGGAATCAAAAAGTTTTTCAAAATCTTTATTTTCAAATTCTCCACCATGATCACTTTGAGCTCTGACTATTTTGCAATATTTTTCATTTTGCACTTGGGAACAAAAGGAAGCAAATACAGAGTATGACTCATCCTTGTGTTTTAAGAATTTTACCCATGTCCATCTGCTATAATCATCAACAGTGACAAGTCTATATTTCTTACCATTGACAGAAGCACTTTTCACTGGTCCAAATAAGTAAATGTGAAGAAGTTCTAATGGTCTAGAAATAGAAACAATCTTTTTAGATTTGAAAGAGGTTTTTGAAAATTTGCCTTTCTGACAAGCTTCACAAAGGGCATCTGAAGTATATTTCATATTGGGCAAGCCTCTGACTAATCCAAGTTTATTTAGTTGAGAAATATTTCTCAAGCTAACATGACCTAGACGTCGATGCCAGACCCATTGCTCTTCTTGAACAGTCAAAATACATTTTACATTTTGATTTTTCAAATCTGATAATCTTATTTTGTAAATATTGTTCTTCCTCTTGCCATTGAACTAAACTGAGCCATCCTTCTGACTAACACTTTTACAATATGTTTGATTAAAAATGATGTGATAACCATTGTACTAAGCTGACTGATTGGCAATAAGTTATGCATTAGACCTACGACTAAAACAAAATTATTAATAGAAGGGAATTTACCATTACTAATTATTCAAGAGCCGATGATATTTCCCTTCTAATTGCCTCTGAAACCAACAACGCCTCCAGACTTAAGTTCCAAATCTTAGAACATATGCCTTCTGCCCGTCAAGTGTCGCGAGCACCCACTGTCTAGGTACCATGACTGGTGTTTCAGTGGCGCCATCAAGGAAATCTTCAATGTAGATTATCTGATCATTACGTACTCACTTTCTGGGCACTCTCTTGTTATAAGTTACAAAGGTTCTAACACCTTTGAACTTTTGTGCAACATGATAATCATGTGAAATTTTTGCATGATACTTTGGTTTAGAAGTTTCCTTCTGTGTCTGTGTTTGTGCTATAGTAGTATCTGAATATTCTTGTTCTGGGAATTTCAAATTTCTCCCATCAAGCACGAAATATTCAGAAAGAGGTATTGGTTTGACATTCATAGTTTTATCAATTTTCTTTGATGGTCCTGAATACCCCAAGCCTCTGCTTCCATTTCTACTAACACCATAGATCATTGAAGCCATTTTGCTTTTATATATGCTTTTAGCAAGGAAGTGTTGAAAAGCTCTATCATATCTGATTACTTCGTCAGTAACAGATGTGTTAGATAAAATCTCTTCTTCTAATTTAGACACTTTACTTTTCAGAGTGATGTTTAATTTTTCTAAGACAAATAATTTTTCATTTAAGTCAAAAATTTTTTGCTCATTTATAATAGTGTTCTCAGAAGTAGCTACAAAACTCTTTTTCAAGATTTTGTGTTTACTTAGAAGAGATTGATACATTTTCATTAATTCAGATAAACCAATTTCAAGTTCAGAACGAGATAAGGAAGAAAGTACCTCTTTGTCATCATCAGAGTCTGACTCGTAGTTGAGTGTCAGTTCGTCTTATGATGCTGCTTCTCCCTTGCTGGTCCTGGCCATGAATTCCATGTTTGCATACTCTTCATCAGAATCTTCATCTTCTGATTCTAAATCATCCCATGTTTTCATGAGACCCTTTGTAGATTTGTAATCCTTCTTAGGCTTCTTGTCTTTCTTAAGCTTTGGACAATCATTTTTGTTTGTAAGCCTTCTTAGGCTTCTTGTCTTTCTTAAGATTTGGACAATATTTTTGTAATGTCCAGGCTCGTTGCATTCAAATAAAGTAACTTCTTTTCCAAAAGCATTCCTCTGACTGGAAGTGGATTCACCTCTTCCATATGTCCTTCTTTGACCTCTGAACTTGCTTTGTCAGTGCATCCAGATTTGACATACTCTTCTGGATATCAGAAAGAGTTCACCATCATCTGAATTTTCTTCAGATTCTTATGATTCTTCCTTAGCTTGATAAGCCTTGGTTTTCCCAGAAGTAGACTTTAGAGCAATTGATTTTTCCCTCTTCTAAGTTTCATCTTGTTCCAGCTCTATCTCATGACTTCTTAAAGAGACAATTAGCTCCTCAAGAGAGGTGTTGTTCAGATCCTTTTCCAATTTTAAAGTAGTTACCATTGGTCTCTATTTGACAGGTAGACTTCTGCTAATCTTTTTAACATGATCTGCAGAAGAGTAACCTTTATTCAGAACCTTAAGTCCCGCTACAAGAGTCTGAAATCTTGAAAACATCATTCCATAGATTCGTCATCTTCCATCTTGAAGGCTTCATATTTTTGAATTAAGGTCAGAGCCTTTGTTTCTTTTACTTGTGTGTCGTCTTCATTTGACATCTGAAGAGAATCAAAGATAGACTTTGCAGTCTCTCTATCTATGATATTCTCATATTCATTACATGAAATAGCACTTAGAAGAATGGTTCTTGCTTTGTAGTGATTTATGCATACTTTCTTTTGTGCTTCTATCATTGCACTTCTTGCAATCTTATGACCTTTATCATCTACTGGGTGAATGTATCCATTAACTACCAAATCCCATAGATCCAAGTCATAAGCCAGAAAATAAATTTATATTCTATCCTTCCAAAAGTCAAATTTCTCCCCATCAAACATAGGAGGTTTTGAACTATAATGATCTCTATCATTGTCCCTATTATCAACAGTGGAAGTAGATACAACCATTGGTTTTTTCACACGCACTGGATCGGTACTAGACATTATTAAGTGTTGTTAAAAATTGAAACTTTTCATCTTCTCAGAACCGGATCTCTGATGCCAATTGAAGGTGTAAAAAACATAAGAAAGGGGGGTTTGAATTGGGTTTTAAAACAAAAACTTTTCTTTAAAAAATACTCCCCTTTAAGTTAAAATCCTTTTGATCTTCACTCTTGATAATAACAATAAGTAAGAATAAGATGTAAAGAACAATGCATGTTTATATTAGTTCACTTGAAAATTATCAAGCTAGTCTATTCCACACGCCAAGGTGATTTTGCCTCACTCAATCGAGGACTTAAGTCACTAACCAAACTGATTACAATTTGCACAAGCTACTCGCAAGTGACTAACAACTTCCAAGTCTCGCAAGTCAAAGACTTCTTAAGGCTACAGACCTACCCAACCCCTTAAGGAATATCAAACAATAATCAACCTGATTATTACAATGCACAAGCTACCCGGAAGGGACTAATAACCTCTAAATTTGAATATGTAAACTATTTAAAGAACAGTGACTTAAGAATGTGAAAGCTATGAACAACGTTTGCGCGTGAATATTTCATTTAATGGAAGCTTTCTCACTTAGTATTCAAGCCTTTATATAGCCAATAAAATAATATATTCATTGAGGGGTACTCTTGGGATTTCCAGAAACATTGGCAGCTTGAACAGTAACGTGGTTGACAAGATCGTGCGACGCGTCCGTCCTTTCATGGTAGTGGAATGAAGCGTTGATTGTACCATGTACTATTTCTACCATATTAATGTTATCTTCTTTCCTTCTGCACTTCAGAGGCTTTTGCGAGCATGGGTTTAGAAGCAAGAACATAATACAAGGTCATCAAAACTTCAAGTCTTCAGAGTCTTCAGAACTTCATCTTCAGAGTCTTCAACACTTGGTTATGAGAACCTTTTCTTGGAGCCTTAGGTCTTTAGAAATTCAAGTCGTTAGAATATTTATAACTGCGTCTTCAGAGTCTTCAACACTTGTTCTTTAGAACCCTTATCTTTAGAACCCTTATCTTTAGAACCTTGGGTCTTTAGAAACCTGAGTCTTTAACATCTAGACTTGAGTAGAAACTTCTGTCTTCAGATCTTCTGACTGGTTTCTTTAGACAAATATCAGAGCTTACACTTCAAAGCCTTATGGAGTGTATTGCTACTGCTTAACAGAACTTTTGTAGCGTAGAAGCGGAACTAATTCCTTCTAATGTCTTGGCCATGTCATCCATCATAAGCAGAACCTATTTGTTAAGTACTCATTCATAACAAACATTAGAGTATTAAAATTGTTCATACAAACATACTCATTTGTTATCATTAAAATTCGGAGATAATATTGAAGAACCAAATCTTGTTCTTACACAATAAACTCACTGTTGAATACAAGTTTGCGTGTTTACAAGACTGCTTTTCGAAAGCAGATTACACAGAAATGAAGTATAAATAATAACACAACAATGTTAATACCAAGTTAGCGAACAACAGTTCTTTGCTAGCAAGTTTACGAATAAAAGTTCCTTGCTTTACAAAACTTTACAAAATATTTAGGCAAAATACCCTTTTTAGTCCCTTAACTTTACCTCAGGGTCTATTATGGTCCCTCATCTTTAAAAATTTCCAAAGCGGTCCTTTAATTGTTCAAAAAGGACTACGTTTGTCCTTTCCATCTGGGTCGTTAGTCAAAGTCAATGGTAGCGCTTATGTGGCATATATGTGACATTACACGTGTTTATATTTCTGTCCAGGTGGATTAAATTATCTTAATATTAAAATAGAAAAGTGAATGGGTTAAAGTATCAAAACACATCTCCAACACTTGGAGCTAACCCTAACGCAACCATTGTTGGTAGCCCTGTTCTGTGGAGAAGCTGCAAGCAAAGCGAAGGCATATTCTGTTATTGAAGGTGAAAGTGACCACAACACATATCATCATAGGTAAGTTTCTGCAAAATTATAATTTTCGTAGTTAGGGTTTTTTTGGAAATCAATCTTTCTAAAATCTATGTTCTTCGTGTCTATTTAGGGCATAGTCTGAAATGGATGAATATCTGAATATTACAATACACCACAATGGTGAATTTGTTACTGAAGACATGAGTGTTTATGAAGGAGGTGAGATTGGAAATTTGAGAGTAGATGCTGATAAGTGGAGCTATTTTTAATTAATAAGGGCTATTAAAGAACTAGGTTATGTAGACGTAGAGAATATATATTATAGGGATCCTGCTACCAGGATGAATCTGTTGGTTGATGACAAGGGGGCATTAGAGATTGTTGATCTATATAGGTTTCATCTGAGTGTTGAAGTCTTTATTTAACACACGTTGTCAAAACTTAATTATACTGATGAGACTGAAGTTGTGTTAGATGAGGTACCCCTTAATGAGATAGTTGATGAGGTAGAAGTTGTGCTTAAGGAGATGTTGAAGGAAACTGATGTAATGGAAGATGGTGTTAGAGAAGATGATGTTAGGGAATATGATGTTAATATGGAAGATGTTAGGGAAGATGATGTTAGTATGGATGATATTAGGGAAGATGATGTTTGGGAAGATGATAGTTGTAATTGGTTTTAAAATGAGAGTTGCCACCCTTAATTTTTATCTTTAGGAATGGAAAATAAAGGATAACCCTAAACAGTAAGAGATTCTAGGTTTCTTGGACTCAGTTTTAGATGAAGGGAAGGTGTTAGGCACCCCTCATCTACCTTGTTCACAAGGATACTAGGGTTAGAAGCGCAATTTTAAGAAATAGAGTTTTAATGTTTTATTAGGGGAACTCACCACAATTTTAGTCGTATGCCTACGTTTCCACTTATGAGGAATCAGAGTCCTAATTTATAGTTTGCAGTGTTGGTTGGTGTTGTTTATAGTATTGCGTAGAATTGCTTTCGAATTTATCCTTGAACCTTGTCTGGGTTAAAAATTGTATGAGTGTAAACGTAGTTCGTAGTTAATTTCGAAAGAAATTCTCCTTAATCCTTTTTTTTGAAAATATCTTGTGATTTTGATTATGTTAGTAAAAAAAGGTTTTTGATTGGTTAGCTATATTAAGATTTAGAGCGGGGCAATCTGATACAGTCTCCTCATCACGTGGCCAGATATTGGCCACATGTCATTCGCGGATGGTAAATTTGGTGAGTTGCATGGATTTTAATTTTTTGATTTTGAATAAGAAGCTGGTAGAAGATGCTTCGACCGATTTAATTACTCGAAAATGGACGTCTTATTAGTTATAGAAATTTTGAATTAATTTAATTAATAAATTTAAATAACCTACATAAATTAATTAATCCTAAAAATAATTAAATGAAATTGATTAAAAAATCAGGTATAAATAATAGAGGAGGAAGTGTAAGTGAGCAACATGCTTGTTTGCACTAGAGTAAGGTTTGCACATGGAGGTTCTGCATGGCAGGGTCGCGGTGCTTGAATCTTGCGCGTTTGTGTTTGTTGACTACGTCAGAGTGAAATGGCAATTCTGAATCTCTTCTCCTTTGCTTCAGTTTTGGCTTTATTCCTCTTATTAGTAAAATCATGCATAAGCAATTAGTTGACAAACAAATAGTAATAATAAGTTAACAAAGAAATTGACACAATAATTGAGTTTCTTATGTGTAATTAGTGAGATGGCTTCGTGAATGATGTTAGAAGTAGGTTTCACGTTTGTGTAAAAATATGCAGATTTAATTTTGTTTTGGTTGAAAAATGGTGCAGATTCAATTTTGTTTTGGTTGAAAAATGATGTAGTTTGGTGTGAAGTGAAGGTTTGGTTTTGTGAAATTGATTGTTACATTGGTGGCTGACCAGTGATGATATTGTGATTAAAATACATGGCTTGTGAGTTTTTGTTAGTGTGAATAAAAGTTACAGGTTGTAATGATTTTTACATGTTGAAGGTTTAGAGGTCGAAACGAATTGATGAGATAAAGGAATTGATGCTATTATAAAAAAATTAGTAATAACGTAGGATATATATGATTAAAAACTGTTTTTTTTTGAAAAATAGGTTTATTTATGATGAAAAGTAATTTAGCTCCAGAATATAAACAATATCTTGATTTAGGTGGATTTGTGTTATATATGATGTTTATATACAACACAAAAAATAAGAGCCATCGGATAATTATCATCATATGGTAAAAATAATAAATAAATAAAAATAAAAAAATAGAAAAAAATTAAAGAAAAAACAAGGGATGTCTCATATGAAATCATTAGCCATTTGTGGGTTATTATCTGATATAGACAACAACAGGTTTTCTGTTTGTTTAGAAACCCTGTAATAAACCAAAACAAAAAAAATTGAATTTCTGATGATTGTGAAGTTGTTGATTTGTTTGATAAATTGTGGATCCAGAAGAATTTGTGGATGAAAAATTAGGACAACAATGAGTCCTATTTATAGAGAGAAATTAGGTTAAAAATTCCTAGCGAGTAAGTTAGCCCAAAATGAATGTAAAGCCCAAAGCATGATCTCTAAAAAAGGAAAGAAAATTAGTAACAAAAAAATAGAAAAAAGAAAATTAGTAACAAAAAAAAAACAAAAAGATATATAACAGTCTAGCATCATACACAGAAGAGAGGAGAACATTAGAACCTGCATAAGCCTAAGCATAAACTCAGTAAACAACCAACCAAGCTGCACAACTTGCAAACTTGCAAACCTGCTTGCCAAACCAATAAACCACAAACCTGCAGTTTCAAAACTGCAAAACAAAATCATCAAACCTGCAAGCCTTCCAAGCCAATCTTGCCAAACTTGCAAACAAACCAAACAGCCAACCTGTTATCACAACTCAAACCTGCAGTCCTCGACCTGCATAACAACAACAAACTGCAAACCTGTTTAGCAAAACTGTTAAAACCATAAACCTGCAAGCTTTCCCAAAAACCTGTCAAGCCAATCAACAAAACACAAACAGACCTGCATAGCCAAAACAAACTGGCCAAAATACAAACTCAACAAGCCTGCATTTCAAACTGTAAAGCTGCAAACTCAATAGCCATCAACATTCAGAAAAGGAAGAAAGGTTCATAAGACACAGTTTCAGAATCAAGCCTCATCATCAACCAAAAATGTCAACTACCAAATATCAGGATCCAACTCAATAGTCATCATCATCATTGTAAATCATTATCCAACAATATCAACAAAACACAGTAGTTTCAGAATCAAATCATCATCAAATAACCAAGAAAGAAGAAGATAGGTTCAGAAGTGACAAAAACAACAAAGCTTCAGATTTTCACATCATCATCAACATCAAATAGCCAAGAAGGAAGAAGAGAGGTTCAGAAGTGACAAAAACAACAAGTTTCAGAATTTTCTTCATCATCAACAAAACCAACGAAAACACAATTTCAGATTTTTATTCATCATCAACAACAATAAACATTCAAGTCTCAGAAGTTCATCATCAATATCAACAAAAAGATAAAGATACCGGAAGCGTGTTCATCTCATCTTCCTCCGCCTAGCCTCCAAGGAGCGCTACCGGCCGGTCTCACATCCCTCTCCTTCCATTTTACAGAAAAAATGCTCAAGGTAAGTTTTTCTCAACCCCTTTTACTGCATATCAAACACATAAAAGCCATGGATTAAAACATGCAAGCAAAAATCAAACAAACATTGAAACTATAAAATCAATAAACGAACATTGAAACTGTAAAACCCAAAAGATAACAATTCGTACCGTTCAAACAAAAGCCGTGGACCACTGTGAGAGGATGAGAGAGTGGGAGAGGGCGACGCTCCAGCGACCTAGGGGTTTAAGGAAGAATCAGAAGCGCATGTGGATGAGAAAGATGAAACGAAGAAGAAGAACGAGAGAAGAAGAACGGCGCCGCTGTAACCCCAATGCAACAAACCCTAAAATGCCAAACCCTAACAAATTTGTATAAACATCACTCTGGGCCTGACTCGCCCCAAACACATTTGCCTCAAGCCCATTTTGTTTTACTAACGACCCCCCCCACCCCCCATTTTGTCCTTTCTGCCTTCTTTCTTTATCTTAAGCCCAACTCCTCAAGCATGGCCTATTCTCCTTATTTTCTCTTCATTAAATTAACAAACTTTTTTTTTTACTATTTAATCTTAACTAATTTGTTTTCTTTCTTTTGGTTAATAAAAATACTAATTAAATTTTGTTTTACTTTCTTTTAAGTTAATTTTATTGTTTCATTATTAATCTTGTTTAATATAATAAAAATACAAAAAAAAAGAATATTTAGTTTGATTTAAATAATTTTGGTTTTCCTTAACCCTTTTTATTGATTAATAAAATATAAAAATAATAGAAACATTAATTTAGGTAATTTTTTCTTTCTTTAAAAAAAAACTTTTCTTTTTATAATTAACAAAACACAAAAAAATAATAATAATACTTAATCTCTCTTTTTTTAGAATAGATTTTATTTATTTATTTTTTAAGTTAACAAATACATGCATTTCATAATTTTTGATTCTCTTTATTTTTATGTTTTGTTATAGCTTTATATTTGAATTGCGACGATTCGATTTGGTTGTAACACATATTTGGACATTATTATTCTTGTGAGATTCATCCCCATTTGTAAATAATTGTACCCCCATCCCCGGATACTTTTTTGTAATAACTTAGACTTTTAATTCCCGCAATTTATTGCTTTCAATATACTGTATAGTAATTAGGGTTTGTATGCGAAATTCAAAAATCAATCGCTAGATAACCTAATACAAGACAAAAAAGGCATGAAAATGACAAAATGCACACTTGCACCTCTAGGGTAACCTTGCTTGTTGCTTCGGAAAATGCAATCATGTCCCTCGAATATGAGACATTCTAGCAAATGCCCCTTCGATAAACAAAGATCGTAGTCCCTCGATGGCCCTCGATGTTGCCTTCGATAAAACGATCTCGTACCTTACAAAATTGCTAGAGCATCTCACAAGTTGCTTTCAATGATTGTATACGATGACCCGCGCCTGTCCCATTTAACATCCTAACACATGGTTGTTCACCAAATGCAATGGTGAAATAACACTGTCAAAAGGGTTAAAAACATAAGAAAGATCTTTGAGTAAAATAGGGTAGACAACTCTTAGTTACTTGATCAAAAGCTTGCAAAACATCCTTGCTGTTTTCAAACACACCTCACAACACAATTCCAAATCAAACTTTCAAAACATTGAAATATCTTTTCAAAAAAGACACACACCTTTGTATATATTCAAAAAAGAATCATTACAAAGGTTGCCTAGTCAAGGCCTCTTTTTCAAAGCATTTTCAAAACCACACACACAAAGCACCATTTCAAACAATTGAAAAGCAAAGGCAAGTGATCTAAAACAAGTAACTAAGAGCCCATGGAAAACCATGGATGAAAAGGGTGCTAGCACCTTCCCTTTTCATAATCTACCCCCTGAACCCGAGAAAACATCTCAAAGGTCTTTCCTGTGATTTTTGACCTTTCCTTTGGATAAAATAAAAAGTCAGTGGCGACTCTTGCTAAACCGCACAAATGCGAACACAAACGCAAAACCTCAAGTCAGTTCTCCCACCGTATCACAGAACTGGAGACTCTGCTGGGGATTGTTTAAAAGTGGGGTTACCTTAGGGTTTTAGATCACCTTTACATGCTTACCTTAATTGCTTTGATTGCTTTACTTTTTGGTTCCTTTCTTAGGTTTGTTTTAAATCCTACACCCGGATTTGGGGACACCTTTTAGGTAAGTAGCAATAAACTGTGAGGGAACTGTGCGGGGCATACCGACATGGTTGAAGCAGTGGCTACGTTAGTGCGACATATTTATGGGTACCGGTAGCCTTTGAGTCAATCAAAGAGAATACGGAGCCGCTGAGTGATGTCATGAAGCACTAACGAACTCTTAGAACCTTGACCATCTTGGCCTTATTAGGGGTAGTGAGATGACCGGCTTTGGTGCAGTATGAAGTTGGTAGATACTCGATACTACACTCATTGAGGATTGTTTTCTTGGAATATTTTGGTCGCCAGTTAAGTGGCTAAACCAAAACACTGAACATAGAAAATAATCCAGTGATATTGAGCTCTCTAGAACCCGGTTACTATTTCTAGGATAGGTTGAGCTAACTAACTTCAAGAGGGTACTTACCTACGAACCCCATGCAAGCCTAAACTTAAGGACTTGTCTTCTTTGTGTGAATATGATTACCTGTATATACACTTGCTTACTTTTGCATACTTGTACACAACATCATAACATCATACCATAGCATTTTCAATAACCATTTCAAGGATCTCGAGGGTCTTTGATGCAGGGTCACGTTAAACTAGACGTCTACCAAGGAGCAAGAGGATTCATTCTCCTCTAAACAAACGTCGTCAAAGATCAAGTGCAACAACTTGAATCGGGGGCTATGACCCACTTGACATGGTGAGCTTGATTCTTGTGGAAAGACATGCACCAATGCAAAGCTCTCCAATCAAAGATGTTGATCGAAGTTCAACCTCTAACATTTTCTTGTGTTTACCCCGCGAGATTCTTGAAAACATGCATCCACATATCATGCATTGTATCATGACAGGTTTTCCCTTTCAGGTTTCCTTATTCTCCTACTGTTTATTTCAGTAGAGATGGCTTTAGAGAGGACTGTCAAAGATATCCAGGCTCAAAACGCCCAACTTCAAGAAATGTTCTTGAACTTGTCCCAGGGGCAAGAAGAGGTGAAAGATCTCCTCACAAGGGGCTTGGTCCCAGGGAATCCAGGGGGCGTCAGGTATGATCAGTTGGAAGTACTACAAATTGAGTTGGAAACAATGAAAATCTAGATGATGGGACAACTGGTGGGCCAGATGGCTCTCATTCAAAACCTGGCTCAAGGACAAGAAGAGCTAAAGGTTCTCATCAACAAACCACTTCAAGATTGATGTAACCCATTGGGGCAAACAACTAGGGTTGAAGATCAAGTCATCATTTAACCTTCTTTGGGACAGGAAGACAAGGGAAAGGCTCCTCAGATTGCTTCAGGGTCACAAGCCCAACAACAACCTCACCAACATCAACGGGGTAATCGGCGTAAGCAAAATACATCTAGAAGACATTTCACTGAGACTGACATACCATTATCTCTAATACTGGAACGCTTGTTGGAGGTCAATCTGACTGCTTTAAAGGATCCTCTTAGGAATCCGAATACCTCTGCTCCTGGCTATCACCCCGATGCATTTTGTGTATACCACTCCTATAGTCCTGGACATGACACCGACGACTGTTGGGCTTTGAAAAACAAGATCCAAGATTTGATTGACAGAGGAGTGCTGAAATTCATGCCGGATGGCGAGATGAAAATCTTCCGCTGAGGGTTCTCCACCTGAAATGACAAGTTCAAACTAAGAGACTTTTGTTTCATTTGAATTTTCAAGTTGTAATTTCTTTTGTTATTCAAACAATTATCTGTTGATGTCAAACTCTGTTTCATTAATGCATTGCATATGTTTGTCTTGAATTCATCCATTTTTTTCACTATTCTTGAATTATGCTTTCTACTTTCTTTATGACATTTAACTCTTGTTAAAAGTTACAAGTCTTTAGAGGGAGGATGACGAAAACAATGTCATAATCTCATACAGTATGCTTTTGGGCAGACCTTGCTAACGATGTACAGGCGTTTCTTTGAAATCCTAAACACTGGAGTTATAAGGAAGATAATCCCTAGTCAATCCCTTTGAGCCAAAGAAGTAGAAGTTTTCTGTTTTAAACACAAAATTGAAACCTTTAATCAAAACCTAGGGCAGGGTAGTCTTTCAGTTAGTTCAAAAGGTGCACGTTAAAGTCACAAACTCTCAGTTCATAATACAACGAACGACATCAAAAACTTTCCTTTGGAACCAAAAGACAGGTGATGGTTCCTTATCTCATAGGCAGTCATTATCTCTCAAAAATAAAAAAGCCCACTGAGTCAAAACCTACAAAGGAGGCTTAAGAAAGCTGGGGCATCCCGCTAACTGTAATCTCGAAAACAGGAACAGTCAGGCAAAAAAAATTAGGGATAAAAAAAAAAGAGAAATAGGTCATTACAAATCCTCAACAACATGAAAAATGTTGCAAAAAATGACTGCCTTCCAACAAATTCAACTTGTGTGAACCATCACCAAAAACGTCGTTCCAAACTCGAATAGAGTTCGACGCACAATTAACTGAGTTAGGATTGAAGAACATTATGAAGAGCGGGTGAGTACAAATATACTTTGAGCCTTTATCCCTTGTTTCTTAAACCGTGAACCAAGCCACGTTACAACCCTTCTAAAGTCCTAATTGAAGCATGGTTTAGTTCGAAAGCACACTGTTACCAAAAGGTATCCCGACTCCTGTAAGGCTTTGCTCTAAAATCTTGAGCTGAATTTCTCTTATAAAAAGTTTTCTGCTAAAAAACTCATTTTTCAAAATTTCAAGACAAGCATGAAATTTGTATTATTTGAATATCGTTGTTTGCACATGGTTATTTGTTTGACAGCGAAGAAATTCACACAGTGAATGTTCGAATAAACGAAAGCTCTCTCAGTGAATAAAATCACTTCAAGTAGGATGACACTCCCGTTGTAAAAATCTCCTATCAACAAAGGAGACTTGGTATTGTCCAGTAAACCTGGGGCAGTCCAGTCAAGATTTCAACAAATCTCTCAAAGTCCAGTAAACCTGGGGCAGTCCAGTCAAGATTTCAAGGAATCTCTCAATTGCAGATTAACCTGGGGTAAGTCTCCATCACCATCACTTGGGGCATTAAAACGTCAATCTCATCAAAAGATTACGTACAGTCCAAGTTTCCTGGCAGTGTCACAAACATCTGATACTAGGGGCAATGATGAATCTCTCCAAAGTCCTTCTGAAAAGGAATTCAAGCATCCTCGAGAAGTTTATCACCTCTCTAGCAGACCAACAGTCATGGGTTTATTTCCCCAACACTTGTCGAGAATTTATTCTCCAAAACAAAATTACATTTCAACGACATTCATGGCATATGCAGATTGATCAGCAGGTAAAGGTTATCATCACCTGTTGGAAGTTACGGTCGTCGAAGATTCCTTCATCACATGCAACCATTCTCTCCATCTCTCAATCAACTTCTCTTTCCCCTTTGTTTTCTATCTAAAAAAACCTCTTCTTCTTGAGGAAGCGTGTGAAGCTTGATTATCGGCTAGATTCGGTGGTTGCCTCGAGATTGATAGCATGGTCATAGAGAGTATTGGCCGGGCACGATTTGTGCGACGGTTGAGAGCGAGAGATCTGATATTTTTGGTTGCAAATCAGAGGTGTCTTTGCATCAGAAATAGTGGTTTGCATAGGCTGGTGGGAATCGTCTTGGCGTGGCTGAAATCTGCACCGATGGTTGTTGTGGAAGTTTGTGGCGACATGCTTGTTTGCACTAGAGTAAGGTTTGCACATGGAGGTTCTGCATGGCAGGGTCGCGGTGCTTGAATCTTGCGCGTTTGTGTTTGTTGACTACGTCAGAGTGAAATGGAAATTCTGAATCTCTTCTACTTTGCTTCAGTTTTGGCTTTATTCCTCTTATTAGTAAAATCATGCATAAGCAATTAGTTGACAAACAAATAGTAATAATAAGTTAACGAAGAATTAACACAATAATTGAGTTTCTTATGTGTAATTAGTGAGATGGCTTCGTGAATGATGTTAGAAGTAGGTTTCACGTTTGTGTAAAAATATGCAGATTTAATTTTGTTTTGGTTGAAAAATGGTGCAGATACAATTTTGTTTTGGTTGAAAAATGATGTAGTTTGGTGTGAAGTGAAGGTTTGGTTTTGTGAAATTGATTGTTATATTGGTGGCTAACCAGTGATGATATTGTGATTAAAATACATGGCTTGTGAGTTTTTGTTAGTGTGAATAAAAGTTACAGGTTGTAATGATTTTTACATGTTGAAGGTTTAGAGGTCGAAACGAATTGATGAGATAAAGGAATTGATGCTATTATAAAAAAATTAGTAATAACGTAGGATATATATGATTAAAAACTGTTTTTTCTGAAAAATAGGCTTTTTTATGATGAAAAGTAATTTAGCTCCAGAATATAAACAATATCTTGATTTAGGTGGATTTGTGTTATATATGATGTTTATATACAACACAAAAAATAAGAGCCATCGGATAATTATCATCATATGGTAAAAATAATAAATAAATTAAAATATAAAAAAAACAGAAAAAAAAATTAAAGAAATAACAAGGGAGGCCTCATATGAAATCATCATCCATTTGTGGGTTATTATCTGATATAGACAACAATAGGTTTTCTGTTTAGAAACCCTGTAATAAACCAAAACAAAAAAATTAAATTTATGATGATTGTGAAGTTGTTGATTTGTTTGATAAATTGTGGATCTATGAGAATTTATGGATTTGTGGATGAAAAATTAGGACAACAATGAGTCCTATTTATAAAGAGAAATTATGTTAAAAATTCTTAGCCAGTAAGTTAGCCCAAAATGAATGTAAAGCCCAAAGCCTGATCTCTAAAAAAGGAAAGAAAATTAGTAACAAAAAAATAGAAAAAAGAAAATGTTGAAAGTGCGACTCAAGAGATTCGAACCCGCGACCTCATACTTGTAAGCTTCATTCTTTACCAATTGTGCTACCTTGTTTATTCAAAATAAAAAATGCTTTTGAAAGCATACGAAGGTCAAGCAAATATTTATTTATTCAAAAATATAAAGGATCTGAAATAAATCATTATATTTTTAAACATGTTTGGAAGTGAATATTTTAAAAACCCCAAATTATTAATGTAATTAAACCAAAGGAATTTTAAAACTCAAGTTTGAAAATAAATTTGACAGTAGCACTATGGGCGGGAAAATTTGGAGTATGACAGCAGCTACCCCTATTTAATCACTCTTCGATTGAATGGTGCGAGAATGCATAGGTCTTGTACATTTGAATTGGAGGGTTATTAAATAACGGACGACCCCAAAATTGGGACCAAAGATTTATTAAACAAGGATACAATTATATAGCATACCCCAGAGCTCAAAGAAATAGGCAAGGATGATGATGTACCATCCTACCAGAGTTTGGATAAAGAAATAGGCAAAGATGATGATGTATCATCTTACCAGCGTTTGAACCAAAGTTTTTGATAGAACTTAGACACGACGACGCGGATAACTCGTCAGTATCTAAGAGATTATAGATTCTTTTGAATATTTGCAAAAGTACAAGTTTTGAAAAAATTGACTTACTAATGCTTGGAGACTAATATAGTAAGTTTTGGTTTGATTTGATTGTGTCTATTCATGATAACCTAGGGGATGAATAAAACAAAGTCTGATAACACTTTTCTTCCTAGAGACTGATGTAATGGATTATGAAGATTTATTCGCATATCTATCACAACCTAGGGGATAAATATTTGAAAATAGCTCGATAACTACATCTCTGCATGGAGACTGAGGCGATGAGTTACATTACAGACTTTGCACATTGCTGCATGGAGCCTGATGCAATGAGCTATATCGCAGAGGAGGAAACTGCATACTTATCACAACCTAGGGGATAAATAAAACACAGTTTGATAATACATTGCTGCATGGAGACTGATGCAATAGATTATGCAAATTTATTCACATATCTATCGCGGCCTAGGGGATAGATAATTGAAAAAAATTTGATAACTACATCGTTGCATGGAAACTGAGGTGATGAGTTATATTGTAGAGGAGGAAACACATTGTTGCATGGAGAGTGATGCAATGAGTTATATCGTAGAGGAGGAAACTGTGCATTTATTACAACCTAGGGGATAAACAAAACGGAATTTGATAATACATTGCTGCATAGAGACTGATGCAATGGATTACGCAGATTTATTCGTGTATCTATCACGACCTAGGGGATAAATAGTTGGAGAAAACTTGATAACTACATCGTTGCATGGAGACGTAGGCGATGAGTTATATTGCAGATTTCGCACATTGCTGCATGGAGACTGACGCAATGGGTTATATCACAGAGGAGGAAACACATCACTGCATGGAGACTGACGCAATAAGTTATATTGCAGAGGAGGAACCTGTGCATTTATCACAACCTATGGGATAAATAAAACACCGTTTTATAATACACTACTGCATGGAGACTGATGCAATGGATTACGTATATTTATTCGCATATCTATCACGACCTAGGGGATAGATAATTGAAAAAAAATTGATAACTATATCGCTGCATGGAGACTGAGGTGATGAGTTATATTGCAGATTTCACACATTGCTGCATGGAGACTGGCGCAATGGGTTATATCATAGAGGAGGAAACACATCGCTGCATGGAGACTGACGCAATGAGTTAAATTGTAAATTTCTCACATTATTGCATGCAGCCTGATGCAATGAGCTATATTGCAAAGAAGGGATCACATTGTTGCATGGAGAATTACGTAATAAGTTGAATTACAGATTTCACACATTATTGCATGGAGCCTGACACAATGAGCTAAATCACAGAGGAGGAAACACATTATTGCATGAAGACTGACACAATGAGTTAAATTGCAAATTTTGCACATTGCTTCATGGATCCTGACGCAATGGGTTATATCGTAGAGGAGGAAACATGTCGCTGCATGAAGACTGACGCAATGAGTTAAATTGCAGATTTCACACATTGATGCATGGAGCCTGACACAATAAGCTAGATCGTATATAAGGAAACCACATCGCTGCATGGAGACTGACGCAATGGGTTATATCACAGAAAAAGTTGTTTTTGATTATCAAATATTAGATAACTAGATCCAAGATGATATCTGAATTTTTACCGATTGTGTTTGTTCTCAACAAAGGTAGTTGTTTAGCATAAAAATGCTAGGTTTGAAGATTGAAACCGAAGTTTCATTGATGATTCTGATTGTGTCTGTTCTTAACCAAGGCTATTGTTTAGCATAAAAAATGTTAGGTTTGAAGATTGAAACCGAAGTTTCGCTGATGATGCCGATTGTGTCTGTTCTCAACCAAGGCTATTATTTAGCATAAATATGCTAGGTTTGAAGATTGAAACCGAAGTTTCGCTGATGATACTGATTGTGTCTGTTCTCAATCTAGGTTTGATTAACATGATAACCAAATGAAATTGAATTTTTTGAGAGGTACGAACTTGAAAAGTTTGAACTTGAAAAGTTTGAACTTGATAATTACAAGTGTAATGCCTGGAGGTTGGTGATAACTAGGCATTGGATATGAATCGTAGGTAAGCGCCTAGTGAAATTTTGATAGTGGTACCTTTAACGAATGTGTCTGGTCTCAACCGAGGTAGCTATAGTAATAGCAAAATGAATGGATAGTGCTAAGCTTGGGTTTGAATTTTGAGTTCGTCTTAGCTGGTAGTCATGCCTTGAGATTTTTCGCAGTTTTCATGGGCATATATGATTGAGTGTAATGTATGTATGTATGTTTGATATGATTATGTTTGATGTATGCATGATGTATGGTATGTATGCTTAAGATGATAATGTTATGAACTGAAATGATGCAATGGTTGATAAATGCAATGCCCCTGTTATTTGAACTGCAGAATTAGTGCCTAAGGAAAGCTACCAGCTGAGAACTGGTATGAGGATTTAGCTTCTAAACAGAAATTGGAACACTGCTAGATGATAACTATATTCTTGAAATGATGCACCAGACAAGAACTAGGATTTAAACCAACGTCAGTGGGGCTACCGAAATATTATAAACTTGGGAAGGTGAGATGGAGAACAAGGTTACTAATATTGGTAGGGTCACCAGAAGACGTCGATCAGGTGTTTGGAAAGCGTGAGGCTGCTCACGACTTTTACATACGGCTGCTTACATATGGACAAAGAAATGAGGTTGTGTGAGGTTGCTCACGCCTTAGTTTGACAAAGAACGCTTGTATTATAGACTCACTGAGAGGGATAGTCGGAGAGATGTTAGAGATTGTAATAGTGACTCCCCTAGAAATTGACTCTAGATTTTTACGGGGTCCTAAGTTTGTCTATGATATGTTATGTATGCATGCAGATGCATGGGTTAATGTATAGAATGACTGACCAATGCATGTAACGGGTGACTCAGATACGCGTCAATGGATGCTGAAACTTTGATGAGCCAATGCGAATTGAGCTCTTTGTTAGATCCATGCTGTCGCAAGTCGTCAGATGGATGAGATGATAAGTATAGCTTGACTCTGGATCAAAGAGCCTAAATTAATGACTTATGCAGCCTTATGCTTTATGATTATAACTCAAATTCTTTTTGAATAGTTCCCCTATGATGGTTCGTGGATGATTAGAGTGTAGAGGTTTTCTTATGCAACAAGGTTGATTGTCACATGATGGTTAAATGTTATGCTATCATGATTTCCCGATACTCGATTTGAACTTAAAGATTGCTGATGTAGGAGAAAGATCCACCAGAGATTATGAAAGTACATAGAGAGCTTGCCCCTATATGGAATGTGTTTCCCTAATTTGTTGGTAGGGTTTTTGAGGAGATTCTCTTTGATATGAGCTTGAAAAAAGTTTGATCATAATGTGAATGACCCCCATTATTTTGTATTATGCCCCTGATTAAAAGACTCTTGAAAATGCTTGGCTTTGATGAACCATTTTGAATCAACTCCTTTTGATCGAGCCTTGCAGTGGTTTTCCCCACCATTCTAATTTTGAAAGAGGTGCCCCTCAATCTCCAGGATCCGGAGGAAGTTGTTAGAACAATGTTTGAATCTAGTACCCTATATTTAAGTTTTGATGATAACAAAGTGAAAAGATATAGTAGTTAAATGTTTTATGATTGAATTATATGCTGCCTAAAATTACTATGCTCTGACTTGCAGATATGCTGATTAAAATAAGCAAGATCACGTTTTCAGCGTCAGAATATGAGTTTGCACATCAGCATCAGAAGTTGCTGAATCAGAACGTCAAGATCAGATGATCAACGCTTGCACATGCTGAAGCTTGATGAACAGAACTGCGCGTAAAACACTCTGATACAGAAACAAATTAGTTCATCAGCAGCGAAGCAGAATCAGAATGAGCCAAGCCAGATCGTGCATTGAAGAAGCAACGGTACTGTGCATTGAAAGCTAATCAATACCAACGGCATCATTCTAGACAAGATCTGCTCAAAAAGGAAAGCTTGTTAATAGCATTGAATCAAGAATATTTGCTTCAACGTTCATCTTCTCAAAGTGCTATATAAACCAAGCTTTGAAGATTATCACGGCTAATGCTTCCAAACTTTCTACACGCACAAAGCTGAACAATAATCTTCACTCTACAAGTTTTGCTAAACCAACAAACTCTGATACTTTATTAGCGTTTAGCATCCTAGAATTCTAAGCTTCATTTGTGTAAACATCACAGTTGTGATATAGTTTTGTAGAAACATTCACACACATTTGATTATACCTTTGTAAGAAAGTGTTGCCTTGACAAACCGGATTGTGGTTTGAATCAAGAAGGTTTTAGCAGTTGCTAAAGCAGATTTGTATTCAGTTGAATATAGTGAATTAAGACCTCGTTGGAGAGAGGCGAAATCACCTTGAACGGGTGGACTGGAGTAGTTTGAGATCAAACGAACCAGGATAAAAATACCTTGTCATTTGCTTTAAGTTTCCAGTTTTACAATTCAACCCCCCCTTCTTGTGTTTTTCACCCCTTCAGAAGTACCTTCAGAAAGAACTTAGATCTCACCATGAACTTGACATAGATTTCCCCAAGTATTTGAAGCTTGAAAAGTTTGTACTTGAAGTTGCTTGAAGGGGAATTTGGACCCTACGTACAGTAGGATAAACCTGGTACGTACTGCCCCAACATTTGAATCTTGGTAGGTTGTCCCTTATTATCAAGGTCTCGAGAGGTTTGTTAAAACGAGGAAACTGAGTCATACCCTGTTGTGATATGACTTGATTAAGTAATGCTCCTTCGAAAGGTATGGCCCTGATTGAACAATGCTTTGAATTTTGATTGAAATTGATTGAATCTCAGAATGATCACCCCTTGTCAATAGTATCATCATGTGATATACCCCTACGATCATTAGTATTTTCCCCTGTTTATAGGGGTCCTCTTAGATGCTTTGCTCCTAGTTAGAAGCTTTTAGGAAACGCTGCCTTTGATCAGACCTTTTCTTTTGAAATCTCCTTGATGCTAAGTATTGATTCGTAGATAAATTTATACATTTTGAAAAAGTAATTCCGTTTGATTCACATGTGAAATAACAGGCTGAACAATCAACTGATAATGAAATCAATTAAGTCTCCATCGAACATTTTTTATCCCATGTGAAGGGAAAGGCAAACATCGAGCAAATCTGAGAAGGGAGAAGTCACGGTCGTACGACCAAGAGATCGGGTAAGGGAGTCTATTACGCGAGAGGAAGGTATTAGTACCCCACACGCTCGTAGTACTCTACGGTATCAACTCTTGTTGTCTGTCTAATGGGTGTGTTCAAAGTCTATGTCTAAGGTTTAAAGTAAAAAGAAAGAGGGAATGCATGCAAAAGAAAAGAGAAAACAATGTAGGGAAAATAAAGTTGTACTCGTTCAGGCCCTACCCCAATGCCTACGTATCCCTTTTAAGGAATTAGAGCAACCATAGTTCGGCTCATATATTTTGGTTTGTTTATGTTTTTTAGTGAACAATGTTAAATTCAACCATTTCACCGCTGCTCGACCATTGGAAACTCACACATCTGTAGTAGAAAGGAAATAACATGCCCTCACCTAACCAGATTTTCTCAAAAGAAAAAGTGCCCGAAGCCGGATGATGTTACATTCGCAACTCTTAGCAAGTAGACATGGTGCAACCCGACCCTTGGGGAATTACGCGTCGTATTGCATAGAGTAGAAAAATAACACATCCTTTTCAAGTTCCTAAGAAAGACCCGAAGGCGGAAAAAGTTTGTATTGGTTGATATTTTTTACCTTAAAGAAGGATTTGAAAGTTGTTAGATGTTTTATGTATTTACCAAGAAAAGAGTTTTA
Source organism: Vicia faba (assembly GCA_948472305.1). Taxonomy (NCBI): domain Eukaryota; kingdom Viridiplantae; phylum Streptophyta; class Magnoliopsida; order Fabales; family Fabaceae; genus Vicia; species Vicia faba. The sequence goes on along the minus strand of OX451740.1, from coordinate 985,477,643 downwards.
GTTTTGAATGAAAGGATGCAAAAGAAAGAAAAAAACATCCAAGGGAGACTATCTAGTTCTATCCCTAATGTTATCATAAAATGATTGATCATAAGATTGAGGATGAAAAGGGAAATCTCTACCCTATCTTGGCATGCATGGATTACGATCCTAGTGTCTAGCTTGCAAGCTAATCTAATCAAGAAATCCCAAGGGAGCATACAAATTCCTATCGTAAGGGAACATGGTATAAACAACAAATAAGCAAACAAGTGATTTGGAAAAAGCACACAAACTTGAGTAACACATACCGACTCAAAGGGATGGGGGAAGCAACAGAAATGCTTCAACTAAGAGGAGCATATCACTAGAAGAAAACAAGTAGGAGACAGATGAAATAAGAAAAACATGGAGCATCAACATTGTCCAATGTGAGATCAAGACAAAATGTGGAGGTTTGATTGTAAAACCCTTCACCACTTAACAGACTCGATACACAAGATCTACACGACTCTGAAGCATCAACGTGAGCTAAGGATGGCGCAGACTAGAATGTGCGGGGATCCAGAAGAGTAAATCAACTGTGGAAGCAAAGACAAAAGAAGTTCAGGAATCCCAGAAGATCTGATCAGAACGAGTCTTCTTCCAGATACAGAAGAACAGATTCTTCCTCTGGATACAGAAGATCTGAAGGCTCCTCAGGTAGCAAGAAGCCAAATACAAAAGACATCATCTGCTACGAGTGCAATGAGCAAGGTCACTACAAGAGTGACTGTCCAAAGCTTCAGAGGGAAAAGCCAAAAAGGAAGTTTGGAAGAGAGAAGAAGAAAAGTCTCATGGCCACATGGGATGACTCTGACTCGTCTGAAGCTGACTCAGAATCAGATGATGAAAGGGCGAACATAGCGCTTATGGCTAACATTCCAGATGACAGTGAAGCTTCTGACTCAGACTCAGAATCAGACACAGAAGAGGTATTCCCTAACTTCGCTGTTAATTTTACAAAGGCTGAACTTGCTGAAAGCCTCAATGAAATTCTGGAACGTTATCAGCAGATTAGAGCTAAATTCAGAGACCTGAAAAGGACTCTTGAATCTGACTCTAATAAGTCTGAGAGTCTCAAATTGGAAAACTCTGAGCTGAGAGATAAAATTTTAAAATTAGAAAACTCTTTACAAAACTCTCAGAAGGTACCAATTTCTGAAACTCCCAGCAACGCTGATGAGATCATCAAGGAGTATGATCATAGTTTCCAGAAGTTCCTTGCTAAAAGCATAGATAGAAGCAGAATGGCTTCAATGATCTATGGAGTTAGCGGAAACGGCAGGAAAGGAATAGGATACCTAGGTAAGGTTCCTACACCTAAAAATGTCATGGATTTAGTTATTAAACACACTCCTCTAAATTCACACTTTGTGTATGGTCACACACATGACATCAAATATACTAGTAGTAATCACTTTGTGAAACCAAAATTCAACCAGAGTTTTGGTAAAACTAACAAATCAGGACCCAAGAAGATCTGGGTACCTAAGGATAAAATAATACATGTTGCATATATCTTTAGCAGCAAGTCAGAAACACCAGTCATGGTACCTGGACTCTGGCTGCTCACGTCACATGACGGGAAGAAGGCATATGTTCCAAAGCCTGGAACTTAAGCCTGGAGGCCACGTTGGCTTTGGAGGCAATCAGAGGGGAAAGATAATTGGCTCTGGAACTGTAGGTAACGGAAATCTTCCCTCTATTAATAATGTTTTGCTTGTTGATGGATTGATGCATAACCTGTTATCCATAAGTCAATTAAGTGATAACGGTTATGATATAATCTTTAATCAAAAATCATGTAAAGCTGTTAGTCAGAAAGATGGGACTATCCTATTTAATGGTAAGAGGAAAAACAACATTTACAAAATCAAACTTTCTGAACTTAAGAGTCAGAACGTAAAATGTCTTCTGTCTGTTAACAACGAGCAATGGATCTGGCACAGAAGATTGGGACATGTTAGTATGAGAAGAATATCTCAGATTAACAAACTCAATCTGGTCAGAGGACTTCCAAATTTTTGAAGTTCAATTCAGATGCTCTGTGTGAAGCATGTCAGAAAGGCAAATTTGCAAAACCCTCTTTTAAATCCAAAAATGTTGTTTCTACCTCTAAGCCATTAGAACTTCTGCACATTGACTTATTTGGACCAGTTAAAACTGCTTCTGTCAGTGGCAAGAAGTATGGGTTAGTAATCGTAGATGACTATAGCAGATGGACATGGGTAAAGTTCTTAAGACACAAGGACGAGTCACACTCTGTGTTTGTTACCTTCTGTAACCAAGTTCAGAATGAAAAAGATCTTAGAATCGTTAAAGTCAGAAGTGATCATGGTGGAGAATTTGAAAATAAAGATTTTGAGTCATTCTTTAATGACAAAGGCATTCTGCATGATTTCTCTTGTCCTAGAACTCCCCAACAAAATGGAGTTGTAGAACGAAAGAACAGAACATTGCAAGAAATGGCCAGAACCATGATCAACGAGACAAACGTTGCTAAGACTTTCTGGGCAGAGGCAATAAACACAGCGTGCTACATTCAGAATAGAATCTCAATAAGACCTATTCTGGAAAAGACTCCATATGAATTGTGGAAGAACAGAAAGCCCAACATTTCGTATTTTCATCCATTTGGATGTACTTGCTATATGTTAAATACTAAGAATTATTTGAACAAGTTTGATTCTAAGGCACAGAAGTGTATTATGTTAGGATACTCTGAACGCTCAAGAGGGTACAGAGTATACAATACAGAAACACAGATTGTGGAAGAATCAATCAGTGTTCATTTTGATGATAAGCTTGACTCTGAAAAGTCAAAGCAGAATGAAAATCTTGCAGGTATAGAAATTGAATTTGCAGGTTCTGAAGACAAGTCATCAGAAGCTCTCAACACAGACATTCCTTCAACGTCTGAAAGAAGCAATGCTAGAAATCCTACAACTGCTGCTGATCAACCTCAGAAGAGATTACCCAGAAGCAGTGTGGATCACCCAGAAGAAACTATTCTAGGAAGAAAGGAAGATCCAATCAGAACAAGAGCAAGCTTCAGAAACTCTGAAGAAACTCTGATGGGACTTGTGTCTCTGATTGAACCTTCTTCTATTGATGAAGCACTTCTGGACAATGACTGGATTCTGGCAATGCAAGAAGAGCTGAATCAATTCACCAGAAACGACGTATGGGATCTCGTTCCAAGACCAAAAGGATTCAACGTCATTGGAACAAGATGGGTGTTCAGAAACAAGCTTAATGAACAAGGTGAAGTCGTCAGAAACAAGGCACGACTGGTTGCACAAGGTTATAGTCAGCAAGAGGGGATAGACTATACAGAAACCTTTGCCCCAGTCGCCAGGTTAGAATCTATCAGACTTTTAATCTCATTTGCTGTTAATAGAGGCATCACTCTGTATCAGATGGATGTCAAAAGTGCATTCTTAAATGGTTATATAGAAGAAGAAGTGTATGTTCACGAACCCCCAGGTTTTGAAAATACAAAACATCCAGAACATGTTTTCAAACTGAAAAAGTCACTGTATGGTCTGAAACAAGCTCCCAGAGCTTGGTATGAAAGGCTAAGTAACTTTCTGCTTGAAAATGAGTTCACCAGAGGGAAAGTGGACACCACTCTATTCTGTAAAACAGTTAAGAGTGACATTTTAGTCTGTCAAATTTATGTTGATGATATAATCTTTGGATCTACTAATCCTTCTCTTGGAAGAAAATTTGCTAAGTGTATGCAGGCAGAATTTGAGATGAGCCTCATGGGGGAACTGAAGTTCTTTCTAGGAATTCAGATCAATCAAACTCCAGAAGGAACTTACATTCATCAGAGCAAATACATCAGAGATCTTCTGAAGAAATTTGACCTCTCAGAATGTAAGCCATCAAAGATTCCAATGCATCCCACGTGCATTCTGGAAAGAGAAGAGGTAAGCAAAAGCGTAGAACAGAAAGTCTACAGAGGTATGATTGGTTCTCTCCTTTATCTGACTGCTTCAAGACCTGATATTCTATTCAGCGTATGTATTTGTGCTAGATTCCAATCAGATCCTAGAGAATCTCACTTAACAGCTGTTAAGCGAATTTTCAAGTATCTGAAAGGTACTACTAATCTGGGTTTGTTTTATAGAAAATCTAGTGATTACAGTTTAGTAGGCTACTGCGACGCTGATTTTGCTGGAGACAGAGTGGAACGAAAAAGTACTTCTGGAAGCTGCCAGTTTCTGGGAGAAAATCTGATCTCGTGGTCCAGCAAAAGGCAATCAACTATTGCTCTGTCAACAGCAGAAGCTGAGTACATAGCAGCAGCTGGATGTAGCACACAGATGCTCTGGATGAAAAGTCAGCTTGAAGACTTCCAGATTTTTGAGAGTAACATTCCTATTCTTTGTGATAATACTTCTGCTATTTGCTTAAGTAAGAATCCTATTTTACATTCTAGAGCTAAGCATATAGAAATAAAACATCATTTCATTAGGGACTATATTCAGAAAGGTATTTTAAACTTGAAATTTATAGATACAGACCATCAATGGGCTGATATCTTTACAAAACCCCTTTCAGAAGATAGGTTTAATTTCATTCTGAAACATCTCAGCATGAAAGTATGCCCAGAATGAAAATGCTTTAATTCCATATTCTTATCTTTCAGAATGTATTTATATTACTGTGAACTTCTGATCAATCTTCTTTCAGAAAGTTAGAACATGCAGATTGTATCAGAGGCAAGTCTAAAGATCTGAGAGTCTAATCTCAAATACAGACGTGCTGATCACTACATCAAACAAGTGTCATCCAATCATCAGCAAATCCCTGAAGCAGAACGCGTGCACGTTTCTGAGAAGGCAAAGCGCTGATTGGGTGCATTGAGACACATGTCTGGTAACCGTTTTTAAGTATCTTTCTCAAATCCCCCAAAATCAGCAAGCATTAAATGCAAAAGTAATCACGCTTGTTAATGGCAATCATTATTTTTTTTCTCTCTCTTAAAAAACGTTTTATTTTTCAAAATAATTTTTGAAAATCCTATTTAAGCACATTACTCTTCATTCTTAATCTTTACGCTTTCTCATAATCTCTTAAGTATTCTCTGCATTTGTCTGCATATCTCCTTCAAAAAACCCTAGCTTTTCTCAAATCACTCTCAAGTTTTTTGTGTGAGAACAATGGCATCCTCCAGCATTTCTGCAGGAAATCAGAAGAAAGAAACCTCTGAGCAATATCAAGCGCCTACCAGAACTCTTCTCACACCGGTCAAGAATCTTGAGGTTCTCTCTGAATTGATCATCGATTTCGAAAGTTTGAAGGATAATGGATTTGACCTAACTGCGGAAGTCAAAGCTCAAAAGTGGGAGAGGTACTTTGATAGATTGGTTGGACCAACTTTCCCAGAGCTTGTCAAAGAATTTTGGATTCATGCCAAGATTGATAAACATCTAGTCGTCTCTTCTGTCATGGGAAAGAAGATAATAATTTCTGAAGACCTCATTGCTAGGTTAATAGGTCAAAGTGGTGGTGGAGTCCGTTGTGTGGACATGGCTGATAGGTGCCCTGATATAGGTGTGGTAGCAAACTGCATTTTCACTCTTGGTTTTCCCAGCAGCAAAATCAAGGATCTGAAGGATCACTGCAGAGTGTGGGCCAAGATTGTTCTAGGCTGTTTCAATCACAGGAAGCCAACAAGCTCTCCTGACTATATAAACGTGGATCAGCAATTTCTGATCTACTTTATTGATCAGAGGGTGAAGATCAATTTGGCACACTTCCTGTTCAATCATCTGAAGACTAGTGTGAAAGAGACTAGAGAAGAAGAAAGGACCAAAAGGGACTGGATACCATTTGGGAGGCTCATATCAGATATTCTGACAGAGAATAAGCTGATAGATTATCTGAGCGAAGCTAAAGTACTGGGCAATTTTGAACCAACTGTTGGAAAACCACTGAATGCCAAGAATCTGAAAAAGATGAAGCTGATAGACAATATCAGGAAGGAACCCAGAGCTTCTTCAACTGTTGACATCTCCAGAAGAAGAGTGCCTCTGAGTGATTTCCCAAGATTCTCTGAAATGGAATCCCATCCTGATATGTTTGCCAAGTATCCAGATTCTCACAAGGAAGAAGTTGCAGGTTCAAAGCTGAAGATCAAAGATCTGAGTCAAGTTCAACCTGAAGTGACTCAGAAGAAGTCAAAGAAAAGGAAAGCAGAAGGATCATCTCACCAGACTCCAAAGAAACGAGGTAATTCATCTGCTGCTCCTATTTCAATTTCCTCTACTATTCCAACATCTGTTGCTCCGCCTCAAACCTCTCACAGAATTTCCATTCCAATCCCCACTATTGATGAAACCATCCCAGAAGACCCTTCTGAGGCCTTACAACTCAGAAGAACCAGAATTAAAATTCCCATTAAAATTCCCAAACAACAACCAACTGTTTCCACAACACCAGCACTTGATAGAGTGCTAGCTGACATTGAGCGTGAACATGCTTCTGTTCAACCTCACTCTGAACCATCAAATATTCCTCCTCCACAACCTGAACCAGAAATTCAACCACAACCAGAACCACAACCAGAACCAGAACAAGAATCAGAACCACAATCACAACAACCTATCACAGAAGAACCTCTGATCCCTGAGCAATCAGAAGTTCCACCTCCTCAACCAGAAAATAATCCTCCCTCACCTCAAACAGAGTTTCATCGCTATGAAACCCCATCTCCTCATCATTCTGATCCCCACTCACCTCAACCTTCACCGCTGGCAATACAGTTGCCATGTGGAACCACCATTGTCAGACCCCAATTACCATCATCAGAGGAATCAACACCTCCAAAAACTCCAACCACTCCAATAGACATATCCTCTGACTCTGATAACCATCCTCCAAAACAAACAGCACCTCAGCACACCTCTGAAAGCCAATCCTCTGAAAACCCCAGCAAAACTTTCATTGACTTAACAAGTCTTGAACGTCTTGCTGATTTAAGGCACAAATTGGCCATTCCCAAACCAAAGCAATTAGATGTTGGCTCTGGTATTTTGGACTTTGAAACAGGTATGCTGCAGTGGATTGCTTCTTTGAAGCAAGTCTGTCCCGGGATGATCGACCCAGCTGCTTCTGATCAGCTCTGGTCACAGTTCAGAGTATGGGTTCGTGCTGAAGCTCTCAAGCTGCAGGACGTCAACTATGAGCAGGCTCAACAGAACTTTAGCAAGCTGCTGAAGGAAGTTGAGAATCAGCTGCCTCAAGAAGTTGTGCTCCCTCTGGACTCTGAATCGTGGTCTGAGAAAGAGCAAGCTGCACAGGTGCAACCTTCAGAAGAAGACAAGACTCTTCAGGAAGAGAATCCAGCAGAAGATGTAGCTGAAAGTTCTGAGAAGCCTCCTCCTGCTGAAAGTTCTCAAGCTGCCTTGGACAGGCAGGCTCTGGAAGAATTAAGGCTGAATGACTTGCGTCTACAGCAGCGGATGGAAGAGAATGATCAGAAGATGGAAGCAAGAATGAATGTCCAGGACAGCAAGATTGATACTGTTGTCACCATGGTTCAGAAGCAGAATGCAACTTCTGAAAAGATTCAAGCAATGCTGGAAAGCCTGTTCTCACGCATGCCCCCACAACCTTGAAATTTTTTTTGCATGACATTCTCTATATTTTCTTCATTTTCTGATGTACTTTTGACTATGTTTTAACTATGTTTGTGTAATGCTCTTGTGATCTGAACTATTTTTAATATAATTTGTTTTTCTGATCTAAATTGTTTTAGCACATCACTAACACTTTTTGATTGCTGACAAAAAGGGGGAGAACAAGAATGATATTTAAAATCAATAACGGCTAACTAGACAGAAACTCTCAAACATTCTAACTCTATTACTTGAAATTTTTTTCTGTTTTGTTGTTAAGTCTACAGGCACAAGGAAGCTCTGAACACTATGAAGACTAAGAACTAGAAGCTCTGATCAAAATATAAAAGCTCATGTTGCTCTGATCAAATATGAAGTTCTGATATATGAAGATCTGATCGACCTAACACTCTGATCCGAAGCAAAGCTCTGACAGGAAAAGCTCTGAAGCTCTGCTTTCTGATAAGTCAAAGACTTATAATCTGATGCTCAAAGATAGAAAAGATCTGACTCTGAAGAACACACATATCAAAGGGAAGTAACAAACTCAGGGGGAGTATCTCTTAACTCTGACTTCTCCGTACTTCTTATTCTGATACATAGATCTGATAACTTTTCACGTTATTTTTCATTTAAAATATCTAGTTTTTGTCATCATCAAAAAGGGGGAGATTGTTAGAACAATGTTTGAATCTAGTACCCTATATTTAAGTTTTGATGATAACAAAGTGAAAAGATATAGTAGTTAAATGTTTTATGATTGAATTATATGCTGCCTAAAATTACTATGCTCTGACTTGCAGATATGCTGATTAAAATAAGCAAGATCACGTTTTCAGCGTCAGAATATGAGTTTGCACATCAGCATCAGAAGTTGCTGAATCAGAACGTCAAGATCAGATGATCAACGCTTGCACATGCTGAAGCTTGATGAACAGAACTGCGCGTAAAACACTCTGATACAGAAACAAATTAGTTCATCAGCAGCGAAGCAGAATCAGAATGAGCCAAGCCAGATCGTGCATTGAAGAAGCAACGGTACTGTGCATTGAAAGCTAATCAATACCAACGGCATCATTCTAGACAAGATCTGCTCAAAAAGGAAAGCTTGTTAATAGCATTGAATCAAGAATATTTGCTTCAACGTTCATCTTCTCAAAGTGCTATATAAACCAAGCTTTGAAGATTATCACGGCTAATGCTTCCAAACTTTCTACACGCACAAAGCTGAACAATAATCTTCACTCTACAAGTTTTGCTAAACCAACAAACTCTGATACTTTATTAGCGTTTAGCATCCTAGAATTCTAAGCTTCATTTGTGTAAACATCACAGTTGTGATATAGTTTTGTAGAAACATTCACACACATTTGATTATACCTTTGTAAGAAAGTGTTGCCTTGACAAACCGGATTGTGGTTTGAATCAAGAAGGTTTTAGCAGTTGCTAAAGCAGATTTGTATTCAGTTGAATATAGTGAATTAAGACCTCGTTGGAGAGAGGCGAAATCACCTTGAACGGGTGGACTGGAGTAGTTTGAGATCAAACGAACCAGGATAAAAATACCTTGTCATTTGCTTTAAGTTTCCAGTTTTACAATTCAACCCCCCCTTCTTGTGTTTTTCACCCCTTCAGAAGTACCTTCAGAAAGAACTTAGATCTCACCATGAACTTGACATAGATTTCCCCAAGTATTTGAAGCTTGAAAAGTTTGTACTTGAAGTTGCTTGAAGGGGAATTTGGACCCTACGTACAGTAGGATAAACCTGGTACGTACTGCCCCAACATTTGAATCTTGGTAGGTTGTCCCTTATTATCAAGGTCTCGAGAGGTTTGTTAAAACGAGGAAACTGAGTCATACCCTGTTGTGATATGACTTGATTAAGTAATGCTCCTTCGAAAGGTATGGCCCTGATTGAACAATGCTTTGAATTTTGATTGAAATTGATTGAATCTCAGAATGATCACCCCTTGTCAATAGTATCATCATGTGATATACCCCTACGATCATTAGTATTTTCCCCTGTTTATAGGGGTCCTCTTAGATGCTTTGCTCCTAGTTAGAAGCTTTTAGGAAACGCTGCCTTTGATCAGACCTTTTCTTTTGAAATCTCCTTGATGCTAAGTATTGATTCGTAGATAAATTTATACATTTTGAAAAAGTAATTCCGTTTGATTCACATGTGAAATAACAGGCTGAACAATCAACTGATAATGAAATCAATTAAGTCTCCATCGAACATTTTTTATCCCATGTGAAGGGAAAGGCAAACATCGAGCAAATCTGAGAAGGGAGAAGTCACGGTCGTACGACCAAGAGATCGGGTAAGGGAGTCTGTTACGCGAGAGGAAGGTATTAGTACCCCACACGCTCGTAGTACTCTACGGTATCAACTCTTGTTGTCTGTCTAATGGGTGTGTTCAAAGTCTATGTCTAAGGTTTAAAGTAAAAAGAAAGAGGGAATGCATGCAAAAGAAAAGAGAAAACAATGTAGGGAAAATAAAGTTGTACTCGTTCAGGCCCTACCCCAATGCCTACGTATCCCTTTTAAGGAATTAGAGCAACCATAGTTCGGCTCATATATTTTGGTTTGTTTATGTTTTTTAGTGAACAATGTTAAATTCAACCATTTCACCGCTGCTCGACCATTGGAAACTCACACATCTGTAGTAGAAAGGAAATAACATGCCCTCACCTAACCAGATTTTCTCAAAAGAAAAAGTGCCCGAAGCCGGATGATGTTACATTCGCAACTCTTAGCAAGTAGACATGGTGCAACCCGACCCTTGGGGAATTACGCGTCGTATTGCATAGAGTAGAAAAATAACACATCCTTTTCAAGTTCCTAAGAAAGACCCGAAGGCGGAAAAAGTTTGTATTGGTTGATATTTTTTACCTTAAAGAAGGATTTGAAAGTTGTTAGATGTTTTATGTATTTACCAAGAAAAGAGTTTTAGTTTTGAATGAAAGGATGCAAAAGAAAGAAAAAAACATCCAAGGGAGACTATCTAGTTCTATCCCTAATGTTATCATAAAATGATTGATCATAAGATTGAGGATGAAAAGGGAAATCTCTACCCTATCTTGGCATGCATGGATTACGATCCTAGTGTCTAGCTTGCAAGCTAATCTAATCAAGAAATCCCAAGGGAGCATACAAATTCCTATCGTAAGGGAACATGGTATAAACAACAAATAAGCAAACAAGTGATTTGGAAAAAGCACACAAACTTGAGTAACACATACCGACTCAAAGGGATGGGGGAAGCAACAGAAATGCTTCAACTAAGAGGAGCATATCACTAGAAGAAAACAAGTAGGAGACAGATGAAATAAGAAAAACATGGAGCATCAACATTGTCCAATGTGAGATCAAGACAAAATGTGGAGGTTTGATTGTAAAACCCTTCACCACTTAACAGACTCGATACACAAGATCTACACGACTCTGAAGCATCAACGTGAGCTAAGGATGGCGCAGACTAGAATGTGCGGGGATCGATTACGGACCCTCCCCGCTTGCCTACTTTTAAGGACTTACATGGGGGATGGGGAATATATGCGAGCACAAATGTAAACACAAGTGCAAAATACTTACTTCAAAGGTAGGATTTTAAACAAACACAAGTAGCACACATAATGCACATAATGCAGAATTTCCTTAAACAGGTCTTTAAATAAACAAGAGGGATTCCTGACATAATCAGCAACGAAAATCCCTGTCATACATCTCTATTCATACTTGACATAGCAACGAAAGCAATAAAATCCCTACTTCTCATAATCTCTAGGAAGCAATAACATGCGGAGAAAAAATATAAAAGAGGTTTACCAAACAAATAACAATCTGTAGGTGCTATGCAATAATAAAGAAACCCGGAAAAATTCACGAACATCTAGCACTAATAAAGAAAACACCATCAACATATGCGTCAAAGTATCAACAATCAAAAATCAGAATGTGTAGCGGACACATTCGAATATCAAAATTCACCTGCACGAATCACAATCCATACAATATACAAAGATAACAATAACACAATGGAATATGGAGCGAACACATCTGTGTGATACCATAGTACCTGCACGAAAATAGGATTTATGCAAGAATAATATCATTTGTGCATCATACGCAAACTTTAACTAACAAGTGATCACATAATTTGCCGTTCAACCAATAATCATGTGCTAATTAAAGGTTGAAGGCCTAATAATGTACCTTGCAAAGCATTCACAAAAAGAGTTAGAATTAACAAGGCAACATGTGCAAACATGCATTGAATCAAAGCAAAAATTAATATTTCTGTCTGGGTAACCAGTTACCAAAACAGGGTAACCCGTTACCCAAAGTTGGAAATTCTGGAAATTGACTACTGACTTGGGGTAACAGGTTTCCATAACTGAGTAACCGGTTACCAAAACTTTGAAAATTCTGGCCATTTGCTTTTGACTTAGGGTAATCGGTTACCATAACTGGGTAATCGGTTACCACGTAACAATTTTGAATTTTTTTGTGAATGAAAGGATGGTAATCGGTTACCATATTTAGGTAACCCGTTACCCAGACAGAAAATAGTTTTATTAGATTTTTGAGATTTGGCTCATGGCTTAGGAAATTGATCAAACACAAGATCTTCACACATTCAACACATGATTTTGCATAATTCAAGGTATAAATTCAAATTACACATGATTGATTAAGATCAACAATTAAGCTTCATGCAACATCATCAATTTGTTTCATTAATTAAGCACTTTCATGTAAATCAACTTAATTTAATAAGCACTTAATTCAACTATCCAATTCCGGATTTACACATGATTATCAAATCAATTCACAATTATAGTTTTAGATCTATACTCTCAATTCAAAATTCAACCTAGATTCAATTCATGCTTGATCAAACAGTGCTTCTCAAATAATCACTTATTTCAAGAAGTATTTATTTCAAGAAAAATCACCGATAGAAGTGAAGAGGAGGCTTAGGTATAGAGATTGCAACAAACGGATCAACAACCAGAGAATAATTGCTTGTGATCTTGACTTTTGGATCTTGATGAAATTGTTGTTGTGTTCTTGATGAAAAAGATATAGAACCTTGATTTGATCTTTGAGTGAATTGGGAGAAAAGAAGTTTAGTGTTTGTGAGATTTTGTCAATTATGAGAGCCTTCTCTTAGAAATTAGAGTGAATAAGAACATATAGTGTGACATTATTTGAGTGAATTTGGTTAATGGGCCTCAAACAACCACAAGTCAAAGTGCACATTTTTGAATCACTTGAGTGTGACACGTTCCAGGAAAATTCGTAGGAACCTCAGTGCGATTTCTGAAGTTGAAATGTGAAACAAAAATGTAACCAATGTCGAGAAAGACCTCATGTCCGATGATGGGCTCAATCGGATAAATGATGAGAAAGTTATGAATTTCTGAAGTTTCGGCACAAACAACTTTTATTCCCAGCTTCAGAATTTTCAGTGAGTTGCACGCGCTTTAGATAAAAACCAAAGGCCTTCAGGGTATCGTTCGCTCTTGAAAATAGAAACCAAAATTCAGATAACTCAATTATTGAGACAGTGCCACTGGAACAGGCTTGATACGACAAAAATCGACTGAGTTATGATTTTTTGAATATTATGCAAATAAACATTTGCCATAATTTTCTCGTGCAAACGCACTTGATAAATCCCCAATTTTGGAGACCTTCTGAGAAGAATTAGCTTAAGGTCCCGAGAGATGAAATGTAGAAGACATCTAGACGAAGTTTTGTCCATCGGAACAAGTTCAAAATGAGCCACGGGCTTTAAGTTATGAATTTTGTGGTGCGCAAAAACTGCACTTTCAGCATACTTTCACTGTATTTCTTTGAAACAACTCGCACATTCAGAGACCTTCTTCAAAGAATTAGATCTCAAGACACACATGAATTTGAGAATACGTCACCAAAGATATCTTGGAGAAAGAAAACCAGAATATGACGAGCTGGATCGGCCTTGTAAGTTTCCAAATACGCGAACCGTTGCGGATCAATTATTAGCATAAAAAATATCCTGAGAGCATCCATTGACGAAATAAATGTATCTTGCTCATCTGAAATACCTTGATCCCATAGCCATAGAATCAATGATATGTATGCATATAATGATGTAATATAAGCCAAATTAAAGTCGAAATGAAGAGGTTAAGTTTTGGGGTACAACAACTACCCCTATTCAAACTTCTTAAACCTAAAGCGAGATTGGAAATGACAGCCTTTCGAACGATAAGGTGGAAGGAGATTAAATACAAAAATGAACTCAAAAATTTGCACTCTAAATGGAAATGACGTATCAACACCAGTATAACTTCGATGGCCTCTTGGCCCTGGACTAAAGAACAAGTTCATAGATGGGAGATAAAGATCAAAGACCGTGAAACTTGATCCAAAAATGCTAGTAATGACTAGAATTCTCCGAAATGCCAGAATGCTGCATTCTGAGACAAAGTACGCGAGTAACAACTCAACCCCACAGAATGTTAGAATGCTGCATTTTGAGGAAGAAAAGCAAACATCTAAAAGGTGCTAGTAACAACTAGACTTCATAGAATGCTAGAACGCTGCATTCTGAGAAAGACGGTAAAAACCGAAAGATGCTAGTAACAACTAGACTTTACAGAATGCAAGAATGCTGCACTCTAAAAAAGGTAAGGACCAAAAGATGCTAGTAACAACTAGACTTCACAGAATGACAGAACGCTGCATTCTGAGAAAAATAATGGCCTTACAAGGGAAGAATGGTAACAACTAGAATTCTCAAAATACCAGTAACAACTGGTCTCAATCAAACTGGAACAATGCCTTTCTGAACCAAAACCTATTGGCACGTTAATCATAATGCTGAGGGGACGAGTGAAGGTACGAGTAACAACTCGACCTTAAGAATACTCCAAAGAATGTTCCATACTGGATCACAAACCAATACCAAGAGTAACAACTCCTAATTTAAAAGGAACTAGTAGCGACTAGACCTCGATGAGTACTCCTATGGATACCAATAACAATTGGATCCATAAAACAATGTGAAAACTTGATAATCTTGAACCCAGAAGAAGAAGTAATGACTAAACCTAACCAAGGAATTACAGAGACGATACGAGACAAATATTAATCTGCCTCGGTAGAACCTAGTAAAGACTAGACTCGACCAATACAAAATGAATTCCAGAATGCTGCACTAAAAAATCAGGTGACAAGTCATGAACTTGACCTTGGTATAAATGGTATCTACCAACCTATAAAGTTGCGCTAGGGCGAAGCTAACATCAACAAGGCAAACGAGTAACAACTTGATAAGGGAGGACTAATAATAGCTATACTTCTCAGAATACCAGAACAATGTATTCTGATATGATATACAAGTAACAACTCGACATCAAAGGTGCTGATAAAGACCAGACCAAAAGAAACGCCACGCCATGACGGAACTAGATCGTAACAAGTCCAATGAGTAGTGATTCAAAAAAGGACGACGTCAAATAAGGACTAGAATTGTATAGACCAAAAAATAGAGATACATCAATAACTAATGAACGCGACCCACTAGAACCTTCACGGAGATAGGGAATTCCCTTAGGCGAGAGACGAGAAGGGGATTGACTTACACGAAGTAAGGGATCAGAGGAGAAAATGACAAACTCGCAAAGAACAGAGACCAGTCGAAGGGAACTCCTAACAAAAGGTACCGACCAAAGGCGTATTTAAGGGGAAGAACATCGATCGAAGGCGAACTCACAGGGGATAAAGATATGTATGTCTAATTAGAGTTATACACATAAAAGCGAAACTAGGTATCAAGAGACAAGTTTTTGGAGTTTATAGCAAACACAGGAAAGAGAATAATCAAAGAAAGCCCCAATAAGAAAGGATTCATTCATCAAACAAAGGATGCCAGATAACTGGACTTTGAATAGACGCTGAAGGACTCTTAATAGAGAAGGTTAGCCTAAGCTAATGAAAGAAGAACCCGACTAGCACGGATACCAGAGGCAATGAACTAACAAAGTAGGACCTATAGAGAGAACTGATCGAAGTTGAACTCTACAAGAGAAAAATACCAACTGTAGGGAATCTAAACAAGGATTTCCAACACATGTTGGACATTAAGAGATTGCAAATACACAAGAACTACAAAATACCTCAGGCCAAAGGCGGGGTGTAATTCTTCAGGAGTGGCAATTATCTGAATTACCACACACCAAGTATGAAAACTCAAATACTTGAGAAGCAAGAAAGGCTACACACCGGCTCTTACTCGCTCTCTAATTGCAAAGGCAAACACGGGCAAAAATACCACAACAAGATTTTTCAAAAAGTAAGATGCTTAGTAAATGAAATGGATTTTGGATTTGTGAGAAACTGACACGAGGTCAAGAATGCTTGCAGATAGAAACACAAGTATATATGTCTTAAGGAAAACCTGTGGAGAATACCACTTATCTTCTGATTGATAGAATCTCTTCGAAGATACAAAGGGTGCCTAAAAAAGACTTTAATCTGGCTTATGCTTTAATGCATGTTTGAGATTTTTCTTTTTAGCGTAATGCTCCAAATCAATGGAAATGCCACGCATTTTTAGAAGATGTAATGCAATGCAATAATGATTACTATATGCAAGGTGCCGAAGCGAGGATATTTGCTGGGAACTCAAAGGATAGAATCCCGTCTTCTAACTTCTGCTGAAGAAAACCCACAACCTGAAATTAAATCTTGATCTCGGTTGAGGATAACAGTCCTAATCTCAGTTGGAGATGATAATCCTTGACTTCTGTCAAAAAATGCCAACAACCCAAACTTAGGTCTCTGGCTTTTGATGGAGGAACACCAATACATGGCTTTACATCCATGACGAGCTGAGGGTAACGTTCTTGACTTCTTGACATGCTCTTCAAATTCACAAGTTGCTTAGCCTGCGACTAGACTTAACCTGACCAATTCTAAAGTGGAGGAATGTCCCTGCATAATTTCTTGCCCCAATATGTAGGGACTTCGAAACAAAACTTGCTTCAAGAAGACCTTTTGAGATCCGTATCATCAAAGGCTGCCCCACTGTTGTAATCTTTGAAACACTGCCCTTGACTGAACAAAATTGGAGACAGTTTCAAACAAGCTCGGGGTGTATGCCCCTGATTATTTAGCACCTTGAGAGACTCTTCGAATCTTGATATAACTGCACTCTATTAATGGAACTCTTATTAAACAAAGTATTCACACACTTAGGTCCCTTAGGGTACCCAAAATCTGAGACACCTCCATCTTTACCCGACGAATTATTATTACTTGACAATAACTCACCCCTGCTCAATAGAGTCTTGATAAAACTTTTCTCCATCTCATGCTCACGGAGAAATGAGAAGCTCACAGAGTTTTGAAGACAACACCTCCTCAGGGTAATTGACTTACATCTTGAAAGTAGGTTAGTACACAACCATATTTCTCATCTTGAACTGCTTCGTTCTCCAATCGGATAGTTGAAGAAAATGTTCCTCAGGACCAAACTGGAAGTGATACACCATTGCTCGACAGAGACTCTGGGCAATCAACTTTTGCAATCTGCTTCTGACACTACTATTATTTTACACAATGAAGTCAATAGAAGGTCCTCCCCAGATTAAGACCGTCTTCAAAAATGATTTGAGTTTCAACACATCCTTGAAGCAATTTGTCCCTTGGGATAACCAAACTTCCATCTGATGATCATTATGCAAGCTTACTTGACGTTTAAGCACTTGTTCATATGCAAAGAATGTTTATTCTAAGAATGATAATTCTGATGCAAAGCTCATGTTTTTCTTAAAGTTTAAAACTTTTTATTGAAAAGACTAAACATCAAATTTTTCTGTATAAAAGAAAATAAAAGATGGAGTGATACTGTGATCGGTGGAAATAGAACTGACTGTTTTATCTGGTTTCGCGAAATGTCGCGGTAAGCAAGAGTCGCCACCGTCTTTTATGTTCTCTAACATGGAAAGGACAAAAGCACAGCAAAATTCCTTATTCGAGAATGTTTCTCGGTTCGGGAGGTAGATTTATAGAAAGGGAAGGTGTTAGCACCCTTTCTATCCGTGGTTATCCACGGGCTCTTAGGTACTTGCTCTCATGTTTTCAAAATTTGTTTGCTTTTCAAGTGTGTGTGGGTTTTGAAAAAGTTCGTTTGAAAACTTCTAGGTAACTCTTGTATCAGTCCTCAAGAGTGTATGAAGTATTGTTTGAAAACTTTTTGAAAGTGTAAGGTGTGAAAAGTATTTTGTTTGTTTTTGAAAAGAGCAAGTACCCATGAGTCATCTACCTACCCTAAGGAATTAAGCTGTGTAAGTGTCCTTTAGATAGTGCTGTCCCACCATTGAGAGGTAGGTAGCACCATCGTTGGAGGTGTTCGGGTCAATTCGATTATCGGGACAGTGTGGTCACTGAAGCAACGGTAGGACACCTTAGAAGTAACCCTAATGTCCTAGATCCTTTTTAATTCGAGGCAACCATTTCGAGGCAACTGGATCTTGAGACAAAGGGTGACCTCTAAGACGTCCTATACTTGATGACCACGTTTCGAGGCAACGAGTGAAGCGTACCCTAGGAGTGGCATGTGCTTTGTGTGTTGTTTTTCAGTTAATGTTTGTCTTTGTTATTAGTGAGCTACGAGTTGTTTTTATTTACCATACATTCTTTCATGCATTTAACAGTTAGGGGGTGCAGAAAGTAAATTGCGGAAACATAAATCCTACGCTATTACAAGGCGCGGGTCTATACATCGCCAAAAATACAAAGACCCGTTTTTGGTAAATAAGTACGGAAAGTAAATAAAAACAATAAACCTAATTACTATTACAATCCTGAAAGAAATTACATAATAATAAACTATGCGCGAATAAAAATTAAATCGGAAATGTCTAAGGGTTTTGACCCTTTTAAGAAAAGAAATTGAATTTTTTTTTTGTCTTTTTGGTGATTAAATGAAATTAAAAACTAATTGTTAAACTAATTAATTAATTTATTAAAAGAAAAAATATTTTTTGTGTTTTTTATGTTTTTTATGGAATAAAATAAAAAGAAATAAAATTAAAAGTTAATTTTACCTAATTTCTAAATCTATTTTAATTATTAAGAAAAGGAGTTAAAATTGCCTAATTAAACTATTTATTTGTTAATATTTTATTTACAAAAATAATATGAGAATAATAATAATAATAATGTTAATTCTATTTTTTTTGATTTTTTTATGAAAATATGTTAATTATGTTAATTGTTAATAAGAAAAAAATAAAAGGTTAATAATTAAGAAAAATGACAAAATAAAAACAAAAGGAAAATTCAACCCAAGAGGGGTGTGGGCTGGAATTTGAGGGTGCTTGATTGGAATTATGGCCCATCGAAGCTTCAGTCACGTTGACCATTGGAATTGAGTGGAGCGCTGTTGACTCCTGAGCATGGTGCTCTTGCTTTCTGGGCCCTTGGATTTGTATCTGTGGACACTTGGCTGGCTCTTGGATGAGGTTTATGGTGCTCATCTTTTGAGAATCTGCACAGGAATGCCTTGAAAAAAATAATATGAGAATTATGGGGGACCTGGGAATCGAACCCAGGTCCCAGAGATTACCAAACACATGGCCAACCACTGAACCAAACACACTTGTTTGTAAACCTAATAAACAATAAATATTATATAAAACAAATGCGTTATATGCTGGAAAAACACAAAAAGGCACGCCATGTTTGAATGGCCCACTCCCTGGTTGCCACGCAGTCATCATCTTTGTTCTGAAACAAAAAAACACAGGCAAATAACGGGGGTTTTAAACCCCCACAAAATACTAATGTCAAAAATAGCGATTAACTATATGGTGAATATAAAAAAGGCGCGAGGCATCCATCCTGTTCGTCTCATCCTGCTGATTTCAACCATGCCTGTTTGGAGTTTTAATTTTACAGCATGAGAAAAACCCCAATTTCAAAGCTCTGAAAACCCTAGGAATTGCTAATGGTAGTTTTCAATCCAGGGCATTATAATCAAATTGAGTTATATGGAAAGCTTCGTATGGACCCTGTGAGTACAATGCAATCAATGAAAAGAGTTAAAAATGCATAAATGTATGACTGTGATTTTTGAGAAAGAGTGTAAACCGTGTGACTTGTATGGCACGAGTTCTTGAGGTTTTGCGCTTAATTCTGATTGCAAAAGGTTCCTGGAAGGGTCAGGAGTGTGTTTGGATCAAAGGAGAGGCTTGAAATATGCTGGAAGGTGGTTTTCAGTTTCACACTTTTCCTTTGAAATTTTGAGATTGCTTATGCTGTATGTGAGAGTTCTAGGTCGTGTCCTAGATATAGAAGGCTTGCATATATGTTTTGTAATGAGAATCAATCAGAATAATGGACCTTTAAGCCTTTGCAATGGAGTTTTGATTTTGCCATGAACACCATTAAACCACTTGCCATATTTGCTTCAAATTTGAATTTCTATGCTTGAAATAGGTCTTGCACGAGTTTGGTATGTGCTTCATGGTGTATCAAAGCTATTCAAGCCACAAAATATCCTCTATTTAATTTTCTTGAATTTTATTTGAATTTTAAAGATTTAAAATGAATTAAATAAAATAAAATTAAATAAAAATGGAAAAATTAATTTTTAATCTTGAAATAAATTGTGGGACACGTGGGAGGCATGGCCAAGATGAATCAAGGGGAAAAAGTGGGCCCTTTTTTTGTCAAAAATGAAGTTTCAAGGATAGTTGACTTTGGCCATTTCACAAAAATTTCCCAACTTCTCCAATGCATATCTTGCTCAATTTGGAAGCTATGAACATGTTCTTGGACATTTTGGAAAGGTCTTGAAGTCCTCTAACCAATGCCTTTGATCCCATGTCATTTTGATTTACCAATCTCAAGTTATGGTCTTTGACTTAAAGTGCCTTTTTGTTGACTTTTGAAAATGACCTATAATGTTAAAATTGATAACTTTTTGTGAGAGCATTTGTTGGATTTGGAATGTGAAGATGAGTTGTAGGAAATGTCATCCCCTTCAAAATGAGAATTTGATGGGATTTTTCTGATGAACCATGCAAAAGTTATGCCTTGGTCAAGTTACAGTTGACTTTTCAGCTGTCCAAAAATAGAAACTTTTGCATCTTGATGATTTTTGAGCCATTCTTGTGGAATCATGGTCAAGACTTGACCAAATGATGATTGTGGCTTCAAAATAAGATGTTGACCAAAATTTTTGACTTTTGACTGCCAAATGACCATTTTGCCCCTACAGTTGACTGTTGAGCAAATGGGACTTTTGACTGTGCAACTTGACCTTGTGAGCCTTGAAACTTGGCATATGGATGCTTGGCAGTGTGTATGAGCATATGGGACTTGATTGAGCCCTTGAAAACCTCAACTTCCTTGCAGGAACCAAAACCCTAATTTGACTGGCCTAGGAGGATGCTTGACTGTGTAGCCCTTGAGTAGACTTTGAACCATTTGAGGTGATGCTTGTCAAAAATCTGAAGAATATGGGAGGGCAAATTTTGGGGTACAACAGTTGCCCCTGTTCAATCTTCTTAGACCTGAGGATGTAGATTGGCTTGTGTGCCTTTCGTGATCCGAGGGTGGAAGATGATTGAACACTAGAGTGCCCAGAAATTTGCACTCACATAGTTGAGTATCAGCAGTGTGATAGCGGGAATGGGCTTATAGATGCCATTTGGAGAGATGATGGATAGGAGGATGGGATTATAGATGCCATCTGGAGATGTGACAAAACCTTGTTGGGAATGGGCTTATAGATGCCATTTAGAGCTGTTGGTAAGTGGATGGGCTTATAGATGCCATCTAGGTGTCGATCGCGTAAGAGATTCCTTAGCGAGAACTTGCGTACCTGAGAAAGAAAGATAATTAACTGGCCTGTTACAGGGGTTGATCTTCAAACTCTTCATGCAGACATGCCCTGGCTGGATACAAGTATCGAATCTACAAATAGTCGTCAACAGATATGCCCTGGCTGGATGCAGGAATCGAATCTTCAAACTCTTCAGACGTGCCCTGGCTGGATACAGGAATCGAATCTGGAAATAGTCGTCAACAGATATGCCCGGGCTGGATACAGGAATCGAATCTTCAAACTCTTCAGACGTGCCCTGGCCGGATACAGGAATCGAATCTGGAAATAGTCGTCAACAGATTTGCCCTGGCTGGATACAGGTATCGAATCTTCAAACTCTTCAGACGTGCCCTGGCTGGATACAGGAATCGAATCTGGAAATAGTCGTCAACAGATATGCCCTGGCTGGATCAGGAATCAAATCTTCAAACTCTTCAGACGTGTCCTGGCTGGATACAGGAGTCGAATCTGGAATTAGTCGTCAACAGATAGGCCCTGGCTGGATACAGGTATCAAATCTTCAAACTCTTCAGACGTGCCCTGGCTGGATACAGGAATCGAATCTGGAATTAGTCGTCAACAGATATGCCCTGGCTGGTTACAGGAATCGAATCTTCAAACTCTTCAGACGTGCCCTGGCTGGATACAGGAATCAAATCTGGAATTAGTCATCAACAGATATGCCCTGGCTGGTTACAGGAATCGAATCTTCAAACTCTTCAGACGTGCCCTGGCTGGATACAGGAGTCGAATCTGGAAATAGTCGTCAACAGATATGCCATGGCTGGATATAGGAATCGAATCTTCAAACTCTTCAGACGTGCCCTGGTTGGATACAGGAGTCGAATCTGGAATTAGTCGTCAACAGATATGCCCTGGATGGATACAGGTATCGAATCTTCAAACTCTTCAGACGTGCCCTGGCTGGATACAGGAATTGAATCTGGAATTGCGACAGTTGATAGTAATTATCTTTGGATTGACCTTTTTCCTGAAAAGGTAAAAAATCAATTGTATGCAATGTCATGATGTTCGAAAAGCATGATGTCATGATGTTCTCAGGGAGAAATGAGATTGTGTGATATGATGCGTATGTGCATGCATTGTGTATGTAAGAAGGATGTATGAAATGTGATATGTTTATGAATGTATTGTCGTCTAGGAAAATAAATCCTTGACGAATGCCGGGAAGTTGAATCCTGGGATGATGTTTGAAGAACAGAGTTCTTCGCTTCCGCTGGGGATGATGGTTGCAAGAATAAACCGGTAGGAGAAGATGACTCCGTTGGGGAATAAACTTGGCGAAGAGATTACTCCGCGGGGAATTACTCTGTGGGAAGAGATACTTCGCTGAGGTTTTGAAATTGATGATAACTCCACTGGGGACACCGTTGATAAGTTTTGTTGGAAGATTTGATGAACTCCACCGGGGATAGGAAGAACTTCGCCGAGGACGATCTTTCCGTGGTTTTTAGCTGAGGATAACCCAGTTATAAGCTCTGGTGGAGAATAACCTTTGAATAAAGTCCCGGGAGACGCGTTCATGCTCTGCAGGGGATAAGCTTCCAGAATCTACTGGGGATAAGCTTCCTACTGGGGAGATGGATTCAACTCTCCTGGGGAAACTTTTGAGACTGTACTGGGGAAGTGGCTCCACTGGGGTGTCTGTATTCCGCCGGGGAACAATCTTATATTAAGACTGCCGGGGATGCTTGCTTAGGAACATCTGTATACTCCGATGGGGAATATTGAGATTTTCTGGGGATACCCAACTTCCTTAAGGATGACATTAGACTAACTCTGCTTGGGGAGAGCGTTGTTGATTTGTTGGAGATACTGTACCTTGTCAGGGCTGACGGGAGACTAACTCTGCTCGGGGGGGAGTATTGTTGAACATGTCTTACTCTATGGGGAGTGAAGGTATCCTGGTTACATTCTTCAGCCGAACTTACCTTGGTACCTTGGTGGACAGAGCAACTAGATCGCTTGGACAATTCAATATTGCCCCTGTTTCTAATGTCACCTATAATTATTCCTTTGTTTCACATGCAAGTATTTATGAATAGCAATTAGTGTCAAATGCATATATCACAATTGAACATTGGACTTTCTTCGCAAAACAAAACAGGAAAAGGAAAAACAATTGGCAATTGGTCTGAAAAAGTGAATCTGTATTGATTTTTGAATTTTCCTGTAAATAGGCATTTATGTACAAGAGGCTGACGTCCTAGTAAGAGAACGCCTCCGAATAGAATAGAGTTTATACAATTTGTACAAGGGAAAACAAAACAGCTATGTGAAAAATCCCACTGGGTTCCAACTCCGCTATCGCCTTTATGTCTTCAAGCGTCTCATCACTTGGCTGCTTAGTTGAAGATGAAGCTGATTGATCGATGCCGTCTGATCCTGATAGTTGGTACCGGATTCTGGATGCAAGGTGATCCAATGAGACATAGTATTACGCTTTAATCCCTAACTTTTGCCTGGACCGCCCTTTCGGGTTTTCAGTCCACCGGGATACCCATTTTTGCCCAAGCCGCCCTTTCAGGTTTTCGACTTGCCGGGTGTACAGATTTTTTTTCATTTCATCCCTTATTTTTGCCCGAACCCTTTTGGTTCGCCGGGAAGCCCTTATGTTTGCCTAGGTATGTCAACCTAGCGGGTCTTTTATCATGCATAGTATCTTTTTACTGTGTCTGTATTGGCGGGGTGAGGAAGGTCGTCACCATCCATGGTGGTTAGAATCATAGCTCCTCCCGAGAAGACATGTTTAACCACAAATGGCCCTTCGTACGTAGGGGTCCATTTTCCCCTGGGATCACTTTGAGGAAGAATGATGCGCTTGATTACCAGGTCCCCAACTTGATACTCTTGTGGTCTGACTTTCTTGTTAAATGCCCTGATCATCCGTTTTTGGTATGTTTGACCATGACAAATAGCAGTGAGTCTCTTTTTGTCGATTAGGTTTAATTGATCAAGTCGAGTCTGGATCCAATCATCTTCGCTCAAATATGCATCCTTCATTATCCAGAGAGAGGGTATCTGGACTTCGATAGGCAAGACCGCCTCCATGCCATATACCAAGGAAAAGGGAGTTGCCCCTGTTGACGTCCTTGCTGAGGTACGGTACCCATGAAGAGCAAACGATAACATCTCGTGCCAATCTTTGTACGTCACTGTCATCTTCTGCACAATCTTTTTGATATTCTTATTCGCTGCTTCTACAGCCCCATTCATCTTCATCTGGTAGGGAGAAGAGTTGTGGTGCTGTATCTTGAATTGCTCGCAGAGCTCAGTGATCATCTTGTTGTTGAGATTGGTACCATTGTCTGTAATGATCCTTTCCGGGACGCCGTATCGACAGATCAGGTTATGACGAATGAACCGTGCCACGACGTTCTTAGTTACCGTAGCATAGGAAGCTGCTTCAACCCACTTTGTGAAGTAATCAATCGCTACCAAGATGAAGCGATGCCCGTTGGATGCCGTAGGTCTGATCTCGCCGATCATATCAATGCCCCACATTGCAAAAGGCTAAGGTGCTGTTAAGACGTTCAGAGGTACTGGAGGAACGTGTACCTTATCAGCATAGATTTGGCATTTGTGACATGTCCGAGAATGTTGGTAACAGTCAGCTTCCATTGTGGACCAAAAATATCCTGCCCGGAGGATTTTCTTTGCCATGGTATGCCCACTGGAATGTGTTCCGAAGGTACCTTCATATAGCTCTGCCATGATTCTTTCTGCTTCAGTCTTATCCATACAACACAGTAAGGTTGAATCATGGTTTCGCTTGTATAGAATGCCATTGCTGAGGAAGAACTTCGCTGCGAACCTTCTCAGAAACTTTTTGTCGTTGACAGATGCACCTTCAGGGTATTCTTGAGCTTCCAAGTACCTCTTCACTTCATGATACCAAGGTTTTTCTGTTACCTCTTCAGTCTCAAGATCACAGCAATGTGCAGGTTCATCTAGTTTCCAGATGATGATCCGGGGAGCCTCGTTATCCCATTTGACTTTGAACATAGAAGACATCGTAGCCAACGCATCCGCCAGCTGATTATCCTCTCTTGGGAAGTGTTCAAAAGTTATCTCTGTGAAATGGGGGATCAATGTCAACACACACTCTTTGTAAGGAATGAGATTTGGGTGTTTCGTATCCCACTCGCCTTTGATCTGATTGATCACGAGAGCGGAATCTCCGAAGACACTCAGAAACTTGATCCTTAAGTCAATCGCAGCTTGAAGACCCATGATGCATGCCTCATACTCCGCCATGTTGTTGGTGCAGTTGAAACATAGCCGGGCAGTGAGTGGAGTATGAGTGCCTTTTGGGGATATGATCACAGCGCCAATACCGTTACCCAAAGCGTTGGAGGCCCCGTCAAAGTGCATGGACCATCGGGATCCTTCCTCAGGTCCTTCATCCGGTCCAGGTACTTCACAATCAGTTACTACCATGACATCCTCATCTGGAAATTCAAAGTTCATAGATTGGTAGTCATCCACTGCTTGGTGTGCCAAATGGTCTGCCAATACACTTCCTTTGATTGCTTTCAGAGTCGTGTACTGGATGTCATATTCCGTCAAGATCATCTGCCATCTTGCTATTCTTCCGGACAAGGCGGGCTTTTCGAAGATATACTTTATTGGATCCATCTTTGATATTAACAGAGTAGTGTGAGTCAGCATATACTTTCTCAGCCGGCGAGCAGCCCATACCAAAGCGCAACAAGTTTTCTCGAGCAGTGAGTATCGGGTCTCACAGTCGGTAAACTTTTTGCTAAGGTAATAAATGGCGTGCTCTTTTCGGCCAGACTCGTCATGCTGG
The DNA here is from genome assembly GCA_948472305.1 of Vicia faba. Classification (NCBI taxonomy): domain Eukaryota; kingdom Viridiplantae; phylum Streptophyta; class Magnoliopsida; order Fabales; family Fabaceae; genus Vicia; species Vicia faba. The sequence continues at coordinate 985,451,264 of OX451740.1, read as the reverse complement.
CCCATCACACACCCCATTGAGCTGTCAAGTACTGTCAGGTATAGTATTAGAGGTCTCCCTTCAACCGGTGGCATAAGAATGGGTGGTTCTTGGAGATACTCTTTGATTCTGTCGAAAGCGGCCTGACATTCATCATTCCAACGTACTACTTGATCTTTCTTCAACAGCTTGAAGATTGGTTCACAGGTAGCAGTTAGATGCGAGATGAATCGGGAAATGTAATTCAGACGTCCTAGAAAGCCTCTGACTTCTTTCTCTGTCTTGGGAACTGGAATCTCTTGTATGGCCTTAACCTTGGCAGGGTCCACTTGAATACCTTTGTCGCTCACGACGAAGCCTAGCAACTTCCCAGATCTTACCCCGAAGGTGCACTTGTTCGGGTTCAACCTTAGCTTGTACAACTTCAACCGGTCAAACAGCTTCTGTAGATGGTCAAGGTGTTCCTCTTCGGTTTGGGACCTTGCAATCATATCATCGACGTACACTTCAATCTCATGATGGATCATGTCATGAAATAAAGCAACCATGGCACGTTGGTAGGTTGCCCCAACATTTTTCAGTCCAAAAGGCATGACCTTGTAACAGAAGGTGCCCCACTGAGTAACAAAGGTAGTCTTTTCCATATCTTCAGGAGCCATCTTGATCTGATTATAACCTGAAAAACCATCCATGAAGGAGAAACCTTGTGCTGAGCAGTATTGTCAACCAGAACGTCGATGTGAGGCAGGGGGAAGTCATCCTTGGGGCTCGCCCTATTCAAATCCCTGTAGTCAACACACATTCGGACCTTACCATCTTTTTTCGGTACCGGAACCACAATGGCAACCCACTGAGGGTAAGAAGTCACTGCTAGAAACCCGGCATCAAATTGCTTCATAACCTCAGCTTTGATCTTCTCGGACATCTCTGGACGCATACGTCAGACCTTCTGTTTAACCGGAGGGCATTCTTCCTTGGTAGGCAGGTGATGAACCACAATGTCGGTATCCAACCCAGGCATGTCTTCATAGGACCAGGCAAAGATTTCCACATAATCATGCAACATCTGAATCAACCGTCGTTTTACGCTGAGCTCTAGATTGGCACCAATCTTAACTTCCTTTCTATCTGTCTCAGTACCCAGATTTACCGTTTCCACTGGCTCTTCATGTGGCTGAATGGCTCTCTCTTCCTGGAGTAACAGTCTTGCAAGCTCACCAGGCACTTCGCAATCATCTTCACCTTCGTCTTCGGCTAAGTTGATCGGATTTTCGAAGTCATAACAGGCAGTAGCAGAGTCGTTACTAGTGAGATCCAGAGTGGATTGAAACCTGTATAGGTGAGTGTGTGTAAATATAGCTATTTTGCAATATATAAAGAAAAAAAAGAAAGGGAGCACAAGATTTGAAATGCGAAAAACGTCCAATGTTTTTATTCATGATATATGGAAATGACAAGTAATAAGCCCTCACAAATGAAGCCAACGGTGCCCCGGGTAAGACACCGGGCCATAAAGTTTCACATTATTGTTCGTTACAAATTTAAAAAACAAAGGAGTTCATTACTGAGTAACAAAAGTAACAGGTATGTAGTCTTTTGCAGTCCAATTGTTCAGTCCACCGTCGGTCGTTGGGTAGATCCAGCTATCAAACTCAGATTCCTCCGCATCGCCTTCAATAGCATTCACTCCCAGATTGGTGATGAACACGGGAGGTCTTCCGATCCTTGCTTTGCGTACAGCCCTCTGAGCCTCTGCAGTGAAACCCATCCCAAACTTGTCAGTCTTAGGAGTAAGATCAGGGAGCCTACCCCAGTTTGCACATTCACCTTTTTCAATCACAGCCCGGGCGTCCTTCAAGGAAGCCATCTTCAAAGGAGAGTCTTCTTCAATCACTGTCTCAGCTGACGCCATGTTGGAGGTACCTCTTCAAAATGTTGAAAGGGGGTCTCAATGAACTCCCCGTCCATCTCTATATACCGGAATGAGTTAAGATGACTAACCATGTATTCTTCCTCCCCCTGCACTGTAACAATCTTCCCTCTGACAGGGTATTTGAGCTTCTGGTGTAGAGTGGAGGTCACAACCCCAGCCTTGTGGATCCAAGGACGACCCAGCAAACAAGAATAGGATGGACGAATGTCCATCACATAGAACGTTGAATCAAAGACTTGGGAACCAACCCGGATCGGAATATCTACTTCACCATGTACCATCCTCTTCGACCTGTCAAAGGCTCGGACAACGATGTTACTAGGCTTCAACTCCAAACCCTCACAATCCAACCCGTCTAAGGCCTTCTTGGGCAGTACGTTCAGTGAAGAACCGGTGTCTACCAACACGTGTGCAAGAGTAGTGCCCCTTCATTCAATGGAGACATGCAGGGCATCATTATGGTTCTTTCCCTTAGCGGTCAGATCTGCATCAGAGAAACCCAACCCGTTGTCGGCGGTTAAGTTGGCCACACAATCAGTGAATTGATCAGCAGACGTTTCTTGTGGCACATGGGCCGTCTTTAGGAAGGAAATCAGGGCCTTGGCGTGGGCCTCTGAGCACAACAACAATGATAGCATAAAGATCTTAGAGGGGGTATGCCCCAGCTGTTCAACGACGTTGAAATCACTCTTCTTAATAATCTTGAGAATTTCCTCCATCTCTTGCTGAGAGGCTTCAACATTAACAGTCTTTGGTGCCTCCATCCGGGCAGGCATATCAGTAACAATCCCCTTGCCCCGAGTGTCAGATGACTCGGCAACAGGGGTAGAAGCTTGATCAGGAAGGGAAACAGGCGCACTTGTAGGCGTGATGATAAGAGGTCCTCGGATGACTGGTTGCGCAATGTTAGGCGAGAAGAGCCTGCCACTACGAGTAACTTTAGCGGGACCGGTGATGTTACTGATATCGGTACTAGTGTTGAACTCCTGCTTTACTCCGAGCACATACACATCTGCCCCATAGTGCCATGGGACAGCCTTGTCAGATTTATAGGGGAGGGGCCCCGGAACAGTAATGATGATAGGTGCAACAGACATGATTTTGACTGGCTTCCTCGGGGGAGCCTTGGTGGGATTGTTGAAAATGGTACAACAGATACTTCTTCTGTAGGAACAACGGGAATAGCAATCTTCTTGAACAAGATCTCTTTGCTATCCATCAGGTTTTGGACGCCTGACTTCAGCAACAGACAACCAGCAGGTGAAACAACACATAGAAGGCAACCCTTGCTACAACCCGGAAATAAACCGGCCAGCAACAGGTTCCTTTTGACGGTCAATAAAGGGGTAGCAACATCATCCACAAAAGCTACATACAGATCTTCCTCAATAGCATTTACTCCATGCTGGGGCATAGGAGCAGTCACAATGTTGGGCCTTTCGGGCGCCTCAAACTGTATTTCCTTAGCATTGATAAGGTCTTGAACCTTATTTCTTAGGGCCCATCAATCATCAGTAGAATGCCCCGGGCTATCAGAGTGATAAGTACAGCAGGCATTGAGATTGTACTTCGGAGAGGTTGTGTTTACCACCTTCGGAGCTTCTCTGACGGTTACCAAGTTGGTCGATAACAGTTGTGGCAAGATCTGCGATAAGGTCATACTAAGCCGAGTATATTCTCTTCTGGGTCTCTCACCCCTCGGTTGGTTAGGTTACCGAGGAGCGGAAGCAGGCTTTGCAATTACCACCGCATTGACAGCTTGGCGGCGTTCCAGTTTGTTTTGCCTTCTGGGCCCATACACAGCACTAGCTTCCTTCTTGAAAGGCTTCTTCTCAGAACTTGAGGACGCACCTTTCTGTATCTTCCCTGATTTCATCCCTGCTTCTATCCTCTCACCAGTCATAATGAGGTCTGTAAACCCTGCAGACGAATTACCGATCAAATGGTTGAAGAATGGCCCAGATAGGGTCCCCAAGAACATGTCCACTAGTTCACGATCGGTCAACGGTGGCTGCACCCTGCCAGCCAGGTCCCTCCACTTCTACGCGTACTCTTTAAAACCTTCTCCCGATCCTAGCGACATACCCTGGAGTTGGGTACGTGTAGGAGCGAGGTCGGCATTGTACTAATACTGCTTATAAAAAGCAGTAGCCAAGTCCTCCCATTTACGAACCTTGGTTCCATTCAGCTGATAAAACCATTCGAGATGAGTCCCTGAAAGACTCTCCTGGAAGAAATGGATCCATAAGTTCTTGTCCACAGTATATGGTTGGATCTTTCGCACATAAGATCTGAGATGTAGCTTAGGGTAGGACGCACCATCATACTTTGCGAAAGATGATGCCTTGAACTTGTGTGGGATCACCACACCAGAAGATAAACCCAGGTCTCCGAAATCCAACCCAGGCACTTGTTGAATTTCCATGGCATTCAGACGATCCTCTAACTACTTGTACTTGTCTTCAGCGGGAGGATACTGCTCTTCATTGAAATCAGTCTTGTTGTCAGAGACCACAGGACTAGGAACCCTTCCCCCTTGGGGAATGCCTTTCCCTACAGAAGAACCAGCTTGGTCAGCCTCATTTTGTAGTGTGTTGCCAAACCTCCGGTCAGTGTTGAATAGTACAGTTCTCTTCTTCTTCTTCTTGACCAGCAGAGCCTTCAATTCCTCTTGACCTTGGGCTAAACTCATGATCAACTCTTGGAACTGGGCGTTCTGAGCCTGGAGGGCCTTGATGGATTGCTCAGTAGATGATTCAGGATTCATGATGAGACGAGCTGAAATAAACAGCGAAGAAGATTAAACCACCTGTAAAAAGAGTACCTGCTATGCACATGATGCATGATATGCTGTTTATGCAATGCATTCAAGGGTTCGAAAGTTCAAATTTGTTGTAGACAAAAAGGAACACACTTTATCATTAAGAAATAATTATTCAGTACATCAAGGCCTCATGGGCAAAACATTACAACATAGATTAGTCCCAAAAGACACTGCGCATCCTCTTTGGAGCTATGTAAGTGTTGAGAGTCTTTTCCTCGTGCAGTAGGCGGGTGAGCTCCAATACCTTCTTCTCACTGGCATGTAGACTGGATTCAAGAGAATTCCGTTCTTCCTTAAGCTGGATCCAGCTCTTCTGCATTTCTTCCCAGGATGTAGGCATGTCAGGATGTTGAATGGTGTATGAGACCTCTCCTTCCAACACTGGCTCTTTGATCACAGGGAGAACATGAGGATATGACATCATTAACTTCTGGGAGCGGGCTCGTACCCACTTGAGATAAGGCTCCAACGGGATGGAGTTCCTGTGCCCCAGTGTCTTGCTGTCTACCTTGTTGGGCATCCTCCAAGCTCTGATAAATCTCTGGCGAAGTCCTTGTGCATCATTGTCGAAGTCAAAAACTATGTCAGGAAGCAACATGTCGTGAGGGCCATCCCTCCGAGCATATCCAAACTGTCTCAAAGCCAAGCATGGGTTGTAAGTAATACCTCCTCTGATTCCAAGTAAAGGAACATTAGGAAACTCCCCGCAACGATCAATGATAGTGACGTCTTCTCTGGACCGAGAACACCAATGTATATCAGCATGCGTAAGAGTCATTAATCGTTGTGACCATCTCAAACCCCGCTCGTTATTCAAAACTGATTGTGGAAGGTGCGAAATAAACCACCTTCCCAGGAGAGGAGTGCAGCACATAAGAACACCTCTTTTTCTCATGGTTCGAGTGTAACATGAGTGAAGGATGTCCCCAAGCAACGTAGGTATAGGATTCCTGGACATGAAGATCTTGACAGCATTGATATCTATAAGCTGATCGGGATTCGGGAACAACACCAACCCATAGACAAGGAGGGCTACAACTTCTTCAAAGGCTTGTAGGTCAAGGGAATTCCAACATTCTTGGGCCTTCTCCAACAGAAACTTTGCCAAAAATCCTTTGATACCGCTTCTAACTTCCCAATGTCCCTTGATGTCAGATGGTTGTAGGCGTAATGCTTTAGCAACCTCTTCAAGTTTGGGTTCCCTTTCCGTACCGTTGTAGGGTAGTTGACTAAGGATAGGGATTTTCAGAAGCTGGGAGAACTCTTCCAAGGTAGGCACCAGTTGATAATCCGGGAAAGTAAAACAGTGGTGCAACGGGTCAAAGAACTGGAAGAGGACCTTTATCATATCTTCCTCAATGTTGGTGTTGACCAAGCTGATGAGTCTTCCATGTCTTTCACTGAATGAAGAGTTCTCGGGAATCCTGGATGTAAGCTCCCTAAGCTGAGGAGGGATCCTTACAAGGTTGACCTGAATTGTCTTTCTGCGGATAGTTTCCATGTCCTACAAAACAAGAACAAAGATGAAGATTCGAACCCCTGAAGTGGTTAGTGGATGCATATGATGCTGTATGATGTTATGATATTATGATAAAAACACACCACAAGTATCCACAAAAAGCAAACATGGTAAGGCACACAAGTCACACAAGACAACCCTTAGAGTTTAGGCCAGCATGGGGTCTAGGTATTACCCTCTTGAAGTTGGTGGGCTCAAAACCTGTTCTATCAAAAGTAACCGGGTTCTAAGGATCTCAATATCATTGGATTGTTTTCTGTGTTCATTGTTTCGATTTAGCCACTGAACTGGCGATCCAAATATTCCAAGAAAACAACCCTCAATGAGTGTAGTATCGAGTATCAACCAACTTCGGATTGCACCAAAGTCAGTCATCTCACTACCCTAAAGAGGCCAGGATGGTCAAGTAAGGTTCCTAAGGTCAGTTGATGCTTCACGACACCACGCGGCGGTCCCGTACTCTCCTTGACTTGACTGAAGGGTTACCGGTACTCACCAAAGTGCCACATCAACGTAGCAGACTACTTCAACCGTGTCGATATACCCCGCACAGTTCCCTCACAGTCTTGTTGCTACTTTCTAAGAGGTATCCCCCAGATCCGGGTTAGGATCTATAGAACTCCCAAGACAGGCCCAATAATATTAAAGCACACAAATCAGGCAATTGAAAACATAAGTATGATCTATCCTAAGGTACACCTCACTTTAAAAGAATCCCCAGCAGAGTCGCCAGTTCTGTGATCGGTGGAAATAGAACTGACTGTTTTAGCTGGTTTCGCGTAATGTCGCGGTAAGCAAGAGTCTCCACCATCTTTTATGTTCTCCAACATGGAAAGGACAAAAGCACAGCAAAATTCCTTATTCGAGAATGTTTCTCGGTTCGGGAGGTAGATTTATAGAAAGGGAAGGTGTTAGCACCCTTTCTATCCGTGGTTATCCACAGGCTCTTAGGTACTTGCTCTTATGTTTTCAAAATTTGTTTGCTTTTCAAGTGTGTGTGGGTTTTGAAAAAGTTCGTTTGAAAACTTCTAGGTAACTCTTGTATCAGTCCTCAAGAGTGTATGAAGTATTGTTTGAAAACTTTTTGAAAGTGTAAGGTGTGAAAAGTATTTTGTTTGTTTTTGAAAAGAGCAAGTACCCATGAGTCATCTACCTACCCTAAGGAATTAAGCTGTGTAAGTGTCCTTTAGATAGTGCTGTCCCACCATTGAGAGGTAGGTAGCACCATCGTTGGAGGTGTTCGGGTCAATTCGATTATCGGGACAGTGTGGTCACCGAAGCAACGGTAGGACACCTTAGAAGTAACCCTAATGTCCTAGATCCTTTTTAATCCGAGGCAACCATTTCGTGGCAACTGGATCTTGAGACAAAGGGCGACCTCTAAGACGTCCTATACTTGATGACCACGTTTCGAGGCAACGAGTGAAGCGTACCCTAGGAGTGGCATGTGCTTTGTGTGTTGTTTTTCAGTTAATGTTTGTCTTTGTTATTAGTGAGCTACGAGTTGTTTTTATTTACTATACATTCTTTCATGCATTTAACAGTTAGGGGGTGCAGAAAGTAAATTGTGGAAACATAAATCCTACGCTATTACAAGGCGCGGGTCTATACATCGCCAAAAATACAAAGACCCGTTTTTGGTAAATAAGTACGGAAAGTAAATAAAAACAATAAACCTAATTACTATTACAATCTTGAAAGCAATTACATAATAATAAACTATGCGCGAATAAAAATTAAATCGGAAATGTCTAAGGGTTTTGACCCTTTTAAGAAAAGAAATTGAATTTTTTTGGTCTTTTTGGTGATTAAATGAAATTAAAAACTAATTGTTAAACTAATTAATTAATTTATTAAAAGAAAATATACTTTTTGTGTTTTTTATGTTTTTTATGGAATAAAATAAAAAGAAATAAAATTAAAAGTTAATTTTACCTAATTTCTAAATCTATTTTAACTATTAAGAAAATGAGTTAAAATTGCCTAATTAAACTATTTATTTGTTAATATTTTATTTACAAAAATAATATGAGAATAATAATAATAATAATGTTAATTCTATTTTTTTGATTTTTTTATGAAAATATGTTAATTATGTTAATTGTTAATAAGAAAAAAAAATAAAAGGTTAATAATTAAGAAAAATGACAAAATAAAAACAAAAGAAAAATTAAACCCAAGGGGGGTGTGGGCTGGAATTTGAGGGTGCTTGATTGGAATTATGGCCCATCGAAGCTTCAGTCACGTTGACCATTGGAATTGAGTGGAGCACTGTTGACTCCTGAGCATGGTGCTCTTGCTTTCTGGGCCCTTGGATTTGCATCTGTGGACACTTGGCTGGCTCTTGGATGAGGTTTATGGTGCTCATCTTTTGAGAATCTGCACAGGAATGCCTTGAAAAAAATAATATGAGAATTATGGGGGACCTGGGAATCGAACCCAGGTCCCAGAGATTACCAAACACATGGCCAACCACTGAACCAAACGCACTTGTTTGTAAACCTAATAAACAATAAATATTATATAAAACAAATGCGTTATATGCTGGAAAAACACAAAAAGGCGCGCCATGTTTGAATGGCCCACTCCCTGGTTGCCACGCAGTCATCATCTTCGTTCTGAAACAAAAAAAACACAGGCAAATAACGGGGTTTTTAAACCCCCACAAAATACTAATGTCAAAAATAGCGATTAGCTATATGGTGAATATAAAAAAGGCGTGAGGCATCCATCCTGTTCGTCTCATCCTGCTGATTTCAACCATGCCTGTTTGGAGTTTTAATTTTACAGCATGAGAAAAACCCCAATTTCAAAGCTCTGAAAACCCTAGGAATTGTTAATGGTAGTTTTCAATCCAGGGCATTATAATCAAATTGAGTTATATGGAAAGCTTCGTATGGACCCTGTGAGTATAATGCAATCAATGAAAAGAGTTAAAAATGCATAAATGTATGACTGTGATTTTTGAGAAAGAGTGTAAACCGTGTGACTTGTATGGCACGAGTTCTTGAGGTTTTGCGCTTAATTCTAATTGCAAAAGGTTCCTGGAAGGGTCAGGAGTGTGTTTGGATCAAAGGAGAGGCTTGAAATATGCTGGAAGGTGGTTTTCAGTTTCACACTTTTCCTTTGAAATTTTGAGATTGCTTATGCAGTATGTGAGAGTTCTAGGTCGTGTCCTGGATATAGAAGGCTTGCATATATGTTTTGTAATGAGAATCAATCAGAATAATGGACCTTTAAGCCTTTGCAATGAAGTTTTGATTTTGCCATGAACACCATTAAACCACTTGCCATATTTGCTTCAAATTTGAATATCTATGCTTGAAATAGGTCTTGCACGAGTTTGGTATGTGCTTCATGGTGTATCAAAGCTATTCAAGCCACAAAATATCCTCTATTTAATTTTCTTGATTTTTATTTGAATTTTAAAGATTTAAAATGAATTAAATCAAATAAAATTAAATAAAAATGGAAAAATTAATTTTTAATCTTGAAATAAATTGTGGGACACGTGGGAGGAATGGCCAAGCTTAATCAAGTGGAAAAAGTGGGCCCTTTTTTGTCAAAAATGAAGTTTCAAGGATAGTTGACTTTGGCCATTTCACAAAAATTTCCCAACTTCTCCAATGCATATCTTGCTCAATTTTGAAGCTATGAACATGTTCTTGGACATTTTGGAAAGGTCTTGAAGTCCTCTAACCAATGCCTTTGGTCCCATGTTATTTTGATTTACCAATCTCAAGTTATGGTCTTTGACTTAAAGTGCCTTTTTGTTGACTTTTGAAAATGACCTATAATGTTGAAATTGATAACTTTTTGTAAGGGACTTTCTTGGATTTGGAATGTGAATATGAGTTGTAGGAAATTTCATCCCCTTCAAAATGAGCATTGGATGAGATTTTTCTGATGAACCATGCAAAAGTTATGCCTTGGTCAAGTTACAGTTGACTTTTCAGCTGTCCAAAAATAGAAACTTTTGCATCTTGATGATTTTTGAGCCATTCTTGTGGAATCATGGTCAAGACTTGACCAAATGATGATTGTGGCTTCAAAATAAGATGTTGACCAAAATTTTTGACTTTTGACTGCCAAATGACCATTTTGCCCCTACAGTTGACTGTTGAGCAAATGGGACTTTTGACTGTGCAACTTGACCTTGTGAGCCTTGAAACTTGGCATATGGATGCTTGGCAGTGTGTATGAGCATATGGGACTTGATTGAGCCCTTGAAAACCTCAACTTCCTTGCAGGAACCAAAACCCTAATTTGACTGGCCTAGGAGGATGCTTGACTGTGTAGCCCTTGAGTAGACTTTGAACCATTTGAGGTGATGCTTGTCAAAAATCTGAAGAATATGGGAGGGCAAATTTTGGGGTACAACAGATACCAACTCAAAAGTTTTAGCAAGCTTCCTAGGATTCAGATTACCGTACTCCCGTTATAGTGCGCTTTCGAATTAACCCATACTTCATTTAGGACTTTTAAGGGTTATAACGCGGCCTGTTTCACCGGTTTTAGAAAAAAGGATTTAAGGATCAAAATATTTGGTGCCCACCCATTCTCCATGATTTTCTCCATTCCTATGTTCAGTTAACTCGATGTGAGCGCCCATCTCTCGAAAGAGTTTACAATAATTGAGGAACCACTGAGGTTTCTTGGACATGGCAGTCGCTCACCCTTGGTTCTTTTGTGTTTCTGGTCACACCACTTTGTTTTTTGCTGAGGATTTTTATCTGGTAATCCCTTTCCACTTTTTGCGCTTTTTTCTCCCTTGCTTCCCCTAACTTTCTCCTGGAAAAATTCCTTTTGAATTTGACTCTGAAGTCCAACAAAATGCCCTGACTTTTGCCTAAGCGACTTGTTTTTCAAGTTTCGACTTAGCGGAGCTTTTTGTCTATTTCTTTCAAAATTATTTTTCCTTTTGAACAAGTCGTGTGACTTCGAGTCATTTTTGACTTTATTGAAAAGATTATGACTGTCGGAGTCCTTGGTAGATGAGGGATAACCGTTTTAGTATTGTCATCTGTTGACCTCCTGATGTGAAAGAGATACCCATTGGGATATCGTTCTTTTTTATGCACGCTGCTGATAATTAGGATTAACCATTGTGGTTTTGATTTTACTCAACCTTTTGACGGATAACCATTATTGTATCTTTAGATGCGCACTCTTGATGAGTCCTGAACGCTCGATCAGATTAACGGAACACTACCTTGCCCCGGTTTAAATGTGAGGGTTTTTTCTGACAAGAAAATAAACTCCTACTTCAAGGCTCAAAGGGGTTAATGAGGGTCTACCTCCCTTATATCTCCGGTGTTTGGTAATTTGAAACAATGCATGTACATCATCAACAGGGTTTTTATTCAAAAGCACACCATTTGAAATTTTTGATGCATTACTCATTATCCTCCCTCCAGAGGTTTTTGCTTTATTTAACAAGAGTTAAGTATCAAAAGGCAAATAAAATAATTAATGAGTGGATATGAACTGATTAATTCAAGATAAACATATTCAATGCATTATGATTAATATTCAAGAATACGCAAGTTTTGCATACAAGAAAGTACTGAACCAAAACAAGAAGATTACAAATGAGAATGCAAATGTAATTTTTAGATTTCCATGTTGAGAAGACCAATCTTTGTATGGACTTGTTGCTTCAGAAGATGCGCTTGGTAGTCTTGACCATCACTGAGTCAAAGGAGACTTCAAATCTGAATGACTGACCTAACATTGATAGCCTTTGCTTCAAGCAGGTCTTGAACCTTTTCTTTAAAGGCTCTGCAGTTTTCAATGGAATGGCCTAGTTCCCCAGCGTGGTAATCACATTTCACATTATGATCAAAATCCACAGAATAAGGAGGAATGACGGGCTTTAACGGCTTGAGTTCCATCAAGGAAAGCTTGGGCAACTGAGGGAATAACTGGACATAAGTCATATGAACAATGTCAAACACTATTTTTGGCTTCCGGTCCTTTTGCTTACCTTGTTGCATACGTCTTTGTCGATAGGTTTGCTGCTGAGGAGCATATCGAACTGGATGGACATAAGGAACATGCTTATTTTGATTATCCAACTGATTTCCACAACTTGTAAATGGTTGCCGGTGAGAACTTTTTGGGAGTATAGGTTGTGGACGATGTGACTCAGATCGTGATATTGAACTATGAAAAGGAGAAGACGTAACCCTATCCTCTATAGAATTTGGCATAGGATTGATTTGCACGCTCAAACCTTCGGGAGTAAGGAGAATTATCCCAACATCAAGCAAATCCTGGACTTGGTGCTTAAAAGCTATGCAATCTTCAGTATCATGACCAGGTTCCCCATAATGTAATTCACACCTAGCACTGTTGTCAAATCCATGCAAGAGCTTTTCGCGCGTAGTGAAGATTCAGAGTCTAAACAAATGAAATCCTAGAAGGTGAGGAAGCAATTGTGCATACATCATCATAATAGGATCAAATTGTCGTTCGAGTTGTTTTGGCCTCTGCGGTCAGACTTTTCCCTTTGGGTCCTCTTGGGAAACGACAGTTGGTTGTGGATGGAAGGATCTTGGAGCGTAAGGTTGTGGAGGAGGTACTCCCTGACTTGAAAGAGTCCCCCGATTATGGGGAGGAATGCTAACTCCTATTGAAGCAGGTATAGAACCATATTCTTTCCTCAACACTATCCCCAAAATTTCCATAACCAAACTCAACCGAGCCTTCAACTGAGTGTTCTCCTCTCTCAAGAGTTCTTGCTCATAGATCAAATCCTGCATGTCTAGCATCAAAAATCCCATCTGCTCTTTCATCTCAACCAAATCCCCACAAAGTTGTTCCATATATTGAATCTGATCATGGAGCAACGAGAAGTCAAGATTTGCAGTTCTAAAAAGAAAACACCAAGTCTGAATAAGGATTCCCCATTCCGAGTACCTGTTATGGATGCATGAAGATGCATGAGGTGAATGAGCAAATGCAATGCCATGTTCAAACATTTTAAAGAAACCTACATGCTTTTAATTTTGATTTTGATCCAAATAAAAGATGGAGAGCCACAACATAAGGCTCACAAGCACGGTTCCTTGGAAATAGAAAGAACATGTGTGTTAACTTTTTCATGCATACAATTTTTCACATTTCTTTTGTAAAAAAATATACTATGATGCAGGTGTAATGGTCATGGGATCAAGGTTTCCATGATATGAGATATTTTCTATGCCGCTTCTGAGCATGTTGAGAAAACTAAAAATCAAAGGTCTGGATCATAACCAAAAAGATCATCCTGAATACTGAATCTAGAAACTCAGAAAATAAATCTAAGACCCACAGAGTCACCGACAGAACATAACAGTCACCATCTGTACCTATAAGATATATCCCCGCCCCACTCACGGGTCAAATCTATGTCAGGGTAGGGCAAGGGTAACTCAGAATCATGGGTCCGCCTGAGGCCACTATCATCGAAACACCTACGTGAAACGATAGCACCTCATTTGTACCTCAACTGAGCATGGACGACATGACCGTACTAGAAAACCAAAGTTAACTAGTCGTTCGTGTTCCACTTTATTCCTAGGGTTCCTATTATCGTCACTTGGCCTAAGTATTGGGCCTTTTACCTCTTGTAACACCCACCAGACATGAATAGAACCGGCACAACAGTTCCACCAGCATATGGAAAGCAATAAAATTAAATACACATATATGCTCACATAGACAGGTATGAATAAACAAACTGTAAAGCATAAAAAATAAATATCCCATGGATAAACCAAACAAGAGATAGGATCGACTCCGAGATGGACCAATAATTGGTCAATCCATCCCCAATGAACTCGCCAGCTGAAACAACTGACTGAATAATCAATTGATAATGAAATCAATAAAGTCGCCATCGAACGTTTTTTATCCCACATGAAGGGAAAGGAAAACATCGAGCAAACCTGAGAAGGGAGAAGTCACGGTCTTGCAACTGAGAGATCGGGTAAGGGAGTCTTTTACACAAGGGGAAGGTATTAGTACCCCACACGTCCGTAGTACTCTATAGTATCCACTCTTGTTGTCTATCTAATGGGTGTGTTAAATCTATGTCTAAGGTTTAAAGTAAAAAGAAAAAGGGAATGCATGCAAAAGAAAAGACAAAATAATGTATGGAAAATAAAGTTGTGCTCGTTCGGGCCCTACCCTAATGCCTACGCATCCCTTTTAAGGAATTAGAGCAGTCGTAGTTTGGCTAAATTTTTTTGGTTTGTTTGTGTTTTTTAATGAACAATGTTAAATTCAATCATTCCACCGCTGCTCGACCATTGGAGATTCACGCATCTATAGTGGAAAGGAAATAACATGCCCTCACCTAACCAGGTGTTCTCAAAATAAAAAGTGCCTGAAGGCGGATGATGTTACGTTCATGACTCTTAGCAAGTAGACATGGTGCAACCCGACCCTTGGGGAATTACGTGTCATATTGCATATAGTAGAAAAATAACACATCCTTTTCAAGTTCCTAAGAAAGGACCGAAGGCGGAAAAAGTTTGTATTGGTTGATATTTTTTACCTTAAAGAAGGATTTGAAAGTTGTTAGATGTTTTATGCATTTGCCAAGAAAAGAGTTTTAGTCTTGAATGCAAGGATGCAAAAGAAAGAAAAAAACATCTAAGGGAGACTATTTAGTTCTATCCATAATGTTATAGAATGATTGATCCTAAGGTTGAGGATAAAAAGGGAAATTTATACCCTATGTTGGCATGCATGGATTACGATCCTAGTGTCTAGCTCACAAGCTACTCTAATCGAGATATCCTAAGGGAGCATACAAATTCCTATCCTAAGGGAACATGGTATAGCAAAAAAATAAGAAAGCAAGTAATTTGGCAAAAGCACACAATTCTGAGTAACACATACCGACTCGATGGGATAGGGGAAACTAGAGAAATTCTTTAGCTAAGGGGAGCGTATCACCCGAAGCAAACAAGAGGGAAACAAATGAAATAAGAAAAACACGGAGCATCAACATCGTCCAACGTGAGATCAAGAAAAAATGTGGGGGTTGATTGCAAAACCCTTCCCAACTTGACGGAAGATCTGCACGACTCTGAAGCATCGACATACAATGTAAGCTAAGGATGACACTTAATAGAATGTGCGGGGTCGATTACAGACCCTCCCTGCTCGCCTCCTTTTGAGGACTTCCATGGGGGATGGGGAATAGATGCAAGCACAAATGTAAACACATGTGCGAAATACCTACTTCAAAGGTAGAATTTTAAACAAATACAAGTAGCACACATAATGCATATAATGCAGAATTTCCTTAAACAAGTCTTTAAATAAACCAAAGGGATTCCTGACATAATCAACAATGAAAATCCCCATCATACATCTCTATTCCTACTTGACACGGCAAGGAAAGAAATAAAATCCCTACTTCTCATGATCTCTAGGAAGCAATAACATGTGGAGAAAAAATAGAAAAGAGGTTTACCAAACATATAACAATTCGTAGGTGCTACACAATAATAAAGAAACTCGGAAAACTTCACGAACATCTAGCACCAATAAAGATAATACCATTAGCATATGTGTAAAAGTATCAACAATAAAAAATCGGAATGTGTAGCGGACAAATCCAAATATAAAAGTTCACCTGCACGAATCACAATCCATACAAGATACAAAGATAACAATCACACAATGGAATGTGTAGTGAACACATCCGTGTGATACCAGAGTACCTGCACGAAAACAGGATTTATGCGAGAACAATATAATTTGTGCATTATAAGAAAACTTTCACTAACAAGTGATCGCATAATATGTCATTCAACCAATACTCATGTTCTAATTGAAGGTTGAAGGTCTAACAATGTACCTTGAAAAGCATTCACAAAAGGAGTTAGAATTAACAAGGCGAAGTGTGCAAACATACAATGAAACAAAGCAAAAATCAATATTTTTGTCTGGGTAACCTGTTACCAAAACTGGGCAACCCCGTTACCCAAAGTTGGAAATTCTAGAAATTGGCTACTGACTTGGGGTAACCGGTTACCAAAACTTTAAAAATTCTGGCCATTTGCTTCGGACTTGGGGTAACCGGTTACCATAAATGGGTAACCGCTTACCATGTAACAATTTTGAAATTTTTTATGAATGAAAGGATGGTAACCGGTTACCATATTTGGGTTACCCGTTACCCAGGCAGAAAACAATTTTAACAGATTTTTGAGATTTGGCTCATGGCTTAGGCCATTGATCAAACACAAGATCTTCACACATTCAACACATGATTTTGCATAATTCAAGGTCTAAATTCAAATTACACATGATTTATTAAGATCAACATTTAAGCTTTATGCAACATCATCAATTTGTTTAATTAATTAAGCACTTTCATGTAAATCAACTTAATTCAATAAGCACTTAATTCAACTATCCAATTCCGAATTTATACATGATTATCAAATCAATTCACCATTCTAGTCTTAAATCTATATTCTCAATTCAAAATTCAACCTAGATTCAATTCATGCTTGATAAAAAAGTGTTTCTCAAATAATCACTTATTTCAAGAAGTGCTTAATTCAAGAAAAATCACCGATAGAAGTGAAGAGGAGGATTAGGTATAGAGATTGCAATGAACGGATCAAAAATCGGAGAAGAATTGCTCTTGATCTTGACTTTTGGATCTTGATGAAATTGTTGTTGTGTTCTTGATGAAAAAGATGTAGAACCTTGATTTGATCTTTGAGAGAATTTGGAGAAAAGAAGTTTAGTGTTTGTGAGATTTTGTCAATTATGAGAGCCTCCTCTTAGAAATTAGAGTGAATAAGAATATATAATGTGATATTATTTGAGTGAATTTGGTTAATGGGCCTCAAATAACCATAAGTCAAAGTGACATTTTTGAATCACTTGAGTGCGACACGTTCCGAGAAAATTCGCAGGAACTTCGGTGCGATTTATGAAGTTGAAATATGAAACAAAAATGCAACCAGTGTCGAGAATGACCTCGTTTCCGAAGATAGGCTTTATCAAATAAATGATGAGAAAGTTGTGAATTTCCAAAGTTTCGCCTCAAACAACTTTAATTTCCAGCTTCAGAATGTTCAATGAGTTGCACGCGCTTCAGGTAAAAAACGAAAGCCTTTGGGGTATCGTTCTGTTGCACCCAAAAATTTTCCCTCCTCATTTCTGTTATTTGGCTTAGGCTTTTACACTCATCTACATATATCCCATTAGGTTACTAGCATAGCATGTATTTTCATTTAATAAAATACCCGAGGTTTAAAGTTCAGTGGTTATGGTCATGCAATATTAAGGGTTCTATGGGCTCTGAAGATCTTGTTTTCTTCAAGGGTTATTCACTATCCATTTTCATCAATGTCAGAGGTTAGGATTTACCTTGCGTATGATCGCCATATGAGTTTCATTGAATTTGTGTAAAGACTATCACTTCAAAGATATGGCATCATCTTCATTAAGATTTGTCAAGACTTATCTTCATTAGTGCAAGGGATGGATTCATGATAAGAGTCTATGAGCTTGGAGATTCTTTGTTGGTAAATTGGTGGTTTAGGGGACAGGTTACAAGATATGGGTTGTGGGTTCGAAACATCATCATTCTTTCAAATATCAATTTCTTGTCACGCAAGTTAAGTTTGACTCGAACTTGAAGGGTTGAAATTAGAGGTTCATGGAGAATGCAAGATGATTTGGATTTGGAGTCGATTTAAGTGATTCCATAAATGCAAATTTGTGTTCAAGTGATTCCATAAGTGCAAATATGTATTCAAGTTAATTAATTGGATCCAAGTTCTTAAGCATAGGATTTGTCAAGATTTAATTCAAGCCTACTTAAAAGAGGAAGATGTATTTACATGATTTCTTTGGTATATCAGTTACAGGATTCATAATTACCCGTCATTCAAGATTCCAAAGGATCAATCTTGAAAAATTCAGGAATAATAGACATGGAATTTTGAGAAATGGAAATAAAATGTTGATTTTTTTGTCATATCTACTCATTAAATTCCATCAAAGTTTATTCAATTACAGACATGCAGTATCATTCATGTTCATATTGGTGTCATTCTAAGAACTTCTTGGTACAAGGCAATTTCAAAGAATTTGTGCAAGATTGGTTGAGAAAAATCAATACATTCATGAGGATTCAAGAATACAAGTTCAAATGTCATTACAAGCTCCAAGTACAGTCCATTACACCATGAAACACTACATGAAGGAAAAGTGTAAAGAGAAAAAACTATTACAAAACCTAACTCTAGTTTCTAAGTTGTTTAACTCCAAGAGTTACTTGAATCCAAGCTTTTCACCATGTCCAAGGATATTTCAAAATCTTGCATCAAAATGGGAGCAAACTTACTACTGCCTATTCAATTAACCCCATGATGCCAACCTGCTTCCCAAATCCGCATTGCCCTGCACATACATATAACAATCCATGTTGCTGCCAAAATTAAAATGCTACTAGTTATAGCCTGCATGAATTATTTAAGAATCCAACCCTACATTAAAAAAATCAGAAAGCAGATTCAGGAAACCATATAAATAGAAGAAAATGAAAATCAGCTCAAGAACCAGTTCATGAGTATTTGTAGCCCTGTTGTAACAATGCCCTACATAACCAAAACTGGATCAGTTCGTAAAACAAAAAAAAAACTATTAGCATCAAACCAGCTTCCATGAATTAGCCTTGCATTTCACTAACTGAAAATAGATCGCAAAAATCCAATTCAAAACCAGTTCTTGCATACCAGTTGGTCTTCATCATTCATGAAAAATCATTTCACAATTCCAGACCAAATAAACCACCCAGCACTTACTCCTAACAGAGCTAACAATAGCATTCTACTAACAATTAATACTATCACTTTGTACTAACAAGTTTACCACCTAGCCAAGTTACTAGCGGTTTTAAAACTAACAGGTTCTTTTTCTAACCCTAACTAACTTTTCCAGTTAACATTTCACTAACTAATTTTCCAGTTTTTTAACTAACATACCTCATTTCTTTTTTTATAACTGCAACTAATATTTTTATCAAATCCAGCTGATTAGCCGAGTTTTCTAACAAAAAATATCATGATATTCCAGCTCATTGTGATCACGGTGGCAAAAACGACTGTAAATACTGGTTTACATTTTGTATTCGCAAATGTCGCGGAAAGTAAGAGTCGCCACCGACTTTTCTTTTATCCAAATTAAGGAAAGGGTGAAAAGAATAGAAAAAGACCTTTTTCGAGATTTTCTGAGTAAGGGGGTAGATTATGGAAAGGGAAGGTGTTAGCACCCTTTCCATCCGTAGTTTTCTACGGGCTCTTAGGTACTTGCTCATTTTTGAAAATTGATTTCGTGTGTGCTTTAAAAAATTTTGTTTGCTTTATGATAACTCTTGTATCAGTCCTCAAGAGTGTGATAAAGCATTTTTTTGAAAAGAATTTCGAAAGTGTGGTGTGAAAATGAATTAGTTTTTGAGCAAGTACTTAACAGCTATCTACCTACTCGAAAAAAGCGTTATTTTCCTCCTTTCCTTTAGATAATGTTATCCTACTATTAGTGAGTAGGCAACCCTATCGTTGGATGTTGAGGGACTATCGAAGGGACATTTATGGTCACTGAGGCAACTGGGCAAGAACTCTTAGTAACTGTCATAAAGTTCTAAGATCACTTTTTTAACCAAGGCAACAGTCTAGAGGGTCATCGAGGGACTCGTGATCTCTTGAACTAAAGGACAGTCACTAAAAATCCTCACGTTTCGAGAATTGTGACCGTTTCGAAGGAAACCAAAGTGGGAGATACCCTAGGGGTAAGCATGTGCAAGTGTGTTTTTTTTCCAGGTATTTTCATCTTGATGTTAGTGATCTAAGATTGATTGGTTAATTCTTGCCATACACGCCTAATTACTAGCATTTTATATACAAGCATACAATATAGTGCGAAAAGTGAAACCTACAACTATTACAAGGCTTCGGGGCAGTTACAGTTATATCTAACTGAAATGTAAAGTGCGGAAAGTAAAAATCCTAATTAGGGCTATTACAATCCATAGGCAGGTACATAATCAGGAAACAAAGTGCTCGCGCGATAAATTACAAACCATAGGCAGATACATAATAATATAAGCGTGCGAATTAAAAATCAGGGTAAAAAAGAAATAGTCGAAAGATAAATGAAAATGTGTCAGTGCAAAAGTGTGAATTGATTAATTGAAGCCTAGGATGTTTAACCTAATTATCGGGAAAAGTCAGGTGAATCGGTGAAACCCTAAATTAATCTAATTAATTGTTTTTTTAAAATTAAATTAAATAAATTAAATTGTTTACTAATTAACCTAATTAATTAATTAATTAAAAAAATAGAAAATTAAAATAACCAAAGAAAATTAATTAACCTAATTCTAAGGTGATTAGTCTAATGATGCTAATTAGTTAACTAAGTGTATGATTAACCTAAGTTAATTTACTAATTATTTGTTAATTAAGTGAAAAATAAGAAAATGGTGTAAAATAGGAAAAAAGGGTAAAAATCTGGAAAGTAATGCAAAAACCCCAGTTGGGATTCGAACTGAGGTGTTGAAGGTGGCAAGGGAGTGTTCGTGGCCATTTGATCTGTGCACTGTTGGTGTCAAACAATCTCATTCGTTGGATGATCATATCACACAATGCTTTGACTTTCGTTTTCAATGAATTAGCGTGTAGGCCGAGGAGACTTGTTGACTGACCAATTAAAAGAATGGATCGTGCCATGCATTTCTTCGCCTGAGTAAAAACCCTAGCGACGTCGAAGTCAACACTTCGGTCGTCTTCTCCGACGGGATTCAATCATCAAACCTGCAAAATAGCCACGTTAAACGCAAAATAAGGACCCTACCCCCCTAATTTGAGGGTTGCGAATCCAGTGGTGGTATCCCTTTGGTCTGAAAGTCACGGTACAAGGAGGTACGAAGCTTGCAGTTCATTATGCCCTAACCATGGCAGATGGCTATTTAGCCATCAAAGCTCATCAATGATTTCCCAGATCTGTTCCTTATCATTATGTGATCATGTTAATGGGGTTAGAATAAATTGAAACGTGCTATAATTTAAAATACAATAGACAGAAAAATTATGAAAATATGAGTTATGTACAATGAGTTTCACCGTGTTATGGCTATGGATGATGATCCATACTTACCTAAGCTTACCTCAGGAACACCAAAGAATGGTTAGAATGCTTTGAAGCTGGCTGCAAATGTGAATACGAGGATGCAAGTTTATAGAGAATTTTTTATATTTGAAACCCTACTGTAAAGGCTCTGGCTGCGTGTCCCCTTTTTGTCTGGAATGGTTGTGCTTATGTAGTACATCATACTAGGTCAACAAAAGTGGAAGAAAAATCCAAACTTTCATGAGAAAATATCTTCATTTAATTATGTGATTTTTTGCTTTTTGGAACAAATCCAATCTTCTCCTTTCTCCACGAGATGTCCTTGATATGGCAGCACATTTTGCCCATTATTTGATGAGAAAAAGATTCCAAATCAAATCTTACATTATTTCTATTATTTATTTATTTAATTTTGCATTTTAATAAATAAAATATCAAAATAAATATCATAAAGAATATAATAATGCATAGGTAGGCCTAGAGGTCATGGACCATTCTAGGAACAAGTTTCAAACATGAAAAGATGGGCCCATTTGGAAAAAATCAAGTTTGGTTAATATTGGCTTCATGCACTTTTCCAAAAATTGGTCAAATTTGGCAATGCATATCTCTATCATTTTTAACCCTAAGAGGGTATTCTTGGACTTTTTATAGAACTTAGGATGTGCTCTAAACAACCCTTTTGGTTTCATTTGAATTGGATCTTCCATGTTCATATAAGGAGCTTTGACCCAAAAGGTGTTTTTTTTGACTTTTTGAAAGGACCTATAATGTCTGAGCTTGTATCTTTCAACTGGGGCATTTCTTGATCTTGAGGGCTGAAGAGAAGTTGTAGGGAATTGGATTCTCTTCAAAATGATCTTTGTTGGAAAAATTTCTGATAAAGTATGAGAAAGTTATGCCTGGTCAAAGTTTGGTTGACTTTTCCTATAGAAACCCTAATTTGCCACTTTTGATGATTTAGGGGCATTTCTTGAGGAATCATGATCAACCCTTGATCAAATGATGCATATCACTTCAAAATGTCGATGTTGACCAAAAATCTTGAAGTTTGACTGTATATAGTCCAAAATTGACTTTTGACCTAGTACAGTTGATTTTCAGGCATTTGAGTAGTTGACTGAGCAAACTTGTTGTACAAGGCATGAATTTTGGCATGGATAACCTTGAGGACATATTATGGACATGGAAAACATTTGAGACCATTGGAGCTCAACCATCTTGATGAAAATTGAAACCCTAGTTTGAGGTTCATTGCCTTTAGGAGGAGAATTTGCCTAGTCAATTCTTGGTCATCTATAGGCAAGTTGGAGACTTCAATGGGCATGTGTTGAGTAAAATGAGAGGGAAAATTTTGGGGCACAACAGCTGCCCCTATTCAATCTTCTTAAACCTGAGGATGTAGATTGGCTTGTCTTCCTTTCGTGATCTGAAGGTGGAAGATGATTGAACACTAGAGTGCCCAGAAATTTGCACTCGTCTGAAGTGATACTCTTGGTGGATAATATCGGGAATGGGATTATAAATGCAATTTGGAAAAGATGACGGAAGATCGTAGGAGATGGGCTTAAAGATGCCATCCAGAAAATATCAAGGAGAGTCTTCAGAGATGGGCTTAAAGATATCATCTAGAGAACAATGTTTATTTCATGAGATATTCTTTTGTGGGGATTCCTATTCCTGTTGTTGAGGAGGACTCGACTAAGGAATGTTGGTCTCTGTTTTGTGAAATAGAGTTTAGGAGCTTCAGTTGTCCATTACTATACTGGGGAGTCATCTCTTGACTAGAGAGACGAAAATGAACTGATATCTGGTCAGGATCCAGGCTTCACAATGACTTGCTGAGGATAATAAGGCTGACTGCTATCTGGTTGTATTCCAAGTCTCACAACAGCTTACTGGGGGAACATGAAATTAACTGATATCTGGTCGGACTCCATGCTTTGCAGTTTCTTTAATTGGATAAGAATCAGAAAAATCTTAGTATCGATTTAACTGAACCAGAGGAATGTCTTGAATTAAATTTAACTGGAATAGAAATCAGAAAAATCTTAGTATCGATTTTACTTAACCATAGGAATATCTTGAATTAACTTTAACTGGAATAGAAATCAGAAAAATATTAGTGGCGATTTAACTAAACCAGAGAAAGGTCTTGAGTTGCCTTTAACTAGAATAGAAATCAGGAAAATCTTAGTGTCGATTTAATTGAACCAGAGAAAGGTCTTGGATTAACTTTGACTGGAATAGAAATCAGAAAAATCTTAGTATCGATTTTACTGAACCAGAGGAATGTCTTGAATTAACTTTAACTGGTATAGAAATCAGAAAAATCTTAGTATCGATTTAACTGAACCAGAGGAATGTCTTGAATTAACTTTAACTGGAATAGAAATCAGAAAAATCTTAGTGGTGATTTAACTGAACTAGAGAAAGGTCTTGAGTTGTCTTCAACTAGAATAGAAATCAGGAAAATCTTAGTGTCGATTTAACTGAACTAGAGAAAGGTCTTGGTTTAACTTTAACTGGAATGGAAATCATAAAAATATTAGTGGCGTTTTAACTGAACCAGAGGAAAGTCTTGAATTATCTTCAATTGGAATAGAAATCAGAAAAATCTTAGTGTCGATTTAACTGAATCAGAGGAAGATCTTGAATTACTTTAACTGGAATAGATATCAGAAAAACCTTAGTGTCGATTTAACTGAACCAGAAAAGGTCTTGGATTATCTTCAACTGGAATAGAAATCAGAAAACTCTTAGTATCGATTTAACTGAACCAGAGGAAGGTCTTGGATTCACTCTAACTGGAATAGAAATCAGAAAAATCTTAGTGTCGATTTAACCGAACCAGAAAAAGGTCTTGGATTATCTTCAACTGGAATAGAAATCAGAAAAACCTTAGTATCGATTTAACTGAACCAGAGGAAGGTCTTGAATTACTTTAACTGGAATAGAAATCAGAAAAATCTTTGTGTTGATTTAACTGAACCAGAAAAAGGTCTTGGATAATATCTTTCTGAGGAAAATGCTGAAATAGCCCTTCGTCAGACATAGCCTTTGAGAAGACTACCAGGTCATATAAGTAGTCAGCGGTGTTTGCTGATTGGATCTTTCCTGAAAAGGTAAAGAGTTAGTCGTATGTAATTTCATGATGTATGGAATGCATTGTGTAATAACATTCTCAAAATAAATGAGATTATGTTGTATGCAACATGTATGCGCATGCCATGATATATGAATATGGAATGCTATTGCAGAATTTCTTAGTATGGGAAAATAAATCCCTGATTGCTGCTGGAGAGTACTGGGAAGCCGAATCCCTGACTACTGTTTGGTAGATGAGGAAAGTGATTCTTTCATTTCCGATGGGGATGATGAATGAAGATTATTTGCCGGGGATTTTTGACTCCTGCTTGAGAATGACTCTGGGAAAAATGATGCTCTGTTGGAAGATTTTACCGATGTAGAGAAATGAACTTGGAGACATGGATTTCAGATCTCTGAGGGAACTTTGTTGGAGGAGGTAATTCCTGCTTGGGGAAGAAGAGATCAAAACTTTAGTTGTTTTTACTATGTGGGGAACATAGACATCACTGGGTTGTATGCTAAGGATGTAGTGGTGACTTCGTCTCAAAATGTCCCTTCCCCTGTACCTGCTGGAAAGAGTAACTGTCGGGACTACAAATGGCTTTTTTAGACTTTGCCCCGTTTCTTAAAGTCATTAGTAACTGTCTTTCTATTTCTTATGCAAGTATTTATAAACAGTAATCATATTCAAATGCACATGTTAAAAATAATCACTGGACGTTTTTGCAAAACAAAATAGAAAAATAGAAAACAAATAGTTTTGTACTTTCAAAAAAAAGATTTGCATTGATTTTGAAGTTTGCCTATAACATGCATTTTTGTACACAGAGACTGACGTTCTAGTAGGAGAACACCGTCGTGAAAATTAAAACTATATAAAATAGTGTACAAATGGAAAACATCTATGTGTAATAATCCCATTGAGTTTCAATTATGCTATTTCCCTTATGTCCTTGAGCGTCTCATCACTTTGCTACTTGTCTGAAGCTGACTGGATTGATTGGTACCGTTTGAGCTTGATAATTGATACTGAAGTTTGGTCACAAGGTGATCTAATGGGGCATAGTTATACGCTTTAAATCCCCAACTTTTGCCTGGACCGCCCTTTCGGGTTTTCAGTCCACCGGGATACCCTTTTTTGCCCAAGCCGCCTTTCCAGGTTTTCGCCTTGCCGGGTGTACATATTTTTTTATATTTATCCCTAATTTTTACCCGAACCCTTTTGGTTTGCCGGGATGCCCTTATTTTTTCCTAGGCCATTCAACCTAGCGGGTCCTTATTCATGCGTAATATCTTTTCACTATGTCCGCATTCACAGGGTGAGGAAGGTCGTCACCATCCATGGTGGTCAGAATCATGGCTCCACCAGAAAATATGCTTTTAATTACAAATGGCCCTTCGTACGTGGGAGTAAACTTGCCCTTGGGATCACCTTGTGGCAGGATGATATGCTTGATTACTAGATCACCCACTTGATATACCTGACGTCTGACCTTTTTGTTGAAAGTATTGATCATTCGCTTTTGGTATATCTGACCATGACAGACAACAACAAGCCTTTTCTCATCAATCAGATTCAGTTGGTCAAGTCGAGTTTGGATCCAATCATCTTCATTCAAACCTACATCCTTCATGATTCTCAAAGAAGGGATCTGGACCTCAATAGGTAGGACAACTTCCATACCATACACCAGAGAATAAGGTGTTACCTCTGTTGACGTACGTGCTGAGGTGCGGTACCCATGAAGAGCAAATGGTGACATCTCATGCCAGTCTTTGTATGTCACCGTCATCTTCTGTATGATTTTCTTAATGTTCTTGTTAGCATCCTCCACAATGCAATTCATCTTCAGCCGGTAAGGGGAAGAATTATGATGCTGGATTTTGAATTGTTTATAGAGTTCAGTGATCATCGTATTGTTGATATTTGTACCATTATCTGTGATGATTCTTTCTGGAAAACTATACCCACATATAAGGTTATGCTTGATGAACCGCGCCACAACATTCTTGGCAACAGTAGCAAAAGAGGCAGCCTCAACCCACTTCGTGAAGTAATCAATAGTCACTAGGATGAAGCGATGCCCATTGGAAGCGGTAGGTCTAATCTCTCCGATCATGTCAATTCCCCACATTGCAAAGGGCCAGGGAGCCGTCAAGACATTCAAGAGAACCGGAGGTACATGTACTTTATCAGCATAGATCTGGAATTTGTAACAAGTTCGGGAATGCTGATAATAGTCTGCTTCCATAGTGGACCAATAGTATCATGCCCGTAGGATATTTTTAGCCATGGTATGTCCACTAGAATGGGTGCCAAAGGTGCCTTCGTGTAAATCTGCCATAATCTTCTCTGCCTCACTCTTGTCTACACACCAAAGTAAAGTAGAGTCGTGGTTGCGCTTGTAGAGGATTCCATTAATGAGGAAGAACTTTGCGGAGAACCTTCTCAGAAACTTCTTATCATTGACAGATGCCCCGTCAGGATATTCTTGAGCCTCGAGATACCTTTTCACTTCATGGAACCAAGGTTTATCCATTACTTTTTCAGTATCAATCTCATGGTAGTATGCTGGTTCATCCAATCTCTTAATAGTGATCTGAGGAGCCTCGTTGTCCCATTTGACCTTGAACATGGATGACATTGTAGCTAGCGCGTTCGCTAACTGATTCTCTTCTCGTGGAAAATGTTCAAAGGTGATTTCTTCAAAGTGTGGAAGCAATGTCAGCACATGTTCTTTATAAGGGATAAGATTAGGGTGCTTCGTGTCCCATTCTCCTTTGATTTTACTTATTACTAAGGCTGAATCTCCGTAAACACTCAAGAACTTGATCCTCAGGTCAATAGCAGCTTTTAGACCCATGATGCGTGCTTCATACTCCTCCATATTTTTGGTACAGTTGAAACATAGTCTGGAGGTGAAAGGAGTATGACATCCCTCGGGAGATGTGATTATGGAACCGATACCATTGCCGAGTGCGTTGGAAGCTCCATAAAAAACCATAGCCCATCGGGATCCTTTCTCAAGCCCTTCATCTGGTACAGGTTTTTCACAGTCAGTCACTAACATAATATTATCATCTGGGAATTCAAAGTTCATGGATTGGTAGTCATCCACAGCCTGATGAGCCAAATGATCAGCTAATACACTTCCTTTGATTGATTTCTGGGTCATGTATTAAATGTCGTATTCAGTCAGGATCATTTTCCATCTCGCTATTCTTCCGGAGAGAGAGGGCTTCTCGAAGATGTACTTGATCGGATCCATCTTAGATATCAATAAATTAGTGTGAGTCAACATATACTATCTCATTCGGCGAGAAGCCCATGCCAAAGTGTAGCAAGTTTTCTCGAGCAGTGAGTATCTTGTTTCACAGTCGGTAAACTTTTTTCTAAGGTAGTATATTGCATGCTCTTTTCGACCAGACTCGTCATGCTGCCCCAACACACAACCCATTGAATTATCTAACACTGTTAAGTACATTATCAAAGGTCTTACTTCAATCGGAGGCATCAAAATTGGAGGCTCTTAAAGGTATTCCTTGATTCTATCAAAGGCAGTGTGGCATTCAGCATTCCACTTTACCACTTGATCTTTCTTCAAGAGTTTGAAGATTGGCTCACAAGTAGTAGTTAGATGGGAAATGAACCTGGTAATGTAATTTAGGCATCCCAAGAAACCTCTAACCTCCTTCTTAGTTCGAGGAGCCGACATCTCTTGTATAGCCTTCACCTTTGCAGGGTCTATCTGAATACCCTTGTCATTGAAAATGAAACCTAGGAGTTTACCAGACCTTACCCCGAAGGTACACTTGTTCGGATTTAACCTCAGCTTGTACGTCTTCAACCTATCAAATAGATTTTGCAGGAGATCAAAATGCTTTTCCTCAGTTTGAGACCTGGCTATCATGTCATCAAGATAGACCTCTATCTCATGGTGAATCATGTCATGGAACAAAGCTACCATGGCTCGTTGATAGGTTGCCCCAGCGTTCTTCAATCCAAACGGCATCACTTTGTAATAGAAAGTTCCCCATTGCATGATGAAGGTTGTCTTCTCCATGTCTTTGGGTGCCATCTTGATCTGATTATAGCCAGAGAAACCGTCCATGAATGAAAAGATCTTATGTTGTGCAGTGTTATCAACCAGAACGTCAATATGGGGAAGCGGGAAGTTATCCTTGGGGATTTCCCTATTCAAATCTCTATAGTCCACACACATCCGTACCTTGCCGTCCTTTTTAGGCACCGGGACTATGTTAGCAACCCATTAAGGATAAGAGGTGATAGCTAAGAACCCATTGTTGAACTGTTTCATAACCTCTGCTTTGATTTTCTCTGACATTTCAGGGTGCATATGATGAACCTTCTGCTTTGTGGAGGGCAATCTTCTTTAGTTGGCAGACGATGAACCACAATATCTGTGTCTAGTCCTGGCATGTCTTCATATGACCAGGCAAAGATCTCGACATAATCATGCAACATCCGTATCAACTGCTGTTTGACACTAAGCTACAAATTTTCACCTATCTTGACTTATTTTGTATCTTTTTCTGTGCCCAAGTTCACTGTCTCAACTGGCTCTTCATGAGACTGTATAGCCCTTTCTTCCTGCTGTAACAGTCTGGCAAGTTCTCCGGGTACCTCACAATCTTCCTCACCTTCGTCCTCGGCTTGGTTGATCGGATTTTCAAAGTTATAACCGACAATAACATAACCGTTATCAATGGGATCCAAAGTGGATATGGATCTGCAGTTTGATACGTGAGTGTGTGTAAGAGCATAGCTGTATTGACAAAGTAAAAATCAGAAAAGAAAAACAGAGAGTGCAAAATTTGTATGCAAAACGTCCAATGCTTTATTAATGACATGTGATATTGAAACATGATAACCCTCACAAACAAACCATTGTGCCCCGGGTAAGACACATGGCCATAGAGTTTATATTGTTTAATTATTACATATCCGAAAACAACAAAGACAATTACTTCTGAATAAAAGTAATCAGTAAAAAGTCTTTAGCCGCCCAGTTACAGGGTCCACCATTGGTAGTAGGGAAGATCCAAATATCCATGTCATAGTCACCATCACTATCTTCTAAAGCGTTGACCCCATGATTGTTGATGCATATGGGAGGTCCTCCAGCACGAGCATGACGAACAACCCTTTGAACCCCTTCTTTAATAACTGCTTTGGCGTCCTTGAGAGGAGCCATTTTCAAGGGAGGTATGGTGATCTTTGGCATATTGGTAACAATCTCAGTTGCTGCCATGGTATGGGGCACCCCTTCGAAGTTCTGACAAGGAGTCTCGATGAACTCTCCATCCATTTCCACATACCTGAAAGAGTTCAGGTGACTTACCATGTATTCCTCTTCACCATGTACCGTGACAATCTTTCCTTTTCCAAATACTTCATCATCTGATGCAGAGTGGACGTGATAGCTCCAGCCCCATGGATCCAGGGGCGTCCCAACAAACAAGAATAAGATGGTGGAATATCCATCACGTAGAAGGTGGAGTCAAAGGTCTGAGAACCAACTTTGATGGGGATGTCCACCTCCCCATGCACCATTCTTTTCGAACAATCGAAAGACCTCTCTACAATGTTGCTGGGTTTCAGGGTCAAACCTTCGCAGTCTAATCTGTCCAGAGCCTTCTTGGGTAGCACATTTAATGATGAACCAGTATCTACTAGAACATGGGCCAAAGTAGTGCCCCTACATTCGATGGAGACATGTAGCGCATCATTGTGTTTTCTTCCTCTGGGTATCAGATCAACATCAGAAAAAACCCAAACCGATATCAGCCGTCAAACTGGCCACAAAATCTTCAAATTGGTCAGCGGAGGTTTCTTGCAACACATGGGCAATTTTGAGGAATTTCACCAAAGCTTTTGCATGAGCTTCGGAGCATAATAGTAGGGCTAACATTGAAATCTTAGAAGGGGTCTTCCCCAGCTGTTCGACCATATTGTAGTTTCTCTTTTTAATTATCTTTAAGATTTCTTCCATTTCCTTCTTGGAAGCCTTTGGAACGGATTCTGAATGTGCCTTCGTCTGGACAAGCTCAATAAATATGTTTTTGCCACGAGTCTCGGCCGACTCGGTGATAGGGGTGGAAACAGGGGTAATCACAGGAATTGCGATGGTAGTATCAGTAGGAACAACAGTAGGAATGATCACATGGATAGTAACGACTTTTAGAGGAGAAATCTCAGGGGAGAACACTCTTCCACTTCTTGTTATTTTGCTGGTCCCAACAATGTTGCCAATGTCGGGATCAGTATTTCCAAAAACTTGGTCTTCAGCAGCTAACAGGTCTTGCTTGACGCCATGGTAATAGACTTCGGCCCCATAGTTCCAGGGAACAACCTTGTCTGAGGAGTATGGGATTGGCCCTGGCATAATGATGATCAGGGGAGCCAACTTTGGAGCAGATGTAATCTTGACGAGTCTTTTGGTGGAGACCCTGGGAGGATTGACGTAAATGGTTATAATCGAAGCATCCTTACAAGAAACAGTTGTGACGGGAGTCTTCTCAAATAGAATCTCTTTATCATCCATAAGGCGCTGAACACCTACTTTCAACAAATAGAAACCAATCGGTAGAGATAAACATAAGTGGAAATCTTCACTACAGCTCAGAAATAAACTGGCTTGCAAAAAATTCCACTTAACATTCATGAGAGGAGTAAAAAGTTCCTCAACAGAAGTAACAAACATATCATCGTCAACAACATTAACACCACGACTGTGCTTGGGCATGGGAGCAGTTATAACATTGGGAATCTTAGGAGCGTTAAATTAAATCTCCTTCGCCTTAATAAGGTCTTACACGTTGTTTTTCAAAGCCCAACAATAGTTTGTAACATGGCCTAGACTTTCTGAATGGTAAGCACAACGAGCATTTGGGTTGTAACGAGGAGATGCGATGTTGAGATTCTTGGGAGCTTCCCTCAAGGTAACCAGATTGGATTTCAGTAGGTGAGGCAAAACTTAAGACAAAGTCATATTTATCCGGGTGAATTTCCTTACAGGTCTTTCTGCTCTAGGCTGATTATTTCGTTGTTGAGCAGGTGCAGGCTTGGATATCATAACAGCCCCTACCGTTGGATGGTGCTCGATTCTTCCCTGATTTCGTTGATTGTAAACAACACTAACCTCTTTTTTCCCCATGAAAGGTCTCTTTCCCGCACTTGAAGAGGCGTCCTTCTGAATCTTGCCACTTCTAATCCTAGCTTCCACTCTTTCTCCCGTCAAAATAACCTCAGTAAAGCCAACTGAGGAGATTCCAATCAGATGATTGAAAAACGGACCAGATAGGGTACCCAAAAACATATCCACTAACTCCCTATCAGACAGGGGGGTTGGACTCTTCCTGCTAAGTCCCTCCACTTCTGAGCATAGTCTTTAAAAACCTCGCCCGACCCCATAGACATACTTTGGAGTTATGTATGAGTGGGAGCAAGGTCTGTATTATATTGATACTGATTGTAGAAAGAAGTAGCCAGGTATTCCCAGTTATGAATATTGGTCCCCTCCAGCTGATAGAACCACTCTAGTTGAGTCCCAAATAGATTGTCTTGAAAGAAGTGCACCCATAAGTCCTTGTCTGCAGTGTGAGGCTGAATCTTTCTGACATAAGATCAGAGATGTATCTTGGGACATGAGACCCCATCATATTTAGCGAACACCGGAACCTTGAACTTTTGCGGGATAACAACCCCATAAACCAAACCTAAATCTTCGAAATCCAGCCCATGTACCTTATGGATTTCCATTGCATTCAGACGATCCTCCAACTGTTTGTATTTTTCATCGGCCGAAGGATACTGCTCCTCATTATAGTCAATCTCATTATCAGATTCCCTTGGACTGGGGTCTTCCTCTCTTGTTTCTCCTTCTTGATTGTCTCCTCTTTTGATGAAGATGCTAGTTCTACAACCTGCCTTAACGATCCTCTGAACCTCCTTCCCAAGTTCACCACACCAGCTGGCTTCTTTGGCTTCTTGGTCTTTTCTTTAACAATCAGGGCTTTCAGTTCCTCCTGCCCCTTGGCCAGGGCCATGATCATTTGTTGAAATTGAGCATTTTAAGTTTGTAGATCCTTCACTATTTGTTCGAGAGCCATTTCTTTACTGCTGAAATAAACATCGAAGAAGATAAGAAACCTGCTATGAAACATGTTTATGCAATGATATGTATGATATATGTATGCAATGATTTCAAGGACCATATTGGATTTAAGCTCTTTTAAACAAAACAGGAAACAAAACTCTCTATTAGTACGTTTTTAAGGAAACAAAAGATTACACAAGGATAAACATTGAAAGGAAATTCTCAACTCCTAAGTCCCCCATGGGCGCTTCCTCTTGGTGTTGAGGTAGGTGTTGAGGTTCCTCTCTTCGTGAAGCTGCTTTGTTAATTCTAGCACCTTCTTCTCACTTGCATATAATTGAGCCTCAAAAGTATCCCGTTCTTCCTTGAGCTTGATCCAAGACTTTTGCAACTCTTTAAAGTTTGTTGGCATATCAGGATGGCGAATAATACGGGACTCGCCCACTTGAACAACAGGTTCCAAGATCACTTGTAAGATGGAATCATATGACATCATAAGACTTTGGGCTCGAGCTCGCACCCATTTGAGGTAAGGTTCCAAAGGGATGGAGTTCATGCGCCCCAAAGTCTTACTATCATTCTTCTTAATAATGCCCCAAGCGCGGATGAACCTCTGACGATAATTTTTCATATCATCTGAGTAGTTGAACGAATACACTGGATGAGCATATCCTGTGGACCATCTCTCCGTGCATACAAATTCACAACACGTAGCATCTTCATCGATAATTCCGTTTCTTTCTGTGTACAACTTCACAACACGTAGCATCTTCATCGATAATTCTGAGATTGCTTCAAGATTCGATCGCGACAATTACATTCTTCAATCTTCATCAATCTTCAATACTCCATTGAATAATCATCACAACGTCTCCTCATCGCAACAACAACTTCAACAAGAATATCTCGCACATAGCAACAACGACAATGCAGAAGAAAGGAAATTGAATCAGATAAGAAAAAGAGAAAAATTAAAAAAGAAGAAAAACAACGGAAGCTTACTATTACCTTCATCATAATCGAAGTTCTCTGGGTTTTTATACGATTCTCCAACAATCTTGAAGAGCCACCGGAGCATCTCTGGCAGGTAAGCCAACAACTCTTTAATTCTCCGTCTTTTTGCTTCTTTATTCATACAGGTGCATATAGTAGATTGTCTAGATCGTTAACCCTCAAATTCCATGGCCTGAAGTTCTGATATCATCAACGTAGGGTTCTGAGTTCACCATTATATTTAGGAGGAGTCAAGAAACAGAAAGGATGGTTGATTAGAATGATTTTAGACAAAGAAATATAGGCGAAAAAGAAAGATGATAATGAGAAGCAAGCGTACAACTGTGACATAAATCGTCGAAGCCGAAGGAGAATGATCAGAAGAGTAGTCGTGGCGGTTTCTTTGTCTGAGAGGAAAAAAATTAGAGAAGTATGAGAAGAGAGCTTCCACCATGAATTTCAATCGAAGAAGAACAGAAATGACCGCGACAGCTTATAGGCTTCCACGGCGGCGCTTCACCATGGAAGGAGAACTTTGAGTTCTCGTGAAGTTAAAATGTCACAATTGTGAACCCTATCTGAGGCTCACCTAAACATATTGTTTCCTCATTTGTTTTTCTAATTTTTTTTACAATATTAATAATAAGTCAACAAAGTCCGAAAGAATAAATTAAATTGGACTTTTGAGATGTGTATGGATAAAATGACTGGGTTTGATATCTTTTCTGTGTACATCCCTCTAATGAGCCCAAAAATACTATTTTTGGCATGCCTACAAGCTTTGTGAACAAAAAACATCACTATGGACCTTCGCATATTGGGCCCTATGTCTGATTACTAGATTATACACCTATTTTAGATTCCTCATCCCCTGACTTTAGATTTTTGTTAGTTTCTTTCACTTTACTCTTAGTTTTTTTCCACATTTTTTGTGTTAATAAAATACATAATAAAAACATTAAAAATACTAGATTTTAGGATTTACTCTGTAGTTTTAATAGAATTTTCTGTGTACAAAAAAAACTAATAAAAGGTACTATTTCCTTTAGTTTTTGTTCATATTTTGCACCATTATTTTTGTGAGTATTTCCATGTTGCTCTGGATGCAAATTGTGAGAGTTTACTTGTGGCTCAATACTTGATTTCCCGATACTTGTTTGGACTCTACTTCTTTTCAATTCGATATGATTTTGAGTTATGACTTGATACTTCATATTTGCATTTCCTTATTATTTGCTAACGCGTTTTGTGGATTTGTGCAAGCTTTCAATGGAGATTTCTCGCACCATGCGATTAGTGGATTATTTGTGCTTGTATAGTTTTGTGTCTCGTGCAAGACTATTACATGATGATTGGATGCATGTGATTTATTTTGACATGGAGGCTTTAGTGCTTATTTTTCATATCTACTTTTCTGATTATTTCTCTTTGCTTGGTGAAGCTAGCACGAAGATCATCAGGTTTCTTTGATTTGATACAGATTGATATCTATTTGGTATTTTCCCTTGTTTATCTCATTTAAGCATTTTACCGCTTTCTAGAGATCATGTATAGTAGGGGAATTTGTCTCTTTCTAGAAATCATGTGAAGTAAGAAGCAGGATTTAAATAGCGTGCGCTCGAAGTCGCTGTTTAAAGACCTGTAGCGGGCATTCTGCACTTTTTTTGCTATATATGTTATGCTTGTGTTTGTTTCCTTGATTGTTGGTCGATGAGTCACTCAATTTAGGAATTGAGATCATGACTTCGCTCTCAGTGCATGCTCCCTATAGGATTTTATCGCTTTCTTTGGTTGTTGATTGATGAGTTACTCAATTTATAAATTGAGATCACGAATTCGCTTTCATTGCATGTTCCCCGTAGGATAGTTTTTGTTAGACTTTCTTTGGCATGCTAGCCTAGATAGGATCTCTCTAGGTGTGCTCTCTTGAGCTTATTGGCTTGCTTGCTTGATTTCATCTTTGTGTGCATGTTTTGAGATGATATACCCTTAACATGTTCCCTTAGGAGCTCTTGATTCATCTATAGATGATGATTTGAGATAGTCATAGTTTTAGGTGATAAACCCTTGCTATGCTCCTTTAGGACTTCTTGATTCATCTATAGATGATGATTTGAGATAGACATTAGGATTGTTATCCAAGCATGTCAACATAGGGTAGAGATTTCCCTTCAAAACTCAACCATAGGATCAATCATTATATGATAACATTAGGGATAGATCTAGGTTAGTCTCCCTTAGATGTTTTTCTTTCTTTTGCATCTTTGCATTAAAAGTAAAACTCTTTTTCTTGAAAAAAGCATAAAACATCTAACAACTTTCAAATCCTTCTTTAAGGTAAAAAATACCAATCAATGCAAACTCTTTTGTGCCTTTGGGATTTTATTTCAAACTTTTTCAAAAGAACATGTTAATTCACTTTTGTGCTGACGCGTAAATCTCCAACGGCCGAGTTGCGGTAGAAGGCGAAATTAATATTGTTCATTAAAAAAATACAAACCAACAAAAACTTTTGAAGCCGAACTACAGCTGCTCTGATTCCTTAAAAGGGATACGTAGGCATTGGGGTAGGGCCCGAACAAGCATAAATTTTATTTTACCTACATTATTTTCTCTTTTCTTTTGCATGCATTCCCTGTACAGTTTAGATGTAACCTCTTACACACCCTTTGATTAGAACAACAAGAGTGGGTACCGTAGAGTACTATAGGCGTGTGGGGTTCTAATACCTTCCCCTCGCGTAACAGACTCCCTTACCCATATCTCTTGGTTGTTCGACCTTGATTTCACCCTTCTCAGGTTTACTAGATGTTTGCATTTCCCTTCTCGTTAGATAAAAAACGTTCAATGGCGACTTCATTGATTTCATTATCAGTTGATTGTTCAGCCGGTTGTTTCATGTTTGCTCTTGAAAATAGAAACCAAAATTCAGTTAACTCAATTAGTGAGACAATGCCACTGGAACGGGCTTGATACGACAAAAATCGACTGAGTTGTGATTTTTTGAATGGGATGCAGATAAGCATTTGCCACAAATTTCCCATGCGAACGCACTTGATAAATCCCCAATTTTGGAGACCTTCTGAGCAGAATTGGCTTACAGATGTGAGAGATGAAATCTAGAAGACATAGATACGGAGTTTTGGCCACCAAAACGAGTTCAAAACGAGCCACACACTTTGAGTTATGAATTTTCTAGTGCACAAAAACTGCACTTTCAGCACACTTTCACTGTATTTCTTCGAAACAACTCGCACATTCGGAGACATTCTTCAAAGAATTAGCTCTCAAGCCACACATGAATTTGAGAATACGTCACCAGGGATATCTTGGAGAAATAACACCTGAATATTACGAACTGGATCAGCCTTGTAAAATTCCAAATAGCTAAACCGTTGTGGACCGATTATTAGCATAAAAAATATGCTGAGAGCTTCGATGAAATAAATGTCTCTTGATCATCTGAAATAACTTGATGCCATAGCCATAGAACCAATGATATGTATGCATATGATGATGCAATATAATCCAAATTTAAGTCGAAATGAAGAGGGTAAATTTTGGGGTACAACAACATGCAAGTTCTTGAAATCGAAGTTTGAATAGAAATGGATGATTGGAGATGGAGATTCAAAGAAGCAAAGTGGTTAGTAATAATTTAAAAAACATTAGGAGTCAGTTTAACACAAATTTTATTGAGTATGCTTTCATAATGAACCTAGCTTCAATTAGGACTTTTTGAAGGTTGTAATGTGGCCTGGTTCACGGTTTAAAAAACAAAGGATATAAGGCTCAAAATTTGTTTATCCCACCCTATTCTCCTTGATGTTCTATAGTCTTAATTTAAATTAGTGCAACATATGCATTTTAATCCCCAATAGAAATTTTGTAGTCGCACAAATGATGATAAGCGTAGATAAAGACCAAGCACCGATGAAAGTATTGATAAGATCCCAGCACTGATGAGATCCAAGCGTTGATGAGAAGCCTTGATTATTCTTGAGGTAGTAGTCATAAGATCGTTATCCAATTTATTTTGTTTTAATATGTTATTTTGCATGGACCAATTCTTTTGAATTTTTTGGTCTATCGGGATGCCCTAACTTTTGCCTAAGTCAAGTGTTTTTTTTACTTGACTTAGCGGGCTTTATTTATTTTTCGAATTTCTTTTTTTATTTATTCTGAACACTTGTGACTGTCATGCTAATTATTGT
The DNA here is from genome assembly GCA_948472305.1 of Vicia faba. Lineage (NCBI taxonomy): Eukaryota > Viridiplantae > Streptophyta > Magnoliopsida > Fabales > Fabaceae > Vicia > Vicia faba. Next base: position 985,413,442 of record OX451740.1, on the reverse strand, counting down.
AAGCTTTGTCTTCATTGTTTCCTCGATCTTGAATGATGTACTGAGGAAGAAGTCATTGTGGACTTTGTCTTTATTGATTGCTTCCTCTATCTTTGTTGATGTGTACGAGCAAGATGAAGTGCTCGAACCTTTGCTTAGATCATTTCCTCAATGATGTATTGAGGAAGGAGATATTCTTGAACCTTTGCTTAGATGGTCTGATTCTCCTGGGATTTGAATGCATCATTGAATTAACTGAAATCTACCCTGCCCCTGGTTGAAATTACGTTTTTTTAAGAAAATAGAAACAACTCCAACTTCTGGCTCGAGGGGGTTAACTATGGATTAACTCCTTATTTATCCACTGTTTACGAATTGAAATAATGCCTTACATCGTCAACTCGATCTTACATTGAAAGCATACACCAACATAATTCAGTTAATTTAGTTATCATCATTCTCCCTCGAAGTTTGTTAAAATTAATTTTGAAAATGGAAAAGAAGAGTGGAAATGGAAAGTCGTTGATTATTTATGGAAAATGACGAAAGGTGAAGAGTGAAACAAATGAATTGATTTCAAAAACGTGCATGCTAATTTTATTAGTATTACTAATTCAAAAATACAAGTTCACACCAAATACAACTTAAAAACTTGGAAACCATAATTTGAAATTAATAATATCTAATGATCATATCGAAAAGCTTTTTAGTTCAATCCACTTGACTTTAAGAGAGCTTCTGGATGTTCTTGGACTTGTCAAAGTATGGGGGTGACCCTTGACTTTTATTGGGCATACCTATTTTGTTGATAGGGCAGTTGCTCTTAATGTAGAGGAATCACCAATGGTAGTGGCATTTGAGGCGTTGTGTAGGGCTTTAGTTGTCATGGTGAAGGGCCGCCTTCTCTCTCCAATAAGATTTGTAGGACCAAGCTCCTTTGAATCTCCAACGTTTGACATTTCCTTCACCAATCTAATATTTTCTTGAAATGCTTAGACTTTGTTCTTAAGCATCAGGAAATTTGTTAGTTGGATTGATAACGACCAAGGGAGAAGATGGAAATGCATGACATGCAAATGTATGAATGTATGAAAATGTATGGATATGAAAAATTATTTTTTTGGATTTTGGGCATGCAAAAAAGTTTCATGGATATGTGTTGTACCCCAAAATTTGCCCTCCCTTTTTCACAAGAAAATCACAACCCTAGGGTTTTCTCTGATATTTTAAGATTTGGCTCAGGAATCGGTCAAACAGACTTTTCTTTGGCAGTAAATCAAGAATCAGGGTTTCTCTCGCATTTCTCAGAAGAAACTGAACCCACAGATATTCAGTTCACCGTTACATTGTTTTCTCACTTTTTAAAGCCTGCTGAAAGATTATTGTTTGATTCTCAAAGCTTGATTATTCTGGGATAAGAGATAGGAGTTGAAACTGTTTAATCCAGATTAACCAGGTAATGTGCGTATGTTAAAGACATCTGCTTGTTAATGGAATGAAATGTTTTCCAGTTAATGGAATGCTCGCTTATTTGGAACACAATGCGTATGTTGATTGGAATGTTGTCGCAAGTTATGAGATTGCAGAGTTTTTTAGGGATTACTTGGATTTTAAGTCATCTGTATTGGAAATGGTGGGATGCAATTTCAGTCATTTTTTAATCAGGAATCTTAAATAAAAAGTGAAGAGGCAAAGGGAAAGATTGGAAGATATTTGACAGTAGAAATTTCTTTTGGATAAATACTTTTTATTCATTTCAAATGTTGTTACAAAATTTATTTGAATATTGTAAGTTTACAACTTATAGTATTTACAATAATAATTGTTTATAATAAATGGGAAATAAATCTAAGTCTAAGGCCTAAACTCCATTTCCCAATGCTCAAGATTTCTTGCTTCCTCTGCTTCCTCTATTGTCCAATTGGTGTTCATCTGCAAAAGGAAAAAGAAAAGAAAATTAGTACAACAATTTTCAAATGAAAAGAAAGAAAAGAAAATCATCATTAAAGTTTGCCGACCGAAATCAGAATGCTATTTGTTCATCATGTTTTTATTATTCTCTTTGCAAATCACAAGAAGATCACTCTTCTTGGTTCACAAAGAGAAAAGTAAAAGATAAAAAATGCAAGCATATTGAATTACAAAGTGAGTATACAAGGCAAACCAAGGCGCCAAAATTCAAATATGATGGGCACCCTTTGTACTGCATTACAAAGCAAATTGTACTGCAAACTAAACCAAACTGCAGTAATCAAACTGAGTTGCAAAACAAGTCAAGAAGCATAGCAACTAGATGCAAACTGTCAAGGCAAAAGTACACAATGTAGAAAATATGCAATCAGAAAAGTACACAATGCAGCAGGTAATACAATGCAGAGGAAAACCAAATTACAAGCCAAAGAGGCTTGTAATAGCCATCATCATTTTCCAGCCTAGACAAACTTTTCAGAAAAATATAATAAACAAAGCAAAAGTGCTTATTAGAGAGAGAGAAAGAGAGGACCTTTAGTGAAAAGTTTTGCAGTTTGGCTAAAGCAGGCTGTCTCAAGTTAACAAAAAAAAACAAAAAGATATATAACAGTCTAACATCATACACAGAAGAGAGGAGAACATTAGAACCTGCATAAGCCTAAGCATAAACTCAGTAAACAACCAACCAAGATGCACAACTTGCAAACTTGCAAACCTGCTTGCCAAACCAACAAACCACAAACCTGCAGTTTCAAAACTGCAAAACAAAATCATCAAACCTGCAAGCCTTCCAAGCCAATCTTGCCAAACTTGCAAACAAACCAAACAGCCAACCTGTTATCACAACTCAAACCTGCAGTCCTCGACCTGCATAACAACAACAAACTGCAAACCTATTTAGCAAAACTGTTAAAACCATAAACCTGCAAGCTTTCCCAAAAACCTGTCAAGCCAATCAACAAAACACAAACAGACCTGCAAAACCAAAACAAACTGGCCAAAATACAAACTCAACAAGTCTGCATTTTAAACTGTAAAGCTGCAAACTCAACCATCAACCATCAACATTCAGAAAAGGAAGAGAGGTTCATAAGACACAGTTTCAGAATCAAGCCTCATCATCAACCAAAAATGTCAACTACCAAATATCAGGATCCAACTCAATAGTCATGATCATCATTGTAAATCATTATCCAACAATATCAACAAAACACAGTAGTTTCAGAATCAAATCATCATCAAATAACCAAGAAAGAAGAAGATAGGTTCAGAAGTGACAAAAACAACAAAGCTTCAGATTTTCACATCATCATCAACATCAAATAGCCAAGAAGGAAGAAGAGAGGTTCAAAAGTGACAAAAACAACAAGTTTCAGAATTTTCTTCATCATAAACAAAACCAACGAAAACACAATTTCAGATTTTTATTCATCATCAACAACAATAAACATTCAAGTCTCAGAAGTTCATCATCAATATCAACAAAAAGATAAAGATACCGGAAGCGTGTTCATCTCATCTTCCTCCGCCTAGCCTCCAAGGAGCGCCACCGACCGGTCTCACATCCCTCTCCTTCCATTTTACAGAAAAAATGCTCAAGGTAAGTTTTTCTCAACCCCTTTTACTGCATATCAAACACATAAAAGCCATGGATTAAAACATGCAAGCAAAAATCAAACAAACATTGAAACTGTAAAATCAATAAACGAACATTGAAACTGTAAAACCCAAAAGATAATAATTCGTACCGTTCAAACAAAAGCCGTGGACCACTGTGAGAGGATGAGAGAGTGGGAGAGGGCGACCCTTCAGCGACCTAGGGGTTTAAGGAAGAATCAGAAGCGCATGTGGATGAGAAAGATGAAACGAAGAAGAAGAACGAGAGAAGAACGGCGCCGCTGTAACCCCAATGCAACAAACCCTAAAATGCCAAACCCTAACAAATTTGTATAAACATCACTCTGGGCCTGACTCGCCCCAAACACATTTGCCTCAAGCCCATTTTGTTTTACTAACGACCCCCCCCCCCTTTTTGTCCTTTCTGCCTTCTTTCTTTATCTTGGGCCCAACTCCTCAAGCATGGCCCATTCTCCTTATTTTCTCTTCATTAAATTAACAAACATTTTTTTTTACTATTTAATCTTAACTAACTTGTTTTCTTTCTTTTGGTTAATAAAAATACTAATTAAATTTTGTTTTACTTTCTTTTAAGTTAATTTTATTGTTTCTTTATTAATCTTGTTTAATATAATAAAAATACAAACAAAAGAATATTTAGTTTGATTTAAATAATTTTGGTTTTCCTTAACCCTTTTTATTGATTAATAAAATATAAGAATAATAGAAACATTAATTTAGGTAATTTTTTCTTTCTTTAAAAAAAAACTTTTCTTTTTATAATTAACAAAACACAAAAAAATAATAATAATACTTAATCTCTCTTTTTTTAGAATAGATTTTATTTATTTATTTTTTAAGTTAACAAATACATGCATTTCATAATTTTTGATTCTCTTTATTCTTATGTTTTGTTATAGCTTTATATTTGAATTGCGATGATTCGATTTGGTTGTAACACATATTTGGACATTATTATTCTTCTGAGATTCATCCCCATTTGTAAATAATTGTACCCCCATCCCCGGATACTTTTTTGTAATAACTTAGACTTTTAATTCCCGCAATTTATTGCTTTCAATATACTGTATAGTAATTAGGGTTTGTATGCGAAATTCAAAAATCAATCGCTAGATAACCTAATACAAGACAAAAAAGGCATGAAAATAACAAAATGCACACTTGCACCTCTAGGGTAACCTCGCTTGTTGCTTCGGAAAATGCAATCATGTCCCTCGAATATGAGACATTCTAGCAAATGCCCCTTCGATAAACAAAGATCGTAGTCCCTCGATGGCCCTCGATGTTGCCTTCGATAAAACGATCTCGTACCTTACAAAATTGCTAGAGCATCTCACAAGTTGCTTTCAATGATTGTATACGATGACCCGCGCCTGTCCCGTTTAACATCCTAACACATGGTTGTTCACCAAATGCAATGGTGAAATAACACTGTCAAAAGGGTTAAAAACATAAGACAGATCTTTGAGTAAAATAGGGTAGACAACTCTTAGTTACTTGATCAAAAGCTTTCAAAACATCCTTGCTGTTTTCAAACACACCTCACAACACAATTCCAAATCAAACTTTCAAAACATTGAAATATCTTTTCAAAAAAGACACACACCTTTGTATATATTCAAACAAGAATCATTACAAAGGTTGCCTAGTCAAGGCCTCTTTTTCAAAGCATTTTCAAAACCACACACACAAAGCACCATTTCAAACAATTGAAAAGCAAAGGCAAGTGATCTAAAACAAGTAACTAAGAGCCCATGGAAAACCATGGATGAAAAGGGTGCTAGCACCTTCCCTTTTCATAATCTACCCCCTGAACCCGAGAAAACATCTCAAAGGTCTTTCCTGTGATTTTTGACCTTTCCTTTGGATAAAATAAAAAGTCAGTGGCGACTCTTGCTAAACCGCACAAATGCGAACACAAACGCAAAACCTCAAGTCAGTTCTCCCACCGTATCACAGAACTGACGACTCTGTTGGGGATTGTTTAAAAGTGAGGTTACCTTAGGGTTTTAGATCACCTTTACATGCTTACCTTGATTGCTTTGATTGCTTTACTTTTTGGTTCCTTTCTTAAGTTTGTTTTAAATCCTACACCCGGATTTGGGGACACCTTTTAGGTAAGTAGCAATAAACTGTGCGGGAACTGTGCGGGGCATACCGACATGGTTGAAGCAGTGGCTACGTTAGTGCGACATATTTATGGGTACCGGTAGCCTTTGAGTCAATCAAAGAGAATACGGAGCCGCTGAGTGATGTCATGAAGCACTAACGAACTCTTAGAACCTTACTTGACCATCTTGGCCTTATTAGGGGTAGTGAGATGACCGGCTTTGGTGCAGTCTGAAGTTGGTAGATACTCGATACTACACTCATTGAGGATTGTTTTCTTGGAATATTTTGGTCGCCAGTTAAGTGGCTAAACCAAAACACTGAACATAGAAAATAATCCAGTGATATTGAGCTCTCTAGAACCCGGTTACTATTTCTAGGATAGGTTGAGCTAACTAACTTCAAGAGGGTACTTACCTACGAACCCCATGCAAGCCTAAACTTAAGGACTTGTCTTCTTTGTGTGAATATGATTACCTGTATATACACTTGCTTACTTTTGCATACTTGTACATAACATCATAACATCATACCATAGCATTTTCAATAACCATTTCAAGGATCTCGAGGGTCTTTGATGCAGGGTCACGTTAAACTAGACGTCTACCAAGGAGCAAGAGGATTCATTCTCCTCTAAACAAACGTCGTCAAAGATGAAGTGCAACAACTTGATTCGGGGGCTATGACCCACTTGACATGGTGAGCTTGATTCTTGTGGAAAGACATGCACCAATGCAAAGCTCTCCAATCAAAGATGTTGATCGAAGTTCAACCTCTAACATTTTCTTGTGTTTACCCCGCGAGATTCTTGAAAACATGCATCCACATGTCATGCATTGTATCATGACAGGTTTTCCCTTTCAGGTTTCCTTATTCTCCTACTGTTTATTTCAATAGAGATGGCTTTAGAGAGGACTGTCAAAGATATCCAGGCTCAAAACGCCCAACTTCAAGAAATGTTCTTGAACCTGTCCCAGGGGCAAGAAGAGGTGAAAGCTCTCCTCACAAGGGGCTTAGTCCCAGGGAATCCAGGGGGCGTCAGGTATGATCAGTTGGAAGGACTACAAATTGAGTTGGAAACAATGAAAATCCAGATGATGGGACAACTGGTGGGCCAGATGGCTCTCATTCAAAACCTGGCTCAAGGACAAGAAGAGCTAAAGGTTCTCATCAACAAACCACTTCAAGATTGATGTAACCTATTGGGGCAAACAACTAGGGTTGAAGATCAAGTCATCATTCAACCTTCTTTGGGACAGGAAGACAAGGGAAAGGCTCCTCAGATTTCTTCAGGGTCACAAGCCCAACAACAACCTCGCCAGCATCAACGGGGTAATCGGCGTAAGCAAAATACATCTAGAAGACATTTCACTGAGACTGACATACCATTATCTCTAATACTGGAACGCTTGTTGGAGGTCAATCTGACTGCTTTAAAGGATCCTCTTAGGAATCCCAATACCTCTGCTCCTGGCTATCACCCCGATGCATTTTGTGTATACCACTCCTATAGTCCTGGACATGACACCGACGACTGTTGGGCTTTGAAAAACAAGATCCAAGATTTGATTGACAGAGGAGTGCTGAAATTCATGCCGGATGGCGAGATGAAAATCTTCCGCTGAGGGTTCTCCACCTGAAATGACAAGTTCAAACTAAGAGACTTTTGTTTCATTTGAATTTTCAAGTTGTAATTTCTTTTGTTATTCAAACAATTATCTGTTGATGTCAAACTCTGTTTCATTAATGCATTGCATATGTTTGTCTTGAATTCATCCATTTTTTTCACTATTCTTGAATTATGCTTTCTACTTTCTTTATGACATTTAACTCTTGTTAAAAGTTACAAGTCTTTAGAGGGAGGATGACGAAAACAATGTCATAATCTCATACAGTATGCTTTTGGGCAGACCTTGCTAACGATGTACAAGCGTTTCTTTGAAATCCTAAACACTGGAGTTATAAGGAAGATAATCCCTAGTCAACCACTTCGAGCCAAAGAAGTAGAAGTTTTCTGTTTTAAACACAAAATTGAAACCTTTAATCAAAACCTAGGGCAGGGTAGTCTTTCAGTTAGTTCAAAAGGTGCGCGTTAAAGTCACAAACTCTCAGTTCATAATACAACGAACGACATCAAAAACTTTCCTTTGGAACCAAAAGACAGGTGATGGTTCCTTATCTCATAGGCAGTCATTATCTCTCAAAAATAAAAAATCCCACTGAGTCAAAACCTACAAAGGAGGCTTAAGAAATCTGGGGCATCCCGCTAACTGTAATCTCGAAAACAGGAACAGTCAGGCAAAAAAAATTAGGGATAACAAAAAAAAAGAGAAATAGGTCATTACAAATCCTCAACAACATGAAAAATGTTGCAAAAAATGACTGCCTTCCAACAAATTCAACTTGTGTGAACCATCACCAAAAACGTCGTTCCAAACTCGAATAGAGTTCGACGCATAATTAACTGAGTTAGGATTGAAGAACATTACGAAGAGCGGGTGAGTACAAATATACTTTGAGCCTTTATCCCTTGTTTCTTAAACCGTGAACCAAGCCACGTTACAACCCTTGTAGAGTCCTAATTGAAGCATGGTTTAGTTCGAAAGCACACTGTTACCAAAAGGTATCCCGACTCCTGTAAGGCTTTGCTCTAAAATCTTGAGCTGAATTTCTCTTATAAAAAGTTTTCTGCTAAAAAACTCATTTTTCAAAATTTCAAGACAAGCATGAACTTTGTATTATTTGAATATCATTGTTTGCACATGGTTATTTGTTTGACAGCGAAGAAATTCACACAGTGAATGTTCGGATGAACGAAAGCTCTCTCAGTGAATAAAATCACTTCAAGTAGGATGACACTCCCGTTGTAAAAATCTCCTATCAACAAAGGGGACTTGGTATTGTCCAGTAAACCTGGGGCAGTCCAATCAAGATTTCAACAAATCTCTCAAAGTCCAGTAAACCTGGGGCAGTCCAGTCAAGATTTCAAGGAATCTCCCAATTGCAGATTAACCTGGGGTAAGTCTCCATCACCATCACTTGGGGCATTAAAACGTCAATCTCATCAAAAGATTACGTACAATCTAAGTTTCCTGGCAGTGTCACAAACATCTGATACTAGGGGCAATGATGAATCTCTCCAAAGTCCTTCTGAAAAGGAATTCAAGCATCCTCGAGAAGTTTATCACCTCTCTAGCAGACCAACAATCATGGGTTTATTCCCCCAACACTTGTCGAGAATTTATTCTCCAAAACAAAATTACATTTCAATGACATTCATGGCATATGTAGATTGATCAGCAGGTAAAGGTTATCATCACCTGTTGGAAGTTACGGTCGTCGAAGATTCCTTCATCACATGCAACCATTCTCTCCATCTCTCAATCAACTTCTCTTTTCCCCTTTGTTTTCTATCTAAAAAAACCTCTTCTTCTTGAGGAAGCGTGTGAAGCTCGATTATCGGCTAGATTCGGTGGTTGCCTCGAGATTGATAGCATGGTCATAGAGAGTATTGGCCGGGCACGATTTGTGCGACGGTTGAGAGCGAGAGATCTGATATTTTTGGTTGCAAATCAGAGGTGTCTTTGCATCGGAAATAATGGTTTACGTAGGCTGGTGGGAATCATCTTGGCGTGGCTGAAATCTGCACCGATGGTTGTTGTGGAAGTTTGTGGTGACATGCTTGTTTGCACTAGAGTAAGGTTTGCACATGGAGGTTCTGCATGGCAGGGTCGCGGTGCTTGAATCTTGCGCGTTTGTGTTTGTTGACTACGTCAGAGTGAAATGGCAATTCTGAATCTCTTCTACTTTGCTTCAGTTTTGGCTTTATTCCTCTTATTAGTAAAATCATGCATAAGCAATTAGTTGACAAACAAATAGTAATAATAAGTTAACGAAGAAATTGACACAATAATTGAGTTTCTTATGTGTAATTAGTGAGATGGCTTCGTGAATGATGTTAGAAGTAGGTTTCACGTTTGTGTAAAAATATGCAGATTTAATTTTGTTTTGGTTGAAAAATGGTGCAGATTCAATTTTGTTTTGGTTGAAAAATGATGTAGTTTGGTGTGAAGTGAAGGTTTGGTTTTGTGAAATTGATTGTTATATTGGTGGCTGACCAGTGATGATATTGTGATTAAAATACATGGCTTGTGAGTTTTTGTTAGTGTGAATAAAAGTTACAGGTTGTAATGATTTTTACATGTTGAAGGTTTAGAGGTCGAAACGAATTGATGAGATAAAGGAATTGATGCTATTATAAAAAAATTAGTAATAACGTAGGATATATATGATTAAAAACTGTTTTTTCTGAAAAATAGGTTTTTTTATGATGAAAAGTAATTTAGCTCCAGAATATAAACAATATCTTGATTTAGGTGGATTTGTGTTATATATGATGTTTATATACAACACAAAAAATAAGAGCCATCGGATAATTATCATCATATGGTAAAAATAATAAATAAATTAAAATAAAAAAAAACAGAAAAAAAAAATTAAAGAAATAACAAGGGAGGCCTCATATGAAATCATCATCCATTTGTGGGTTATTATCTGATATAGACAACAATAGGTTTTCTGTTTAGAAACCCTGTAATAAACCAAAACAAAAAAAATAAATTTATGATGATTGTGAAGTTGTTGATTTGTTTGATAAATTGTGGATCTATGAGAATTTATGGATTTGTGGATGAAAAATTAGGACAACAATGAGTCCTATTTATAGAGAGAAATTATGTTAAAAATTCTTAGCCAGTAAGTTAGCCCAAAATGAATGTAAAGCCCAAAGCCTGATCTCTAAAAAAGGAAAGAAAATTAGTAACAAAAAAATAGAAAAAAGAAAATGTTGAAAGTGCGACTCAAGAGATTCGAACTCGCGACCTCATACTTGTAAGCTTCATTCTTTACCAATTGTGCTACCTTGTTTATTCAAAATAAAAAACGCTTTTGAAAGCATACGAAGGTCAAGCAAATATTTATTTATTCAAAAATATAAAGGATCTGAAATAAATTATTATATTTTTAAACATGTTTGGAAGTGAATATTTTAAAAACCCCAAATTATTAATGTAATTAAACCAAAGGAATTTTAAAACTCAAGTTTGAAAATAAATTTGACAGTAGCACTATGGGCGGGAAAATTTGGAGTATGACAGCAGCTACCCCTATTTAATCACTCTTCGATTGAATGGTGCGAGAATGCATAGGTCTCGTACATTTGAATTGGAGGGTTATTAAATAATGGACGACCCCAAAATTGGGACCAAAGATTTATTAAACAAGGATACAATTATATAGCATACCCCAGAGCTCAAAGAAATAGGCAAGGATGATGATGTACCATCCTACCAGAGTTTGGATAAAGAAATAGGCAAAGATGATGATGTATCATCTTACCAGCGTTTGAACCAAAGTTTTTGATAGAACTTAGACACGACGACACGGATAACTCGTCAGTATCTAAGAGATTATAGATTCTTTTGAATATTTGCAAAAGTACAAGTTTTGAAAAAATTGACTTACTAATGCTTGGAGACTAATATAGTAAGTTTTGGTTTGATTTGATTGTGTCTATTCATGATAACCTAGGGGATGAATAAAACAAAGTCTGATAACACTTTGCTTCCTAGAGACTGATGTAATGGATTATGAAGATTTATTCGCATATCTATCACAACCTAGGGGATAAATATTTGAAAATAGCTCGATAACTACATCTCTGCATGGAGACTGAGGCGATGAGTTACATTACAGACTTTGCACATTGCTGCATGGAGCCTGATGCAATGAGCTATATCGCAGAGGAGGAAACTGCATACTTATCACAACCTAGGGGATAAATAAAACACAGTTTGATAATACATTGCTGCATGGAGACTGATGCAATAGATTATGCAAATTTATTCACATATCTATCGCGGCCTAGGGGATAGATAATTGAAAAAAATTTGACAACTACATCGTTGCATGGAAACTAAGGTGACGAGTTATATTGTAGAGGAGGAAACACATTGTTGCATGGAGAGTGATGCAATGAGTTATATCATAGAGGAGGAAACTGTGCATTTATTACAACCTAGGGGATAAACAAAACGGAATTTGATAATACATTGCTGCATAGAGACTGATGCAATGGATTATGCAGATTTATTCGTGTATCTATCACGACCTTGGGGATAAATAGTTGGAGAAAACTTGATAACTACATCGTTGTATGGAGACGTAGGTGATGAGTTATATTGCAGATTTCGCACATTGCTGCATGGAGACTGACGCAATGGGTTATATCACAGAGGAGGAAACACATCACTGCATGGAGACTGACGCAATAAGTTATATTGCAGAGGAGGAACCTGTGCATTTATCACAACCTATGGGATAAATAAAACACAGTTTTATAATACACTACTGCATGAAGACTGATGCAATGGATTACGTATATTTATTCGCATATCTATCACGACCTAGGGGATAGATAATTGAAAAAAAATTGATAACTACATCGCTGCATGGAGACTGAGGTGATGAGTTATATTGCAGATTTCACACATTGCTGCATGGAGACTGGCGCAATGGGTTATATCATAGAGGAGGAAACACATCGCTGCATGGAGACTGACGCAATGAGTTAAATTGTAAATTTCTCACATTATTGCATGCAGCCTGATGCAATGAGCTATATTGCAAAGAAGGGATCACATTGTTGCATGGAGAATTACGTAATAAGTTGAATTGCAGAATTCACACATTGTTGCATGGAGCCTGACACAATGAGCTAAATCACAGAGGAGGAAACACATTATTGCATGAAGACTGACACAATGAGTTAAATTGCAAATTTTTCACATTGCTTCATGGATCCTGAGGCAATGGGTTATATCGTAGAGGAGGAAACATGTCGCTGCATGAAGACTGACGCAATGAGTTAAATTGCAGATTTCACACATTGATGCATGGAGCCTGACACAATAAGCTAGATCGTATATGAGGAAACCACATCGCTGCATGGAGACTGACGCAATGGGTTATATCACAGAAAAAGTTGTTTTTGATTATCAAATATTAGATAACTAGATCCAAGATGATATCTGAATTTTTACCGATTGTGTTTGTTCTCAACAAAGGTAGTTGTTTAGCATAAAAATGCTAGGTTTGAAGATTGAAACCGAAGTTTCATTGATGATTCTGATTGTGTCTATTCTTAACCAAGGCTATTGTTTAGCATAAAAAATGTTAGGTTTGAAGATTGAAACCGAAGTTTCACTGATGATGCCGATTGTGTCTGTTCTCAACCAAGGCTATTATTTAGCATAAATATGCTAGGTTTGAAGATTGAAACCGAAGTTTCGCTGATGATACTGATTGTGTCTGTTCTCAATCTAGGTTTGATTAACATGATAACCAAATGAAATTGAATTTTTGAGAGGTACGAACTTGAAAAGTTTGAACTTGAAAAGTTTGAACTTGATAATTGCAAGTGTAATGCCTGAAGGTTGGTGATAACTAGGCATTGGATATGAATCGTAGGTAAGCTTCCTAGTGAAATTTTGATAGCGGTACCTTTAACGAATGTGTCTGGTCTCAACCGAGGTAGCTATAGTAATAGAAAAATGAATGGATAGTGCTAAGCTTGGGTTTGAATTTTGAGTTCGTCTTAGCTGGTAGTCATGCCTTGAGATTTTTCGTAGTTTTCATGGGCATATATGATTGAGTGTAATGTATGTATGTATGTATGTTTGATATGATTATGTTTGATGTATGCATGATGTATGGTATGTATGCTTAAGATGATAATGTTATGAACTGAAATGATGCAATGGTTGATAAATGCAATGCCCCTGTTATTTGAACTACAGAATTAGTGCCTAAGGCAAGCTACCAGCTGAGAACTGGTATGAGGATTTAGCTTCTAAACGGAAATTGGAACACTGCTAGATGATAACTATATTCTTGAAATGATGCACCAGACAGGAACTAGGATTTAAACCAACGTCAGTGGGGCTACCGAAATATTATAAACTTGGGAAGGTGAGATAGAGAACAAGGTTGCTAATATTGGTAGGGTCACCAGAAGACGTCGATCAGGTGTTTGGAAAGCGTGAGGCTGCTCACGACTTTTACATACGGCTGCTTACGTATGGACAAAGAAATGAGGTTGTGTAAGGTTGTTCACGCCTTAGTTTGACAAAGAACGCTTGTATTATAGACTCACTGAGAGGGATAGTCGGAGAGATGTTAGAGATTGTAATAGTGACTCCCCTAGAAATTGACTCTAGATTTTTACGGGGTCCTAAGTTTGTCTATGATATGTTATGTATGCATGCAGATGCATGGGTTAATGTATAGAATGACTGACCAATGCATGTAACGGGTGACTCGGATACACGTCAATGGATGCTGAAATTTTGATGAGCCAATGCGAATTGGGCTCTTTGTTAGATCCATGCTGTCGCAAGTCGTCAGATGGATGAGATGATAAGTATAGCTTGACTCTGGATCAAAGAGCCTAAATTCATGACTTATGCAGCCTTATGCTTTATGATTATAACTCGAATGCTTTTTGAATAGTGCCCCTATGATGGGTCGTGGATGATTAGAGTGTAGAGGTTTTCTTATGCAACAAGGTTGATTGTCACATGATGGTTAAATGTTATGCTATCATGATTTCCCGATACTCGATTTGAACTTAAAGATTGTTGATGTAGGAGAAAGATCCACCAGAGATTATGAAAGTACATAGAGAGCTTGCCCCTATATGGAATGTGTTTCCCTAATTTGTTGGTAGGGTTTTTGAGGAGATTCTCTTTGATATGAGCTTGAAAAAAGTTTGATCATAATGTGAATGACCCCCATTATTTTGTATTATGCCCCTGATTAAAAGACTCTTGAAAATGCTTGGCTTTGACGAACCATTTTGAATCAACTCCTTTTGATCGAGCCTTGTAGTGGTTTTCCCCACCATTCTAATTTTGAAAGAGGTGCCCCTCAATCTCCAGGATCCGGAGGAAGTACCTTCAGAAAGAACTTAGATCTCACCATGAACTTGACATAGATTTCCCCAAGTATTTGAAGCTTGAAAAGTTTGTACTTGAAGTTGCTTGAAGGGGAATTTGGATCCTACGTGCAGTAGGATAAACCTGGTACATACTGCCCCAACATTTTAATCTTGGTAGGTTGTCCCTTATTATCAAGGTCTTGAGAGGTTTGTTAAAACGAGGAAACTGAGTCATACCCTGTTGTGATATGACTTGATTAAGTAATGCTCCTTCAAAAGGTATGGCCCTGATTGAACAATGCTTTGAATTTTGATTGAAATTGATTGAATCTCAGAATGATCACCCCTTGTCAATAGTATCATCATGTGATATACCCCTACGATCATTAGTATTTTCCCCTGTTTATAGGGGTCCTCTTAGATGCTTTGCTCCTAGTTAGAAGCTTTTAGGAAATGCTGCCTTTGATCAGACCTTTTCTTTTGAAATCTCCTTGATGCTAAGTATTGATTCGTAGATAAATTTATACATTTTGAAAAAGTAATTCCGTTTGATTCACATGTGAAATAACAGGCTGAACAATCAACTGATAATGAAATCAATTAAGTCTCCATCGAACATTTTTTATCCCATGTGAAGGGAAAGGCAAACATCGAGCAAATATGAGAAGGGAGAAGTCACGGTCGTACGACCAAGAGATTGGGTAAGGGAGTCTGTTACGCGAGAGGAAGGTATTAGTACCCCACACGCTCGTAGTACTCTACGGTATCAAATCTTGTTGTTTGTCTAATGGGTGTGTTCAAAGTCTATGTCTAAGGTTTAAAGTAAAAAGAAAGAGGGAATGCATGCAAAAGAAAAGAGAAAACAATGTAGGGAAAATAAAGTTGTACTCGTTCAGGCCCTACCCCAATGCCTACGTATCCCTTTTAAGGAATTAGAGCAACCATAGTTCGGCTCATATATTTTGGTTTGTTTATGTTTTTTAGTGAACAATGTTAAATTCAATCATTTCACCGCTGCTCGACCATTGGAAACTCCCACATCTGTAGTAGAAAGGAAATAACATGCCCTCACCTAACCAGATTTTCTCAAAAGAAAAAGTGCCCGAAGCCGGATGATGTTACGTTCGCAACTCTTAGCAAGTAGACATGGTGCAACCCGACCCTTGGGGAATTACGCGTCGTATTGCATAGAGTAGAAAAATAACACATCCTTTTCAAGTTCCTAAGAAAGACCCGAAGGCGGAAAAAGTTTGTATTGGTTGATATTTTTTACCTTAAAGAAGGATTTGAAAGTTGTTAGATGTTTTATGTATTTACCAAGAAAAGAGTTTTAGTCTTGAATGAAAGGATGCAAAAGAAAGAAAAAAACATCCAAGGGAGACTATCTAGTTATATCCCTAATGTTATCATAGAATGATTGATCATAAGATTGAGGATGAAAAGGGAAATCTCTACCCTATCTTGGCATGCATGGATTACGATCCTAATGTCTAGCTCGCAAGCTAATCTAATCAAGAAATCCTAAGGGAGCATACAAATTCCTATCGTAAGGGAACATGGTATAAACAACAAATAAGCAAACAAGTGATTTGGAAAAAGCACACAAACCTGAGTAACACATACCGACTCAAAGGGATGGGGGAAGCAACCGAAATGCTTCAACTAAGAGGAGCATATCACTAGAAGAAAACAAGTAGGAGACAGATGAAATAAGAAAAACATGGAGCATCAACATTGTCCAATGTGAGATCAAGACAAAATGTGGAGGTTTGATTGTAAAACCCTTCACCACTTAACAGACTCGATACACAAGATCTACACGACTCTGAAGGATCAACGTGAGCTAAGGATGGCGCAGACTAGAATGTTCGGGGATAGATTACGGACCCTCCCCGCTCGCCTACTTTTAAGGACTTACATGGGGGATGGGGAATATATGCGAGCACAAATGTAAACACAAGTGCAAAATACTTACTTCAAAGGTAGGATTTTAAACAAACACAAGTAGCACACATAATGCACATAATGCAGAATTTCCTTAAACAGGTCTTTAAATAAACAAGAGGGATTCCTGACATAATCAGCAACGAAAATCCCTGTCATACATCTCTATTCATACTTGACATAGTAACGAAAGCAATAAAATCCCTACTTCTCATAATCTCTAGGAAGCAATAACATGCGGAGAAAAAAATAGAAAAGAGGTTTACCAAACAAATAACAATCTGTAGGTGCTATGCAATAATAAAGAAACCCGGAAAACTTCACGAACAACTAGCACTAATAAAGAAAACACCATCAACATATGCGCCAAAGTATCAACAATCAAAAATCAGAATGTGTAGCGGACACATTCGAATATCAAAATTCACCTGCACGAATCACAATCCATACAATATACAAAGATAACAATAACACAATGGAATATGGAGCGAACACATCTGTGTGATACCATAGTACCTGCACGAAAATAGGATTTATGCAAGAATAATATAATTTGTGCATCATACGCAAACTTTAACTAACAAGTGATCGCATAATTTGCCGTTCAACCAATAATCATGTGCTAATTAAAGGTTGAAGGCCTAATAATGTACCTTGCAAAGCATTCACAAAAAGAGTTAGAATTAACAAGGCAACATGTGCAAACATGCATTGAAACAAAGCAAAAATTAATATTTCTGTCTGGGTAACCGGTTACCAAAACAGGGTAACCCGTTACCCAAAGTTGGAAATTCTGGAAATTGACTACTGACTTGGGGTAACAGGTTTCCATAACTGGGTAACCGGTTACCAAAACTTTGAAAATTCTGGCCATTTGCTTTTGACTTGGGGTAATCGGTTACCATAACTGGGTAATCGGTTACCACGTAACAATTTTGAATTTTTTTGTGAATGAAAGGATGGTAATCGGTTACCATATTTAGGTAACCCGTTACCCAGACAGAAAATTATTTTATTAGATTTTTGAGATTTGGCTCATGGCTTAGGAAATTGATCAAACACAAGATCTTCACACACTCAACACATGATTTTGCATAATTCAAGGTATAAATTCAAATTACACATGATTGATTAAGATCAACAATTAAGCTTCATGCAACATCATCAATTTGTTTCATTAATTAAGCACTTTCATGTAAATCAACTTAATTTAATAAGCACTTAATTCAACTATCCAATTCCGGATTTACACATGATTATCAAATCAATTCACAATTATAGTTTTAGATCTATACTCTTAATTCAAAATTGAACCTAGATTCAATTCATGCTTGATCAAACAATGCTTCTCAAATAATCACTTATTTCAAGAAGTATTTAATTCAAGAAAAATCACCGATAGAAGTGAAGAGGAGGCTTAGGTATAGAGATTGCAACAAACGGATCAACAACCAGAGAATAATTGCTCGTGATCTTAACTTTTGGATCTTGATGAAATTGTTGTTGTGTTCTTGATGAAAAAGTTATAGAACCTTGATTTGATCTTTGAGAGAATTGGGAGAAAAGAAGTTTAGTGTTTGTGAGATTTTGTCAATTATGAGAGCCTTCTCTTAGAAATTAGAGTGAATAAGAACATATAGTGTGACATTATTTGAGTGAATTTGGTTAATGGGCCTCAAATAACCACAAGTCAAAGTGCACATTTTTGAATCACTTGAGTGTGACACGTTCCGGGAAAATTCGTAGGAACCTCAATGCGATTTCTGAAGTTGAAATGTGAAACAAAAATGTAACCAATGTCGAGAAAGACCTCATGTCCGATGATGGGCTCAATCGGATAAATGATGAGAAAGTTATGAATTTCTGAAGTTTCGGCACAAACAACTTTTATTCCCAGCTTCAGAATTTTCAGTGAGTTGCACGCGCTTTAGATAAAAACCAAAGGCCTTCAGGGTATCGTTCGCTCTTGAAAATAGAAACCAAAATTCTGATAACTCAATTATTGAGACAGTGCCACTGGAACAGGCTTGATACGACAAAAATCGACTGAGTTATGATTTTTTGAATATTATGCAAATAAACATTTGCCATAATTTTCTCGTGCAAACGCACTTGATAAATCCCCAATTTTGGAGACCTTCTGAGAAGAATTAGCTTAAGGTCCTGAGAGATGAAATGTAGAAGACATCTAGACGAAGTTTTGTCCATCGGAACAAGTTCAAAATGAGCCACGGGCTTTAAGTTATGAATTTTGTGGTGCGAAAAAACTGCACTTTCAGCATACTTTCACTGTATTTCTTCGAAACAACTCGCACATTCAGAGACCTTCTTCAAAGAATTAGATCTCAAGACACACATGAATTTGAGAATACGTCACCAAAAATATCTTGGAGAAAGAAAACCAGAATATGACGAGCTGGATCGGCCTTGTAAGTTTCCAAATACGCGAACCGTTGCGGATCAATTATTAGCATAAAAAATATCCTGAGAGCATCCATTGACGAAATAAACGTATCTTGCTCATCTGAAATACCTTGATCCCATAGCCATAGAATCAATGATATGTATGCATATGATGATGTAATATAAGCCAAATTAAAGTCGAAATGAAGAGGTTAAGTTTTGGGGTACAACAACTACCCCTATTCAAACTTCTTAAACCTAAAGCGAGATTGGAAATGACAGCCTTTCGAGCGATAAGGTGGAAGGAGATTAAATACAAAAATGAACTCAAAAATTTGCACTCTAAATGGAAATGACGTATCAACACCAGTATAACTTTGATGGCCTCTTGGCCCTGGACTAAAGAACAAGTTCATAGATGGGAGATAAAGATCAAAGACCGTGAAACTTGATCCAAAAATGCTAGTAATGACTAGAATTCTCCGAAATGCCAGAATGCTGCATTCTGAGACAAAGTACGCGAGTAACAACTCAACCCCACAGAATGTTAGAATGCTGCATTTTGAGGAAGAAAAGCAAACAGCTAAAAGGTGCTAGTAACAACTAGACTTCACAGAATGCTAGAACGCTGCATTCTGAGAAAGACGGTAAAAACCAAAAGATGCTAGTAACAACTAGACTTTACAGAATGCAAGAATGCTACACTCCAAAAAAGGTAAGGACCAAAAGATGCTAGTAACAACTAGACTTCACAGAATGACAGAACGCTGCATTCTGAGAAAAATAATGGCCTTACAAGGGAAGAATGGTAACAACTAGAATTCTCAAAATACCAGTAACAACTGGTCTCAATCAAACTGGAACAATGCCTTTCTGAACCAAAACCTATTGGCACGTTAATCATAATACTGAGGGGACGAGTGAAGGTACGAGTAACAACTCGACCTTAAGAATACTCCAAAGAATGTTCCATACTGGATCACAAACCAATACCAAGAGTAACAACTCCTAATTTAAAAGGAACTAGTAGCGACTAGACCTCGATGAGTACTCCTATGGATACCAATAACAATTGGATCCATAAAACAATGTGAAAACTTGATAATCTTGAACCCAGAAGAAGAAGTAATGACTAAACCTAACCAAGGAATTACAGAGACGATACGAGACAAATTTTAATCTTCCTCGGTAGAACCTAGTAAAGACTAGACTCGACCAATACAAAATGAATGCCAGAATGCTGCACTAAAAAATCAGGTGACAAGTCACGAACTTGACCTTGGTATAAATGGTATCTACCAACCTATAAAGTTGCGCTAGGGCAAAGCTAACATCAACAAGGCAAACGAGTAACAACTTGATAAGGGAGGACTAGTAAGAGCTATACTTCTCAGAATACTAGAACAATGTATTCTGATAAGATATACAAGTAACAACTCGACATCAAAGGTGCTGATAAAGACCAGACCAAAAGAAACGCCACGCCATGACAGAACTAGATCGTAACAAGTCCAATGAGTAGTGACTCAAAAAAGGATGGCGTCGAATAAGGACTAGAATTGTATAGACCAAAAAATAGAGATACATCAATAACTAATGAACGCGACCCACTAGAACCTTCACGGAGATAGGGAATTCCCTTAGGCGAGAGACGATAAGGGGACTGACTTACACGAAGTAAGGGATCAGAGGAGAAAATGACAAACTCGCAAAGAACAGAGACCAGTCGAAGGGAACTCCTAACAAAAGGTACCGACCAAAGGGCGTATTTAAGAGGAAGAACATCGATCGAAGGCGAACTCACAGGGGATAAAGATATGTATGTCTAATTAGAGTTATACACATACAAGCGAAACTAGGTATCAAGAGACAAGTTTTTGGAGTTTATAGCAAACACAGGAAAGAGAATAATCAAAGAAAGCCCCAATAAGAAAGGATTCATTCATCAAACAAAGGATGCCAGATAACTGGACTTTGAATAGACGCTGAAGGACTCTTAATAGAGAAGGTTAGCTTAAGCTAATGAAAGAAGAACCCGACTAGCACGGATACCAAAGGCAATGAACTAACAAAGTAGGACCTATAGAGAGAACTGATCAAAGTTGAACTCTACAAGAGAAAAATACCAACTGTAGGGAATCTAAACAAGGATTTCCAACACATGTTGGACATTAAGAGATTGCAAATACACAAGAACTACAAAATACCTCAGGCCAAAGGCGGGGTGTAATTCTTTAGGAGTGGCAATTATCTGAATTACCACACACCAAGTATGAAAACTCAAATACTTGAGAAGCAAGAAAGGCTACACACCGGCTCTTACTCGCTCTCTAATTGCAAAGGCAAACACGGGCAAAAATACCACAACAAGATTTTTCAAAAATTAAGATGCTTAGTAAATGAAATGGATTTTGGATTTGTGAGAAACTGACACGAGGTCAAGAATGCTTGCAGATAGAAACACAAGTATATATGTATTAAGGAAAACCTGTGGAGAATACCACTTATCTTCTGATTGATAGAATCTCTTCGAAGATACAAAGGGTGCCTAAAAAAGACTTTAATCTGGCTTATGCTTCAATGCATGTTTGAGATTTTTCTTTTTAGCGTAATGCTCCAAATCAATGGAAATGCCACACATTTTTAGAAGATGTAATGCAATGCAATAATGATTACTATATGCAAGGTGCCGAAGCGAGGATATTTGCTGGGAACTCAAAGGATAGAATCCCGTCTTCTGACTTCTGCTGAAGAAAACCCACAACCTGAAATTAAATCTTGATCTCGGTTGAGGATAACAGTCCTAATCTCAGTTGGAGATGATAATCCTTGACTTCTGTCAAAAAATGCCAACAACCCAAACTTAGGTCTCTGGCTTTTGATGGAGGAACACCAATACATGGCTTTACATCCATGACGAGTTGAGGGTAACGTTCTTGACTTCCTGACATGCTCTTCAAATTCACAAGTTGCTTAGCCTGCGACTAGACTTAACTTGACCAATTCTAAAGTGGAGGAATGTCCCTGCATAATTTCTTGCCCCAATATGTAGGGACTTCGAAAAAAAACTTGCTTCAAGAAGACCTTTTGAGATCCGTATCATCAAAGGCTGTCCCACTGTTGTAATCTTTGAAACACTGCCCCTGACTGAACAAAATTGGAGACAGTTTCAAACAAGCTCGGGGTGTATGCCCCTGATTATTTAGCACCTTGAGAGACTCTTCGAATCTTGATATAACTGCACTCTATTAATGGAACTCTTATTAAACAAAGTATTCACACACTTAGGTCCCTTAGGGTACCCAAAATCTGAGACACCTCCATCTTTACCCGACGAATTATTATTACTTGACAATAACTCACCCCTGCTCAATAGAGTCTTGATAAAACTTTTCTACATCTCATGCTCACGGAGAAATGAGAAGCTCACAGAGTTTTGAAGACAACACCTCCTCAGGGTAATTGACTTACATCTTGAAAGTAGGTTAGTACACAACCATATTTCTCATCTTGAACTGCTTCGTTCTCCAATCGGATAGTTGAAGAAAATGTCCCTCAGGACCAAACTGGAAGTGATACACCATTGCTCGACAGAGACTCTGGGCAATCAACTTTTGCAATCTGCTTCTGACACTACTATTCTTTTACACAACGAAGTCAATAGAAGGTCCTCCCCAGATTAAGACCGTCTTCAAAAATGATTTGAGTTTCAAGACATCCTTGAAGCAATTTGTCCCTTGGGATAACCAAACTTCCATCTGATGATCATTATGCAAGCTTACTTGACGTTTAAGCACTTGTTCATATGCAAAGAATGTTTATTCTAAGAATGATAATTCTGATGCAAAGCTCATGTTTTTCTTAATGTTTAAAACTTTTTATTGAAAAGACTAAACATCAAATTTTTCTGTATAAAAGAAAATAAAAGATGGAGTGATACTGTGATCGGTGGAAATAGAACTGACTGGTTTAGCTGGTTTCGCGAAATGTCGCGGTAAGCAAGAGTTGCCACCGTTTTTTATGTTCTCCAACATGGAAAGGACAAAAGCACAGCAAAATTCCTTATTCGAGAATATTTCTCGGTTCGGGAGGTAGATTTATAGAAAGGGAAGGTGTTAGCACCCTTTCTATCCGTGGTTATCCACGGGCTCTTAGGTACTTGCTCTTATGTTTTCAAAATTTGTTTGCTTTTCAAGTGTGTGTGGGTTTTGAAAAAGTTCGTTTGAAAACTTCTAGGTAACTCTTGTATCAGTCCTCAAGAGTGTATGAAGTATTGTTTGAAAACTTTTTGAAAGTGTAAGGTGTGAAAAGTATTTTGTTTGTTTTTTAAAAGAGCAAGTACCCATGAGTCATCTACCTACCCTAAGGAATTAAGCTGTGTAAGTGTCCTTTAGATAGTGCTGTCCCACCATTGAGAGGTAGGTAGCACCATCGTTGGAGGTGTTCGGGTCAATTCGATTATCGGGACAGTGTGGTCACCGAAGCAACGGTAGGACACCTTAGAAGTAACCCTAATGTCCTAGATCCTTTTTAATCTGAGGCAACCATTTTGAGGCAACTGGATCTTGAGACAAAGGGTGACCTCTAATACGTCCTATACTTGATGACCACGTTTCGAGGCAACGAGTGAAGCGTACCCTAGGAGTGGCATGTGCTTTGTGTGTTGTTTTTCAGTTAATGTTTGTCTTTGTTATTAGTGAGCTACGAGTTGTTTTTATTTACCATACATTCTTTCATGCATTTAACAGTTAGGGGGTGCGGAAAGTAAATTGCGGAAACATAAATCCTACGCTATTACAAGGCGCGGGTCTATACATCGCCAAAAATACAAAGACCCGTTTTTGGTAAATAAGTACGGAAAGTAAATAAAAACAATAAACCTAATTACTATTACAATCTTGAAAGCAATTACATAATAATAAACTATGCGCGAATAAAAATTAAATCGGAAATGTCTAAGGGTTTTGACCCTTTTAAGAAAAGAAATTGAATTTTTTTTTGTCTTTTTGGTGATTAAATGAAATTAAAAACTAATTATTAAAAGAAAATATATTTTTTGTGTTTTTTATGTTTTTTATGGAATAAAATAAAAAGAAATAAAATTAAAAGTTAATTTTACCTAATTTCTAAATCTATTTTAATTATTAAGAAAAGGAGTTAAAATTGCCTAATTAAACTATTTATTTGTTAATATTTTATTTACAAAAATAATATGAGAATAATAATAATAATGTTAATTCTATTTTTTTTTATTTTTTTATGAAAATATGTTAATTATGTTAATTGTTAATAAGAAAAAAAAAATAAAAGGTTAATAATTAAGAAAAATGACAAAATAAAAACAAAAGGAAAATTAAACCCAAGGGGGGTGTGGGCTGGAATTTGAGGGTGCTTGATTGGAATTATGGCCCATTGAAGCTTCAGCCACGTTGACCATTGGAATTGAGTGGAGCGCTGTTGACTCCTGAGCATGGTGCTCTTGCTTTCTGGGCCCTTGGATTTGCATCTGTGGACACTTGGCTGGCTCTTGGATGAGGTTTATGGTGCTCATCTTTTGAGAATCTGCACAGGAATGCCTTGAAAAAAATAATATGAGAATTATGGGGGACCTGGGAATCAAACCCAGGTCCCAGAGATTACCAAACACATGGCCAACCACTGAACCAAATGCACTTGTTTGTAAACCTAATAAACAACAAATATTATATAAAACAAATGTGTTATATGCTGGAAAAACACAAAAAGGCGCGCCATGTTTGAATGGCCCACTCCCTGGTTGCCACGCAGTCATCATCTTCGTTCTGAAACAAAAAAAAACACAGGCAAATAACGGGGGTTTTAAACCCCCACAAAATACTAATGTAAAAAATAACGATTAGCTATATGGTGAATATAAAAAAGGCGCGAGGCATCCATCCTGTTCGTCTCATCCTGCTGATTTCAACCATGCCTGTTTGGAGTTTTAATTTTACAGCATGAGAAAAACCCCAATTTCAAAGCTATGAAAACCCTAGGAATTGCTAATGGTAGTTTTCAATCCAGGGAATTATAATCAAATTGAGTTATATGGAAAGCTTCGTATGGACCCTGTGAGTACAATGCAATCAATGAAAAGAGTTAAAAATGCATAAATGTATGACTGTGATTTTTGAGAAAGAGTGTAAACCGTGTGACTTGTATGGCACGAGTTCTTGAGGTTTTGCACTTAATTCTGATTGCGAAAGGTTCCTGGAAGGGTCAGGAGTGTGTTTGGATCAAAGGAGAGGCTTGAAATATGCTGGAAGGTGGTTTTCAGTTTCACACTTTTCCTTTGAAATTTTGAGATTGCTTATGCTGTATGTGAGAGTTCTAGGTCGTGTCCTGGATATAGAAGGCTTGCATATATGTTTTGTAATGAGAATCAATCAGAATAATGGACCTTTAAGCCTTTGCAATGAAGTTTTGATTTTTCCATGAACACCATTAAACCACTTGCCATATTTGCTTCAAATTTGAATTTCTATGCTTGAAATAGGTCTTGCACGAGTTTGGTATGTGCTTCATGGTGTATCAAAGCTATTCAAGCCACAAAATATCCTCTATTTAATTTTCTTGATTTTTATTTGAATTTTAAAGATTTAAAATGAATTAAATCAAATAAAATTAAATAAAAATGGAAAAATTAATTTTTAATCTTGAAATAAATTGTGGGACACGTGGGAGGCATGGCCAAGCTGAATCAAGTGGAAAAAGTGGGCCCTTTTTTTTGTCAAAAATGAAGTTTCAAGGATAGTTGACTTTGGCCATTTCACAAAAATTTCCCAACTTCTCCAATTCATATCTTGCTCAATTTTGAAGCTATGAACATGTTCTTGGACATTTTGGAAAGGTCTTGAAGTCCTCTAACCAATGCCTTTGGTCCCATGTCATTTTGGTTTACCAATCTCAAGTTATGGTCTTTGACTTAAAGTGCCTTTTTGTTGACTTTTGAAAATGACCTATAATGTTGAAATTGATAACTTTTTGTGAGAGCATTTCTTGGATTTGGAATGTGAAGATGAGTTGTAGAAAATGTCATCCCCTTCAAAATGAGCATTGGATGGGATTTTTCTGATGAACCATGCAAAAGTTATGCCTTGGTCAAGTTACAGTTGACTTTTCAACTGTCCAAAAATAGAAACTTTTGCATCTTGATGATTTTTGAGCCATTCTTGTGGAATCATGGTCAAGACTTGACCAAATGATGATTGTGGATTCAAAATAAGATGTTGACCAAATTTTTTGACTTTTGACTGCCAAATGACCATTTTGCCCCTACAGTTGACTGTTGAGCAAATGGGACTTTTGACTGTGCAACTTGACCTTGTGAGCCTTGAAACTTGGCATATGGATGCTTGGTAGTGTGTATGAGCATATGGGACTTGATTGAGCCCTTGAAAACCTCAACTTCCTTGCAGGAACCAAAACCCTAATTTGACTGGCCGAGGAGGATGCTTGACTGTGTAGCCCTTGAGTAGACTTTGAACCATTTGAGGCGATGCTTGTCAAAACTCTGAAGAATATGGGAGGGCAAATTTTGGGGTACAACAGTTGCCCCTGTTCAATCTTCTTAGACCTGAGGATGTAGATTGGCTTGTGTGCTTTTCGTGATCCGAGGGTGGAAGATGATTGAACACTAGAGTGCCCAGAAATTTGCACTCACATAGTTGAGTATCAGCAGTGTGATAGCGGGAATGGGCTTACAGATGCCATTTGGAAAGATGATGGATTGGAGGATGGGCTTATAGATGCCATCTGGAGATGTGACAAAACCTTGTTGGGAATGGGCTTATAGATGCCATTTGGAGCTGCTGGTAAGTGGATGGGCTTATAGATGCCATCTAGGTGTCGATCGCGTAAGAGATTCCTTAGCGAGAACTTGCGTACCTGAGAAAGAAAGATAATTACCTGGCCTATTAGAGGGGTTGATCTTCAAACTCTTCATGCAGACATGCCCTGGCTGGATACAGGTATCGAATCTACAAATAGTCGTCAACAGATATGCCCTGGCTGGATGCAGGAATCGAATCTTCAAACTCTTCAGACGTGCCCTGGATGGATACAGGAATCGAATCTGGAAATAGTCGTCAACAGATATGCCCGGGCTGGATACAGGAATCGAATCTTCAAACTCTTCAGACGTGCCCTGGCCGGATACAGGAATCGAATATGGAAATAGTCGTCAACAGATTTGCCCTGGCTGGATACAGGTATCGAATCTTCAAACTCTTCAGACGTGCCCTGGCTGGATATAGGAATCGAATCTGGAAATAGTCGTCAACAGATATGCCCTGGCTGGATCAGGAATCGAATCTTCAAACTCTTCAGACGTGCCCTGGCTGGATACAGGAGTCGAATCTGGAATTAGTCGTCCACATATATGCCCTGGCTGGATACAGGTATCGAATCTTCAAACTCTTCAGACGTGCCCTGGCTGGATACAGGAATCGAATCTGGAATTAGTCGTCAATAGATATGCCCTGGCTGGTTACAGGAATCGAATCTTCAAACTCT
Organism: Vicia faba; assembly: GCA_948472305.1. Classification (NCBI taxonomy): domain Eukaryota; kingdom Viridiplantae; phylum Streptophyta; class Magnoliopsida; order Fabales; family Fabaceae; genus Vicia; species Vicia faba. The sequence continues at coordinate 985,385,871 of OX451740.1, read as the reverse complement.
TCATACGTGCCCTGGCTGGATACAGGAATCGAATCTGGAATTAGTCATCAACAGATATGCCCTGGCTGGTTACAGGAATCGAATCTTCAAACTCTTCAGACGTGCCCTGGCTGGATACAGGAGTCGAATCTGGAAATAGTCGTCAACAGATATGCCCTGGCTGGATACAAGAATCGAATCTTCAAACTCTTCAAACGTGCCCTGGCTGGATACAGGAGTCGAATCTTGAATTAGTCGTCAACAGATATGCCCTGGCTGGATACAGGTATCGAATCTTCAAACTCTTCAGACGTGCCCTGGCTGGATACAGGAATCGAATCTTGAATTGCGACAGTTGATAGTAATTATCTTTGGATTGACCTTTTTCCTGAAAAGGTAAAACATCAATTGTATGCAATGTCATGATGTTCGAAAAGCATGATGTCATGATGTTCTCAGGGAGAAATGAGATTGTGTGATATGATGCGTATGTGCATGCATTGTGTATGTAAGCAGGATGTATGAAATGTGATATGTTTATGAATGTATTGTCGTCTAGGAAAATAAATCCTTGACGAATGCCGGGAAGTTGAATCCCGGGCTGATGTTTGAAGAACAGAGTTCTTCGCTTCCGCTGGGGATGATGGTTGCAAGAATAAACCGGTAGGAGAAGATGACTCCGTTGGGGAATAAACTTGGCGAAGAGATTACTCTGTGGGAAGAGATACTTCGCTGAGGTTTTGAAATTGATGATAACTCCGCTGGGGACACCGTTGATAAGTTCTGTTGGAAGATTTGATGAACTCCGCTGGGGATAGGAAGAACTTCGCCGAGGACGATCTTTCCGTGGTTTTTAGCTGAGGATAACCCAGTTATAAGCTCTGGTGGAGAATAACCTTTGAATAAATTCCGAGGAGACGCGTTTGTGCTCTGCAGGGGATAAGCTTCCAGAATCTACTGGGGATAAGCTTCCTACTGGGGAGATGGATTCAACTCTCCTGGGGAAACTTTTGAGACTGTACTGGGGAAGTGGCTCCACTGGGGTGTCTGTATTCCGCCGGGGAACAATCTTATATTAAGACTGCCGGGGATGCTTGCTTAGGAACATCTGTATACTCCGATGGGGAATATTGAGATTTTCTGGGGATACCCAACTTCCTTAAGGCTGACAGTAGACTAACTCTGCTTGGGGAGAGCGTTGTTGATTTGTTGGAGATACTGTACCTTGTCAGGGCTGACGGGAGACTAACTCTGCTCGGGGGGGAGTATTGTTGAACCTGGCTTACTCTACGAGGAGTGAAGGTATCCTGGTTACATTCTTCAGCCGAACTTACCTTGGTACCTTGTTGGACAGAGCAACTAGATCGCTTGGACAATTCAATATTTCCCCTGTTTCTAATGTCACCTGTAATTATTCCTTTGTTTCACATGCAAGTATTTATGAATAGCAATTAGTGTCAAATGCATATATCACAATTGAACATTGGACGTTCTTCGCAAAACAAAACAGGAAAAGGAAAAACAATTGGCAATTGGTATGAAAAAGTGAATCTGTATTGATTTTTGAATTTGCCTGTAAATAAGCGTTTATGTACAAGAGGCTGACGTCCTAGTAAGAGAACGCCTCCGAATAGAATAGAGTTTATACAATTTGTACAAGGGAAAACAAAACAGCTATGTGAAAAATCCCACTGGGTTCCAACTCCGCTATCGCCTTTATGTCTTCAAGCGTCTTATCACTTGGCTGCTTAGTTGAAGATGAAGCTGATTGATCGATGCCGTCTGATCCTGATAGTTGGTACCGGATTCTGGATGCAAGGTGATCCAATGAGACATAGTATTACGCTTTAATCCCTAACTTTTGCCTGGACCGCCCTTTCAAGTTTTCAGTCCACCGGGATACCCATTTTTTCCCAAGCCGCCCTTTCAGGTTTTCGACTTGCCGGGTGTACAGATTTTTTTCATTTCATCCCTTATTTTTGCCCGAACCCTTTTGGTTCGCCGGGAAGCCCTTATTTTTGCCTAGGTATGTCAACCTAGCGGGTCTTTTATCATGCGTAGTATCTTTTTACTGTGTCTGCATTGGCGGGGTGAGGAAGGTCGTCACCATCCATGGTGGTTAGAATCATAGCTCCTCCCGAGAAGACATGTTTAACCATAAATGGCCCTTCGTACGTAGGGGTCCATTTGCCCCTGGGATCACTTTGAGGAAGAATGATGCGCTTGATTACCAGGTCCCCAACTTGATACTCTTATGGTCTGACTTTCTTGTTAAATGCCCTGATCATCCGTTTTTGGTATGTTTGACCATGACAAATAGCAGTGAGTCTCTTTTCATCGATTAGGTTTAATTAATCAAGTCGAGTCTGGATCCAATCATCTTCGCTCAAATCTGCATCCTTCATTATCCGGAGAGAGGGTATCTGGACTTCGATAGGAAAGACTGCCTCCATGCCATATACCAAGGAAAAGGGAGTTGCCCCTGTTGACGTCCTTGCTGAGGTACGATACCCATGAAGAGAAAACGGTAACATCTCATGCCAATCTTTGTAGGTCACTGTCATCTTCTGCACAATTTTCTTGATGTTTTTATTAGCTGCTTCTACAGCCCCATTCATCTTCGGCCGGTAAGGAGAAGAGTTGTGGTGTTGTATCTTGAATTGCTCGCAGAGCTCAGTGATCATCTTGTTGTTAAGATTGGTACCGTTGTCTGTAATGATCCTTTCTGGGACACCGTACCGACAGATCAGGTTATGCCGAATGAAACGTGCCACGACGCTCTTGGTTACGGTGGCGTAGGAAGCCGCCTCAACCCACTTCGTGAAGTAATCAATCGCTACCAAGATGAAGTGATGCCCGTTGGATGCCGTCGGTCGGATCTCGCCGATCATATCAATGCCCCACATTGCAAAAGGCCAAGGTGCCGTCAGGACATTCAGAGGAACCGGAGGGATATGCACCTTATCAGCATAGATCTGGCATTTATGACAAGTTCGAGAATGTTGGTAACAGTCGGCTTCCATTGTGGACCAGAAATATCCTGCCCTAAGGATTTTCTTTGCCATGGTATGTCCACTGGAATGTGTTCCGAATGTACCTTCATGCAGCTCTGCCATGATCTTTTTTGCTTCAGTCTTATCCATACAACGCAGTAGAGTTGAATCATGATTTCATTTGTAGAGAATGTCGTTGCTGAGGAAGAAGTTCGCCGTGAACCTTCTCAGAAACTTCTTATCGTTGACAGACGCACCTTCAGGGTATTCTTGAGCTTCCAAGTATCTCTTCACCTCATGATACCAGGGTTTTTCAGTCACCTCTTCGGCCTCAAGATCGCAACAGTATGCAGGTTCGTCCAACTTCCAGATAATGATCCGGGGAGCCTCGTTGTCCCATTTGACTTTGAACATTGAAGACATCGTAGCTAGTGCGTCCGCTAACTGATTCTCCTCTCTTGGAAAGTGCTCAAAAGTTATCTCTTCAAAGTGGGGAAGCAAAGTCAACACATACTCCTTGTAAGGAATAAGATTTGGGTGTTTCGTATCCCACTCGCCTTTGATCTGATTGATCACGAGAGCGGAATCTCCGAAGACACTCAGAAACTTGATCCTTAAGTCGATTGCGGCTTGAAGACCCATGATACATGCCTCATATTCTGCCATGTTGTTGGTGCAGTTGAAATATAGCCGGGCGGTGAGTGGAGTATGAGTTCCTTTGGGGGATATGATCACATCGCCGATGCCGTTACCCAAAGCGTTTGAGGCTCCGTCAAAATGCATAGACCATCGGGATCCTTCCTCAGGTCCTTCATCTGGTCCAGGTACTTCACAATCAGTTACTACCATGATATCTTCGTCCGGAAATTCAAAGTTCAATGATTGGTAATCGTCCACAGGTTGGTGTGCCAAATGGTCTGCCAATACACTTCCCTTGATTGCTTTTTGAGTTGTGTACTGGATATCATATTCTGTCAAGATCATTTGCCATCTTGCTATTCTTCCAGACAGAGCAGGCTTTTCGAATATGTACTTGATTGTATCCATTTTTGAAATCAACAGAGTAGTGTGGGTCAGCAAATACTGTCTCAGCCGGCGAGCAGCCCATACCAGAGCGCAGCAAGTTTTCTCGAGCAGTGAGTACCGAGACTCACAGTCGGTAAACTTTTTGCTCAGGTAATAAATAGCGTGCTCTTTTCGGCCAGACTCGTCATGCTGCCCCAGCACACACCCCATTGAGTTGTCAAGTACTGTCAAGTATAGTATTAGAGGTCTCCCTTCAACCGGAGGCATAAGAATGGGTGGTTCTTGGAGATATTCCTTTATTTTTTCGAAAGCGGCCTGACATTCATCGTTCCAACGTACTACTTGATCTTTCTTCAGCAATTTGAAGATTGGCTCACAGGTAGCAGTTAGATGTGAGATGAATCGGGCAATGTAATTCAGTCGTCCTAGAAAGCCTCGGACTTCTTTCTCTGTCTTGGGAGTCGGCATCTCTTGTATGGCTTTCACCTTGGCAGGGTCTACCTGAATACCTTTATCGCTTACAATGAATCCTAGTAATTTTCCAGACCTCACCCCAAAGGTGCATTTGTTTGGGTTCAACCTCAGCTTGTACAACTTCATTCGGTCAAACAGCTTCCGCAGATGGTCAAGGTGTTCCTCCTCAGTTTGGGACCTTGCAATCATATCATCGACGTACACTTCAATCTCATGGTGGATCATATCATGAAATAAAGCAACCATGGCACGTTGGTAGGTTGCCCCAACATTTTTCAACCCGAATGGCATGACCTTGTAGCAGAAGGTGCCCCACTGAGTCACAAAGGTAGTCTTTTCCATATCTTCAGGAGCCATCTTGATCTGATTATACCCTAAAAAACCATCCATGAAGGAGAACACCTTGTGTTGAGCAGTATTGTCAACAAGAACGTCGATGTGAGGTAGGGGAAGTCATCCTTGGGGCTTTCCCTATTTAGATCCCTGTAATCGACACACATTCTGACCTTACCGTCCTTCTTCGGCACTGGAACTACGTTGGCAACCCACTGCGGGTAAGAAGTCACTGCTAGAAACTTGGCATCGAATTGCTTCATAACCTCAGCCTTGATCTTTTCAGACATCTTTGGACGCATACGACGGACCTTTTGCTTTACTGGAGGGCAGTCTTCCTTGGTAGGCAGGTGATGAACCACAATGTCGGCATCCAAACCAGGCATGTCTTCGTAAGACCAAGCAAAGATCTCCATGTAATCATGTAACATCTGGATCAATCGTTGCTTCACGCTGAGCTCTAGATTGGCACCAATCTTGACTTCTTTTCTATCTGTCTCAGTACCCTGGTTTATCGTTTCCACTGGCTCTTCATGCGGCTGAATGGCCCTCTCTTCCTGGAGTAGCAGTCTTGCGAGTTCACCAGGCACTTCGCAATCATCTTCACCTTCGTCTTCGGCCAAGTTGATCGGATTTTCGAAGTCATAACTGGCAGTAGCAGAGCTGTTACCAGTGAGATCCAGAGTGGATTGGAACCTGTATAAGTGAGTGTGTGTAAATATAGCTGTTTTGCAATATATAACACAGAAAGAAAAAGAGCACAAGATTTGAAATGCAACAAACGTCCAATGTTTTGATTAATGATATATGGAAATGTCATACAAAAAGCCCTCACAAATGGAGCTACGGTGCCCCGGGTAGGACACTGAGCCAATAAAAGTTTCAACATATTGTTTGTTACAAATTGAAAACAAAAGAGTTCATTACTGCGTGACAAATGTAATAGGTGTAAAATCCTTTGCCGTCCAGTTGCTTGGTCCGTTGTTGGTTGTTGGATAGATCCAACCGTCAAATTCTGCTTCCTCTACGTCCTCCTCGATAGCATTCACCCTTGGGTTGGTAATGGACACCAGAGCTTTTCTGATCCTTTCTTTGCGAACAGCCCTCTGAGCCTCTGCAGTGAAGCCCAACCCAAACTTGTCGGTCTTTTGAGTGAAGTCAGGAAGTTGACCCCAGTTTGCGCATTTGCCTTTCTCAATCACTGCCCGGGCATCCTTCAGGGAAGCCATCTTTAGAGGAAAGTCTTCTTCAACCACTGTCTCAGCTGACGCCAATGTTGGAGGTACCTCCTCAAAATGTTGAAAGGGGGTTTCAATAAACTCCCCGTCCATCTCGATATACCGGAATGAACTCAAGTGACTAACCATGTATTCCTCCTCACCCTGCACAGTAACAATTTTCCCTTTGACAGGGTATTTGAGCTTTTGGTGTAGAGTGGATGTTACCGCCCCAGCCTTGTGAATCCAGGGTCGACCCAGCAAACAGGAATAAGATGGACGAATATCCATCACATAGAATGTTGAGTCAAAGACTTGGGAACCCACACGAATAGGAATGTCTACCTCACCGTGCACCATCCTCTTAGAACCGTCGAAGGCTCTAACAATGATGTTACTAGGTTTCAATTCCAGGCCCTCACAATCCAACCGATCTAAGGCCTTCTTGGGCAATACATTCAGGGAAGAACCGGTGTCCACCAACACGTGTGCGAGAGTAGTGCCCCTGCATTCTATAGAGACGTGCAGGGCATCATTGTGGTTTTTCCCTTTGGCGGTAAGGTCTGCATCCGAGAAACCCAAACCATTGTCAGCTGTCAAATTAGCCACACAGTCAGTGAACTGATCTGCAGAGGTCTCTTGCGGCACATGGGCCGTTTTCAGAAATGAAATCAGGGCCTTGGCGTGGGCCTCTGAGCACAACAGCAATGATAGCATAGAGATCTTGGAGGGGGTATGCCCCAGCTGTTCAACGACATTGAAGTCACTCTTTTTGATGATTTTAAGGATTTCCTCCATCTCTTGCTGGGAGGCTTCAACAACGATCTTTTTTGGTGCCTCTGTCCGGGAAGGCAAATCGGTAGCAACTTCTTTGCCCCGAGCATCAGAGGACTCGGCGACAGTAGTAGACACAGGAACTTAATTTGAAACATGCACACTTGCGGGTGTGATGATAAGAGGTTTTCAAATAACTGGTGGTGCAATGTCAGGCGAGAAGAGCCTGCCACTGCGAGTAATCTTGGCGGGACCAGTGATGCTACTGATACTGGTACCGGTGTTGAACTCCTGCTTCACTCCAAGCACATACACGTCTGCCCCATAGTGCCATGGGACAGCCTTGTCAGATTCATAGGGGAGGGGCCCCGGAACAGTAATGGTAATGGGTGCAACAGACATAATTTGGACTGGCTTCCTCGGGGGAGCCTTGGTAGGATTGTTGAAAATTGTGACGACAGATACTTCTTCAGTGGAAACAAACGGAACAACAGTTTTCTTGAACATAATTTCTTTGCTATCCATCAGGCTTTGGATGCCTGATTTCAGCAGCGGACAACCGGTAGGGATAACAGCACACAGGAGGCAACCCTTGCTACAACCCGGAAATAAACCGGCTAGCAGTAGGTTCCTCTTAACAGTCAATAGAGGGGTAGCAACATCATTCACCGAAACAACATACAAATCTTCCTCAATGGCATTTACTCCATGCTGGGGCATATGAGCAGTTACAACATTTGGCCTCTCAGGCGCTTCAAACTGAATTTCCTTCGCATCGATAAGGTCTTGAACCTTATTTCTCAGGGCCCAGCAATCATCAGTAGTATGCCCGGGGCTATCAGAATGATAAGCACAACGGGCATTTGGGTTATACTTAGGAGATGCAGTATTCACGACCTTCGGAGCCTCTTTGATGGTCACCAAGTTGGTTGATAACAGTTGCGGTAAGATTTGCGACAAGGTCATACTCAACCGAGTGTATTGCCTTTTGGGCCTCTCACCCCTTTGTTGATTGTACTGCTGAGGAGCAGCAACAGGTTTTGAAATTACCAAGGCATTGACGGCTTGGCGGCTTTTTGGCTTGACTTGTCTTCTAGGACCATAGACGGCACTAGCTTCCTTCTTGAAAGGCTTCTTCTCAGTACTTGTGGAGGCTCCTTTCTGTATCTTTCCTGACCTGATGCCAACTTCTATCCTTTCACCCGTCAGGATTAAATCCGTAAACCCAGCGGAGGAAGTACCAACCAGATGATTGAAGAATGGACCAGACAAGGTCCCTAGAAACATGTCAACCAGTTCACGGTCAGTCAATGGAGGCTGCACCCTGCCAGCCAAATCTCTCCATTTTTGCGCATATTCTTTGAACCCTTCGCCCGTTCCTAGTGACATACCCTGAAGTTGGGTACGCGTAGGAGCGAGGTCAGAATTGTATTGATATTGTCTATAAAATGCGGTAGCCAAATCTTCCCAATGTCAGATACTGGTTCCATCTAGCTGATAGAACCACTCAAGCTGTGACCCCGAAAGGCTATCTTAGAAGAAGTGGATCCAAAGATTTTTGTCTGCCGTGTAAGGTTGGATCTTCCTTACATACGATCTGAGATGCAGCTTTGGACAGGAAGCCCCATCGTATTTGGCAAAGGCAGGCGCCTTGAACTTGTGTGGGATTACCACCCCAGAAGATAACCCTAAATCTCCGAAATCCAGCCCCGACACATTTTGAATCTCCATGGCACTCAAGCGGTCCTCTAATTTCTTGTATCTGTCAGCAGCGGGAGGGTATTGTTCGTCATTGTAATCCGTCTCGTTGTCAGAGACTGCAGGACTAGGAGCCCCTCCCCCTTGGGGACTGTCTTTCTCTGTAGAGGAAGTAGTTGGATCAGCCTCGTTATGGAGTGTGTTCCCAAACCTGCGTCCAGTATTGAACAACGCAGTCCTCTTCTTCTTCTTCTTCTTCTTTAGGAGCAGAGCCTTCAACTCTTGTTGACCTTGGGCCAAGCTCATGACCATTTCTTGAAACCGGGCACTCTGGGCCTGGAGGGCCTTGATAGCTTGCTCACTGGATGATTCTGGATTCATGATGACTGTTCAAAATAAACAGCGAAGAAGATTAAGCAACCTGTAGAAAAAGGGGGTACCTGTTATGCACATGATGCATGAGATGCTATCTATGCAATGCATTCAAGGATTTTAGAAATTCACAATTGTTGTAGACAAAAAGAATGCACGTCATATTAATAAGAAGAAATTTGTTAGTACATAAGTGCCCCATGGGCCAAATATTACAAAAACAACTTCTCAAGGTAAAAAGATGTTGCGCATCCTCTTTGGCGCAATGTAGGTGTTGAGGGCCTCTTGCTCATGGAGTCGGCGGGTGAGCTCTAAAACCTTCTTCTCGCTGGCGTAGAAGCTGGCTTCAAAAGTGTTCCGTTCCTCCTTGAGTTGGATCCAACTCTTCTGCATCTCCTCCCACGATGTAGGCATGTCAGGATGTAGGATGGTGTAGGGAACCTCTCCTTCCTTGACGGGCTCTTTAATCACAGGGAGAACATGAGGATAAGGCATCAATAGACTCTGGGCTCGGGCTCGTACCCACTTGAGATAAGGTTCAAGAGGGATGTAGTTCTTGTGCCCCAGCGTCTTGCTATCAACCTTGTTGGGCCTCCCCCAAGCTCTGATGAATCTTTGGCGAAGTCCTTGCGCATCGTTGTCAAAGTCAAAAACCAGGTCAGTAATCAACATGTCGTGAGGGCCATCTCTTCGTGCATATCCAAATTGCCTCAAAGCTAGGCCAGGGTTATAGGTAATGCCCCCTCTAATGCCAAGTAATGGAACATTAGGGAACTCTCCACAACGATCGATGATGATGACATTTTCTCTGGACCGAGAACACCAATGTACATCAGAATGAGTAAGAGTCATCAATCGTTGGGACCATCTTGAGCCTTGGTCATTCTTCAAGACAGATTGTGGAAGGTGCGAAATAAACCACCTTGCAAGGAGAGGAGTACAGCACATGAGAACACCCCTCTTTCTCATTGTTCGTGTGTAAAATGAGTGAAGGATGTCCCCAAGTAATGTTGGTATTGGATTTCTGGACAAGAAGATTTTGACGGTGTTGACCTCTACAAGCTGGTCAGGATTTGGGAACAAGACCAACCCATAGATATGGAGTGCCACAATCTCTTCAAAGGCTTGCAGGTCCAATGAGTTCGAACATTCTTGTGCCTTCTCAAACAAGAATTTTGCTAAGAAACCTTTGACGCCGCTTCTAGTTTCCCAATGCCCCTTGATGTCAGAAGGCTGTAGATGTAATGCTCGAGCAACATCTTCTGGCTTTGGTTCCTTTTCCGTACCGTTGAAAGGCAGTTGATTTAGGATAGGAATTCTCAGGAGTTGAGAAAATTCCTCCAAAGTGGGTACCAACTGGTAGTCAGGGAAAGTGAAACAGTGATGAAGAGGGTCAAAGAACTGGAATAGCACTTTCATCATGTCCTCTTCAATGTTGGTGTTGACTAAGCTGAGCAGTCTACCATGTCTTTCACTAAAGGATGAGCTTTCCGGAATCCTTGATGTGAGCTCCTTGAGTTGAGGAGAGATTCTCACAAGGTTGACTTGGATGGTTTTTCTGCGAGGAATTTCCATGACCTACAAAATAAGAACAAAGATGAAGATCTAAACCCTTGAAGTGGTTAGTAAATGCATATGATGCTTTATGATGTTCATGATGTATGCACAAACATATGTACAAGCAAATCACACCAAACCCTAGTTTCAGGCTTGCATGGGGTTTCATAGGTAAGTACCCTCTTGAGTGTAGTTGGCTTAAAAACCTGTCCTATAAATAGTAACCGGGTTCTAAGGAGCTCAATATCACTGGATTGTTTTCATTGTTCATTGTTTTGGTTTAGCCACTTAACTAGCGACCAAAATATTCCAAGAAAACAACCCTCAATGAGTGTAGTATCGAGTATCTACCAACTTCGGACTGCACCAAAGCCGATCATCTCACTACCCCTAATAAAAGGCCAAGATGGTCAAGTAAGGTTCTAGGTCATTAGTGCTTAGTGACATCACTCAGCGGCCCCGTACTCTCCTTGATTGAACTCAAGGGTTACCGGTACTCACAAATATGTCGCACTAATATAGCTATTGCTTCGACCGTGTCGGTATACCCCGCACAATTTCCACAACGTATTGCTATCTATGAATGTTTCCCAAAATCCGGGTGTAGGATTGCAAACCCAAACAAGAGAGCCAAGATATAAAGCAATCAAACAAACAATTAGTCATGCAAGAGGGTGATCTAAGCCCTAAGGTTACTCCACTTTTAAAGATTCCCCAGCAGAGTCACCAGTTCTGTGATACAGTGGGAGATCTGACTTGAGGTTTTGCGTTTGTTTTCGCAAATGTTTCGGTTGATCAAGAGTCGCCACCGACTTTTTATTTTATCCTAAGGAAAGGTTAAAAAGCACAGCAAAAACCTTTGAGATGTTTTCTTGGGTTCGGGGAGTAGATTATAGAAAGGGAAGGTATTAGCAGCCTTTCTATCCATGGTTATCCATGGGCTCTTAGTTACTTGCTTAGATCATCTTGCCTTGATTTTCAATTGTTTGAAATGGTGCTTTGTGTGTGTGGGTTTGAAAATGTTTTGAAAAGAGGCCAATGTGGTGGCAACCTTTGTAATGATCCATGTTGGGATGTATACAAAGGTGTATGTCTTTTGAAAAGGTTTTCAATGTTTTTGAAAGTTGTTTTGAAAGTGTAGTGATGTGTGGTTTGAAAAATAGGCAAGTGTTTTGTTTTGCAAGTTTGATTCAAGTAACTAAGAGTTTGTCTACTCCTAAATTTCTCAAAGATTTCTCCTATGTTTTTAACCCTTTTAACAATTTTGTTCCACCATTGCATTTGGTGGACAATCTTGTGTTAGGATGTGAAAGGGACGGGCGCGGGTCATCGTTTAGACCATAATTGCAATGGTGCCAAGTATCTTTAGGCAATTTTTCCTTGGAGGGACTTGATCATTTTTTAGGCAACTTTCGAAAGCGTCATCGAGGGACTATGATCATTTGAATTGTGTTTGTTTTGCCCAAAGAGACCTAACATGCAATATGGCCCATTATTGAAGGCAACAAGTGGAATACCCTAGGGGTGCAAGTGTGATTAGTGTTGTCCATTTTCATGCTTGTTTATCTTGAATTTAGGTCAAACTATTTTTGGTTAATTGATTTGCATACAAACCCTAATTCTAACATGGCATAATTAGAAAGCTTTAAAGTGCGAAAAATAAAGTTCCTAAGTTATTACAACACAATATATGGGAAGGGGGGGTACAAATGTTCAAATGGGGGTATTTTGACAAGGAATTTAAACCTAACTATTACATCAAAATTGAATTATACAAATTATTTAATATACAATAATTAAATAAAAATGGAATAAATATGCAAAGATGCAAAAAATGATTTTTTATGTGTATGTAAAAAGTGTTTTTTATGTGTCAAGAAAACAAAAACAAAAAGTATTAATTTTTGGGTATTTTTCATGTTCAGGGCAAAAACCCTAATTTTACTAAATAAAAGGGTATTAATTATTTATTATGTATTTTATACAATATTTATTAATTATATACAAAAAATAAATAAAAGAGAAATATATTTGTCAAAAAGTTATTTTTAATGTTAAATATTAATAAAAGTAAAAATGGGTATATTTTGGTATTTTTATCCTAAATATCCTAATAAATATGTAAATATTTATATTATATGATAAAGATATTAAATATGTATAAGAAATAAAATATTTAATATTTTACAAAAAAATTATATTTTCATAAAATATTTTCAAAAGATAAAATAAAATAAAAATCAGAAAATAAAATGTATTGGTATTAATTCTAGTATTTTTAAATAAAAGATATTATGTTATTATTTATGTACAAATATCAATTTAAACAAATAAATGCCTAATAAATATAAAAATGGTGTGAAAAATATTTTTTATATTTTTAATATTATGAGAAAAAATAAATAAGTCAGAAATAAAAAGAAAAGTCAAGAAAATGTCTCAAATAAGCACAATGGGCCAAGGGGGTTCAAAAGTAAACATAGGGTGCAAATAAGAAAAGTGAAACAGGCCCAGCCCAAAGACAAGCTTCTTCAACCTCCAGCCATCTCTGTTTGAAAAAACGCGTGCCTCTTTGGTTCCACAACAAGAACCTGATTCTTTGACTTTTAATGAAAACTCACAACACAAAAAATGTAAAGCATCATCTCACGAGTTCATACATATAAAGAACATGATTTAACTCTCAGAAATGAGAGAGAATTTCTTCTCCGCCAATTCCTGACCTAGTTTTTGTTCCAAGTTCAGACATCAAATTCTCATAGCACACATAACATAAATGAAAACTAATTATATGGGCATGTTCAGGGCTATGAATGTGACATAATTTCTTCACAAATCTAAACCTAACAATGCCTGGATAGAGAGATACAAGTTCATGAACTTACTTGTTCAGTTGGAAACGTGTGCAACAATCGAGATGCTTACAAGTCAAGGTAATGATTTGTATAGCTTCCTTGATGTCTTAGGATGCTATTCCAACCTTTAGTTTGCTTGGAAACCAAGAGAATCGTGCTATGGTACTTCAACTGCAAAACCAGAAAAATGAAAATGGTGATGTTAGCTAGGGATGTTACAGGTCTTGTTTAGGGCTTGGAACAGTTTCAAGGGATGATGTGGGATGTGTTTGAAGTGGTTTCAGCAAGAATGCACGAATGGATTGAGTTATGGAACTCAATCTGCAGCAGGTGCCCTGTTTTGGCAGTTTTAGGGTGATTCTGTGTTTGAGAAGGTATATAACTTGGTTGGCTTGTGTTTCAGCTTAGGTTTGATGATTAGAAAGTGTTTGATAACTTTGCTTAAGGTTTTTGTTCACAGGAATGAGAGTTGTCCGTTGTTATGCAAGGTTACTTCAACTTTAAGCAAGAAAATGTCAAGTGGTGTTTCTAGCTTGTACAGGCCCCTCAAGCATGCTGCATAATCTCTCCTTGATCAGTGGGATTAGTTCATAAACTTGTGCCAAAAGGATCTGCCTTGTACTTGCTTGGATTTGCATTTGACATAAAGTTTAACTTTTCTAAAATGGCAAAAATGCTTTATCTAAAAATGGCTTAATCTTGCATATAATGTTTGAACACACAAAATAAGGTCTTGGCACAAGGGATATGCATTAAATTATTGAGTGCAAATGAGATATAGGACCTGTAATTAAAGAATGCAAGCTGATTTCAAAATGGCCTAGATGTATGAACATGTAACTTGGCCATAAACAAAGTGACTTTTTCCCAACTTGCCAAATTCGATTCTCCCTAACCATGAGGTTGTTTGATGAGTTCTTGGACATTTTGGAAAGCTTGGAATGTGTACTACAATCCATCTTTGAAATGAAAATTGAAATTCCAAGTGGAAGTATGTGAAAAATGGTCTTGAAGTTAGGCAAAAATCCTGCCTAAAATAGGTCAAATTTCTCTAAGTTAAGAATGGTTTGGTACCCTTGTTCCAAATATTGTAACTTGAGATACAAGCTTCTTTTGAGGAAACTTTGTGAATCAAAGTTGTATATTTTGCAATAGACTACAACTTTCATGTTTTGACTTTTCCTTGAATCCAAGTGAATCTTGGTGAGAAAGTGGGACAAAGTTAGGAAAAAATTAGGGTTTTTCATAACTTAGAAAAATTATAAGTTATGAAAAATCTTCATTTCAAACCCTAATTTGCAATTATTGATTTCTTGATGAACAAGTTTCATGATTTGGCATGTTTTGATGAAAAATGGATCTTGACACTTGATTTTGACCAAAAAGTCAAAGTTTGACTTTTCAGTATACAGTCAAAATTGATCAATTGACTGGGAAATTCAACTGTCAATCTTGTGCATTTGGGATCTTTTGGACTTGTTGGGTATGTCAAGACAATCCCATGGGGTCCTTGAGTCCATATGCAAGCTTGGTTTGCCATTGGTTAGGTCAAACAGTCAAAAATTGCCTTTGTGCAGTCAAAACCCTAAAAATGACCATTTTGCCCTTTTGGTGATCTGATCAAATTTCTTGTGGGATTGTGATCCAAACTTGATCAAATGGTCCATGTGAGTTCATAATGTTGATGTGGGTCAATTTTCATGAGGTTGGACTGTCAATTGGCCACAGTTGACTTTTTCCCCAATATTGTTGATTTCTAGGTCAACTGTCCAATTGACTGGGCAAAATTTGGAATCAAGACTTGAAACTTGGTATGGATAAACTTGGGAGTCCAACATGAAGCATGAAAGTCATCTTAGGCATTTTAGGTCAAAATATCTTTGTGCAAACACAAACCCTAATTTGGGTCAACATTGCAAGGAGAAGTCTTGAGCAGAGGAAACCCTAACTGGATCTTGAGCTCCAAGGGTCTTGTGATAAGAAAATGTTGAGAGAATGGGAGGGCAAATTTTGGGGTACAACACATGTATTCTTCCTCCCCCTGCACTGTAACAATCTTCCCTCTGACAGGGTATTTGTGCTTCTGGTGTAGAGTGGAGGTCACAGCCCCAGCCTTGTGGATCCAAGGACGACCCAGCAAACAAGAATAGGATGGACGAATGTCCATCACATAGAACGTTGAATCAAAGACTTGGGAACCAACCCGGATCGGAATATCTACTTCACCATGTACCATCCTCTTCGACCCGTCAAAGGCTCGGACAACGATGTTACTAGGCTTCAACTCCAAACCCTCACAATCCAACCTGTCTAAGGCCTTCTTGGGCAGTACGTTCAGTGAAGAACCGGTGTCTACCAACACATGTGCAAGAGTAGTGCCTCTGCATTCAATGGAGACATGTAGGGCATCATTATGGTTCTTTCCCTTAGCGGTCAGATCTGCATCAGAGAAACCCAACCCGTTGTCGGCGGTTAAGTTGGCCATACAATCAGTGAATTGATCAGCAGACGTTTCTTGTGGCACATGGGCCGTCTTTAGGAAGGAAATCAGGGCCTTGGCGTGGGCCTCTGAGCACAACAACAATGATAGCATAAAGATCTTAGAGGGGGTATGCCCCAGCTGTTCAACGACGTTGAAATCACTCTTCTTAATAATCTTGAGAATTTCCTCCATCTCTTGCTGGGAGGCTTCAACATTAACAGTCTTTGGTGCCTCCATCCGGGCAGGCATATCAGTAACAATCCCCTTGCCCCGAGTGTCAAATGACTCGGCAGCAGGGGTAGAAGCTTGATCAGGAGGGGAAACAGGTGCACTTGTAGGCGTGATGATAAGAGGTCCTCGGATGACTGGTGGCGCAATGTCAGGCGAGAAGAGCCTGCCACTGCGAGTAACTTTAGCGGGACCGGTGATGTTACTGATACCGGTACTAGTGTTGAACTCCTGCTTTACTCCGAGCACATACACATCTGCCCCATAGTGCCATGGGACAGCCTTGTCAAATTTATAGGGGAGGGGCCCCGGAACAGTAATGATGATAGGTGCAACAGACATGATTTTGACTGGCTTCCTCGGGGGAGCCTTGGTGGGATTGTTGAAAATGGTGACAACAGATACTTCTTCCGTAGGAACAACGGGAACAACAATCTTCTTGAACAAGATCTCTTTGCTATCCATCAGGTTTTGGACGCCCGACTTCAGCAACGGACAACCAGCAGGTGAAACAGCACATAGAAGGCAACCCTTGCTACAACCCGGAAATAAACCGGCCAGAAACAAGTTCCTTTTGACGGTCAATAAAGGGGTAGAAACATCATCCACAGAAGCTACATACAGATCTTCCTCAATAGCATTTACTCCATGCTGGGGCATAGGAGCAGTCACAATGTTGGGCCTTTCGGGCGCCTCAAACTGTATTTCCTTAGCATCGATAAGGTCTTGAACCTTATTTCTTAGGGCCCAGCAATCATCAGTAGAATGCCCCGGGCTATCAGAGTGATAAGCACAGCGGGCATTGGGATTGTACTTCGGAGAGGCTGTGTTTACCACCTTCGGAGCTTCTCTGACGGTTACCAAGTTGGTCGATAGCAGTTGCGGCAAGATCTGCGACAAGGTCATACTAAGCCGAGTATATTCTCTTCTGGGTCTCTCACCCCTTGGTTGGTTAGGTTGCCGAGGAGCGGCAGCAGGCTTTGCAATTACCACCGCATTGACAGCTTGGCGGCGTTCCGGTTTGTTTTGCCTTCTGGGCCCATACACAACACTAGCTTCCTTCTTGAAAGGCTTCTTCTCAGAACTTGAGGACACACCTTTCTGTATCTTCCCTGATTTCATCCCAGCTTCTATCCTCTCACCAGTCAGAATGAGGTCTGTAAACCCTGCAGACGAATTACCGATCAAATGGTTGAAGAATGGCCCAGATAGGGTCCCCAAGAACATGTCCACTAGTTCACGATCGGTCAACGGTGGCTGCACCCTGCCATCCAGGTCCCTCCACTTCTGCGCGTACTCTTTAAAACCTTCTCCCGATCCTAGCGACATACCCTGGAGTTGGGTACGTGTAGGAGCGAGGTCGGCATTATACTGATACTGCTTATAAAAAGCAGTAGCCAAGTCCTCCCAGTTACGAATCTTAGTTCCATCCAGCTGATAGAACCATTCGAGATGAGTCCCTGAAAGACTCTCATGGAAGAAATGGATCCATAAGTTCTTGTCCACAGTATATGGTTGGATCTTCCGCACATAAGATCTGAGATGTAGCTTAGGGCAGGACGCCCCGTCATACTTTGCGAAAGATGGTGCCTTGAACTTGTGTGGGATCACCACACCAGAAGATAAACCCAGGTCTCCGAAATCCAACCCAGGCACTTGTTGAATTTCCATGGCATTCAGACGATCCTCTAACTGCTTGTACTTGTCTTCAGCGGGAGGGTACTGCTCTTCATTGAAATCAGTCTCGTTGTCAGAGACCACAGGACTAGGAACCCTTCCCCCTTGGGGACTGCCTTTCCCTACAGAAGAACCAGCTTGGTCAGCCTCATTTTGTAGTGTGTTGCCAAACCTTCGGCCAGTGTTGAATAGTACAGTTCTCTTCTTCTTCTTCTTGACCAATAGAGCCTTCAATTCCTCTTGACCTTGGGCTAAACTCATGATCAACTCTTGGAACTGGGCGTTCTGAGCCTGGAGGGCCTTGATGGATTGCTCAGTAGATGATTCAAGATTCATGATGAGACGAGCTGAAATAAACAGCGAAGAAGATTAAACCACATGTAAAAAGAGTACCTGCTATGCACATGATGCATGATATGTTGTTTATGCAATGCATTCAAGGGTTCGAAAGTTCAAATTTGTTGTAGACAAAAAGGAACACACGTTATCATTAAGAAATAATTATTCAGTACATCAAGGCCTCATGGGCAAAACATTACAACATAGATTAGTCCCAAAAGACACTGCGCATCCTCTTTGGAGTTATGTAAGTGTTGAGAGTCTTTTCCTCGTGCAGTAGGCGGTGAGCTCCAAGACCTTCTTCTCACTGGCATGTAGACTGGATTCAAGAGAATTCCATTCTTCCTTAAGCTGGATCCAGCTCTTCTGCATTTCTTCCCAGGATGTAGGCATGTTAGGATGTTGAATGGTGTATGAGACCTCTCCTTCCAACACTGGCTCTTTGATCACAGGGAGAACATGAGGATATGGAATCACTAACTTCTGGGAGCGGGCTCATACCCACTTGAGATAAGGCTCCAACGGGATGGAGTTCCTGTGCCCCAGTGTCTTGCTGTCTACCTTGTTGGGCATCCTCTAAGCTCTGATAAATCTCTGGCGAAGTCCTTGTGCATCGTTATCGAAGTCAAAAACTATGTCAGGAAGCAACATGTCGTGAGGGCCATCCCTCCGAGCATATCCAAACTGTCTCAAAGCTAAGCATGGGTTGTAAGTAATACCTCCTCTGATTCCAAGTAAAGGAACATTAGGAAACTCCCCGCAACGATCAATGATAGTGACGTCTTCTCTAGACCGAGAACACCAATGTATATCAGCATGCGTAAGAGTTATTAATCGTTGTGACCATCTCAAACCCCGCTCGTTATTCAAAACTGATTGTGGAAGGTGCGAAATAAACCACCTTCCCAGGAGAGGAGTGCAGCACATAAGAACACCTCTTTTTCTCATGGTTCGAGTGTAACATGAGTGAAGGATGTCCCCAAGCTACGTAGGTATAGGATTCCTGGACATGAAGATCTTGACAACATTGATATCTATAAGCTGATCGGGATTCGGGAACAACACCAACCCATAGACAAGGAGGGCTACAACTTCTTCAAAGGCTTGTAGGTCAAGGGAATTCCAACATTCTTGGGCCTTCTCCAACAGAAACTTTGCCAAAAATCCTTTGATACCGCTTCTAACTTCCCAATGTCCCTTGATGTCAGATGGTTGTAGGCGTAATGCTTTAGCAAGCTCTTCAAGTTTGGGTTCCCTTTCCGTACCGTTGTAGGGTAGTTGACTAAAGATAGGGATTTTCAGAAGCTGGGAGAACTCTTCCAAGGCAGGCACCAGTTGATAATCCGGGAAAGTAAAACAGTGGTGCAACGGGTCAAAGAACTGGAAGAGGACCTTTATCATATCTTCCTCAATGTTGGTGTTGACCAAGCTGATGAGTCTTCCATGTCTTTCACTGAATGAAGAGTTCTCGGGAATCCTGGATGTAAGCTCCCTAAGCTAAGGAGGGATCCTTACAAGGTTGACCTGAATTGTCTTTCTGCGGATAGTTTCCATGTTCTACAAAACAAGAACAAAGATGAAGATTCGAACCCCTGAAGTGGTTAGTGGATGCATATGATGCTGTATGATGTTATGATATTATGATAAAAACACACCACAAGTATCCACAAAAAGCAAACATGGTAAGGCACACAAGTCACACAAGACAGCCCTTAGAGTTTAGGCCAGCATGGGGTCTAGGTATTACCCTCTTGAAGTTGGTGGGCTCAAAACCTGTCCTATCAAAAGTAACCGGGTTCTAAGGATCTCAATATCATTGGATTGTTTTCTGTGTTCATTGTTTCGATTTAGCCACTGAACTGGCGATCAAAATATTCCAAGAAAACAACCCTCAATGAGTGTAGTATCGAGTATCAACCAACTTTGGACTGCACCAAAGTCAGTCATCTCACTACCCTAAAGAGGCCAGGATGGTCAAGTAAGGTTCCTAAGGTCAGTTGATGCTTCACGACACCACGCGGCGGCCCCGTACTCTCCTTGACTTGACTCAAGGGTTACCGGTACTCACCAAAGTGCCACATCAACGTAGTAGACTGCTTCAACCGTGTCGGTATACCCCGCACAGTTCCCTCATAGTCTTGTTGCTACTTTCTAAGAGGTATCTCCCAGATCCGGGTTAGGATCTATAGAACTCCCAAGACAGGCCCAATAATATTAAAGCACACAAATCAGGCAATTGAAAACATAAGTATGATATATCCTAAGGTACACCTCACTTTAAAAGAATCCCCAGCAGAGTCGCCAGTTCTGTGATCGGTGGAAATAGAACTGACTATTTTAGCTGGTTTCGCGAAATGTCGCGGTAAGCAAGAGTCGCCACCGTCTTTTATGTTCTCCAACATGGAAAGGACAAAAGCACAGCTAAATTCCTTATTCGAGAATGTTTCTCAGTTTGGGAGGTAGATTTATAGAAAGGGAAGGTGTTAGCACCCTTTCTATCCGTGGTTATCCACGGGCTCTTAGGTACTTGCTCTTATGTTTTCAAAATTTGTTTGCTTTTCAAGTGTGTGTGGGTTTTGAAAAAGTTCGTTTGAAAACTTCTAGGTAACTCTTGTATCAGTCCTCAAGAGTGTATGAAGTATTGTTTGAAAACTTTTTGAAAGTGTAAGTGTCCTTTAGATAGTGCTGTCCCACCATTGAGAGGTAGGTAGCACCATCGTTGGAGGTGTTCGGGTCAATTCGATTATCGGGGCAGTGTGGTCATCGAAGCAACGGTAGGACACCTTAGAAGTAACCCTAATGTCCTAGATCCTTTTTAATCTGAGGCAACTGGATCTTGAGACAAAGGGTGACCTCTAAGACGTCCTATACTTGATGACCACGTTTCGAGGCAACGAGTGAAGCGTACCCTAGGAGTGGCATGTGCTTTGTGTGTTGTTTTTCAGTTAATGTTTGTCTTTGTTATTAGTGAGCTACGAGTTGTTTTTATTTACCATACATTCTTTCATGCATTTAACAGTTAGGGGGTGCGGAAAGTAAATTGCGGAAACATAAATCCTACGCTATTACAAGGCGCGGGTCTATACATCGCCAAAAATACAAAGACCCGTTTTTGGTAAATAAGTACGGAAAGTAAATAAAAACAATAAACCTAATTACTATTACAATCTTGAAAGCAATTACATAATGATAAACTATGCGCGAATAAAAATTAAATCGGAAATGTCTAAGGGTTTTGACCCTTTTAAGAAAAAAATTGAATTTTTTTTGTCTTTTTGGTGATTAAATGAAATTAAAAACTAATTGTTAAACTAATTAATTAATTTATTAAAAGAAAATATATTTTTTGTGTTTTTTATGTTTTTTATGGAATAAAATAAAAAGAAATAAAATTAAAAGTTAATTTTACCTAATTTCTAAATCTATTTTAATTATTAAGAAAAGGAGTTAAAATTGCCTAATTAAACTATTTATTTGTTAATATTTTATTTACAAAAATAATATGAGAATAATAATAATAATAATGTTAATTCTATTTTTTTTTTTTTATGAAAATATGTTAATTATGTTAATTGTTAATAAGAAAAAAAAATAAAAGGTTAATAATTAAGAAAAATGACAAAATAAAAACAAAAGGAAAATTAAACCCAAGGGGGGTGTGGGCTGGAATTTGAGGGTGCTTGATTGGAATTATGGCCCATTGAAGCTTCAGTCACGTTGACCATTGGAATTGAGTGGAGCGTTGTTGACTCCTGAGCATGGTGCTCTTGCTTTCTGGGCCCTTGGATTTACATCTGTGGACACTTGGCTGTCTCTTGGATGAGGTTTATGGTGCTCATCTTTTGAGAATCTGCACAGGAATGCCTTGAAAAAAATAATATGAGAATTATGGGGGACCTGGGAATCGAACCCAGGTCCCAGAGATTACCAAACACATGGCCAACCACTGAACCAAACGCACTTGTTTGTAAACCTAATAAACAATAAATATTATATAAAACAAATGCGTTATATGCTGGAAAAACACAAAAAGGCGCGCCTTGTTTGAATGGCCCACTCCTTGGTTTCCACGCAGTCATCATCTTCGTTCTGAAACAAAAAAACACAGGCAAATAACGGCGGTTTTAAACCCCCACAAAATACTAATGTGAAAAATAGCTATTAGCTATATGGTGAATATAAAAAAGGCGCGAGGCATCCATCCTGTTCGTCTCATCCTGCTGATTTCAACCATGCCTGTTTGGAGTTTTAATTTTACAGCATGAGAAAAACCCCAATTTCAAAGCTCTGAAAACCCTAGGAATTGCTAATGGTAGTTTTCAATCCAGGGCATTATAATCAAATTGAGTTATATGGAAAGCTTCGTATGGACCCTGTGAGTACAATGCAATCAATGAAAAGAGTTAAAAATGCATAAATGTATGATTGTGATTTTTGAAAAAGAGTGTAAACCGTGTGACTTGTATGGCACGAGTTCTTGAGGTTTTGCGCTTAATTCTGATTGCAAAAGGTTCCTGGAAGGGTCAGGAGTGTGTTTGGATCAAAGGAGAGGCTTGAAATATGCTGGAAGGTGGTTTTCAGTTTCACACTTTTCCTTTGAAATTTTGAGATTGCTTATGCTGTATGTGAGAGTTCTAGGTCGTGTCCTGGATATAGAAGGCTTGCATATATGTTTTGTAATGAGAATCAATCAGAATAATGGACCTTTAAGCCTTTGCAATGAAGTTTTGATTTTGCCATGAACACCATTAAACCACTTGCCATATTTGCTTCAAATTTGAATTTCTATGCTTGAAATAGGTCTTGCACGAGTTTGGTATGTGCTTCATGGTGTATCAAAGCTATTCAAGCCACAAAATATCCTCTATTTAATTTTCTTGATTTTTATTTGAATTTTAAAGATTTAAAATGAATTAAATCAAATAAAATTAAATAAAAATGGAAAAATTAATTTTTAATCTTGAAATAAATTGTGGGACACGTGGGAGGCATGGCCAAGCTGAATCAAGTGGAAAAAGTGGGCCCTTTTTTGTCAAAAATGAAGTTTCAAGGATAGTTGACTTTGGCCATTTCACAAAAATTTCCCAACTTCTCCAATTCATATCTTGCTCAATTTTGAAGCTATGAACATGTTCTTGGACATTTTGGAAAGGTCTTGAAGTCCTCTAACCAATGCCTTTGGTCCCATGTCATTTTGATTTACCAATCTCAAGTTACGGTCTTTGACTTAAAGTGCCTTTTTGTTGACTTTTGAAAATGACCTATAATGTTGAAATTGATAACTTTTTGTGAGAGCATTTCTTGGATTTGGAATGTGAAGATGAGTTGTAGAAAATGTCATCCCCTTCAAAATGAGCATTGGATGGGATTTTTCTGATGAACCATGCAAAAGTTATGCCTTGGTCAAGTTACAGTTGACTTTTCAGCTGTCCAAAAATAGAAACTTTTGCATCTTGATGATTTTTGAGCCATTCTTGTGGAATCATGGTCAAGACTTGACCAAATGATGATTGTGGCTTCAAAATAAGATGTTGACCAAATTTTTTGACTTTTGACTGCCAAATGACCATTTTGCCCCTACAGTTGACTGTTGAGCAAATGGGACTTTTGACTGTGCAACTTGACCTTGTGAGCCTTGAAACTTGGCATATGGATGCTTGGTAGTGTGTATGAGCATATGGGACTTGATTGAGCCCTTGAAAACCTCAACTTCCTTGCAGGAACCAAAACCCTAATTTGACTGGCCGAGGAGGATGCTTGACTGTGTAGCCCTTGAGTAGACTTTGAACCATTTGAGGTGATGCTTGTCAAAACTCTGAAGAATATGGGAGGGAAAATTTTGGGGTACAAAAGATACCAACTCAAAATTTTTAGCAAGCTTCCTAGGATTCAGATTACCGTACTCCCGTTATAGTGCGCTTTCGAATTAACCCATACTTCATTTAGGACTTTTAAGGGTTGTAACGCGGCTTGTTTCACCGTTTTTAGAAAAAATGATTTAAGGATCAAATTATTTGGTGCCCGCCCATTCTCCATGATGTTCTCCATTCCTATGTTCAGTTAACTCGATGTGAGCGCCCATCTCTCGAAAGAGTTTACAATAATTGAGGAACCACTGAGGTTTCTTGGACATGGCAGTCGCTCACCCTTGGTTCTTTTGTGTTTCTGGTCACACCACTTTGTTCTTTGCTGAGGATTTTTATCCGGTAATCCCTTTCCACTTTTCGCGCTTTTTTTCTCCCTTGCTTCCCCTAACTTTCTCCTGGAAAAATTCCTTTTGAATTTGAATCTGAAGTCCAACAGAATGCCCTGACTTTTGCCTAAGTGACTTGTTTTTCAAGTTTCGACTTAGCGGAGCTTTTTGTCTATTTCTTTCATAATTATTTTTCCTTTTGAACAAGTCGTGTGACTTCGAGTCATTTTCGACTTTATTGAAAAGATTATGACTGCCGGAGTCCTTGGTAGATGAGGGATAACCGTTTTAGTATTGTCATCTGTTGACCTCCTGTTGTGAAAGAGATACCCATTGGGATATCGTTCTTTTTTATGCACGCTGCTGATAATGAGGATTAACCATTGTGGTTTTGATTTTCCTCAACCTTTTGACGGATAACCATTATTGTATCTTTAGATGCGCACTCTTGATGAGTCCTGAACGCTCGATCAGATTAACGGAACACTACCTTGCCCCGGTTTAAATGTGAGGGTTTTTTCTGACAAGAAAATAAACTCCTACTTCAAGGCTCAAAGGGGTTAATGAGGGTCTACTTCCCTTATATCTCCGGTGTTTGGTAATTTGAAACAATGCATGTACATCGTCAACAGGGTTTTTATTCAAAAGCACACCATTTTAAATTTTTGATGCATTACTCATTATCCTCCCTCCAGAGGTTTTTGCTTTATTTAACAAGATTTAAGTATCAAAAGGCAAATAAAATAATTAATGAGTGGATACGAACTGATTAATTCAAGATAAACATATTCAATGCATTATGATTCATATTCAAGAATACACAAGTTTTGCATACAAGAAAGTACTGAACCAAAACAAGAAGATTACAAATGAGAATGCAAATGTAATTTTTAGATTTCCATGTTGAGAAGACCAATCTTTGTATGGACTTGTTGCTTCAGAAGATGCGCTTGGTAGTCTTGACCATCACTGAGTCAAAGGAGACTTCAAATCTGACTGACTGACCTAACATTGATAGCCTTTGCTTTAAGCAGGTCTTGAACCTTTTCTTTAAAGGCTCTGCAGTTTTCAATGGAATGGCCTAGTTCCCCAGCGTGGTAATCACATTTCACATTATGATCAAAATCCACAGAATAAGGAGGAATGACGGGCTTTAACGGCTTGAGTTCCATCAAGGAAAGCTTGGGCAACTGAGGGAATAACTGTCCATAAGTCATATGAACAATGTCGAACACTCTTTTTGGCTTCTGGTCCTTTTGCATACCTTGTTGCATATGTCTTTGTCGATAGGTTTGCTGCTGAGGAGCATATCGAACTGGATGGACATAAGGAACATGCTTATTTTGATTATCCAACTGATTTCCACAACTTGTAAATGGTTGCCGGTGAGAAATTTTTGGGAGTATAGGTTGTGGACGATGTGACTCAGGTCGTGATATTGAACTATGAAAAGGAGAAGACGTAACCCTATCCTCTATAGAATTTGGCATAGGATTGATTTGCACGCTCAAACCTTCGGGAGTAAGGAGAATTGTCCCAGCATCAAGCAAATCCTGGACTTGGTGCTTAAAAGCTATGCAATCTTCAGTATCATGACCAGGTTCCCCATAATGTAATTCACACCTAGCACTGTTGTCAAATCCATGCAAGAGCTTTTCGCGCGTAGTGAAGATTCAGAGTCTAAACAAATGAAATCCTAGAAGGTGAGGAAGCAATTGTGCATACATCATCATAATAGGATCAAATTATCGTTCGAGTTGTTTTGGCCTCTGCGGTCAGACTATGCCCTTTGGGTCCTCTTGGGAAACGACAGTTGGTTATGGATAGGAGGATCTTGGAGCGTAAGGTTGTGGAGGAGGTACTCCCTGACTTGAAAGAGTCCCCCGATTATGGGGAGGAATGCTAACTCCTATTGAAGCAGGTATAGAACCATATTCTTTCCTCAACACTATCCCCAAAATTTCCATAACCAAACTCAACCGAGCCTTCAACTGAGTGTTCTCCTCTCTCAAGAGTTCTTGCTCATAGATCAAATCCTGCATGTCTAGCATCAAAAATCCCATCTGCTCTTTCATCTCAACCAAATCCCCACAAAGTTGTTCCATATATTGAATCTGATCATGGAGCAACGAGAAGTCAAGATTTGCAGTTCTGAAAAGAAAACACCAAGTCTGAATAAGGATTCCCCATTCTGAGTACCTGTTATGGATGCATGAAGATGCATGAGGTGAATGAGCAAATGCAATGCCATGTTCAAACATTTTAAAGAAACCTACATGCTTTTAATTTTGATTTTGATCTAAATAAAAGATGGAGAGCCACAACATAAGGCTCACAAGCACGGTTCCTTGGAAATAGAAAGAACATGTGTGTTAACTTTTTCATGCATACAATTTTTCACATTTCTTTTGTAAAAAAATATACTATGATGCAGGTGTAATGGTCATGGGATCAAGGTTTCCATGATATGAGATATTTTCTATGCCGCTTCTGAGCATGTTGAGAAAACTAAAAATCAAAGGTCTGGATCATAACCAAAAAGATCATCCTGAATACTGAATCTAGAAACTCAGAAAATAATCTAAGACCCACAGAGTCACCGACATAACATAACAGTCACCATCTGTACCTATAAGATATATCCCCGCCCCACTCACGGGTCAAATCTATGTCAGGGTAGGGCAAGGGTAACTCAGAATCATGGGTCCGCCTGAGGCCACTGTCATCGAAACACCTACGTGAAACGATAGCACCTCATTTGTACCTCAACTGAGCATAGACGACATGATCGTACTAGAAAACCAAAGTTAACTAGTCGTTCGTGTTCCACTTTATTCCTAGGGTTCCTATTGTCGTCACTTGGCCTAAGTATTGGGCCTTTTACCTCTTGTAACACCCACCAAACATGAATAGAACCGGCACAACAGTTCCACCAGCATATGGAAAGAAATAAAATTAAATACACATATATGCTCACATAGACAGGTATGAATAAACAAACTGTAAAGCATAAAAAATAAACATCCCATGGATAAACCAAACAAGAGATAGGATTGACTCCGAGATGGACCAATAATTGGTCAATCCATCCCCAATGAAATCGCCAGCTGAAACAACTGACTGAATAATCAATTGAAAATGAAATCAATAAAGTCGCCATCGAACGTTTTTTATCCCACATGAAGGGAAAGGAAAACACCGAGCAAACCTGAGAAGGGAGAAGTCACGGTCTTGCAACTGAGAGATCGGGTAAGGGAGTCTTTTACGCAAGGGGAAGGTATTAGTACCCCACACGTCCGTAGTACTCTATGGTATCCACTCTTGTTATCTATCTAATGGGTGTGTTAAATCTATGTCATAGGTTTAAAGTAAAAAGAAAAAGGAAATGCATGCAAAAGAAAAGACAAAATAATGTAGGGAAAATAAAGTTGTGCTCGTTCGGGCCCTACCCTAATGCCTACGCATCCCTTTTAAGGAATTAGAGCAGTCGTAGTTCGGCTAAATTTTTTTGTTTGTTTGTGTTTTTTAATGAACAATGTTAAATTCAATCATTGCACCGCTGCTCGACCATTGGAGATTCACGCATCTATAGTGGAAAGGAAATAACATGCCCTCACCTAACCAGGTGTTCTCAAAATAAAAAGTGCCTGAAGGCGGATGATGTTACGTTCATGACTCTTAGCAAGTAGACATGGTGCAACCCGACCCTTGGGGAATTACGTGTCATATTGCATATAGTAGAAAAATAACACATCCTTTTCAAGTTCCTAAGAAAGGACCGAAGGCGGAAAAAGTTTGTATTGGTTGATATTTTTTACCTTAAAGAAGGATTTGAAAGTTGTTAGATGTTTTATGCATTTGCCAAGAAAAGAGTTTTAGTCTTGAATGCAAGGATGCAAAAGAAAGAAAAAAACATCTAAGGGAGACTATTTAGTTCTATCCATAATGTTATCATATAATGATTGATCCTAAGGTTGAGGATAAAAAGGGAAATTTCTACCCTATGTTGGCATGCATGGATTACGATCCTAGTGTCTAGCTCACAAGCTACTCTAATCGAGATATCCTTAGGGAGCATACAAATTCCTATCCTAAGGGAACATGGTATAGCAAAAAAATAAGAAAGCAAGTAATTTGGCAAAAGCACACAATTCTGAGTAACACATAACAACTCGATGGGATAGGGGAAACTAGAGAAATGCTTTAGCTAAGGGGAGCGTATCACCCGAAGCAAACAAGCGGGAAATAAATGAAATAAGAAAAACACGGAGCATCAACATCGTCCAACGTGAGATCAAGAAAAAATGTGGGGGTTGATTGAAAAACTCTTCCCCACTTGACGGACTTGATAGACAAGATCTGCACGACTCCGAAGCATCGACATACAATGTAAGCTAAGGATGACACTTAATAGAATGTGCGGGGTCGATTACAGACCCTCCCTGCTCGCCTCCTTTTGAGGACTTCCATGGGGGATGGGGAATAGATGCAAGCACAAATGTAAACACATGTGCGAAATACCTACTTCAAAGGTAGAATTTTAAACAAATACAAGTAGCACACATAATGCATATAATGCAGAATTTCCTTAAACAAGTCTTTAAATAAACCAAAGGGATTCCTGACATAATCAACAATGAAAATCCCCATCATACATCTCTATTCCTACTTGACATGGCAAGGAAAGAAATAAAATCCCTACTTTTCATGATCTCTAGGAAGCAATAACATGTGGAGAAAAAAATAGAAAAGAGGTTTACCAAACATATAACAATTTGTAGGTGCTACACAATAATAAAGAAACTCGGAAAACTTCACGAACGTCTAGCACCAATAAAGATAATACCATTAGCATATGTGTAAAAGTATCAACAATAAAAAATCGGAATGTGTAGCGGACACATCCAAATATAAAAGTTCACCTGCACGAATCACAATCCATACAAGATACAAAGATAACAATCACACAATGGAATGTGTAGTGAACACATCCGTGTGATACCAGAGTACCTGCACGAAAACAGGATTTATGCGAGAATAATATAATTTGTGCATTATAAAAAAACTTTCACTAACAAGTGATCGCATAATATGTCATTCAACCAATACTCATGTTCTAATTAAAGGTTGAAGGTCTAACAATGTACCTTGAAAAGCATTCACAAAAGGAGTTAGAATTAACAAGGCGAAGTGTGCAAACATACAATGAAACAAAGCAAAAATCAATATTTTTGTCTGGGTAACCTGTTACCAAAACTGGGCAACCCCGTTACCCAAAGTTGGAAATTATAGAAATTGGCTACTGACTTGGGGTAACCGGTTACCAAAACTTTGAAAATTCTGGCCATTTGCTTCGGACTTGGGGTAACCGGTTACCATAAATGGGTAACCGCTTACCATGTAACAATTTTGAAATTTTTTATGAATGAAAGGATGGTAACCGGTTACCATATTTGGGTTACCCGTTACCCAGGCTGAAAACAATTTTAACAGATTTTTGAGATTTGGCTCATGGCTTAGGCCATTGATCAAACACAAGATCTTCACACATTCAACACATGATTTTGCATAATTCAAGGTCTAAATTCAAATTACACATGATTTATTAAGATCAACATTTAAGCTTTATGCAACATCATCAATTTGTTTCATTAATTAAGCACTTTCATGTAAATCAACTTAATTCAATAAGCACTTAATTCAACTATCCAATTCCGAATTTATACATGATTATCAAATCAATTCACCATTCTAGTCTTAAATCTATATTCTCAATTCAAAATTCAACCTAGATTCAATTCATGCTTGATAAAAAAGTGTTTCTCAAATAATCACTTATTTCAAGAAGTGCTTAATTCAAGAAAAATCACCGATAGAAGTGAAGAGGAGGATTAGGTATAGAGATTGAATTGAACGGATCAAAAATCGGAGAAGAATTGCTCTTGATCTTGACTTTTGGATCTTGATGAAATTGTTGTTGTGTTCTTGATGAAAAAGATGTAGAACCTTGATTTGATCTTTGAGAGAATTTGGAGAAAAGAAGTTTAGTGTTTGTGAGATTTTGTCAATTATGAGAGCCTCCTCTTAGAAATTAGAGTGAATAAGAATATATAATGTGATATTATTTGAGTGAATTTGGTTAATGGGCCTCAAATAACCATAAGTCAAAGTGCACATTTTTGAATCACTTGAGTGCGACACGTTCTGAGAAAATTCGCAGGAACTTCGGTGCGATTTATGAAGTTGAAATATGAAACAAAAATGCAACCAATGTTGAGAATGACCTCGTTTCCGAAGATAGGCTTTATCAAATAAATTATGAGAAAGTTGTGAATTTCCAAAGTTTCGCCTCAAACAACTTTAATTTCCAGCTTCAGAATTTTCAGTGAGTTGCACGCGCTTCAGGTCAAAAACGAAAGCCTTTAGGGTATCGTTC
The DNA here is from genome assembly GCA_948472305.1 of Vicia faba. NCBI lineage: Eukaryota > Viridiplantae > Streptophyta > Magnoliopsida > Fabales > Fabaceae > Vicia > Vicia faba. The sequence goes on along the minus strand of OX451740.1, from coordinate 985,355,238 downwards.
TGTTGCACCCAAAAATTTTCCCTCCTCATTTCTGTTATTTGGCTTAGGCTTTTACACTCATCTACATATATCCCATTAGGTTACTAGCATAGCATGTATTTTCATTTAATAAAATACCCGAGGTTTAAAGTTCAGTGGTTATGGTCATGCAATATTAAGGGTTCTATGGGCTCTGAAGATCTTGTTTTCTTCAAGGGTTATTCACTATCCATTTTCATCAATGTCAGAGGTTAGGATTTACCTTGCGTATGATCGCCATATGAGTTTCATTGAATTTGTGTAAAGGCTATCACTTCAAAGATATGGCATCATCTTCATTAAGATTTGTCAAGACTTATCTTCATCAGTGCAAGGGATGGATTCATGATAAGAGTCTATGAGCTTGGAGATTCTTTGTTGGTAAATTGGTGGTTTAGGGGACAAGTTACAAGATATGGGTTGTGGGTTCGAAACATCATCATTCTTTCAAATATCAATTTCTTGTCACGCAAGTTAAGTTTGACTCAAACTTGGAGGGTTGAAATTAGAGGTTCATGGAGAATGCAAGATGATTTGGATTTGGAGTCGATTCAAGTGATTCCATAAATGCAAATTTGTGTTCAAGTGATTCCATAAGTGCAAATATGTATTCAAGTTAATTAATTGGATCCAAGTTCTTAAGCATAGGATTTGTCAAGATTTAATTCAAGCCTACTTAAAAGAGGAAGATGTATTTACATGATTTCTTTGGTATATCAGTTACAGGATTCATAATTACCCGTCATTCAAGATTCCAAAGGATCAATCTTGAAAAATTCAGGAATAATAGACATGGAATTTTGAGAAATGGAAATAAAATGTTGATTTTTTTTGTCATATCTACTCATTAAATTCCATCGAAGTTTATTCAATTACAGACATGCAGTATCATTCATGTTCATATTGGTGTCATTCTAAGAAGTTCTTGGTACAAGGCAATTTCAAAGAATTTGTGCAAGATTGGTTGAGAAAAATCAATACATTCATGAGGATTCAAGAATACAAGTTCAAATGTCATTACAAGCTTCAAGTACAGTCCATTACACCATGAAACACTACATGAAGGAAAAGTGTAAAGAGAAAAAACTATTACAAAACCTAACTCTAGTTTCTAAGTTGTTTAACTCCAAGAGTTACTTGAATCCAAGCTTTTCACCATGTCCAAGGATATTTCAAAATCTTGCATCAAAATGGGAGCAAACTTACTACTGCCTATTCAATTAACCCCATGATGCCAACCTGCTTCCCAAATCCGCATTGCCCTGCACATACATATAACAATCCATGTTGCTGCCAAAATTAAAATGCTACTAGTTATAGCCTGCATCAATTATTTAAGAATCCAACCCTACTTTAAAAAAATCAGAAAGCAGATTCAGGAAACCATATAAATAGAAGAAAATGAAAATCAGCTCAAGAACCAGTTCATGAGTATTTGTAGCCCTGTTGTAACAATGCTCTGCATAACCAAAACTGGATCAGTTCGTAAAACAAAAAAAACTATTAGCATCAAACCAGCTTCCATGAATTAGCCTTGCATTTCACTAACTGAAAATAGATCGCAAAAATCCAATTCAAAACCAGTTCTTGCATACCAGTTGGTCTTCATCATTCATGAAAAATCATTTCACAATTCCAGACCAAATAAACCACCCAGCACTTACTCCTAACAGAGCTAACAATAGCATTCTCCTAACAATTAATACTATCACTTTGTACTAACAATTTTACCACCTAGCCAAGTTACTAGCAGTTTTAAAACTAACAGGTTCTTTTTCTAACCCTAACTAACTTTTCCAATTAACATTTCACTAACTAATTTTCCAGTTTTTTAACTAACATATCTCATTTCTTTTTTTATAACTGCAACTAATATTTTTATCAAATCCAGCTGATTAACCGAGTTTTCTAACAAAAAATATCATGATATTCCAGCTCACTGTGATCACGGTGGCAAAAACGACTGTTAATACTGGTTTACATTTTGTATTCGCAAATGTCGCGGTAAGTAAGAGTCGCCACCGACTTTTCTTTTATCCAAATTAAGGAAAGGGTGAAAAGAATAGAAAAAGACCTTTTTCGAGATTTTCTGAGTAAGGGGGTAGATTATGGAAAGGGAAGGTGTTAGCACCCTTTCCATCCGTAGTTTTCTACGGGCTCTTAGGTACTTTCTCATTTTTGAAAATTGATTTCGTGTGTGCTTTAAAAATTTTTGTTTGCTTTATGATAACTCTTGTATCAGTCCTCAAGAGTGTGATAAAGCATTTTTTTTGAAAAGAATTTCGAAAGTGTGGTGTGAAAATGAATTAGTTTTTGAGCAAGTACTTAACAACTATCTACCTACTCGAAAAAAGCGTTCTTTTCCTCCTTTCCTTTAGATAGTGTTATCCTACTATTAGTGAGTAGGCAACCCTATCGTTGGATGTTGAGGGACTATCGAAGGGACATTTACGGTCACTGAGGCAACTGGGCAAGAACTCTTAGTAACTGTCATAAAGTTCTAAGATCACTTTTTTAACCAAGGCAACAGTCTAGAGGGTCATCGAGGGACTCGTGATCTCTTGAACTAAAGGACAGTCACTAAAAATCCTCACGTTTCGAGAATTGTGACCGTTTCGAAGGAAACCAAAGTGGGAGATACCCTAGGGGTAAGCATGTGCAAGTGTGTTTTTTTTCCAGGTATTTTCATCTTGATGTTAGTGATCTAAGATTGATTGGTTAGTTCTTGCCATACACGCCTAATTACTAGCATTTTATATACAAGCATACAATATAGTGCGGAAAGTGAAACCTACAGCTATTACAAGGCTTCGGGGCAGTTACAGTTATATCTAACTGAAATGTAAAGTGCGGAAAGTAAAAATCCTAATTAGGGCTATTACAATCCATAGGCAGGTACATAATCAGGAAACAAAGTGCTCGCGCGATAAATTACAAACCATAGGCAGATACATAATAATATAAGCGTGCGGATTAAAAATCAGGGTAAAAAAGAAATAGTCGAAAGATAAATGAAAATGTGTCAGTGCAAAACTGTGAATTGATTAATTGAAGCCTAGGATGTTTAACCTAATTATCGGGAAAAGTCGGGTGAATCGGTGAAACCCTAAATTAATCTAATTAATTGTTTTTTTAAAATTTAATTAAATAAATTAAATTATTTACTAATTAACCTAATTAATTAATTAATTAAAAAAATAGAAAATTAAAATAACCAAAGAAAATTAATTAACCTAATTCTAAGGTGATTAGTCTAATGATGCTAATTAGTTAACTAAGTGTATGATTAACCTAAGTTAATTTACTAATTATTTGTTAATTAAGTGAAAAATAAGAAAATGGTGTAAAATAGGAAAAAAGGGTAAAAATCTGGAAAGTAATGCAAAAACCCCAGTTGGGATTCGAACTGAGGTGTTGAAGGTGGCAAGGGAGTGTTCGTGGCCATTTGATATGTGCACTGTTGGTGTCAAAAAATCTCATTCGTTGGATGATCATATCACACAACGCTTTGACTTTCATTTTCAATGAATTAGCGTGTAGGCCGAGGAGACTTGTTGACTGACCAATTAAAAGAATGGATCGTGCATGCATTCCTTCGCCTGAGTCAAAACCCTAGCGACGTCGAAGTCAACACTTCGGTCGTCTTCTCCGACGGGATTCAATCATCAAACCTACAAAATAGCCACGTTAAACGCAAAATAAGGACCTTACCCCCCTAATTTGAGGGTTGCAAATCCAGTGGTGGTATCCCTTTGGTCTGAAAGTCACGGTACAAGGAGGTACGAAGCTTACAGTTCATTATACCCTAACTATGGCAGATGGCTATTTAGCCATCAAAGCTCATCAATGATTTCCCAGATCTGTTCCTTATCATTATGTGATCATGTTAATGGGGTTATAATAAATTGAAACGTGCTATAATTTAAAATACAATAGACAGAAAAATTATGAAAATATGAGTTATGTACAATGAGTTTCACCGTGTTATGGCTATGGATGATGATCCATACTTACCTAAGCTTACCTCATGAACACCAAAGAATGGTTAGAATGCTTTGAAGCTGGCTGCAAATGTGAATACGAGGATGCAAGTTTATAGAGAATTTTTTATATTTGAAACCCTACTGTAAAGGCTCTGGCTGTGTGTCCCCTTTTTGTCTGGAATGGTTGTGCTTATGTAGTACATCATACTAGGTCAACAAAAGTGGAAGAAAAATCCAAACTTGCATGAGAAAATATCTTCATTTAATTATGTGATTTTTTTCTTTTTGGAACAAATCCAATCTTCTCCTTTCTCCACGAGATGTCCTTGATATGGCAGCACATTTTGCCCATTATTTGATGAGAAAAAGATTCCAAATCAAATCTTACATTATTTCTATTATTTATTTATTTAATTTTGCATTTTAATAAATAAAATATCAAAATAAATAGCATAAAGAATATAATAATGCATAGGTAGGCCTAGAGGTCATGGACCATTCTAGGAACAAGTTTCAAACATGAAAAGATGGGCCCATTTGGAAAAAATCAAGTTTGGTCAATATTGGCTTCATGCACTTTTCCAAAAATTGGTCAAATTTGGCAATGCATATCTCTATCATTTTTAACCCTAAGAGGGTATTCTTGGACTTTTTATAGAACTTAGGATGTGCTCTAAACAACCCTTTTTGTTTCATTTGAATTGGATCTTCCATGTTCATATAAGGAGCTTTGACCCAAAAGGTGTTTTTGTTGACTTTTTGAAAGGACCTATAATGTCTGAGCTTGTATCTTTCAACTGGGGCATTTCTTGATCTTAAGGGCTGAAGAGAAGTTGTAGGGAATTGGATTCTCTTCAAAATGATCTTTGGTGGAAAAATTTCTGATAAAGTATGAGAAAGTTATGCATGGTCAAAGTTTGGTTGACTTTTCCTATAGAAACCCTAATTTGCCACTTTTGATGATTTAGGGGCATTTCTTGAAGAATCATGATCAACCCTTGATCAAATGATGCATATCACTTCAAAATGTCGATGTTGACCAAAAATCTTGAAGTTTGACTGTATATAGTCCAGAATTGACTTTTGACCTAGTACAGTTGATTTTCAAGCATTTGAGTAGTTGACTGAGCAAAATTGTTGTACAAGGCATGAATTTTGGCATGGATAACCTCGAGGACATATTATGGACATGGAAAACATTTGAGACCATTGGAGCTCAACCATCTTGATTAAAATTGAAACCCTAGTTTGAGGTTCATTGCCTTTAGGAGGAGAATTTGCCTAGTCAATTCTTGGTCATCTATAGGCAAGTTGGAGACTTCAATGGGCATGTGTTGAGTAAAATGAGAGGGAAAATTTTGGGGCACAACAGCTGCCCCTATTCAATCTTCTTAAACCTGAGGATGTAGATTGGCTTGTCTTCCTTTCGTGATCTGAAGGTGGAAGATGATTGAACACTAGAGTGCCCAGAAATTTGCACTCGTCTGAAGTGATACTCTTGGTGGATAATATCGGGAATGGGATTATAAATGAAATTTGGAAAAGATGACGGAAGATCGTAGGAGATGGGCTTAAAGATGCCATCCAGAAAATATCAAGGAGAGTCTTCAGAGATGGGCTTAAAGATATCATCTAGAGAACAATGTTGATTTCATGAGATATTCTTTTGTGGGGATTCCTATTCCTGTTGTTGAGGAGGACTCCACTAAGGAATGTTGGTCTCTGTTTTGTGAAATAGAGTTTAGGAGCTTTAGTTGTCCATTACTCTACTGGGGAGTCATCTCTTGACTAGAGAGACGAAAATGAACTGATATCTGGTCAGGATCCAGGCTTCACAGCGACTTGCTGAGGATAATAAGGCTGACTGCTATCTGGTTGTATTCCAGGTCTCACAACAGCTTACTGGGGGAACATGAAATTAACTGATATCTGGTCGGACTCCATGCTTTGCAGTTTCTTTAATTGGATAAGAATCATAAAAATCTTAGTATCGATTTAACTGAACCAGAGGAATGTCTTGAATTAAATTTAACTGGAATAGAAATCAGAAAAATCTTAGTATCGATTTTACTTAACCATAGGAATATCTTGAATTAACTTTAACTGGAATAGAAATCAGAAAAATATTAGTGGCGATTTAACTGAACCAGAGAAAGGTCTTGAGTTGCCTTCAACTAGAATAGAAATCAGGAAAATCTTAGTGTCGATTTAATTGAACCAGAGAAAGGTCTTGGATTAACTTTGACTGGAATAGAAATCAAAAAAATCTTAGTATCGATTTTACTGAACCAGAGGAATGTCTTGAATTAACTTTAACTGGAATAGAAATCAGAAAAATCTTAGTATCGATTTAACTGAACCAGAGGAATGTCTTGAATTAACTTTAACCGGAATAGAAATCAGAAAAATCTTAGTGGTGATTTAACTGAACTAGAGAAAGGTCTTGAGTTGTCTTCAACTAGAATAGAAATCAGGAAAATCTTAGTGTCGATTTAACTGAACTAGAGAAAGGTCTTGGTTTAACTTTAACTGGAATGGAAATCATAAAAATATTAGTGGCGATTTAACTGAACCAGAGGAAAGTCTTGAATTATCTTCAACTGGAATAGAAATCAGAAAAATCTTAGTGTCGATTTAACTGAATCAGAGGAAGATCTTGAATTACTTTAACTGGAATAGATATCAGAAAAACCTTAGTGTCGATTTAACTGAACCAGAAAAGGTCTTGGATTATCTTCAACTGGAATAGAAATCAGAAAACTCTTAGTATCGATTTAACTGAACCAGAGGAAGGTCTTGAATTCACTCTAACTGGAATAGAAATCAGAAAAATCTTAGTGTCGATTTAACCGAACCAGAAAAAGGTCTTGGATTATCTTCAACTGGAATAGAAATCAGAAAAACCTTAGTATCGATTGAACTGAACCAGAGGAAGGTCTTGAATTACTTTAACTGGAATAGAAATCAGAAAAATCTTTGTGTTGATTTAACTGAACAAGAAAAAGGTCTTGGATAATATCTTTCTGAGGAAAATGCTGAAATAGCCCTTCGTCAGACATAGCCTTTGAGAAGACTACCAGGTCATATAAGTAGTCAACGGTGTTTGCTGATTGGATCTTTCCTGAAAAGGTAAAGAGTTAGTCATATGTAATTTCATGATGTATGGAATGCATTGTGTAATAACATTCTCAAAATAAATGAGATTATGTTGTATGCAACATATATGCGCATGCCATGATATATGAATATGGAATGCTGTTGCGGAATTTCTTAGTATGGGAAAATAAATCCCTGATTGCTGCTGGAGAGTACTGGGAAGCCAAATCCCTGACTACTGTTTAGTAGATGAGGAAAGTGATTCTTTCATTTCCGATGGGGATGATGAATGAAGATTATTTGCCGGGGATTTTTGACTCCTTCTTGAGAATGACTCTGGGAAAAATGATGCTCTGTTGGAAGATTTTACCGATGTAGAGAAATGAACTTGGAGACATGGATTTCATATCTCCGAGGGAACTTTGTTGGAGGAGGTAATTCCTACTTGGGGAAGAAGAGATCAAAACTTTAGTTGTTTCTACTATGTGGGGAACATAGACATCACTGGGTTGTATGCTAAGGATGTAGTGGTGACTTCGTCTCAAAATGTCCCTTCCCCTGTACCTGCTGGAAAGAGTAACTGTCGGGACTACAAATGGCTTTTTTAGACTTTGCACCGTTTCTTAAAGTCATTAGTAACTGTCTTTCTATTTCTTATGCAATTATTTATAAACAGTAATCATATTCAAATGCACATGTTAAAAATAATCACTGGACGTTTTTGCAAAACAAAATAGAAAAATAGAAAACAAATAGTTTTGTACTTTCAAAAAAATGATTTGCATTGATTTTGAAGTTTGCCTATAACATGCATTTTTGTACACAGAGACTGACGTTCTAGTAGGAGAACACCGTCGTGAAAATTAAAACTATATAAAATAGTGTACAAATAGAAAACATCTATGTGTAATAATCCCATTGAGTTTCAATTCTGCTATTTCCCTTATGTCCTTGAGGGTCTCATCACTTTGCTACTTGTCTGAAGCTGACTGGATTGATTGGTACCGTTTGAGCTTGATAATTGATACTAAAGTTTGGTCACAAGGTGATCTAATGGGGCATAGTTATACGCTTTAAATCCCCAACTTTTGCCTGGACCGCCCTTTCGGGTTTTCAGTCCACCGGGATACCCTTTTTTGCCCAAGCCGCCTTTCCAGGTTTTCGCCTTGCCGGGTGTACATATTTTTTTATATTTATCCCTAATTTTTACCCGAACCCTTTTGGTTTGCCGGGATGCCCTTATTTTTTCCTAGGCCATTCAACCTAGCGGGTCCTTATTCATGCGTAATATCTTTTCACTATGTCCGCATTCACAGGGTGAGGAAGGTCGTCACCATCCATGGTGGTCAGAATCATGGCTCCACCGGAAAATATGCTTTTAATTACAAATGGCCCTTCGTACGTGGGAGTACACTTGCCCTTGGGATCACCTTGTGGCAGGATGATACGCTTGATTACTAGATCACCCACTTGATATACCTGACGTCTGACCTTTTTGTTGAAAACATTGATCATTCGCTTTTGGTATATCTGACCATGACAGACAACAACAAGCCTTTTCTCATCAATCAGATTCAGTTGGTCAAGTCGAGTCTGGATCCAATCATCTTCATTTAAACCTACATCCTTCATGATTCTCAAAGAAGGGATCTGGACCTCAATAGGTAGGACAACTTCCATACCATACACCAGAGAATAAGGTGTTACCTCTGTTGACGTACATGCTGAGGTGCGGTACCCATGAAGAGCAAATGGTAACATCTCATGCCAGTCTTTGTATGTCACCGTCATCTTCTGTATGATTTTCTTAATGTTCTTGTTAGCATCCTCCACAATGCAATTCATCTTCAGCCGGTAAGGGGAAGAATTATGATGCTGGATTTTGAATTATTTATAGAGTTCAGTGATCATCGTATTGTTGATATTTGTACCATTATCTGTGATGATTCTTTCTGGAACACTATACCCACATATAAGGTTATGCTTGATGAACCGCGCCACAACATTCTTGGCAACAGTAGCAAAAGAGGCAGCCTCAACCCACTTCGTGAAGTAATCAATAGTCACTAGGATGAAGCGATGCCCATTGGAAGCGGTAGGTCTAATCTCTCCGATCATGTCAATGCCCCACATTGCAAAGGGCCAGGGAGCCGTCAAGACATTCAAGAGAACCAGAGGTACATGTACTTTATCAGCATAGATTTGGAATTTGTAACAAGTTCGGGAATGCTGATAATAGTCTGCTTCCATAGTGGACCAATAGTATCATGCCCGTAGGATATTTTTAGCCATGGTATGTCCACTAGAATGGGTGCCAAAGGTGCCTTCGTGTAAATCTGCCATAATCTTCTCTGCCTCACTCTTGTCTACACACCAAAGTAAAGTAGAGTCGTGGTTGCGCTTGTAGAGGATTCCATTAATGAGGAAGAACTTTGCGGAGAACCTTCTCAGAAACTTCTTATCATTGACAGATGCCCCGTCAGGATATTCTTGAGCCTCGAGATACCTTTTCACTTCATGGAACCAAGGTTTATCCATTACTTTTTCAGTATCAATCTCATGGTAGTATGCTGGTTCATCCAATCTCTTAATAGTGATCTGAGGAGCCTCGTTGTCCCATTTGACCTTGAACATGGATGACATGGTAGCTAGCGCGTTCGCTAACTGATTCTCTTCTCGTGGAAAATGTTCAAAGGTGATTTCTTCAAAGTGTGGAAGCAATGTCAGCACATGTTCTTTATAAGGGATGAGATTAGGGTGCTTCGTGTCCCATTCTCCTTTGATTTTACTTATTACCAAGGCTGAATCTCCGTAAACACTCAAGAACTTGATCCTCAGGTCAATAGCAGCTTTGATACCCATGATGTGTGCTTCATACTCCTCCATATTTTTGGTACAGTTGAAACATAGTCTGGAGGTGAAAGGAGTATGACATCCCTCGGGAGATGTGATTATGGAACCGATACCATTGCCGAGTGCGTTGGAAGCTCCATAAAAAACCATAGTCCATCGGGATCCTTTCTCAAGCCCTTCATCTGGTACAGGTTCTTCACAGTCAGTCACTAACATAATATTATCATCTGGGAATTCAAAGTTCATGGATTGGTAGTCATCCACAGCCTGATGAGCCAAATGATCAGCTAATACACTTCCCTTGATTGATTTCTGGGTCATGTATTGAATGTCGTATTCAGTCAGGATCATTTCCATCTCGCTATTCTTCCGGAGAGAGAGGGCTTCTCGAAGATGTACTTGATCGGATCCATCTTAGATATCAATAAATTAGTGTGAGTCAACATATACTATCTCATTCGGCGAGAAGCCCATGCCAAAGTGTAGCAAGTTTTCTCGAGCAGTGAGTATCTTGTTTCACAGTCGGTAAACTTTTTTCTAAGGTAGTATATTGCATGCTCTTCTCGACCAGACTCGTCATGCTGCCCCAACACACAGCCCATTGAATTATCTAACACTGTTAAGTACATTATCAAAGGTCTTCCTTCAATCGGAGGCATCAAAATTGGAGGATCTTAAAGGTATTCCTTGATTCTATCAAAGGCAGTGTGGCATTCAGCATTCCACTTTACCACTTGATCTTTCTTCAAGAGTTTGAAGATTTGCTCACAAGTAGTAGTTAGATGGGAAATGAACCTGGTAATGTAATTTAGGCATCCCAAGAAACCTCTAACCTCCTTCTTAGTCCGAAGAGCCGACATCTCTTGTATAGCCTTCACCTTTGCAGGGTCTATCTGAATACCCTTGTCATTGAAAATGAAACCCAGGAGTTTACCAGACCTTACCCCGAAGGTACACTTGTTCGGATTTAACCTCAGCTTGTACGTCTTCAACCTATCAAATAGATTTTGCAGGAGATCAAAATGCTTTTCCTCAGTTTGAGACCTGGCTATCATGTCATCAAGATAGACCTCTATCTCATGGTGAATCATGTCATGGAACAAAGCTACCATGGCTCGTTGATAGGTTGCCCCAGTGTTCTTCAATCCAAACGACATCACTTTGTAATAGAAAGTTCCCCATTGCATGATGAAGGTTGTCTTCTCCATGTCTTTGGGTGCCATCTTGATCTGATTATAGCCAGAGAAACCGTCCATGAATGAAAAGATCTTATGTTGTGCGGTGTTATCAACCAGAACGTTAATATGGGGAAGCGGGAAGTCATCCTTGGGGATTTCCCTATTCAAATCTCTATAGTCCACACACATCCGTACCTTGCCGTCCTTTTTAGGCACCGGGACTATGTTAGCAACCCATTATGGATAAGAGGTGATAGCTAAGAACCCATTGTTGAACTGTTTCATAACCTCTGCTTTGATTTTCTCTGACATTTCAGGGTGCATATGACGAACCTTCTGCTTTGTGGAGGGCAATTTTCTTTAGTTGGCAGACGATGAACCACAATATCCGTGTCTAGTCCTGGCATGTCTTCATATGACCAGGCAAAGATCTCAACATAATCATGCAACATCCGTATCAACTGCTGTTTGACACTAAGTTACAAATTTTCACCTATCTTGACTTATTTTGTATCTTTTTCTGTGCCCAAGTTCACTGTCTCAACTGGCTCTTCATGAGACTGTATAGCCCTTTCTTCCTGCTGTAACAGTCTGGCAAGTTCTCCGGGTACCTCACAATCTTCCTCACCTTCGTCCTCGGCTTGGTTGATCGGATTTTCAAAGTTATAACCGACAATAACATAACCGTTATCAATGGGATCCAAAGTGGATATGGATCTGCAGTTTGATACGTGAGTGTGTGTAAGAGCATAGTTGTATTGACAAAGTAAAAATCAGAAAAGAAAAACAGAGAGTGCAAAATTTGTATGCAAAACGTCCAATGCTTTATTAATGACATGTGATATTGAAACATGATAACCCTCACAAACAAACCATTGTGCTCCGAGTAAGACACATGGCCATAGAGTTTATATTATTTAATTATTACATATCCGAAAACAACAAAGACAATTACTTCTGAATAAAAGTAATCAGTAAAAAGTCTTTAGCCGCCCAGTTACTGGGTCCACCATTGGTAGTAGGGAAGATCCAAATATCCATGTCATAGTCACCATCAGTATCTTCTAAAGCGTTGACCCCATGATTGTTGATGCATATGGGAGGTCCTCCAGCACGAGCATGACGAACAACCCTTTGAACCCCTTCTTTAATAACTGCTTTGGTGTCCTTGAGAGGAGCCATTTTCAAGGGAGGTATGGTGATCTTTGGCATATTGGTAACAATCTCAGTTACTGCCATGGTATGGGGAACCTCTTCGAAGTTCTGACAAGGAGTCTCGATGAACTCTCCATCCATTTCCACATACTTGAAAGAGTTCAGGTGACTTACCATGTATTCCTCTTCACCATGTACCGTGACAATCTTTCCTTTTCCAAATACTTCATCATCTGATGCAGAGTGGACGTGATAGCTCCAGCCCCATGGATCCAGGGGCGTCCCAACAAACAAGAATAAGATGGTGGAATATCCATCACGTAGAAGGTGGAGTCAAAGGTCTGAGAACCAACTTTGATGGGGATGTCCACCTCCCCATGCACCATTCTTTTCGAACCATTGATAGACCTCTCTACAATGTTGCTGGGCTTCAGGGTCAAACCTTCGCAGTCTAATCTGTCCAGAGCCTTCTTGGGTAGCACATTTAATGATGAACCAGTATCTACTAGAACATGGGCCAAAGTAGTGCCCCTACATTCGATGGAGACATGTAGCGCATCATTGTGTTTTCTTCCTCTGGGTATCAGATCAACATCAGAAAAACCCAAACCGATATCAGCCGTCAAACTGGCCACAAAATCTTCAAATTGGTCAGCGGAGGTTTCTTGCGACACATGGGCAGTTTTGAGGAATTTCACCAAAGCTTTTGCATGAGCTTCGGAGCATAATAGTAGGGCTAACATTGAAATCTTAGAAGGGGTCTTCCCCAGCTGTTCGACCATATTGTAGTTTCTCTTTTTAATTATCTTTAAGATTTCTTCCATTTCCTTCTTGGAAGCCTTTGGAACGAATTCTGAATGTGCCTTCGTCTGGACAGGCTCAATAAATATGTTTTTGCCACGAGTCTCGGCCGACTCGGTGATAGGGGTGGAAACAGGGGTAATCACAGGAATTGCAGTGGTAGTATCAGCAGGAACAACAGTAGGAATGATCACATGGATAGTAACGACTTTTAGAGGAGAAATCTCAGGGGAGAACACTCTTCCACTTCTTGTTATTTTGCTGGTCCCAACAATGTTGCCAATGTCGGGATCAGTATTTCCAAAAACTTGGTCTTCAGCAGCCAACAGGTCTTGCTTGACGCCATGGTAATAGACTTAGGCCCCATAGTTCCAGGGAACAACATTGTCTGAGGAGTATGGGATTGGCCCTGGCATAATGATGATCAGGGGAGCCAACTTTGGAGCAGATGTAATCTTGATGGGTCTTTTGGTGGAGACCCTGGGAGGATTGACGGGAATGGTTATAATCGAAGCATCCTTACAAGAAACAGTTGTGACGGGAGTCTTCTCAAATAGAATCTCTTTATCATCCATAAGGCGTTGAACACCTACTTTCAACAAATAGAAACCAATCGGTAGAGATAAACATAAGTGGAAATCTTCACTACAGCTCGGAAATAAACTGGCTTGCAAAAAATTCCACTTAACATTCATGAGAGGAATAAAAAGTTCCTCAACAGAAGTAACAAACATATCATCGTCAACAACATTAACACCACGACTGTGCTTGGGAATGGGAGCAGTTATAACATTGGGAATCTCAGGAGCGTTAAATTAAATCTCCTTTGCCTTAATAAGGTCTTACACGTTGTTTTTCAAAGCCCAACAATAGTTTGTAACATGGCCTAGACTTTCTGAATGGTAAGCACAACGAGCATTTGGGTTGTAACGAGGAGATGCGATGTTGGGATTCTTGGGAGCTTCCCTCAAGGTAACCAGATTGGATTTCAGTAGGTGAGGCAAAACTTAAGACAAAGTCATATTTATCCGGGTGAATTTCCTTACAGGTCTTTCTGCTCTAGGCTGATTATTTCGTTGTTGAGCAGGTGCAGGCTTGGATATCATAACAGCCCCTACCGTTGGATGGTGCTCGATTCTTCCCTGATTTTGGTGATTGTAAACAACACTAACCTCTTTTTTCCCCATGAAAGGTCTCTTTCCCGCACTTGAAGAGGCGTCCTTCTGAATCTTGCCACTTCTAATCCTAGCTTCCACTCTTTCTCCCGTCAAAATAACCTCAGTAAAGCCAACTGAGGAGATTCCAATCAGATGATTGAAAAACGGACCAAATAGGGTACCCAAAAACATATCCACTAACTCCCTATCAGACAGGGGGGTTGGACTCTTCCTGCTAAGTCCCTCCACTTCTGAGCACAATCTTTAAAAACCTCGCTCGACCCCATAGACATACTTTGGAGTTATGTATGAGTGGGAGCAAGGTCTGCATTATATTGATACTGATTGTAGAAAGAAGTAGCCAGGTATTCCCAGTTATGAATATTGGTCCCCTCCAACTGATAGAACCACTCTAGTTGAGTCCCAAATAGATTGTCTTGAAAGATGTGCACCCATAAGTCCTTGTCTACAGTGTGAGGCTGAATCTTTCTGACATAAGATCGGAGATGCATCTTGGGACATGAGACCCCATCATATTTAGCGAACACCGGAACCTTGAACTTTTGCGGGATAACAACCCCATAAACCAAACCCAGCTCTTCGAAATCCAGCCCATGTACCTTATGGATTTCCATTGCATTCAGACGATCCTCCAACTGTTTGTATTTTTCATCGGCCGAAGGATACTGCTCCTCATTATAGTCAATCTCATTATCAGATTCCCTTGGACTGGGGTCTTCCTCTCTTTTTTCTCCTTCTTGATTGTCTCCTCTTTTGATGAAGATGCTAGTTCTACAACCTGCCTTAACGATCCTCTGAACCTCCTTCCCAAGTTCACCACACCAGCTGGCTTCTTTGGCTTCTTGGTCTTTTCTTTAACAATCAGGGCTTTCAGTTCCTCCTGCCCCTTGGCCAGGGCCATGATCATTTGTTGAAACTGAGCATTTTGAGTTTGTAGATCCTTCACTATTTGTTCGAGAGCCATTTCTTTACTGCTGAAATAAACATCGAAGAAGATAAGAAACCTGCTATGAAACATGTTTATGCAATGATATGTATGATATATGTATGCAATGATTTCAAGGACCATATTGGATTTAAGCTCTTTTAAACAAAACAGGAAACAAAACTCTCTATTAGTACGTTTTTAAGGAAACAAAAGATTACACAAGGATAAACATTGAAAGGAAATTCTCAACTCCTAAGTCCCCCATGGGCGCTTCCTCTTGGTGTTGAGGTAGGTGTTGAGGTTCATCTCTTCGTGAAGCTGCTTTGTTAATTCCAGCACCTTCTTCTCACTTGCATATAATTGAGCCTCAAAAGTATCCCGTTCTTCCTTGAGCTGGATCCAAGACTTTTGCAACTCTTTAAAGTTTGTTGGCATATCAGGATGGAGAATAATACGGGACTCGCCCACTTGAACAACAGGTTCCAAGATCACTTGTAAGATGGAATCATATGACATCATAAGACTTTGGGCTCGAGCTCGCACCCATTTGAGGTAAGGTTCCAAAGGGATGGAGTTCCTGCGCCCCAAAGTCTTACTATCATTCTTCTTAATAATGCCCCAAGCGCGGATGAACCTCTGACGATAATTTTGCATATCATCTGAGTAGTTGAACGAATACACTGGATGAGCATATCCTGTGGACCATCTCTCCGTGCATACAAATTCACAACACGTAGCATCTTCATCGATAATTCCGTTTCTTTCTGCGTACAACTTCACAACACGTAGCATCTTCATCGATAATTCTGAGATTGCTTCAAGATTCGATCGCGATAATTACATTCTTCAATCTTCATCAATCTTCAATACTCCATTGAATAATCCTCACAATGTCTCCTCATTGCAACAACAACTTCAACAAGAATATCTCGCACATAACAACAACGACAACGCAGAGCAAAGGAAATTGAATCAGATAAGAAAAAGAGAAAAATTAAAAAAGAAGAAAAACAACGAAAGCTTACTATTACCTTCATCAGAATCGAAGTTCTCAAGGTTTTTATATGATTCTCCAACAATCTTGAAGAGCCGCCGGAGCATCTCCGACAGGTAAGCCAACAACTCTCTAATTCTCCGTCTTTTTGCTTCTTTATTCATACAGGTGCATAGAGTAGATTGTCTAGATCGTTAACCCTCAAATTCCATGGCCTGAAGTTCTGATATCATCAACGTAGGGTTCTGAGTTCACTGTTATATTTAGGAGGAGTCAAGAAACAGAAAGGATGGTTGATTAGAATGATTTTAGACAAAGAAATATAGGCGAAAAAGAAAGATGATAATGAGAAGCAAGCGTACAACTGTGACATAAATCTTCGAAGCCGAAGGAGAATGATCAGAAGAGTAGTCGCGGCGATTTCTTTGTTTGAGAGGAAAAAAATTAGAGAAGTATGAGAAGAGAGCTTCCACCATGAATTTCAATCGAAGAAGAACAGAAATGATCGCGACAGCTTATAGGCTTCCACGGCGGCGCTTCACCATGGAAGGAGAACTTTGAGATCTCGTGAAGTTAAAATGTCACAATTGTGAACCCTATATGAGGCTCACCTAAACATATTGTTTCCTCATTTGTTTTTCTAATTTTTTTTACAATATTAATAATAAGTCAACAAAGTCTGAAAGAATAAATTAAATTGGACTTTTGAGATGTGTATGGATAAAATGACTGGGTTTGATATCTTTTCTGTGTACATCCCTCTAATGAGCCCAAAAATACTATTTTTGGCATGCCTACAAGCTCTGTGAACAAAAAACATCACTATGGACCTTCGCATATTGGGCCCTGTGTCTGATTACTAGATTATACACCTATTTTAGATTCCTCACCCCCCTGACTTTAGATTTTTGTTAGTTTCTTTCACTTTACTCTTAGTTTTTTTTCCACATTTTTTGTGTTAATAAAATACATAATAAAAACATTAAAAATATTAGATTTTAGGATTTACTCTGTAGTTTTAATAGAATTTTCTGTGTACAAAAAAAACTAATAAAAGGTACTATTTCCTTTAGTTTTTGTTCATATTTTGCACCATTATTTTTGTGAGTATTTCCATGTTGCTCTGGATGCAAATTGTGAGAGTTTACTTGTGGCTCAATACTTGATTGCCCGATACTTGTTTGGACTCTACTTCTTTTCAATTCGATATGATTTTGAGTTATGAATTGATACTTCATATTTGCATTTCCTTATTATTTGCTAACGCGTTTTGTGGATTTGTGCAAGCTTTCAATGGAGATTTCTCGCACCATGCGATTAGTGGATTATTTGTGCTTGTATAGTTTTGTGTCTCGTGCAAGACTATTACATGATGATTGGATGCATGTGATTTATTTTGACATGGAGGCTTTAGTGCTTATTTTTCATATCTACTTTTCTGATTATTTCTCTTTGCTTGGTGAAGCTAGCACGAAGATCATCAGGTTTCTTTGATTTGATACAGATTGATATCTATTTGGTATTTTCCCTTGTTTATCTCATTTAAGCATTTTACCTCTTTCTAGAGATCATGTATAGTAGGGGAATTTGTCGCTTTCTAGAAATCATGTGAAGTAAGAAGCAGGATTTAAAGAGCGTGCGCTCCAAGTCACTGTTTAAAGACCTGTAGCGGGCATTCTGCACTTTTTTTGCTATATATGTTGTGCTTGTGTTTGTTTCCTTGATTGTTGGTCGATGAGTCACTCAATTTAGGAATTGAGATCATGACTTCGCTCTCAGTGCATGCTCCCTATAGGATTTTATCGCTTTCTTTGGTTGTTGGTTGATGAGTTACTCAATTTATAAATTGAGATCACGAATTCGCTTTCATTGCATGTTCCCCGTAGGATAGTTTTTGTTAGACTTTCTTTGGCATGCTAGCCTAGATAGGATCTCTCTAGGTGTGCTCTCTTGAGCTTATTGGCTTGCTTGCTTGATTTCATCTTTGTGTGCATGTTTTGACATGATATACCCTCAACATGTTCCCTTAGGAGCTCTTGATTCATCTATAGATGATGATTTGAGATAGACATAGTTTTAGGTGATAAACCCTTGCTATGCTCCTTTAGGACTTCTTGATTCATCTATAGATGATGATTTGAGATAGACATTAGGATTGTTATCCAAGCATGTCAACATAGGGTAGAGATTTCCCTTCAAAACTCAACCATAGGATCAATCATTATATGATAACATTAGGGATAGATCTAGGTTAGTCTCCCTTAGATGTTTTTCTTTCTTTTGCATCTTTGCATTAAAAGTAAAACTCTTTTTCTTGAAAAAAGCATAAAACATCTAACAACTTTCAAATCCTTCTTTAAGGTAAAAAATACCAATCAATGCAAACTCTTTTGTGCCTTTGGGATTTTATTTCAAACTTTTTCAAAAGAACATGTTAATTCACTTTTGTGCTGACGCGTAAATCTCCAACGGCCGAGTTGCGGTAGAAGGTGAAATTAATATTGTTCATTAAAAAAATACAAACCAACAAAAACTTTTGAAGCCGAACTACAGCTGCTCTGATTCCTTAAAAGGGATACGTAGGCATTGGGGTAGGGCCCGAACAAGCATAACTTTTATTTTACCTACATTATTTTCTCTTTTCTTTTGCATGCATTCCCTGTACAGTTTAGATGTAACCTCTTACACACCCTTTGATTAGAACAACAAGAGTGGGTACCGTAGAGTACTATAGGCGTGTGGGGTTCTAATACCTTCCCCTCGCGTAACAAACTCCCTTACCCATATCTCTTGGTTGTTCGACCTTGATTTCACCCTTCTCAAGTTTACTCGATATTTGCATTTCCCTTCTCGTTAGATAAAAAACGTTCGATGGCGACTTCATTGATTTCATTATCAGTTGATTGTTCAGCCGATTGTTTCATGTTTGCTCTTGAAAATAGAAACCAAAATTCAGTTAACTCAATTAGTGAGACAATGCCACTGGAACGGGCTTGATACGACAAAAATCGACCGAGTTGTGATTTTTTGAATGGGATGCAGATAAGCATTTGCCACAAATTTCCCATGCGAACGCACTTGATAAATCCCCAATTTTGGAGACCTTCTGAGCAGAATTGGCTTACAGATGTGAGAGATGAAATCTAGAAGACATAGATACGGAGTTTTGGCCACCAAAATAAGTTCAAAACGAGCCACACACTTTGAGTTATGAATTTTCTAGTGCACAAAAACTGCACTTTCAGCACACTTTCACTGTATTTCTTCGAAACAACTCGCACATTCAGAGACATTCTTCAAAGAATTAGCTCTCAAGCCACACATGAATTTGAGAATACGTCACCAGGGATATCTTGGAGAAATAACACCTGAATATTACGAACTGGATCAGCCTTGTAAAATTCCAAATAGCTGAACCGTTGTGGATCGGTTATTAGCATAAAAAATATACTGAGAGCTTCGATGAAATAAATGTCTCTTGATCATCTGAAATAACTTGATCCCATAGCCATAGAACCAATGATATGTATGCATATGATGATGCAATATAATCCAAATTTAAGTCGAAATGAAGAGGGTATATTTTGGGGTACAACAACATGCAAGTTCTTGAAATCGAAGTTTGAATAGAAATGGATGATTGGAGATGGAGATTCAAAGAAGCAAAGTGGTTAGTAATAATTTAAAAAACATTAGGAGTCAGTTTAACACAAATTTTATTGAGTATGCTTTCATAATGAACCTAGCTTCAATTAGGACTTTTTGAAGGTTGTAACGTGGCCTGGTTCACGGTTTAAAAAACAAAGGATATAAGGCTCAAAATTTGTTTATCCCACCCCATTCTCCTTGATGTTCTCCAGTCTTAATTTCAATTAGTGCAACATATGCATTTTAATCCCCAATAGAAATTTTGTAGTCGCACAAATGATGATAAGCGTAGATAAAGACCAAGCACCGATGAAATTATTGATAAGATCCCAGCACTGATGAGATCCAAGCGTTGATGAGAAGCCTTGATTATTCTTGAGGTAGTAGTCATAAGACTGTTATCCAATTTATTTGGTTTTAATATGTTATTTTGCATGGACCAATTCTTTTGAATTTTTTGGTCTATCGGGATGCCCTAACTTTTGCCTAAGTCAAGTGTTTTTTTTACTTGACTTAGCGGGCTTTATTTATTTTTCGAATTTCTTTTTTTATTTATTCTGAACACTTGTGACTGTCATGCTAATTATTGTAAGCTTTGTCTTCATTGTTTCCTCGATCTTGAATGATGTACTGAGGAAGAAGTCATTGTGGAGTTTGTATTTATTGATTGCTTCCTCTATCTTTGTTGATGTGTACGAGCAAGATGAAGTGCTCGAACCTTTGCTTAGATCATTTCCTCAATGATGTATCGAGGAAGGAGATATTCTTGAACCTTTGCTTAGATGGTCTGATTCTCCTGGGATTTGAATGCATCATTGAATTAACTGAAATCTACCCTGCCCCTGGTTGAAATTACGTTTTTTTTAGAAAATAGAAACAACTCCAACTTCTGGCTCGAGGGGGTTAACTATGGATTAACTCCTTATTTATCCACTGTTTACGAATTGAAATAATGCCTTACATCGTCAACTCGATCTTACATTGAAAGCATACACCAACATAATTCAGTTAATTTAGTTATCATCATTCTCCCTCGAAGTTTGTTAAAATTAATTTTGAAAATGGAAAAGAAGAGTGGAAATGGAAAGTCGTTGATTATTTATGGGAAATGACGAAAGGTGAAGAGTGAAACAAATGAATTGATTTCAAAAACGTGCATGCTAATTTTATTAGTATTACTAATTCAAAAATACAAGTTCACACCAAATACAACTTAAAAACTTGGAAACCATAATTTGAAATTAATAATATCTAATGATCATATCGAAAAGCTTTTTAGTTCAATCCACTTGACTTTAAGAGAGCTTCTGGATGTTCTTGGACTTGTCAAAGTATGGGGGTGACCCTTGACTTTTATTGGGCATACCTATTTTGTTGATAGGGCAGTTGCTCTTAATGTAGAGGAATCACCAATGGTAGTGGCATTTGAGGCGTTGTGTAGGGCTTTAGTTGTCATGGTGAAAGGACGCCTTCTCTCTCCAATAAGATTTGTAGGACCAAGCTCCTTTGAATCTCCAACATTTGACATTTCCTTCACCAATCTAATATTTTCTTGAAATTCTTAGACTTTGTTCTTAAGCATCAGGAAATTTGTTAGCTGGATTGATAACGACCAAGGGAGAAGATGGAAATGCATGACATGCAAATGTATGAATGTATGAAAATGCATGGATATGAAAAATTATTTTTTTGGCTTTTGGGTATGCAAAAAAGTTTCATGGATATGTGTTGTACCCCAAAATTTGCCCTCCCTTTTTCACAAGAAAATCACAACCCTAGGGTTTTCTCTGATTTTTTAAGATTTGGCTCAGGAATCGGTCAAACAGACTTTTCTTTGGCAATAAATCAAGAATCAGGGTTTCTCTCGCATTTC
Source organism: Vicia faba (assembly GCA_948472305.1). Taxonomy (NCBI): domain Eukaryota; kingdom Viridiplantae; phylum Streptophyta; class Magnoliopsida; order Fabales; family Fabaceae; genus Vicia; species Vicia faba. The sequence continues at coordinate 985,333,533 of OX451740.1, read as the reverse complement.
TCAGAAGAAACTGAACCCACAGATATTCAGTTCACCGTTACATTGTTTTCTCACTTTTTAAAGCCTGCTGAAAGATTATTGTTTGATTCTCAAAGCTTGATTATTCTGGGATAAGAGATAGGAGTTGAAACTGTTTAATCCAGATTAACCAGGTAATGTGTGTATGTTAAAGACATCTGCTTGTTAATGGAATAAAATGTTTTCCAGTTAATGGAATGCTCGCTTATTTGGAACATAACGCGTATGTTGATTGGAATGTTCTCGCAAGTTATGAGATTGCAGAGTTTTTTAGGGATTACTTGGATTTTAAGTCATCTGTATTGGAAATGGTGGGATGCAATTTCAGTCATTTTTAAATCAGGAATCTTAAATAAAAAGTGAAGAGGCAAAGGGAAAGATTGGAAGATATTTGACAGTAGAAATTTCTTTTGGATAAAGACTTTTTATTCATTTCAAATGTTGTTACAAAATTTATTTGAATATTGTAAGTTTACAACATATAGTATTTACAATAATAATTGTTTATAATAAATGGGAAATAAATCTAAGTCTAAGGCCTAAAATCCATTGCCCAATGCTCAAGATTTCTTGCTTCCTCTGCTTCCTCTATTGTCCAATTGGTGTTCACCTGCAAAAGGCAAAAGAAAAGAAAATTAGTACAACAATTTTCAAATGAAAAGAAAGAAAAGAAAATCATCATTAAAGTTTGCCGGCCGAAATCAGAATGCTATTTGTTCATCATGCTTTTATTATTCTCTTTGCAAATCACAAGAAGATCGCTCTTCTTGGTTCATAAAGAGAAAAGTAAAAGATAAAAAATGCAAGCATATTGAATTACAAAGTGAATATACAAGGCAAACCAAGGCGCCAAAATTCAAATATGATGGGCACCCTTTGTACTGCATTACAAAGCAAACTGTACTGCAAACTAAACCAAACTGCAGTAATCAAACTGAGTTGCAAAACAAGTCAAGAAGCATAGCAACTAGATGCAAACTGTCAAGGCAAAAGTACACAATATAGAAAATATGCAATCAGAAAAGTACACAATGCAGCAGGTAATACAATGCAGAGGAAAACCAAATTGCAAGCCAAAGAGGCTTGTAATAGCCATCATCATTTTCCAGCCTAGACAAACTTTTCAGAAAAATATAATAAACAAATCAAAAGTGCTTATTGGAGAGAGAGAGAGAGAAAGAGAGGACCTTTAGTGAAAAGTTTTGCAGTTTGGCTAAAGCAGGTTGTCTCAAGTTAACAAAAAAAAACAAAAAGATATATAACAGTCTAGCATCATACACAGAAGAGAGGAGAACATTAGAACCTGCATAAGCCTAAGCATAAACTCAGTAAACAACCAACCAAGCTGCACAACTTGCAAACTTGCAAACCTGCTTGCCAAACCAACAAACCACAAACCTGCAGTTTCAAAACTGCAAAACAAAATCATCAAACCTGCAAGCCTTCCAAGCCAATCTTGCCAAACTTGCAAACAAACCAAACAGCCAACCTGTTATCACAACTCAAACCTGCAGTCCTCGACCTGCATAACAACAACAAACTGCAAACCTGTTTAGCAAAACTGTTAAAACCATAAACCTGTAAGCTTTCCCAAAAACATGTCAAGCCAATCAACAAAACACAAACAGACTTGCATAGCCAAAACAAACTGGCCAAAATACAAACTCAACAAGCCTGCATTTCAAACTGTAAAGCTGCAAACTCAACCATCAGCCATCAACATTCAGAAAAGGAAGAGAGGTTCATAAGACACAGTTTCAGAATCAAGCCTCATCATCAACCAAAAATGTCAACTACCAAATATCAGGATCCAACTCAATAGTCATCATCATCATTGTAAATCATTATCCAACAATATCAACAAAACACAGTAGTTTCAGAATCAAATCATCATCAAATAACCAAGAAAGAAGAAGATAGGTTCAGAAGTGACAAAAACAACAAAGCTTCAGATTTTCACATCATCATCAACATCAAATAGCCAAGAAGGAAGAAGAGAGGTTCAGAAGTGACAAAAACAACAAGTTTCAGAATTTTCTTCATCATCAACAAAACCAACGAAAACACAATTTCAGATTTTTATTCATCATCAACAACAATAAACATTCAAGTCTTAAAAGTTCATCATCAATATCAACAAAAAGATAAAGATACCGGAAGCGTGTTCATCTCATCTTCCTCCGCCTAGCCTCCAAGGAGCGCCACCGGCCGGTCTCACATCCCCCTCCTTCCATTTTACAGAAAAAATGCTCAAGGTAAGTTTTTCTCAACCCCTTTTACTGCATATCAAACACATAAAAGCCATGGATTAAAACATGCAAGCAAAAATCAAACAAACATTGAAACTGTAAAATCAATAAATGAACATTGAAACTGTAAAACCCAAAAGATAACAATTCGTACCATTCAAACAAAAGCCGTGGACCACTGTGAGAGGATGAGAGAGTGGGAGAGGGCGACGCTCCAGTGACCTAGGGGTTTAAGGAAGAATCAGAAGCGCATGTGGATGAGAAAGATGAAACGAAGAAGAAGAACGAGAGAAGAAGAACAGCGCCGCTGTAACCCCAATGCAACAAACCCTAAAATGCCAAACCCTAACAAATTTGTATAAACATCACTCTGGGCCTGACTCGCCCCAAACACATTTGCCTCAAGCCCATTTTGTTTTACTAACGACCCCCCCCCCCCCCCCATTTTGTCCTTTCTGCCTTCTTTCTTTATCTTGGGCCCAACTTCTCAAGCATGGCCCATTCTCCTTATTTTCTCTTCATTAAATTAACAAACATTTTTTTTTACTATTTAATCTTAACTAATTTGTTTTCTTTCTTTTGGTTAATAAAAATACTAATTAAATTTTGTTTTACTTTCTTTTAAGTTAATTTTATTGTTTCTTTATTAATCTTGTTTAATATAATAAAAATACAAAAAAAGAATATTTAGTTTGATTTAAATAATTTTGGTTTTCCTTAACCCTTTTTATTGATTAATAAAATATAAAAATAATAGAAACATTAATTTAGGTAATTTTTTCTTTCTTTAAAAAAAAACTTTTCTTTTTATAATTAACAAAACACAAAAAAATAATAATAATACTTAATCTCTCTTTTTTTAGAATAGATTTTATTTATTTACTTTTTAAGTTAACAAATACATGCATTTCATAATTTTTGATTCTCTTTATTTTTATGTTTTGTTATAGCTTTATATTTGAATTGCGACGATTCGATTTGGTTGTAACACATATTTGGACATTATTATTCTTGTGAGATTCATCCCCATTTGTAAATAATTGTACCCCCATCCCCGGATACTTTTTTGTAATAACTTAGACTTTTAATTCCCGCAATTTATTGCTTTCAATATACTGTATAGTAATTAGGGTTTGTATGCGAAATTCAAAAATCAATCGCTAGATAACCTAATACAAGACAAAAAAGGCATGAAAATGACAAAATGCACACTTGCACCTCTAGGGTAACCTCGCTTGTTGCTTCGGAAAATGCAATCATGTCCCTCGAATATGAGACATTCTAGCAAATGCCCCTTCGATAAACAAAGATCGTAGTCCCTCGATGGCCCTCGATGTTGCCTTCGATAAAACGATCTCGTACCTTACAAAATTGCTAGAGCATCTCACAAGTTGCTTTCAATGATTGTATACGATGACCCGCGCCTGTCCCGTTTAACATCCTAACACATGGTTGTTCACCAAATGCAATGGTGAAATAACACTGTCAAAAGGGTTAAAAACATAAGAAAGATCTTTAAGTAAAATAGGGTAGACAACTCTTAGTTACTTGATCAAAAGCTTGCAAAACATCCTTGCTGTTTTCAAACACACCTCACAACACAATTCCAAATCAAACTTTCAAAACATTGAAATATCTTTTCAAAAAAGACACACACCTTTGTATATATTCAAACAAGAATCATTACAAAGGTTTCCTAGTCAAGGCCTCTTTTTCAAAGCATTTTCAAAACCACACACACAAAGCACCATTTCAAACAATTGAAAAGCAAAGGCAAGTGATCTAAAACAAGTAACTAAGAGTCCATGGAAAACCATGGATGAAAAGGGTGCTAGCACCTTCCCTTTTCATAATCTACCCCCTGAACCCGAGAAAACATCTCAAAGGTCTTTCCTGTGATTTTTGACCTTTCCTTTGGATAAAATAAAAAGTCAGTGGCGACTCTTGCTAAACCGCACAAATGCGAACACAAACGCAAAACCTCAAGTCAGTTCTCCCACCGTATCACAGAACTGGCGACTCTGCTGGGGATTGTTTAAAAGTGGGGTTACCTTAGGGTTTTAGATCACCTTTACATGCTTACCTTGATTGATTTGATTGCTTTACTTTTTGGTTCCTTTCTTAGGTTTGTTTTAAATCCTACACCCAGATTTGGGGACACCTTTTAGGTAAGTAGCAATAAACTGTGAGGGAACTGTGCGGGGCATACCGACATGGTTGAAGCAGTGGCTACGTTAGTGCGACATATTTATGGGTACCGGTAGCCTTTGAGTCAATCAAAGAGAATACGGAGCCGCTGAGTGATGTCATGAAGCACTAACGAACTCTTAGAACCTTACTTGACCATCTTGGCCTTATTAGGGGTAGTGAGATGACCGGCTTTGGTGCAGTCTGAAGTTGGTAGATACTCGATACTACACTCATTGAGGATTGTTTTCTTGGAATATTTTGGTCGCCAGTTAAGTGGCTAAACCAAAACACTGAACATAGAAAATAATCCAGTGATATTGAGCTCTCTAGAACCCGGTTACTATTTCTAGGATAGGTTGAGCTAACTAACTTCAAGAGGGTACTTACCTACGAACCCCATGCAAGCCTAAACTTAAGGACTTGTCTTCTTTGTGTGAATATGATTACCTGTACATACACTTGCTTACTTTTGCATACTTGTACATAACATCATAACATCATACCATAACATTTTCAATAACCATTTCAAGGATCTCGAGGGTCTTTGATGCAGGGTCACGTTAAACTAGACGTCTACCAAGGAGCAAGAGGATTCATTCTCCTCTAAATAGACATCGTCAAAGATCAAGTGCAACAACTTGAATCGGGGGCTATGACCCACTTGACATGGTGAGCTTGATTCTTGTGGAAAGACATGCACCAATGCAAAGCTCTCCAATCAAAGATGTTGATCGAAGTTCAACCTCTAACATTTTCTTGTGTTTACCCCGCAAGATTCTTGAAAACATGCATCCACATATCATGACAGGTTTTCCCTTTCAGGTTTCCTTATTCTCCTACTGTTTATTTCAGTAGAGGTGGCTTTAGAGAGGACTGTCAAAGATATCCAGGCTCAAAACGCCCAACTTCAAGAAATGTTCTTGAACCTGTCCCAGGGGCAAGAAGAGGTGAAAGCTCTCCTCACAAGGGGCTTGGTCCCAGGGAATCCAGGGGGCGTCAGGTATGATCAGTTGGAAGGACTACAAATTGAGTTGGAAACAATGAAAATCCAGATGATGGGACAACTGGTGGGCCAGATGGCTCTCATTCAAAACCTGGCTCAAGGACAAGAAGAGCTAAAGGTTCTCATCAACAAACCACTTCAAGATTGATGTAACCCATTGGGGCAAACAACTAGGGTTGAAGATCAAGTCATCATTCAACCTTCTTTGGGACATGAAGACAAGGGAAAGGCTCCTCAAATTGCTTCAGGGTCACAAGCCCAACAACAACCTCGCCAGCATCAACGGGGTAATCGGTGTAAGCAAAATACATCTAGAAGACATTTCACTGAGACTGACATACCATTATCTCTAATACTGGAACGCTTGTTGGAGGTCAATCTGACTGCTTTAAAGGATCCTCTTAGGAATCCCAATACCTCTGCTCCTGGCTATCACCCCGATGCATTTTGTGTATACCACTCCTATAGTCCTGGACATGACACCGACGACTGTTGGGCTTTGAAAAATAAGATCCAAGATTTGATTGACAGAGGAGTGCTGAAATTCATGCCGGATGGCGAGATGAAAATCTTCCACTGAGGGTTCTCCACCTGAAATGACAAGTTCAAACTAAGAGACTTTTGTTTCATTTGAATTTTCAAGTTGTAATTTCTTTTGTTATTCAAACAATTATCTGTTGATGTCAAACTCTGTTTCATTAATGCATTGCATATGTTTGTCTTGAATTCATCCATTTTTTTCACTATTCTTGAATTATGCTTTCTACTTTCTTTATGACATTTAACTCTTGTTAAAAGTTACAAGTCTTTAGAGGGAGGATGACGAAAACAATGTCATAATATCATACAGTATGCTTTTGGGCAGACCTTGCTAACGATGTATAGGCGTTTCTTTGAAATCCAAAACACTGGAGTTATAATGAAGATAATCCCTAGTCAACCCCTTCGAGCCAAAGATGTATAAGTTTTCTGTTTTAAACAAAAAATTGAAACCTTTAATCAAAACCTAGGGCAGGGTAGTCTTTCAGTTAGTTCAAAAGGTGCGCGTTAAAGTCACAAACTCTCAGTTCATAATACAACGAACGACATCAAAAACTTTCCTTTGGAACCAAAAGACAGGTGATGGTTCCTTATCTCATAGGCAGTCATTATCTCTCAAAAATAAAAAAGCCCACTGAGTCAAAACCTACAAAGGAGGCTTAAGAAAGTTGGGGCATCCCGCTAACTGTAATCTCCAAAACAGGAACAGTCAAGCAAAAAAAATTAGGGATAACAAAAAAAAAGAGAAATAGGTCATTACAAATCCTCAACAACATGAAAAATGTTGCAAAAAATGACTGCCTTCCAACAAATTCAACTTGTGTGAACCATCACCAAAAACGTCGTTCCAAACTCGAATAGAGTTCGACGCACAATTAACTGAGTTAGGATTGAAGAACATTACGAAGAGCGGGTGAGTACAAATATACTTTGAGCCTTTATCCCTTGTTTCTTAAACCGTGAACGAAGCCACGTTACAACCCTTCTAAAGTCCTAATTGAAGCATGGTTTAGTTCGAAAGCACACTGTTACCAAAAGGTATCCCGACTCCTGTAAGGCTTTGCTCTAAAATCTTAAGCTGAATTTCTCTTATAAAAAGTTTTCTGCTAAAAAACTCATTTTTCAAAATTTCAAGACAAGCATGAACTTTGTATTATTTGAATATCGTTGTTTGCACATGGTTATTTGTTTGACAGCGAAGAAATTCACACAGTGAATGTTCGGATGAACGAAAGCTCTCTCAGTGAATAAAATCACTTCAAGTAGGATGACACTCCCGTTGTAAAAATCTCCTATCAACAAAGGGGACTTGGTATTGTCCAGTAAGCCTAGGGCAGTCCAGTCAAGATTTCAACAAATCTCTCAAAGTCTAGTAAACCTGGGGCAGTCCAGTCAAGATTTCAAGGAATCTCTCAATTGCAGATTAACCTGGGGTAAGTCTCCATCACCATCACTTGGGGCATTAAAACGTCAATCTCATCAAAAGATTACGTACAGTCCAAGTTTCCTGGCAGTGTCACAAACATCTGATACTAGGGGCAATGATGAATCTCTCCAAAGTCCTTCTGAAAAGGAATTCAAGCATCCTCGAGAAGTTTATCACCTCTCTAGCCGACCAACAGTCATGGGTTTATTTCCCCAACACTTGTCGAGAATTTATTCTCCAAAACAAAATTACATTTCAACGACATTCATGGCATATGCAGATTGATCAGCAGGTAAAGGTTATCATCACCTGTTGGAAGTTACGGTCGTCAAAGATTCCTTCATCACATGCAACCATTCTCTCCATCTCTCAATCAACTTCTCTTTTCCCCTTTGTTTTCTATCTAAAAAAACCTCTTCTTCTTGAGGAAGCGTGTGAAGCTCGATTATCGGCTAGATTCGGTGGTTGCCTCGAGATTGATAGCATGGTAATAGAGAGTATTGGCCGGGCACGATTTGTGCAACGGTTGAGAGCGAGAGATCTGATATTTTTGGTTGCAAATCATAGGTGTCTTTGCATCGGAAAGAGTGGTTTGCGTAGGCTGGTGGGAATCGTCTTGGCGTGGCTGAAATCTGCACAGATGGTTGTTGTGGAAGTTTGTGGCGACATGCTTGTTTGCACTAGAGTAAGGTTTGCACATGGAGGTTCTGCATGGCAGGGCCGCGGTGCTTGAATCTTGCGCGTTTGTGTTTGTTGACTACGTCAGAGTGAAATGGCAATTCTGAATCTCTTCTACTTTGCTTCAGTTTTGGCTTTATTCCTCTTATTAGTAAAATCATGCATAAGCAATTAGTTGACAAACAAATAGTAATAATAAGTTAACAAAGAAATTGACACAATAATTGAGTTTCTTATGTGTAATTAGTGAGATGGCTTCGTGAATGATGTTAGAAGTAGGTTTCACGTTTGTGTAAAAATATGCAGATTTAATTTTGTTTTGGTTGAAAAATGGTGCAGATTCAATTTTGTTTTGGTTGAAAAATGATGTAGTTTGGTGTGAAGTGAAGGTTTGGTTTTGTGAAATTGATTGTTATATTGGTGGCTGACCAGTGATGATATTGTGATTAAAATACATGGCTTGTGAGTTTTTGTTAGTGTGAATAAAAGTTACAGGTTGTAATGATTTTTACATGTTGAAGGTTTAGAGGTCGAAACGAATTGATGAGATAAAGGAATTGATACTATTATAAAAAAATTAGTAATAACGTAGGATATATATGATTAAAAACTGTTTTTTCTGAAAAATAGGTTTTTTTATGATGAAAAGTAATTTAGCTCCAGAATATAAACAATATCTTGATTTAGGTGGATTTGTGTTATATATGATGTTTATATACAACACAAAAAATAAGAGCCATCGGATAATTATCATCATATGGTAAAAATAATAAATAAATAAAAATAAAAAAATAGAAAAAAATTAAAGAAAAAACAAGGGATGTCTCATATGAAATCATTAGCCATTTGTGGGTTATTATCTGATATAGACAACAACGGGTTTTCTGTTTGTTTAGAAACCCTGTAATAAACCAAAACAAAAAAAATTGAATTTATGATGATTGTGAAGTTGTTGATTTGTTTGATAAATTGTGGATCCAGGAGAATTTGTGGATGAAAAATTAGGACAACAATGAGTCCTATTTATAGAGAGAAATTAGGTTAAAAATTCTTAGCGAGTAAGTTAGCCCAAAATGAATGTAAAGCCCAAAGCATGATCTCTAAAAAAGGAAAGAAAATTAGTAACAAAAAAATAGAAAAAAGAAAATGTTGAAAGTGCGACTCAAGAGATTCGAACCCACGACCTCATACTTGTAAGCTTCATTCTTTACCAATTGTGCTACCTTGTTTATTCGAAATAAAAAACGCTTTTGAAAGCATACGAAGGTCAAGCAAATATTTATTCAAAAATATAAAGGATCTGAAATAAATCATTATATTTTTAAATATGTTTGGAAGCGAATATTTTAAAAACCCCAAATTATTAATGTAATTAAACCAAAGGAATTTTAAAACTCAAGTTTGAAAATTAATTTGACAGTAGCACTAAGGGCGGGCAAATTTGGAGTATGACAACTACCCCTATTTAATCACTCTTCGATTGAATGGTGCGAGAATGCACAGGTCTCGTACATTTGAATTGGAGGGTTATTAAATAATGGACGACCCCAAAATTTGGACCAAAGATTTATTAAACAAGGATAAAATTATATATCATACCCCAAAGCTCAAGAAATAGGCAAGGATGATGATGTACCATCCTACCAGAGTTTGGATAATGAAATAGGCAAAGATGATGATGTATCATCTTACCAGCGTTTGAACCAAAGTTTTTGATAGAACTTAGACACGACGACACAGATAACTCGTCAGTATCTAAGAGATTATAGATTCCTTTGAATATTTACAAAAGTACAAGTTTTGAAAAAGTTGACTTACTAATGCTTGGAGACTAATATAGTAAGTTTTGGTTTGATTTGATTGTGTCTATTCATCGTAACCTAGGGGATGAATAAAACAAAGTCTGATAACATTTTTCTGCCTAGAGACTGATGTAATGGATTATGCAGATTTATTCGCATATCTATCATAACCTAGGGGATAAATATTTGAAAAGAGCTCGATAACTACATCGCTGCATGGAGACTGAGGTGATGAGTTATATTCCATACTTTGCATATTACTGCATGGAGCCTGATGTAATGAACTATATCGCAGAGGAGGAAACTGCATATTTATCAAAACCTAGGGGATAAACAAAACACAGTTTGATAATACATTGCTGCTTGGAGACTGATGCAATAGATTATGCAAATTCATTCGCATATCTATCGCGGACTAGGGGATAGATGATTGAAAAAATTTGGTAACTACATCATTGCATAGAAACTGAGGTGATGAGTTATATTGCAGAGGAGGAAACACATTGTTGCATGGAGAGTGACGCAATGAGTTATATCGTAGAGGAGGAAACTGTGCATTTATTACAACCTAAGGGATAAAGAAAACAAAATTTGATAATACATTGCTGCATAGAGACTGATGCAATGGATTACGCAAATTTATTCGTGTATCTATCACGACCTAGGGGATAGATAGTTGAAAAAACTTGATAACTACATCGTTGCATGGAGACGTAGGCGATGAGTTATATTGCAGATTTCGCACACTGCTGCATGGAGACTGACGCAATGGGTTATATCACAGAGGAGGAAACACATCACTGCATGGAGACTAACGCAATAAGTTATATTGCAGAGGAGGAACCTGTGCATTTATCAAAGCCTATGATAAATAAAACATAGTTTGATAATACATTACTGCATGGAGACTGATGCAATGGATTACGTAGATTTATTCGCATATCTATCACGACTTAGGGGATAGATAATTGGAAAAAATTTGATAACTACATCGCTGCATGGAGACTGAGGTGATGAGTTATATTGTAGATTTCACACATTGCTGCATAGAGACTAACGCAATGGGTTATATCATAGAGGAGGAAACACATTGCTGCATGGAGACTGACGCAATGAGTTAAATTGTAAATTTCGCACATTGTTGCATGCAGCCTGACGCAATGAGCTATATTGCAAAGAAGGGAACACATTCTTGCATGGAGAATGACGTAATAAGTTGAATTGCAGATTTCACACATTGCTGCATGGAGCCTGACACAATAAGATAAATCACAGAGGGGGAAACATATTGTTGCATGAAGACTAACACAATGAGTTAAATTGAAAATTTTGCATATTGCTTCATGGATCCTGACGCAATGGGTTATATCGTAGAGGAGGAAACACGTCGCTGCATGAAGACTGACGCAATGAGTTAAATTGCAGATTTCACACATTGATGCGTGGAGCCTGACACAATGAGCTAGATCGTATATGAGGAAACCACATCGCTGCATGGAGACTGACGCAATGGGTTATATCAAAGAAAAAGTTGTTTTTGATTATCAAATATTAGATAACTAGATCCAAGATGATATTTGATTTTTTACTGATTATGTTTGTTCTTAACAAAGGTAATTGTTTAGCATAAAAATGCTAGGTTTGAAGATTGAAACCGAAGTTTCGCTGATGATTCTGATTGTGTCTGTTCTCAACCAAGGCTATTGTTTAGCATAAAAATGCTAGGTTTGAAGATTGAAACCGAAGTTTCGCTGATGATGCCGGTTGTGTCTGTTCTCAACCAAGGCTATTATTTAGCATAAAAATGCTAGGTTTGAAGATTGAAACCGAAGATTCGCCGATGATACCGGTTGTGTCTGTTCTTAATCGAGGTTTGATTAACATGATAACCAAATGAAATTGAATTTTTTGAGAGGTTCGAACTTGAAAAGTTTGAACTTGATAATTGCAAGTGTAATGCCTGGAGGTTGGTGATAACTAGGCATTGGATATGAATCATAGGTAAGCTGCCTAGTGAAATTTTGATAGCGGTACCTTTGATGACCGTGTCTGTTCTCAACCGAGGTAGCTATAGTGATAGAAAAATGAATGGATAGTGCTAAGCTTGGGTTTGAATTTTGAGTTCGTCTTAGTTGGTAGTCATGCCTTGAGATTTTTCGCAGTTTTCATGGGCATATATGATTGAGTGTAATGTATGTTTGTATGTTTGATGTATGCATGTTGTATGGTATGTATGCTTAAGATGATAATGTTATGAATTGAAATGATGCAATGGTTGATAAATGCAACGCCCCTGTTATTTGAACTGCGGAATTAGTGCCTAAGGCAAGCTACCAGCTGAGAACTGGTATGAGGATTTAGCTTCTAAATGGACATTGGAACACTGCTAGATGATAACTATATTCTTGAAATGATGCACCAGACAAGAACTAGGATTTAAACCAACGTCAGTGGGGCTACCGAAATATTATAAACTTGGGAAGGTGATATGGAGAACAAGGTCGCTAATATTGGTAGGGTCACCAGAAGACGTCGATCAGGTGTTTGGAAAGTGTGAGGCTGCTCACGACTTTTACATACGGCTGCTTACGTATGGAAAAATAAATGAGGTTGTGTGAGGCTGCTCATGCCTTAGTTTGATAAGAACGCTTGTATTGTAGACTCACTAAGAGGGATAGTCGGAGAGATGTTAGAGATTGTAATAGTGACTCCCCTAGAAATTGACTCTAGATTTTTATGGGGTCCTAAGTTTTAGTCTATGATATGTTATGTATCCATGAAGATGCATGGGTTAATGTATAGAATGACTGACCGCTGCATGTAACGGGTGACTCGGATATGCGTCAATGGATGCTGAAATTTTGATGAGCCAATGTGAATTGGGCTCTTTGTTAGATCCATGCTTCCGCAAGTCGCCAGATGGATGAGATAATAAGTACAGCTTGACTCTGGATCAAAGAGCCTAAATGCATGACTTATGCAGCCTTATGCTTTATGATTATGACTCAAATTCTTTTTGAATAGTGCTCCTATGATGGGTCGTGGATGATTAGAGTGTAGAGGTTTTCTTATGCAACAAGGTTGCTTGTCACATGATTGTTAAATGTTATGCTATCATGATTTCCCGATACTCGATTTGAACTTGAAGATTGCTGATGTAGGAGAAAGATCCACTAGAGATTATGAAAGTATGTAGAGAGCTTCCCCCTTTATGGAATGTGTTTCCCTAATTTGTTGGTAGGGTTTTTGAGGAGATTCTCTTTGATATGAGCTTGGAAACAGTTTGATCATAATGTGAATGACCCCCATTATTTTTTATTATTCCCCTGATTAAAAGACTCTTGAAAATGCTTGGCTTTGATGAGGTTTGTTAAAACGAGGAAACTGAGTCATACCCTGTTGTGATATGACTTGATTAAGGAATGCTCCTTCGAAAGGTATGGCCCTGATTGAACAATGCTTTGAATTTTGATTGAAGTTGATTGAATCTCAGAATGATCATCCCTTGTGAATAGTATCATCATGTGATATACCCCTACGATCATTAGTATTTGCCCCTGTTTATAGGGGTCCTCTTAGATGCTTTGCTCTTAGTTAGAAGCTTCTAGGAAACGCTGCCTTTGATCAGACCTTTTCTTTTGAAATCTCCTTGATGCTAAGTATTGATTCGTAGATAAATTTGTACATTTTGAAAAACTAATTCCGTTTGATTCACATGTGAAACAACAGGCTGAATAATCAACTGATAATGAAATTAATGAAGTCTCCATCGAACATTTTTCATCACACGTGAATGGAAAGGCAAACGTCGAGCAAATCTGAGAAGGGAGAAGTCACGGTCTTGCGACCAAGAGATCGGGTAAGGGAGTCTGTTACGCAAGAGGAAGGTATTAGTACCCCATACGCTCGTAGTAATCTATGGTATCCACTCTTGTTGCCTGTCTAATGGGTGTGTTCAAAGTCTATGTCTAAGGTTTAAAGTAAAAAGAAAGAGGGAATGCATGTAAAAAAAAATAGAAAACAATGTAGGGAAAATAAAGTTGTGCTCGTTAGGGCCCTACCTCAATGCCTACGTATCCCTTTTAAGGAATCAAAGCAACCGTAGTTCGGCTCATATATTTTGGTTTGTTTATGTTTTTTAGTGAACAATGTTAAATTCAATCATTTCACCGCTGCTCGACCATTGGAAACTCACACATCTGTAGTAGAAAGGAAATAACATGCCCTCACCTAACCAGATGTTCTCAAAAGAAAAAGTGCCCGAAGGTGGATGATGTTACGTTCGCAACTCTTAGCAAGTAGACATGGTGCAACCCGACCCTTGGGGAATTACGCGCCGTATTGCATAGAGTAGAAAAATAACACATCTTTTTCAAGTTCCAAAGAAAGACCCGAAGGCGGAAAAAGTTTGTATTGGTTGATATTTTTTTACCTTAAAGAAGGATTTGAAAGTTGTTAGATGTTTTATTTATTTACCAAGAAAAGAGTTTTAGTCTTGAATGCAAGGATGCAAAAAGAAAGAAAAAACATCTAAGGGAGACTATCTAGTTCTATCCCTAATGTTATCATAGAATGATTGATCCTAAGATTGAGGATGAAAAGGGAAATCTCTACTCTATGTTGGCATGCATGGATTATGATCCTCTTGTCTAGATCGCAAGCTAATCTAATCGAGAAATCCTAAGGGAGCATACAAATTCCTATCGTAAGGTAACATGGTATAAACAACAAATAAGAAAACAAGTGATTTGACAAAAGCACACAAACCTGAGTAACACATACTGACTCGAAGGGATGGGGGAAATAACAGAAATGCTTCAACTAAGGGGAGCGTATCACTAGAAGAAAACAAGCAGGAGACAGATGAAATAAGAAAAACACGGAGCATCAACATTGTCCAATGTGAGCTCAAGACAAAATGTGGAGGTTTGATTGCAAAACCCTTCCCCACTTGACAGACTCGATACACAAGATCTACAGGAATCCGAAGCATCAATGTACAATGTAAGCTAAGGATGATGTAGACTAGAATGTGCAGGGATCAATTACGGACCCTCCCCGCTCGCCTCCTTTTAAGGACTTACATGGGGGATGGGGAATATATGCGAGCACAAATGTAAACACAAGTGCAAAATACTTACTTCAAAGGTAGGATTTTAAACAAACACAAGTAGCACACATAATGCACATAATGCAGAATTTCCTTAAGCATGTCTTTAAATAAACAAGAGGGATTCCTGACATAATCAGCAACGAAAATCCCCATCATACATCTTTATTCCTACTTGACATAGCAACGAAAGCAATAAAATCCCTACTTCTCATAATCTCTAGGAAGCAATAACATGCAGAGAAAAAAATAGAAAAAAGGTTTACCAAACAAATAACAATCTGTACGTGCTACGCAATAATAAAGAAACCCGGAAAACTTCGCGAACAACTAGCACTAATAAAGAAAACACCATCAACATATGCGTCAAAGTATCAACAATCAAAAATCAGAATGTGTAGCGGACACATCCTAATATCAAAATTCACCTGCACGAATCAAAATCCATACAATATACAAAGATAACAATCACACAATGGAATATGGAGAAAACACATATGTGTGATACCAGAGTACCTGCACGAAAATAGGATTTATGCAAGAATAATATCATTTGCACATCATACGCAAACTTTAACTAACAAGTGATCGCATAATTTGTCGTTCAACCAATAATCATGTGCTAATTAAAGGTTGAAGGCCTAATAATGTACCTTGCAAAGCATTCACAAAAAGAGTTAGAATTAACAAGGAAACGGGTGCAAACATGCATTGAAACAAAGCAAAAATCAATATTTCTGTTTGGGTAACCGGTTACCAAAATAGGGTAACCCGTTACCCAAAGTTGGAAATTCCGGAAATTGACTACTGACTTGGGGTAACAGGTTACCATAAATGGGTAACCGGTTACCAAAACTTTGAAAATTCTGGCCATTTGCTTCTGACTTGGGGTAATCGGGTACCACGTAACAATTTTTTATTTTTTTTTGTAAATGAAAGGATGGTAATCTGTTACCATATTTAGGTAACCCGTTACACAGACAGAAAATAGTTTTAACAGATTTTTGAGATTTGGCTTATGGCTTAGGCAATTGATCAAACACAAGATCTTCACACATTCAACACATGATTTCGCATATTTCAAGGTATAAATTCAAATTACACATGATTGATTAAGATCAACAATTAAGCTTCATGCAACATTATCAATTTGTTTCATTAATTAAGCACTTTCATGTAAATCAACTTAATTTAATAAGCAGTTAATTCAACTATCCAATTCCGGATTTACACATGATTATCAAATCAATTCACAATTCTAGTTTTAGATCTATACTCTCAATTCAAAATTCAACCTAGATTCAATTCATGCTTGATCAAAAAGTGCTTCTCAAATAATCACTTATTTCAAGAAGTGTTTCATTCAAGAAAAATCATTGATAAAAGTGAAGAGGAGGCTTAGGTATAGAGATTGCAACAAACGGATCAACAACCAGAGAAGAATTGCTCTTGATCTTGACTTTTGGATCTTGATGAAATTGTTGTTGTGTTCTTGATGAAAAATATATAGAACCTTGATTTGATCTTTGAGAGAATTGGGAGAAAAGAAGTTTAGTGTTTGTGAGATTTTGTCAATTATGAGAGCCTTCTCTTAGAAATTAGAGTGAATAAGAACATATAGTGTGACATTATTTGAGTGAATTTGGTTAATATGCTCAAATAACCACAAGTCAAAGTGCACATTTTTGAATCACTTGAGTGTGACACGTTCCGGTAAAATTCGTAGGAACCTCAGTGCGATTTCTGAAGTTGAAATGTAAAACAAAAATGTAACCAATGTCGAGAAAGACCTCGTGTCCGATGATGGGCTCAATCGGATAAATGATGAGAAAGTTATGAATTTCCGAAGTTTCGCCACATACAACTTGTATTCCCAGCTTCAGAATTTTCAGTGAGTTTCACGCGCTTTAGGTAAAAACAAAAGGCCTTCGGGGTATTGTTCGCTCTTGAAAATAGAAACCAAAATCCAGATAACTCAATTATTGAGACAATGCCACTGGAACAGGCTTGATACGACAAAAATCGACCGAGTTATGATTTTTTGAATGTGATGCAAATAAACATTCGCCATAATTTTCTCGTGCAAACGCACTTGATAAATCCCCAATTTTGGAGACCTTTTAAGCAGAATTAGCTTACGGTCCTGAGAGATGAAATGTATAAGACATCGAGACGAATTTTTGTCCATCGGAACAAGTTCAAAATGAGACATGGGATTTAAGTTATGAATTTTCTGGTGCATAAAAACTGCACTTTCAGCATAGTTTCACTGTATTTCTTCGAAACAACTCGCACATTCGGAGACCTTCTTCAAAGAATTAGCTCTCAAGACACACATGAATTTGAGAATATGTCACCATAGATATTTTGGCGAAAGAAAACTAGAATATGACAAGCTGGATCGGCCTTGTAAGTTTCCAAATACCTGAACCGTTGCGGATCAATTATTAGCATAAAAAATATCCTGAGAGCATCCATTGACGAAATAAATGTATCTTGCTCATTTGAAATACCTTGATCCCATAGCCATAGAATCAATGAAGAGGTTAAGTTTTGGGGTAATACAACTGCCCCTATTCAAACTTCTTAAACCTAAAGCGAGATTCAAAATGACAGCCTTTTGAGCGATAAGGTGGAAGGAGATTAAATACAAAAATGAACTCAAAAATTTGCACTCTGAATGGAAATGATGTATCAGCACGAGTATAACTTCGATGGCCTCTTGGCCCTGGACTAAAGAACAAGTTCATAGATGGGAGATAAAGATCAAAGACCGTGAAATTTGATCCAAAAATGCTAGTAATGACTAGAATTCTCAGAAATGCCAGAATGCTACATTCTGAGACAAAGTACACGAGTAACAACTAAACCCCACAGAATGCTAGAATGCTGCATTTTGAGGAAGAAAAGTAAACAGCCAAAAGGTGCTAGTAACAACTAGACTTCACAGAATGCCAGAACACTGCATTATGAGAAAGACGGTAAAGACCGAAAGATTTAGTAACAACTAGACTTTACAGAATGCCAGAATGCTGCACTCCAAAAAAGATAAGGACCAAAAGATGCTAGTAACAACTAGACCTCACAGAATGACAGAAAGCTGAATTCTGAGAAAAATAATGGCCTTACAAGGTAAGAATGGTAACAACTAGACTTCTCAAAATACCCGTAACAACTGGTCTCAATCAAACTGGAACAACTCCTTTCTGAGCCAAAACCCATTGGCACATTAATCACAATGCTGAGGGACCGAGTGAAGGTATGAGTAACAACTCGACCTTAAGAATACTCCAAAGAATGTGCCATACTGGATCACAAACTAATACCAAGAGTAACAACTCCTGATTTAAAAGGAACTAGTAGCAACTAGACCTCGATGAGTACTCCTATGGATACCAATAACAATTGGATCCATAAAACAATGTGAAAACTTGATAATTTCGAACCCAGAAGAAGCAGTAATGACTAAACCTAACCAAGGAATTACAGAGACGAAATGAGACAAATATTAATCTGCCTCGGTAGAACCTAGTAAAGACTAGACTCGACCAATACAAAATGAATGCCAAAATGCTGCACTCAAAAACCAGGTGACAAGTCACAAACTTGACCTTGGTAGAAATGGTATCTACCAACCCACAAAGTTGCGCTAAGGCGAAGCTAACATCAACAAGGCAAACGAGTAACAACTCGATAAGGGAGTGTTGTACCCCAATTTTTGCCCCTAAGATTCCTCTATCATATCATATCAACTCGATCATAACAAGATCACATTAGGGTTGGTTCTTCCTCTTTTTTTCCTATCTTTAAGTTTGCTCTTGAGGAATCTCCAAGCACCTTGGTTGTGTATTTTGTATATGTGTTGTTAACTAACTTCTAATCAAAATACAAAAAAATATTTGTCTTTGTCTTTGTATATTTTTTTTTTTGTAGGTACCAAGTCGAAGCATCTGACAAATAAGGATTTCTGGTATTATTTTCCTAAAATCTCTATTTGCAAAGAAAAAGAATTAAAATTTTTCATTTTTTCCACTGATGCAATCGATTGCTCTTAAAGTGCAATCAATTGCACATAGTGTATTTTGCGCCATTTTTGAAAAAAATACACTGTGCAATCGATTTACATTGTAGTGCAATCGATTGCACAACGTGAAAATTAAAAAAAAATTAGCATTTTAAACTTGTCAAATTTTGGCTCCAATTTTCCTTCACTTTTGAAATATGTATCATTAATTTAAATTTTAGTGCCAATCTTTCATTTTTAAAAAGAATTATCATTAATTCAAATTTTGGCTCTAATTTTTGAAAGAGTTATCATTAATTCAAATTTTGGCTCCAAGAATAAATTACCAAATTACCACTAATCCCAATCCTAAAACTCTATAAATAGAGATCTCATTTCATTCAAATTTCAAGCTTTTGATAGCCAAATCCACCTTGCTAAAAAATTTCTCAATTCTCTCCATCTACCAAATTCACTCAAAGCTCCATTTTCAAAAAGTTAGTAAGCTTTTCATTGAAGCTTATTAATCTTTGAGCTAAACCTTCATCCAAACACTTTTTCTTCATCAATTCTCTACATCCAAGCTTGGTCAATTGATTCTTGTGGTTGAATTGAAGCAAATTCTTGAAGTTGTTTTGATAATTCTCTAGATCTACCTTTGGTAAGTTGGATAATTCATCTTTCACAATGTGATCTCTTCTTGATCTTTGGGTTTGATTCTTTGAGAATTATTTTGTGATTCCAATGGTGTTATTTTCTCATAATTTGATGGAACTTTTGTGCTCAATTGGATCCATGATCATAAGGTGTTTGATGGAAAGTTTGAACAAGAAATTGCCCTTTTAAAATGATGTTTTTTTCTACTGTAACAGTGTGCAATCGATTGCAGTAACTGTGCAATCGATTGCACAGAAGCGTTTCACACAATTTTTTTGAAAATAACACTGTGTGCAATCGATTGCGCAGTTACTACAATCGACTGCACAGGGACATAATGCACTTTTTTGCCTTGTTTTGGGGCAGCTTTGATCCAAAATGATTTTTCTACTCACTCCTTTTGATTGTTGGTTTGGATTGCAATTTTAAATGTCCAATTTGTCTTTAAACTCAATGGACTTTGTGATGTAGATGAAGTTGGATAAATTTTCATCAATTCAAATCTACCTAAGAGTTAATTATTTAATTCATTTTTGGTGCTTTAGATTAATGATATGTTTAGTGCTTTAATCCATCTAGAGGAGTGGTTGAATTTAAAGATGAAAGAATTTTGAAATGGTGATCCAAATTAGCTTATCGTTCCCCTCCCTCTTCATCTTATCCCTTTCTTTTTTAATTGTGCTACATGTTAAGGGATGGTGATCTCTATATCATTTATCCAAACATGAAGTACATAGATTGCTATTGACCGACCTCAAAATAGGTGTGACTTCTACATAAGTCCACTTACGATTGCTTAACATAGCGCTAAATTTTGTCCCGATTCGAATAAATGATCATTCGTGGCCCAAACTTATGATTGTAAGCCCAAGTATGTTAATTTGATCTCTTTGATCCAATAACCTTGAGATTCATTGTGTGGAGGCTTTAGTTCTATCAATCCTCTAATGGATCTACAACACCTTTGGTCAATGCAGATCACTTAAACATCGTTGATCATTACATGTTGCCTTGTGAGAATTCCAAAATGGATGATATACTTAACAAAAAGCAAATGCAATTTGTTGTGTGGAGGCTTTGGTTCTACCAATCCTCTAATGAGTTCCAAATGCAAGTTTCAAGATGGTCATCCAACTAACCACTAATTACTAACAATTAACTTTACTTTACGCTTTTATTTTCATGCTTTATGTACCATTTACTTTTGGCATTTTACATTTCATGCTATTTTCATCTTTGCTCACTTGAGCATTTACTTTTATGTCATTTTTATTTTGCTCACTTGAGCTTTTCTTTCTTTTTAAAGACACCTAATAATCAACATGAACCATAAAAATCATTAATGATACTTGGACTACATGGTTACTATCCTTTGCATTATGGAGTGATGGACTTCTTGGACTTAGGATTAGAGACTTTGGCCTATCTTGGAGACTTTGTGACTTTATTTGATATTTTGTATGGAGTTCTTGAGGTTTACCTCAAGACATTGGGTTGTTTGTTTGTTTTGTGTGCAGGTTATTGAGATTACGATCTTTGTTTGTAATCTGGAATTCACCCGTATACAACCGTTACTCTGCCCAATTTTTACGAAGACTTAAAACACTTGAAGTTTGGTTCTCTCAAGAGGTCTAGTATCTTTGCTTTCTTGGTTTCAATCCGAAGAATGGGAATTCTATATTGACTCATAATGTCAAGTATTGGCTTCTTGTTGGTTAGATGGTTCTTATCCCTAGCTTTTACCTTATACTTTAGGATAGCCTCTTCTTCTCCTCCCATCTTCTTTAGTTTCAAAAATCTTCTCCCTCCTTTAAAAAAAAAACTCTTCTTGTTTTGAAACTTGAAACATTTTCATAATAAACTTGGACTTAGGTCCATGCATCTTCGAAACATTTTCATAAATAAATTTCAATGAATTTAATAATACCTTGACTTTTTTTTGTGAGAAGACTAAAAGTCAATCAATCTCATTTCAAACCATTTTGCCACTTTGGCTTTTATCTTTAAACTTTTCTCAAAAGATTAGACTCTTGTCAATCCTTGTAGTGATGCAAACAACTATACTTCTACAATATGTAGTGAAGTGAGATATTTTCCACTTGGGTGTTGAGTGAGGCATTGTTGATTTTAAAATCCAAGCCATATCCTCCACTTTGAGATGATGCAAATTCTCCTTTCTCATGATTGTGGGTAGTAAGTATGTTTTTCACACGGACAATTGCGATGATGTCTTATCTCATAAAATCAACCAACACACTTGTGTTTCAAATTTTTTAAAGAGGAACTACATGTACCCTGATCCCCTATTGCACGAAAGGTGGTACGTAGGCACTAAAGGTTCGCAACCGCGGCGGGTGCAAAAATCATAAAAATATTTCTTTTCTCACCTCCACCATCCATTTTATATACAACACATTTTTATAGCCAAAATATACAGATTTATCAAAGAGGTTCTTGCGGAGTACCGTAGATGTTTAGGGTGCTAATACCTTCCCTTTGCATAACCAACCCCCTTACCTTGAATCTTTCCCCCTCTTTTTGGTTTATTCGCTCTTTTCCCATTCCTTTGGAAACACTAAAGCGCGGTTGCGATTTTTATTTTGATTTGTATAAAGTCTAGTCAATCCAATGGCTTAGTATTGCACATTTATACCGCTACAGAAAAATGGCGACTTCACTGGGGACAGATTAACCTCTTGCTGGTCCATCCCTAAGTGGGTTAAGCCTATCTTTGTTTATATCTGTATATCTGCTATTGTTGTTTATGTGTTATATTTTGTATATATGTTTGTCTGGATTTTCCTGGTTTACAGGGTGCTTGGTGATTACTCATAAGTCCTATACCCTGACTTGGGAAAACTTTAAGATGGGCGGTATAGTCATGTTAACTTTGAGGAAGTAATCCCAAAAAAGGAGGCATGAGATCCCTCACTCAATGGAGGCCCCTTTGACTGTAGTGTCGTTTACCGAGTAATCGAGAAGACGTACTGCTTTCGACCTGGGAGCCTGCTGAAGCTGAGGACCGTAGATTACCTAACCCATCTTGGCCTTTTAGGTGTAGTGCGGAAGCTATGAAGGAGTAATCCGGAAGTAGTTGTCACGCGATACTACGCTTGGACGAGTCTTTCTTGAGAATATTACTAATTACCGAGTTAATCGGGAAGTTGGTAATATCCGAAGGAAGGATGTAGACTTTGAGAACCTCTAGAACCTTGTTCGGCAGGTGATAACTTTTTAGACCAATACCTTATGGGTAGTACCTTCGACCTCATGCTCGTGACGTTGAACCTATGAACCCTATATGTGTGATCTTGTGTGTGATTGTTGCATCATGCATCCATGCACTCATAAGCATCTTTTGAAAAAACAATATTTCAAGGGATTTAAAGGTTAACTATTTGTGAATATCTCAGGTACTTTTAAACCATGGATTCTGGAAAGAGAAAGACCAGGAAATACAGTTTCAAGGATCCTAAGATAGATGAGTTGATCAGTCTAATTCCCGAGATCGAGTGTTCTGCAGACTTTCGGAAGAAGTATGGATCCATTATTCCTCTCATGAAGCTGAAGATGAAGGAGGGTTTTCTCTCAACTTTGGTCCAGTTCTATGATCTGGTGTATCACTGCTTTATTTTTCCCAATTATCAGTTGATGCCAACACTGGAAGAGTATTCCTATCTATTGGATTTACCTGTTACCGATCGTGTTCCTTTTACTGGTTTGGAGGGTGAGCCAAAACCACATGAGATTGCTGCTTTGATTCATCTGGGGAATTCTGAGGTGGAAGCTCATATGACTACCAAAGGAGGGATTCGAGGATTACCAGCTCAGTTATTATTGGAGAAAGCTCATTACTTTGCCAGGATGAAGAGTACGGTTGCTTTTGAGGCCATCTTTGCTTTACTCGCCTATGGATTATTCTTATTTCCTAATGTGGACAAGTTTGTCGACATTAACGCTATCAAGATTTTCATGATTGGAAACCCGGTTCCTACACTGTTGGGTGATGCTTATTACTCTGTTCATCTTCAGAATTCTTATCATGGGGGAATGATTATCTGTTGCACGCCTTTGTTGTACCGGTGGTTTACCTCTCATATGCCTTAGTCTGACGCTTTTTGGGATGTCAAGAAGGAACCCCGTTGGGCTCCTAAGATCATGGCACTTACTCACTCGGATATTGATTGGTATCATCGAGCTTACCAGGATGTGGAGATTATTGACAATTGTGGCAGTTTCCCCAATGTGCCTCTTCTTGGTACAAAGGTAGGAATTAACTATAACCCTGTTCTTGCACAGCGACAGCTTGGTTATCCGATGAGGGATAAACCGAACAATATTCATCTGAGTAGTTTCTTTCTGAAGGAAGGAGAATACCACAGGGAAGTTAGGGAGCAGATTGCGAAGGCCTGACGTCACATTCATAAGAAGAGTAGGAAGGATTTGGGACCTAGGGGTATTGTTTATTTGGAGCCATATCTTCAGTGGGTCCGATCGAGAGCCATTCAGTTGAAGATGCCGTATACTCGGGAGACACCCATGCCTGATTTGTTTGTGAAGACCACTCCTCTATTATTAGATGATCTAGAAGAGATGCAACTTGCTTTGGTTAGGATGCAACAAGAAAGGGATGCTTGGAAGAACAAGTTCCAGACTTTAGAGAGTTCCTACAGAGCAGACCTGAAGGAGAGAGATGATTTGATTGAGATCCTTGAGAGTTGAGTAGTAGAGTCTATGGAGAGGCAAAGAGATTTATTTTCTCCTAAGCCTCAAACATGTGTTAATTACTTACTTCCTGCTTCAGATGATTGGAAGGAGGTTGCCATCAGACATGTGGAAGAAAACCAGAGATTGAGGGCTCAGATTGTTAGGCTCACAGGGAAGCGCCAGCGTACAAATTGATCTCTATTATTTCCTCTTCTCAGGGTTTTAGATTGTATTTTCATCTTGTACTTGGGATCATTGAAACTTGTAATCCATTTTGAAGTTATTATAATAAAAAATTTCAGTATTTCGAAAGCTTTATTACTTGGATGTTTGCAATGTGTCTATAAACTATAAATCCCTTGAAATATTAAATGATAAAGTAAAAATAATCATATGCATTGCATATCATGCATCATACTGCACATATTTCTTGCATTTTTTATGCATATCCAGGTGTCTTACCCAGCTTCTTTACTTCACTCAGCAAGCTAACTCATCACTACAACACTAGGGCTAATTTCAAAAAGAAGATGGACAACTTAGAATAGGAGAATCGCGAGCTGCGCGAAGAAGTTTCTGCTTTGAAGGCTGGCTTGGCCAACTTGACTACTCTGATGGAAGCTCTGGTGGTTGCTCAGAATCAGCCACTGAGTGTTCAACCTCAACCAACAAGGGCAAGTACTGAAGTTCTGACTGTTCCTGTATCCGCTACTCCGGCTGTTGTTCAAAACCGTATGCCTCAGGGTTATCTGTGGGGAATTCCAGAGAATTTTTCACCTGGAGGTTTCAATCTGGGTCCTCAAGATGCTCCAGTGGTTCCAAATGTTGTTACTCCTGCACCTCCTGTGGTGCATACTGTTCCTGCTGCACCTCCTTCAGTGAATTTGGTTCTGTTTGTTAATGAAGATGTGTGTCGTCCTTTCCCTCTGCCAAGTGAAGACTTGGGTCTTTATAACAGAATGGATGATTTCCAAGAGCAGTTTGATATAATGCAACGAGAGATGAAGGCTCTTAGGGGAAAAGAGTTGTTCGGGCAGAATGTGAATGAGTTGTGTTTGGTCCCGAATGTTAAAGTGCCTGCTAAGTTCAAGGTCCCGGAATTTGAGAAGTACAAGGGCAACACTTGCCCTCGTGCTCATTTGGTGATGCATGTGAGAAGGATGTCTACCCATACTGATGATCAGCGTCTGCTGATTCATTTTTTCCAGGATAGTCTGACCGGTGCTGTGTTGAAATGGTACATGAGTTTAGACAGTGTCAACATCCATACTTTTAATGATTTGGGAGAAGCATTCATTAAACAATACAAGTACAATGTGGATATGGCGCCTGACTGTGACAAGCTTAGGGCCATGGTTCAGAAAGACAGAGAATCGTTCAAAGAGTATGCGCAGAGATGGCGCGAAGTGGCTGCACAAGTGATTCCGCCCATGGAAGAGAAAGAAATGACCAAGATTTTTCGAAAGACGCTGGGAGTTTTCTACTACGAAAGAATGGTAGCAAGTGCCCCAAGTGATTTTACAGAGATGGTAGGAATGGGTGTCCGCCTAGAAGAGGCAGTAAGAGAAGGTCGTATGACAAAGGGTGAAGGATCTAGAGGTGTGAAGAAGCCATCTTACGGGTTTACAAAGAAGAAAGAAGGGGATACAAATGTTGTTATGCAAGAGAGAAAGATAAATGCTCCTAGAAGGAATTATCCGCGTCATCAGCAAGTCGCCTCAGTTACTCCTGTTATAAATGCCGCTGCAACTACCGTTGCTTATCAGAGACCATCCCAGCAGGGGAATCAAGGGTATAATCAGAGAAGGGAGAACTATGATACTATTCCCATGAGCTATGCAGAGCTATTACCAGCATTGGTTCAGAAGAAGTTGGTCTAGACACGACCACCTCCCGCTGTACCATCACCATTGTCGTGGTATTACAAAGCAGACCAGACATGTGCCTTTCATCAGGGAGCACCAGGGCATAGTGTTGAGAATTATTATCCTTTGAGGACTGAAGTGCAAAGGTTGGTGAAGTTTGGAATTTTATCTTTCAAAGACGTGGGACCTAATGTGAAAGACAATCCTCTACCCAAGCACGGGGGAGTGAATGCTGTGAATATGGTGGCCGATTGTCCAGGCGACTTTCGAATTTTTGACATTAATCTGGTTAGAGGGGATTTGGTGAAGATGCACGCAGATCTCTATAAATTCAGTTATTATACGCATGACCATACCGGTTGTGCTGTTTGCAGTACAGATATACAGGGTTGCGAGAAGATAAATGCTGATTTGCAAGAGATGATGGATGAAGGTTTAATCCATATAATCAGGCCTAGGGCAGAATATGAAGAGGAAGTGAATATGGTTTCTGGATATCCGGGTGAATTCAGAATTTTTGATGTGGATCATTTGAATGAGGATCTAGTGCAGTTACATGTTACCTTCTGCCATACTGCTGGTCAGGTGGAACACCAATATGGATCTTGCATAATTTGTTGTCGAAATCCCCGAGGATGTTCTGTTGTGAGGGAAGGTGTTCAGTTGCTGTTAGACAATGGAACCATCAAGATCACAGGTCAGAGAGATGATTATCATGAGATTGATATGGTTGAAGTCTGTTTGATGGAAGAGTCAGAGGAAGAGTATGCCTCCGCAGATGAGTATTTCTCTTCAGACGAAGATTTGTTTGCCGGAAATGAATTTTTAATGGCTGATTGTGTTGAGGAAGGGGTGAATGTCATTGTACCTTGTTTTGGTGCACCCACTCATCTTGAGGTGGAGTACCATAGCAAACCAGTTGTTGCCTCATTGGTAATTAGTCTGCCAGGTCCTGTTCCCTATGAATCAGATAAGGCTGTGCCTTACAAATACAACGCTATGATATTAGAAGATGGGGTGGAGATTCCCATCCAACCGATGCCAGATGTTGGAAATATAACTTATGATAGCATAGTGACCCGTAGTGGTCGTGTATTTGCACTGATTATTCAAAGAGATATTGTTGCTGGAAAGAAGATTGATGAGAATGATGAGCCTAAGAAGTCTGCAGGAGGGACTAGTGGAGCTACATTAGAGAAAGAAGTGGATGATATCTTGAAGATAATTAAGATGAGCGATTACAGAATTGTAGATCAGCTATTGCAGACTCCTTCAAAGATATCTATTCTAGCCTTATTGATGAATTCCTCTGCTCATAGAGAATCGCTGATGAGACTACTAGACCAAGATTTTGTAGAGAATGACATGCCATTAGATTAATTCAGCAACATAATTGGAAACATTACGTCATGTAACAATTTGAGCTTCTATGATGATGAGTTACCAGATGAAGGGAGGAATCACAACCTGGCCCTCCATATATCCATGAACTGTAAGAATGATTCGCTGTCCAATGTGCTAATTGATAACGGATCCACGCTGAATGTCATACCGAGAAGTACCCTCTTGAAGTTAAAGTATCAAGGAACATCTATGTGCCCGAGTGGCATAATTGTGAAGGCTTTTGATGGGTCGAGGAAATCTGTCATCGGTGAAGTAGACCTGCCCATCCATATAGGACCACATTTGTTCTTGATAACCTTCCAGGTTATGGATATTATTCCCGCATATAGTTGTTTTCTTGGACGACCATGGATACACGAAGCAGGGGCTGTCACTTCAACTCTGCATCAGAAGCTAAAATTTGTGCGTGAAGGGAAGGTAGTGATCATAAATGGGGAGCAGGCATTGTTGATATCCCTTCTATCCTCTTTCAGTATTGTAGAAGCGGATGAGGCTGCTATTGGAACCCAGTTCCAAGCCCTATCCATTGACAACATAAGGAGGAATAAGAATTTTGTGGTTTCCCTGAAGGACGCGCAACAGGTTGTGCGCAATGGTCATAATGCAGTTTGGGGACGACTGGTGGATCCACCCGTGAACAAAAACATAACTGGTTTAGGTTTTTCTTCGAAGAATGGCAAAGGCGAAAGTTTGAAGTCAAAGTCTCCTGTGAACAGTTATCATGATGTTTTCTGCAGCGGAGGCTACCTCCATCCAATTGGTTCTGGAATCAATGCTGTTGAAGAAGATGAAGCAGAGCAGGAAGTACCTAATTTTATGACGCATGGAGTCCGAGTTCAGAAATGGGTCACCATTGATGTTTCTTCTTGCATACATATTTCAAAGTAATTTGTTTTGTTAATCTGTTTCTTTCTTTGAAAAGATTTCACTCTGCCCAAGGTGAAAGTATTGTATGGGCTTATCCGTTTGCTTTGATTTTTAAGATCATTAATAAAAGTTGTCTTTGCTTCCAAAAATATGTCTTTATTTTCTGCTTTTTCTTGGGAAATGGTAATCAGAAAAAAACCCTTTCAAAATAAATGATAACTGAAAATTAATCTACATGATCACTTGTTATATGTGTCAGTTTCTAAAAGCAATCATAAATCATATGTGCAGATTAATTAAAAAACCCGTTGAATACAATGACCCTGTGTGATCGGTGGAAATAGAACTGACTGTTTTAAAGTTGGTTTGCGAAATGTCGCGGTAAGTAAGAGTCGCCACCGTCTTTTATGTTCTCCAACATGGAAAGGACAAAAGCACAGCAAAATTCCTTTTCGAGATGTCTCTCGGTTCGAGAGGTAGATTTAAAGAAAGGGAAGGTGTTATCACCCTTTCTATCCGTGGTTATCCACGGGCTCTTAGGTACTTGCTCTTATGTTTTCAAAAATTTGTTTGCTTTTCAAGTGTGTGTGGGTTTTGAAAAAGTTTTGTTTGAAAAATTTATAAGTAACTCTTGTATCTGTCCTCAAGAGTGTATGAAATGTTTGTTTGAAAACTTTTTAAAAGTGTAGGTGCGAAAAGATGTTTTTGTTTGTTTGAAAGAGCAAGTACCCAAGAGAGATCTACCTACTCTAAGGAATTAGGCTGTGTAAGAGTCCTTTAGAAAGTGCTATCCCACCATTGAGAGGTAGGTAGCACCGTCGTTGGAGGTATTCGGGTCAATTCGATTATTAGGGACAATGTGTGGTCACCGAAGCAATAGTAGGACACCTTAGCGGTAACCCTAATGTCCTAGATCCTTTTTATCCGAGGCAATCGTTTCGAGGCAACTGGATCTTAGACAGGAGGGCGACCTCTAAAACACCCTATACTTGACGACCACGTCGAGGCTACCAGTGAGGCGTACCCTAGGAGTGGCATGTGCATGTGCGTTGTTTCAGTTTACGTTTATCTTTGAACATGAATTTGTGAGCTACAGATTGATTTTATTTTTCATACAAGTCTTTCATGCATTTAACAGTTAAGAGTGCGGAAAATAAAGTGCGGAAAGGTAAATCTACACTATTACAAGGCGTGGGTCTATACATCGCCAAAAACATAACCCGTTTGGAAATAAATGCGAAAAGTAAAAGAAAGCGATAAAAACCTAATTAACTATTACATTTCTGGAGCAGATACATAAATATAATGAATTAAAATAAACATGCGCGCGAAAGGAAATTTAATCAGGACGTCTTTAGGGTTTTGACCCTTTTGAGAAATAAAGAAATTTTGGTCCTTTGCATTTAATTAAATATTAACCCTAAACTAATTAATTAATTAATTAAAAGAAAAATGTTTTTTTGTGTTTTTTAAGTCTTTAATAAAAATAAAATAAAAGAAATTAAAAGTCAAAAAGTTAGAAAAAACCTAAGTCTAATTTATTTTATTTATTATAGAAAAAAAGATTAAAGTTAACCTAATTTAACTAAATTAATTAATTTACATTTATTTACAAAATAAATTAATAAATAAGAATAATAATAATTAATAAAAATATTCACATTTTTTATTCTCTGAATTTATTATGAAAATATTAATTTGTTAATTAATAATAATAATAAGAATAATTAAAAGAATTAAAAGGGAAAGAAAAATAAAAAATAGTAAAACCAGGGGGGTGATGGCCCATGTATGGAGGTGAATTTGCAGATTTCAGGCCCAATAACATTCCAAGCCTTGTTGACTTTGGAGATTGGCTGCACGTTGCTTTGACTGGGAGTATGGTATTCTCCACCTTTGGCCACTGGATTTGGGATTGTGAACACCTGGCGCCTGGATGGTTGAGGTGTATGGTGGAATCACTGGAAAGTGCTGCATGAGAATATATTAGAAAAAATATGAACAAAGGTTTGGGGGACCTGGGAATCGAACCCAGGTCCCAATGGTACACAGCCAGATCACCAACCACTGAGCCAACCTGCACGCGTTTGTATGTATAATGATCAATAAAATTAATATATGAAAACAACTATTATGCTGGACAAAACAAAAATTGCGCGCGCCATTTGAATTATCCAGTAGCACGCTGACAACGCATCATCGTGCTCGTTGAACACCTGCAAAATAAAGCAAATAGCGGGGGTTTTTAACCCCCACAAAACAGAACGGCCAATAATAGCGAATAGAAATCCAAGCTATATAAATATGGCGCGAGGTGTCCAGTATGTTCGTCTTGATCAAACGGTTTCAACCATGGGCATCATTAGTCCTAATTTTGCTTGGTCAAGAAAGCCCTAATTCCAGAACTCATAACCCCTAGAAATCGTTAATGGCAGTTCACAATCCTGTGCATTATAGTCCAATTAATCAATACCAATAGCTTCACCTGAGTTCTATGAACATAAAACAAACAACAAAAGATGATAAATATGCATGAATTGTGAGATGCGATTCTGAAAAAAAGTGACAAACCAAGGAACTGTTTTTGATGATTCTTGTGGCTTTAGTGCTTGGTTCTGATTGCAAATCGTTCCTGGGAAGCCTAGCAATGTGTTTGGATCGCTCTAAGGCTTTGAATTGTGCTAGAACGTGGAATTCAGTTTTGAGTTTCTTTGATATTTTTTGGAATTGGTTATGGTGTTTCTTGCAGCAATCTTACGTGTGAGGCATTAGGTTTAGGTTCTGTATATGTAGTAGAATGGAATTAGGGTAAAACTTTGTCCAAGAATCCATGAAATAATGTTTTCAATATTTGATTTCCAATCAAATCTTTTTGCATATTTTTGATTGAAAAACCTTGCCAAAATTGGATATTCTTGTCTCTTTGATTGGCACACGAAATCTCCAGCTCATATTGGTCCTATTTGCTTCATGAAAAGATTGCAAAACCCTATCTTGATATTTTCCTACAATTAAATGAATTAAATGAATTAATAATCAATTAAAAATCCAAATAATTAATAAAAATAAGAAAATAATTTAATTTAATCTCAATGGGTCGTGATAAGCCTTGGATAAAGATTCAAGAAGAAATTTGAGGCCCATTAGCAAAAATGATGTGTTTTGAGCAAAGTTGACTTTTGCAAATTCCCAAAAATTTCCCAACTTCTCCAATGCATATCTTGCTCAATTTTGATCATATGAACATGTTCTTGGAAATTTTGGAAAGGTATTGAAGTCCTATAACCAATGCTTTTGGTCCCATGTCATTTTGATTTACCAATCTCAAGTTATGGTCTTTGACTTAAAATGCCTTTTTGTTGACTTTTGAAATTGACCTATAATGTAGAAATTGATAACTTTTTGTGAGAGCATTTCTTGGACTTGTAATGTGAAGATGAGTTGTAGGAAATGTCATCCCCTTCAAAATGAGCATTGGATGGGATTTTTATGATGAACCATGAAAAAGTTATGCCTTGGTCAAGTTACAGTTGACTTTTCAACTGTCCCAAAATAGCAACTTTTGCATCCTTGATGATTTTTGAGCCATTCTTGTGGAATCATGATCAAGACTTGATCAAATGATGATTGTGTGCTCAAAATAAGATGTTGACCAAAAATTCTGACTTTTGACTGTAAAATGACCATTTTACCCCTGTAGTTGATTGTGAAACAAATGAAGCTTTTTACTGTGCAATTTGACCCTGTGAGTCTTGAGACTTGACGTGTAGATGATTGACAATGCATATGGGCACATGAGACTTTATTGAGCCATTGAAAACCTCAAATTCACTGAGAGAACCAAAACCCTAATTTGGACTGGCTTAGGAGGATGTTTGACTGTGCAACCCTTGAGAAATCTTGAACCATTTGAAGATTGATCTTGACAAATCTTGATAAACTTTGAAGAATATGGGAGGGAAAATTTTGGGGTACAACAGTTGCCCCTGTTCAATCTTCTTAAACCTGAGGATGTAGATTGGCTTGCGTGCCTTTCGTGATCCGAACGTGGAAGATGATTGAACACTAGAGTGCCCAGAAATTTGCACTCGCATAGTAGAATATCAGCAAGGTGATGGCGGGAATGGGCTTACAGATGCCATTTGGAGAGATGGTGGATAGGAGGATGGGCTTATAGATGCCATCTGGAGACGTGACAGAACCTTGTCGGGAATGGGCTTATGGATGCCATTTGGAGACTATTGGTAGGCGGATGGACTTATAGATGCCATCTGGAGATTATTTGTTGAATTGTAATTTTTGTAAGTTGAAAGAGGGAACCTGTGTAGGGTTGCCTGATCATGAGCTTGTGTAAAACTGCATCTTGGAAGGAAGGAAACCTGT
Organism: Vicia faba; assembly: GCA_948472305.1. Taxonomy (NCBI): domain Eukaryota; kingdom Viridiplantae; phylum Streptophyta; class Magnoliopsida; order Fabales; family Fabaceae; genus Vicia; species Vicia faba. The sequence goes on along the minus strand of OX451740.1, from coordinate 985,300,631 downwards.
GTAGGGTTAACTGATGACGAGTCAGTGTAAAACTGCATCTTGGAATGAAGGAAACCTGTGTAGGGTTGACTGATGATGAGCCCGTGTGAAGCTGCATCTGAAAATGGAGAAGGAACCTGTGTGGGGTTACTTTGATGATGAGCCCGTGTAAAACTGCATCCTGGAAAAAATAAAACCTGTGTAGGGTTTCTGATGACGAGTCCGTGTAAAACCGCATCTAGAGCTGAGAAGGAAACCTGTGTAGGGTTTACTGATGACGAGTCCGTGTAAAACTACGTCTGGAGTTGGGAAGGAAACCTGTGTAGGGTTTACTGATGACGAGTCCGTGTAAAACTGCATCCTGGAAGAAGGAAAACATGTGTAGGGTTTTTTTTTATGACGAGTCCGTGTAAAACTGCGTCGGGAAAGAGAGAACCTGTGTAGGGTTTCTTGATGACGAGTTCGTGTAAAACTTCATCTTTGTAAAGAGAGAACCTGTGTAGGGTTTCTTGATGACGAGTCCGTGTAAAACTACGTCTGGAAAGAGAGAACCTGTGTAGGGTTTCTTCAGGATAAGTTCATGTAAAACTTCTTGAGGAACCGGGGTAAGGTTACCTTGAAGTAAGTTCGTGTAAAACTTTAGGAGGAACCGGGGTAAGGTTACCTTGGGATAAATCCGTGTAAGACTTTGGGAGGAACCGGTGTAGGGTTACTACAGGGTAAGTTCGTGTAAAACTTCTTGATGAACCGGGGTAAGGTTATCTTAAGATAAGTCCGTGTAAGAGTTCTGGAGGAACCGGGGTAAGGTTGCCTGATGATGAGTTCGTGTAAAACTACATATGAGATTGAGGAGGAACCAGTGTAGGGTTGCCTAAGGATGAGTCCGTGTAAAACTACATCTGAAATTGAGAGAAGGAACGGGTGTAGGGTTTCCTAATGATGAGTCAGTGTAAAACTTCATCTGAATTTGAAGGAACCGGTGTAGGGTTTCCTGACGATGAGTCCGTGTAAAACTATATCTGAAGTTAAGAAGGAACCGGTGTAGGGTTTCCCGACGATGAGTCCATGTAAAACTACATCTAAAGTTGAGAAGGAACCGGTGTAGGGTTGCCTCATGGTGATCAAGTAGATAATTGTCTTGTCTGGTTTTTAGGTACTAACCCACGATCAGTCATCCACAAAATTTTCCTGGCTTGTTACAGGTGTTGATCTGGAACTGCAAAGGTAGATGGTAATCATCTTTTGATTGACCTTTTCCTGAAAAGGCAAAACATTAGCTGTATGCAATTTCATGATGCATGAACTGCATGATATTAAGATGTTCTCAAGAATAAATGAGATTTGTGTTGTATGATGCGCATGCATGTCATAATGTATGAAGATGTGATGTTTATATGAATGTATCTTCGTCTGGGAAAATAAATCCTTGACGAATGCCGGGAAGTTTGCTCCTGGGCTGATGTTTGAAGTGTAGAGTTCTTCGTTTCCGCTGGGGAAGATGATTGCAAGAATAAACCGGTAGGAGAAGATGACTCCGTTGGGGAATAAACCTGGTGAAGGGATTACTCTGCGGGGAATTACTCTGTGGGGAAGAGATGTTTCGCTGAGATTTGATGATAACTGCGCTGGGGATTCCGTTGATATGTTTTGTTGGGGAATTTTGAGGAACTCCGCTGGGGGATAGGAAGAACTTTGCCGAGGACGATCTTTCCGTGGTAATTAGCTGAGGATAACCCAATTATAAGCTCTGGTGGGGGATAACCTTTGAATAAAGCCGGGGAGATGCGTTCGTACTCTGCAGGGGATAAGCTTCCAGAATCTACTGGGGATAAGCTTCCAGAATCTACTGGGGAGATTGATTCAACTCTCCTGGGGAAACTTTTGGACTGTACTGGGGAGGTGGCTCCACTGGGGTGCCTGGTATTCCGCCGGGGAACAATCTTATATTAAGACTGCCGGGGATGCTTGCTTAGGAACATCTGTATACTCTGCTGGGGAATATTGAGATCTTCTGGGGATATGCAACTTTCCTTAAGGCTGACTGCAGGCTAACTCTGGTTGGGGAGAGTATCGCTGACTTGCTGGAGATGTTGTGCCTTTTCGGGGCTGATTGGAGACCAACTCTGCTTGAGGAGAGTATTGCTGAAATTTGTCTTACTCTGCGGGGAGTGAAGGTATCCTGGTTACATTCTTCAGCCGAACTTACTTTGGTACCTGGTGGACAGAGCAACTTGTACCATTTGGACAACTCTTATTGCCCCAGCTTCTGCGGGAGAAGATACCTGTGGAGGTGCTTGATGACTGTCGATTGACAAATCTTCTCCTGGTAGGCAAGTGATGACAGGACATAGTCGTACGCTTTGATCCCTAACTTTTGCCTGGACCTCCCTTTCGGGTTTTCGGTCCACCGGGATACCCATTTTTGCCCAAGCCGCCTTTTCAAGTTTTCGACTTGCCGGGTGTTCAGATTATTTTTATTTTTATTTTTTTTTATTTTTTTATTTTTATCCCTTATTTTTGCCCGAACCCTTTTGGTTCGCCGGGAAGCCCTTATTTTTGCCTAGGTGTGTCAACCTAGCGGGTCTTTGATTATGCGCAGTATTTTTTCGACTATGTCCACGCTCTCAGAATGCAGGGAATTGTCACTATCAATAGTGTTGTGTTGCCACAGAAGATGTTTGATCAGGCAAGATTCGTAGCTGGAATTCATGTCCAATGCCCTAAGTGACTCAGGCTGAGGTTTGCCCCTGGCTGCTTGGCATTTGAGAGATTCCCTGAATCTTGACTGGACTGCCCCAGATGACGGACAATGATCACGTCTGCGCCTTGGTTGGAAGTGCTTTTGTTCACTAGATATTCTTCGTGCGAATTTCTCTGCTGTTCGAACAAATAGTCACATGCAAACAATGTTATTTAAAAATGCAAAGCTTATGTCTGTCTTGAATTTTTTTTGAAAATGCAGTTTTTTAAGCAAATTTTGTAAAATGTGATGTCAACTCAAGATTTTACGGCGAGCTTTAAGGAGTCAGGATACCTTTGTAACAGTATGCTTTCGAACTAACCCATGCTTCAGCTAGGACTTTTAAGGGTTATAACGTGGCCTGGTTCATGGTTTAAGAAACAAAGGATAAAGGCTCAAATTTTATTTGTACCCACCCGCTCTTCGTGATGTTCTTCAAACCTAAACTCAGCTGATCATGCATTAGACCTTGTTTGGGTCTTTGTCTTGATATTATGGTGATGGTTCGGATATTGACAGTTTATTTTGAATAGGCAGTCATTGAGGGTTTGTAGGACCTCTTTCTTTTTTTGATTTCGTTATCCCTGTTTTTTTTGCCTGAACTGTTTCTTTTATGATTACAGTCAGCGGGATGCCCCAGTTTTTGTAAGTCTCATTCATAGGTTTTGACTTTCATGGGCTTTTATTTTGAGAGATAATGACTGCCTGTCTTTATGCTTATTCGGAACCATCACTGTCTTTTGTTTTGTAAGGACTTTTTTGTGCCATTCGTTGTGCACTTAGATCAACTGAGTAAACTACCCTGCCCCAGGTTATAATTAAGGGTTTTAATTTTCGAAAAGAAAAACTCCAACTTCTTTGGCTCAAAGGGGTTGACTAGGGATTATCTTCCTTATAACTCCGATGTTTAGGAATTGAAACAATGCCTGTACCTCATCAGCGGGGTCTGTTCAAAAGCATATTGTAAAGATCGTGGTATCGTTTTCGTCATCCTCCCTCAAGAGGCTTAGAATTTTCAATCGAGAGTTGAACATCAAGAAAAATAAAAGCAATTTTGAATATAGTGAACACAATTACTTCAAAACAGACACGTGTAATGCATTAATGAAATAATAGAGTTTGACATGATAATTGTTCGAATAAGCATAGAAAAAATACAATATCAGAATTTAAATGAAACAAGAGTCTCTCAATCCTAGCCATGTTTTGGCAAGGGAGCAATGATCACGTTGGGAGTCTCGGCAGGCTCGAATTCGATCTCTTTGGCGTCAATCATATTCTGGATCTTGTATTTCAACGCCCAACAATCCTCCGTATCGTGCCCCGGGCTACCGGAATGGTAAGCGCACCTTGCATCTGGATTGTAATTTGGAGAAGAGGTCTTGGGATTTGCAGGAGGGTTGATCACCGCAATCAGATTCATTTTCAACATGTGCTGCAATGCTTGTGACAATGGCATGTTGATGTTGGTGAATTGTCTTTTAGGCTCGTCTGGCCTTCGCTGATTTCTCTTTTGTGGTTGTCGGCGTAACGCAGAACCAGAGATCATGACTTCCCCTGCATGTTGGTCACGACGACCCTTTTGACTATATGCAGCATTGGACTCTTTCTTCCCTGTATAAGGCTTTTTGTGAGTATCGGAAGGTGTAGCCTCCTGAATCTTTCCAGCCTTGATACCAGCTTCAATTCTTTCCCCAGTCAAGATTAGATCTGTAAACCCAGCAGAAGAATTCCCAATCAGATGGTTGAAGAAAGGACCAGACAGGGTCCCCAAGAACATGTCGACAAGTTCCCGATCAGTTAAGGGTGGCTGCACCCTTCCAGCAAGGTCTCTCCACTTTTGCACATACTCCTTGAATCCTTCACCTGTCCCTAGTGACATACCCTGGAGTTGGGTACGCGTAGGAGCGAGGTCGGAATTGTACTGATACTGCTTGTAGAATGCAGTAGCCAAGTCCTCCCAGTTACGAATACTGGCTCCATCCAGCTGATAGAACCATTCGAGTTGAGTCCCTGAAAGATTTTCCTGGAAGAAATGGATCCATAGATTCTTGTCAACAGTGTAAGGTTTGATCTTCCTTACATAGGATCTGAGATGCATCTTAGGACAGGAAGCCCTATCGTACTTTGCAAAAGTAGGTGCTTTGAACTTGTGTTGGATCACCACCCCAGAAGATAAACCTAGATCTCCAAAATCCAATCCAGGCACGTGTTGAATTTCCATAGCACTTAGCCGGTCCTCTAGTTGTTTGTATCTGTCCTCAGCTGGAGGGTACTGCTTATCATTGTAATCTGTCTCGTTGTCGGAGACCACGGGACTAAGAACCTCTCTCCCTTGTGGGTTATCTTTCCCAACAGATGGGGTAGTCAGCTCAGCCTCATTTTGTGAGCCATTCCTAAATCTGCGTCTAGGGTTGAACAACACAGTCCTCTTCTTCTTCTTCTTCTTCAAGAGCAGAGTCTTCAAATCCTGTTGACCCTGGGCTAGGCTCATAACCAACTCCTGGAACTGGGCATTCTGGGCCTGGAGGGCCTTGATAGCTTGTTCATTGGATGATTCAGGATTCATGATGATTGCTGAAATACACAGCGAAGAAGATTAAGCAACCTGTAGGAAAAGGGTACCTGTTATGCAATGATATGTATGATATGCATGCAATGTTTTCAAGGATCTCGCGGGGTAAACAAGAAAATTGTTAGGATCTGGTAGCTTGATTGAAGGAACTTCATGTTGTTGAGAGTCCTTCCTCAAGAGTCAAAGCTCACCATATCGAGTGGGTCATAGCCCCTGACTCAAGTTATCAACCTTGGCTAGGGGAAAATAAATCCCCTTTTGCCCCTTGCTAGGCATTTTGATTCATCATGACCTGCATCACAAGCCCTTGAGATCCTTGAAATGGATTAGTCCTTATGCAGGATGTATGCAATGCTATGATGGTATGATGTTATGCCATGCGTGGGTGATGTAAGTAAACCCTGTTATGAGTCCCAATTAAGGACTGTAAACAAAACCTGCAAGGAACTCATGTTGTTAGATAACAAGTATGCAAGTAGTTCAAGTATGAAGGCACACACATCACACAAAAGAGCCCTTAGAGTTTAGGCCAGCATGAAGTTTGGGTACTACCCTCTTTCAATTTCGTTGGTTAAGACCTGTCCTATAAAATAGTAACCGGGTTCTAGAGGATCTCAATATCACTGAATACCCTCAATCGGTCATAACTCCAGCGTCGCAATCTTTTCTTGCGGCCAGAACCATCGCGAGAGTTTAGCCTCAATGAGTGTAGCATACTGCTACTGTTCTATGGCCAAGTTGGGTCGATTTAGGTTTCTAAGGTCGGTTGGTGCTTAATGACTCCTTAGAAGACCCATATTCTCCTCGTTGCAACACAAGAGATATCGGTACAGACCAAGGTGTCACACCAACGTAGCCACTGTTTCACCCGTGTCGGTCTACGCCGGACAGGTCCCTCACAGCTTATGCTACCTAAAGGGTATTCCCCAGATCCGGGTTAGGATCTATGAAACTCTGATGCAAGCCCATAAATATAAAAGCAAACAAGGCATACAATTGAAAACATAAGAGTGATCTAATCCTAAGGTACACCTCACTTATTAATGTGTCCCCAGCAGAGTCGCCAGTTCTGTGATCGGTGGAAATAGAACTGACTGTTTTAAAGCTGGTTCGCGAAATGTCGCGGTAAGAAAGAGTTGCCACCGTCTTTTATGTTCTCCAACATGGAAAGGACAAAAGCACAGCAAAATTCCTTTTCGAGATGTCTCTCGGTTCGGGAGGTAGATTTATAGAAAGGGAAGGTGTTAGCACCCTTTCTATCCGTGGTTATCCACGGGCTCGTAGGTACTTGCTCTTATGTTTTCAAAAATTTGTTTTCTTTTCAAGTGTGTGTGGGTTTTGAAAAAGTTTCATTTGAAAAATTTCTAAGTAACTCTTGTATCTGTCCTCAAGAGTGTATGAAATATTTGTTTGAAAACTTTTTAAAAGTGTAGGTGCGAAAAGATGTTTTTGTTTGTTTGAAAGAGCAAGTACCCAGGAGAAATCTACCTACTCTAAGGAATTAGGCTGTGTAAGAGCCCTTTAGACAGTGCTATCCCACCATTGAGAGGTAGGTAGCACCGTCGTTGGAGGTATTCGGGTCAATTTGATTATTAGGGACAATGTGTGGTCACCGAAGCAATAGTAGGACACCTTAGCGGTAACCCTAATGTCCTAGATCCTTTTTATCTGAGGCAACCGTTTCGAGGCAACTGGATCTTAGACAGGAGGGCAACCTCTAAAACACCATATACTTGACGACCACGTCGAGGCAACCAGTGAAGCGTACCCTAGGAGTGGCATGTGCATGTGCGTTGTTTCAGTTTACGTTTATCTTTGAACATGCATTTGTGAGCTACTGATAGATTTTATTTGTCATACAAGTCTTTCATGCATTTAACAGTTAAGAGTGCGGAAAATAAAGTGCGGAAAGGTAAATCTACGCTATTACAAGGCGCGGGTCTATACATCGCCAAAAACATAACCCGTTTGGAAATAAATGCGAAAAGTAAAAGAAAGCGATAAAAACCTAATTAACTATTACATTTCCGGAGCAGATACATAAATATAATGAATTAAAATAAACATGCGCGCGAAAGGAAATTTAATCAGGACGTCTTTAGGGTTTTGACCCTTTTGAGAAATAAAGAAATTTTGGTCCTTTGCATTTAATTAAATATTAACCCTAAACTAATTAATTAATTAATTAAAAGAAAAATGTTTTTTTGTGTTTTTTAAGTCTTTAATAAAAATAAAATAAAAGAAATTAAAAGTCAAAAGTTAGAAAAAACCTAAGTCTAATTTATTTTATTTATTGTAGAAAAAAAGATTAAAGTTAACCTAATTTAACTTAATTAATTAATTTACATTTATTTACAAAATAAATTAATAAATAAGAATAATAATAATTAATAAAAATATTCACATTTTTTATTCTCGGAATTTATTATGAAAATATTAATTTGTTAATTAATAATAATAATAAGAATAATTAAAAGAATTAAAAGGGAAAGAAAAATAAAAAATAGTAAAACCAGGAGGGGTGATGGCCCATGTATGGAGGTGAATTTGCAGATTTCAGGCCCAATAAGATTCCAAGCCTTGTTGACTTTGGAGATTGGCTGCACGTTGCTTTGACTGGGAGTATGGTATTCTCCACCTTTGGCCACTGGATTTGGGATTGTGAACACCTGGCGCCTGGATGGTTGAGGTGTATGGTGGAATCACTGGAAAGCGCTGCATGAGAATATATTAGAAAAAATATGAACAAAGGTTTGGGGGACCTGGGAATCGAACCCAGGTCCCAATGGTACACAGCCAGATCACCAACCACTGAGCCAACCTGCACGCGTTTGTATGTATAATGATCAATACAATTAATATATGAAAACAACTATTATGCTGGACAAAACAAAAATTGCGCGCGCCATTTGAATTATCCAGTAGCACGCTGACAACGCATCATCGTTTTCGTTGAACACCTGCAAAATAAAGCAAATAGTGGGGGTTTTTAACCCCCACAAAACAGAACGGCCTATAATAGCGAATAGAAATCCAAGCTATATAAATATGGCGCGAGGTGTCCAGTATGTTCGTCTTGATCAAACGGTTTCAACCATGGGCATCATTAGTCCTAATTTTGCTTGGTCAAGAAAGCCCTAATTCCAGAACTCATAAACCCTAGAAATCATTAATGGCAGTTCACAATCCTGTTCATTATAGTCCAATTAATCAATACCAATAACTTCACCTGAGTTCTATGAACATAAAACAAACAACAAAAGATGTTAAATATGCATGAATTGTGAGATGCGATTCTGAAAAAAAGTGACAAACCAAGGAACTGTTTTTGATGATTCTTGTGGCTTTAGTGCTTGGTTCTGATTGCAAATCGTTCCTGGGAAGCCTAGCAATGTGTTTGGATCGCTCTAAGGCTTTGAATTGTGCTAGAACGTGGAATTCAGTTTTGAGTTTCTTTGATATTTTTTGGAATTGGTTATGGTGTTTCTTGCAGCAATCTTACGTGTGAGGCATTAGGTTTAGGTTCTGTATATGTAGTAGAATGGAATTAGGGTAAAACTTTGTCCAAGAATCCATGAAATAATGTTTTCAATATTTGATTTCCAATCAAATCTTTTTGCATATTTTTGATTGAAAAACCTTGCCAAAATTGGATATTCTTGTCTCTTTGATTGGCACACGAAATCTCCAGCTCATATTAGTCCTATTTGCTTCATGAAAAGATTGCAAAACCCCATCTTGATATTTTCCTACAATTAAATGAATTAAATGAATTAATAATCAATTAAAAATCCAAATAATTAATAAAAATAAGAAAATAATTTAATTTAATCTCAATGGGTCGTGCATAAGCCTTGGATAAAGATTCAAGAAGAAATTTGAGGCCCATTAGCAAAAATGATGTGTTTTGAGCAAAGTTGACTTTTGCAAATTCCCAAATATTTCCCAACTTCTCCAATGCATATCTTGCTCAATTTTGATCATATGAACATGTTCTTGGACATTTTGGAAAGGTCTTGAAGTCCTCTAACCAATTCTTTTGGTCCCATGTCATTTAGATTTACCAATCTCAAGTTATGGTCTTTGACTTAAAATGCCTTTTTGTTGACTTTTGAAATTGACCTATAATGTAGAAATTGATAACTTTTTGTGAGAGCATTTCTTGGACTTGGAATGTGAAGATGAGTTGTAGGAAATGTCATCCCCTTCAAAATGAGCATTGGATGGGATTTTTATGATGAACCATGAAAAAGTTATGCCTTGGTCAAGTTACAGTTGACTTTTCAACTGTCCCAAAATAGCAACTTTTGCATCCTTGATGATTTTTGAGCCATTCTTGTGGAATCATGATCAAGACTTGATCAAATGATGATTGTGTGCTCAAAATAAGATGTTGACCAAAAATTCTGACTTTTGACTGCAAAATGACCATTTTACCCCTATAGTTGATTGTGAAGCAAATGAAGCTTTTGACTGTGCAATTTGACCCTGTGAGTTTTGAGACTTGACATGTAGATGCTTGACAATGCATATGGGCACATGATACTTGATTAAGCCATTGAAAACCTCAAATTCACTGAGAGAACCAAAACCCTAATTTGGACTGGCTTAGGAGGATGTTTGACTATGCAACCCTTGAGAAATCTTGAACCATTTGAAGATTGATCTTGACAAATCTTGATAAACTTTGAAGAATATGGGAGGGCAAATTTTGGGGTACAACACCCTGCACCCTCTCCCAACTTTGAATGTCCTGTGTTTGGGGTTGAAGAAGAAGATTATGATGAGATTCTAGAAGAGGTCTCACGGTTGCTTGAGCATGAGGGTAATACCATTCAGCCATATAAGGAGCCTTTGGAAGTGATTAATTTGGGTTCAGAAGAAGATCCGAAAGAGATTAAGATTGGAGCATCGTTGCATCTTGATGTGAAGAGCGGGTTGATTGAGCTGTTGAAAGAGTATGTGGATATTTTTGCTTGGTGTTATCAAGACATGCTTGGTCTAGATACAAACATTGTTGAGCATCATTTGCCATTGAAGCCACAGTGTCCGCCAGTTAAACAAAAGTTGAGAAGAACCCACTCATATATGGCAGTAAAGATCAAAGAGGAGGTCCTAAAGCAGATTAATGCTGGTTTTCTTGTGACGTCAGTGTATCCTTAATGGATTGCCAATATTGTCCCAGTATCGAAAAAAGACAGAAAAGTCCGCATGTGCGTAGATTACAGAGATCTAAATAAAGCTAGTCCAAAAGATGATTTTCCATTGCCTCACATTGATATGTTAGTGGATAGCACAACAAAATTCAAAGTATTCTCGTTCATGGACGGATTTTCCGGGTATAATCAAATAAGAATGGCTCCAGAGGACATGGAAAAAACAACATTTATCACACCCTGGGGAACATTCTATTATAGAGTGATGCCCTTCGGGTTGAAGAACGCTGGTGCAACGTACCAGAGGGCTATGAAAACCCTATTCCATGATCTGATGCATAAGGAAATTGAAGTATATGTTGATGATATGATTTCCAAATCCCAAACTAAAGAAGGGCATATAAAAGATTTGTTGAAGTTGTTTCAGCATTTGAGGAAGTTTCGTCTCCGCTTGAATCCAAATAAATGCACCTTCAGAGTTAGATCGGGGAGATTGTTAGGTTTTATTGTTAGCCAGAAAGGAATTGAAGTTGATCCTGATAAAGTCAGAGAAATTCAAGAAATGCCATCACCAAGAACTGAAAAGCAAGTCAGGGGTTTCCTTGGGCGTTTGAATTATATTTCTAGATTCATTTCCCACATGACTGCAAAGTGTGAACCGATCTTTAAGTTGTTAAAGAAAGATCAAGGTTGTGTGTGGACGGATGACTGCCAAAGGGAATTTGAGAGTATTAAAGAGTATTTGCGTGAACCTCTTATCTTGCTCCCTCCCGTAGAAGGAAGACCGCTGATTATGTATCTAACGGTGTTAGATAAATCCATGGGTTGTATTCTGGGACAACAGGATGAAACGAGAAAGAAAGAGTTCGCCATTTATCATCTCAGCAAAAAGTTCACTGATTGTGAGTCGCGGTATTCCATGCTAGAAAAGACATGTTGTGCTTTGGCCTGGGCGGAAAAGCGTTTGCGGCAATATATGTTGAATCATACCACTTGGTTGATCTCCAAAATGGATCCAATCAAATATATTTTTGAGAAGCCTGCTCTTACTGGGAGAATTGCCCGCTGGCAGGTGTTGTTGTCTGAATATGATATTGAGTACCGCACTCAAAAAGCTATCAAAAGTAGTGTGTTGGCAGATTACCTTGCTCACCAACCGGTGGAAGATCATCAGTCTGCAGAATTTGAATTCCCTGATGAGGATGTGATGTTCTTGAAAGTGAAAGATTGTGATGAACCATTTCCTGAGGAAGGCCCTGACCCTGAATCTCATTGGAGTATGATTTTTGATGGAGCGGTGAATGCTTATGGTAAAGGAATTGGTGTTGTGATTGTCACTCCTCATGGATCTCACATTCCTTTTACTGCGAGGCTAACATTTGATTGCACTAATAATATGGCGGAATATGAGGCTTGCATCATGGGTCTTGAGGAAGCTATTGATCTCAGAATCAAAATTCTAGATGTGTATGGTGATTCAGCTTTGGTAATAAATCAGATTAAAGGAGAATGGGATACTCGTCACCCTGGCTTACTCCCTTACAAATATTATGCTAGAAGATTTCTACCCTTCTTCAATAAAGTTAAATTCCATCACATCCCTAGAGATGAAAATCAAATGGCGGATGCTCTGGCAACTCTGGCTTCCATGTATCAAGTGAATTCTTGGAATGATATACCCCGTATTACAGTTCGACGGCTGGATAAGCCCGCTCATGTGTTTGTGACAGAGGAGGTAGCAGATGGAAAACCTTGGTATTATGATATCAAGCATTTTATTCAGACTCAAGAATACCCGATTGGTGCATCGAGGAAAGATAGAAAGACATTGAGAAGATTGGCAGGCAGTTTCTTCCTCAGTGAAAATGTGCTATACAAGAGAAATTATGACATGGTCTTGCTCAGATGCGTGGATAGACACGAAGCAGACATGTTGATGCATGAGATTCATGAAGGTTCATTTGGCACTCATGCTAATGGACATTCGATGGCTAAAAAGATGCTAAGGGCGGGTTACTATTGGTTGACAATGGAATCTGACTGTTACAAATTTGCAAGGAGGTGCCATAAATGCCAGATTTATGCAGATAAGATCCATGTGCCTCCGACACTTCTCAATGTAATTTCTTCCCCATGGCCTTTCTCTATGTGGGGTATTGACATGATCGGGATGATAGAACCCAAAGCTTCGAATGGACACCGTTTCATCTTGGTAGAAATTGACTACTTTACCAAATGGGTAGAGGCTGCTTCTCATGCCAATGTTACCAAACAGGTGGTTGTGCGTTTCATCAAAAATAATCTGATATGCCGGTATGGTGTGCCGAGTAGTATCATCACTGACAATGGCTCAAATTTGAACAACAAAATGATGACAGAACTGTGTGAAGAATTCAAGATTGTCCATCACAATTCGTCTCCATACAAGCCAAAGATGAATGGGGCTGTTGAGGCTTCTAATAAGAATATCAAGAGAATTATCCAGAAAATGGTTATTACTTATAAGGATTGGCATGAAATGCTCCCTTTTGCTCTACATGGATATCGAACATTTGTCCGCACTTCAACAGGAGCAACCCCGTTCTCCCTGGTATATGGAATGGAAGTTGTACTCCCTGTTGAGGTAGAGATTCCCTCATTGCGTGTGATAATGGAAGCCAAGTTGACAAAGGCTGAATGGGTTCAGAACAGGTTTGACCAATTGAATTTGATTGAAGAGAAGAGGATGAAAACTTTATGTCATGGGAAGTTATATCAGAAAAGAATGAAGAAAGCATTTGATAAAAAGGTCAAACCTCGTGAATTCATAGAAGGCGACCTCGTGCTCAGGAAGATCATGTCTTTTAACACTGATTCTAGGGGCAAGTGGACTCCCAATTTTGAAGGTCTATATGTTGTCAAGAAAGCCTTCTCTAGTGGTGCATTAATTCTTGAAACTATGGATGGCGAGGAGTTCCCACGTCCCATAAATGCTGACGCAGTCAAGAAATACTTTGCCTAAAGAAATAAAAGAACAACTCGCTAAGTTGAAAACCCGAAAGGGAGGCTTAGGCAAAAAGGAGCGTCTCGGTAGGCTGAAAACCCGAAAGGGCGGTCTAGGCAAAAATTAGAGACATAAACAGAATAAATTTCCCGCTAAGTTGAAAACCCGCAAGGGCAGCTTAGGCAAAAGTTAGGGATTTTTCTTGGTAAGTAACTACGTCAGACAAGACTTGATCGTTGAAGCAACAATCTTCTCGGATCCTCACCATACTTCAACAAAAGCTGCTGCTCAGGACTTCAAAAGTTGTTAGGGGAATGGTGGTCATTGTATCTCAATGTATCTTTTCCATTATATATTACCATTTCCCAAACTTTGTAATCATCCATGGAGTCTCGCCATTCGCAGACTACCATTCTATTAATAAAATTTGAGCTTTTGCCCAATTCTTTGTGTTCTTATTTTTATTTAGCTTGCAAAGACTTCATTTATTACTGATAATAACTTTCAAAGCAAAAAGATTAAAAAAAAACAAAATTTACTTTTCAAAAAGAAAGACATCTTTACGATCCAATTTACTTTGGGATTTGTGATGAAACAATGACAACAAAAATGGTGATCCCTGGAATGAACAAACTCCGGTTGTTTTAAGAATATTTACTTCCTTCGTGAAGGTTTTTCTCAGGTCATCTTGTTGGTATATGCGCAATCTTTGTGTGTTTCTCAGATAATTAAAGACGATACCAGTTGGCATAAAGTACAGTATTAGGTTTGTGATCCCATGATCCCCGACCAAGTCTTGGTTCACTTTTGATTTTGGGTTTGCATGGTCAGAAGCCTCTGTCCTAGGTTCCCCAGCGAAGTTTTCCCTCATATGATGAAAGGTTTTATTCCCTTGGTGTGCTAAGATATCGCTCTTTTTGCAGTATTGGCATTAATGTTGACTTCTTGATTTCCCAGGAAGGCTACACCAGGGCATCTTTTGTTGGAATAGGTTTGGTTGATATGAAGACTCAATCCAGTATTTTCCAGTGAAGGCCTTGTTTATTTGATAAGAAGTCATTTTCCCCAGTGAAGAGCGTATCTTGGTTTCCCCTCGATGATGTGTTGTCGACCTCCCCAATAAAGTCAGCATGAAGTCCCTGGTAGATGTCTCGATGATGAAGTATTGTCTCCCTTAGTGAAGTCCGTATGTTTTTCTTCCTTCAAAGTGGGCCTGATTTCCCCAGTGAATGTTTTGACAATTTGGTTTCCATTTGCCTTATTCACAATCAGTATCGAAATCCCCAGTAGGAGTACGGACTGTGAAACATTTGTTTTCCCCATGAAAGTTTGTGTGTTATTCCCTGGGAAGGTTATCCCAGGGCATCTCTTGTTGGAATGAGTATTCATGATGAAAAGTTTTCAATCCTCAGTTTTTTTTCTCCAGGGAAGTGGGTTTGAATTCCTCAGTGAGGTTTGGTTGTCTCGGCGTCAGTCTTCTTTATTTGAGACTAGTTTTGCAATCTTTAGTAGGCACGTTGTTTTTGGAAAACTGGTTTCTCCGATGAAAACGGAAGAAAGATGTTCTATCCCGGTATCTGTTTGATTTAGCTACATCTGGATTATGTTTCTCCTCAGTGAAGTAAGGACAGACAATAGGTTTGGTTTCCGCAGTTTCTTTTACCTTTCTTGGATTGATCTTTCTGGTTGAAGTTTAGACCAATGTTGTTGGTACCCGAGGCAGTTTTGTTCGATTATGTATCCTTTTACCAGCATATGCACGATATCACTCATACATTCATACATGCATCATGCATTTCTACAAATCATTTTATTGACATTCTGTTCTAACCTTCCTGCAGCGCTCCTTGCTTAGGTGGATTCGGTTTTCCCTCTTGAGTTTATTTCTCAAAGGATGTATCTTCGTTGGTCGTCTTTCTCCAGTGTGTTTCTAATTGGATTTGTGGTTGAATGACGAAATTAATTACTTTGGATTTCTGAGAACTTCGAGTTTTGGTTTGTGCATTTATTTTGCACGAGAAGACTTTATCTCTTCAACAAGAATATCGTGGCATTTCCCCAGGAAGTCATATCTGTTTCCCCAGGAAGTCATATCTCTTTCCCCAGGAAGCCACATTTCTATCCCCAAAAAGTCGTTTCTTTTTGCAATCCTCCATGATAACAAGCAACAGGTATCTTTGTTTGAGCAACTCGTGCTTCCCTATACAAGTCGACGTAACTTTTTTTTGCTATTTCCTCTATGAGTGGTTAGCTTGCAGTCCATCGTCAGTTTACGCCAGTGGATGGAAAGACTTTCAAATTCACAGAAATTGCTCGTTGTGAAATCTTTGCAAGTGGAAGTCTCTTTATTTGAGACAGCTTACATATTACCCTTTCCAGGAGGAATTCCTTGGTTAAGGAAGAAGTTGAGACCCGTTCTAGGTGAAACACCAGAAGTTTGGGGAACATATGATATTTTCAAAATCTACCTTCAGTGAACGTTGGTAGTGCATCGGCAGTGAACGTCGGTGTTTCTTATCTTTTTGCTATCATCAGTGAACGGTGGTAGTTCCTTGTCAGTGAACGGTGATGGTATGATATTTTCAAAATCTACCTTCAATGAACGTTGGTAGTGCATCGGCAGTGAACGTCGATGTTTCTTATCTTTTTGCTATCATCAGTTAACGGTGGTGGTTCCTCGTCAGTGAACGGCGATGGTATGATATTTTCAAATTCTACCTTCAGTGAATGTTGGTAGTGCATCGGCAGTGAACGTCGGTGTTTCTTATCTTATTGCTATCATCAGTGAATGGTGATAGTTCCTCGTAAGTGAACAACGATGGCATGATATATTTTCTCTTCTACCTTCAACTATTGAGTTGGTAGTTTACCGTCATCTGTGAGTCGGTATATCTTCTTCTCTCTACCTTCAGTGAATATTGGTAAACATCGGCAGTGAACGTTGATGCTTGTTATCCTCCTCTCTGGTTCTATTCTTTTGGTCCACCAGTGATTTATTTTCCTGGTGGGGTTGCTCCTTTGTCTCTTAATTTTGTGGCATCCCCAGTGTTACTTTGCGTCTCTTTTGTTCTGTTCATATGCATCCATAATCATAAGCATTGCATGGCATCTTAGAGACAAAAATAGGGCTTGTTTTATATTTAAGTATCTTCAATCGCGTCGACACGAAGATTTGTAACCTTCGTATCTCCGGATAGAAGACACTTAAATAAGGGCAGCTGTTGTACCCTAATTTTTGCCCCTAAGATTCCTCTATCATATCATATCAACTCGATCATAACAAGATCACATTAGGGTTGGTTCTTCCTCTTTTTTTCCTATCTTTAAGTTTTCTCTTGAGGAATCTCCAAGCACCTTGGTTGTGTATTTTGTATATGTGTTGTTAACTTACTTCTAATCAAAATACATAAAAATATTTGTCTTTGTCTTTGTATATTTTTTGTTTTGTAGGTACCAAGTCGAAGCATCTGACAAATAAGGATTTCTGGTATTATTTTCCTAAAATCTCTATTTGCAAAGAAAAAGAATTAAAAAATTTCATTTTTTTCACTGATGCAATCGATTGCTCTTAAAGTGCAATCGATTGCACATAGTGTATTTTGCACCATTTTTGAAAAAAATACACTGTGCAATCGATTTGCACTGTAGTGCAATTGATTGCACAGCATGAAAATTAAAAAAAAAATCAGCATTTTAAACTTGTCAAATTTTGGCTCCAATTTTCCTTCACTTTTGAAAGATGTATCATTAATTCAAATTTTAGTGCGAATCTTTCATTTTTAAAAAGAATTATCATTAATTCAAATTTTGACTCTAATTTTTGAAAGAGTTATCATTAATTCAAATTTTGGCTCCAAGAATCAATTACCAAATTACCACTAATCCCAATTCTAAAACTCTATAAATAGAGATCTCATTTCATTCAAATTTCAAGCTTTTGATAGCCAAATCCACCTTGCTAAAAAAATAGCTCAATTCTCTCCATCTACCAAATTCACTCAAAGCTCCATTTTCAAAAAGTTAGTAAGCTTTGCATTGAAGCTTATTAATCTTTGAGCTAAACCTTCATCCAAACACTTTTTCTTCATCAATTCTCTACATCCAAGCTTGGTCAATTGATTCTTGTGGTTGAATTGAAGCAAATTCTTGAAGTTGTTTTGATAATTCTCTAGATCTACCTTTGGTAAGTTGGATAATTCATCTTTCACAGTGTGATCTCTTGTTGATCTTTGGGTTTGATTCTTTGAGCATTATTTTGTGATTCCAATGGTGTTATTTTCTTATAATTTGATGGAATTTCCGTGCCCAATTGGATCATGATCATAAGGTGTTTGATGGAAAGTTTGAACAAGAAATTGCCCTTTTAAAATGTTGTTTTTGCTACTGTAACAGTGTGCAATCGATTGCAGTAACTGTTCAATCGATTGCACATAAACGTTTCACACAATTTTGAAAATAACACTGTGTGCAATCGTTTGCACAATTACCGCAATCGACTGCACAGGGACATAATGCACTTTTTTGCCTTGTTTTGGGGCAGCTTTGATCTAAAATGATTTTTCTACTCACTCCTTTAGATTGTTGGTTTGGATTACAATTTTAAATGTCCAATTTGTCTTTAAACTCAATGGACTTTGTGATGTAGATGAAGTTGGATAAATGTTCATCAATTCAAATCTACCTAAGAGTGAATTATTTAATTCATTTTTGGTGCTTTGGATTAATGATATGTTTAGTGCTTTAATCCATCTAGAGGAGTGGCTGAATTTAAAGATGAAAGGATTTTGAAATGGTGATCCAAATTAGCTTATCATTCCCCTCCCTCTTCATCTTATCCCTTTCTTTTTTAATTGTGCTACATGTTAAGGGATAGTGATCTCTATATCATTTATCCAAACATGAAGTACATAGATTGCTATTGACCGGCCTCAAAATAGGTGTGACTTCTACATAAGTCCACTTACGATTGCTTAACATAGCGCTAAATTTTGTCCCGATTCGAAAAAATGATCATTTGTGGCCCAAACTTATGATTGCAAGCCCAAGTATGTTAATTTGATCTCTTTGACCCAATAACCTTGAGATTCATTGTGTGGAGGCTTTGGTTCTACCAATCCTCTAATGGATCTACAACACCTTTGGTCAACGCGGATCACTTAAACATCGTTGATCATTACATGTTGCCTTGTAAGAATTCCAAAATGGATGATATACTTGACAAAAAGCAAATGCAAATTGTTGTGTGGAGGCTATGGTTCTACCAATCCTCTAATGAGTTCCAAATGCAAGTTTCAAGATGGTCATCCAACTAACCACTAATTACAAACAATTAACTTTACTTTACGCTTTTATTTTCATGCTTTATGTACCATTTACTTTTAGCATTTTACATTTCATGCTATTTTCATCTTTGCTCACTTGAGCATTTACTTTTATGTCATTTTTATTTTGCTCACTTGAGCTTTTCTTTCTTTTTAAAGACACCTAATAATCAACATGAACCATAAAAATCATTAATGATACTTGGACTACATGGTTACTATCCTTTGCATTATAGAGTGATGGACTTCTTGGACTTAGGATTAGAGACCTTGGCCTATCTTGGAGACTTTGTGACTTTATTTGATATTTTGTCTGGAGTTCTTGAGGTTTACCTCAAGACATTGGGTTGTTTGTTTGTTTTGTGTGCAGGTTATTGAGGTTCACCCGTATACAGTCGTTACTCTGCCCAATTTTTGCGAAGACTTAAAACACTTGAAGTTTGGTTCTCTCAAGAGGTCTAGTATCTTTGCTTGCTTGGTTTCAATCCGAAGAATGGGAATTTTATATTGACTCATAATGTCAAGTATTGACTTCTTGTTGGTTAGATGGTTCTTATCCCTAGCTTTTACCTTATGCTTTAGGATAGCCTCTTCTTCTCCTCCCATCTTCTTTAATTTCAAAAATCTTCTCCCTCCTTTAAAAAAAAAAAACTCTTCTTGTTTTGAAACTTGAAACATTTTTATAATAAACTTGGACTTAGGTCCATGCATCTTTGAAACATTTTCATTAATAAATTTCAATCAATTTAATAATACCTTGACTTTTTTTTGTGAGAAGACTAAAAGTCAATCAATCTCATTTCAAACCATTTTGCCACTTTGGCTTTTATCTTTAAAATTTTCTCAAAAGATTAGACTCTTGTCAATCCTTGTAGTGATGCAAACAACTATACTTATACAATATGTAGTGAAGTGAGATATTTTCCACTTGGGTGTTGAGTGAGGCATTGTTGATTTTAAAATCCAAGCCATATCCTCTACTTTGAGATGATGCAAATTCTCCTTTCTCATGATTGTGGGTAGTAAGTATGTTTTTCACACGGACAATTGCGATGATGTCTTATCTCATAAAATCAACCAACACACTTGTGTTTCAAATTTTTTAAAGAGGAACTACGTGTACCCTGATCCCCTATTGCATGAAAGGTGGTACGTAGGCACTAAAGGTTCGCAACCGCGGCGGGTGCAAAAATCATAAAAATATTTATTTTCTCACCTCCACCATCCATTTTATATACAACACATTTTTATAGCCAAAATATATAGATTTTCCAAAGAGGTTTCTGCGGAGTACCGTAGATGTTTAGGGTGCTAATACCTTCCCTTTGCATAACCAACCCCCTTACCTTGAATCTTTCCCCCTCTTTTTGGGTTATTCGCTCTTTTCCCATTCCTTTGGAAATAATAAAGCGCGGTGACGATTTTGATTTTGATTTTTATAAAGTCTAGTCAATCCAATGGATTAGTCTTGCACATTTCTACCGCTACAGGGAGGACTAGTAACAACTATACTTCTCAGAATACTAGAAAAATGTATTCTGATAAGATATACAAGTAACAACTCGACATCAAAGGTGCTGATAAAGACCATACTAAAAGAAACGCTACGCCAGGACGGAATTGGATCTTAACAAGTCCAATGAGTAGTGACTCAAAAAAGGACGACGTCGAATAAGGACTAGAACCGTCTAGACCAAAAAATAGAGATACATCAATAACTAATGAACGTGACCCACTAGAACCTTCACGGAGATAGGGAATTTCCTTAGGCGAGAGACGAGAAGGGGACTGACTTACATGAAGTAAGGGATCAGAGGAGAAAATGACAAACTCACAAAGAACAGAGACCAGTCGAAGGGAACTTCTAACAAAAGGTACCAACCAAAGGCGGATTTAAGGGGAAGAACACCGATCGAAGGCGAACTCACATGGGATAAAGATATGCATGTTTGATTGGAGTTATACATATACAAGCGAAACTAGGTATCAAGAGACAAATTTTTGGAGTTTATAGCAAACACAAGAAAGAGACTAATCAAAGAAAGCCCCAATAAGAAAGGATGCATTCACCAAACAAAGGATGCCAGATAACTGGACTTTGAAGAGACGCTGAAGGACTCTTAATAGAGAAGGTTAGCTTAAGCTAATGAATGAAGAACCCGACTAGCACGAATACTAAAGGCAATGGACTAACAAAGTAGGACCTTTAGAGAGCACTGATCGAAGTTGAACTCAAAAGAGAAAAAGACCAACTTTAGGGAATCTAAACAAGGATTGCCAACACATGTTGGACATTAAGAGATTGCAAATACACAAGAACTACAAAATCCCTCAGGCCAAAGGCGGAGTGTAATTCTTCAGGAGTGGCAATTATCTGAATTACCACACACCAAGTATGAAAACTCAAATACTTGAGAAGTAAGAAAGGCTACACACCAGCTCTTACTCTCTCTCTAATTGTAAAGGAAAACATGGGCAAAAATACCACAACAAGATTTTTCAAAAAGTAAGATGCTTAGTAAAGGAAATGGATTTTGGATTTGTGAGAAACTAACATGAGGTCAAGAATGCTTGCAGATAGCAACACAAGAATATATGTCTTAAGGAAAACATGTGGAGAATACCACTTATCTTCTGATTGATAGAATCTCTTCGGAGATACAAAGGGTGCCTAAAAAAGACTTTAATATGGCTTATGCTTCAATGCATGTTTGAGATTTTTCTTTTTAGCGTAATGCTCCAAATCAATGGAAATGCCACGCGTTTTTAGAAGATGCAATGCAATGCAATAATGATTACTATATGCAAGGTGCCGAAGCGAGGATATTTGCTGGGAACTCAAAGGATAGAATCCCGTCTTCTGACTTCTGCTGAAGAAAACCCACGACCTAGAATTAAATCTTGACCTCAGTTGAGGATAACAATCCTAATCTCAGTTGGAGATAATAATCCTTGACTTCTGTCGAAGAATCCCAACAAACAAAACTTAGGTCTCTGGCTTTTGATGGAGGAACACCAATACATGGCTTTACATCCATGACGAGCTAAGGGTAACGTTCCTGACTTCCTGACATACTCTTCAAATTCACAAGTTGTTTAGCCTGCGAATAGACTTAACTTGACCCATTCTGAAGTGGAGGAATGCCCCTGCATAATTTCTTGCCCCAATATGTAGAAACTTCGGAAAAAAATTGCTTCAAGAAGACATTTTGAGATTCGTATCATCAAAGGCTGCCCCACTGTTGTAATCTTTGAAACACTGACCCCTGGCTGAAAAAAATTGGAGAGAGTTTCAAACAAGCTCGGGGTGTATGCCATTGATTATTTAGCACCTTGAGAGACTCTTCGAATCTTGACATAACTGCACTCTATTAATGGAACTCTTACTAAACAAAGTATTCACACACTTAGGTCCATTAGGGTACCCAAACTCTGAGACACCTCAATCTTTTCCCGACGAATTATTATTACTTGACAATAACTTGCCCCTGCTCAATAGAGTCTTGATAAACCTTTTTTTCATCTCCTGCTCACGGAGAAATGAGAAGCTCATGGAGTTTTGAAGACAACACCTCCTCAGGGTAATTGACTTACGTCTTGAAAGTAGGTTAGTACACAACCATATTTCTCATCTTGAATTGCTTCGTTCTCCAATCGGATAGTTGAAGAAAATGTCCCTTGGGACCAAACTGGAAGTGATACACCATTGCTCGACAGAGACTCTGAGCAATCAACTTTTGCAATATGCTTCGGACACTGGTATTCTTTTACACAACGAAGTCAATAGAAGGTCCTCCCCAGATTAAGACCGTCTTCAAAAATGATTTGCGTTTCAACACATCCTTGAAGCAATTTGTCCCTTGGGATAACCAAACTTCCATCCGATGATCATTATGCAAGCTTACTTGACGTTTAAGCACTTTTTCATATGCAAAGAATGTTTATTCTAAGAATGATAATTCTGATGCAAAGCTCAGGTTTTTCTTAAAGTTTAAAACTTTTTATTGAAAAGACTAAACATCAAATTTTTCTGTATAAAAGAAAATAAAAGATGGAGTGATACCAACTCAAAAGTTTTAGCAAGCTTCCCAGGAGTCAGATTACCGTACTCCATTATAGTGCGCTTTCGAATTAACCCATACTTCATTTAGGACTTTTAAGGGTTGTCACGCAACCTGGTTAACCGTTTTTAGAAAAAAGGATTTAAGGCTCAAAATATTTGGTGCCCACCCATTCTCCATGATGTTCTCCATTCCTACGTTCAGTTAACTCGATGTGAGCGCTCATCTCTCGAAAGAGTTTACAATAATTGAGGAACCACTGAGGTTTCTTGGACATGGCAGTCGCTCACCCTTGGTTCTTTTGCGTTTCTAGTCACACCACTATGTTCTTTGCTGAGGATTTTTATCCGGTAATCCCTTTCCGCCTTTTGCGCTTTTTTTCTCCCTTGCGTCCCCTAACTTTTTCCTGGACAAATTCCTTTTGAATTTAACTCTGAAGTCCAATAGAATGCCCTGACTTTTGCCTAAGCGACTTGTTTTTCAAGTTTCGACTTAGCGGAGCTTTTTGTCTATTTCTTTCATAATTATTTCTCCTTTGAACACGTCGTGTGACTTCGAGTCATTTTCGACTTTGTTGAAAAGATTATAACTGTCGGAGTCCTTGGTAGATGAGGGATAACCATTTTGGTATCGTCATCTGTTGACCTCCTGACATGAAAGAGATACCCATTGGGATATCGTTATTTTTTATGCACGCTGCTAATAAATGAGGATTAACCATTGTGGTTTTGACTTTCCTCAACCCTTTGACGGATAACCATTATTGTATCTTTAGACGCGCACTCTTGACGAGTCCTGAACACTCGATCAGATTAACTGAACACTACCTTTCCCCGGTTTTAATGTGAGGGTTTTTTCTGACAAGAAAATAAACTCCTACTTCAAGGCTCAAAGGGGTTAATGAGGGTCCACCTCCCTTATATCTCCGGTGATTGAGAATTTGAAACAATGCATGTACATTGTCAATAGGGTTTTTATTCAAAAGCACACCATTTGAAATTTTTGATGCATTACTCATTATCCTCCCTCCAAAGGTTTTTGCTTTATTTAACAAGAGTTAAGTATCAAAAAGCAAAGAAAATAATTAATGAGTGGATACGAACTGATTAATTCAAGATAAACATATTCAATGCATTATGATTAATATTCAAGAATACGCAAGTTTTGCATACAAGAAAGTACTGAACCAAAACAAGAAGATTATAAATGAGAATGCAAATGTAATTTTTAGATTGCCATGTTGAGAAGACCAGTCTCCGTATGGACTTGT
Organism: Vicia faba; assembly: GCA_948472305.1. Lineage (NCBI taxonomy): Eukaryota > Viridiplantae > Streptophyta > Magnoliopsida > Fabales > Fabaceae > Vicia > Vicia faba. The sequence continues at coordinate 985,276,546 of OX451740.1, read as the reverse complement.
TGCTTCAGAAGATGCACTTGGTAGTCTTGACCATCACTGAGTCAAAGGAGACTTCAAATCTGACTGACTGACCTAACATTGATAGCCTTTGCGTCAAGCAGGTCTTGAACCTTTTCTTTAAAGGCTCTGCAGTCTTCAATGGAATGGCCTAGTGCCCTAGTGTGGTAATCACATTTCACATTATGATCAAAATCCACAGAATAAGGAGGAATGACAGGCTTCAACGGCTTGAGTTCCATCAAGGAAAGCTTGGGAAACTGAGGGAATAATTGGCCATAAGTCATATTAACAATGTCATACACTCTTTTTAGCTTCCTGTCCTTTTGCTTACCTTGTTGCATACGTCTTTGTCGATAGGTTTACTGCTGAGGAGCATACCGAACTGGATAGACATAAGGAACATGCTGATTTTGATTATCCAACTGATTTCTACAACTTGTAAATGGTTGCTGGTGAGAACTTTTTGGGAGTATAGGTTGTGGATGATGTGACTCAGGTCGTGATATTGAACTATGAAAAGGATAAGACATAACCCTATTCTCTGTAGCATTTGGCATATGATTAATTTGCACGCTCAAACCTTCGGGAGTGAGGAGAATTATCCCTGCATCAAGCAAATCCCGGACTTGGTGCTTAAAAGCTATGCAATCTTCAGTATCATGACCAGGTTCCCCAGAATGTAATTCACACCTAGCACTGTTGTCAAATCCATGTAAGAGCTTTTCGCGCATAGTGAAGATTCAAAGTCTAAACAAATGAAATCCTAGAAGGTGAGGAAGCAATTGTGCATACAACATCATAATAGGATCAAATTATCGTTCGAGTTGTTTTGGCCTCTACTGACGGACTTTGCCCTTTGGGTCCTCTTGGGAAACGACAGCTGGTTGTGGATGGGAGGATCTTGGAGTGTAAGGTTGTGGAGGAGGTACTCCCTGACTTGAAAGATTCCCTCGATTATGGGGAGGAATGGTAACTCCTATTGTAGCAGGTATAGAACCATATTCTTTCCTCAACACTATCCCCAAAATTTCCATAACCAAACTCAACCGAGCCTTCAATTGAGTGTTCTCCTCTCTCAAGAGTTCTTGCTCATAGATCAAATCCTGCATGTCTAGCATCAAAAACCCCATCTTCTCTTTCATCTCAACCAAATCCCCATAAAGTTGTTCCATATATTGAATCTGATCATGGAGCAACGAGAAGTCAAGATTTGCAGTTCTGAAAAAAAAACACCAAGTCTGAATAAGGATTCCCCATTCTGAGTACCTGCTATGGATGCATGAAGATGCATGAAGATGCATGAGTTGAATGAGCGAATGCAATGCCATGTTCAAACATTTTAAAGGAACCTACTTTCTTTTAATTTTGATTTTGATCCAAATAAAAGATGGATAGCCACAACATAAGGCTCACAAGCACGGTTCCTTGGAAATAGAAAGAACACATGTGTTAAATTTTTCATGCATACAATTTTTCACATTTCTTTTGTAAAAAAATATACTATGATGCAGGTGTAATGGTCATGGGATCAAGGTTTCCATGACAAGAGATATTTTCTATGCCGCTTCTGAGCATGTTGAGAAAACTAAAAATCAAAGGTCCGGATCATAACCAAAAAGATCATCCTGAATACTGAAACTAGAAACTCAGAAAATAAATCTAAGACCCACAGAGTCACCGACAAAACATAACAGTCACCATCTGTACCTATAAGATATATCCCTGCCCCACTCACGGGTCAAATCTATGTCAGGGTAGGGCAAGGGTAACTCAGAATCATGGGTCCGCCTAAGGCCACTATCGTCGAAACACCTACGTGAAACGATAACACCTCATATGTACCTCAACTAAGCATGGACAACATGACCGTACTAGAAAACCAAAGTCAACTAGTCGTTCATGTTCCACTCTATTCCTAGGGTTCTTATTATTGTCACTTGGCCTGAGTATTGGGCCTTTTACCTCTTATAACACCCACCACACATGAATAGAACCGGCACAATAGTTCCACCAGCATATGGAAAGCGATAAAATGAAATTGACATATATGATCACATAGACAGTTATGAATAAACAAACCGTAAAGCATAAAAAATAAACATGCCATACATAAATCAAACAAGAGCTAGGATCGACTCCGAGATGGACCAACAATTGGTCGATCTATCCCCAATGAAGTCGCCAGCTGAAACAACTGGCTGAACAATCAATTGATAATGAAATCAATAAAGTCTCCATCAAACATTTTTTATCACACATGAAGGGAAAGGAAAACATCGAGCAAACCTAAGAAGGGAGAAGTCACGGTCTTGCAACTGAGAGATCGGGTAAGGGAGTCTGTTACGCAAGGGGAAGGTATTAACACCCCACACGTCCGTAGTACTCTATGGTATCCACTCTTGTTGTCTATCTAATAGGTGTGTTCAGTCTATGTCTAAGGTTTAAAGTAAAAAGAAAAAGGGAATGCATGCAAAAGAAAAGACAAAACAATGTAGGGAAAATAAAGTTGTGCTCATTCGGGCCCTACCCTAATGCCTACGTATCCCTTTTAAGGAATTAGAGCAGTCGTAGTTCAGCTAATTTTTTTTGGTTTGTTTGTGTTTTTTAATGAACAATGTTAAATTCAATCATTCCACCGCTGCTCGACCATTAGAGATTCACGCATCTGTAGTGGAAAGGAAATAACATGCCCTCACCTAACCAGGTGTTCTCAAAAGAAAAAGTGCCTGAAGGCGGATGATGTTATGTTCACGACTCTTAGCAAGTAGACATGGTGCAACCCGACCCTTGGGGAATTATGCGTCGTATTTCATATAGTAGAAAAATAACACATCCTTTTCAAGTTCCGAAGAAAGGCACGAAGGCGGAAAAAGTTTGTATTGGTTGATAGTTTTTACCTTAAAGAAGGATTTTAAAGTTGTTAGATGTTTTATGCATTTGCCAAGAAAAGAGTTTTAGTCTTGAATGCAAGGATGCAAAAGAAAGAGAAAAAAAACATTTAAGGGAGACTATTTAGTTCTATCCCTAATGTTATCATAGAATGATTGATCCTAAGGTTGAGGATAAAAAGGGAAATTTCTACCCTATGTTGGCATGCATGGATTATGAATCTAGTGTCTAGCTCACAAGCTACTCTAATCGATAAATCCTAAGGGAGCATACAAATTCCTATCCTAAGGGAACATGGTATAGCAAACAATTAAGAAAACAAGTGATTTGGCAAAAGCACACAATTCTGAGTGACACATACCGACTCGATGGGATAGGGGAAACTAGAGAAATGCTTTAGCTAAGGGGAGCGTATCACCCGAAGCAAACAAGCGAGAAACATATAAAATAAGAAAAACACGGAGCATCAACATCGTCCAATGTGAGCTCAAGACAAAATGTGGGGGTTGATTGCAAAACCCTTCCCCACTTGACGGACTTGATAGACAAGATCTACACGACTCCGAAGCCTCGACGTACAACGTAAGCTAAGGATGACACTTAATAGAATGTGTGGGGTTCGATTACGGACCCTCTCTACTCGCCTCCTTTTGAGGACCTCCATGGGGGATGGGGAATATATGTGAGCACAAATGTAAACACATGTGTGAAATACCTACTTCAAAGGTAGTATTTTAAACAAATACAAGTAGCACACATAATGCACATAATGCAGAATTTCCTTAAACAAGTCTTTAAATAAACCAAAGGGATTCCTGACATAATCAGCAATGAAAATCCCCGTCATACATCTCTATTCCTACATGACATGGCAAGGAAAGAAATAAAATCCCCACTTCTCATGATCTCTAGGAAGCAATAACATGTGGAGAAAAAATAGAAAAGAGGTTTACCAAATAGATAAAAATTCATAGGTGCTACACAATAATAAAGAAACTCGGAAAACTTCACAAACCGCTAGCACCAATAAAGATAATACCATTAGCATATGCCTAAAAGTATCAACAATCAAAAATCAGAATGTGTAGCGGACATATCCGAATATAAAAATTCACCTGCACGAATCACAATCCATACATGATACAAAGATAACAATCACACAATGGAATGTGTAGTGAACACATCTATGTGATACCAAAGTACCTGCACGAAAACATGATTTAGGCGAGAATAATATAATTTGTGCATTATAAGAAAACTTTCACTAACAAGTGATCGCATAATATGTCGTTCAACCAATAATCATGTGCTAATTAAAGGTTAAAGGTCTAACAATGTACCTTGCAAAGCATTCACAAAAGGAGTTAGAATTAACAAGGCGAAGTGTGCAAACATACAATGAAACAAAGCAAAAATCAATATTTTTGTATGGGTAACCTGTTACCAAAACTGGGTAACCCCGTTACCCAAAGTTGGAAATTATGGAAATTGGCTACTGACTTGGGGTAACCGGTTACCATAACTGGGTAACCAGTTACCAAAACTTTGAAAATTCTGGCCATTTGCTTCGAACTTGGGGTAACCAGTTATCATAACTGGGTAACCACTTACCATGTAATAATTTTGAAATTTTTTGTGAATGAAAGGATGGTAACCGATTACCATATTTGGGTTACCCGTTACCCAGGCAAAAAACAATTTTAACATATTTTTGAGATTTGGCTCATGGCTTAGGCAATTGATCAAACACAAGATCTTCACACATTCAACACATGATTTTGCATAATTCAAGGTCTAAATTCAAATTACACATGATTGATTAAGATCAACATTTAAGCTTTATGCAACATCATCAATTTGTTTCATTAATTAAGCACTTTCATGTAAATCAACTTAATTTAATAAGCACTTAATTCAACTATCCAATTCCGGATTTATACATGATTATCAAATCAATTCACAATTCTAGTCTTAGATCTATATTCTCAATTCAAAATTCAACCTAGATTCAATTCATGCTTGATCAAAAAGTGTGTCTCAAATAATCACTTATTTCAAGAAGTGCTTAATTCAAGAAAAATCACCGATAGAAGTGAAGGGGAGGATTAGGTATAGAGATTGCAATGAACGGATCAACAAGCAGAGAAGAATTTCTCTTGATCTTGACTTTTGGATCTTGATGAAATTGTTGTTGTGTTCTTGATGAAAAAGATGTAAAACCTTTATTTGATCTTTGAGAGAATTGGGAGAAAAGAAGTTTAGTGTTTATGAGATTTTGTCAATTATGAGAGCCTCCTCTTAGAAATTAGAGTGAATAAGAATATATAGTGTGATATTATTTGAGTGAATTTGATTAATTGGCCTCAAATAACCACAAGTCAAAGTGCACATTTTTGAATCACTTGAGTGCGTCACGTTCCGAGAAAATTCGCAGGAACTTCGGTGCGATTTATAAAGTTGAAATATGAAACAAAAATGCAACCAATGTCGAGAATGACCTCGTTTCAGAAGATGGGCTCAATCAAATAAACGATGAGAAAGTTCTGAATTTCCAAAGTTTCGCCTCAGACAATTTTAATTCCCAGCTTCAGAATTTTCAGTGAGTTGCACGCGCTTCGGATCAAAAACGAAAGCCTTCGGGGTATCGTTCTGTTGCACCCCAAAATTTTCCCTCCTTATTTCTATTATCTGGCTTAGGCTTTTACACTCATATGCATATATCTCATTAGGTTACTAGCATAGCATGTATTTTCATTTAATAAAATACATGATGTTTAAAGTTTAGTGGTTATGGTCATGCAATATTAGGGGTTCTATGGGCTCTGAAGATCTTGTTTTCTTCAAGGGTTATTCACTATCCATTTTCATCAATGTCAAAGGTTAGGATTTACCTTGCGTATGATCACCATATGAGTTTCATTGAATTTGTGTCAAGGCTATCACTTCAAAGATATGGCACCATCTTCATCAAGATTTGTCAAGACTTATCTTCATCAGTGCAAGGGTTGGATTCATGATAAGAGTCTATGAGCTTGGAGATTCTTTGTTGGTAAATTGGTGGTTTAGGGGACAAGTTACAAGATATGGGTTGTGGGTTCGAAAAATTATCATTCTTTCAAATATCAATTTCTTGTCACGCAAGTTAAGTTTGACTCGAACTTGGAGGGTTGAAATTAGAGGTTCATGGAGAATGCAAGATGATTTGGATTTGGAGTCGATTCAAGTGATTCCATAAATACAAATTTGTGTTCAAGTTATTCCATAAGTGAAAATATGTATTCAAGTTAATTGATTAGATCCAAGTTCTTAAGCATATGATTTATCAAGATTTAATTTAAGCCTACTAAAAAGGGGAAGATGTATTTACATGATTTCTTTGGTATATCAGTTACAAGATTCATAATTACCCGTCATTCAAGATTCCAAAGGATCAATCTTGCAAAAATTCAGGAATAATAGACATGGAATTTTGAGCAATGGAAATAAAATGTTAATTTTTTTGTCATATCTACTCATTAAATTCCATCGAAGTTTATTCAATTACAGATATGCAGTATCATTCATGTTCATATTGGTTTCATTCTAAGAACTTCTTGGTACAAGGCAATTGCAAAGAACTGGTACAAGATTGGTTGAGAAAAATCAATACATTCATGAGGATTCAAGAATACAAGTTCAAATGTCATTACAAGCTTTAAGTACAGTCCATTACACCATGAAACACTACATGAAGGAAAAGTGTAAAGAGAAAAAACTATTACAAAACCTAACTCTAGTTTCTAAGTTGTTTAACTCCAAGAGTTACTTGAATCCAAGCTTTTCACCATGTCCACGGATATTTCAAAATCTTGCATCAAAATGGGAGCAAACTTACTGCTTCCTATTCAATTAACCCCATGATGCCAACCTGCTGCCCAAATCCGTATTTCCCTGCACATACATATAACAATCCATGTTGCTGCCAAAATTGAAATGCTACTAGTTATAGCCTGCATCAATTATTCAAGAATCCAACCCTGCATTAAAAAAAATCAGAAAGCAGATTCAGGAAACCATATAAATAGAAGAAGATGAAAATCAGCTCAAGAACCAGTTCATGAGTATTTGTAGCCCTGTTGTAACAATGCCCTGCATAACCAAAATTGGATCAGTTCGTAAAACAAAAAAAACTATTAGCATCAAACCAACTTCCATGAATTAGCCTTGCCTTTCACTAACTAAAAATAGATCGCATAAATCCAATTCAAAACCAGTTCTTGCATACCAGTTGCTCTGCAACATTCATCGAAAATCATTTCACAATTCCAAACCAAATAAACCACCCCGCACTTACTCCTAACAGAGCTAACAATAGCATTCTCCTAACAATTAATACTATCACTTTGTACTAACAATTTTACCACCTATCCAAGTTACTAGAGGTTTTAAAACTAACAGGTTCTATTTCTAACCCTAACTAACTTTTCCAGTTAACATTTCACTAACTAATTTTCCAGTTTTTTAACTAACATATCTCATTTCTTTTTTTATAACTGCAACTAACATTTTTATCAAAGCCAGCTGATTAACCGAGTTTTCTAACAAAAAATATCATGATATTCCAGCTCACTATGATCACGATGGCAAAACCGACTGTTAATACTGGTTTACATTTTGTATTCGGAAATGTCACGGTAAGTAAGAGTCGCAACCGACTTTTCTTTTATACAAATTAAGGAAAGGGTGAAAAGAACAGAAAAAGACCTTTTTCAAGATTTTCTGAGTAAGGGGGTAGATTATGGAAAGGGAAGGTGTTAGCACCCTTTCCATCCATAGTTTTCTACTGGCTCTTAGGTACTTGATCATTTTTGAAAATTGATTTCGTGTGTGCTTACAAAATTTTTGTTTACTTTAGGATAACTCTTGTATTAGTCCTCAAGAGTGTGATAAAGCGTTTTTTTTAAAAGAATTTCGAAAGTGTGGTGTGAAAATGAATTAGTTTTTGAGTAAGTACTTAACAACTATCTACCTACTCGAAAAAAGCATTCTTTTCCTCCTTTCCTTTAGATAGTGCTATCCTACTATTAGTGAGTAGGCAACCCTATCGTTGGATGTTGAGGGACTATCGAAGGGACATTTACGGTCACTGAGGCAACTGGGCAAGAACTCTTAGTAACTGTCATAAAGTTCTAAGATCACTTTTTTAACCGAGGAAACAGTCGAGAGGGTCATCGAGGGACTCGTGATCTCTTGAACTAAAGGACGGTCACTAAAAATCCTCACGTTTCGAGAATTGTGACCGTTTCGAAGGAAACCAAAGTGGGAGATACCCTAGGGGTGAGCATGTGCAAGTGTGCTTTTTTTTTCCAGGTATTTTCATCTTGATGTTAGTGATCTAAGATTGATTGGTTAGTTCTTGCCATACACGCCTAATTACTAGCATTTTATATACAGGCATACAATATAGTGCGGAAAGTGAAACCTACAACTATTACAAGGCTTTAGGGTAGTTACAATTATATCTGACTGAAATGTAAAGTGCGGAAAGTAAAAATCCTAATTAGGGATATTATAATCCATAGGCAGGTACATAATCAGAAAACAAAGTGCGCGCGTGATAAATTACAAACCATAGGCAGATACATAATAATATAAGCGTGCGAATTGAAAATCAGGGTAAAAAAGAAATAGTCGAAAGATAAATGAAAATGTGTCAGTGCAAAAGTGTGAATTGATTAATTGAAGCCTAGGATGTTTAACCTAATTATCGGGAAAAGTCGGGTGAATTGGTGAAACCCTAAATTAATCTAATTAATTGTTTTTTTAAAAATTAAATTAAATAAATTAAATTATTTACTAATTAACCTAATTAATTAATTAATTTAAAAAATACAAAATTAAAATAACCAAAGTAAATTAATTAACCTAATTCTAATGTGATTAGTCTAATGATGCTAATTAGTTAACTAAGTCTATGATTAACCTAAGTTAATTTACTAATTATTTGTTAATTAAATGAAAAATAAGAAAATGGTGTAAAATAGGAAAAAAGGGTAAAAATCTGGAAAATAATGCAAAAACCACAGTTGGGATTCGAACTGAGGTGTTGAAGGTGGCAAGGGAGTGTTCGTGGCCATTTGATTTGTGCACTGTTGGTGTCAAACAATCTCATTTGTTGGATGATCATATCATACAACGCTTTGACTTTCGTTTTCAATGAGTTAGCGCATGGGCCGAGGTGACTTGTTGACTGACCAATTAAAAGAATGGATCGTTCCACGCATGCCTTCGCCTGAGTCAAAACCCTAGCGACGTCGGAGTCAACACTCTGGTCGTCTTCTCCGACGGGCTTCAATCATCAAACCTGCAAAATAGCCAAGTTAAATGCAAAAGAAGGACCCTACCTCCCTAATTCGAGGGATGCGAATCCAGTGGTGGTGTCCATTTGGTCTGAAAATCCCAGTACAGGGAGATACGAAGCTTGCAGTTCATTATTCCCTAACTATGGCATATGGCTATTTAGCCATCAAAGTTCATCAATGATTGCCCAGATCTGTTCCTTATCATCATGTGATCATGTTAATGGGGTTAGAACAAATTGAAACATGCTATAATTTAAAATACGATAGACAGAAAAATTATGAAAATATGAGTTATGTACAATGAGTTTCACCGTGTTATGGCTATGGATGATGATCCATACTTACCTAAGCTTACCTCAGGAACACCAAGGAATGGTTAGATTGCTTTGAAGCTGACTGCAAATGTGAATACGAGGATGCAAGTTTATAGAGAATTTTTTATATTTTAAACCCTAGTGTAAAGGCTCTGGTTGTGTGTCCCCTTTTTGTCTGGAATGGTTGTGCTTATGTAGTACATCATACTAGGTCAACAAAAGTGGAAGAAAATCCAAACTTTCATGAGAAAATATCTTCATTTATATATGTGATTTTTTGCTTTTTGGAACAAATCCAATCTTCTCCTTTCTCCACGAGATGTCCTTGATATTCCAACACATTTTGCCCATTATTTGATGAGAAAAAGATTCCAAATCAAATCTTACATTATTTCTATTATTTATTTATTTATTTTTGCATTTTAATGACTAAAATATCCAAATAAATAGCATAAATAATATAATAATGCATAGGTAGGCCTAGAGGTCATGGACCATTCTATTAACAAGTTTCAAACATGAAAAGATGGGCCCATTTGGAAAAAAAATCAAGTTTGGTCAATATTGGCTTCATGCACTTTTCCAAAAATTGGTCAACTTTAGCAATGCATATGTCTCTCATTTTTAACCCTAAGAGGTTATTCTTGGACTTTTTATAGATCTTAGGATGTCCTTTAAACAACCTTTTTGGTTTCATTTCAATTGGATCTTCCATGTTCATATAAGGAGCTTTGACCCAAAAGGTGTTTTTGTTGACTTTTTGAAAGGACCTATAATGTCTGAGCTTGTATCTTTCAACTGAGGCATTTCTTGATCTTGAGGGTTGAAGAGAAGTTGTAGGGAATAGGATTCTCTTCAAAACGATCTTTGGTGTAAAAATTTCTGATAAAGTATGAGAAAGTTATGCTTGGTCAAAGTTTGGTTGACTTTTCCAATATAAACCCTAATTTGCCACTTTTGATGAGTTAGGGGAATTTATTGAGGAATCATGATCAAACCTTGATCAAATGATGGATATCACTTCAAAATGTTGATGTTGACCAAAAATCTTGAAGTTTGACTGTATATAGGCCACAATTGACTTTTGACCTAATACAGTTGATTTTCAGGCATTTGAGCAGTTGACTGAGCAAACTTGTTGTGCAAGGCATGAATTTTGGCATGGATAACCTTGAGGACATATTATGGCCATGGAAAACATTTGAGACCATTGGAGCTCAACCATCTTTATGAAAATTGAAACCCTAGTTTGAGGTTCATTGCCTTTAGAAGGAGAATTTGCCTGGTCAATTCTTGGTCATCTATGGGCAAGTTGGGGACTTCAATGGGCATGTGTTGAGTAAAATGAGAGGGAAAATTATTTTGAGGCACAACAGCTGCCCCTGTTCAATCTTCTTAAACCTGAGGATGTAGATTGGCTTGTCTTCCTTTCGTGATCTGAAGGTGGAAGATGATTGAACACTAGAGTGCCCAGAAATTTGCACTCGTCTGAAGTGATACTATTGGTGGATAATATCGAGAATGGGATTATAAATTCCATTTGGAAAAGATGACAAAAGATCGTCGGAGATGGGCTTAAAGATGCCATCCAGAAAATATTAAGGAGAGTCGTCGAAGATGGGCTTAAAGATGTCATCTAGAGAACAATGTTGATTTCATGAGATATTCTTTTACGAGGGTTCCTATTCCTATTGTTGAGGAGGACTCCACTAAGGAATGTTGGTCTCTGATTTGTGAAATAGAGTTTAGGAGCTTCAGTTGTCCATTACTCTACTAGGGATTCATCTCTTGACTAGAGAGATGAAAGTGAACTGATATCTGGTCAGGATCCAGGCTTCACAGTGACTTGCTGAGGATAATAAGGCTGATTGCTATCTGGTTGTATTCCAGGCCTTACAACGGCTTACTGGGGGAACATGAAATTAACTGCTATCTGGTCGGACTCCATGCTTTGCAGTTTCTTTAACTGGATAAGAATCAGAAAAATCTTAGTATCGATTTAATTAAACCAGAGGAATGTCTTGAATTAAATTTAACTGGAATAGAAATCAGAAAAATCTTATTATCGATTTAACTAAACCATAGGAATAACTTGAATTAACTTTAACTGGAATAGAAATCAGAAAAATATTAGTGGCGATTTAATTGAACCAGAGAAAGGTCTTGAGTTGTCTTCAACTAGAATAGAAATCAGGAAAATCTTAGTGTCGATTTAATTGAACCAGAGAAAGGTCTTGGATTAACTTTGACTGGAATAGAAATCAGAAAAATCTTAATATCGATTTAATTGAACCAGAGGAATGTCTTGAATTAACTTTAACTGGAATAGAAATCAGAAAAATCTTAGTATCGATTTAACTGAACCAGAGGAATGTCTTGAATTAACTTTAACTGGAATAAAAATCAAAAAAATCTTAGTGGTGATTTAACTGAACTAGAGAAAGGTCTTGAGTTGTCTTCAACTGGAATAGAAATCAAGAAAATTTTAGTGTCGATTTAACTGAACCAGAGAAAGGTCTTGGATTAACTTTAACTGGAATGGAAATCAGAAAAATCTTAGTGGCGATTTAACTGAACTAGAGGAAAGTCTTGAATTATCTTCAACTGGAATAGAAATCAGAAAAATCTTAGTGTCGATTTAACTGAACCATAGGAAGATCTTGAATTACTTTAACTGGAATAGAAATCAGAAAACCTTAGTGTCGATTTAACTGAACCAGAAAAGGTCTGTGATTATCTTCAACTGGAATAGAAATCAGAAAACTCTTAGTATCGATTTAACTGAACCAGAGGAAGGTCTTGAATTCACTCTAACTGGAATAGAAATCAGAAAAATCTTAGTGTCGATTTAACTGAACTAGAAAAGGTCTTGGATTATCTTCAACTGGAATAGAAATCAGAAAAATCTTAGTATCGATTTAACTGAACCAGAGGAAGGTCTTGAATTACTTTAACTGGAATAGAAATCAGAAAAATCTTAGTGTCGATTTAACTGAACAAGAAAAGGTCTTGGATAATATCTTTTTGAGGAAAATGCTTAAATATCCCTTCGTTAGACATAGCCTTTGAGAAGACTGCCAGGTCATATAAGTAGTCAACGATGTTTGCTGATTGGATCTTTCCTGAAAAGGTAAAGGGTTAGTCGTATGCAATTTCATGATGTATGGAATGCATTGTGTAATGACATTCTCAAAATAAATGAGATTATGTTATATGCAACATGTATGCGCATGCCATGATATATGAATATGGAATGCTGTTGCGGTATTTCTTAGTCTGGGAAAAAAATCCCTGACTGCTGTTGGAGAGTACTGGGAAGCCGAATCCATGACTACTGTTTGGTAGATGAGGAAAGTGATTCTTTCATTTCTGATGGGGATGATGAACAGAGATTATTTGCCGGGGATTTTTGACTCCTGCTTGAGAATGACCCTGGGAAAAATGATGCTCTGTTGGAAGATTTTACCGATGTAGAGAAATGAACTTGGAGACATGGATTTCAGATCTCTGAGGAAACTTTATTGGAGGAGGTAATTCCTGCTTGGGGAAGAAGAGATCAAAACTTTGGTTGTTTCTACTCTGTGGGGAACATAGACATCACTGGGTTGTATGCTAAGGATGTAGCGGTGACTTCGTCTCAAAATGTCCCTGCCCCTGTACCTGCTGGAAAGAGTAATTGTCGGGACTACAAATGGCTTTTTTAGACTTTGCCCCATTTCTTAAAGTCATTAGCAACTGTCTTTTCGTTTCTTATGCAAGTATTTATAAACAGTAATCATATTCAAATGCATATGTAAAAAAATAATCACTGGACGTTTTTGCAAAACAAAACAGAAAAATAGAAAACAAATAGTTTTGTACTTTCAAAGAAATGATTTGCATTGATTTTGAAGTTTTCCTATAACAAGCATTTTTTTACACAGAGACTGACGTTCTGGTAGGATAACGCCATCGTGAAAATTAAAACTATATAAAATAGTGTACAAAGAGAAAACATCTATGTGTAATAATCCCATTGAGTTTCAATTCGGCTATTTCCCTTATGTCCTTGAGCATCTCATCACTTTTCTACTTGTCTGAAGTTGACTGGATTGATTGGTACCGTTTGAGCTTGATAATTGATACTGAAGTCTGGTTATAAGGTGATATAATGGGACATAGTTATACGCCTAAATCCCCAACTTTTTCCTGGACCTCCCTTTCGGGTTTTCAGTCCACCGGGATACCCTTTTTTGCCCAAGCCTCCTTTTCAGGTTTTCAACTTGCCGAGTGTACATATTTTTTTGTATTTATCCCTAATTTTTACCCGAACCCTTTTGGTTTGCCGGGATGCCCTTATTTTTTCCTAGGCCATTCAACCTAGCAGGTCCTTATTCATGCATAATATCTTTTCACTATGTCCGCATTCACAGGGTGAGGAAGGTCGTCACCATCCATGGTGGTCGGAATCATGGCTCCACCGGAAAATATGCTTTTGATTACAAATGGCCCTTCGTACGTGGGAGTCCACTTGCCCTTGGGATCACCTTGTGGCAGGATGATACGCTTGATTACTAGATCACCCACTTGATACACCTGACGTCTGACCTTTTTGTTGAAAGCATTGATCATTCGATTTTGGTACATCTGACCATGACAGACAACAACAAGCCTTTTCTCATCAATCAGATTCAGTTGGTCAAGTTGAGTCTAGATCCAATCATCTTCATTCAAACCTGCATCCTTCATGATTCTCAAAGAAGGGATCTGGACCTCAATAGGTAGGAAAGCTTCCATACCATACACCAGAGAATAAGGTGTTACCCCTGTTGACGTACGTGATGAGGTGCAGTACCCATGAATAGAAAATGGTAACATCCCATGCCAGTCTTTGTATGTCACCGTCATCTTCTGTATGATTTTCTTAATGTTATTGTTAGCATCCTCCACAACGCCATTCATCTTCGGCCGGTAAGGGGAAGAATTATGATGCTGGATTTTGAATTGTTTATAGAGTTCAGTGATCATTGTATTGTTGATATTTGTACCATTATCTGTGATGAATCTTTCTGGAACACCATATCGACATATAAGGTTATGCTTGATGAACCGCGCCACAACATTCTTGGTAACAGTAGCAAAAGAGGCCGCCTCAACCCACTTCGTGAAGTAATCAAAGTCACTAGGATGAAGCGATTCCCATTGAAAGCGGTAGGTCTAATCTCTCCGATCATGTCAATGCCCCACATTGCAAAGGGCCTTGGAGCCTTCAAGACATTCAAGAGAATCATAGGTACATGTACTTTATCAACATAGATCTGGAATTTGTGACAATTCGGGAATGCTGATAATAGTTTGCTTCCATAGTGGACCAATAGTATCCTGCCCGTAGGATCTTTTTAGCCACGATATGTCCACTAGAATGGGTGCCAAAGGTACCTTCGTGTAAATCTTCCATAATCTTCTCCGCCTCACTCTTGTCTACACACCAAAGTAAAGTAGAGTCGTGGTTGCGCTTGTAGAGGATTCCATTACTGAGGAAGAACTTTGCGGAGAACCTTCTCAGAAACTTCTTATCATTGACAGATTCCCCCTCAGGATATTCTTGAGCCTCGAGATACCTTTTCACTTCATGGAACCAAGGTTTATCCATTACTTTTTCAGTATCAATCTCATGGCAGTATGCTGGTTCATCCAATCTCTTAATAGTGATCTGAGGAGCCTTGTTATCCCATTTGACCTTGAACATGGATGACATGGTAGCTAGCGCATCCGCTAACTGATTCTCTTTTCGTGGAAAATGTTCAAAGGCGAATTATTCAAAGTGTGGAAGAAATGTCAGCACATGTTCTTTGTAAGGGATGAGATTAGGGTGCTTCGTGTCCCACTCTCCTTTGATTTTACTTATTACCAAGGCTGAATCTCTAAAAACACTCAAGAACTTGATCCTCAGGTCAATAGTAGCTTTGAGACCCATGATGCATGCTTCATACTCCTCCATATAGTTGGTACAGTTGAAACATAGTCTGGCGGTGAAAGGAGTATGACATCCCTCGGGAGATGTGATTAGGCACCGATACCATTTCCGAGTTCGTTGGAAGCTCAGTAAAAAACCATAGTCCATCAGGATCCTTTATTAAGCCCTTCATCTCGTCCAGCTTCTTCACAGTCAGTCACTAACATAATATTATCATCCGGGAATTCAAAGTTCATGGATTGGTAGTCATCCACAACCTGATGAGCCAAATGATCAACTGATACACTTCCCTTGATTACTTTCTGGGTCATGTATTGAATGTCGTATTCGGTCATGATCATTTTCCATCTCGCTATTCTTCCGGAGAGAGCGGGCTTCTCGAAGATGTACTTGATCGGATCCATCTTAGATATCAATAAAGTAGTGTGAGTCAACATATATTATCTCAGTCGGTGAGAACCCAATGCCAAAGCGTAGCAAGTTTTCTCGAGCAGTGATTATCTTGTTTCACAGTCGGTAAACTTTTTTCTAAGGTAGTATATTGCATGCTCTTTTCGACCAGACTCGTCATGCTTCCCCAACACACACCCCATTGAATTATCTAACACTGTTAAGTACATTATCAAAGGTCTTCCTTCAATCAGAGGCATCCGAATTAGAGGCTCTTAAAGGTATTCCTTGATTCTATCAAAGGAAGTCTGGCATTCGTCATTCCACTTTACCACTTGATCTTTCTTCAGGAGTTTGAAAATTGGCTCACAAGTAGTAATTAGATGGGAAATGAACCTGGAAATGTAATTTAGGCGTCCCAAGAAACATCTAACCTCCTTCTTAGTGCGAGGAGCCGACATCTCTTGTATAGCCTTCACCTTTGCAGCGTCTACCTGAATACCCTTGTCACTGAAAATGAAACCTAGGAGTTTACCAGAACTTACCCCGAAGGTACACTTGTTCAGATTTAAACCTCAGCTTGTACGTCTTCAACCTATCAAACAACTTTTGTAGGTGATCAATATGCTCTTCTTTAGTTTGAGACCTGGCTATCATGTCATAAATATAGACCTCTATCTCATGGTGAATTATGTCATGGAACAAAGCTACCATGGCTCACTGATAGGTTGCCCTAGCGTTCTTCAATCCAAACGACATCACTTTGTAACAGAAAGTGCCCCATTTCATGACGAAGGTTGTCTTCTCCATGTATTTGGGTGCCATCTTGATCTGATTGTAGCCAGAGAAACCGTCCATGAATGAAAATATATTATGTTGTGCGGTGTTGTCACCCAGAATGTTAATATGGGGAAGCGGGAAGTCATCCTTGGGGCTTGCCCTGTTCAAATCTCTATAGTCCACACACATCCGTACCTTGCCTTCCTTTTTAGGCACCAGGACTATGTTAGCACCGCATTGTGGATAAGAGGTGACAACTAAGAACCCAACGTTGAGTTGTTTCATAACCTCTGCTTTGATTTTCTCTGACATTTCAGGGCGCATATGACGAACCTTCTGCTTTGTAGAGGGCAATCTTTTTTAGTTGGCAGACGATGAACCATAATATTCGTGTCTAGTCCTAGCATGTCTTTATATGACCAGGCAAAGATCTCGACATAATTATGCAACATCCGTATCAATTGTTGTTTGACACTAAGCTCCAAATTTGCACCTATCTTGACTTCTTTTGTATCTTTTTTTGTGCCCAAGTTCACTGTCTCAACTGGATCTTCATGAGGTTGTATAGCCCTTTCTTCCTGCTGTAACAGTCTGGCAAGTTCTCCGGGTACCTCACAATCTTCCTCACCTTCATCCTCAGCTTGGTTGATCGTATTTTCAAAGTCATAACCGACAATAGCATAACCGTTATCAATGGGATCCAGAGTGGATATGGATCTGCAGTTTGATACGTGAGTGTGTGTAAGAGCATAGCTGTATTGACAAAGTAAAAAGCATAAAAGAAAAATAGAGAGCGCAAAATTTTTATACAAAACGTCCAATGCTTTATTAATGACATGTGATATTGAAACATGATAACCCTCACAAACAAACCGTTGTGCCCCGGGTAAGACACATGGCCATAAAGTTTATATTGTTTAATTATTACATATCTGAAAACAACAAAGACAATTACTTATGAATAAAAGTAATCAGTACAAAGTCTTTAGTCGTCCAGTTACTGGGTCCACCATGGGTAGTAGGGAAGATCCAAATATCCATGTCATAGTCACCATCACTATCTTCTAAAGCGTTGACCCCATGATTGTTGATGCGTAGGGGAGGTCATCCAGCACGAGCATGACGAATAACCCTTTGAACCCCTTCTTCAATAACTTCTTTGGCGTCCTTGAGAGGAGCCATTTTCAAGGGAGGTCTGGTGATCTTTGGCATATTGGTAATAGTCTCAGTTGTGTCCATGGTCTGGGGCACCTCTTCGATGTTCTGACAAGGAGTCTCGATGAACTCGCCATCCATTTCCACATACCTGAAAGAGTTCAGGTGACTTACCATGTACTCCTCTTTACCATGTACCGTGACAATCTTTCCTTTTCCGGATTGTTGTACCCCAAAATTTGCCCTCCCATATTCTTCAAGGTTTGGCAAGAACAAGCTTCAAAATCCCTCAAGGGTTGCACAGTCCAATTGCCTCCTAACACAGTCAAAATTAGGGTTTTGGTTCTTGCAAAGAAATTGAGGTTTCCAAGGGTCCAATCAAGTCCCATATGCCTACATACATTGCCAAGCATCCATATGTCAAGTTTCAAGACTCACAACATCAAATTGCACAGTCAAAAACCCTAATTGCTCCACAGTCAACTACAGGGGTAAAATGGTCATTTGACAGTCAAAAGTCAAAAATTTTGGTCAACATCTTATTTTGAAGCCACAATCATCATTTTATCAATTCTTGATCATGATTTCACAAGCATGGCTCAAAAAGTCTCAAGATGCAAAAGTTTCTATTTTTGGACAGTTGAAAAGTCAACTGCAAATTGACCAAGGCATAACTTCTTCATGGTTTATCAGAAAAATCCCATCCAATGCTCATTTTGAAGGGGATGACATTTCCTACAACTCATCTTCACACTCCAAGTCCAAGAAATGCTCTCACAAAAAGTTATCAATTTCAACATTATAGGTCATTTTCAAAAGTCAACAAAAAGGCACTTTAAGTCAAAGACCATAACTTGCGATTGGTAAATCAAAAGTAAATGGGACCAAAGGAATTGGTTAGAGGACTTCAAGACCTTTCCAAAATGTCCAAGAACATGTTCATAGCTTCAAAATTGAGCAAGATATGCATTGGAGAAGTTGGGAAATTTTTGGGAATTTTCAAAAGTCAACTTTGCCTAAAAAGCTTCAATTTTGCTAATGGGCCTCAAATTCTTTCTTGAATCATTACCCAAAGCCTATGTACGACCCATTGAACTTAAAATGATTTATTTTATTATTTTTAATTAATTAATTGAATTTTTATTATTATTAATTCATTTAATTAGTTTTAATTGTAGAAAAATATCAAAGAATAGTTGTCAAATCTTTTTATGCAGCAAATACACTCCATATATGATAAAGATTTCGTGCATCATCCAAGGGGACAAGATATTCCACAATTGGCAAAGTTTTCATGGCAAAAGATTGAAAATCAAATATTCAAGTCATAAATTCATGGACTTTTGGGCCAAAGTTTTGACCTAATTTGCTTCACATACAAAGGCATAAGCTAACCCTATTCAGAGAGACACGAAAAAGCTGCTGAAGCCATAGAACCAATTTGCAAATTTTGAAGAGAAACTTGAAAACTGAAATCATACTTGCAGTGCCTTTCCACGCCTAAAAAGGATTCCAATACGTTGCCTAAGTCTCCAGGAAGCGTTTGCAATCAAGAATCAATCCTAACACGCGAAGAATTGAAGAACACGAGCCATACGGTTTGCCTTATTTTTCAAACTTGCATAACATGATTCATGTGCTTTTTATTGGTTTTCTTGTTTGATTTACACTAATAGGTACCTTCTGAAGCGATTGGTATAAGTGAATTGAACTAACGCTGCCTGAATCCAAATCTACCATGAACAACATCTAGGGTTTCTGAAGCTTGCAATTGGGGCTTTAGGCATAGGGAAAAATTGGACTAAGCCATGACCATGGTTGAATTCGTCAAGGCCAGACGAATTCAACCAACCTCTCGCGCTCAATTTATGTTGTCTCCTCTTCTATTCGCTATTTTCCACAATTATACTTAGTGGGGGTTTAAAACCCCCGCTATCTTGTTCATGTTGCAGGTGAAAACAAAGAAGAAAGCACGCGTGGCATCATGCTACTGGGACATTCAAACTTTAGCGCGTTTTTTAAATGTTTCAGCATAAGGGGCATTTTTCATATATAATATTTGTTTATTAACATATATACAAGCGCGTTTCATAGCTCAGATGGTGGAGGACGTGTCTTGCAAGCGTTGGGACCTGGGTTCGATTCCCAGGTCCCCCATATAATTGTTGTTATTTTTCTTAATCCATTCTAATGCAGCAATGACTCAATGGTCCACCATACATCCTCACGCGCTGGCTTGCCAAGTGGCTTTGATGAGCAATCTGAAGGCCAGGAGATGGAATCCATGGTGCACTCCAGTCAACGAGCGTGTGCACAATCATGGAAAGTCAAACGAGCCTTGTGTTCTTGGGCCAGAATTCCTCAAATCACCTCCATATGGGCCAGACACCCCCCTTTGTTTGTATATTTAATTTTAATTTTCTTTTCTTTCTAATTCTTTTTAATTGTTTAATTGTTTTATTAATTCACCATTAATCAACTTTTTCATAATAAAATCAGAAAATCAAATTATAAAATATTTTAATTATTATTAATTTCACCATTAACCTATTTTTTGTAAATAAATGACTAACAATGAATTTAGTTTAATTTAGGTTATAAATTTTAATCTTTTTTCTTAATAAATAAAAAAAATACATAGAATTAGGTTTTTGACATTTTTTATCTTTTCTTAATTAATTATTTTCATCATTATTTATTATTATTATTATTATTATTAATTATCATTATTTTTGTACATAAACATGTAAATTAATTAATTAGTAAATTAGGTCAACTTTAACATTCTCTTTAATAATTAAAATAATCTAGATTTAGGGTTTCCTTTTAATTCTTTTTCTTATTTTCATAAATACAAAAAACATAAAAAAAACACTTTCTTTTCTTTAATTAAATAATTAATTAGGTTTTAATTTCATTTAATTTCAAGCAAAGGGTCAAAACCCTCGGACATCCAATTTAATTCTTTCGCGCTTTATTTTCTCATTGATTATTATGTAACTGCTTTCCGGATGTAATAGTAATTAGGTTTACCGCATTCTTTTACTTTCCGCATTTTTATCAAAAATGGGTCTTTGTATATTGGCGATGTATAGACCCGCGCCTTGTAATAGCGTAGCTTTTATTTTTCCGTCTTTTAATTTTCCGCACTCCTAAATTCTAAATTGCATGAAAGAATGTATGGTAATTAAAAAAACAACGCGTAGCTCACAATGCCATGATCAAAGATAACTATTAACAAGAAAACTACACACCAATACACACACCACTTTTAGGGTACACCTCACTTGTTGCCTTCGAAACGTGGTCGTCAAGTATAGGACGTTTTAGTGGTCGCTCTTATGTCCATGATCCAGTTGCCTCGAAACAGTTGCCTCGAAACGGTTGCCTCGGATTAAAAAAGGATCTAGGACATAAGGGTAGCTTCTAAGGTGTCCTACTGTTGCTTCGGTGACCACACTGTCCCTACAATCGAATTGACCCGAACACCTCCAACGGTGGTGCTACCTACCTCTCAATGGTGGGATGGCACTACCTTAAGGACTTTTACACAGCCTAATTCCTTAGGGTAGGTAGATGACTCATGGATATTTGCTCTTTTCAAAACAAACAAACTTTTCACACAGACACTTTCAAACGCTTTCAAAAATTTTTTTTCAAACACTCTTGAGGACAGATACAAGAGTCATTCAGAAATCTTTCAATGAAACTTTTTTTCAAACCCACTCACATTTGAAAAGCAAACATTTTTTGAAAACATAAGAGCAAGTACCTAAGAGCCCATGGATAACCATGGACAGAAAGGGTGCTAACACCTTCCCTTTCTATAAATCTACCTCCCGAACCGAGAAACGTTCTCATAAGGAATTTTGTCGTGCTTTTGTCCTGTCCATGTTGGAGAAAATAAAAGACGGTGGCGACTCTTGCTTACCGCGACATTTCGCGAAACCAGCTAAAAACAGTCAGTTCTATTTCCACCGATCGCAGAACTGGCGACTCTGCTGGGGATAATACTTAAAGTGAGGTGTACCTTAGGATAGCTCATACTTGTGTATTCAATTGCTTTGTTTTGTTTGCTTTATTATTGTGGGCACTGTCTTGGGAGTTCTATAGATCCTAACCCGGATCTGGGGGATACCTTCTTAGAAAGTAGCAACAAGACTGTGAGGGAACTGTGCGGGGTATACCGACATGGTTGAAGCAGTCTGCTACGTTGATGTGGCACTTTGGTGAGTACCGGTAACCCTTGAGTCAAGTCAAGGAGAGTACGGGGCCGCCGCGTGGTGTCGCGAAGCATCAACTGACCTTAGGAACCTTAATTGAACCATCCTGGCCTCTTTAGGGTAGTGAGATAACTAACTTTGGTGCAATCCGAAGTTGGTTGATACTCGATACTACACTCATTGAGGGTTGTTTTCTTGGAATATTTCGATCGCCAGTTCAGTGGCTAAATCGAAACAATGAACACAGAAAACAATCCAATGATATTGAGATCCTTAGAACCCGGTTACTTCTGATAGGACAGGTTTTGAGCCCACCAACTTCAAGAGGGTAATACCCAGACCCCATGCTGGCCTAAACTCTAAGGGCTATGGTGTGACTTGTGTGCTTTACCATGTTTGCTTTTGTGGATACTTGTGGTGTGTCCTTATCATAGCATCATAACATCATACAGCATCATATGCATCCACTAACCACTTCAGGGGTTCGAATCTTCATCTTTGTTCTTGTTTTGTAGGACATGGAAACTATCCGCAGAAAGACAATTCAGGTCAACCTTGTAAGGGTCCCTCCTCAGCTTAAGGAACTTATATCCAGGATTCCCGAGAGCTCTTCTTTCAGTGAGAAACATGGAAGACTCATCAGCTTGGTCAACACCAACATTGAGGAAGATATGATAAAGGTCCTCTTCTAGTTCTTTGACCCTCTGCACCACTGTTTTACTTTCCTGGATTATCAACTGGTGCCCACCTTGGAAGAGTACTCCCAGCTTTTGAAGATCCCTATCCTTAGTCAACTACCCTACAACGGTACGGAAAGGGAACCCAAACTTGAAGAGATTGCTAAAGCATTACGCCCACAACCATCTGACATCAAGGGACATTGGGAAGTTAGAAGCGGTATCAAAGGGTTCTTGGCCAGGTTTCTGTTTAAGAAGGCCCAAGAATGTTGGAATTCCCTTGACCTACAAGCCTTTGAAGAAGTTGTGGCCCTCCTTGTCTATGGGTTGGTGTTGTTCCCTAATCCGGACCAGCTTATAGATGTCAATGCTGTCAAGATATTCATGTCCAGGAATCCTATACCTACGTTGCTTGGGGACATCGTTCACTCATGTTACACTCGAACCATGAGAAAAAGAGGTGTTCTTATGTGCTGCACTCCTCTCCTGGGAAGGTGGTTTATTTCGCACCTTCCACAATCAGTTTTGAAGAATGAGCGGGGTTTGAGATGGTCACAACGATTAATGACTCTTACGCATGCTGATATACATTGGTGTTCTCGGTCCAGAGAAGACGTCACTATCATTGATCGTTGCGGGGAGTTTCCTAATGTTCCTTTACTTGGAATCAGAGGAGGTATTACTTATAACCCGTGTCTGGCTTTGAGACAGTTTGGTTATGCTCGGAGGGATGGCCCTCATGAAATGTTTCTTCCTGACATAGTTTTTGACTTCGACAACGATGCACAAGGACTTCGCCAGAGATTTATCAGAGCTTGGGGGATGCCCAACAAGGTGGACAGCAAGACACTGGGGCACAGGAACTCCATCCCGTTGGAGCCTTATCTCAAGTGGGTACGAGCCCGATCCTAGAAGTTAGTGATGCTATATCCTCATGTTCTCCTAGTGATCAAAGAGCCAGTCTTGGAAGGAGAGGTCTCATACACCATTCAACATCCTGACATGCCTACATCCTGGGAAGAAATGCAGAAGAGCTGGATCCAGCTTAAGGAAGAACGGAATTCTCTTGAAGCCAGTCTACATGCTAGTGAGAAGAAGGTCTTGGAGCTCACCCGCTTACTGCACGAGGAAAAGACTCTCAACACTTACATAGCTCCAAAGAGGATGCGCAGTGTCTTTTGGGATTAATTTGCTTTGTAATGTTTTGCCCATGAGGCCTTGATGTACTGAACAATTATTTCTTAATGATAACGTGTGTTCCTTTTTTCCTACAACAAATTTGAACTTTCGAACCCTTGAATGCATTGCATAAACAGCATATCATGCATCATGTGCATAGCAGGTACTCCTTTTTACAGGTGGTTTAATATTCTTCGCTGTTTATTTCAGCTCGCCATCATGAATCCTGAATCATCTACTGAGCAATCCATCAAGGCCCTCCAGGCCCAAAACGCCCAGTTCCAAGAGCTGATCATGAGTTTGGCCCAAGGTCAGGAGGAATTGAAGGCTCTGCTGGTCAAGAAGAAGAAGAAGAGAACTGTACTATTCAACACTGGCCGGAGGTTTGGTAACACACTGCAGAATGAGGTTGATCAAGCTGGTTCTTCTGTAGGGAAAGGCAGTCCCCAAGGGGGAAGGGTTCCTAGTCCTGTGGTCTCTCACAACGAGACTGATTTCAATGAAGAGCAGTACCCTCCATCTGAAGATAAGTACAAGCAGTTAGAGGATCAACTGAATGCCATGGAAATTCAACAAGTGCCTGGGTTGGATTTTGGAGACCTGGGACTATCTTCTGGTGTGGTGATCCCACACAAGTTCAAAGCACCATCTTTCGCACAGTATGACGGGGCGTCCTGCCCTAAGCTACATCTCAGATCTTATGTGCGGAAGATCCAGCCGTATACTGTGGACAAGAACTTATGGATCCATTTCTTCCAGGAGAGTCTTTCAGGGACTCATCTCGAATGGTTCTATCAGCTGGATGGAACCAAGGTTCGTAACTGGGAGGACTTGGCTACTGCTTTCTATAAGCAGTATCAGTATAATTCCGACCTCGCTCCTACACGTACCCAACTCCAGGGTATGTCGCTAGGATCGGGAGAA
Organism: Vicia faba; assembly: GCA_948472305.1. Taxonomy (NCBI): domain Eukaryota; kingdom Viridiplantae; phylum Streptophyta; class Magnoliopsida; order Fabales; family Fabaceae; genus Vicia; species Vicia faba. The sequence continues at coordinate 985,251,718 of OX451740.1, read as the reverse complement.
GGTTTTAAAGAATACGCGCAGAAGTGGAGGGACCTGGCTGGCAGGGTGCAGCCGCCGTTAACCGACCGGGAACTCGTGGACATGTTCTTAGGGACCCTATCCGGGCCGTTCTTCAACCATCTCATTGGTAATTCGTCTGCAGGGTTTACAAACCTCATTCTGACTGGGGAAAGGATAGAGGCTGGTATGAAATCAGGGAAGATACAGAAAGGTGCGTCCTCAAGTTCTGAGAAAAAGCCTTTCAAGAAGGAATCCAGTGCTGTGTATGGGCCCAGGAGGCAGAATAAACCAGAACGCCGCCAAGCGGTCAATGCGGTGGTAATTGCAAAGCCTGCTGCCGCTCCTCGGCAACCTAACCAACCAAGGGGTGAGAGACCCAGAAGAGAATATACTCGGCTTAGTATGACCTTGTCGCAGATCTTGCCGCAACTGCTATCGACCAACTTGGTAACCGTCAGAGAAGCTCCGAAGGTGGTAAACACAGCCTCTCCGAAGTATAATCCCAATGACCGCTATGCTTATCACTCTGATAGCCCGGGGCATTCTACTGATGATTGCTGGGCCCTGAGGAATAAGGTCCAGGACCTTATCGATGCCAAGGAAATACAGTTTGAGGCACCCGAAAGGCCCAACGTTGTGACTGCTCCTATGCCCCAGCATGGAGTAAATGCTATTGAGGAAGACCTGTATGCAGTTTCTATGGATGATGTTGCTACTCCTTTGTTGACTGTCAAGAGGAACCTGTTTCTAGCCGGTTTATTTCCGGGTTGTAGCAAGGGTTGCCTTCTGTGTGCTGTTTCCCCTACTGGTTGTCCGTTGCTGAAGTCAGGCGTCTAAAACCTGATGGATAGCAAAGAGATATTATTCAAGAAGACCGTTGTTCCTAGTGTTCCTACTGAAGAAGTATCCGTTGTCACCATCTTCAATAATCCTACCAAGGCTCCCCCGAGGAAGCCAGTCAAAATCATGTCTGTTGCACCCATCATTATTACTGTTCCGGGGCCCCTCCCCTATAAATCTGACAAGGCTGTCCCATGGCACTATGGGGCAGATGTGTATGTGCTTGGGGTGAAGCAGGAGTTCAACACTAGTACCGGTATCAGTAACATCACCGGTCCCGCTAAAGTTACTCGCAGTGGCAGGCTCTTCTCGCCTGACATTGCTCCACCAGTTATCCGAAGACCTCTTATCATCACGCCTATAAGTGCGCCTGTTTCCCCTCCTGATCAAGTTTCTACCCCTGCTGCCGAGTCATCTGATACTCGGGGCAAAGGGATTGCTGATGTGCCTGCCCAGATGGAGGCACCGAAGACTGTTAATGTTGAAGCCTCCCAGCAAGAGATGGAGGAAATCCTCAAGATTATTAAGAAGAGTGACTTCAACGTTGTTGAACAGCTGGGGCATACCCCCTCCAAGATCTCTATGCTATCATTGTTGTTGTGCTCAGAGGCCCACGCCAAGGCCCTGATTTCATTTCTGAAGACGGCCCATGTGCCACAAGAGACGTCCGCTGACCAATTCACTGATTGCGTGGCCAACTTGACCGCTGACAATGGGTTGGGTTTCTCTGATGCTGATCTGACCGCTAAGGGAAAGAACCACAATGATGCCCTGCATGTCTCCATTGAATGTAGGGGCACTACTCTTGCACACGTGTTGGTAGACACCGGTTCTTCACTGAATGTATTGCCCAAGAAGGCCTTAGACAGGTTGGATTGTGAGGGTTTTGAGTTGAAGCCTAGTAATATCGTTGTCCGAGCCTTTGACGGGTCGAAGAGGATGGTACATGGTGAAGTGGATATTCCGATCCGGTTTGGTTCTCAAGTCTCTGACTCAACGTTCTATGTGATGGACATTCGTCCATCCTATTCTTGTTTGCTGGGTCGACCTTGGATCCACAAGGCTGGGGCTGTGACCTCCACTCTACACCAAAAGCTTAAATACCCTGTCAGAGGGAAGATTGTTACAGTGCAGGGAGAGGAAGAATACATGGTTAGTCATCTGAACTCGTTCCGATATATAGAGATGGACGGGGAGTTCATTGAAACCCCCTTTCAACATTTTGAAGAGGTGCCTCCAACATTGGCCTCAGCAGAAACAGTGATTGAAGAAAACTCTCTTTTGAAGATGGCTTCCTTGAAGGACGCCCGGGCTGTGATTGAAAAAGGTGAATGTGCAAACTGGGGCAGGCTCCCTGATTTTACTCCTAAGACTGACAAGTTTGGGCTGGGTTTTACTACAGAGGCTCAGAGGGCTGTACGCAAAGCAAGGATCGGAAGACCTCCCGTGTTCATCACCAACCCGGGGGTGAATGCTATTGAAGGCGATACCGAGGAATCTGAATTTGATAGTTGGATCTACCCGATGACCGACAGTGGACTGAACAATTGGACCGCAAAAGACTACATACCTGTTACTTTTGTTACTCAGTAATGAATTCCTTTGTTTTTAAATTTGTAATGAACAATATTGTGAAACTTTATGGCCCGGTGGGCACTGTGGTTTCATTTGTGAGGGCTTATTACTTGTCATTTCCATATATCATGAATAAAGACATTGGACGTTTTTCGCATTTCAAATTTTGTGCTCCCTTTCTTTCTTTCTTTATATATTGCAAAACAGCTATATTTACACACACTCACCTATAGAGGTTTCAATCCACTCTGGATCTCACTGGTAACGACTCTGCTACTGCCAGTTATGACTTTGAAAATACGATCAACTTAGCCGAAGACGAAGGTGAAGATGATTGCGAAGTGCCTGGTGAGCTTGCAAGACTGTTACTCCAGGAAGAGAGGGCCATTCAGCCACATGAAGAGCCAGTGAAAACGGTAAATCTGGGTACTGAGACAGATAGAAAGGAAGTCAAGATTGGTGCCAATCTAGAGCTCAGCGTAAAACAACGGTTGATCCAGATGTTGCATAATTATGTGGAAATCTTTGCCTGGTCTTACGAAGACATGCCTGGGTTGGATACCGACATTGTGGTCCATCACTTGCCTACCAAGGAAGAATGCCCTCCGGTTAAACAAAAGGTCTGCCGTATGCGTTCAGAGATGTCTGAGAAGATCAAAGTTGAGGTTATGAAACAATTTGACGCCGGGTTTCTAGCAGTGACTTCTTACCCTCAGTGGGTTGCCAACGTGGTTCCGGTACCGAAGAAAGATGGTAAGGTCAGAATGTGTGTTGACTTAAGGGATTTGAACAGGACGAGCCCCAAGGATGACTTCCCTCTACCTCACATCGACGTTCTGGTTGACAATACTGCTCAGCACAAAGTGTTCTCCTTCATGGATGGTTTTTCAGGTTATAATCAGATCAAAATGGCTCCTGAAGATATGGAAAAGACTACCTTCGTCACTCAGTGGGGCACCTTCTACTACAAGGTCATGCCATTCGGGTTGAAAAATGCTGGGGCAACCTACCAACGTGCCATGGTTGCTTTATTTCATGACATGATCCATCATGAGATTGAAGTATACGTCGATGATATGATTGCAAGGTCTCAAACTGAGGAGGAACACCTTGACCATTTACAGAAGCTGTTTGACCGGTTGAAGTTGTACAAGCTGAGGCTGAACCCAAACAAGTGCACATTTGGGGTAAGATCTGGGAAGTTGCTAGGCTTCGTCGTGAGCGACAAAGGTATTCAAGTGGACCCTGCCAAGGTTAAAGCCATACAAGAGATGCCAGTTCCCAAGACAGAGAAAGAGGTCAGAGGCTTTCTAGGACGGCTGAATTATATTGCCCGATTCATCTCACACCTAATTGCTACCTGTGAACCAATCTTCAAGCTACTGAAGAAAGATCAGGTAGTACATTGGAACGATGAATGTCAGGCTGCTTTCGACAGAATCAAAGAGTATCTCCAAGAACCACCCATTCTTATGCCACCGGTTGAAGGGAGACCTCTAATACTATACTTGACAATACTTGACAACTCAATGGGGTGTGTGCTGGGGCAGCATGACGAGTCTGGCCGAAAAGAGCACGCCATTTATTACCTTAGCAAAAAGTTTACTGACTGTGAGACCCGATACTCACTGCTCGAGAAAACTTGCTGCGCTTTGGTATGGGCTGCTCGCCGGCTGAGACAATATATGCTGACTCACACTACTCTATTAATATCAAAGATGGATCTGATAAAGTACATATTTGAAAAGCCTGCTTTGTCCGGAAGAATAGCAAGATGGCAGATGATCTTGACGGAATACGACATCCAGTACACGACTCAGAAAGCAATCAAGGGAAGTGTATTGGCAGACCATTTGGCACACCAGGAAGTGGACGACTACCAGTCAATGAACTTTGAATTTCCTGATGAGAACATCATGGTAGTGACTGATTGTGAAGTACCTGGACCGGATAAAGGACCTGAGGAAGGATCCCGATGGTCTATGCACTTTGACGGAGCCTCCAACGCTTTGGGTAACGGTATTGGCGCTGTGATCATATCCCCTCAAGGCACTCATACTCCACTCACTGCCCGACTATGTTTTAACTGCACCAACAACATGGCGGAGTATGAGGCATGCATCATGGGTCTTCAAGCTGCAATTGACTTAAGGATCAAGTTTCTGAGTGTCTTCGGAGATTCCGCTCTCGTGATCAATCAGATCAAAGGCGAGTGGGATACGAAACACCCAAACCTTATTCCTTACAAAGAGTGTGTGTTGACATTGATCCCCCATTTTATAGAGATAACTTTTGAACACTTCCCAAGAGAGGAGAATCAGTTGGCGGACGCGTTAGCTACGATGTCTTCTATGTTCAAAGTCAAATGGGATAACGAGGCTCCCCGAATCATTATCTGGAAACTGGATGAACCCGCATATTGTTGTGATCTTGAGGCTGAGGTAGTAACTGAAAAACCTTGGTATCATGAAGTGAAGAGGTGCTTGGAAGCTCAAGAATACCCCGAGGGTGCATCCATCAATGACAAAAAGTTTCTGAGAAGGTTCGCAGCGAAGTTCTTCCTCAGCAACGGCATTCTCTACAAGCGGAACCATGATTCGACCTTACTGCGTTGTGTGGATAAGACTGAAGCAGAAAAGATCATGGAAGAGCTGCATGAAGGTACCTTCGGAACGCATTCCAGTGGGCACACCATGGAAAAGAAAATCCTTCGGGCAGGATATTTCTGGTCCACAATGGAAGCCGACTGTTACCAACATTCTCGGACATGTCATAAGTTCCAGATTTATGCAGATAAGGTGCACGTTCCTCCAGTCCCTCTGAATGTCTTGACTGCACCTTGGCCCTTTGCAATGTGGAGCATTGATATGATCGGCGAGATTAAACCTACGGCATCTAACGGGCATCGCTTTATCCTGGTGGCAATCGATTACTTTACAAAGTGGGTTGAGGCAGCTTCTTATGCCACTGTAACCAAGAACGTCGTGGCACGGTTCATTCGAAACAACCTGATCTGTCGATACGGCGTCCCGGAAAGGATCATTACGGACAATGGTACCAATCTCAATAATAAGATGATCACTGAGCTCTGCGAGCAATTCAAGATACAACACCACAACTCTTCTCCTTACCGGCCGAAGATGAATGGGGCTGTAGAAGCAGCAAATAAGAATATCAAAAAGATTGTGCAGAAGATGACAGTGACCTACAAAGATTGGCACGAGATGTTACCGTTTGCTCTTCACGGGTACCGTACCTCAGCAAGAACGTCAACTGGGGCAACTCCCTTTTCCTTGGTCTACGGCATGGAGGCAGTCTTGCCGATCAAAGTCCAGATACCCTCTCTCCGGATAATGAAGGATGCAGGTTTGAGCGAAGATGACTGGATCCAGACTCGACTTGATCAATTAAACCTAATTCACGAAAAGAGACTCACTGCTATATGTCATGGTCAAACGTACCAAAAAACGGATGATCAGGGCATTTAACAAGAAAGTCAGACCACAAGAGTATCAAGTTGGGGATCTGGTAATCAAACGCATCATTCTTCCTCAAAGTGATCCCAGGGGAAAATGGACCCCCACATATGAAGGGCCATTTGTGGTTAAACATGTGTTCTCAGGAGGAGCCATGATTTTAACCAACATGGATGGTGACGACCTTCCTCACCCCGCCAATGCAGACATAGTAAAAAGATACTACGCATGATAAAAGACCCGCTAGGTTGACATACCTAGGCAAAAATTAGGGCTTCCCGGCGAACCAAAAGGGTTCGGGCAAAAATAAGGGATGAAATGGAAAAAATCTGTACACCCGGCAAGTCAAAAACCTGAAAAGGCGGCTTGGGCAAAAATGGGTATCCTGGTGGACTGAAAACCCGAAAGGGCAGTCCAGGCAAAAGTTAGGTATTAAAGCGTAATAATATGTCTCATTGGATCACCTTACATCCAGAATCCGGTATCAATCATCAGGTTCAGACGGTATTGATCAGTCAACTTCACCTTCAACTGAGCAGCCAAGTGATGAGACGCTCGAAGATATAAAGGCAATATCAGAGTTGGGACCCAATGGGATTATTCTTTTCACACAGCTGTTTTGTTTTCTTTGTACAAATTTTATAAACTCTGTTGTTCGGCAGCATTCTCTTACTAGGACGTCAGCCTCTTGTACATAAACGCCTATTTACAGGCAAATTCAAAAATCAATACAAATTCACTTTTCAGACCAATTGCCAATTGTTTTTCCTTTTTCCATTTTGTTTTGCAAAGAACGTCCAATGTTCATTTGTGATATATGCATTTGACACTAATTGCTAACTCATAAATATTTGCATGCGAAATAAAGGATTAATTACATGTAACATCAGAAACAGGGGCAACAATGAGTTGTCTAATCAATCTAATTGCTCTGTCCACCAAGGTACCAAGGTAAGTTCGGCTGAAGAATGTAACCTAGATACCTTCACTCCCCGCCGAGTAAGACAAGAGTCAACAATTCTCTCCCAAGCAATTGGTCTCCCGTCAGCCCTAACAAGGCACCGTATCTCCAGCAAGTCAACAACACTCTCCACAAGCAGAGTTAGCCTACAGTCAGCCTTAAGGAAGATGGGTATCCCCGAAGATCTCAACATTCCCCAACGGAGTACACAAACGTTCCTAACAAGCATCCCCGACAGTCTTGATCTAAGATTGTTCCCCGGCGGAATACCAAACATCCAGTGGAGCCATTCCCCAGTCCAATCTGAAAAGTTTCCCCAGGAGAACTCAATCAATCTCCCCAGTAGATTCAGGAAGCTTACCCCCAGTAGATTCTGGAAGCTTATCACCTGCAGAGTACGAACGCTCCCCCGGCTTTATTCAAAAGTTATTCCTCACCAGAGCTTATAACTGGGTTATCCACAGCTAATTACCACGGAAAGATCGTTTCCAGCGAAGTCTTCCTTTCCCCAGCGGAGTTCATCAAATCTTCCAACAGAGCTCAACAATGGTATCCCCAGCAGAGTTATCATCAACATCTCAGCAAAGTACCTCTCTTTCCCCACAGAGTTCACTCCCCGCAGAGTAATCTATTCGCCAAGTTTATTCCTCAACGGAGTCATCTTCTCCTACCGGTATTCTTGCAACCACCACCCCCAGCGGAAACAAAAAGCTCTACTCTTCAACATCGGCCCATGATTTGACTTCCCGGCATTCGTCAAGGATTTATTTTCCTAGACAAAAATACATTCATAAACATCACATCTTCATACATTATAGCATGCACATACGCATCATGAACATACACTCTCATTTATTTTGAGGACATCACGCATTTCATACATCATAATATCGCATACAACTAACGTTTTGTCTTTTCAGGACAAAAGTCAATACAAAGATGATTACTATCAACTGTCACAATTCCAGACTCGATACCTGTATCTAGCCAGGGCATGTCTGTGAGCGACCTATTTCCGGACTCGATTCCTGTATCCTGCCAGGGCACGTCTGAAGAGTTTGAAGATCTGATTCCTGTATCTTGCCAGGGTGTATCTGTTGACGACTATTTTCCAGACTCGATTCCTGTATCCTGCCAGGGCACATCTGAAGAGTTTGAAGATCCGATTCCTGTATCTTTCCAGGGTGTATCTGTTGACGACTATTTTCCAGACTCGATTCCTGTATCCTTCCAGGGCACGTTTGAAGAGTTTGAAGATCTGATTCCTGTATCTTGCCAGGGTGTATATGTTGATGACTATTTTCCAGACTCGATTCCTGTATCCTGCCAGGGAACGTCTGAAGAGTTTGAAGATCTGATTCCTGTATCTTGCCAGGGTGTATCTGTTGACGACTAATTCCAGACTCGATTCCTATATCTTGCCAGGGCACGTCTGAAGAGTTTGAAGATCCGATTCCTGTATCTTGCCAGGGTATATCTGTTGACGACTAATTCCAGACTCGATACCTGTATCTAGCCAGGGCATGTCTGTGAGCGACCTATTTCCGGACTCGATTCCTGTATCCTGCCAGGGCACGTCTGAAGAGTTTGAAGATCCGATTCCTGTATCTTTCCAGGGTGTATCTGTTGACGACTATTTTCTAGATTCGATTCCTGTATCTTTCCAGGGCACGTCTGAAGAGGTTGAAGATCCGATTCCTGTATCTTGCCAGGGTGTATCTGTTGACGACTATTTTCCAGACTCGATTCCTGTATCCTGCCAGGGCACGTCTGAAGAGTTTGAAGATCTGATTCCTGTATCTTGCCAGGGTGTATCTGTTGACGACTATTTTCCAGACTCGATTCCTGTATCCTGCCAGGGCACGTCTGAAGAGTTTGAAGATCCGATTCCTGTATCTTTCCAGGGTGTATCTGTTGACGACTATTTTCCAGACTCGATTCCTGTATCCTTCCAGGGCACGTTTGAAGAGTTTGAAGATCTGATTCCTGTATCTTGCCAGGGTGTATATGTTGATGACTATTTTCCAGACTCGATTCCTGTATCCTGCCAGGGAACGTCTGAAGAGTTTGAAGATCTGATTCCTGTATCTTGCCAGGGTGTATCTGTTGACGACTAATTCCAGACTCGATTCCTATATCTTGCCAGGGCACGTCTGAAGAGTTTGAAGATCCGATTCCTGTATCTTGCCAGGGTATATCTGTTGACGACTAATTCCAGACTCGATACCTGTATCTAGCCAGGGCATGTCTGTGAGCGACCTATTTCCGGACTCGATTCCTGTATCCTGCCAGGGCACGTCTGAAGAGTTTGAAGATCCGATTCCTGTATCTTTCCAGGGTGTATCTGTTGACGACTATTTTCTAGATTCGATTCCTGTATCTTTCCAGGGCACGTCTGAAGAGGTTGAAGATCCGATTCCTGTATCTTGCCAGGGTGTATCTGTTGACGACTATTTTCCAGACTCGAGTCCTGTAACTTGCCAGGGCACGTCTGAAGATTTTGAAGATCCGATTCCTGTATCTTGCCAGGGTGTATCTGTTGACGACTAATTCCAGACTCGATTCCTGTATCCTGCCAGGGCACGTCTGAAGAGTTTGAAGATCCGATTCCTGTATCTTGCCAGGGTGTATCTGTTGACGACTAATTCCAGACTCGATTTATGTATCTTGCCAGGGCACGTCTGAAGAGTTTGAAGATCCGATTCCTGTATCTTGCCAGGGTGTATCTGTTGACGACTAATTCCAGACTCGATTCCTGTATCCTGCCAGGGCACGTCTGAAGAGTTTAGAGATTCGATACCTGTATCCAGCCAGGGCACATCTACATAAAGAGTTTGAAGATCAACTCCTGTAACAGGCTAGGTAATTATCTTTCTTTCTCAGGTACGCAAGTTCTCGCTAAGGATTCTCTTACGCGATCGACACCTAGATGGCATCTATAAGCCCATCCATATACCAACAGTCTCCAAATGGCATCCCTAAGCCCATTCGCGACAAAGTTCTGTCACACTTCCAGATGGCATCTATAAGCCCATCCTCCCATCCATCAGTCTCCAAATGGCATCTATAAGCCCATTCCCTACATCACACTGCTGATACTCTACTATGTGAGTGCAAATTTCTGGGCACTCTAGTGTTCAATCATCTTCCACCTTCGGATTACGAAAGGCACGCCAGCCAATCTACATCCTCAGGTTTAAGAAGATTAAACAGGGGAAACTGTTGTACCCCAAAATTTGCCCTCCCATATTCTTCAAGGTTTGGCAAGATCAAGCTTCAAAGTACCTCAAGGGTTGCACAGTCCAATTGCCTCCTAACACAGTCAAAATTAGGGTTTTGGTTCTTGCAAAGAAATTGAGGTTTCCAAGGGTCCAATCAAGTCCCATATGCCTACATACATTGCCAAGCATCCATATGTCAAGTTTCAAGACTCACATCATCAAATTGCACAGTCAAAAACCCTAATTGCTCCACAGTCAACTGCAGGGGTAAAATGGTCATTTGACAGTCAAAAGTCAAAAATTTTGGTCAACATCTTATTTTGAAGCCACAATCATAATTTGATCAATTCTTGATCATGATTTCACAAGCATGGCTCAAAAAGTCTCAAGATGCAAAAGTTTCTATTTTTGGACAGTTGAAAAGTCAACTGCAAATTGACCAAGGCATAACTTCTTCATGGTTTATCAGAAAAATCCCATCCAATGCTCATTTTGAAGGGGATGACATTTCCTACAACTCATCTTCACATTCCTAGTCCAATAAATGCTCTCACAAAAAGTTATCAATTTCAACATTATAGGTCATTTTCAAAAGTCAACAAAAAGGCACTTTAAGTCAAAGACCATAACTTGCGATTGGTAAATCAAAAGGACATGGGACCAAAGGAATTGGTTAGAGGACTACAAGACCTTTCCAAAATGTCCAAGAACATGTTCATAGCTTCAAAATTGAGCAAGATATGCATTGGAGAAGTTGGGAAATTTTTGGGAATTTTCAAAAGTCAACTTTGCCTAAAAAGCTTCAATTTTGCTAATGGGCCTCAAATTCTTTCTTGAATCATTACCCAAAGCCTATGTACGACCCATTGAACTTAAAATGATTTATTTTCTTATTTTTAATTAATTAATTGAATTTTTATTATTATTATTAATTCATTTTATTAGTTTTAATTGTAGAAAAATATCAAAGAATAGTTGTCAAATCTTTTTATGCAACAAATACACTCCATATATGATAAAGATTTCGTGCATCATCCAAGGGGACAAGATCTTCCACAATTGGCAAAGTTTTCATGGCAAAAGATTGAAAATCAAATATTCAAGTCATAAATTCATGGACTTTTGGGCCAAAGTTTTGACCTAATTTGCTTCACATACAAAGGCATAAGCTAACCCTATTCAGAGAGACACGAAAAAGCTGCTGAAGCCATAGAACCAATTTGCAAATTTTGAAGAGAAACTTGAAAACTGAAATCATACTTGCAGTGCCTTTCCACGCCTAAAAAGGATTCCAATACGTTGCCTAAGTCTCCAGGAAGCGTTTGCAATCAAGAATCAATCCTAACACGCGAAGAATTGAAGAACACGAGCCATACGGTTTGCCTTATTTTTCAAACTTGCATAACATGATTCATGTGCTTTTTATTGGTTTTCTTGTTTGATTTACACTAATAGGTACCTTCTGAAGCGATTGGTATAAGTGAATTGAACTAACGCTGCCTGAATCCAAATCTACCATGAACAACATCTAGGGTTTCTGAAGCTTGCAATTGGGGCTTTAGGCATAGGGAAAAATTGGACTAAGCCATGACCATGGTTGAATTCGTCAAGGCCAGACGAATTCAACCAACCTCTCGCGCTCAATTTATGTTGTCTCCTCTTCTATTCGCTATTTTCCACAGTTATACTTAGTGGGGGTTTAAAACCCCCGCTATCTTGTTCATGTTGCAGGTGAAAACGAAGAAGAAAGCACGCGTGGCATCATGCTACTGGGACATTCAAACTTTAGCGCGTTTTTTAAATGTTTCAGCATAAGGGGCATTTTTTATATATAATATTTGTTTATTAACATATATACAAGCGCGTTTCATAGCTCAGATGGTGGAGGACGTGTCCTGCAAGCGTTGGGACCTGGGTTCAATTCCCAGGTCCCCCATATAATTGTTGTTATTTTTCTTAATCCATTCTAATGCAGCAATGACTCAATGGTCCACCATACATCCTCACGCGCTGGCTTGCCAAGTGGATTTGATGAGCAATCTGAAGGCCAGGAGATGGAATCCATGGTGCACTCCAGTCAACGAGCGTGTGCACAATCATGGAAAGTCAAACGAGCCTTGTGTTCTTGGGCCAGAATTCCTCAAATCACCTCCATATGGGCCAGACACCCCCCTTTGTTTGTATATTTAATTTTAATTTTCTTTTCTTTCTAATTCTTTTTAATTATTTAATTATTTTATTAATTCACCATTAATCAACTTTTTCATAATAAAATCAGAAAATCAAATTGTAAAATATTTTAATTATTATTAATTTCACCATTAACCTATTTTTTGTAAATAAATGACTAACAATGAATTTAGTTTAATTTAGGTTTTAAATTTTAATCTTTTTTCTTAATAAATAAAAAAAATACATAGAATTAGGTTTTTGACATTTTTTATCTTTTCTTAATTAATTATTTTCATCATTATTTATTATTATTATTATTAATTATCATTATTTTTGTACATAAACATGTAAATTAATTAATTAGTAAATTAGGTCAACTTTGACATTCTCTTTAATAATTAAAATAATCTAGATTTAGGGTTTCCTTTTAATTCTTTTTCTTATTTTCATAAATACAAAAAACATAAAACAAAAACACTTTCTTTTCTTTAATTAAATAATTAATTAGGTTTTAATTTCATTTAATTTCAAGCAAAGGGTCAAAACCCTCGGACATCCAATTTAATTCTTTCGCGCTTTATTTTCTCGTTGATTATTATGTAACTGCTTTCCGGATGTAATAGTAATTAGGTTTTCCGCATTCTTTTACTTTCCGCATTTATATCAAAAACGGGTCTTTGTATTTTGGCGATGTATAGACCCGCGCCTTGTAATAGCGTAGCTTTTATTTTTCCGTCTTTTAATTTTCCGCACTCCTAAATTCTAAATTGCATGAAAGAATGTATGGTAATTAAAAAAACAACGCGTAGCTCATAATGCCATGATCAAAGATAACTATTAACATGAAAACTACACACAAATACACACACCACTTCTAGGGTACACCTCACTTGTTGCCTTCGAAACGTGGTCGTCAAGTATAGGACGTTTTAGCGGTCGCTCTTATGTCCATGATCCAGTTGCCTCGAAACAGTTGCCTCGAAACGGTTGCCTCGGATTAAAAAAGGATCTAGGACATAAGGGTAGCTTCTAAGGTGTCCTACTGTTGCTTCGGTGACCACACTGTCCCTACAATCGAATTGACCCGATCACCTCCAACGGTGGTGCTACCTACCTCTCAATGGTGGGATGGCACTACCTTAAGGACTTTTACACAGCCTAATTCCTTAGGGTAGGTAGATGACTCATGGATACTTGCTCTTTTCAAAACAAACAAACTTTTCACACAGACACTTTCAAAAGCTTTCAAAATAAATTTTTCAAACACTCTTGAGGACAGATACAAGAGTCATTCAGAAATCTTTCAATGAAATTTTTTTTCAAACCCACTCACATTTGAAAAGCAAACATTTTTTGAAAACATAAGAGCAAGTACCTAAGAGCCCATGGATAACCATGGATAGAAAGGGTGCTAACACCTTCCCTTTCTATAAATCTACCTTCCGAACCGAGAAACATTCTCATAAGGAATTTTGTTGTGCTTTTGTCCTGTCCATGTTGGAGAAAATAAAAGACGGTGGCGACTCTTGCTTACCGCGACATTTCGTGAAACCAGCTAAAAACAGTCAGTTCTATTTCCACCGATCGAACGGATACTTCATCATCTGATGCAGAGTGGACGTGACAGCTCCAGCCCCATAGATTGAGGGGTATCCCAACAAACAAGAATAATATGGTGGAATATCCATCACGTAGAAGGTGGAGTCAAAGGTCTGAGAACCAACTTTGATGGGGATGTCCACCTCCTCGTGCACCATTCTTTTCGAACCATCAAAATCCATCTCTACAATGTTGTTGGGCTTCAGGGTCAAACCTTCGCAGTCTAATCTTTCCAGAGCCTTCTTGGGTAGCACGTTTAACAATGAATCAGTATCTACTAGAACATGGGCCAAAGTAGTTCCCCTGCATTCAATGGAGACATGCAGTGCATCATTGTGTTTTCTTCCTCTGGGTATCAGATCAGCATCAGAAAAACCCAAAACATTATCATCCGTCAAACTGGCCACACAATCTTCAAATTGGTAAGCGGAGGTTTCTTGCGGCACATGGGCAGTTTTGAGGAATTTCACCAAAGCTTTTGCATGAGCTTCGGAGCATAATAGTAGGGCTAACATTGAAATCTTAGAAGGGGTCTTCCCCAGCTGTTCGACCATATTGTAGTTGCTCTTTTTAATTATCTTTAAGATTTCTTCCATTTCCTTCTTGGAATCCTCTGGAACGAATTCTGAATGTGCCTTCGTCTGGACAGACTCAATCAATATGTCCTTGCCACGAGTCTCGGTCGACTCGGTGATAGGGGTGGAAATAGGGGTAATCACAGGAATTGTGGTGGTACTATCAGCAGGAACAACAGTAGGAATGATCACAGGGATAGTAACGGCTTTTAGAGGAGAAATATTAGGGGAGAACACTCTTCCACTTCTTGTTATTTTACTGGTCCCAACGATGTTGCCAATGTCGGGATCAATATTTCCAAAAACTTGGTCTTCAGCAGCCAACAGGTCTTGCTTGACGCCATGGTAATATACGTCGGCCCCATAGTTCCAGGGAATAACCTTGTCCGAGGAGTATGGGATTAGCCCTGGCATAATGATGATCAGGGGAGCCAACTTTGGAGCAGATGTAATCCTGGCGGGTCTTTTGGTGGATACCCTGGGAGGATTGACGGAAATGGTTATAATAAAAAGATCCTTACAAGAAACAGTTGTGACGGGAGTCTTCTCAAATAGAATCTCTTTATCATCCATCAGGCGCTGAACACCTGCTTTCAACAAATAGTAACCAATCGGTAGAGATAAACATAAGTGGCAATATTCACTACAGCTCGGAAATAAACCGACTTGCAACAAATTCCACTTAACATTCATGAGAGGAGTAACAAGTTCATTAATAGAAGTAACAAACATATCATCGTCAATAACATTAACACCACGAATGTGCTTGGGCATAGGAGCAGTTAAGACATTGGGAATCTCAGGAGCGTCAAATTAAATCTCCTTCGCCTCAATAAGGTCTTAAACCTTATTTTTCAAAGCCCAATAATAGTTTGTACCATGGCCTAGACTTTCTGAATGGTAAGCACATCGAGCATTTGGGTTGTAGCGAAAAGATGCGATGTTGGGATTCTTGGGAGCTTCCCTCAAGGTAACCAGATTGGATTTCATTAGGTGAGGCAAAACTTGAGACAAATTCATATTTATCCGGGTGAATTTCCTTACAGGTCTTTCTGCTCTAGGATGATTATTTCGTTGTTAAGTAGTTGCAGGCTTGGATATCATAACAGCCCCTACCGTTGGACGGTGCTCGGTTCTGCCCTGATTTCATTGATTGTAAACAACACTGACCTCTTTTTTTCCCATGAAAGGTCTCTTTCCCGCACTTGAAGAGGAATCCTTATGAATCTTGCCACTTCTAATCCCAGCTTCCACTCTTTCTCCCGTCAAAATAAACTCAGTAAAGCCAACTGAGGAGCTTCCAATCAGATGATTTAAAAATGGACCAAATAGGGTACCCAAAAACATATCCACTAACTCCCTATCAGACAGGGGGGTTGGACTCTTCCTGCTAAGTCCCTCCACTTCTGAGCATAGTCTTTAAAACCCTCGTTCGACCCCATAGACATACTTTAGAGTTGTGTATGGGTGGGAGCAAGGTTTGCATTATATTGATACTGCTTATAGAAATAAGTAGCCAGGTCTTCCCAGTTATGAATATTGGTCCCCTCCAACTGATAGAACCACTCTAGTTGAGTCCCAAATAGATTGTCTTGAAATAAGTGCATCCATAAGTCCTTGTCTGCAGTGTGAGGCTGAATCTTTCTGACATAAGATCGGAGATGCATATTGGGACATGAGACCCCATCATTTTTAGAGAAGACCGGAACCTTGAACTTTTGCGGGATAACAACCCCAGAAACCAAACCCAGCTCTTCGAAATCCAGCCTAGGTACCTTCTGGATTTCCATTGCATTCAGACGATCCTCCAACTGTTTGTGTTTTTCATCGGTCGGAGGATACTTCTCCTTATTATAGTCAGTCTCATTATCATATTCCCTTGGACTGGGGTCTTCCTCTCTTCTTTCCCCTTCTTGATTGTCTCCTCTTTTGATGAAGATGCTAGTTCTACAACCTACCTTAACGGTCCTTTGAACCTCCTTCCCAAGTTCACCACACCAGCTAGCTTCTTTGGCTTCTTGGTCTTTTCTTTAACAATCAGGGCTTTCAGTTCCTCCTGCCCCTTGGCCAGAGCCATGATCATTTGTTGAAACTGAGCATTTTGAGTTTGTAGATCCTTCACTATTTGTTCGAGAGCCATTTCTTTACTGCTGAAATAAACATCTAAGAAGATGAGAAACCTGCTATGAAACTTGTTTATGCAATGATATGTATGATATATGTATGCAATGATTTCAAGGACCATATTGGATTTAACCTCTTTTAAACAAAACATGAAACAAAACAGGGATAAACATTGAAAGGAAATTCTAAACTCCTAAGTCCCCCATGGGTGCTTCCTCTTGGTGTTGAGGTAGGTGTTGAGGTTCCTCTCTTCGTGAAGCTGCTTTGTTAATTCCATCACCTTTTTCTCACTTGCATAGAATTGAGCCTCAAAAGTATCCCGTTCTTCCTTGAGCTGGATCTAAGACTTTTGCAACTCTTCGAAGTTGGTTGGCATATCAGGATGGAGAATAATACGGGACTCGCCCCCTTGAACAACAAGTTCCAAGATCACCTATAAGATGGAATCATATGGCATCATAAGACTTTGGGCTCGAGCTCGCACCCATTTGAGGTAAGGTTCCAAAGGGATGGAGTTCCTGCGCCCCAAAGTCTTACTATCAGTCTTCTTAATAATGCCCCAAGCGTGGATGAACCTCTGACGATAATTTTGCAAATCATCTGAGTAGTTGAACATAATACCCTGGATGAGCATATCCGGTGGACCATCTCTCCGTGCATACAAATTCACAACACTTAGCATCTTCATCAATAATTCTGTTTCTTTCTGCGTACAACTTCACAACACGTAGCATCTTCATCGATAATTCTGCGATTGCTTCAAGATTCGATCGCGACAATTCCATTCTTCAATCTTCATCAATCTTCAATACTCCGTTGAATAATCATCACAATGTCTCCTCATTGCAACAACAACTTCAACAAGAATATCTCGCACATAGCAACAACGACAACACAGAAGAAAGGAAATTGAATCAGAGAAGAAAAAGAGAAGAATTCAAAAAGAAGAAAAACAGTGGAAGCTTACTATTACCTTCATCAGAATCAAAGTTCTCTAGGTTTTTATACGATTCTCCAACAATCTTGAAGATCCTCCGGAGCATCTCCGACAGGTAAGTCGGAAACTCTCTAATTCTCCGTCTTTTTGCTTCTTTATTCATACAGGTGCGTAGAGTAGATTGTCTAGATCGTTAACCCTCAACTTCCATGGCCTGAAGTTCTTATATCATCAACGTAGGGTTCTGAGTTCACTATTAGATTTAGGAGGAGTCAAGAAACAGAAAGGACGGTTGATTAGAATGATTTTAGATGAAGAAATATAGGTGAAAAAGAAAGATGACAATGAGAAGCAAGCGTACAACTGTGATAGAAATCGTTGAAGCCGAAGGAGAATGATTGGAAGAGTAGTCGCGGAGGTTTCTTCATTTGCAAGGAAAAAAATTAGAGAAGTATGAGAAGAAATATTCCACCATGACTTTCAATCGAAGAAGAACATAAATGATCGCGACAACTTATAGGCTTCCACGGCGGTGCTTCACCGTGGAAGGAGAACTTTGAGTTCTCGTGAAGTTAAAATGTCACAACTGTGAACCCTATCTGAGGCTCACCTAAACACATCGTTTCCTCATTTGTTTTTCTAATTTTTTTTACAATATTAATAATAAGTCAACAAAGTCGGAAAGAATAAATTGAATTGGACTTTTGAGATATGTATGGATAAAATGACTGGGTCTGATATCTTTTCTGTGTGCATCCCTCTAATGAGCCCAAAAATACTATTTTTCGCATGCCTACAAGCTTTGTGAACAAAAAACATCACTATGGACCTTCGCATATTGGCCCATGTGTCTGATTACTAGATTATACACCTATTTTAGATTCCTCACCCCCCTGACTTTAGATTTTTGTTAGTTTCTTTCACTTTACTCTTAGTTTCTTTTCACATTTTTTGTGTTAATAAAATACATAATAAAAACATTAAAAAATATTAGATTTTAGGATTTACTCTATAGTTTTGATAGAATTTTCTCTATACAAAAAAAACTAATAAAAGGTACTATTTCCTTTAGTTTTTGTACATATTTTACACCATTATTTTTGTGAGTATTTCCATGTTGCTTTGGATGCAAATTGTGAGAGTTTGCTTGTGGCTCAATACTTGATTGCCCGATACTTGTTTGGACTCTACTTCTTTGCAATTCGATATGATTTTGAGTTATGACTTGATACTTCATATTTGCATTTCCTTGTTATTTTCTAACGCGTTTTGTGGATTTGTGCAAGCTTTCAATGGAGATTTGTCGCACCATGGGATTAGTGGATTATTTGTGCTTGTATAGTTTTGTGTCTCGTGCAGGACTATTACATGATGATTTGGATGCATGTGATTTATTTTGACATGGAGGCTTCGGTGCTTATTTTTCATATCTAATTTTCTGATTATTTCTCTTTGCTTGGTGAAGCTAGCACGAAGATCATCGGGTTTCTTTGTTTTGATACAGATTGATATCTATTTGGTATTTTCCCTTGTTTATCTCATTTCAGCATTTTATCGCTTTCTAGAGATCATGTATAGTAGGGGCATTTATTGATTTCTAGAAATCATGTGAAGTAAGAAGCAGGAAGTAAAGAGCGTGCACTCGAAGTCGCTATTTAAATAACTGTAGTAGGCATTCTGCACTTTATTTGTTATATATGTTGTGCTTGTGTTTGTTTCCTTTATTGTTGGTCGATGAGTCACTCAATTTAGGAATTGAGATCACGACTTCGCTCTCAGTGCATGCTCCCTATAGGATTTTATAGCTTTCTTTGGTTGTTGATTGATGAGTCACTCAATTTAGAAATTGAGATCACGACTTCGCTCTCATTGCATGTTCCCCGTAGGATAGTTTTTGTTAGACTTTCTTTGGCATGCTAGCCTAGATAGGATCTCTCTAGGTATGCTCTCTTGAGCTTATTGGCTTGCTTGCTTGATTTCATATTTGTGTGCATGTTTTGAGATGATATACCCTCAACATGTTCCCTTAGGAGCTCTTGATTCATCTATAGATGATGATTTGAGATATACATAGTTTTAGGTGATAAACCCTTGCTATGCTCCTTTAGGACTTCTTGATTCATCTATAGATGATGATTTGAGATAGATATTAGGATTGTTATCCAAGCATGTCAACATAGGGTAGAGATTTCCCTTCAAAACTCAACCATATGATCAATCATTATATGATAACATTAGGGATAAATCTAGGTTAGTCTCCCTTAGATGTTTTTCTTTCTTTTTCATCTTTGCATTAAAAGTAAAACTCTTTTTCTTGAAAAAAGCATAAAACATCTAACAACTTTCAAATCCTTATTTAAGGTAAAAAAATACCAATCAATGCAAACTCTTTTGTGCCTTCGGGTTTTTCTTTCAAACTTTTTCAAAAGAACATGTTAATTCACTTTTGTGCTGACGCGTAAATCTCCAAAGGTCGAGTTGCGGCAGAAGGCGAAATTAATATTGTTCATTATAAAAATACAAACCAACATAAACTTTTGAAGCCGAACTACAACTGCTCTGATTCCTTAAAAGGGATACGTAGGCATTGGGGTAGGGCCCGAACAAGCATAACTTTTATTTTCCCTACATTATTTTCTCTTTGCATGCATTCCCTGTAAAGTTTAGATGTAACCTCTTACACACCCTTTGATTAGAACAACAAGAGTGGGTACCGTAGAGTACTATGGGCGTGTGGGGTTCTAATACCTTCCCCTCGCGTAACAGACTCCCTTACCCATATCTCTTGGTCATTCGACCTTGATTTCACCCTTCTTAGGTTTACTCGATATTTGCCTTTCCCTTCTCGTTAGATAAAAACGTTCGATGGCGACTTCATTGATTTCATTATCAGTTGATTGTTAAGCCGATTGTTTCATGTTTTCTCTTGAAAATAGAAACCAAAATTCAGTTAACTCAATTAGTGAGACAATGCCACTAGAACGGGCATGATACGACAAAAATCGACCGAGTTATGATTTTTTGAATGTGATGCAGATAAATATTTGCCACAATTTTCCCGTGCGAACGCACTTGATAAATCCCCAATTTTGGAGACCTTCTGAGCAGAATTAGCTTACGGATGTGAGAGATGAAATGTAGAAGACATAGAGACGGAGTTTTGGCCACCAAAATGAGTTCAAAACAAGCCGCACACTTTGAGTTATGAATTTTCTAGTGCACAAAAACTGCACTTTCAGCACACTTTCACTGTATTTCTTCGAAACAACTCGCACATTCAGAGAAATTATTCAAAGAATTAGCTCTCAAGCCACACATGAATATGAGAATACGCCACCAGGGATATCTTGGAGAAATAACACCTGAATATTACGAACTGGATCAGCCTTGTAAATTTCCAAATAGCCAAACCGTTGTGGATCGATTATTAGCATAAAAAATATCCTGAGAGCTTCGATGAAATAAATGTCTCTTGCTCATCTAAAATACCTTGATCCCATAGCCATAGAACCAATGATATGTATGCATATGATGATACAATATAAGCCAGATTTAAGTCGAAATGAAGAGGGTAAATTTTGGGGTACAATAACATGCAAGTTCTTGAAATTGAAGTTTGAATAGAAGTGGATGATTGGAGATGGAGATTCGAAGAAGAAAAGTGGTTAGTAATAATTTAAAAAACATTAGGAGTCAGTTTAACATAAATTTTATTGAGTATGCTTTCATAATGAACCTAGCTTCAATTAGGACTTTTTGAAGGTTGTAACGTAGCCTGGTTCACGGTTTAAAAAACAAAGGATATAAGGCTCAAAATTTGTTTATCCCACCCCATTCTCATTGATGTTCTCCAGTCTTAATTTCAATTAGTGCAACAGATGCATTTTAATCCCCAAGAGAAATTTTGTAGTCGTGCAGATGATGAGAAGCATAGATAAAGACCAAGCACCGATGAAAGTATTGATAAGATCCCAACGCTGATGAGATCCAAGCGTTGATGAGAAGCCTTGATTATTCTTGAGGTAGCAGTCACAAGATCGTTATCCAATTTATTTGGTTTTAATATGTTATTTTGCATGGACCAATTCTTTTGAATTTTTCGGTCCATCGGGATGCCCTAACTTTTGCCTAAGTTAAGTTTTTTTTTACTTGACTTAGCGGGCTTTATTTATTTTTCGAATTTCTTTTTTTTTATTCTGAACACTTGTGACTGTCATGCTAATTATTGTAAGCTTTGTCCTCATTGTTTCCTCGATATTGAATGATGTACTGAGGAAGAATTCATTGTGGACTTTGTCTTTATTGATTGCTTCCTCTATCTTTATTGATGTGTACGAGAAAGATGAAGTGCTCGAACCTTTGCTTAGATCGTTTCCTAAATGATGTATCGAGGAAGGAGATATTCTTGAACCTTTGCTTAGATGGTCTGATTCTCATGGGATTTTAGTGCATCATTGAATTAACTGAAATTTACACCACCCCTGGTTGAAATTATGTTTTTTTTAGAAAATAGAAAAAACTCCAACTTCTGGCTCGAGGGGGTTAACTATGGATTAACTCTTTATTTCTCCACTGTTTAGGAATTGAAACAATGCCTTACATCGTCAACTCGATCTTACATTGAAAGCATACACCAACATAATTCAGTTAATTTAGTTATCGTCATTATCCCTCGAAGTTTGTTAAAATTAATTTTGAAAATGGAAAAGAAGAGTGGAAATGGAAAGTCGTTGATTATTTATGGAAAATGACGAAAGATGAAGAGTGAAACGAATGAATTAATTTCAAAAACGTGCATGCTCATTTTATTAGTATTACTAATCCAAAAATACAAGTTCACACCAAATACAACTTAAAAACTTGGAAACCATAATTTGAAATTAATATATCTAATGATCATATCGAAAAGCTTTTTAGTTCAATCCACTTGACATTAAGAGAGCTTCTGGATGTTCTTGGACTTGTCAAAGCATGGGGGTGACCCTTGAATTTTCTTGGGCATACCTACTTTGTTAATAGGGAAGTTGCTATTGATGTAGAGGAATCGCCAATGGTAGTGGGATTTGAGGCGTTGTGTAGGCCTGTAGTTGTCATGGTGAAGGGCTGCCTTCTCTCTCCAATAAGATTTGTAGGACCAAGCTCCTTTGAATCTCCAACATTTGACCTTTCCTTCACCAATCTAAGATTTTCTTGAAATGCTTAGACTTTGTTCTTAAGCATCAGGAAATTTGTTAGCTGGATTGATAGCGACCAAGGGAGAAGATGGAAATGCATGACATGCAAATGTATGAATGGACGAAAATGCATGTGTATGAAAAATTATTTTTTTGGCTTTTGCGTATGCAAAAAAGTTTCATGGATATGCAATGTGACGCATGCGTAGTATGAGGGTAGACGTAAGTATTCCCTATATAGGTTTAATAGTAGATATGAAAATGATGATGTCCTACAGTTACTCAAAGATTGAGACAGACATGAACTCCTTAAGGATAAAGAAAGACGAAGAA
Source organism: Vicia faba (assembly GCA_948472305.1). Classification (NCBI taxonomy): domain Eukaryota; kingdom Viridiplantae; phylum Streptophyta; class Magnoliopsida; order Fabales; family Fabaceae; genus Vicia; species Vicia faba. The sequence goes on along the minus strand of OX451740.1, from coordinate 985,228,731 downwards.
GAATCCCTACAGGCTAGGGATTATAGCAGAGGGACGGGAACTTCTATAGGCTAGGAATTGTGATAGACCAATGGGCGGTTGAGATAAAGGCTGGATTTGAGAGTATGGCATGGAAGAGAGAACATGGTGACCATTCAATAGTCACCAGATCTCATGGCTTGATATAGGCCACATGGCGTGCATTAGTAAGGACATCCTTCGTGGGAAGACGAACAAGATCCTATAAGAGCTCTAAGGATAATGTTGGACGAAAGGGGATCCCTGCAGGCCAGGGATTAATATTTTCTAAAGAAAATCCCTATTGGCTAGGGGTTATATCAAAAAGACGGGAGCCCTACGGGCTAAAGATAGTAGTGGAAAAAAAGATAACCCTTGTGGGTTTAGGGATTGTAATGGTATTTGTTAAAGTTATCCTTAGTTGGTAGGTTCCTAGTATTGGCCCATAGATATTCTACCCTCCCCATAAGGTGGTTTCCTTAAGGGCATCATGAATAACACTAGAGGGAAAGGCACATGGGCCTCCCTTAAGTGGATCCTCTTTGCAGACCGAAACTTTCATCTCTAGGTCATGAAAGGTCTCGTCATGAGATTTTGGTTTGAAGGTTGTACAAAGAGTCATAAGTGTCATTCCAAAGTCCTAATTCCCAAGAGGATGTCTCTTGAGACATATTCCTTTTGCAGAATTCCACCGACTCTAGGAAAAGTCGTCACATAAACTCATAGGGCTAATGTATCCCCTTGGCTAATAGACGAACCTTCTTTCTAAGATTTTTTGAAAATATTTTTTTGCAAGATTTAAATCCTGCCAAATATATAATAATATGATAAAATAAAAATAGATAAATAAATTAATAAATAAATAGTTAAATAAACAAATATAAAAAACCCAAAAAATAAGAAGAACCCTAAAACCAAAAGACAATGCTTCTAAACCTAGGGTTAAGTCCCCAGCAGAGTCACCGGCTGTTGTAACTGATTTTAAAATGAGAGTCTTCACCCTTAATTTTTATCTTTAGGAAGGGAATATAAAGGATAACCCTAAAAAGTAAGAGATTCTAGATTTCTTGGACTCGGTTTTAGACGAAGGGAAGGCTGTTAGGCCCCCCTCATCTACCTTGTTCACAAGGATACTAGGGTTAGAAGCATAATTTTTAAGAAATAGGGTTTTAATGTTTTATTAGGGGAACTCGCCATGATTTTAGTCGTACGCCTACGTATCTTGTTATGAGGAATAAGAGTTCCAATTTGTAGTTCGCAGTGTTGGTTGGTGTTTTTTATAGGATTGTCTAGAATTGCTTTCGAATTTATCTTTGAACCTTGGTTGAGTTGAAAATTATGTGAGCGTAGACGTAGTTTGTAGTTAATTTCGGGAAAAAATCTCCTTAATCCTTTTTTCAAAAATATCTTGTGATTTTGATTATGTTAGTAAAAAAAGATTTTTGATTGGTTAGCTATATTAAGACGTAGAGCGAGGGATTCTGATATAGTCTCCTCATCACGTGGCTAGATGTTGGCCACGTGTCATTCACGGATGGTAAATTTGGTGAGTTGCATGAATTTTAATTGTTTGATTTTGAATAATAAGCCGGTAGACGATGCTTCGAACAATTTAATTACTCGAAGATGGACATCTTATTATTTATAATTTAAAATGGAGAGGGATAGTTTCCAGATCCAACCTTTTATTTCACCTTCACGTGAAACCATTCTCTCCATCTCTCAATCAACTTCTCTTTTCCCCTTTGTTTTCTATCTAAAAAAACCTCTTCTTCTTTAGGAAGCGCGTGAAGCTCGATTATCGGCTGGATTTGGTGGTTGCCTTGAGATTGACAGCATGGTGATGTAGAGTATTGGGAGGGCACGATCTATGCGGCGATTGAGAGCGAGAGATTTGACATTTTTGGTTGCAAATCATAGGTTTCTTTGCATCAAAATGAGTGGTGCGTATAGGCTGGTGGGAATTGTCTTGGCGTGGCTAAAATCTGTGCAGATGGTTGTTGTGGAAAGCCAAAGCCCGGTCTCTAAAAAAGGAAAGAAAATTAGTAACAAAAAAATAGAAAAAGGAAAATGTTGAAAGTGCAACTCAAGAGATTCGAACCTACAACCTCGTACTTGCAAGCTTCATTCTTTACCAATTGTGCTACCTTGTTTATTTGAAATAAAAAAATGCTTTTGAGAGCATACGAAGGTCAAGAAAATATTTATTTATTCAAAAATACAAATGATCTGAAATAAATCATTATATTTTTAAACAGGTTTGGAAGCGAATATTTAAAAAAACCCAAAATATTAATGTAATTAAACCAAAGGTATTTTAAAACCCAAGTTCGAAAATAAATTTGACAGTAGCACTAAGGGCGGGAAAATTTGGGATATGACAATAATGTTAGGGAAGGTGGTGTTCATGCAGTAGTGTTGCACCCCAAAATTTTGCCTATTCATTTCTACTTTTTATGGCTTGTGTTTCATCATATGCATTTCACACATTATGATGGTATCAAGGTTATTTTGTTTCTCAAGCTCTCTTCAAGTAATGGAATTTGATTACATCGCCAATCAACCCAAGATGGGATCTCATATCCTCTTTCTTCTATTGGTTCAGGCTACCAATGCTTCTCAGGCCTCAAGAATTCTCAAAGTGTTCATTGTTTCATCAAATGATTAAAGTGTAGCAGAGGTTGTAGGTTAACCATCTATCTCCTGTCTTTTTCAATGGGAATTAGGGTTTTTGAGTTTGTGATGATTGAACTTGTTAATTTGGAATTCAACTGAGGTTTGGTAGATTTCATGTCAAGGTGTTCATCTATTTGAAGTTCCATATTCATTTTCAAAGGATTCTTACAGGACTAGTCATTATGTTACAAGATACGACTTATGGATTCTAAACGTCATCATTATCCTTTTAATTGATTGTTGGTTGTAGCGCAAGTTAACAATAACTTAAGATTTGGAATTATGGTTTCCTTAAGAAGTGAGAATTGATTTGAGCTTATTATGTGGAAGTATTCATTCGAGCTTTTAAATGTGTTAAAGTTAATTAATTGGATAAATGTTTCTAAGATGTAAACATGTTAAGATTGGTCATATGGATTTCTTGAAAGATAAGGAACAGATCACAAGGCAAAGGCATCCAGGTTACAAAGAGATTCAAAATTCATCATGTTTAATCAAGTTCCTTCAACTCCTTAGGAGTTTCTTTCAAAAATCGTCCAAGTGATTATTTTGGTTCAATTCACCAAATGGATTCATATTTTAAAGAAGGAAGGTTTGTTCATTCGAAACAAGTAGCAAGACTTATTAAACGATTATTCATTCATCCAAATATATATGTTTTACTAAGGTTTACAAGAAAAGTTATTTTGTTTTTAAATTTGTTTAAATACAAGACTTAAGACAAAAGAGGTTGAAAATTACAAAGCTTTCATTCATATCCTTCTTCAAGATTTAAACCGCCAAAGTGCTTAACGATTACAAGATTTTCTTGTTACAAAGAATCTAATTAAAGCATTCTAAGTTCATAAGTCCTAAATTTTCTAATGAGGTCTTTATCTTCATTTCTTCAAGTTCCCTCTAAGACTCATTATTCTTCAATTTTCAAGCTCACCATAAGCATTGCCTCGACCTCATCTTCAAGTGGATTCTCTCATCCTTCTTCAAGCATTCTTCTTTGTTTTTTCAAGCTCATCCATCATTTGTTCATGAAACAGGAAAAAAATAAAATTGTTAGCAAGAGATCAAAAGACCAAAACATGACAAAGAACAAGCTTTCACACTAAAAGTTTTCTTGTTTTTAACTTCATCATTAGGGTTTGGTCAGGAATCATAATTAAGGGTAGTTTCCAATCATATTCAAGCAACAATAAATCCTCATACAAAATCGGACAAAATCATTGGTTTGAGAGTATTTCTATTGCAAATCACAAAAACCATTGGTTGTTGGTTCACAAAGGGAGGTGCTAACGAGAAGTTACTACGCAAGTAAACTCAAAATTTCACCATGGTTAGCAGTACAAAAATCGCAATTTTTATCCCAAGAAATAAAGCATCACAGTCTGGTCAGATGCAAAATTGCAAGTTCCAGCCCAAAGAAATATATTAGAAAATTATGACAAAGTCAAAAATATAACATATCAGATTATCAATCCCAACAAACAGATTCACACATCTTAGCAAAAAAACCAGTGACTGCAGTAACAAAGATCACATAGAGCCCACAAATAAAAATGACATCAGAAACAATATCAAAAATAGATCACGGTAATAGAAAACGGATCAAAAATTCAGTTAACAGCTCAATGATTTATCCAAAGCTTGTCAAGCAAGTTTCACAAACTTAATCCTCACCCTCCAATCCTTGTAACAAACTTTAAAAATCGAAGGCCAAGAATGTATTAAGTGATAACTAACTTCTCAACTCATAACAAATATAAAAATAGAAAATTTAGGGATTCAAATTTATTCTCCAATCATTGGAAGAATCACAGAAACAATCTCCACAAAATTCTCTCTGCTCTCTCAACTTCAGGATTCATTTTCATCATTCACAGAAAAAAACTCTAATTCTCATCACAGTTATTTCACAAAAACAGAATAAAAAAACCCTAGTTCTACATCATTTTCCACAAAAAAACCCTTCAAATTTAAGAAAGAAGAAGAAGAAAAGAAATCCAAAGTAAACTGATGGCAACGAAGGAGAAGAAAGAGTGAAAAAACCCAAAAGACCTCACCAGGAAGGTCACGGTCGTGGGTCGCCTTCCATCATTGTTGGAAGTTAACTGGTTCTGCCGAGAGGAAATTTCATCGTTGCCAAACTCTTCATCATGCATCAAATAACATCGATTCATCATCGATAATCAGTCATCATTATCGTCACCAAAATCTCAATATGAGCATCTTAGGGTTTCCACATCCCTTTCAAGATCTACGTGAAATAGTCAAGCATTTTCAAAATCAAATGTCAGATTAGTACTCAGAAGAATAAGACGAAGTGAATAGTGTAAAAAATTAAAGATCAAAGCAAGTTTGCCGCGAGCTACCTTCCGCGCCGCCATGGGCGATTTCCAGCGAAAGGAACGACGAAGAGAGAACGGGAGAGTCAGGGTTTAGAGAAAAAAGGTTATAGATTAATCTGTTTTTTGTTAACAAATTTGTGATTATGTTACTATTTTTTGTTTAATTAGTTTTAATTAGAACACTAATCAGGCGGTGACACTTGTCACCGTTGTTGTGGTTGTTTTATGATTTCGTGCAGGTACCTTACCATAAGCAACCATGTTGTAGCGGTAGAAATGTTTAAGACTAAGTCATTGGATTGACTAGACTTGTACAAATCAAAATAAAAATCGCCATCGCACTTTATTGTTTCCAAAGGAATGGGAAAAGAGCAAATAGCCCAAAAAAGAGGGGGAAAGATTCTAGGTAATAGGGTTGGTTATACAAAGGGAAGGTATTAGCACCCTAAACATCTACGGTACTCCACAGGAACCTCTTTGTAAAATCTGTATATTTTGGCTATAAAATGTTGCATGTAAAATAGATGGTGGAGGTGAGAAAAGAAAGATATTTTTAATGATTTTTGCACCCGCCGCGGTTGCGAACCTTTATTGCCCACGTACCACCTTCCGTGAAATAGGGAATCAGGGTACACGTAGTTCCTCTTTAAAAAATTTAAAACACAAGTGTGTTGGTTAATTTTATGAGATAAGACATCATTGTCATTGTCTGTGTGGAAAACATACTTACTATCCACAATCATGATAAAGGAGAATTTGCATCATCTCAAAGTGGAGGATATGGCTTGGATTTTAAAATCAACAATGCCTCACTCAACACCTAACTGGAAGATATCCCTCTTTACTACATATTATAGAAGTATAGTTATTTGCATCACTACAAGGATTGACAAGAGTCTAATCTTTTTGAGAAAAGTTTTAAAATAAAAGAGCCAAAGTGGCAAAATGGTTTGAAATGAGATTGATTGACTTTTAGTCTTCTCACAAAAAATGCCAAGGTATTGTTAAGTTGATTGAAGTTTATTTATGAAAATATCTTGAAAATGAATGGACATGAGTCCAAGTTCATTATGAAAGTGGTTCAAGTTAAAAACTAGAAGAGTTTTCAAAAGGAGGAAGCAAATTTTTGAAATTAAAGAAGATGGGAGAAGAAGAAGAGACTATCCTAAAGGCATAAGGTAAAAGCTAGGGATAAGAACCATCTAACCGATAAAAATCCAATACTTGACATTATGAGCCAAGATAGAATTCTCATTCTTTGGATTGAAACCAAGCAAGCAAAGATACTATACCTCTTGTGAGAACCAAACTTCAAGTGTATTAAGTCTTCAAAAAATTGGGCAGAGTAACGGCTGCATATGGGTGAGTTCCAGATTATAAAAAAAGAATGTAATCACAATGACGTGCACACAAAATAAACAAACAACCCAATGTATTGAGGTAAACCTCAAAAACTCCAGACAAAATACCAATTAAGGTCACAAGGTCTTTAACATAGGCCATGGTTTCTAATCCTAAGTCCAAGAAGTCCAATAATTCATAATACCAAGGATAGTAGCCAAATAGTCCAAGTACCATTAAAGTTTTTTATGGTTTATGTTGATTATTAAGTGTCTTCAAAAAAGGAAAGAAGAGCTCAAATGAGCAAAAATAAAAATGACAAAAGAGTAAATGCTCAAATGAGCAAAGGTGAAAATAGCATGAAATGTAAATGCTAAAAGTAAATGGTGCATAAAGCATAAAAAATAAAAGGGCATAAAGTAAAAACAAAAGATAAAGTCAATTATTAGTGATTAGTGGTTAGTTGGATGATTATCTTGAAACTTGAATTTGGAACTCATTAGAGGATTGGTAGAACCAAAGCCTCCATACAACAAGTTGTATTTACTTTTTGTCAAGTATATCACCCATTTGGAATCCTCACAAGTGCCATTTAATGATCAACAATGTTTAAGTGATCTGCAATGACCAAAAGTGTTGTAGATCCATTAGAGGATTGGTAGAACCAAAACCTCCATACAACGAATCTCAAGGTTATTGGATCAAAGAGATCAAATTAACATACTTGGGCTTGCAAACATAGGTTTGGGTCACGAATGATCATTTATTCGAATCAGAACAAAATTTAGCGCTATGTTAAGCAATCGTAAGTGGACTTATATAGAAGTTGCACCTATTTTAAGGTAGGTCAATAGCAATCTATGCACCATTTATTTTGAGACATGATATAGAGATCATGCTCCAATAACACTTAGTGCAATAAGAAAGGGATGAGATGGAGAGGGGTGGGGAAGAATATACAAACCACATTTGAATTAAATTTTAATCAAACTATTATTAAAATCATTCATCCATTTTTGTGGAGTTAGACTCAACACCATGGATCCAATGAGGTTAATAAAGTCCATGATAAAAAATTTAATCCAAGATCAACTAGAAAATAATCACAAAATAATATTGCATTTAATATATACATTTAAAGGGTTTTAAAATGTTTTTTTAAATAGAAATAAAAGAGGAAAATATCAACTATGTTCAAATTAATCAAGAAATAAAAAGTAAAACCATAGAAAAATCAGAAAAGGACTCAAATATTTTTATAAAAATTTTGATAATTTTTTAAAGTCAGAAACTATTTTTAAAATTAAAATAAATGAGTAAAATAAACAAAAAATGATAAAAAAATAACAAAGTCAGAAACAAAAATAAAATGAGGTCACCAATATTTGTCACAATGTCATTGGATCATTCAATAATTTTTTCAGAATTTAAAAATATATAAAAGTATTTTTAAACATTTAAAAACAATTCAAATAAAGTGAAAATTTATAAAAAATACTAAAACATAAAACTAAATTGTGAAAAATTAAAAATCAGAAAGAGAATAATCAAAAATATTTTTCATAATTTTTTCAGATTTTTTGGACTAAAAATGAATTTTCTATGATTTTTTGAAATTTAAAATAATTAAATATAAAAATCAGAAAAGAAAATAAAAACCAAAAAGATGTGGACCAATGAATGAGAGTCAAAACATATTAGTAATCAGATCCAAGGGATCTGACGCGCTGTGCATATCATGGTCATTACTAAATATCACACCGGATCCAACATTTTTAAAATAAAACAACTTAAAATATGGCGCATTGGATGGAGTCTGACTCACAAAAGTAATCAGATCCAAGGGTTCCTGAGGCACGCGCATTGTAAGGAAAGCATATTGTATTCATTTCAAAAAAATTACGTGGCTTTATGTCATTGGTTGAAGACGGACATGTCATCGTCTTCAACCTCCAACCATCCTCAAATTGAATCTTCCAAACTGTAAAATTAGCAAACCAGACCGGTACCATTAGATTCGTCTCTTCAAGACGATTCTAATGGTACCATCGCGCCAAATTTATATAAATTATGCAAGGCTGTGTTTGGAAAAAAACAGAAAAAATAGCGAGCACAAAAATTTGGGATATCTTGCTCAATTTTCAATGAAATTGCAAACTATAAAGAGCACGAGGATCAAAAGAACACAAGGAGTGGGTTAGTCTTTTATTTGAATCAATTTGGCCAAGAAATCTACCTGGACGAAGTAGTGAGAAAGTGCTCTGAAACTTAACTTCCACAAATCATTATTGGTCACAATTCTTGAAAGTAACCGTATGGTTAGCTTCAGAGAAGTTCAATGAAGCTAACTGAGTGGAGCTTTTGGTGTTTTAAGGTGAGAATGTAAGAAATCAGAATTTCAAATTTAGAGTTCGTGTGGGATCTGAACAGGGATCAATTGGCTATCAAAACCTTGAAAAAAAGAGTGAGGGATGATCCTTATTTATAGCTGATTATGATGCAAGGCTCAAGCTTGTGAATTGGAGGCAAAATGAGTGAAATTGTGTGGACCTGCTAAATGTGAAAATTCTGACTTCACATGGCTCAAAATGCAGCAAATTGGATAGTTTAAGGGTCATTTCTTGTTATGGCAAGTTCCTAAACATGATTAGACACGAAATTGATCTTTAAACAGGCTTGTAATTGGATTTAAACTAATTTTCAAATCTGACTGAATATGGAATTTCCATTTCATGATGCCACTTTCATAACCATAGTGCCAACAATGTAGGGCACCTTATGATGTGATTCTTGAAGCATTTGAAAGATGAAGTCACAAGCTTTTAAATGTGAAAGGAATGAGATCAAATGGATGTTTGAGCAAGAAGTTGCATTGAGTCAAAGTTGGAGAAAAAGGGTTGACTTTCCATACTTAGAAATATTTCAAATTTTTCTTCAAAAGTGACCTATAATGTTTTGCATCCAAACATGGCCTTCCACTTGGAATTTTCTATTGACCAAAAAAGATGGCATGAAATAGACCCTTTGAATGACATTTTGAAACTTGAAAAATTCAAAATATCCAAAAATTGAGAGAGTTATGATTTGTTGAAGTTGGCAAAAAATCATGAAATGACCTATAATCTTTTGTATTCTTAGGGCATCTTCCATCCATTTTCTCACTTTGAACATAAAAGAAGGCATAAAGTTAACATCTTCAAGATCATTATGGAAAAAGAGTGGGATCAAGGTGATAAAAATTGGGATAAGTTATGATCATTTGAAGTCACACATGAGAAATTGGGGGTTCATTCGGAGGACTTGTAATCTTTCTTCTTCATCAAGCTTCTTCCACATGAAAAATCCTTGAAACTTTTGAAGTAATTTATTTATAACTCTTTGAAGAGAAGGGTGTCTTTGGAATCACTCAAAAATACCAAAAGATGAGCATGATATGCTTCTTTAAAGTTCAAAACCCTAGCTCCTAGATCAAGAAAATGCCTTGAGGAGATTTGACAATTTTGAACAAACTTCTTGTACCAACACAAATGCTTTGTAAATAGAAGTTGTTGAGGATGAAAATGAGAACTCATAGTCACCAAAACCACTTCCATATCTTGAGAATTTATAGAAATATTCACTTGTGACCAATGGGAACAAAGCCTTGTCCAAGCATGGCAACTTCTCCAATCAACCCCTTGTACTTTTCAACCAAATTTGATAATCTTGAAATGTGGTGAACCAAAATAACCTTGCCATGCCATTTCTTCCAAAACAACTTCAATTGTGAGGTTTGAACTTCTCTAACCTTATTGCCTAGGGAATGAAAATAAACTCATGAACCCATGGGTCAACCTACCAAGCCAAATTGCCTTGACCTACATTACTAACAAGTAAGACAAACAAAAATTGCATTTTATTAATTAAAGGGAAAAAAATAAAGACAATATATTCATGATCACAAAAGAAAAAACAAGTCAAGGTGCTTGGTAATTCCCCAAAGAGAAAATCTAAAGATAGAGAGGAGAACCAAAAGCCCTAATGTCATCTAGTGGTGATTGAATTAACATGGTATGATGAAGGGATCTTAGGGGGAAAAATTGGGGTGCAAAACATGCGCCCTTGCATCTCCACCGTCAGATCTTATCAGATCTAGATCCAAATAAAACATGTGAGCCGAACTACGGCGCTCTGATTCCTTAAAAGGGATACATAGGCATCTAGTTGTCATACCCCAAATTTGTCCAACCTTTTTACGTTTATATGGCTTAGGTTTTGCATTTCATTTGCATCATTTCCTCTAAATCATTTTCATATCATGCATTCCATCATTCAATAAGGCATTGGTTTAAATAATCAATGGTCATTAAAGCTAGGGCTTCACATTGGTTTTAAGGATTCTACATCAATAAGACTGGTCCTTCTAGTTTTTCTTGTTTGAGCAATGGGGTGTGAGCTAGGGTTTTTATTCATTATTATGGACTTCTTTATCCATCCATATTCACCAAGGTCATCGATCAAATTGTACTTCTCTGTATTTTTCAGAAGATCAGGGTTGCAATCTTTTATGTATGGAGTGAATTAGGGTTTTAGGGTTTCTCTCAGCATAAAGGGCTTTATTGCGTCAGTGTACTTCATGATTAGGGTTCTTATCCTTGGTGTGTGATTTTGTTAGTGTTTATTAATGGAAGAATGATTAGGATTTCCATGACAAATCTTATACATCTTAAAGATACATTTTGAGATCATTGATCATTATTTCAAGGGTTGTTGGTGTGAACTAAAAAGAACAAACCATGGCCCGAGAGATGAAGTTGTGATCAAGGTTTTTTCTTGTTGCATTCAGTACCCGATAATAAGTGTAATACCTCAAATTTATCTCACCCTTTCACTTTTATCTGGCTTACGCATCTTGCATTTTTCATGTACATAATTCTCATTAGGCCATCTAACACATTGTGCATTATTAGTCAATAAATTTAGCACGTGATCAAGGGTATTGAGGAAATTAGGGTTTCTTTATTGCCTAGATATTCTCATCTTAAGTCAAGGTTGAATTTTCTTAATCATCAATTGGGGTTTGTTTCTATGCACTTATGGTTAGTAGATATACCTTAAGGTTTTTGTTATACACTTCTCACAGACCTCCTTCTGAGGCATTCTATTGCTTGATCATCATATAAGGCGTGGATTTGTGGTTGCTTGTAATAATACGAGGTGCTATATTTGACTTCCTTCAATGGCTTAAACATGGAGGTTCTTACCATCATCGAAAGATTGGATCATTTGACTATTTGGATTACAAGTTAATGGCTTTGGATGTTATTTAAGAGAAAGGTTGGAAATGGGGTGAAACTTATGAACTATTTCACGATGGAATACATTTGGTGAAATGTTGGCCAAAGTCCATGTTAAGTTGTGGTTTTCATCTTATCTTGATTAATGCTCGCTGAATTTTGGAAAAATTGAGAAAACATTTGAGAATTCAAATAAAGTGCAAAGTTAATAGGGAAACTTCAATTTTGAATTTTGTCTTAGTTTACAAGACACCAAAAGATCATTACAAAGATGCTACAACTCAAAAATTATCAAGTAAATCACAAAATGTTTTGATCCTAAACCTAATATTTTCTCTAAACTCCATACTCCATACTCCATCTTCAACAAGATCTTTATGCCTTATCTCTTCCTCATGCTTCATCTATCTTCATAGCCATACTGACTTCAATGTTGTTGCACATGGTTGGAATTTTTGAACTGGACCTATATAAGTGTTAGTAGTATTAAATCAGAGTTAAAGAAAACAAAAGAAAATCAGTTACCACATCCATTTAAAAAAAACAGATGTTCAAAATTAAACACAGAATAAAGGCCCTATTAAATTTCAAACTAACAACTTCTAACTACCTATAACAGAAAACCTAACTGACTAATATACTGACAGAACTTTCTAACTATCTCTCGAACTCAAGCCAGCTCATCCTAACCGAATAACAGAACTAGCTTTTCTTCAGTGTAACAGAAAAAGTAACAGAAAACCGAAACTAACAGCTCACACCTTTAACTAACTCATAACCAATTTATTCCTAACCAACTTTCTATCCAAGGGCCAGGAATGATTTAATCTATAACAAACTTATGGAGACCTATAACGGAATTTTTATACGTAAAGGAAGGGAATATTAATACACATCTCAGAGATTCATTATTCACACCAAGACACACAATTATCATTATTCACATTCACAATACAAAAATCCAGAAAAATATCTGAGAATCTCACCACAAAGAAACTCCAAAAAAAAATTTTGTAACAAGCTTCTGTTGAGATTCTTCAATTTCTCTGCTTCATTCTTCAATCTTCATCATTTTTCTTCAATTCCCGCAAGAATCATCACCATAAAATCAATATTCTTAGGATCTTCATCTTAAATATCTATCTCTTCATCAACAATCCGCAAGAATGATTTCTCAATATAACTTCAATCATCATCGCATCCGTAACCTCCCTTACAATACCAAAAATGCAGATTTCAGGAGAATACGCAGAAAACTCTAGAAAGAGTTTCGGAAGGAAAAACTCACAAAAATTCAAAAACTCAGAAGACTCCCTTTCTCTCTGGACCGCATCGAGCCTCTTGAATTCTAAATCGGTGGTGATAGCCTCAATCATCATTATAATTCCACGACGTCACCTCTGGAGATTCAAGTGCGACGAAATCTGAAATGAAAGAACCATAAGAGAGTTTGACAGAGAGTGAAAGAATAAAGAATGAAAGAGAGTTTGTTTCTCATTCTAGGGTTTCAAATATTCGATTAGATTTAAGTCGGTTGAGAAGAAATTTGTGAAAAATATCCGCGGATTCGAGATGAAGGTAGTGAGGCGAAGCTGACCAGACGAGGTTCTTACGTTTTTGGCATCAGCTGTGACGGTCGTCATTGGTGCGGCGGAATTTTGAGAAGAAGAAGATGGAACCATATTTTTATGAGGGAGTCCAACATTCACTTGGTTTTTACCCTAGCAATATACCATTTCATCAAATTCTCTGTTCAATTGATTTTTTGTTCCGTTTTTTTATATGTGTATTACAGAATGGATTAAAATTTGATGGTGGTGTTGGAATGATTGCTTCCTAGCCGAAATTGCTACCATTAAGCCCATCAGTACTAATTCTTGGAAACCTGAAGCTATTGAAACAAAAAAGGGTGTTGGACTTTATGCCTTGTGCCAATTTCTACATCACACATCCGGATTGAGCTCTTACTCCTTTATTTTAGAGTTTAATTTTCTTTTCCACATTAATTTTTTATTTTCATGATTTTTAATGATAAAAATGATACAGAAATATTACAACATTCTAGAATTCTTTAGGACCTCTCTTTAGAATTTTTATTAGAGTTTTCTATTATTTTTATATTTGATAATCATTTTTGTTGTCATTTTTAGCTAAGATTTTGTGATAGAATGTGGATGCAACTTTTGCAATGTGGAATGCTTAGAGACTAATTTGTTTGATCACTTATGTTAAGTAGCCTCTGTAGAGTTTTCTATTTGCTTGCATGATTTTGAAGAGGCAACAGACCTTCTCCATTAGGTATCATCGTGACTTTATTTTATTCCTTATTTCTGCATTTTATTGTATTTCTTTACTACTTTCTAGAGATCATGAGAAGCAAGGCTTTACTGCTTGTCGATGCCATGAGAAGCAGGGTAGAGATGTATGAAAGGGATCTCCATTGCTGATATATGTTAGGAATCCCTCTAGTTTATTTAAATACCCGTTTAAGGCAATTTAATATTGCGTGTCATTGTTTGCTACTTGTGTTTATTTAAAACCCTACCTTTAAAGTAGGTATTTTGCACGTGTGTTTACGTTTATGCCCATACTATTCCTCTATCCCTTATTGAAGTCATCAAGAGGAGGCAAGTGGAAACCGTTCGCAATTAACCCCCTCAATTTCATCCGTGTCATCCTTAGCTCGTGACACACCATGATGCTTTGGAGTTATGCCTACTCTCGTTATCAAGTCGTCAAGTGGAAAAGGGTTTTGCAATCGAACCCCCACACTTTGTCAGGATTTTGCATTGGTCGATGCTGACACTCCATGATTATTTATATTGTCTTCTATCACCTACCACAATCTCCTATATCTTGGTTAGGTGTTCAGTCACTTTGGACATCACATTTTGTTTTTCATCTCATTCCCACTTGTTTGCTTTGGGTGATCCGCTCCCCTTAGCTAAAGCATTTCTCTTCTTTTATATTTCACTCCCACTTGTTTGTCTCGGTTGATATGCTTGCCTTGACTAAAGAATTTCACTTCTTTTCTTTACCATTTTATGTGTGTGCTCTTTCGAGCTTGTTTTCTTACTCGCTTTCTATACCATATTCCCTTAGGATGTGCTTGTTCCTTTCGGGTGCAAGTTAGAGCTTAGGTTGCAAACCATGCATGCTAACATTAGGTAGACATTTCCATTTTGTTAATCCAAATTTTAGGACCATCATTATATTATAACATTAGGATTATAAATATGCTAGTCTCCCATAGACTGTTTTCTTCCCCTTTTGCATATGTATTAAAATTAAAACTTTGTTTTTCTTAGCAAATCATAAAACATGCTAATAACAACAAAAACCCTTTTTCAAGGTAACAAAACACAAACCAATCAAATGTGGCATATTTCCTTGAGGGTGTAAATGAAAACCATTTTCAGATAAGGACATGATTAATTTACTTCCGTGCCAACGCGTGAGTCTCCAAAGGTCAAGCTGCGACAGAAGGCAGAATTAACATTGTTCATAAAAAACACAAAACAAACAAAAACATGTGAGTCGCACTATGGTAACTCTAATTACTCAAAAAGAATACGTAGGCATTGGGGTAAGGCCCAATCGAGCATAACTTTATTTTTTTCTACATTATTTTCTCCTTTCTTTTGCATGCATTCTTCCTCAGTATTAAGTAGTAAGCATAGATTAGACACACCCATAAGATAGATAACAATAGTGGATACCATAGAGTACTATGGGCGTGTGGGGTGCTAATACCTCCCTCTCGTGTAACAGACTCCCTTACTCCATCTCTCGGTCGCAAGACCGTGACTTTTCCCTTCTCAGGTTTTCTCGATGTTTACCTTTCCCTTCATGTGGGATAAAAGACGTTCGATGGTGACTTTATTGTCTGATGATTTTCAGCTGGCGACTTCACTGGGGACAGGTCAACCAATTGCTGGTCCATCCAGGAGTCGCTCCTTGCTCTTGTTCTCTTCTCTTTGGGTGTTTATTTATATGCTTTATGGGTTATTCATTTTGTATATACCTGAGCATATGTATGCATTGCATTTTACTATTTTCCATATACTACTGTTGTACTAGATATGCTTCTTGTTGGGTGGGTGTTACTATGAGGTAAAAGGCCCAATACCTAGGCCAAGTGACAACCATAGAAACCCTAGGAATATGGTGGAACATGAATGGCTAGTTGACTTTGGTTTTACTATTGCCATCCTGTCGTCCATGCTCAGATGAGGTACAAATTAGGGGCTATCATTTTCACTTAGGTGATACGATGATAGTTTTTCAGAAGTACCCTCGATTCTAAGTTACCCGACCTTACCTTGGCCTAGTTTTCACCCGTGAGTGGGGAGGGAATTATTATCACAAGTACAGTTGGTGATTATGTTCTTATGGGGATTGTATGTTCTGTTGGTGACTATGGGGTTCTTAGATTTATTTTCTGAGTTCCTGACTTGTTTATTTGGAGGTTCATTCGGGCCTTCGATCTTGGTATTCCCAACATGTTCAGAAAAGGTTCAGTAGTATCCGATGGCCCAAAAGCCTTGATTCTGTACAATTGATAATCTACATGGCACTTGGTTCTTGCATGTGCGGAAGCTATGACGAGCCTTTGATCTGGTGATATTCATATGGTTTAAAAACAGTGCAACAATCATATTCAGAAGCGATGGAACTTAGATCACATGTCTTTGCATATATAGCATGGTTAACCATATGCTTAACATACATGTTTGTTATTTCCAGGGAATCATATTTGTAAGTCTTGTGCTAAACTCTCCCATCCCTTACTCGCGTAAAATCAAAATCAAAGCATGTAAATTTCTTATAAATGACAGAACATGACATGGCATCTATTCATGCACCCCATGCATATCCATGCATCCATAACAAGTACTCGAGTTGGGGATTCTTATCTATACCTGGTGTTCTCCTCAGAGAATCAGACTTAATTTCTTATTGTATGTGTTCAAAGATCAATATGGAATAACTCTATGGGGGATTGACCGGTACGAAGATCCCGATGAGGGTTGATTGTAGTATACGTGTAAGCTTTGGCCAGAGGTCGGGAATTCTTCGAGAAAGAAGATAATCGATTGAAGACTCAGGTGATCCGGGTCATAGAAGCTCTAATGATGATATCAATAATCCTACACCTACTTCCACAACAGGTTCTCTCTTATCCTCATCTTTTGGGAATCGCTTTCAACCATGGAGTGCTACACAATATTGAGTTATTGGAACATCTTATCAGCAGATGGTTACCATTTACTATGTGAATTCAAGAAAACTGTTTTACCAGCGAGATTAAAATATGCCTGAATTGATCTTATATCAGTGCTTCATTCTCATTGGTTTCCACACTTATTTGAGCTTCAGTGGGTTAGACCCAGTACTTCAGTATCGTCTATAAATTCCCTTTCAGGTCATGATACCAACGTCATATGTGGTTACCACACCGGGGTATATGATTATTCAATCAGGGGCACTCTCCACAGTTTTGTGTTCCCTGATCTATTTGACAGAAACCATTCTTTGTTCCCCAAGTGAATTCACGGGGCAAAGCTTTTAAGCAAAGAAGTAAGAAGCATGATAAGCATGTTGATGCGATCCCAGTGCATTACATCCAGTTATTTCCTTTCCTGGTGGAAGTTCAATTGGTAAAGCTCTGATCTTCGGGTCCTCCTCCCACAAACATCTCTTCTGATTACAACACACATGCTAGATGTGTCCCCTATTCTGGGGCACCCGATTTTGATATTGAAGACTATAAAGGGGTTAAATTATAAAGCCCAACACTTGTCTGACGTCTCTTCCAAAAGTACAATTCCTATTTGGCCAACTGCCGAACTCTTTCTCACCAGGTGGATGTCTCTTCTGTTGTGATAGAAGACGAATTGTATTGTTTCTTTGTGGCATAAGATGCTTGGTGATGCAGTTCTTACCAATTCGCTTGGTAAATCTTTCATTCGTACTCCTGAAAGAATCTTTTATGCATATTATTCTGGGCACCCGACCATTCGATTTAAGATGGTATGTCATCCAGTGACAAGGTCCAAGTCGGTATTAATTCAGAGATTGTTGTGTTCACATCAGATCCTAAGGGGAATTCTCTCGCCATTTAAGCATCAAGAGTGGATAAATTCATCAGAATGAAGAAGTCCATATGGAGTCAAGTCTCCTCAACGATGGCAATCATTGGTTTCTTTACTGCATTTTCATTTGTATTCTTGCTTGTTTGTTTAAGCATTACTTGCATGTAGAATCCTGTCTATTTTTGAATGAAAATATTAAAACAATAAGTATGCTTGTCTTCAAGTGTTCCTTTTGTTTTTATTCATCCATTCGTTATCACTCTTTAAATTTTTTACTTGCATATTGATGCCAAGTTTCCAAGTCTTATGCTTAGGTAAATACTGAAGGGAGGATGACGATAATCTAAAAATGCAAAAATCTCTGGTTGGTATGCTTTTGAGTAAGACCCTGTTAATGATGTGCGTGCATTGTTTCAAATCCCCAAACACGGGAGATATAAGGGACATATACCCTCATTAACCCCCTTTGAGCCTTCAAAGTAGGAGTTTATTTTTTGTTCAGGAAAAAACCCTCATTTCAACCTTGGGGCGGGTAGATTTCAGTTAATCTGATCAAGCATTCAAAACTCATCCAGAGTGCTCATCTAAGGATACAACATTGGTCATCCATCAAAAGGATGAGGAAAGTAAAAACCATAATGGATAACTCTCATCTATCAGCAGCGTGCATTAAAGAGAATAATATCCCAATGGGTATCTCTCGCACGTCAGGAAGTCAACAGATGATGATACACCAATGGTTATCCTTCATCTACCAAAGACTCAGACAGTCACGACCACTTCCAACAAATTGAGGACAACGTAAAGATCAATGACTTGTTCAAAAAGGAAAGTATGATGAAATAAAGAAACAAAAAGCCCCACTAAGTTGAAACTTGAAAACAAGTCGCTTAGGCAAAAGTTAGGGCATCCCGCTGGACTTCCAAATTGAAAAGAATTTGTCCATGAAAAAGTAAGGGAAAGCGAGAAATAAATTGAAAAGTCTAAAAGGCTAGAAAAGGATTGCCAATAAAAATCCTTATCGAGAGAACAAGGTCGTGTGATCAGACACCAAAATCAGAAGTTTGTAACTATCGCATCCAAGAAGTCCATGTGGTTCCTCAACCATTGTAAACTCCTCTTGAGAGGTGAGTGCTCGTATCGAGTTAAATGAACTTAGGACGGGAGAACATCATGGAGAATGGGTGGGCACCAAAAATATTTTGAGCCTTAAATCCTTTTTTATAAAACCGTGAACCAGACCATGTTACAACCTCTAAAAGTCCTAACTGAAGCATGGGTCAATTCAAAAGCGTGCTACAACGAGATGGCATTTAACTGACTCCTAAGAGGTATGTTTAAATATTTGTGTTGGCATCATATGCTTGCATTATCTTTCATGAAAAAGAATTTGCAAATGATTCTCTCTAGCTAGTGATTTGTTCACAACAGGGTTGTGACACCATTTCATTCAAAGTTCTTTTTAAAAGTTCAAGACTTACATACGTGTTGCATTAGAATTATCATTCTCATAATAAACATTCTTCTGCATATAAAATAACGGGCTGGCATCAAGTAAGTTTACACAATGAACATCAGTAAAGAGCTCAGTCTTGTCAAAGAATAGAGGTTTGAATACTCTGTTGAAGCAAAAGTTAACTATCACAAGAGAAATGACTTATCCAAGGGCATGTTGCCCAGAGATTCTTACAAGAGAAAGCATATTGGTGTGTTACAATTTGAGTACCCTTTAGGGATGAAGTTAACATATTCCGCCAATCAGGGGCAATCAAATCGAGATTCGATCTCTCCGAGTTCAGCCAAATCTGGGGCATTCCCTCAAAGATAATATCAATCAGAGGTTATCAATTCGACAAATCTCTTCGAGCTTGACCAATCTTAAACTACCACGTCAATAAATCCCAAGTTTACATCAATCAGAGTCCATCACGTCGAGAAATCTATTTAGAATTCAATCAATCTGAGGCAATCACGTTGAGATTTGAC
The DNA here is from genome assembly GCA_948472305.1 of Vicia faba. NCBI lineage: Eukaryota > Viridiplantae > Streptophyta > Magnoliopsida > Fabales > Fabaceae > Vicia > Vicia faba. The sequence continues at coordinate 985,209,021 of OX451740.1, read as the reverse complement.
AAATCTCTCCAAGAAATTTGTAATCAAGAGCAGTTTATTTCGTGACTCAAGACATTAGGGAAGGCCACCCCATATCGTATTGTGGCACGGATATTCTGGTTTTCTATTCAGCATAGATCCTCTCAGAGATCCTCCAGACAGGGGCATTCCTCATATGTACTCGCAAAGTTGCTCAAGCCTATTATGTATATGAGACGAATACAATCAAGCTAAAATCATTATAACGGTCACCATGACCTAGCCAGCATGTGAATACGCCTTCATCAGCTACAGGTGATTTCAAACCTGATTCACCGAGTGAATCCAGAAAGTCCAGAGTCATCGTTTGACTTGGCGCACGCAAGTGCACGTCCCCCGAGAGCTACACTGGGGAATTCACAAAGCTAAACCAGGGCATTCACAAAGCTGAATCGGGGCATCCCCAGTGGAGTAAACTGGAGTGTTCGCAGGTGTCCATGTCTATCTTTTCATCCCCGGGTGGTTTAAGAGATAGTTCCCCAGTGTGGAGTAAACTTGAGGCATGTATTCGAAGAGATCCACAGGGTGTTCAGTACACATTCCTCGGCATATTCAGTCCTACCATCCTCTCAATGGTTCAGGGTGTAGGGAAGTCGGGCCAGATTATCTCTTCCCCATCAATATAATTCATAGCTCAGTAGCGTACCTAAAAATTGCTTCGTCAGCAATTCAATATCCAGCGGAGTCACCGATAATATTCGGTATCATGAGCTCCCCAGTACAAATTCTTACCAGTATCCCCAATGATCTTGGTACAACAAGTTTCCAGCACCGACATGTATAGGCATCCCCGGTGATGAGAAACAGTTCCTAATGATCCTTCGTGCATCTTCATGAAGTATATTTCTTTGCATTGCATAGAGTTATCATTGCATGGCATTGTGTCTTCAAAAATGCATAGCCGATCCATCAGAATGGATCTTTGCGGAAAAAGAAATTCAAACATGCATACGAAGCATAAGCCATATCGGGTACCTTAAACAAAAGACCTGAACCATTCAAAGGCAATAATACATCCCCACAAGAGGATATCTCTCCCAAACCCCCAACCGATGACCTTCACCTTCACAATGCATAACTAACAGTGCTAGTACCTTGTACCCCTGAATTCCCTGCAAAATCAATACACCTAGTCATACAAACCCAGTTCCCGTATGGTAGTCAGTTCCCATCTGACAATCAATTCTAAACCCAGTTCCCGTCTGGTAGTCAGTCCCCGTCTGATGATCGATTCGAAACCCAGTTTTGATCTGGTAGTCAATTACCGTCTGACAATCAATTCTAAACCCAATTCTCGTCTGGTAGTCAATTCCCGTCTGAAGATTGATTCTAAACCCAGTTCCCGTCTGGTAGTCAGTTCTCGTCTGACAATCAATTATAAACCCAGTTCCCGTCTGACGATCGATTCTAAACCCAGTTCTCGTCTGATAGTCAGTTACCATCTGACAATAAATTCTAAACCCAGTTCCCGTATGGTAGGAAGTTCCCGTTTGACAATCGATTCTAAACCCAATTCTCATCTGGTAGTCAGTCCACGTCTGACAATTGATTCTAAACCCAGTTCTTGTCTGGTAGTCAGTTCCCGTCTGACAATCAATTCTAAACCAGCTCCCGTCTGGTAGTCAGTTCTCGTTTGACAATCAATTCTAAACCCATATCCCATATAGTAGTCAGTTCCCGTCTAACAATCGATTCTAAACCCAGTTCCCGTCTGGTAGTCAGTTCCTGTCTGATAATAAATTCTAAACCTAGTTCACATCTGGTAGTCAGTTCCCGTCTGATGATCGATTCAAAACCCAGTTCCCGTCTGGTAGTTAGCTCCCGTATGACAATCAATTTTTAACCCAGTTCTCGTCTGGTAGTCAGTTCCTGTCTGATGATCGATTCTAAACCCAGCTCCCTTCTGGTAGTCAGTTTCTATTCGACAATCAATTCTAACCCCAGTTCCCGTCTGAAAATCGATTCTAAACCCAGTTCCTATATGGTAGTCGGTTCCCATCTGACAATCAATTATAAACCCAGTTCGCGTCTGGTAGTCAGTTCTCGTTTGAAAATCGATTATAAACTCGGTTCTTGTTTGGTAGTCAGTCCCCGTTTGACAATCGATTCTAAACCCAGTTCTTGTTAGGTAGTCAGTTCCTGTCTGACAATCTATTTTAAACCCAGCTCCCGTCTGATAATCACTTCTAAACCCATATCCCGTCTAGTAGTCAGTTCTCGTCTAACGATCGATTCTAAACCCAGTTCCTGTCTGACAATCAATTCTAAACCCAGTTCCCGTCTGGTAGTCAGTTCCCTTCTGACGATCGATTCTAAACCCAATTCCCGTCTGGCAGTCAGTTCTCAGCTGGTAATCAATTCTAAACCCAGTTCCCGTCTGGTAGTCAGTTCCCGTCTGACAATCGATTCTAAACCCATTCCTCATCTGGTAGTCAGTCCCCATTTGACAATTGATTCTAAACCTAGTTCTTGTCTCGTAGTCAGTTCTCGTTTGATAATCAATTCTAAATCCAGTTCCCATCTGGTAGTCAGTTCCCATCTAACGATCAATTTTAAACCCAGTTCCCATCTGGTAGTCATTTCTCGTCTGATGATCAATTCTAAACTCAGTTCCCATCTGGTATTCAGTTATCGTCTGACAATCTATTCTAAACTCAGTTCTCGTCTGGTAGTCAGTCCCTGTCTGACAATTGATTCTAAACCCAGTTCTCGTCTAGTAGTCAGTTCCTGTCTGACAACCGATTCTAAACCCAGTTTTCATCTAGTAGTCAGTCCCCGTTTGACAATCAATTCTAAACCCAGTTCTCATATGGTAGTCAGTTCCTTTATGATAATCAATTCTAAATTCAATTCCCGTCTGGTAGTCAATTCTCATTTGGCAATCAATTCTAAACTCAATTCCCGTCTAGTAGTCAATTCACGTCTGACAATCAAATCTAAACCCATTTCCCGTCTGGTAGTCATTTCCTGTCTGGTGATCAATTTGAAACCCAGTTCCCATCTGGTAGTCAGTTCCCGTATGATGATTAATTTTAAACCCAGTTCTCGTCTGGTAGTCAGTTCTCGTCTGACGATAAATTCTAAACTAAGTTCCCATCTGGTAGTCAGTTCCCGTCTGACAATTGATTCTAAACTCAGTTCTCATCTGGTTATCAGTCACTGTCTGGAAATTGATTCTAAACCCAATTCTCGTCTAGTAGTCAGTTCTCGTCTGACAATCGATTCTAAACCCAATTCACGTCTGGTGGTCAGTTCCCATTTGACAATCGATTCTAAACTTAGTTCTCATCTGGTAGTCAATTCCTGTATGAAAATCAATTCTAAATCCAGTTCCCGTCTGGTAATCAGTTCCCGTTTGACGATTAATTCTAAACCCAATTCCCATCTGGTAGTCTGTTCCTGTCTGACGATCGATTCTAAACCCAATTCCCGTCTGGTAGTCAATTCCCATCTGACAATCAATACTAAACCCAGTTCCTATCTGGTAGTCAGTTTCCGTCTAACAATCAATTCTAAACCTAGTCCTCGTCTGGTAGTCAGGCCCCGTCTGACAATTGATTCTAAACCCAGTTCTTGTTTGGTATCGACCGTGACGGTCGTCGTTGGTGCAGCGGAATTTTGAGAAGAAGGATATGGAATCACATTTTTATGAGGGAGTCCAACAGTCACTTGGTTTTTACCCTAGCACTATACCATTTCATCATATTCTCTGTTCAATTTATTTTTTGGTCCATTTTTTTATAAGTGTATTGCAGAATGGATTAAAATTTGATGGTGATGTTGGACTGATTGCTTCCTAACGGAAATTGCTACCACTAAGCCCATCACTACTAATTTTTGGTAGCCTGGATCAATTGAAACAAAAAAGAGTGTTGTACTCTATCTGATTGGGCCTTGTGCCAATTTGTGCATCGTACACCCGGATTCATATCTTACTCCTCTATTTTAGAGTTTAATTTTCTTTTCCTCATTAATCTTTTCTTTTCATGATTTTTAATGATAAAAATGATACAAAAATATTAGAACATTTTAGAATTTTTTAGGACCTCTCTTTAGAATTTTCATTAGAGTTTTCTATTATTTTCATATTTGATAATCATTTTTGTTGTCATTTTTAGCTAAAATATTGCGATAAAATGTTGATGCAACTTTCGCAATGTGGAATGCTTGGAGACTAATTCGTTTGATCACTTATGCGAAGTAGCCTATGTAGAGTTTTATCTTCGCTTGTGTGGTTTTGAAGAGTCAACAGACCTTCTCTGTCAGGTATCATCGTGACTATATTTTATTCCTCATTTCCACATTTTATCATATTTCTTTAATTCTTTCTAGAGATCATGAGAAGTAGGGGTTTACTGTTTGCTGATGACATGAGAAGCAGGGTAGATATGTATGAAAGGGATCTTTGTTTCTGATATATGTCAGGAATCCCTCTGGTTTACTTAAATACCTGTTTAAGGAAATTCCGTATTACATGCCATTGTTTGCTACTTGTGTTTGTTTAAAACCCTACCTTTGAAGTAGGTATTTCGCAAGTGTGTTTACGTTTGTGCCCACATTATTCCCCCATCCCTTATTGAAGTCCTCAAAAGAAGGAAATCGGAAAGGGTTCACAATCAACCCCCACAATTTCGTTTGTGTGATCCTTAGCTCGTGACGCACCATGATGCTTCGAGGTTGTTCCTACTCTCGTTATCGAGTCGTCAAGTGGAAAGGGGTTTTACAATCGAGACCTCACACTTTGTTAGGAGTTTGCATTGGCCGATGCTGACACTCCGTGATTGTTCATATTTCCTTCTGTCGCCTACCTCGATCTCCTATATCTTGGTTAGGTGTTCAGCCGCTTTGGACATCACATTTTTGTTTTTCATCTCATTCCCACTTGTTTGCTTCGGGTGATATGCTCCCCTTAGCTAAAGCATTTCTCTTCTTTTATATTTCACTCCCTCTTGTTTTTCTTGGGTGATACTCTCCCCTTGACTAAAGCATTTTGCTTCTTTTCTTTACTATTTTATATTTGTGTGCTCTTTCGAGCTTGTTTTCTTACTCGCTTTCTATACCATGTTCCCTTAGGACATGCTTGTTCCTTTCGGGTGCAAGTTAGACCTTAAATTGCAAATCATGCATGCTAACATTAGGTAGACATTTCCCTTTTGTTAATCCAAACTTTAGGACCATCATTTTATGATAACATTAGGATTAGAAATAGGCTAGTCTCCCATAGACTCTTTTCTTCCCCTTTTGCATATGCATTAAAACTAAAACTTTGTTTTTCTTAGCAAATTATAAAACATGCTAATAATAACAAAACCCCTTTTTCAAGGTAACAAAACACAAACCAATAAAATTTGGCATCTTACCTTGAGGGCGTAACTCAAAACCATTTTCATATAAGGACATGATTAATTTACTTTTGGGCCAACGCGTGAGTCTCCAAAGGTCGAGTTGTGGCAGAAGGCGGAATTAAAATTGTTCATAAAAATACAAAACAAACAAAAACATGTGAGCCAAACTACGGTAACTCCGATTCCTCAAAAAGGATACGTAGGCATTTAGGTAGGGCCCAAGAGAGCACAACTTTGTTTTCCCTACATTATTTTCTCCTTTATTTTGCATGCATTCTTCCTCAGTATTACACAAAAATGAATATATTAGACACACCCATAATATAGATAACAAGAGTGGATACCGTAGAGTACTACAGACGTGTAGGGTGCTAATACCTTCCCCTCGCGTAACAGACTCCCTTACCCAATCTCTCGGTCGCAAGACCGTGACTTCTCCCTTCTCAGGTTTTCTCGATGTTTACCTTTCCCTTCATGTGGGATAAAAGACATTCAATGGCGACTTCATTGCTGATGATTTTCAGCCGGTTGTTTCAACAAGGAGTTGATAGTTTGAATTGTTAGAGGTTGGAGCCATGATACAAGTGGTATGAGGAGTTTCATTGAGTTGTTTGAAATTGCATCCAAAAAATATCATTGAATTCAAATTGAGCTTAAATTGGTTCAAAGTTGTCAAGGTTTTAAGCATGAAAATTTGAAGGTGGATTTCTTGATATTCAAGTTATATTAATTAAGCATTCATCATGATTAAAGGTCATTCATTATTCAAGTATCCACAAGATTACAAGACTTATTCAAGTTTCACTCAAGTCCACTTAATACATCATTATCCATCATTCAAAATTCATCGAAGTATTCATCAAATCCCATCATTTCTCTTATTCAAGACCATTTTCAAGGCATGATGTTTCAAAGTTGTCAAAATTATTCAAGACATGAGATCAATTTCAATTCCAAGCGCAAAGTTCAATTTGATGCATTATTTCAAGTTCATCCATCATTACAACTACAACTTTGAACATTTTATGAACAAAAGGGAAGTTACTTTAAAAATTTACATGCTAAAGCTTCATGCTACAATCTTGCCATAAGCCTTTGTCAAAATCAATATACATTTAAAGAAGCTACATCATCATTATTCAAATGAATTTTGAAGAGGAAAATTGTGCTAAAAATGTGAGAAGAACAAGATCAAAGACATGGTTTGTTACATCCAAGGTCACAAAAAATGATAAACCTAAACCCGATGTTCTATCCCTAATCTTCATGCCATAACCAAACAAAACCTTGTTGTCCAAGATGCTGCCATCACTTGTTGCTATCCTCCATAAAGTTGTTGTCCAAAACACCAAAACTTTGCTCATCCTATGCCAAACCATAACCCTTATACTACCAAAACCTGTTGTAATAATAAACCAGGAAAGAAACAAAGTTTTGTACCAATCTAAACCTGTTGTATGCTACACCAACACGCATCAAAAGAACTAGAAAACAAACCAAACACAACAGTCCAAGAACCTGCTGCTATTGCTTCCCAAACCAGTCCAAATGCTATTGTCCAAAACCTGCTGCATACCCTGCAAAACAGTCCAAAACCTATTGTAACAAACCAGTCCAACCTACTGCAACCTTGCACAAAAATAGGCAAAGGAAACTGCATCCAAAATCTACAATACAGTTAACTACTTTTGTTCAAATTCATCAAAATTCCCCCTCCAAAATCCACTCCCATTCATTATAAAAACACACCAACTACAAGTAGAAAAGTACCAACAATATGATAAGAAAAACCTTCACTAAAACTCTGCTCAAACACTCTCAAACCTCTCTCCAACCTTATTCATAAACTCCATCAGAAATTTACCCTCAATCTTTACAACCTCTCAAAGCTCTGATGCAATCCATATCCTCACAGAAATCATTAGTAGAAACAGAAGAAGAAGTGGAAGAATGAAGTTAAATCAAAGAAGATTAAGGAAGCATCTTATTACCTGAAGCTTTCTTGAAGTTTTCCATACACTTTTTTCGGCTCCAAATGCTTCAACATGAACCAAAACGAGCCTCTGTTATGTAGGTTGGTGTCCTCTCAAACTCCTTCGTTCTTGCATATTTTTTTGCTTTTCTTTATACCAGTTTAAACCTTAATATACATGGATCTGAAACCCTTTGCAAATAGAAATTTCTTGTGCTTATTAATAACTTAATTTCAAGTTAAACTCAACTTACAGTTTTCTGCATTTGGTTATATTTAAAATGTTTAAGAGCAAATATGTGAAAAACAATTTATAGATTTAAATAGAGAGAACTCTTGTGTTATTGTTTATTGTATCTGGCTTTTTGTTTGTTACTATTACTGTGTGACAGTAGGTGACAAAAATATTAAGAGGAACAAAGACATTGTTGGTGTTACCGTGAGAAACACAGAGGAAGTTTGTTGTTGTTGGTTGATGAAGAGTTTGAAACTGAGAGAATAGGAGGAAACTTTGTCGTTTTTTATTTGTTCAATTGAAAACAAAAATTTGGTGAATAGGAAGAGATTAAATCGGTTTTCGGAATCAAACATACAGAGGGGGGAAGTTTAAAAAAATTGGTCAATGATTAGAGAGGATAATGATTGAGAGATGATGATGTTGTTGTTTTTGGTTCAGCCAAGAGAATGTGAAATAGAGATTGTGAGAGGAAGACCCGTGATTAATTTTGAGAAAGAGCAGAGAGATGATAAAGTTGATGAAACAGAGGAATTGAATCGTAAGAATAGAAAGAGAGTGAGGGTGATGAGATAAGAGAAAGAGAGGATGAGATACAACCAAGTGAGAATACAAATAAGTGAACGTGTGAGAGAGATATTTTGGATTTTATTTGTTTTAATTCTACTTTAATTGAAATTTATTGGAAATAATCAAAATTAAGTTCTCTAATTAATTTACTAATTCAAAAGTGATGGAACAAATCCCCAGAGATACTAGCGGCCACCTTTTCCTTGTCAAGGGTTTCTTCTAGTTCCAACTTCTATTTGGGCCTCCCTTAACCCGATCCATATTCGTTAAAGCCCATCTATTAATTTGTTTAGTTTCTTTTAGTTTTCTATTTAGCCTATTAACAAGTAAAGCATATGGGTTGCGTTGGTAAAACTTGAGTTTCAAACCAATGGTTCCGGGTTCAATACTCATAAGGACTATTTTTGGTTTTCTTTCCCATCTCCCTTGTTTTCTCTTATTAATTTTATTCATATCATTGTGTTAATTTGGTTTAATTTATTCTTTAAAAACAACAAAAATATTAGAGTTTTAATTATTTTACTTTATTTTATTTACTTGATAAAAATCATAAAAAATGTTAAGAACTTAAATTCATTATTTTTGTTTGATTTCTTGGTTAATCTTGATAACATGTTCCCTTAAGTGATTCCCTGAATCGATTAAATTCATGTTTATCATTTGTTGTTGAATTAGACTTTAAGATCAACCTATGCATGATAACTAATTAGGTCAGAAATTTCCCTTTCAAACACTCTACTTTAGGTCTACTTTGTATGACAACATTAGGGTAGACGTTCCCCTTAGACTTTTCTTTTGCATTGCATATTTCCTAATTAAAACTAAAACTTCTTTTCTCTAATCAAAAAAACAAAAACACTTAATCATTATTCAAAATCATTCCAAACTTAACAAAAACACTTAACAAATCAAACATATTTTCAAAAGGGCATGTTGTCTCTGTTCTACCGTGATACAGGCTGTGCCTATTGCTAGAATGTGTGCGCTAACATCACCCACTAAAAAACACCAATAAACCAACATTTTCTAGAAGAACTAAGGTGTTCTAATTTCTTCACGAGATACGTAGGCAAAGGGTTGTGAGACCCTCATGAATGCACTAATAAAAACCATTTCATTTCCCTTAGCAAGTATAGTTTTAGATAAACGCGCCCTTAGAAACAAACAATTAAAATGGATCCTGTTGAGCACAACGGATGTGAGGAGTGATAATACCTTCCCCTTGCATAATCTACTTTCGTACCCTCTCTTTTGGTTGCAAGACCATCTTATCCATTCCTCTTGGGGTTTTCTCAATATTTCCCCTTCCTTCAGGATAAATAAAGTTCGGTGGCGGCTCTTTGTTTTTTTCCGGTTGCTTCACTGGTCACAGGGCTCAGTTGAGTGACCTTTTTTACTTTTCCTTCTTTTCCCTGTGTTTTCTCTCTTGCATGCATCCCCCCTTTGCATCTTTCTTTTCAGCTCTTAAGCTTTAGACATAGATTTTACACACCCTTAGATTAGAACAAACATAAGTGTATCCTGTGGAGTACCACAGACGTGTGGGGTGCTAATAGCTTCCCCGTGCGTAACTGACTTCCTTACCCAATTTGTATAGTTACAATACCGTGATTTCACCCCCCCTTCAAGTTTTCTCGTTGTTAACCTTTCCATTTTGGAGGGATAAAAGACATTCGATGGCGACTTCATTGAGTTTTATCTTTGATGATTTAACCAGTTGTTTCAGCTGGCAACTTCACTGGGGATAGCGTTCACCAAATGGTGGTCCATCCTTGTGTAAGTCAGCCCTAGCTTATGTTTCTTTTCTTTTCTATTGGGTGTTTATGTGTTTATTGCTTTCTAGATCTATTTTTTTATAGGATTTGATTATATGCTTTCATGCATCGCATTTTATTTTATTGGCTCCTATACTTTGGATATTGCTATTGTGTTGTTTCTTTGTGGGGTTGGGATGTTGCTTCTTTAGGTAAAAGGCCCAGTACTCAGGCCAGAGTTGTGAACTCATAAAAAACCTAGGAATAGAGTGGGGGCATGATGGCTATAGGACGAGGTCCTATTAGTGCAGTCATGTTATATACCACACTTAAATGAGGTTCAAATGAAGGTATTTTCATCATGCCTGTTTGTGTTTTAATGATTTTACTTTCAGGAGGACCTATGATTTGTGGGTTACCCTTGTCTTACCCTGACCTAGTCTTCACCCGTGAGTGGGAGGGTTGATTTCTTACAGGTACAATTGGTGACTTTGGTTCTGATGGTGACTCTAGTTCTGATGGTGACTTTGGTTCTGTCGGTGATTAGTGTTGGTGACTTATGTGTGTTTCGAAGCTATGTCGGACCTTTGATTCTATGATACTAAGTTGGTTTAGACAATCGAACGACAACGTCCAGTATTCTGGAAGCCTTGATCCTGTCATTATTGCATCATAGCATATTTACTTTTCAAAAAAATTATGTACAAAAAAGTTAATATGCATTTGCATTGTCATTTTCCAGGGATATTCAAGAGTTAGTATATTCATCAGAGATGCATACTAGACACATCTTTTCCAATAGTTTCTTCCATGGGGATATGACATCACTAAGAGATTTAGGCGCTCAAGTTGTCAAGCACAATTCGAGAAGATTCACTCAAGACTATGGCAACATTCTGTCTCTCTTGAATGCTACCTGTAACACCCGATAATTTAATTAATTATTTAATTAAATTATTTTCGAATTATTTGTTGAAATGTGTGAAATATTGCTATATGTTGCTAAGTTGTTCTTTGGTTGATTATTTTAGTTAGTTAATATTAATAAATAATATTAGAAAGTATATAATATTAGTAGAATATTAGTTGGACCTATTTTGATGGTTAGAAGTAGTAATAGGTGGGGTGTGTAAGTTGAGCCCATTAGGAATAATAATATTATTATTAGGATTGGTTATAATAATAAGAAATTAGGTTAATTAGAAAGATCAAGAAAGTCTTGGAGCAGTGACGTTGGAAGTTGGAGAGAAGAGGAACAAGGAAAAGAGGCAAAGCTAGGTACGGTCGAAAAATTGTAGAGCGACCTTCAATCCGAGGTAAGGGTGGGGTTCTGACTCTATAATGGGAATTATGATGAAAATTATGTAGGAATTGGGTTGGTGTAATGTTGTTGTGCGTATGTTGTTGTTGCTATTTCTTAAATTGGTTGTTATTATGTTGTTATCATGTTGTGGATGTTCCTGAATTGTTTACAGAATTAACTATCTGTTGTTGGAAATTATAATATTGTTGATATAGTCGTTATGTTTCTATGTCGATGTAATACTGAGTTGTATCATGTTTTTGTGAAAATATTGTTAATCGAAGGAAGATTTGGAGAATTATGTGTTTAAGTCAGTAAGTTTGTGAAGAAGCTGCGTGAGAAACACTCTGTGCCGGGGGGTATAAGTGTTGTGCTGGATGACATAAAGTGAAGAAACGTGTCGAAGGGCACACGAGCATACCGAACGGCACGGTATGGAGAGGAGTGTGACGAGTGGCACAATTCCATGGCGAGCGGCATGGTTTATTTTAGTTTGTGTCAAGGGGCACTGTTGGGTGAGAAGGGGCATCTATGTTATGTTTTCTTTTGTTTTCTCTATTTTCCTGTGTGTCTGTTACCTTATTCTAATTAATTGGTTAATAGCAGAGATTAAGTACACAAATTATAGAGTTGGCGTATATAGTAGAGTAATGAAATAGATGATTGGATTGGATTATATAGTTAGTAAGTATTTTGAAAAATGACCTTAACAGTAGTAGTAGGAAAGTAATAATAGAAAAACCTCTATGAATTGAAATAGCTGTAGAGGTAAATTAGTGTAAAAAAATAATAGCTTCATTGATTTAACTAAAAATGATTGGTCAGTGGCATATTTTTGTGGAATTAAATTAATAGGACTTGGTCGACAATAGTGTTAGTATATATAAGTTGATGTGATGATGTTGTTGTTAATTGCAAAGTTGCAGGTAGTGATGAACTTTGTTGTGTTGTCTGTATTGATTGGCTCAAACCAAGTTGTAGGCTATTAACAGTAAAACAATAGCAGAGATAATTCATGGTAGTAGGAGATAATTCATATTAGTAAGATGTAATTGCAGGAACCTTATCAAAAAACTATTAACAGTATAAAAACATAGTACATGTAGTAGGAATAAGTTGACAGTAAGAGTTAATTGTGAAATAATGACAGAAAGCTATTAGAAATAAAACAACAGTAGAGAATTAATTAGTAGCACTAGAAGTAGTAGAAATTGTTGATAGCAGTACTAGCTTATATAATAGTTGCAACAGGTTAATATTAGAGGAACCGTCACAGAACGTCTAATAACCGAATATAGACGTATAACTGAATAATTATGTAGTGTTATTGCAATGGATTTGGATTGTAGTTGTGAATTTTACTATGTTGTTCTAATGTCAATATTGTTGAAGATGCGAAGTTACAGGATATATCGATGTTGTTGAAATGCCTCTAGTTATTGGCAGATAAGTTATAGACTTGTGGCCAGTGTTGAATTGTTGTTGAGTTGTTGTTTAATTGTTGTTGTTGTTGTTAAAATTCCTCTAATTCTTGGAAGATAAGTTGTAGGCTTGTGGCCAATGTTGAATTATTGTTGAGTTGTTATTGAATTGTTGTTGAATGGTTTATGTTGTAGTTGTTGTTGTGTTTCATAATGTTGTCGCATGCATATCATAACAAGTTGGGAGCTCATGCTCTGTAAGTTGGCCTGGATTGGAAAATATAAAGTTGAAGGCTTATGCTTTGTTGATGCCTCTATTAATTGGAAAATTATTAAGTTGGGAGTTTTTCTCCATTGGTACCACATGCATGTGCATAAAAATCAATTCGCATTTCATGCTGCATCCTGAGTTGTTGTATGGAATAATTAGTTGTGTTGAATGTTGTTAAAAAGTTGTGAATTGGTGATTGTTACATGAACTGATTCTAATATATTATAGACCATACATTATTTTATATTGTTTGATACCTCACCCCTTTTGTTTGAGTGTTACCCATATGTTTGTAACGTGCAAGTAATCCAGAATGAAAGTTATTTACCTTCAGTAGTTCGAGTCGGTGTCGTTGCTCTGATACGTAACACTCGGGGGGGATGAACACTTGTTTCTTTATTGTTGATTTTACTTCCGCTGCTTAATTTTAAGTTTATTTTGTTAAGTACTTTGTTGTTTCTAAAGTTTTTTCAGTTGGACAAAGATGTTATGCCATTTAAGTTAAAAATTTTGATTCCGCTGCTTAAGTAATAAAGTTGTTTCGTTTTAAAGACTAAAATTGTTGTTACCTGTTCATCCGATGATTTAAGTGTTATGTATCTATTTTATATGCAATTAAATGTCGTATTTATAAGTTGAAAGTGTAGCATCCTATTTATATGTCGAAATTTTATAACTCTGATTTTATTAATATTCACCGAGTAGAAATGGGGTGTTACATTAGTGGTATCAGAGCGAGTCGGCCCGTCTGAACAAGTCGTTGAGTCTGTAGAGTAGTGTGATAGTTGAATTTTGTCGATGTATTATTTCTTAGTACATGACGTGTGTATGAAACACTGTCGATACTTGTTTGCTTTTCTAATCGATTGTATGCAGAAACTAGTTTGACGATAAGTATGGGAGAAAATTTGTTTCTCGGATATGTTTTGGTTGTAAGATGTTGGTTCGGTATGGCGACAGTGCAAGTATTGTTGAAGTTTTGTTGTTTCCCGAATCCGAAGGTGACATGGATTAAAGATTTTGTTTGTTAATCAAGTAGGAGCATCTTGAGGGAGCTTGATCAGACACTGTTAATGTTTACTTCTCAAAGGATGAGGAGCAATTTAACGGTTGTTGACATACGAGTAGAGTGTGAATCCCTGATGTTTCTGAAGGTGATTGTTAACTAACAAGGATAATTTTTAGAATATGGAATTTAGAAAGTTGTGATGTTTTAGCGCTGCTGGTGGGCTGTGATGTTGTTGATTTGAGTAGCCCTTGCATAAGATGTCGATGTTTGAACGGTGATAGAGTGACAAATTTTTGTAGACCTTGTCGTGGGATCCTTGTGAGTGATTGTAAAAGTTGTTAAAGTTGTTGGAATATTTTGAATCGTGAGTCAGATTCGGAAATGCGAGGAGATGAGTACGATTTCAATAATGGTAAGTGTTGGTACTGGTACAAAGAAACTTTGTTATAAGGTTATCGTAAGGTGTGTAATAGTATGTCGCTGCATCACGTCAATGTTCGCGTTTTTGGATAACTTTGGAAATTCATATCTTGGGTTTTGAGTATCAGATTGGTGTTCCGTTTGAACCTATGAGGAGATAAAAATATATTTTATCCTATAAAAGTGTTTTCGAATACGGTAGATGAATTCCTATATGGAGGGACTTCGAAGTCGATTATACAAATAGAGGCTCTTTGGGCATAAATGGTTATTATCGCAGTTGTTCGAGACGAGGTCAAGCGTAATATATTGTTGGCGAATAAGTTGAGAAATGAGATGTTCAGTATTAAAAAGGATGTGAAAGTATTGGAAGCGCATAGAGATGCAACTTATGATGATTAACAATGATTATAATGAAGATGTCCTTTTAAAGGAAGATGCTTTTAAGAGGAATTATAGTCGTGTTTATGATGCCAAGGTAGTGGTGTATGTAAAAGAAGAATTGGGGAGGTTCTATCACCAAAATGGTGTGGACCATTATTGTTGAGATTTCAATTGGGACGAGACGATGTGTAATGTACTGGTATAGTAGTAATTCTTTAGTTGGAGAATACTTACTTTCGTGTGAGGTTAAGTGAGTGTAATATGAACTGTGTAATATGTTGAGCGTTGGTGGCTCATCGACAAGAATTGTATGAGAGGGAAATTGTGGGAGTATTTGTAAACCTTATTGGAGATTATTGGATTATGGTGTTTTAGGTGACTTGAGTACAAGTTCTAAAGGAACACTATTATGGTTTGGTAATGATGGTTTATACTCTATTATGGTTGTCGGCTATCTATTGACAAATTGAGGAACTGATCACCCTTAATCTCTTGTTGATAGTAGACGAGATCATGTTGGATGGTATAAATTTGTCTTACTATCTTAATGGTGTGTGAAGTGATTGATGTTATATCATGAGGATAGTCGATCATCAGTTTGTGTCAATTTATATAGGAGTGGCTAGGAAAGAGTTGAGGCATATTGAACAATTCAGAGTAGCAGGTTTACATGTGAGCTAACGTTGCAAAGTGAAAGATTGAGAATATCAAGTGAAAAACGATTTTATGGTGGATGTTAAAGAAAGTACGAAACTAGATTGAAACTTGTAAATCATATAGTTAGCGGAAATTTTAATGAGGACGGTGACTTAAGATGGATGATTAAAGTTGCACAACTGAAGTGTGATGTGGCGCAGTTGTATGCATGTACGACTCGTTAGAAGTGAAGGACTAAATATCAGAAGCCTATGGGAATGATATGTCTTGATCTACATTTTGATTAGGTGGATTTTTGATATAGGAATAATATTCTAGGGTACTTTGTTTTCTCGTAAAAATTTGTTGATTTTATAAGGATATTATTGTGGTTGTTGGTCGATGGTGAGTTGTGTGTATATTGGTTGAGTTATACTGTTAAGTTGACATTATAATGATTTTGCTCCCATTTTCGTGATGTTGTTGTTGGTTACCTTAAATGATGAATAATACCCCATAATATGACGGAGTTGATTATGTTGGCTATGTTGATGTGACTATAAGGGTGATACGACGATATGAATAGAGATGTTGATATTTTGTTGATAATTGACATACATACACACACACACATATATATATATATATATATATATATATATATATATATATATATATATATATATATATATATATATATATATATATATATATATATATATATATATATATATATATATATATATATATATATATATATATATATATATATATATATATATGGGAATGAAATTGTGTATGTATTTTGGTGTTGGAAATGTTGTTAAGATGATAATGTGATGTTGTAATATCCAAGTATAAGTGTGTTATGGTTGTTACTACTTTAAATGTTGATATGTCAAAATATTGTTGAAGTGGTTGATAAGTTATTAATGATTATGTCACAGAGGTGTTGAATGATTAGCATGTGTGTATTGATTTAAATCGGGTTGAGTTATTATTGTGTCGAAAAAGTAGTGGTCGAAGTGTTACCGAATGCGACTTGAGAATCAGAGAATGAGATGCGAAATTCGCATTAAGAGTTGTAGTATTGAGTAGATTTTCGAGGACGAAAATATTCTAAGTGGAGGAGAGTTGTAACACCCGATAATTTAATTAATTATTTAATTAAATTATTTTCAAATTATTTGTTGAAATATGTGAAATGTTGCTATATGTTTCTAAGTTATTATTTGGTTGATTATTTTAGTTGATTAATATTAATAAATAATATTAGAAAGTATAGAATATTAGTAGAATATTAGTTGGACCTATTTTGATGGTTAGAAGTAGTAATAGGAGGGGTGTGTAAGTTGAGCCCATTAGGAATAATATTATTATTATTAGGATTAGTTATAATAATAAGAAATTATGTTAATTAGAAAGATTAAGAAAGTCTTGGAGCAGTAACGTAGGAAGTTGCAGAGAAGAGGGACAAGGAAACGAGGCAAAGCTAGGTTCAATGAAAAAGTTGTAGAGCGACCTTCAATCCGAGATAAGGGTGGAGTTCTGACTCTATAATGGGAATTATGATTAAAATTATGTAGCCATTAGGTTGGTGTAATGTTGATGTATGTATGTTGTTTTCTACTTCTGAAATTGGGTGTTATCATGTTGTGGATGTTCCTGAATTGTTTGCAGAATTAACTATCTGTTGTTGGAAATTATAATATTGTTGATATAGTCGTTATGTTGCTATGTCGATGTAATACTGCGTTGTATCATGTTTTTATGAAAATATTGTTAATCAAAGGAAGATTTGGAGAATTATGTGTTTGAATAAATAAGTCTGTGAAGAAGCTACGTGAGAAACACTTTGTGCCAGGGGGCACAAGTGTTGTGTCGGACGACACAAAGTGAAGGAACATATCGAGGGGCACATGAGCATGTCGACCGAGATGGTATGGAGGGGAGTGTGACGAGCGACATAACTCCATGCTGAGAGGCATGGTTTGTTTTAGTTTCTACCAAGGGGAACAGTTGGGTGACGAGGGGCACACCCTAAACATTCGTGTTTTGTTTTCTTTTGTTCGCTATGTTTTCCTATGTGTGTGTTACCTTATTCTAAGTAATTGGCTAATAGCAGAGATTAAGTACACAAATTGTATAATTGGCGTATATAGTAGAATAAGGAAATAGATTATTGGATTGGATTATATAGTTAGTAAGTATTTAGCAGAATGACCTTAATAGTAGTAGTAGGAAAGTAATAACAGAAAAACCTCTATGAATTAAAATAGTAGTAGAGGTAAATTAGTGTCAGAAAATATTAGCTTCATTGATTTAACTAAAAATGATTGGTCAGTGGCATATTTTAGTGGAATTAAATTAATAGGAATTGGTCGATAATAGTATATATATATATATATATATATATATATATATATATATATATATATATATATATATATATATATATATATATATATATATATATATATATATATATATATATATATATATATATATATATATATATATATATATATATATATATATATATATATATATATATATATATATATATATATATATATATATATATATATATATATATATATATATATATAAAAGTTGTTGTGATGATGTTGTTGTTAATTGCAAAGTTGCAGGTAGTGATGAACATTGTTGTGTTATCTACATTGATTGGCTAAAACCAAGTTGTAGGCTATCAACATTAAAACAATAGCAGAGATAATTCATGGTAGTAGGAGATAATTCATACTAGTAAGATGTAATTGCAAGAACCTTATCGAAAAACTATTAATAGTATAAAATCATACTACTGTAGTAAGAGTAAGTTGACAGTATGAATTAATTATGAAATAGTGACAGAAAGCTATTAGCAATAAAACAACAGTAGAGAATTAATTAGTAGCACTAGCAGTAGTAGAAATTGTTGATAGCATTACTAGCTTATATTATAATTGCAGCAGGTTAATATTAGAGGAACCGTCTGTTGTACCCCAAAATTTTCCCTCTCATTTATCAAATATTTTCTCACAAAGATCTCTCTTGGTTCAAGACTGCACTAAGATTGATCAGCTCAAGACACCTCCTTAAGCACTGATGACCAAAATTAGAGTTTGATATTGCACAAGTATAATTGAATTTTCAATGCTTCATATGACTTTAATGTATCATTATGGACCCCCAAGATTACTCATGTCAAGGTTCAAGCCTTGGATCACACTTTTGCTTATTCAATTGAGCAGTTGACCTAAAAATCAACTGTATTGGGGGAAAAGTCAACTATGGCCAATTTACAGTCAAAATTCATAATTTTTGATCCACATCAACATTATAAACTCATATGTATCATTTGATCAAGTTTGGACCACAATCCCTCAAGAAATTTGATCAAGTCATCAAAAGGGCAAAATGGTCAAAATTAGGGTTTTGACTGAGAAAGGGCAATTTCTGATTTTTGACCTAGCAAATGGTCAATTGGTTTGAAGCATGATTTCAAGAGTTAAATTGCATAATTTTACCTAATGGCATGACCTAAAACATTGCTTAAGATCAATTGGATTGATAGTGTATTTTCAGTCAACTGATCAAAAGTCAATTGTATACTGAAAAGTCCAACTTTGACTTTTTGGTCAAAATCCAATGTCAAAGATCACAATTCATCAAAACATGTAAAAATATGAAACTTATTCATCAAGAAATCAAAAATTCAAGATTTCATTTTGAAAAGTCAAAGTTTCCTAACATAGAAATTTTTCTAAGTGTTTAAAACTTCATGTTTTTTCATAACTTTGAGCCAATTTTTCACCATGATGCAAGATGATTCAAAAGAAACTTTCAACATTAAAGTTTTAGATCTCCATGATATCTACAACATTTCTTTACACAACTTCTTCTAAAAATGCTTGGATCTCAAGTTATTAATTCATAAAGTCATGGTCTTGAAATTGAACACTTAGTGAAATTTTGCCCTAGTTTTGGTCAGGATTTTGACCTAACTTCATGGCACTTTTTCATATAGTTCCAATGGGAATTTTCAAAAGTGATTCAAAGAGGGATTGTAGATCACATTATAAGCTTTCCAAAATGTCAAATAACTCCTTGAGATCATTCTTGAGCATGGATAATCAAAGAGAGGAAGTTAGGGTTTTCAATCTTGAATTACAAGTCATTTTTGTGATGAACAAGAATTCAATTTCAAACCTATGCTGCACAATCTTGCTTTGAAGGCCTCTAAACCTCAAGATCTCTCCATAATTAGAATATTACACTTGCTTTTGAGCTATTGTCCACTTGATTCAAGCTTTATCCAAGTAAATTTTCCATTTATGGCACAAAGTAACCATTCCATTCTTGTAAAGAAGCTTTAATCACAAAGTAAATGCATAGAGATTTGCACTTGTTCCTTCTGATCACAAGCAATGTCAAAGGCAAAAGAAACATGTCTAGAGCCTCCCATAAACTCAGGCCATGCTTGTACTATACCTTGAAACCATATTGTCACTTTTCTTCAAAATCAAGTAACATAGCCATAAGTCTATATCTTGTGTTTCTGACCTCCTCAAGTCCTCTAATCTTTTTCATATAACCATACAAATGTATTGCAACATAACACACAAATCTACAAGCTCCCAAACTCCCTGAAAACTCAGATTACACAAAACCTCCATTTTTGTGTCATTTCTGATTTTGAACTTCAATCATCAAAACCACTCGTGCATTTCTTGGCCTTTTAGTTTCAAAAGCTTCCTCATATCAAATACAAACCATCCCTGTCCATGTTTGCAGACTATAACATCATCTTCATCAACTTCCATATCCAAAAACAGAGTATTGTAGTTGGACTTCTCCAGGCCATTTCAGCCACTCTCAACTCAAGCTAAGCATTGCATTAGCTTCCTAGAGGTCCAAGGAAGCTAACCAGATCATCACCACTGCCTGAAACAAGATCAAATCCATTTCACGATTTCTAGTTTAGAGGTATTTTTCTTTAACTTCTATCTTCATATTCAGGCATCATTTGAGTTTGATTTGTGAAGATAAAATGTAGATACCATTTCCACGAAGCTGTACATATCCATAGTTTTCATTTATATGGCATGAGCTTAGAGAATTTTAGAGTTGAAGTTTTCTGAAACTTTTAGGTTTTAAATTAGGGCTAGAAAAATTCTCATTCATATTTTACTGTTAGCTTAAGTTATTTATATGGTTGGATTCGTGGGAAGAAATGCCACAACTTTCATGTTTGAACTTTTCATTTTTGTTGAGAGATGAAAAAGATACAGGTCCTTTGGCTGGAGGTTGAAGATGAAGTGTAATCAGGGCGCATTTTGTGTTATATATTTATCCTTTCACATAAGTTAACAGATGTATCAGCACCCCATTGGTTAAAGCGCGCGCCTGTTCACCCTTAGGTCCTGAGTTCAAGCCCTAGCGTGACCTTTTTCCATTTTTTCACAATTTTCTGACTTTTTTTTTTGTGTTTTTTGGCAGCGTTTGGGCTTTTCATATGGGCTTAGTCATTTTTTCTCACAATACTCCTTGTGTTACTGATCCACCCCCCCCCCCCCCCCCTGACTTTTCTTTATATTTTTATTTTTATTTTATTTTTCTTCATTAATATTATTATTATTATTAATATTAATATTTTTATTATTATTATTATTTCTATAAATCATAAAAAATCCAAAAAATATTTTTATTAATTAATCATACTTATACTTATTTTCTTTATAAAAACAAAAAGATAAAAAACATTTGCTTAAAATAAATAAATAAAATTTTCTTAAATACTTATTTTTTAGACTTAGGATAAATTAGTATATTATTTTATTTTTTTAGTTGAAATTAATTTAGAACTTAGGTTTATTTTAATTAATAAATCTTCATTTTATTTTCATTAATTTAAAACCTTTTCATAAACAACCCTAAAAATCATTTTCAAATTAATTTCTTTTCTTAATTAGTTTAGGTTAATTTTATTTAATTTTAATTAATCATTTTCTTTAATTAGGTCAAGACAAAATCATTTCATAAAAACAACAAAAATCATTTCTTTTTCCATTTATATTCTTGCATTTTATTTTCAATTTTGTACAATATTCAATATGGTTGTAATAGATAATTATGTTTAATTTTCTTGTAATCCCCATTTGTAAATTTGTACACCCCCTCCCCTAATGATGTAATAGTGTAGTAATTTTACTTTTCGCAATTTATCACTTTATATAAATGCTAGTAATTAGGGTTTGTATGAGAAGATAAAATCAATAAGTAGCAAACCCTAATCAAAGACTAAACAAAGCATGAAAATTAATACACTTGCACACTAGCACCCCTAGGGTAAAATCCACTTGGTTGCCTTATGAAAATGGCCATGTTATGCATGTGAGGTATCTTAGCAAAAACAAGCAAAAATACAATATCATAGTCCCTCGATGACGCTATCTATGTTGCCTCTTCAAAATTATCTTAGTCCCTAAAGAAATATGCTAAGATATCTTGCAACATTGCTAATCATGGTTATACGATGACCCACGCCCATCCCGTTTACATCCAAAGATAGGGTTGTTAGAATAAAGTTTGAATCTACTACAATATGTTTAAGTTTTGAACATAACAAAATTAAAAGATATATTATTTATATGATTCATGTATGAACTATTTGCTACCTAAAAATATTACGTTCTGCTTTGCAGAAACTCTGATAGGTATCAGCAAGAGCACACTAAATCAGCATCAGAATATTGGTTCTTGACATCAGCATCAGAAGTTGCTATATCAGAATACCAGAATCAGAAGATCAACTCACGTGTATGCTGAAGCTTGATGAACAGAACTGCGCTCAACACTCTGATAAAGAAAACAACAGTTCATCAACAGTTAAGCAGAGTCAGAATGAGCCAAGCCAGAACATGTATTAAGTAAGCAACGGTACTGTGCATTGAAAGCAAATTATTACCAACGGCCTCATTCCAGATAAGATCTGCTTGATAAGGAAAGTTTGTTATTAGCATTGAATCAAGAATATTGCTCCAACGTTCAACAATCTCAGTGCTATATAAACAAGACTATGAAGATTGAATTGGCTAATGCTCTCCAACATTTTACACGCCTAAAAGCTAATCATAATCTTCCTTCTCTCAGTTTGCTAAACGCTACATATCTCCTTACTCAATCATTGTTTAGCAATCTAGTTTCATAAGCTTAAGTTATGTATACATCACAGTTGTGATACAGTTTTGTAGAAAACATTCACACACCTAGATCTATCTTCTTTGTAAGAAAGTGTTTCCTTGACAAACCGGATTGTGGTTTGCATCAAGAAGGCTTTAGCAGTTGTTAAAGCAGTTTGTAATATTCAGTTGAATATAGTGGATTAAGACCTCGTTGGAGAGAGGCGAAATCACCTTGACGGGTGGACTGGAGTAGTTTGAGATCAAACGAACCAGGATAAAAATATCTTGTTCATTGCATTGATTTTCAGTTTTACAATTCAACCCCCCTTCTTGTGTTTTTCACTTCTTCAATTGGCATCAGAGCGCCTGGTTCTGAGCTAAAACACTTAACCGTGTCAGTACAAGATCCAGCGTCAGAAAAACACAATGGCAGGAAACTATTCTCACACCAGCAATGACAACCATGAGGACAGAGACAGATTCAGCGGCAAACCTCCAGTCTTTGATGGAGAAAACTTTGATTACTGGAAAGACAGAATTGAAAGCTTCGTTCTGCCACATGATGCTGATCTGTGGGATATGGTGACAGATGGATACGCGCACCCTGTGAATGCAAGCGGTCAGAAGATTGATAGAAAAACAATGTCTGACCAACAAAAGCGTGACTTCAAGAATCACCACAAGGCCAGAACCATCCTTCTCAGCGCCATATCCTATACTGAATATGAAAAGATCTCCAACAGAGACACAGCAAAGAACATTTTTGACTCACTCAGAATGACGCATGAGGGCAACATTCAGGTCAAAGAAACTAAAGCTCTGGCGCTCATTCAGAAGTATGAGGCGTTCAAAATGGAAGAATCTGAATCCATTGAAACAATGTTCTCAAGATTCCAGATTCTGGTAGCTGGTCTCAAGGTTCTGGACAAAGGATACTCTACTGCTGACCATGTCAAGAAAATCATCAGAAGTTTACCCAAGCAGTGGAGACCAATGGTTACAGCTCTGAAGCTAGCAAAAGATCTCAACAAAATCACTCTGGAGGAACTTATAAGCTCCCTCAGAAGTCATGAGATAGAGCTAGAAGCTGACGAGCCTCAGAAGCAAGGTAAGCCTTTAGGATTAAAATCTAACAAAAAATCTGAGTCTAAAGTCTTGCAGGCAGTTGAAGAAACATCTGATGGATCCTCATCTGAAGAAGACGAACTCTCCCTCCTCTCCAGAAGAGTAAATCAACTGTGGAAGCAGAGGCAAAGGAAGTTCAGGAATCCCAGAAGATCTGATCAGAACGAGTCCTCTTCCAGATACAGAAGGACAGACTCTTCCTCTGGATACAGAAGATCTGAAGGCTCCTCAAGTAGCAAAAATCCAAACACCAAGGACATCATCTGCTATGAGTGCAATGAGCAAGGACACTACAAGAGTGACTGCCCAAAGCTTCAGAGGGAAAAGCCCAAAAAGAAGTTTGGAAGAGAAAAGAAGAAAAGTCTCATGGCTACATGGGATGACTCTGACTCGTCTGAAGCTGACTCAGAATCAGATGATGAGAGGGCAAACGTAGCTCTCATGGCTAACATTTCAGAAGATAGTGAAGCTTCTGAATCAGACTCTGAATCAGACACTGAAGAGGTATTTCCTAACTTTGCTATTAATTTTACCAAGGCTGAACTTGCTGAAAGCCTTAATGAAATTCTGGAAAGGTATCAACAAATTAGAGTTAAATTCAGAGACCTGAAAAGGAATCTTGAATCTGACTCTAATAAGACTGAGAGTCTCAAATTGGAGAATTCTGAGCTGAGAAATAAGATTTCAAAATTAGAAAATACTTTACAAAACTCTCAGAAGGAACCAATTTCTGAAACTCCCAGCAACGCTGATGAGATCATCAAGGAGTATGATCACAGTTTCCAGAAGTTCCTCGCTAAAAGCATAGATAGAAGCAAAATGGCTTCAATGATCTATGGAGTTAGCAGAAACGGCAGGAAAGGAATAGGATACCAAGGTAAGGTTCCTACACCAAAGAATGTCATGGACTTAACCATTAAACACACTCCTCTGAATTCACATTTTGTGTATGGTCACACACATGATTTTAAATACACTAGCAGTAAGTACTCTGTGAAACCAAAATTCAACCAGAGTTTTGGTAAAACTAACAAATCAGGACCCAAGAAAATCTGGGTACCTAAGGATAAAATAATACATGTTGCAGATATCTTTAGCAGCAAGTCAGAAACACCAGTCATGGTACCTGGACTCTGGCTGCTCGCGACACATGACAGGAAGAAGGCATATGTTCCAAAGCCTGGAACTTAAGCCTGGAGGCCACGTTGGCTTTGGAGGCAATCAGAGGGGAAAGATAATTGGCTCTGGAACTGTAGGTAATGGAAATATTCCCTCTATTAATAATGTTCTGCTAGTAGATGGATTAATGCATAATCTGTTATCCATAAGTAAATTAAGTGATAACGGTTATGATATAATCTTTAATCAAAAATCATGTAAAGTTGTTAGTCAGAAAGATGGGACTATCCTATTTAATGGTAAGAGGAAAAACAACATTTACGAAATCAAACTTTCTGAACTAAAAAGTCAGAATGTAAAGTGCCTTCTGTCTGTCAACAACGAGCAGTGGATCTGGCACAGAAGATTGGGGCATGTTAGTATGAGAAGAATATCTCAGATTAATAAACTCAATCTGGTCAGAGGACTTCCTAATTTGAAGTTTAATTCAGATGCTCTGTGTGAAGCATGTCAGAAAGGCAAGTTTGTAAAACCTTCTTTTAAATCTAAAAATGTTGTTTCTACCTCTAAGCCATTAGAACTTCTGCACATTGACTTATTTGGACCAGTTAAAATTGCTTCAGTCAGTGGCAAGAAGTATGGGTTAGTAATCGTAGATGACTATAGCAGATGGACATGGGTAAAGTTCTTAAGACACAAGGACGAGTCACACTCTGTGTTTGTTACCTTCTGTAACCAAGTTCAGAATGAAAAGGATCTTAGAATCATTAAAGTCAGAAGTGATCATGGTGGAGAATTTGAAAACAAAGATTTTGAGTCATTCTTTAATGACAGAGGCATTCTGCATGATTTCTCTTGTCCTAGAACTCCCCAACAAAATGGAGTTGTAGAACGAAAGAACAGAACATTGCAAGAAATGGCCAGAACCATGATCAATGAGAAAAACGTTGCTAAGATCTTCTGGGCAGGGGCAATAAACACAGCATGCTACATTCAGAATAGAATCTCAATAAGACCTATTCTGGAAAAGACTCCATATGAATTGTGGAAGAACAGAAAGCCCAACATTTCATATTTTCATCCATTTGGATGTACCTGTTTTATGTTAAATACAAAGAATTATTTGAACAAGTTTGACTCTAAAGCACAGAAGTGTATTATGTTAGGATACTCTGAACGCTCAAGAGGGTACAGAGTATACAATACAGAAACACAGATTGTGGAAGAATCAATCAGTGTTCGTTTTGATGATAAGCTTGACTCTGAAAAGTCAAAGCAGAATGAAGTTTTTGCAGGTATGGAAATTGAATTTACAGGTTCTGAAGACAAGTCATCAGAAGCTCTCAACACAGACACTCCTTCAACATCTGAAAGGAGCACTACTAGCAATCCTACAACAGCTGCTGATCAACCTCAGAAGAGATTACCTAGAAGCAGCTTGGATCACCCATAAGAGACTATCTTAGGAAGAAAGGAAGATCCAATCAGAACAAGAGCAAGCTTCAGAAACTCTGAAGAAACACTCATGGGACTTGTGTCTCTGATTGAACCTTCTTCTATTGATGAAGCACTTCTGGATAATGACTGGATTCTGGCAATGCAAGAAGAGCTGAATCAATTAACCAGAAATGACGTATGGGATCTTGTTCCCAGACCAAAAGGATTCAACGTCATTGGAACAAGATGGGTGTTCAGAAACAAGCTAAATGAACAAGGTGAAGTCATCAGAAACAAGGCACGACTGGTTGCACAAGGTTATAGTCAGCAAGAGAGGATAGACTATACAGAAACCTTTGCTCCAGTCGCCAGGTTAGAATCTATCAGACTTTTAATTTCATTTGCTGTTAATAGAGGCATCACTCTGTATCAGATGGATGTCAAGAGTGCATTCTTAAACAGTTATATAGAAGAAGAGGTTTATGTGCACCAACCCCCTGGTTTTGAAAATACAAAACATCCAGAACATGTTTTCAAACTAAAGAAGTCACTATATGGTCTGAAACAAGCTCCTAGAGCTTGGTATGAAAGGCTAAGTAACTTTCTATTAGAAAATGAATTCACCAGAGGTAAGGTGGACACTACCTTATTCTGTAAATCAGTTAAGAATGACATCTTAGTCTGTCAAATTTACGTTGATGATATTATTTTTGGTTCTACTAATCCTTCTCTTGGAAGAAAATTTGCTAAGTGTATGCAGGCAGAATTTGAGATGAGCCTCATGGGGGAACTGAAATTCTTTCTAGGAATTCAGATCAATCAAACTCCAGAGGGAACTTACATTCATCAGAGCAAATACATCAGAGATCTTCTGAAGAAATTTGACCTCTCAGAATGTAAGCCATCAAAGATTCCAATGCATCCCACGTGCATTCTGGAAAGAGAAGAGGTAAGCAAAAATGTAGAACAGAAAGTCTACAGAGGTATGATTGGTTCTCTCCTTTATCTGACTGCTTCAAGACCTGATATATTATTCAGCGTTTTTATTTGTGCTAGATTCCAATCAGATCCTAGAGAATCTCACTTAACAGCTGTAAAGCGAATTTTCAATTATCTGAAAGGTACTACTAATCTGGGTTTGTTTTATAGAAAATCTAGTGATTACAGTTTAGTAGGCTACTGCGATGCTGACTTTGCTGGAGACAGAGTGGAGCGTAAAAGTACTTCTGGAAGCTGCCAGTTTCTGGGAGAAAATCTGATCTCTTGGTCCAGCAAAAGGCAATCAACAATTGCGCTATCAACAGCAGAAGCTGAGTACATAGCAGCAGCAGGATGTAGCACACAAATGCTCTGGATGAAAAGTCAGCTTGAAGACTTCCAGATTTTTGAGAGTAACATTCCTATACTCTGTGATAATACTTCTGCTATTTGCTTAAGTAAGAATCCTATTTTACATTCTAGAGCTAAGCATATAGAAATAAAACATCACTTCATTAGGGACTACATTCAGAAAGGAATTTTGAATTTAAAATTTATAGATACAGACCATCAATGGGCTGATATCTTCACTAAACCCCTGTCTGAAGATAGGTTCAATTTCATTCTGAAACATCTCAGCATGAAAATCTGCCCAGAGTGAAAATGTTTTAATTCCATATATTTATCTTCAGAATGTATTTGTTTTACTGTGAACTTTTGATCAATCTCTTTTCAGAAAGATAGAACATGCAGATTGTATCAGATGCAAGTCTAAAGATCTGAGAGTCTAAGCTCAAAGACAGACGTGCTGATCACTACATCAAACAAGTGTCATCCAATCATCAGCAAATCTCTGAAGCAGAATGCGTGCATGCTTCTGAGAAGGCAAAATGCTGATTGGGTGCATTGAGACACATGTCTGGTAACCGTTTTAAGTATCTTTCTCAAATCCCCCAAAATCAGCAAGCATTAAATGAAAGTAATCATGTTTTTTAAAACGTAATCATGATTTTATTCCTCTTTATTGAAAATGTTTACTCTTTCAAAATATTCTGAACCCTATTTAAACACGTTAAACCTCTCACTTTAATCTTTTACAGTTTCTCATTATTTCTCAAAGTATTCTCTGCATTTTTCTGTGTTCATCTCTTGCAAACTCTTTTTCTCAGTTTTTCTCAAAATCCCTAAGTGTGAACATGGCAACCTCCAGCAGTGCTTCTGCAGGTTCTCAGAAGAAAGCATCATCTGAACAGTATCAAGTGCCATTCAGAACACTCCTCACTCCTGTGAAGAATCTTGAAGTGTTATCTGAATTGATCATTGATTTTGGAAGTCTGAAGGAAAACGGTTTTGATTTAACAGAAGTAGTTAGGGCACAGAAATGGGAAAGGTATTTTGACAGGTTGGTTGGACCAACATTCCCTATGTTAGTCAAGGAGTTCTGGATTCATGCAACGACTTCAACGCATCAAGTCACCTCCTACGTTATGGGGAAGAAGATTGTGATCACTGAGGATCACATAGCAAGGTTAATTGGTTACAGTGGCGGTGGCGTCCGCTGTATTGATATGGCTGAGAGATGTGCTGACGTGGGTGTTATAGCAGAAAGGATCTTCACCCATGGGGTGCCCAGCAGCAAGATCAAAGATCTGAAGGATCATCACAGAGTTTGGGCGAAGATAATTCTGGGGTGTTTTAACCATAGGAAGCCAACTAGTTCCCCTGATTACATAAATGTAGATCAGCAGTTTCTGATCTACTTTATCAATCAGAAGGTAAAAATCAACTTGGCTCATCTTCTGTTCAATCACCTCAGAACAAGCGTGAAGGAAACCAGGGAAGAAGAAAGAACAAAGAGGGATTGGATACCCTTTGGAAGGTTGATATCAGATATTCTGACTGAGAATAGGCTGATAGAGCATCTGATAGAAGCTCAAGAGTTAAGCACCATTGAACCAACGGTTGGGAAGCCTCTGAACGCGAAGAACTTGAAGAAAATGAAGTTGATAGAGAATATCAAAAAGGAACCCAGCGCTACTCCTATTGCTGATATCACCAACAGAAGAGTCCCACTGAGTGACTTTCCTTTATTTTCTAAGATAGAATCCAAGCCAGTGGTAGTTCTCAGATATCTGGACGCGTGCAAAGCTGATGGTACAGATCCCAATCTGAAGATCAAAGATCTGCACCAACCTCAACCAGAAGTGACACTGAAGAAGACGAAGAAAAGGAAGGCACCTTCAGAAGGATCATCTCAGCAGACACCCAAGAAAAGAGGTAATTTATCTGCTGCTTCTGTTTTAAATTCTTCTACTATTCCAGCATCAATTCCACCTCCAACCTCTCATAGAATCTCAATCCCCATCCCAACAATAGATGAAACTGAACCAGAAGATGAACCTTCTGAGGCATTACAACTCAGAAGACCCCGAACCAAACATCCCAAATCAACAATATCAACAACATCAGCAATTGACAAAGTGCTGTCTGACATTGATCAACACACTTCTGATCACTCCTCCATCAATCCAAACTCTGAACCATAAATTGTCCCTTCTCCACAACCAGAACAACAACAAGCTGCTGAAGAACCAGAACAACAACAACCTCTCTCATCCATTCCAGAAGAACCTCTTATCCCTGAACAACCAGAAATTCCAACAACTTCTCCACAACCAGCAATTTCGTCTCCCTCTCCTCAACCAGAAATTCATCCACCATCACCTCAACCTGAGTTTTATCACTCTGAAACTCCAACTCCTCCACCTTCTGAACCTCATTCACCTCAACCATCACCTCTGGCAATCCAGCTGCCATGTGGAACAACAGTCACAATGGCCCAGTTGCCATCCTCACTAGAATCTACACCACCAACTACTCCCAAAACACCAAACAGTCCAATCATTATCTCTGATTCTCCCACTCCATCTCCAAAACAAACAGCTCCCAAGCAAACTACCGAAAACCCCAGCAGGACCTTCATAGGCTTAACAATCTTTGACCGTCTTGCTGATCTGAAAAATAAAATAGCCATTCCAAAACCGAAACAACCAGATGTTGGCTCTGGTATTATGAATTTTGAAACAGGTTTGCAGCAGTGGATTGCTTCTCTGAAGCAAGTCTGTCCTGGAATGATTGACCCAGCTGCCTCTGACCAGCTCTGGTTACAATTAAGAATTTGGGTACGTGCTGAAGCCCTCAAGTTGCAGGATATCAACTATGAGCAGGCACAACAGAACTTCAGCAAGCTGCTGAAGGAAGTTGAAAGTCAGCTGCCACAGGAAGACGTGCTCCCTCTGGATAGTGAGCCATGGTCTGAGAAACAGCTAGCTTCAAAGGTGCAACCAGAAGAAGACAAGACTATTCAAGCTTAAGCAAGTCAAGCAGAAGATGTTGCAGAAAGCTCTCAGAAGCTCCCTGCTTATGATGTTTCTCAAGCTGCCTTGGACAGGCAGACTCTGGAAGAGCTGAAGCTGAATGACATGCGTCTGCAACAAAGGATGGATGAAAATGACCAGAAGATGAAAGAAAGGATGGATGTGCAGGATAGCAAGATAGACACAGTTGTCAGCATGGTACACAAGCAGAATGAGACTGCTGATCAGATCAAAGCCATGCTGGAGAACCTGTTCACACGCTTTCCTCCCCAACCTTAGTTTTTTCATTCATGTCATCTTCATGTTTTCTTTGATTATCTGTTGTACTGTTTTGTTTGATTCTAAACCTGTTAATATGACAAGTTTTTTCTGCTCTTAACTGTTTTAGCACATCACTTACACTTTTTGATTGCTGACAAAAAGGGGGAGAACAAGAATGATATTTTAAATATAACGGATTACTAAGACAGAAATTCTCGAACATTCTAACTCTGATATACTTGAATATGTTTTCTGTTTTGCTTAAGTCTACAGGTACAAGAAAGCTCCATGATACTCTGAAGACTAAAGCTCTGACATATGACCCAAAGCAAAGCTCTAACAAGAAAAGCTCTAATACGCTGATCTGAAGCTCTGCTCTGATATGCTGATCTAAAGCTTCTGATAGTCAAAACTCTGAGAATCTGATGTTCAAAGAAAGGCAAATAAAAAATCGGATCCTGAAGAACTCTTGGAATTAAAAAGGGAAGCAATAAATTCAGGGGGAGTATCTCTCAACTCTGATATCTCTTTATCCCTTATCTTTGATAACCTCTCACTCTGATACATCTTATCATTCAGTTAC
Source organism: Vicia faba (assembly GCA_948472305.1). Lineage (NCBI taxonomy): Eukaryota > Viridiplantae > Streptophyta > Magnoliopsida > Fabales > Fabaceae > Vicia > Vicia faba. The sequence continues at coordinate 985,177,616 of OX451740.1, read as the reverse complement.
CTCTGATACCTTTTCACGTTATTTTCAATTAAAAAATATCTAGTTTTTGTCATCATCAAAAAGGGGGAGATTGTTAGAACAAAGTTTGAATCTACTACCCTATGTTTAAGTTTTGATGATAACAAAATGAAAAGATATATTATTTATATGATTCATGTATGAACTATTTGCTACCTAAAAATATTACGTTCTGCTTTGCAGAAACTCTGATAGGTATCAGCAAAAGCACACTAAATCAGCATCAGAATATTGGTTCTTGACATCAGCATCAGAAGTTGCTATATCAGAATACCAGAATCAGAAGATCAACTCACGTGTATGCTGAAGCTTGATGAACAGAACTGTGCTCAACACTCTGATAAAGAAAACAACAGTTCATCAGCAGTTAAGCAGAGTCAGAATGAGCCAAGCCAGAACATGCATTAAGTAAGCAACGATACTGTGCATTGAAAGCAAATTATTACCAACGGCCTCATTCCAGACAAGATCTGCTTGATAAGGAAAGTTTGTTATTAGCATTGAATCAAGAATATTGCTCTAACGTTCAACAATCTCAGTGCTATATAAACAAGACTATGAAGATTGAATTGGCTAATGCTCTCCAACATTTTACACGCCTAAAAGCTAATCATAATCTTCCTTCTCTCAGTTTGCTAAACGCTACATATCTCCTTACTCAATCATTGTTTAGCAATCTAGTTTCATAAGCTTAAGTTGTGTATACATCACAGTTGTGATATAGTTTTGTAGAAAACATTCACACACCTAGATCTATCTTCTTTGTAAGAAAGTGTTTCCTTGACAAACCGGATTGTGGTTTGCATCAAGAAGGCTTTAGCAGTTGTTAAAGCAGTTTGTAATATTCAGTTGAATATAGTGGATTAAGACCTCGTTGGAGAGAGGCGAAATCACCTTGACGGGTGGACTGGAGTAGTTTGAGATCAAACGAACCAGGATAAAAATATCTTGTTCATTGCATTGATTTTCAGTTTTACAATTCAACCCCCCCTTCTTGTGTTTTTCACTTCTTCAAGGGTTACTTACCAAATCAATGGTAAGATAACAATGTCAAAGGAGAAAGGAAATGAACATGAAAGACTTTTGAGTAGGTAGAATGTTCCTAGTTACTTGCTCACTTTCAAAACAAAACATCCTTTCTATTTTCAAAACAAACACCAACACTTTCAAAAACATCTTTCAAACTTGAAAACATTTTCAAAAGATCAACACTTTGTATATATTCTTACGAACGAGAATCATTACAAAGTTTACCTGAACAATGGTGCCTTTTCAAAATACTTTCAAAAACCACACAAAGCACAATTTCAAACAAAAGCAAGTGATCTAGAAAGTAACTAAGAGCCCATGGAAAACCATGGATGAAAAGGATGCTAATACCTTCGCTTTTCATAATCTACCCCCCGAACTCAAGAAACAATCTCAAAGGTCTTTCCTGTGCTTTTTCACCTTTCCTTTTGGATAAAAGAAAAGTCGATGGTGACTCCTGCTAACCGCAACATTTACGATAAAACACAAAACAACCAAGTCAGTTCTACCACCGTATTACAGAACTGGCGACTCTGTTGGGGACTATTCTAAAAGTGGGGTTACCTTAGGGTTAGATAAAATTTACTTGCTTTCTTTGTTTGACTTGTATGCTTTACATTATGGTTCTTTGTTTGGGTTTGAATCCTCTACCCGTATTTGTGACACCTTATAGGTAAGTAGCAATACGTTGTGGAAACTGTGCGGGGTATACCGACACGGTCTAAGCAATAGCTACGTTAGTGCGACATATTTGTGGGTACCGGTAGCCCTTGAGTAGTCAAGGAGAATACGGGGCCGCTGAGTGATGTCATGAAGCACTAATGAACTTTTAGAACCTTTACTTGACCAACTTGGCCTTTAGGATGTAGTGAGATGACCGACTTTGTTGCAGTCTAAAGTTGGTAGATACTCGATACTACACTCATTGAGGTTTGGGTTTTTGGGATATTTCGGTCGCCATTAAAGAGGCTTGCGCTGAAACAATGCCCGGGAAAATAAACCAGTGATATTGAGCTCCTTAGAACCCGGTTACTATTGCTAGGACATGTTTGAGCCAACTAAACTTCAAGATGGTACTCACCTATGAGATTCCATGCGAGCCTAAACCTAAAGACTTGTTTGCTTTGTTTGTATATACTTACTTGTACATAACATCATAAACATCATAACATCATACTCATACTCACTAACCATTTCAAGGATTTTTGGGATTTATCTTTGTTCTATTTTATAGGACATGGATTCTATTCGCAGGAAAATCATTCAAGTCAATCTCGTAAGGATCCATCCTCAACTTAAAGAGTTAGCATCAAGGGTTCCCGAGAATTCTCCATTTACCGAAAAACATGGCCGCCTACTAAACTTGGTTACCTCCAATGCTAATGAAGACATGGTGAAGGTGCTCTTTCAGTTCTTTGATCCTTTACACCATTGCTTCACATTTCCCGATTATCAACTTGTGCCAAATTTGGATGAATTCTCCCAACTATTGAGAATTCCCATTCTCAATCAACTACCTTTCAACGGTACGGAAAGAGATCCAATCCCAGAAGAGATTGCTCAAGCTCTACACTTGCAACCATCTGATATCATAACTAATTGGGAAACAAGGAGTGGCGTCAAAGGTTTCCTAGCAAAGTTCTTGTTTGAGAAAGCCCAAAACTGTTGGAACTCTTTGGATTTGCAAGCCTTTGAGGAAATTGTGGCTCTCCTCATCTATGGGATGGTTTTGTTTCCAAATCCTGACCAACTCATAGATGTGAAGGCCGTCAAGATCTTCATGTCTCATAACCCGGTGCCTACTTTGCTAGGAGACATCCTTCATTCCTTTCACATTTGTACTATGAGGAAAAAAGGTATCCTTATGTGTTGTACTCCTCTCTTGGCAAGATGGTTTATTTCACATCTTCCCCAATCTGTATTGAAGAACGAGCAAGGTTCAAGGTGGTCACATAGGTTGATGACGCTCAGACATTCAGATATTCATTGGTGTTCCCGCTCTTTGGAGAATGTTACTATCGTCGACCGTTGTGGAGAATTCCCTAATATCCCTTTGCTTGGCATTAGGGGAGGTATCACCTATAACCCTTGCTTATCCCTACGACATTTTGGTTACGCCCGGAGGAATGGTCCCCACGAGATGCTTATCCAAGGAGTGGTATTTGACTACAAGAATGACGATCAAGGTTACCGCCAGAGGTTTACCCGAGCTTGGAGGATGTTGAAAAAGGTGGATAGCAAGACACTAGGACACGATAATTCCATTCCCCTCGAGCCTTACCTTGAATGGGTACGAGCTCGTGCTCAGAAACTTGTGATGCCTTATCCCTCCATCCTACCTATCATTGTGGAGCCTATTGTCGAAGGAGATGTTCCCTACACCATTCTTCATCCTGACATGCCTACTTCTCTCTAAGACTTACAAAAGGGTTGGATCCAGCTGAAGGAAGAACAAGATACTTTTGAGGCTCAATTCTATGCTAGTGAAAAGAGGGTCTTGGAGCTTACGAAGCAGCTACAAGAAGAGCAAAGTGTAAACGCTTATCTCGCACCAAAGAGGATGCGTTCGGTCTTTTTATCTTATAAAGTTATTTTGTAAGCCCAAGAGGCATAATGTAATATTATTTGTTTTGTCTAATGAGAATTAACGTTTGTTCATTTTTTGTCTATACAAACTTAAATCTCATTAATCCTTGAAATCATTTGCATGTACATATTCCATGCATCATAACATGACAGGTTTTCGCATAACAGGTTTCTTTATCTTTCTGCTGTTTATTTCAGCATGATGGATCTAGAGAAAACTGTGAAGGATCTCCAAACCCAGAATTCTCAGTTTCAGGAAACTCTACTAGCCCTAGCCAAGGGGAAGCAAGATATGATGGCTTTACTGGCTGTTAAGAAGAAGCCAAAGAAGAAAGCTCTACTCAACATGGGTAGAAGGTTCAAACAGACGATTCGTCAAATCCCAGTAGGAGAAGATTCATCTGAAGAGGACGAGAACCAGATTGGTGAAGTCAAGAGTACTCAGGATGATTGTATCAATGGTCAAGTATCTGATGATGATTATTTCAATGAGCAGTATCCACCCGCCGATATCAAGTATAAGCAGTTAGAAGACAATTGAAAGTTGTTGAAATCCAAGCCATCCCCATTTTAGATTTTGGTGATTTGGGTTTAATCTCTGGGGTAGTAATTCCCCACAAATTCAAAATACCAATATTTTCAAAGTAAGATGGGTTCTCTTGTCCAAAACTCCATTTGAAATCTTATGTGTGCAAGATACAGCCACACACTGGTGATAAGAAGCTCTGGGTTCACTTTTTCCAAGTGAGTTTGGCTGGAACATAACTTGAATGGTTTTATCAGTTAGATGGTTCTCGTATCAATACTTGGGAGGATTTAGCTACTTCCTTCTACCTTCAGTATCAGTACAACGCTGACTTGGCGCCAACGAGGGTTCAGTTGCAAGATATGACCACAGGGAAGAATGAAGGATTTAAGGAATATGCGCAAAAGTGGAGAGACCTTGCTAATAGGGTCCAACCTCCCTTGACTGATAGGGAGCACATCGACATGTTCATGGGCACTTTATCTGGTCCTTTCTTTAATCTGTTGGTTGGTTGCTCTTCTTCTGGTTTCCCCGAATTGATCTTAACTGGCGAAAGAGTTGAAAGTGGCATCAAAAGTGGGAAGATCTCTGTAGCATCTACCTCCACTCTCAATCCTATCAAGAAACCTTTTGCTGCAAAGAAGGAAGTCAATGTTGTGTACGGGGAAAGGGCCCATACCAAGAAGAACGATCACCCGTCCGTCAATGTTGTCCGAATCTCCAATCCAACTCCTACTCCAAGACCATCTGCAAATCATCAATGTTTTGAAACTCCAAAAAGACAATTTACGAGGTTAGGCATGTCACTGTCTCAATCCCTTCAACATTTTCTCAAGGCTAATTTAGTGACATTGCGCGATCCTCCCGTCAACCCTGACACCTCGTCACCAAAGTATAATCCAAACACTAAGTGTGCTTACCATTAAAGAAGCCCCGGGCATGAGACTGACCAGTGTTGGGCCTTGAAGAATAAAATCCAGGATTTAATTGATAACAAAACTATTGAATTTGATCCTCCTCCAACACCGAATGTAATTACCGCTCCGATGCCAAAGCATGACAAGAGTGTTAATGTTGTTGAAGATACAATTTTTGTTGCCTCTGTTGAAGATTTGACTACTCCACTGAATGTAATCAAGAATAATTTGTTGAAAGCTAGGATCTTCCCTAGATATGAAAAAAACTGTGTGTGTTGTACAAGATAACTCAATGGACGTGAAGGGCTGAAGAAAGGCATACATCGCCTGATGGATAACCACGAAATTCTATTTGAAAAGACTCCACTTGCCAAGAGTTTGATTAACAAATGTGGAGACTATCCATTGTTACCATCTCAAACAAGCCTCTTAGGATCACCTCTAAAGGTCCTATTAGGATTTCAAATGAACCCACAGTTTATCCCTTAATAATTACCAATCCTGGACCAATTCCTTAATCTTCAAACAAAGAGGTACCATGGAATTATGGTGCTGAGGTGTTCTATCATGGGATTAAACAAGATGCCTGGATTGAAGAAGAAAAAGATGACAATGTTGGCAACATAGCTGGCTCAAGAAAAGTAACTAGAACTGGGAGAATATTTTCACCCAATATCTCACCACCAGTTGTTACAAAGACGCCCATCCGCATTACTGCTGCCAAGCCAAGTACCGATACAAGAGGGAAGGAGAAGGTTGTTGAGCCTGATGTGATTGAAGTACCCTCCAAGGACGTAGCTGATGAAGAACCCTCCACTCTCGAGATGGATGATATTTTGAAGATCATAAAAAGAAGTGACTTCAAGATTGTAGAACAGTTGGGGCAAACCCCTTCTAAGATTTCAATGTTGTCATTGCTGCTTTGCTCCGATGCCCATGCTCGAACATTAATCAAGTTCCTGAAAAAGGCTCATGTCCCCCATGAGACAACAACTGACCAATTTTAGAATTGTGTGGCTAGCCTGACAACTGATAATGGCTTGGGATTTTCATATCTCGACTTAACACCTCTCAGGAAGAATCACAATAAAGCTTTACATGTTTCTATCGAGTGCAAAGGTACTAACTTAGCACATGTTCTAGTCGATACTTGTTCTTCTCTGAATATATTACCCAAGGGGGCGTTAGACCGTCTTGACTGTGAAGATTTAATCTTGAAGCCAAGTGATATCATTGTAAGGGCATTTGATGGATCAAAGAGGACTGTTCACGGGGAATTAGATCTTCCAATCAAAGTGGGCTCCCAAATCTTCAACTCCACCTTCTATATTATGGATGTTCGTCCTGCCTATTCTTGTCTGTTAGGTCGCCTGTGGATCCATGAAGTTGGGGAAGTAACCTCAACTCTCCATCAGAAACTCAAATATCCAGTTAAGGGAAGTAGTCACCGTCTGTGGAGAAGAAGAGTTTATGGTGAGCCACCTTAACTCTTTCAAGTACGTAGAGATGGATGGAGAATTCATTGAGACCCCGTGCCAAGCCTTTGAGGTTGTACCACCAATGATTACTGCTACCAAATGTTCTTCTGATGAGTCTAAAGCTGATAAGGCCACACCAAAGATGGTTTTAGTCAAGGATTCCCGTGTGGCAATTGAAGAAGGAAATTGCGATACTTGGGGGAAACTCCTCGGTATCCCATTTAAAGTGGACAATTTTGGTTTGGGCTTCACCGTCAAAGCTCAGAAGGAAGTGAGGCATGCTCGTGCTGGAAAGCCACCTCTCTGCATTGGAAGCCATGAAGTTAACACCGTGGGTAATTCTGAAGAAGAGGCTTCATTTGAAGAATGGGTGTACCCAACTACAACAGAGTTGAAGAATTGGCATACAAAGGACTTTGTGCCCATCTCCTTCATTGAGGAGTAATCTACTTGTTATTGATTTTCTTTCAATTCAAGAACATGTTGTCTGTAATATTTTAACAATGAATTTTCAGCGATTTGCATAGCCCGGGGCACTTTGGTCCATTTGTCAAGGGTTTTGTTTATGTTCATCTAATCATATGATCATTCAGTACATTGGACTCTTTTGCATTCAAATATTTGTGTTCATTGTCTTTCCTTTCCTTCAAATACATTTTTCAAAAAAATATAGCCATGTACCTTACATGCACACACACACAAACACACACACACACACACACACACACACACACACACACACACACACAAACACACTCTTACAGGTCCTCATCCACTCTGGATCCTATTGCCAATGACTCTACTATTGTCGACTATGACTTTGAATGTCCTATCAACCAAGCCGAAGATGAAGGCGAGGAAGATTGTGACATACCGGGAGAACTAGCCAGACTTCTATTACAAGAGGAAAAATATATTCAACCGCATGAAGAGTCAATTGAAGTTATCAACCTGGGTACTGAGTTAGATAAGAAGGAAATCAGGATCGATGCTAATTTGGAAAGCAGTGTCAAGAGCAGATTGGTTCAGATGTTGCATGATTATATGGAAGTATTTGTTTGGTATTATGAAGATATGCCTGCTTTTGTACCCCAAAATTTTCCCTCTCATTTTATCAAGATTTCCCCTCACAAGACTCTTTGGATTCCAGACCAAGCTAGGGTTTGCTCTGCTCAAGATATCTCCTTGCACTGATGACCTGGAATTTGGGTTTGAGATTGCACAGGGATTTTTGGACTTTCAATGCTCAAAGTGACTTCATACTTCGTGTTGGACTTATAAGATTGCCCATACCAAGTTTCAAGCTTTGAATCAAATTTTTGCCCAGTCAATTGGACAGTTGACCTAGAAATCAACTGTATTGGGGAAAAAGTCAATTGTGGCCAATTTATAGTCAAACCTCATGATTTTTGATCCACATCAACATTATAGACTCATATGAACCATTTGATCAAGTTTTCACCACAACTCCTCAAGAAATTTGATCAGATCATCAAAAGGGTAAAATGGTCATTTTTTAGGGTTTTGACTGCAGAAGTGCAATTTCTGATTTTTAACCTAGCCAAGGGCAAATTGGGTTCAAGCATGGATTCAAGGACTCAATGGAATCATCTTGACCTAATCACAAGGTTCAAAAGATCTCAAATGCATTGGATTGACATATGAATTTTCCAATCAACTGATCAAAAATCAATTGTACACTAAAAAGTCAAACTTTGACTTTTTGGTCAAAATCAAGTGCCAAGGGTCATTTTTCATCAAGATGTGTCAAAACATGAGACTTGTTTATCAAGAAACCTAATTTTGCAAATTAGGGTTTAAGATTGAAAAATTTCATAACTTAGAATTTTTCTAAGTTATGAAATTTTCTTATTTTTTCCCAACTTTGCCCAACATTTTCACCATGATGCAATTGGATTCAAACAAAACTTCCAACATGAAAGTTGTAGTCCTCCACAAAATCTACAACTTTTATTCACAAAGTTTTCCAAAAATATTCTTGTATCTCAAGTTATGATTTTTGGAATAAGGGTCCATGAAACTTTTAACTTAGTGAAATTTCGCCCTAGTTTAGGTGGGATTTTGACCTATCTTCATGGCAATTTTTCACATAGTTCCAATTGGAATATCAAAATTAATTTCAAAGATGGATTGTAGATCATGTTACAAGCTTTCAAAAATGTCCAAGAAATATCCAAAATCATTTATGGTTAGGGAGAATCGAAGGTTTGAATTTGGCAAAAAGTCACTTTGATCCATGGCATTTTTCATGTAGCTACAAGTTGCAAAATTTGTCCAACTTTACTTGTACTTGCTCACAGGTCTCTAAACCCTTCCAAACTCAAAAATTGAATGGAAACTCAATGGATTGAGTCTTTGTTCTGATCAATAGAGGTTTACACAAGGGATTAATCCAAAAATAGCAAAAAGGCAACATTGCCATTTTCATAAAGTTGGCTTTATGTCAAGTTGTTCCTCTTGAGCCTTGAACCCTTTCTTTTGCAGCAAACAAATTTCACTAATATCAGGCGATTGTTACCAACTCTTGGCAGACCCTAAGCTAGGTGGTACAATCCTTTGCATTGTCATTTCACACTTTTCTTAAAAGCCAAGTCAACTTGCAAAAACAAAGAGAACTCTAGTATCTGATATAACCAAGCTTTATAACCATTCAAAACAACTTTTGCATATCACATTGAGCCAGTAACATGAGTTATCCAATCCTCAAACACCCTTGAACATCAAAACACCTTCTTCTTTCAAAATAGGGCAGTTTCTGCATTTTTGTTTCCAAATCACAAACTACTCGTGCGTTTTTCCCCAAACCTCTTTCAATACATTCCATACAACCCACCTAAGTTATCCCAACCATTGGCCAACGACTGTAACCTTGTTTTCAAGCTTCACCATTTTTGAATTCAGCTTGTGCAGGTTGACTTCTACAGGCTTATTCAAGCAAACTCAAAGCAAACTAAGCATTGGGGAAGGTCAAAGGAAGTTCAAGCAAGCTCCCAAGCATCTCAGGCCTCATTGAAAACCTCCACATTGCCATACTCGAGTTTAACTGGAAAAGGTATTGTTCAAACTTCTATCTCTCTATTTAGGAAACATTAGGCTTAGGTTTGTGAATAAAAAATGTAGTACTCATTACCCTTAAGTTGTACATATGCATAGATTTAATTTAAACTAACTGTGTTGAGAGAATTTGATTGATGAAAATTCTGAAAAAGTTAGGTTAGAAATTAGGGTTAGAGAAATTCTCTCTGGTCTTTTAGAGTTAGATTAAGTTTTTTACATGGTTAGAATCGTGTGATCATGCTCTATAACTTTCATGTTACAAGTTTTTGTTTTTAAGCACTGAAACAGGAGATACGAAGTTGTACACAGGGCGCGCGTTTGTTGATTCAAAGGTTGAAGACGAAGGCAAGTCTGTGCTGGGCCTGGCTTGTTCATGCTTTTTGCACCCCTGACTTACTTCTCACACCCCCTTGGCCCATTTGACTTTATTTTAAAATTGTATCCCCCTCCCCATATCAATGTTGTAATAGCTTAGATTACTTTTACGCATTTATTGCTTTCAAATATGCCATGATAGAGATTAGGGTTTGTATGTAATATCCAAAATCAAAACAAATAGCTAGACCTAATACAAGACATAAAAGCATGTAAATTGACAACACAATGCACACATGCACCCCTAGGGTTTCATCCACTTGTTGCCTTAAAAATGGCCATGGTATGCATGTTGAATATCTTGGCAAAACAAAACAAAACAAAAGATCATAGTCCCTCGATGACGCTACCTTGGTTGCCTATACAAAATGATCTAGTCCCTCAAACAAAAAACCTGCTAAGATATTTAGCACTATTGCTATCATGGTCAATACGATGACCCGCGCCTGTCCCATTTAACATCCAAATACAAGGTTGTTTACCAAATGCAATGGTAAAACAACAAAGTAAAAGGGTTAAAAATGTGTAGGAAAGATCTTTGAGTAGATAGGGTAGACAACTCTTAGTTACTTGAACAAAACTTGCAAACATCCTTGATATTTTCAAAAACACATCACAACACAATTTTAAAACATTTCCCAAAACAAACTTTCAAACATTGAAACATTTTTCAAAAGACAATACACCTTTCTATACATTCAAACAAGAATCATTACAAAGGTTGCCTAGACAAGGCTTCTTTTCAAAATATTTTCAAAACCACACACAAAGCACCATATCAAACAATTGAAAAGCAAAAGCAAGTGATCTAAACAGTAACTAAGATCCCATGGATAACCATGGATGAAAAGGGTGCTTACACCTTCCCTTTTCATAATCTACCCCCCCCCCCCCCCCCCCCCCGAACCCAAGAAAACATCTCAAAGGTCTTTCCTGTGCTTTTTGACCTTTCCTTTGGATAAAATAAAAAGTCGGTGGCGACTCTTGCTAAACTGAAACATTTGCGAACACAAACGCAAAACCTCAAGTCAGTTCTCCCACCGTATCACAGAACTGGCGACTCTGCTGAGGAAAATAATATAAAAGTGGGGTTACCTTAGGGTTTAGATTACCTTTACATGCTTACCTTGTTTGCTTTGATTGCTTTACATTTGGTTCTATTGTTTGGGTTTGAAATCCTCTACCCGGATTTGGGAAACATTCATAGGTAAATAGCAATACATTATGGAAACTGTGCGGGGTATACCGACATGGTTGAAGAAATAGCTATATTAGTGCGACATATTTGTGGGTACCGGTAGCCTTTGAGTCAATCAAAGAGAATACGGGGCCGCTGAGTGATTTCATGAAGCACTAATGGACTTTTAGAACCTTTACTTGACCATCTTGGCCTTATTAGGGGTAGTGAGATGACCGACTTTGGTGCAGTCCGAAGTTAGTAGATACTCGATACTACACTCATTAAGGGTTGTTGTCTTGGAATATTTCGGTCGCCAGTAAAGTGGCTAAACTGAAACAATGTACACATAAAATAATCCAGTGATATTGAGCTCCTTAGAACCCGGTTACTATTTATAGGACAGGTTGAGCCAACTAAACATCAAGAGGGTACTTACCTATGAAACCCCATGCAAGCCTGAAACTAGGATCTTGTGTGACTTGCTTGTACATATACTTGTGCATACATCATGAACATCATGAAGCATCATATGCATCAACTAACCATTTCAAGGGTTGGATCTTCATCTTTGTTCCTGTTTTATAGGTCATGGAATCACTCCGCAGGAAAACAATCCAGGTCAACCTTGTGAGAATTCCTCCTCTACTCAAGGATCTTGCTTCCAAGATCCCAGAGAATTCTCCCTTCACTGAAAGGCATGGTAGACTTATCAACTTGGTCGACTCCAACATTGAAGAAGACATGGTGAAAGTTCTCTTCCAGTTCTTTGACCCCTTACACCACTGCTTCACATTTACTGATTACCAACTAGTGCCTACTTTGGAGGAATTTTCTCAACTCCTGAGGATTCCTATTCTCCATCAACTACCCTACAACGGTACGGAAAGAGAGCCAAAGCCCGAAGATGTTGCTCAAGCCTTACACTTGCAACCATCTGATATCAAAGGTTATTGGGAAACTAGAAGTGGTGTCAAGGGTTTCTTGGCAAAGTTTCTGTTTGAGAAGGCACAAGACTGCTGGAATTATCTAGATATGCAAGCTTTTGAGGAGATTGTAGCACGTCTCATCTATGGGTTGGTCTTGTTCCCAAACCTTGATCAGCTTATAGATGTGAATGCTGTCAAGATTTTCATATCTCGGAATCCTGTGGCTATATTGCTTGGGGATATCCTCCACTCATTTTACACACGAACAATGAGGAAAAGAGGTGTTCTCATGTGTTGTACTCCTCTCCTAGCAAGGTGGTTTATTTCTCACCTTCCCCAGTCAGTCTTGAAGAATGAGCAAGGCTTGAGGTGGTCACAACGGTTGATGACTCTTATACATTCTGATGTTCATTGGTGTTCTCGGTCCAAAGAAAATGTCATCATCATTCATCATTGTGGGGAATTCCCTAATGTCCCACTACTTGGCATTAGGGGAGGCATTACCTACAATCCCTGCTTGGCTCTGAGATAATTTGGGTATGCCCGAAGGGATGGACCACATGACATGCTGATTCCAGACTTGGTTTTTGACTTCGACAACGACGCTCAAGGACTTCGACAAAGGTTTATCTGAGCTTGGAGGATGCCTAACAAGGTAGACAATAAGACATTGGGACACAAGAATTCCATCCCCCTTGAGCCTTACCTCAAGTGAGTATGAACCTGCACCCAAAGTCTTATGATGCCTTACCCCTACATTCTCCCTGTGATCAAAGAGCTTGTTATGGAAGGAGAGGTTCCCTACACCCTCCTATATCCTGACATGCCAACATCATTGGAAGATTTGCAAAAGAGTTGGATATAGCTCAAGGAAGAACGAAACACTTTTGAAGCCAGCTTCTATGCCAGTGAGAAGAAGGTTTTGGAACTTACTCGTCAACTTCATGAAGAGCATACTCTCAACACCTACATCGCACCGAAGAGGATGCGCAACGTCTTTTCACATTAGAATTTTGTATTATTTTGCCCATGGGGCATTTATGTACTAACAAATTCTATTTTTATTAATATGACATGTGTTCTTTTTTGTTTACAACAAATTTGAATTTCTGAATCCTTGAATGCATTACATGAATACATATCATTCATCATATGCATAAACAGGTCTTCACACTAGGTTTCCTTATCTCTCTTCTGTTTATTTCAGCAAGATGGATATAGAGCAGACGATCAAAGACCTACAAGCGCAGAATTCACAGTTCCAACAACTACTCATGACCTTGGAAAAGGGTCAGGAGGATCTTAAAGCACTGCAGGAAAAGGAAAAGGAAAAGGAGAAAAAGAAAAAGAAAAGAGTTGGTGTGGCTACTTTGGGAAGAAGATTTGAGAACCAAGCTAGAAGGGTCCTAGATTTCCCCTCAACATCTGATGAAGGGGTAGAAAAAGGAAAGGGAGCTTCAATGCCCTCCGAGTCTGAGGAATAAGAAGAAGAAGAGGATGAAGATTACTCTGAGCAGCAGTACCCTCATGCAGACGACAAGTACAAGAATATGGAAGAGCGTCTGGAAGCTATGGAGGTATAAAGAGTGCCTGGGCTGGATTTCGAGGAGCTAAGGTTGGTTGCTGGGATTGTGATTCCCCCTAAATTCAAGGTGCCTACATTTGTTAAATACGTTGGTTTGTCTTGTCCGAAGATGCACCTACGGTCTTACGTCAGAAAAATCCAACCTCATTCTTCTGATAAGGATCTGTGGGTCCACTTTTTTCAAGATAGTTTGTCAGGTACACAATTAGATTGGTTCTACCAGCTTGAGAGATCTGATGTGAACAATTGGGAGGATTTGTAGGCTGCCTTCTACAGACAATATCAATATAATGCTGACTTAGCCCCTACTCGTACTCAATTATAGAGTATGGGTATAGTCTCCAATGAAGGCTTTAAGGAGTATGCCTAGAAATGGAGGGACTTGGCTGGAAGGGTGCAGCCACCATTGTCTGAGAGAGAGCTTGTGGATATGTTTTTGGGGACCTTGTCAGGTCCATTCTTTAATCACTTGATCGGGAGTTCGTCTGCGGGGTTCACCGAGTTAATTCTGACTGGTGAAAGAGTTGAAGCTGGAATCAAGAGCGGTAAAATTCAAAAGGATGCATCTGCTTCCGCTGCTATCAAGAAGACCTTTCCAGCCAAGAAATAAGTCTCAGCTATTTACTCCCAGAGAAGTCAAGGAAGAGTTGAGCGCCGGCCAGCGGTGGGGGCTGTAATGATTCAGAAGTCCGCAGCTGATCAACCTCGAAACAGTCAACCCAGAACCAACCAAGCAAGGGTGGAAAGGCCTGCACAACAATTCACCCGGATCAATATGAAACCTGCTCAGGTTCTCCCTCATCTGTTGAAGTTAAACCTTACAAGCTTGAAAGAGGCGCCAAAGAATCCGAATACCTCTTCTCGCTACTACCATTCAAATGCAAAGTGTGCTTATCATTCGGACAACGTGGGGCACGACACCAACAATTGTTAGGCCCTCAAAAATAAGATCCAGGATTTAATAGATGCCAAGGAGGTGGAGTTCGACGCCCCTGAAAAACCTAATGTGATCTCTTCCCCAATGCCAAAACATGGTCATAATGTCCATGCTGTTGAAGAAGATCTTTATGTTGCTGCTGTTTATGACTTAATGACTCCATTACCAATAATAAAGATGAATCTGTTGAAAGCTGAGATTTTCCCGGCCTGTGAAAAAGATTGCTACCTATGTTCGTCCCTACAATCCGACTGTCTGTTCTTGAAGTTAGGCATCCAACGCCTAATGGATAATCAAGAAATCCTCTTTGAGAAAACTCCTGCTATAACGTCTCCTGTCAAAGATGTTGCTATAATCACCATTTCTGCCAATCTTTCCAAGGTCTCCAAAAGACCTGTTAAGATTACATCCGATCCAAAGACTGTACCTCTGAAGATAACTATGTCGGGGCCTATCCCATACAAATCCAACAAATCAATACCGTGGAATTATGGAGGAGAGATCTTCTACCATGGTGTTAAGCAGATTGAATCAGTTGAAGAAAGTTCTGATGAAGAGACTCCTGACATAAGAAATATTGCTGGGACGAGTAAAATCACCCGCAGCGGAAGAATTTTCTCTCCGGAGATTGCTCCCCCAAGGGAAATCTTCGGACCCTCAAGTGCTCCTAAGGTTACTCCTGTGCCGGTCAACATATCCGTGTGAACTCCAGTGATTGAAGAAATTGTTACTCCTGTAGTTTTACCCTTTGTTGTTGCTACTGATAAAGGTAAGGGGATCCAAGAAGCGCTAGTCAGGACGAGGGCTCAGCCTTTGGTCATCTCCGAGACCACTCAAAAGGAAATGGAGGAGATTTTAAAAATAATTAAGAAAAGCGACTATGATGTCATAGAACAACTGGGGAAAACCCCTTCAAAAATCTCTATGATGGCCTTGTTGATCTGTTCCGAAGCTTATGCCAATGATCAAGTTCTTGAAGACGACCCATGTGCCTCAGGAAACCTCCACGGACCAGTTCTAGGAGTGTGTAGCTAGCCTAACACCCAACAACGGTCTTGGCTTCTCCGATGCCGATTTAACATCTAAGGGGAGAAAGCATAATGACGCACTGCATGTCTCGGTGGAATGCAGAGGGACTACTTTAGCTCACGTTCTGGTTGATACCGGGTCGTATTTAAATGTCTTGCCTAAGAAAGCATTGGACAGATTGGACTATGAAGGTTTAACTTTAAAGCCCAACAACATCATTGTCAGAGCCTTTGATGGTTCTAAACAGATGGTCTACAGGGAGGTGGACATCCCGATTAAAGTGGGAACGGAAAATTTCAACTCCTTATTTCATGTCATAGACATCCGTCCCTCCTACTCTTACTTGTTGGGAAGGCCCTGGATTCATCATGCTGGAGCCGTTACATCTACTCTGCATCAGAATCTTAAGTACCCTGTCCAGGGGAAAATTGTGACAGCTCACGGTGAAGAGGAATACATAATAAGCAATCTTAATTCTTTCCGCTATGTGGAATTGGATGGTGAATTCATCAAAACCCCCTTTCAGCACTTCGAGGAGGTAACTCAGGAAATTGCAGCAGTACCTTCTGTACCTATCATTACCAAACCTGTGTCCCGGATGTCATCCCTTAAAGATGCAAAGGCTGTGATTGAGGAAGGAGGAAGCACAGTATGGGGCCAACTGCCAGATTTTCCTTACAAGATAGATAAATTCGGCTTGGGTTTCACTGCTGCTAGTCAGAAGGCTGTGCGCCGCTCCCGGGCTGGAGGGCCACCATTGAATATCACCCATCATGGAGTTCATGCTTTGAAGGATGGTGAAGATGAGAGCATCTTTGAAGATTGGATTTTCCCGACCGTTGAAGGAGGACTAGGCAATTGGGAGGCAGAGGATTGTGTTCCCATTACTTTCATCAATCAGTAATTTATGTTTCGAACATTTTCTTTTGGTTTATAATAATTCCTAAACAAATTCGCGCACTTTTTGCCTTATGCCTTACCCGAGGCATATAGGTCCATTTGTAAGGGCTTGATTTTTCATCTTCATATGCCATTTTAATGAATCATGGACGTTTTCATATATAAACTTTTGTGTTCATTGTCTTTCTTTTTACATTTTTTTTTGTTTAAAGGTGGCTATCCCTTACACACACCCACACTCACAAAATGCAGGTACCCATCCACTCCGGATTCCATGGGTAACAATTCTGCTATGGCCTTTAGTGACTCTGAAGATCTAGTCAATCATGTCGAATACGAAGGTGATGAAGACTGTGAAGTACCTGGAGAGTTGGCTAGACTGTTGCAACAGGAGGAAAGGGCTATTCTACCTCACGAGGAATTATTAGAGACTATCAACTTGGGAACAGAGGAAGACAGAAAAGAAGTTAAAGTGGGTGCCAACCTAGAGCCAAATGTCAAGGAGCGCTTAGTTCAGCTGTTGAATGAATATGTTGAGATCTTCACCTGGTTCTACGAAGACATGCGGGACTGGATACAGATATTGTGGTTCACCGTCTCCCTACAAGAGAAGACTGCCCACCAATTAAACAGAAAGTTCGTCGCATGAGGCCCGGCATGTCTGAAAAGATCAAAGCTGAAGTGATGAAGCAGTTCAATGCTGGCTTCCTTGCTGTTACTTCCTATCCATAATGGGTTGCTAACATTGTGCCCGTGCCTAAGAAGGACGACAAAGTCAGAATGTGTGTGGATTACAGAGACCTAAATAGGGCTAGCCCTAAAGATGACTTTCCACTACCGCACATTGACATCTTGGTTGACAATACAGCTCAACATAAGGTATTTTCTTTCATGGATGGATTTTCAGGGTACAACCAGATCAAAATGGCCCCTGAAGACATGGAGAAAACTACTTTGGTTACACAGTGGGGTACGTTCTGTTATATGGTGATGCCATTCGGACTGAAGAATGTCGGGGCAACCTATCAATGCGCCATGGTGGCTTTGTTTCATGATATGATACATCATGAGATAGAAGTCTACATAGACGACATGATAGCCCGTTCACAAACTGAAGAAGAACACCTCGACCATCTGCAAAAGCTGTTTGTCAGATTGAAGGAGTACAAGCTCAGACTGAACCCTAACAAGTGCACTTTCGGAGTCAGGTCCGTTAAACTTTTGGGATTCATCGTCAGTAACAAAGGCATCGAGGTTGATCCTGCCAAAGTCAAAGCTATACAAGAAATGCCTGCCCCTCGCACTGAGAAGGAGGTCAGAGGTTTCTTGGGACGCCTAAACTACATTGCAAGGTTCATTTCTCATCTAACATCTACCTGTGAACCAATCTTCAAGTTGTTGAAGAAAGATCAGGTGGTTAAATGGAATGATGTATGTCAAGTTTCTTTCGATAAAATCAAGGAGTATTTGATGGAACCTCCTATCTTGATGCCACCCATTGAAGGAAGGTCGTTAATCATGTATCTGACCGTTCTGGAGAATTCAATGGGGTGCGTACTGGGCCAACATGACGAGTCTGGCCGAAAAGAGCATTCCATTTATTACCTTAGCAAAAAGTTTACCGACTGTGAGACTCGCTACTCACTGCTCGAGAAAACTTGCTGCACTTTAGTATGGGTTGCTCGCCGGCTAAGGCAGTATATGTTGACACATACCACTTTACTGATCTCTAAGATGGATCTGATCAAGTACATCTTCGAGAAACCTGCCCTATTCGGAAGAATCGCTAGATGGTAGATGATCCTCACCGAATATGATATACAGTACACGGCCCAAAAAGCCATAAAGGGGAGTGTGCTAGCCAATCATCTGGCCCATCAAGATATTGAAGATTACCAATCCATGAGGTTCGACTTCCCCGGCGAGGATATCATGACTTTGAGCAACATCGAAGAAAACAGACTGTATGACGAACCTGAACAAGGATCCCGATGGACCCTGTACTTTGATGGTGCCTCCAATGCACTTGGGAACGGTATCGGCATTGTACTTATCTCTCCAGAAGGTTGCCATACACCTTTCACTGCTAGACTCCACTTCATCTGCACCAACAACATGGCCGAGTATGAAGCTTGTATCTTTGGTCTCAAGGCCGCTATTGACTTGGAAATCAAATCATTGATTGTATTTGGGGACTCAGCTTTGGTTATTAGTCAAATCAAAGGAGAGTGGGATACTAAACATCCAAATCTCATCCCTTACAAAGAACATGTCTTGACATTGTTACCACATTTCGAGCAGATCACCTTCGAGCACTTCCCGCGAGAAGAGAATCAGCTAGCAGATGTGCTAGCTACAATGTCTTCCATGTTTAAACTTAACTGGGATAATGAGGCACCTCAAATCACACTCGAGCGAATGGACGAACCTGCTCATTGTCACGAGATTAATACCGAAGAAGTAATGGACCGACCGTGGTTTCATGATGTCAAAAGGTATCTCGAAGCACAAGAATACCCTGAAGGAGCTTCGGTCAACGAAAAAAAGTTCTTAAGGAGGTTCGCAGCTAAGTTCTTCCTGAGAAAAGGTATCCTATACAAGCGCAATCATGATTGCATTCTGCTCTATTGTGTGGACAAGGTTGAAGCTGAGCAGATCATGGCCGAATTGCACAATGGTACTTTTGGCACCCACTCGAACGGACATACGATGGCTAAGATGATTCTAAGGGCAGGTTATTACTGGTCTACCATGGAAGCTGACTTCCATCAACATTCCCGTACTTGTCACAAATGCCAAATCTATGCTGACAAGGTACATATACCTCCAGTTCCTCTCAATGTTTTAACAGCTCCTTGGCCATTCACGATGTGGGGAATCGACATGATTGGAGAGATCAAGCCTACAACATCCAATGGACATCGTTTCATCCTGGTGGCCATTGATTACTTTACCAAGTGGGTTGAAGCAGCGTCCTTCGCATCTGTTACAAAGAACGTTGTTGCCCGCTTCATCAAGCAGAACCTCATAGTACGGTATCCCCGACAGGATCATCATTGATAATGGTACAAATTTGAACAATACTATGATCACCGCTTTGTGCGAGCAGTTCAAGATTCAACATCATAATTCATCTCCCTATCGGCCTAAGATGAACGGTGTTGTCGAAGCTGCGAACAAAAACATCAAGAAGATCATTCAAAAGATGACAGTCACCTACAAAGACTGGCATGAGATGTTACCGTTTGCTCTGCACGGGTACCGTACCACGGCACGAACATCAACTAGGGCAACACCTTATTCTTTGGTATACGACATGGAGGTTGTCTTGCCCATCGAGGTTCAGATTCCCTCCTTGAGAATCATGAAAGATGCTGGTTTGAGTGAAGACGATTGAATTCAGACTAGGCTTGATCAACTTAACTTGATTGACGAGAAGCGACTTACTACTGTTTTCCATGGTCAGGCATATCAGAAACGTATGATCAAGGCCTTCAACAACAAAGTCAGGCGCCAGGTATATCAAGTCGGGGACCTTGTAATCAAGCAGATCATCTTGCCTCAAAGTGATCCCAGGGGAAAATGGACTCCTACCTACGAAGGACCATTTGTGATCAAAAACATCTTTTCTGGTGGGGCAATGATCCTGACCACCATGGACGGTGATGACCTGCCGCACCCTGCGAACGCAGACATAGTCAAAAGATACTACGCCTAAATGACCCGACAAGTTGAAAAACCGAAAGGGCGACTTGGGCAAAAATGGATATCCCGGTGAATCGAAAACCCGAAAGGGCGATTCAGGCAAAAATTAGGGATAAATAAAAAAATATGTACACCCGGCAAGTTGAAAACCCGAAAGGGCGACTTGGGGAAAATAGGGTTTCCCGGTGGACTGAAAACCCGAAAGGAAGGTCCAGGCAAAAGTTAGGGAATTAAAGTGTATGACTATGTCTCGTCGAATCACTTTAAGGACAATCTCTTCACCAGACAGGCTCCTGGCTTCTGATCGATCCAGTCATCTTCGGACGAAGCAACGGATGGACAAGATATTCAGAGTGACGAAGGCTATAGTGGAATGGGAACCCCATGGAATTTTTACATAGCTATCTTTATTTGTATAAATTTTTCTCAATTTTTACGAAAACATTCTCTTACTAGGATGTTTGTCTCCTTTGTACAAAATACTTACACAAATTTAATACAAAGTGCAGAAAACTATCGGCCTTTTCTTTTTTTTACACTTGTGTTTTATTTGAAAACGTCCAATGGTTTATTAAATGAGCATATGCATTTGAATATAATCACCGGTTACAAATGAACGAAATGTGAAAGAATAATTACTGATAGGTTGAAAGGATAGGAAAACATCTTTAGGCTATTCCAAGTGAAATCCCCTGCAGTACATCATCGAGGTCCCCAGTGGAGCCAAAACCTTAAAATACGCGTTCCCCGTGGAATTAAATTTCAAAATCCCCACCAGAACTAAGTTTCCAAACTCTCAATCCCCAGTGGAGCCAGAAAACTTTGAACTACAGACCCTCAATGAAGATAGAACTTTCTTCCCCAACGAAGTCCAAAACTTCAACCCTTAAACCCCGGTGGAAGACCATCCAGTTTCCTCCAATTCCCCAGAGAGTTGTCTTAAAACCAGAAAATTCCCCTGCAAGTTATCTTAGAACCTGACAGCTAACCAGACGACAGCTTCGGATAATTTCTCAATAAATTGGCATACAATCCAAGCTCTTGGAAATTCTCCAACAGAATAAACTTTCTCCCTACAAAGTGATTTCCCAACAGATTGAAGATTCTCAATCCCCAGCCACAATCATCAAGTTTCTCGGGGCTCCCCAAACAAGTTTATCAAGCAGCACTCGGCATTATTCTTACAACGGAATGTCTATCATGTTCCAACTTCAAAGGACTTGAAGGACCCCTAACCCCAGGAAAGTCGTGAAGGATTCTCACATTCCCACAGAAGTTGTCAAAGTTCTTGTTAATCCCCACAAGTTGCCAAAGATTTTCTATCCCCAACAGTGGTCCAAGGATTTCTCATTTTCAGCAATCAAAGGTTGTGGAATTCCCGGCATCGGTCCAGGATTTATTTTCCCTGGCAGCAGTCAAAGATTTTACTATCTCCAGCTATCAAGGATTTATTTTCCTCATCAAGACAACTAATCTGCTTACATGCGCATACATTACATTCATGTATCATAAACATTGATAGAACACATTTTATTGCATCATACATGTCATGCAACATAACTTTGTGTTTCAGCTAACATTTTACCCTTTTTAGGATAAGATTAAAAGCTATCTTTAACAACTATTCAAAGATTTCAGATATAGTACGGATACACTCCAAGACATGGAAGTCATTTTGCTACTCATTCAGATCTCTTATTCAGATACAGTATGGATACACCCCAGACGCGGAGGTCATTATATTACTCATTCAGAATTTCAAGTCAAGATACAATATGGATACACCCCAGACACAGAGGTCATTCTACTACTCATTCAGACTTCAGCAATCAGATACAGACTAGATACGCTCCAGACACAGAAGCCATTCTATTTCTCATTCAGATTTAACTATCAACTTCAGGTTCAGATGCACTCCAGACACGGAAGTCATTCTATCACTTGTCCAGATCCCAGTTACAGTACGGATACACTCCAGACACGAAAGTCATTCTACTACTCATACAGATCTCAACTTCAGATACAGTCCAGATACGCACCAGACACAGTTGCCATTCTGTCACTCATTCAGAATTTATCCCCAGCCCAGAGATGCTCCATACACGGATGCTATTATGTCGCCCATTCATAATTCAGATACAATACAGATACACTCCAGACACGGCAGTCGTTCTGATATTCATTCAAAAAATCAAATAGAGTTACAGCTCGGATACGCTCCAAACACGGATGCTATTCCCTTGCTCATACAGATCCAATCTCCAAATACAACTCAGATACGTTCCAGATACAGATACCATTATGATGTTCATTCTCCTGATATTCAACTGACATTTTGGATGGCATCTCTAAGCCCATATCCAGCAAGATTCTGTCACCTATCCAAATGGCATCTTTAAGCCCATTCCCTCCACCACATTTTGACGAGTGCAAATTTACGGGCACTCTAGTGTCCAATCCTCTTTTACCTTCGAGTCACGAAAGACAAACTCGCCAATCTAACTCTTCAGGTTCAACAAGATTGAACAGGGGCAGTTGTTGTACCCCAAAATTTGCCCTCTCATTTTATCAATATTTCTCCTCATAAGACTCTTTGGATTCCAGACCAAGCTAGGGTTTGCTCTGCTCAAGATATCTCCTTGCACTAATGACCTGAAATTAGGGTTTGAGTTTGCACATGGATTTTTGAACTTTCAATGCTCAAAGTGACTTTCATACTTCATGTTGGACTTATAATATTTCCCATACCAAGTTTCAAGCTTTGAATCAAATTTTTGCCCAGTCAATTTGACAGTTGACCTAGAAATCAGTTGTATTGGGGAAAAAGTCAACTGTGACCAATTTACAGTCAAACCTCATGATTTTTGATCCACATCAACATTATAGATTCATATGAACCATTTGATAAAGTTTGTACCACAACTCCTCAAGAAATTTGATCAGATCATCAAAAGGGTAAAATGGTAATTTTTTAGGGTTTTGATTACAAAAGGGCAATTTCTGATTTTTAACCTAGCCAATGGCAAATTGGGTTCAAGCATGGATTCAAGGACTCAATGGCATCATCTTGACCTAATCACAAGGTTCAAAAGATCTCAAATGCATTGGATTGACAGATGAATTTTCCAGTCAACTAATCAAAAATCAATTGTACACTGAAAAGTCAAACTTTGACTTTTTGGTCAAAATCAAGTGCCAGGGGTCATTTTTCATCAAGATGTGTCAAAACATGAAACTTATTCATCAAGAAACCTAATTTTGCAAATCATGGTTTAAGATTGAAAAATTTCATAACTTAGAATTTTTCTAAGTTATGAAATTTTCTTATTTTTTCCCAACTTTGCCCAACATTTTCACCATGATGCAATTGGATTAAAAAAAAAACTTCCAACATGAAAGTTGTAGTCCTCCACAAAATCTACAACTTTTATTCACAAAGTTTTCCCAAAATATGCTTGTATCTCAAGTTATTGTTTTTGGAATAAGGGTCCATGAAACTTTTAACTTAGTGAAATTTTGCCCTAGTTTAGGGGGAATCGAAGGTTTGAATTTGGAAAAAAGTCACTTTGATCCATGGCATTTTTCATTTTGCTACAAGTTGCAAAATCTGTCCAACTTTACTTGTACTTGCTCACGGGTCTCTAAACTCTTCCACACTCAAAAATTGAATCCAAACTCAATGGATTGAAGCTTTGTTCTGATCAATAGAGGTTTACACAAGGGATTAATCCAAAAATAGCAAAAAGGCAACATTGCCATTTTCATAAAGTTGGCTTTATGTCAAGTTATTCCTCTTGAGCCTTGAACCCTTTCTTTTGCAGCAAACAAAGTTAACTAATATCAGGAAATTGTTACTAACTCTTGGCAGACCCTAAGCTAGGTGGTACAACCCTTTGCATTGTCATTTCACACTTTTCTTAAAAGCCAAGTCAACTTGCAAAAACAAAGAGAACTCTGGTATCTGATATAACCAAGCTTTGTAACCCTTCAAAACAACTTTTGCATATCACATTGAGCCAGAAACACGAGCTATCCAATCCTCAAACACCCTTGAACATCAAAACACATTCTTCTTGCAAAACAGGGAAGTTTCTGCATTTTTGTTTCCAAATCACAAACTACTCGTGCGTTTTGCCCCAAACCTCTTCCAATACATTCCATACAACCCACCTAAGCTATCCCAACCATTGGCCAATGACTTTAACCTTGTTTTCAAGCCTCACCATTTTTGAATTCAGCTTGTGCAGGTTGACTTCTACAGGCTTATTCAAGCAAAATCAAATCAAACTAAGCATTGGGGGAAGGTCAAAGGAAGTTCAAGCAAGCTCCCAAGCATCTCAGGCCTCATTGAAAACCTCCATATTGCCATACTCGAGTCCAACTGGAGCAGGTATTGTTCAAACTTCTATCTCTCTATTTAGGAAACATTAGGCTTAGGTTTGTGAATAAAAAATGTAGTACTCATTTCCCTTAAGCTGTACATATGCATAGACTTCATTTAAGTTAACTGTGTTGAGAGAATTTGATTGATGAACATTCTGAAAAAGTTAGGTTAGAAATTAGGACCAGAGAAATTCTCTCTGGTCTTTGAGAGTTAGATTAAGTTTTTTACAAGTTAGAATCGTGTGATCATGCTCTATAACTTTCATGTTACAAGTTTTTGTTTTTAAGCACTGAAACAGGAGATACGAAGTTGTACACAGGGCGCGCGTTTGTTGATTCAAAGGTTGAAGACGAAGGCAAGTCTGGGCTGGGCCTGGCTTGTTCATGCTTTTTGCACCACTGACTTACTTCTCACACCCCCTTGGCCCATTTGATTTTATTTTTTTTATATTTTTCATTTCTATTTTTATTTCTGACTTTATTTTATTTTTCTAAACTTTAAAAATTACCAAAAAATGATTTATTTTATTTTCACATTTTATTTTATTATTTTTATTATTTTTTAGACATAGAAATAATTATTAAATAGTATATACTTTTATTTTTTTTATTTAATAAAAACTTGTAAATAATAGAAAAAATATTATTTTTTTATTTTTTTATTATTTATGT
Organism: Vicia faba; assembly: GCA_948472305.1. NCBI lineage: Eukaryota > Viridiplantae > Streptophyta > Magnoliopsida > Fabales > Fabaceae > Vicia > Vicia faba. The sequence goes on along the minus strand of OX451740.1, from coordinate 985,152,292 downwards.
ACTATAATATTTTTTCTAACATATTTTTATTTTTTGACATTTGTATATATTTTTATTTTTATTGTACATAAATAACTAATACATACATATATATATATATATATATATATATATATATATATATATATATATATATATATATATATATATATATATATATATATATATATATATATATATATATATATATATATATATATATATATATATATATATATATATATATATATATATATATATATATATATATATATATATATATATATATATATATATATATATATATATATATATATATATATATATATATATATATATATATATATATATATATATATATATATATATATATATATATATATATATATATATATATATATATATATATATATATATATATATATATATTCTTAAAACAAATTAGGGTTTCTACCCTTAATAAAAATAATATTTTTCTTATTTTTGATACATTAAATATTTTATTTTTACATACATAAAAATAATACAAAAACATTTTTTGCATATTTATTTGATTGCCCATTTAAATATTGTCAATTTATTATTTGAACAAAGAATTCAATTTGGTTGTAATAATCTTAGGGTTTTAATTTCTTGCAAATAATCCCCTATTCAAAATTGTATCCCCCTCCCCATATCAATGTTGTAATAGCTTAAATTACTTTTACGCATTTATTGCTTTCAAATATGCCATGATAGAGATTAGGGTTTGTATGCAATATCCAAAATCAAAACAAATAGCTAGACCTAATACAAGACATAAAAGCATGTAAGTTGACAACACAATGCACACATGCACCCCTAGGGTTTCATCCACTTGTTGCCTTAAAAATGGCCATGGTATGCATGTTGAATATCTTGGAAAAACAAAACAAAACAAAAGATCATAGTCCCTCGATGACGCTACCTTGGTTTCCTATACAAAATGATCTAGTCCCCCAAACAATAAACTTGCTAAGATATTTAGCAGTATTGCTATCATGGTCAATACGATGACCCGCGCCTGTCCCGTTTAACATCCAAATACAAGGTTGTTTACCAAATGCAATGGTAAAACAACAAAGTAAAAGGGTTAAAAATGTGTAGGAAAGATCTTTGAGTAGATAGGGTAGACAACTCTTAGTTACTTGAACAAAACTTGCAAACATCCTTGCTATTTTCAAAAACACATCACAACACAATTTCAAAACATTTCCAAAAACAAAATTTCAAACATTGAAACATTTTTCAAAAGACAATACACCTTTGTATACATTCAAACAAGAATCATTACAAAGGTTGCCTAGACAAGGTCTCTTTTCAAAATATTTTCAAAACCACACACAAAGCACCATTTCAAACAATTGAAAAGCAAAAGCAAGTGATCTAAACAAGTAACTAAGAGCCCATGGATAACCATGGATGAAAAGGGTGCTTACACCTTCCCTTTTCATAATCTACCCCTTGAACCCAAGAAAACATCTCAAAGGTATTTCCTATGCTTTTTGACCTTTCCTTTGGATAAAATAAAAATTCGGTGTAGACTCTTGCTAAACCGAAACATTTGTGAACACAAACGCAAAACCTCAAGTCAGTTCTCCCACCGTATAACACCTGTGTTGGATACCGACATCGTAGTTCATTGTTTGTCGACAAGAGAAGACTACCCTCCTGTTAAAAAAAAGGTTCGTCGCATGAGGCCTGATATGACTGAAAAGATCAAAGCTGAAGTGATGAAACTGTTTGATGCAGGGTTCCTAGCTGTGATATCCTATGCTCAATGGGTTACCAATGTGGTGCCAGTTACAAAGAAAGACGGGAAAGGTCGCATGTGCGTAGACTATAGGGATCAAAATAGGGCAAGCCCCAAGGATGACTTCCCTCTACCACACATTAACGTATTAGTTGATAATACTGCTCATCATAAAGTCTTCTCTTTCATGGATGGATTCTCAATCTATAATCAAATAAGGATGGCTCTTGAAGACACAGAGAAGACTACTTTCATTATGCAATGGGGTACCTTCTACTACAAGGTCATATCGTTCGGATTAAAGAATGTAGGGGCAACATATCAAAGGGCTATGGTAGCTTTGTTTCATGACATGATTCATCATGAAATAGAGGTATATGTGGATGATATGATTTCCAGATCACAAACCAAAGAAGAACATCTCGATCACCTATACAAATTATTCGAGAGGCTGAAGAAATACAAGCTGAGGCTAAACCCTAACAAGTTCACATTCAAAGTACGATCTGGAAAGCTTCTAGGTTTTGTTGTCAGCAATAAAGGCATTGAAGTTGATCCTGCCAAGGTAAAGGCCATCCAAGAAATGCCGGTCCCACATTCTGAAAAGGAAGTTAAAGGATTCTTGGGTCATCTCAATTACATTGCCCGTTTCATATCTCACTTGACTGCTGCTTGTGAGCCAATCTTCAAACTCTTTAAGAAAGATCAAGTAGTCAGATGGAATGATGAATGCCAAGCTGCCTTCGACAAAATCAAATAATACTTACAAGAACCTCATATTCTCATGCCTCCAGTTGAAGGAAGACCCTTGATCATGTACTTGACTGTACTAGAGAACTCTATGGGGTGTGTTTTGGGCCAATATTATGAGTCTGGATGAAAAGAGCATGCTATTTATTACCTGAGCAAAAAGTTTACCGACTGTGAAACCAGATATTCACTGCTAGAGAAAACTTGCTACACTCTGGCATGAGTTGCTCACCGGCTAAGACAGTATATGTTGACTCATACCACTCTGTTGATTTCTAAGATGGACCCAATCAAGTACATCTTCGAGAAACCTGCCCTTTCCGGACGGATAGCCAGATGGAAAATGATCTTGACTGAGTACGACATTTAATACACGACTCAAAAGGCCATCAAAGGAAGTGTACTAGAAGATCATTTGGCCCATCAAGCTGTGGATGATTATCAGTCAATGAACTTCGACTTCCCTGATGAGAACATCATGCTGGTAATCGACTGTGTGAGACCTGGACCATATGACGGACTTGAATAAGGATCCTGATGGACTATGGTATTCGATGGGGCTTCCAACGCCTTAGGTAATGGAATTGCTGATGTGATCATCTCTCATGAAGGCTGCCACACTCCATTCACTTCTAGACTATGCTTTGATTGCACAAACAATATGGCCGAGTACGAAGCATGCATCTTAGGTCTGAAAGATGCTATTGACTTAAGGATCAAGCATTTGGATGTGTTCGGGGATTCCGCCCTAGTGATCAACCAAGTAAAAGGAGATTGGTACACTAAACACCCTAATCTTATCCATTACAAGGAACTTGTGCTATCCCTAATTCCTTACTTCGAAGAGATCACTTTCGAGCACTTCCCTAGGGAAGAGAACCAGTTGGCTGACACTTTGGCAACCATGTCTTCAATGTTCAAGGTCAGATGGGACAACGAAGCCCCTATGATAACAATTGAAAGATTCGATGAACCGGCACATTACTATGAGCTTGAAACCGATGCGGAAAAGACATGGCACCATGAGGTGATGAGATACCTTGAAGCATAAGAGTATCCGGAGGGGGTATCTATCAATGACAAAAAGTTCTTATGAAGATTTGCAGCCAAATTCTTCCTAAGTAATGGGATATTGTACAAGCGCAACCATGATTCAACTCTACTCCGATGTGTGGACAAGAAGGAGGCAGAGGAAATCATGGAGGACATGCATGATAGTCTCTTCAGTACTCATTCAAGTGGACATACGATGGCTAAGAAAATCTTAAGAGCCGGTTACTATTGGTCAACGATGGAGACTGATTTCCATCAACATTCAAGAACTTGTCACAAATGCCAAATCTATGCTGACAAGGTCCATGTACCTCCTATCCCTCTGAATGTCATGACTGCTCCATGGCCATTTGCAATGTGGTACATTGACATGATTGGAGAGATCAAGCCCACCGCTTCCAACGGGCATCGCTTCATTCTCGTTACTATCAACTATTTTACCAAATGGGTCGAAGAAGCTTCATTTGCCTCAGTCACCAAGAATGTGGTAGCCACATTCATCAGACACAACCTCATCTTCCGCTATGGTATCCCCAAAAGGATCATCACCGACAATGGGACTAACCTCAACAATGCTATGATCATTGAGCTTTGCACTCAGTTTAAGATCAAGCATCACAATTCTTCTCCGTATAGATCGAAAATGAATGGCACAGTCGAAGCGGCCAACAAAAATATCAATAAGATTGTGCAGAAAATGGTAGTAACCTATAAGGATTGGCATGAGATGTTGCCTTTTGCTCTACATGGCTATCTTACTTCATCTAGAACATTAACTGGGGAAACCCCTTTTTCTCTAGTCTATGGCATGGAAGCTGTTTTGCCAGTGGAAGTTCAGATTCCCTTGTTGAGAATTATGAATGAGGCAGGCTTAGGCGAAGACGAGTGGATTCAAATGAGATTGGATCAGCCGAACTTGATTGACGAAAAACGGTTAGCTGTTGTTTTCCATGGTCAGACGTACCAAAAATGGATGATCAAGGCTTTCAACAAAAAGATCAAGCCTCGAGTATATCAAGTTGGTGACTTGGTGATAAAAGGCGTCATTCTACCACAAGGAGACCCCATAGGCAAATGGACTCCCACCTATGAAGGGCCATTTGTTGTCAAGATAGTTTTCTCTGGCGGTGCCATGATGCTAACTACCATGGATGGCAAAGATTTCCCACATCCTATAAACGCGGACATAGTTAAAAAATACTACACATAAGAGACCCGCTAGGTTGACTCACCTAGGAAAAATAAGGGAATCCCGACAAACCAAAAGGTTTGGTCAAAAATTAGGGATATATGCAAAAGATTGTACACCCGACAAGTTGAAAACCCGAAAGGGCGACTTGGGCAAAAAATGGTATCCTGGTGGGCTGAAAACCCGAGAGGGCGGTATAGGAAAAAATTAAGGATTAAAAGTGTATGACTATGTTCTATGGAATCAACACAGTCAATTTTATCACCAAGGTCCAAGTTCAAACGGTCCAAGATCAATCCAATCAACTTCTATCAACGGCTAGGGACATTCGAAGACATTGGGACAATAGTAGAGTTGGAAGGCAATGAGATCATTTCACATGGCTATTTGTTTTTGTTTTCAATTTTGTTTCTCTCCCGACGATTTCCTCTTACTAGGATTTCCATATCTCTGTACAAAAACGCCTATTCATGGGTAAAATATCAATACAGATATACTTTGAAGTGCAAAATGCCTGTCTTTGTTTTGAATGCAAATTTTTCCAATGACTTAAATTAAATGAACATATGCATATGAACATAATTAAAACTGTTTGGCACATTTGACCTAAGCAGTAACAGGCACCTCTTTAATGTATATGGCATATCCCCACAGAGTCATTTCGTCAGCATTATCCCCACAAGGACGGCTACAATAAACCTTTCCCCAATGGAGTTTCCTACAAAGTCTCTTTGCATAGGATAATCCCCGACAAGAGTCTCAATCTCTTGGCAGCTCTCTCTCCAGCTAAGTCGATTTTTTACAAGTTGAAGCCTCATGAAACTCACTTCCCCAACATGGTTTATTTCCCCAACAGGGTTTATTTCCCCAACATGTTTTATTTCCCCAACAATAATCGAGGAACCACAAAATTCTCCAACTGAGTACATCCTCTCCAACCGAGTATGTACTCCCCCGGCATAATCTATCCTCCCTAGCTGAGCCTGTTATCCCCAGTCGTGTATATTCTCCCCAATTGAGTGTATCCTCCCCAAGCCGAGTCTATCCTACCTGACTGAGTCTACACTTTCCCGTTTGAATTTTCCTTTCAGATTATTATAACTCATAGGGCCACAACCCCTGATACCTAGTAAAGCCGTCAGCAAAGCCTTTGCTATTTCCAAAAAGATACTATGAAGCATGGGCCCGACCAGATATTAGCAAAATTTTCAAGTTATTACTGAAGCCTGGACCCGACCAAATAATAGTTTGACTTCTTCAATTTCCAAAACCTGGGCCCGACCAAATAGCAGTTTAATTCCTACAAAATCATTAGCAAAACTCCTCTTCTTCAGTAGAGTTTACCACTATCCCTAGTAAATTACTGAAACCTGGACCCGACCAGATAACAGTTGATCTCAATTTCAAGAGACTATGAAGGCTGGACCCGACCATAGAATAGTCTAACTCTTCAAAGATATAGAAGAACCTGGACTCAACCCGACCTAGGTTTAATTTCTTTTCCCCAATAGAGTTTGCCTCTACCCCAACAAATTACTGTGAAACCTGGATCCGACCAGATATCAGTTTTCAATTTCATATTTTCAAGCAAGTTGTTGTGAAGCCTGGATCCGACCAGATATCAATTACCCTCATAGATTCATTGTGAAACTTGGACCCGACCAGATAGCAATTGACCTCATCAACCTCAGAAATCTGCAAAGCCTGGACCCGACCAGATGATAGTTTTTCAAACAGTTTATTGTGAAACCTGGAGCCCGACCAGATAACAATTAACTATAATCCCTATAGAGACACTATGAAGCCTGGACTCGACCAGCTAATAGTACAACTTTCCAAAAACCATGAAACCTGGACCCGACCAGATAGTAGTTACCACTTCAAGTTACTACGAAGCCTGGATCCGACCAGATAACAATTAACTTCTGTATCCCTAGTAAGTTACCGCGAAGCCTGGATCTGACTAGATAGCAGTGGACTACTTCATCCTCAGAAAATTGTGAATCCTGGATCCTACCAGATAACAACTGACATTCAAGAGATATTCTCCAGTGAGAGCATCTTTTCAACAAAGTTTGAAGATATGCATATTCTTCATCCCCAGCGGCAATCAGGGATTCAACCCGCCAAAATTTCCTCAGCAGCAGCCATGGATTTATTTTCCCGGACAAAAACATACATCTCACATTCATTAATCATAACATGTACATACAATATGCATTTAATATAATACCACATCTGGTGAACATCATGCAGGCATCTACATTTTACTAACTCTTTTTCTCACAGGTAAAACATCAATTTTAGTATAAATCAACAAGATATTTGTGCTGATACTTCTTCCAGTGTTTACCAACATTACTACAAATGGCATCTATAAGTCCATTCACCATCCATCTTCAAGTGCAAATTTTTGGGCACTCTAGTGTTCAATCATCTTTCACCTTCAAGTCACGAATGAAGGATCCGCCAATCTAACTCTTCAGGTTTAAGAAGATTGAACAGGGGAAGCTGTTGTACTCAAAAATTTCCCCTCTCATTTATCAAATATTTTTTCACAAAGATCTCTCTTGGTTCAAGACTGCACTAGGATTGATCAGCTCAAGACACCTCCTTAAGCACTGATGACCAAAATTAGGGTTTGAGATTGCACAAGGATAATTGAAATTTCAATGCTTCATATGACTTTCATGGATCATTATGGTCCCCCAAGATTACTCATGTCAAGTTTCAAGCCTTGGATCACACTTTTGCTCAGTCAATTGAGTAGTTGACCTAAGAATCAGCTGTATTGGAGGAAAAGTCAACTATGGCCAATTTACAGTCAAATTTCATAATTTTTGATCAACATCAACATTATAAACTCATATTTATAATTTGATCAAGTTTGGACTACAATCCCTCAAGAAATTTGATCAAATCATCAAAAGGGCAAAATGGTCAAAATTAGGGTTTTGACTGAGAAAGGGAAATTTCTGATTTTTGACCTAGCAAATGGTCAATTTGTTTGAAGCATGATTTCAAGAGTTAAATTGCATCATTTTGACCAAATGGCATGACCTAAAACATTTCTTAAGATCAATTGGATTGACAGTGAATTTTTAGTCAACTAATCAAAAGTCAACTGTACATTGAAAAGTCAAACTTTGACTTTTTGGTCAAAATCCAATGTCAAAGATCACAATTCATCAAAAAATGTCAAAATATGAAACTTATTCATCAAGAAATAAAAAAGTCAAGATTTCATTTTGAAAAGTCAAAGTTTTCTAACTTAGAAATTTTTCGAAGTGTTTAAAACTTCATGTTTTTTAATAACTTTGAGCCAATTTTTCACCATGATGCAAGATGATTCAAAAGAAACTTTCAACATGAAAGTTATAGATATCCATGATATATACAACATTTATTTACACAACTTCTTCTAAAAATTCTTGGATCTCAAGTTATTAATTCATAAAGTCATGGTCTTGAAATTGAACACTTAGTGAAATTTTGCCCTAGTTTTGGTCAGGATTTTGACCTAACTTCATGGAACTTTTTCATATAGTTCCATGGGGAAGTTTAGAAAGTGATTAAAATAAGGGTTGTATAGCACATTAAAAGATTTCCAAAATGTCCAAGAACTCCTTGAGATCATTCTTGAGCAGGGACAATCGAAGAGAGGGAGTTAGGGTTTTCAAACTTGAATTACAAGTCATTTTTGGGATGAACAAGAATTCAATTTCAAACCTATGATTCACAATCTTGCTTTGCAGGACTCTAAACCTCAAGATCTCTCCAAAATAAGAAGATTACACTTGCTTTTGATCTATTATTCACTTGATTCAAGCTTTATCCAAGTAAATTTTCCATTTATGGCACAAAGTAACCATTCCATTCTTGTAAAGAAGCTTTAATCACAAAGTCAATGCATAAAGTTTTGCACTTGTTCCTTCTGATCACAAGCAATGTCAAAGGCAAAAGCAACATGTCTAGAGCCTCCCATAAACTCAGGCCATACTTGTACTATGCCACAAACCATATTGTCACTTTTCTTCAAAATCAAGTAACATAGCCATAAGTCTATAACTTGTGTTTCTGACCTCCTCAATCCTCTAATCTTTTTCATATAACCATACAAGTGTATTGCAACATAAAACACGAATCTACAAGCTCCCAAACTCCCTGAAAACTCAGATTACACAAAACCTCCATTTTTGTGTCATTTCTGATTTTGGACTTCAATCTTCAAAACCACTCGTGCATTTCTTGGCCTTTTAGTTTCAAAATCTTCCTCATATCAAATACAAACCATCCCTATCCATGTTTGCAGACTGTAACATCATCTTCATCAACTTCCATATCCAAAAACAGAGCATTGCAGTTGGACTTCTCCAGGCCATTTCAGCCACTCTAAACTCAAGCTAAGCATTGCATTAGCTTACTAGAGGTCCAAGGAAGCTAACCAGATCATCACCACTACCTGAAACAAGCTCAAATCCATTTCACGATTTCCAATTTTGAGGTATTTTTCTTGAACTTCTATCTTCATATTCATGCATCATTTGAGTTTGATTTGTGAAGATAAAATGTAGATACCATTTCCACGAAGCTGTACATATCCATAGTTTGCATTTATATGGCTTGAGCTTAGAGAATTTTAGAGTTGAAGTTTTCTGAAACTTTTAGGTTTTAAATTAGGGCTAGAAAAATTCTCATTCATCTTTGACTGTTAGCTTAAGTTATTTATACGGTTGGATTCGTGTGAAGAAATGCCACAACTTTCATGTTTGAACTTTTCATTTTTGTTTAGAGATGAAGAAGATACAGGTCCTTTGGATGGAGGTTGAAGATGTAGTGTAATCAGGGCATGTTTTGTGTTATATATTTATCCTTTCACATAAGTTAACGGATGTATCACCATCCCAATAGTTAAAGCGCACGCCTGTTCACCCTTAGGTCTTGGGTTCAAGCCCCAGCGTGACCTTTTGCCATTTTTTCACAATTTTCTGACTTTTTTTCCCTGTTTTTTAGCAGCGTTTGGGCTTCTCATGTGGGCTTAGTCATTTTTTCTCACAATACTCCTTGTGTTACTGATCCACCCCCCTGACTTTTCTTTATATTTTAATTTTTTTTTCTTCTTCATTATTATTATTATTATTATTATTATTAATATTAATATTTCTATTATTATTATCATTTCCATAAATCATAAAAAATACAAAAAAATATTTTTCTTTATTAATCATACTTATACTTATTTTCTTTATAAAAACAAAAAGATAAAAACATTTGCTTAAAATAAATAAATTTCTTTTTTTTTCTTAAATAATTATTTTTTAGACTTAGGATAAATTAGTATATTATTTTATTTTTTTAGTTATAATTAATTTAGAACTTAGATTTATTTTAATTAATTAATCTTCATTTTATTTTCATTAATTTAAAACCTTTTCATAAAAAACTCTAAAAATCCTTTTCAAATTAATTTCTTCTCTTAATTAGTTTAGGTTAATTTTATTTAATTTTAATTAATCATTTTCTTTAATTAGGTCAAGACAAAACCATTTCATAAAAACAACAAAAATCATTTCTTTTTCTATTTATATTCTTGCATTTTATTTTCAATTTTGTACAATATTCAATATGGTTGTAATAGATAATTAGGTTTAATTTTCTTGCAATCCCCATTTGTAAATTTGTACACCCCTCCCCTAGTGATGTAATAGCGTAGTAATTTTACTTTTCGCAGTTTATCGCTTTATATAAATGCTAGTAATTAGGATTTGTATGAGAAGATAAAATAAACAAGTAGCAAACCCTAATCAAAGACTAAACAAAGCATGTAAATCAATACAATTTCACACTAGCACCCCTAGGGTAAAATCCACTTGGTTGCCTTATGAAAATGGCCATGTTATGCATGTGAGGTGTCTTAGCAAAAACAAGCAAAAATACAAGATCATAGTCCCTCGATGATGCTATCTATGTTGCCTTTTCAAAATGATCTTAGACCCTAAAGAAAGATGCTAAGATATCTTGTAACATTGCTAATCATGGTTATACGATGACCCACGTCCGTCACGTTTACATCCAAAGATAGGGTTATTTACCAAATCAATGGTAAGATAACAATGTCAAAGGAGAAAGGAAATGAACATGAAAGACTTTTGAGTAGGTAGAATGTTCCTAGTTACTTGCTCACTTTCAAAACAAAACATCCTTGCTATTTTCAAAACAAACACCAACACTTTCAAAAACATCTTTCAAACTTGAAAACATTTTCAAAAAGATCAACACTTTGTATACATTCTTACGAACGAGAATCATTACAATGTTTTCCTAAATGATGGCGCCTTTTCAAAATACTTTCAAAAACCACACAAAGCATAATTTCAAACAAAAGCAAGTGATCTAGCAAGTAACTAAGAGCCCATGGAAAACCATGGATGAAAAGGATGCTAATACCTTCCCTTTTCATAATCCACCCCCCGAACTCAAGAAACAATCTCAAAGGTCTTTCCTGTGCTTTTTCACCTTTCCTTTTGGATAAAAGAAAAGTCAGTGGCGACTCTTGCTAACCGCAACATTTGCGATAAAACGCAAAACAACCAAGTCAGTTCTCCCACTGTATCACTCCATCGCAAAATGTCTAATAGCCGAATATAAACGTATAGCTGAATAATTATGTAGTGTTATTGCAATGGGTTTTGATTATATTTGTGATTTTTACTATGTTGTTGTAATGAGAATATTGTTGGCAATGTGAAGTTACAGGATATATCGATGTTGTTTAAATGCCTCTAAATCTTGGCAGATAAGTTATAGGCTTGTGGCCTGTGTTGAATTATTGTTGAATTATTGTCGTTGTTATTGAAATGCCTCTAGTTCTTGGAAGATAATTTGTAGGCTTGTGGTTAGTGTTGAATTGTTTTTGAGTTGTTATTGAATTGTTGTTGAATGGTTGATGTTGTAGTTGTTATTGTGTTTCATAATGTTGTCGCATGCATAGTATAACAGGTTGGGAGCTCATGCTCTGTAAGTTGGCCTGGATTGGCAAATATAAAGTTGAAGTCTTATGCCTTGTTGATGCCTCTATTAATTGGAAGATTATTAAGTTGAGAGTTTTGCTTCGTTGGTACCACATGCATGTGCATAAAAATCAAGTCGTAATTCATGTTTCCTCTTGAGTTGTTGTATGGAAGAATTAGTTATGTTGAATGTTCTTATAAAGCTGTGAAGTGGTGATTGTTATATAAACTGATTCTAATATATTATACATCATACATTCTATTATATTGTTTGATATCTCACCCCTTCTGTTTTAATGTTACCCTTATGTTGGTAACGTGCATGTAATCCAGAATGAAGGTTGTTTACCTTCAGTAGTTCGAGTCGGTGTCGTCGCTCTGATACGTAACACTCGGGGGGATGAACGCTTATTCCTTTATTGTTGATTTTACTTCCATTTCTGAATTTTAAGTTGATTTCATTAAGTACTTTGTTGTTTCTAAAGTTGTTTTCAGTTGGACAAAGATGTTATGTAATTTGAGTTAAAAATTGTGATTCCGCTCCTTAAGTAATAAAGTTGTTTCATTTTAAAAACTAAAATTGTTCTTACATGCTCATCCGATGATTTAAGTGTTATGTATCTGTTTTATATGAGATTAAATATCATTGTTATAAGTTGAAAGCGTAGCATCCTATTTATATGTTGAAATTTTATAACTGATTTTATTAATATTCGCCGGGTAGGAATGGGGTGTTACACTACTAGTGAACCATGGGCTCTACCCCACTCTTCTATAGTACTTCGACCCGAAGTTGTGTTGCTTCACTTTCTAGGACTATCATCTTCTTCCTACTCTAGAGAAGTATTCCTTCATTCTTGACATCAAGGTTCAAAACCGAGTTCCTTTTGTCAACATTTTAAAGGTTTTTAATCTTGAAGCTATCGTTGAGGCTCTTTATTTGAGCCTGAACGATGTGAAATGGATTGGAAGCACAAAAGTGGTGTCTTTGGCTTTCCGTTAAGACTTCCGACCATGAAATCTGAAGAGGTTATGAATGAAAGAAACTGCTTGGCCTTCAATTTTGTAGTGGCTATCTTGATTTATGGGATAGTTATGTTCCCAAATGTCACGAACTTTGTACATTACACTGTTGTTTATCTCTTCATAGATAAAAGCCCCGTGCTGACTCTTCTTACTGATGCTTAACCCTCCATTCACCCCAAGTATGGAACGAAAGGAACAATTGTTTATTGTTTTCCATTACTGAATAAGTGGTTCATGACTCACCTACCTATAGGTGGACCGTTTATGGACGCCCGAGGAACTTAATCAATTTCTAATAGAATCATGAGTCTCACCCATCATGATATAAAATGGCATAACCTTGAGATGGATATCTTTGAGATAATTATGAGTGTTGGGGAGTTTTCTAATGTCCCCCTCATTTGAAGAAGGGGTTGCATCAACAACAATCCTATGCTCGCACTTCGTCAGTTAGGGTATGCAATGGATGTTGAACCTTTCAACGAGGAGATAGAAAATTTTGTTTTCTTTGATAAGGTGGAAAATCCTTGATTGTTGAAGAAAGTATAGCTAGCTCGGGCTGAGATTCATAGGAAATGTGAAGCTCTCCTTGATAGGGAGGATGCTAGTACTGGAATTCCTTATACCTGATAGGTCATGAAGAGAGTTGAAAATCTGTTATAGCCTTACCCCTGAGAAGAATCATTCCATTAACGGGTTCCACGAAGTAGATTTTGTCTTTATGTTGTTAATTGTCTCATGATTACCATTAGAATTATGGGAAGGGGTCTTGACGCTGTATTTTGCTACAGTGAGTGTAAACTCGATTAATTCTGGATCTTTATGATGTGATATTGTCTCATCTATATGAATTCATTTGATTTGCAGCTTTTTTTATAAAAAGAGGCTTGCTTTGATACCTCGTCTTGACTATTACTTATCTTTATTATCTTGTTTAGTCTTTCTTGATGGTTGACAAAAACTCTTGGATACCTGGGAAATGACAAAAACGTAACATGCATAATCACACATTTCATGCATTACAGGTTTTTGATTGGTCTTGTTATCTCGTGGCTCTGCTTATTCTTAACAGATGTGTTCAACAACGAATACTCACAGATACTGAACAAGAAGATGTTGATGCCTTGACAAGGACCAGGGGAAAACAAGTGATGATTGGTAATCAGAAACTGGTGCAGGCTAGTGTGCCTAAACCAATTAATGTGTCTGGGACTTCTTCAGCTCCCGATAACGAGGTTGAAGAGTTAATGATAATTATAAGAAAGAATGATTACAACATCATAGAGAAGCTACACCATACGCCCTCTAAGATGTTTATTTTATCTCTATTGATATATTATGAAGCTCACCGGGAGGCTCTGATAAAGATATTGAAAAATGCTTTTGTGTTGCAAAAGATAATGGTTGGACATTTTGTGCCAATCTATTTGTTGGAAATAGTTTGGATTTTACTGACTTTGATCTCCCTCTTAAGGGTCGCAACCATAATAAGGCATTGCACATCTCTATAGAGTGCAAGGGCACGACTTTGTCGCGTGTGTTGATGGATATCGAATCCTCGCTGTGATGCGGTGGCAGAACTGACCATTTTTTGTTACTACTGGTTTTGCGTTTTTTGTTTGCAAATGTTGCGGTAAGCAAGAGTCGCCATCGTCTTTTATTTCATCCAACAAAGGAAAAGGGAAAAAGAATAGAAAAAACCTTTTTCGATATGTTTATGAGTACAGGGGGTAGATTATAGAAAGGGAATGTATTAGCACCCTTTCTATCTGTGGTTTTCCATGGGCTCTTAGGTACTTGCTCATTTTTTAAATTGATTTTGTGTGTTTGTGTGCTTTAAAAAGTTTTGAAATTGCCTTAGTGCGGCGTTTTACTTTATGATAACCCTTGTATCAGTCCTCAAGAGTATGATAAAGTGTTTTTGAAAACTTTAGTTGAAAAGTTTGTTTGAAAGTGTATGTGTAAAAAGTTGTTATTTTGAGCAAGTACTTAAGAGTTTCTACCTACTCGAAAAAGACGTTATTTTCCTCTTATTTCCTTTAGACAGTGCTATCCTACTATTAAGGAGTAGGTAGCTCCATCATTGGAGTTTGAGGGTCAATCGAAAGGGACAATTATGGTCACTTAAGGCAACAGGGAGGGATCTCTTAGTAATTGTCCTAAAACTTTAAGATCACTTTTTTTACCGAGGCAACGTCGAAAGGGTCATCGAGGGACTAGTGATCTTTCAAATTAGAGGACAGCCACTAAAAATTCTCACGTTTCGAGAGTAGTGACCGTTTTCCGAAGGCAACCGAAGTGGGGCAAACCCTAGGAGTGAGCATGTGAAAGTGTTTGTTTTTTAGTCAATTATCGTTGCACGTTTAAGGTTTTCTACTGTTTTAAATTATTGAATTATCTTTCGCATACAATCCTATTATCAATCATCTAACAGTTTATAACGACGGAAAGTAAAATTCGAGAAATTTAAACCTAGTTATTACAAGGCTTTAGGGAGGGGGATTACATAATCAAAAACTTGGGGAAAACAGTAAATGAAAATAGCAATAAACCTAAATTAAAAGCTATTACAAACTCGAAGCAATTACATTAATTGGAAAAATAATGAAATGAATATGCGCGATGAAATTAAATACGAGGAGTTAAGGTTAAATTCAAAGACATTTAATTAGTGAATAAAGAAAAAATATTTTTTTGGATTTTTGAGAAAGTAATTAATTTTGCAAATTAACCTAATTTCTAATTAATTTTAATTATGAAAAAAAGGAATTTAAATTATCCTAATTAATCTAATTAATTAATGAAATTAAATATTTTATGAAAAAAAACTTATTCTAATGTTTTTGTGATTTTTTATGATTTTTTTTATTTAATTAAAAAACAATGATTTTTTGTAAAATAATTAAAACCAATAATTAAATAAATAAATTAAAACAAAGATTGAAATAGGCCTGATGCTGGAAGTACTTCTGGGGGTGCAGAATTGAATTTGTTAGGCCAGAATAGTTGGCCCATCTGCCTGGCGCGTGATCCAGTGAAGGCCACCTTTGGAGGGTTCACCATGCTCCTAGCTTGCAGTATGTTGGATCTGATCAGTGGATGATCCAAGGCATGAGATGTTGAGGTGTATGGTGAGCATGTTTTGCATGGTACTACTGAATCTACAGTTAAACTTTAAGAAAAATATTATGTAGATGGCAGGGATCGAACCCCTGACCTCCTACACGCGCGTGCCCTGAAACCTTTCTTACTTGCCACTAGGCCAATTGGCCTTTTGTTAATAGCAATGAACAAAATATAATATATTTAATAATTTTAAGTAATTATAACAAAATGTGCGCGCCATTCAAACTATCCAACCAGCTCTTGCCACGCAGTCGTCTTCCTTAATGGCTGTCGTTTTAGGCAGAACTTCTACCTACGGACAAAATTCGTCACTAAAAGACCTGCAAATCTCCAAAATTCACAACAAGCAATATAAATGCAATTTAAATCCAAGGATCAACTGGGTTTGATCCCCTGAGCATGATGGTATACATCATTAGGTTTAATTTTCCCTGCATCTCAAAATCCTAAAATGAAGGTTAAAACCCTAACAATGACAGTTTGGCATATATGTATCAAAACTGGAAATTAGGTATTCAAATACACTCCAAATGCTCATACAAACAATAATGCATAATAAAAATCTATTTCTAATGCGTGTATGATCAAAATCGAATTCAAAATATGAAGGGAAAACCGTGATGATGTAAATGGCGATTCTTGATGCTGTGATGCTTTGGAATGATGTTGTTAGCTTCTGAACGCCCCCAGGAACGAATTGCAAACGTCAAAACTCCTTGAATCCTTATGCAAATATCAAACTGATTGCCACTTTTTTTTGTGAAAAATTGAAACTTGCAGTCTGTGTTCTATGTGGCCAAAACCCTCTTTTTTGATCAGACAAGGTTATGAATATATACTAGAGGGCATTAGGTCAATAAAATTGGATGCAATCTTGAAGATTTGGAGGAAGAAGATTTGATTTGCAATTGATACTTTAAGTTTCTAAATTTGGCCAAAACATGCTCTATTCATCCCAATCATTCCTTGTATGAAAATATTGATTTTCCAGCTGATTATAGACCTATAACATGCTCATAAAATCCAATCTTTGATTTTATTTTATTATTCCATTATTTAAATTGATTTATTTTGATTTAAATGAATAAAATATCAAAACAAATAATAAAATAATAACTGGATAAGCTCAGGGGTCGTGGAACCTCTTAGGAACAGGTTTCAAACAAGAAAACATGGGCCCCTTTGGATAAAAATCAATTTGATCAATATTGACTTTATTCACATTTCCAAAATTTGGTCAACTTTAGCAATGCATATCTATCTCATTTTTTTACCCTAAGAGGGTGTTCTTTGACTTTTTAAAAATCTTAGGATGTCCTCTAAACAACCCTTTTGGTTTCATCTACATTGGATCTTCCATGTTCATGTAAGAAGCTTTGACCCAAAAGGTGTTTTTGTTGACTTTTAAAAAGGACCTATAATGTCTGAATTTATATCTTTTCATGAGTGCATTTATTGAACTTGATGGCTAAAGATGAGTTGTAGGGAATTGGATTCTATTCAAAATGAGACTTGGATGAGAAATTTCTAATAAAGTATGAGAAAGTTATGCCTGGTCAAAGTTTGGTTGACTTTTCCTATAGAAACCCTAATTTAGCAACTTTTGAGTTTTGATAAATTAGGAGCATTCCTTGAGGAATCGTGATCAACCCTTGATCAAATGATGGATATCACTTCAAAATGTTGATGTTGACCAAAAATCTTGAAGTTTGACTGTATGTGGGTCACAGTTGACTTTTGACCTAGCATAATTGATTTTCAAGCATTTAAGCAGTTGACTAAGCAAACTTATTGTGCAAGGCATGAAACTTGGCATGGATGATCTTGAGAACATATTAGGGAAATGGAAACCATTTAGGACCCTTGGAACTCAAACATATTGATGAGGAGTGAAACCCTAGTTTGAGGCTCATTGTCTTAGGAGGAGGATTTGTCTGGTCAATCCTTAGTCAACTTGAGCAATTGAGGACCTCTAGGAGTATGTTTTGTGTGAAAATGGGAGGGAAAATTTTGGGGTACAACAGCTGCCCCTGTTCAATCTTCTTAAACCAAAGGATGTAGATTGGCTGATCTTCCTTTCGTGATCTGAAGGTGGAAAATGATTGAACACTAGAGTGCCCAAAATTTTGCACTCGCATGAAGTAATACTGATCGATAATATCGGGAATGGGTTTACAGATGCAATTTGGAAGGAGAAGGAGAATCGTCGGAGATGGGCTTAAAGATGCCATCCAGAAAATATATCGGTTGCATAAGAGATCCCTTTGCGAGAATTCCTGTACCTGCCGTTGAGGAGGACTTCATTGAGGAATGTTGACTTATGTCTTGGGAAATCGAGTCTAGGAGCTTCAGTTGTCCATTACTCTACTGGGGAATTAACTCTTGATTATTGGGACAAAATTAAACTGCTTATCTAGTCAGGATCTGGGCTTCACAGTGACTGGTTGAGGATGATAAGGCTGACTACTATCTGGTCGTATTCCAGGCTTCACAGTGACTTACTAGGGAAATGTGAGATCGACCGTATCTGGTCAGGTCCAAGTTTTACAGTGTTGTAAACTATTGTCCGGAGATAAAATAATAGGGACCTGTATAGGGCTTTCTCGGGATAAGTCCATGCAAAAATGTGTCAAGTAATTCATGAAAAGGAGCCTAGATAGTAGGGCTATGAGAAGGAACTCAGATAGTAGGGTTACTTTGAAATAAAGCCTGGGTAGTAGGGATATCAGAAGGAACCTGGGTAGTAGGGTTACTTTGAAATAAAGCCTGGGTAGTAGGGCTATGATAAGGAACCTGGATAGTAGGGTTACTTCGGAATAAAGCCTGGGTGGTAGGGCTATGAGAAGGAACCTGGGTAGTAGGGCTATGAGAAGGAACCTTGGTAGTAGGGTTACTTCGAAATGAAAGCCTAGATAATAGGGCTATGAGAACGAACCTGGGTAGTAGGGTTACATTGAAATGAAAGCCTGAATAGTAGGGTTATAAGAAGGAACCTGGGTAGTAGGGTTACTTCGAAATGAAAGCCTGGATAGTAGGGCTATGAGAAGGAACCTGGGTAGTAGGGTTACTTCGAAATAAAGCTTGGGTAGTATGGCTATGAGAAGGAACCTGGGTAGTAGGGTTACTTTGCAATAAAGCCTGGGTGGTAGGGCTGTGAGAAGGAACCTGGGTAGTAGGGTTACTTCGGAATAAAGCCTGGGTAGTAGGGCTATGAGAAGGAACCAGATTAGTAGGGTTACTTCGAAATGAAAGCTTGGATAATAGGCGCTGTGAGAAGGAGCCTGGGTAGTAGGGTTACTTCGGAATAAAGCCTGGGAAGTAGGGCTATGAGAAGGAACCTGGGTAGTAGGGTTACTTCGGAATAAAGCCTGGGTAGTAGGGCTATGAGAAGGAACATGGGTGGTAAGGTTACTTCGAAATGATAGCCTGGATAGTAGGGCTATGAGAAGGAACCTGGGTATTAGGGTTACTTCGAAATGAAAACTTGGATAGTAGGGCTATGAGAAGGAACCTGGGTAGTAGGGTTACTTCAAAATAAAGCCTGGATATTAAGGCTTTGAGAAGGAACCTGGGTAGTAGGGTTACTTAAAAATAAAGCCTGGGTAGTAGGGATATGAGAAGGAACATGGGTAGTAGGGTTTCTTCGAAATGAAAGCCTGGGTGGTAGAGCTGTGAGAAGGAACCTGGGTAGTAGGGTTACTTCGAAATGAAAGCCTGGGTAATAGGGCTTTGAGAAGGAACCCGGGTAGTAGGGTTGCTCCGAAATGAAAGCCTGGATAGTAGGGCTATGAGAAGGAACCTGGGTAGTAGGGTTACTTCAGAATAAATCCTGGATAGTAAGGCTATGAGAAGGAACCTGGGTAGTAGGATTACTTCGGAATAAAGCCTGGGTAGTAGGGCTATAAGAAGGAACCTGGGTAGTAGGGTTTCTTCGAAATGAAAGCTTGAGTGGTAGGGATGTGAGAAGGAACCTGGGTAGTAGGGTTACCTCGAAATGAAATCCTGGGTAGTAGGGCTATGAGAAGAAACTTGGGTAGTAGGGTTACTTCGAAATAAAGCCTGGGTAGTAGGGCTACTTCATTTGATCACGTAGATTAATTGACCCATTTGATTTCAGGAACTGATTTTCCATTAGTTGTCTGGACATATAACATGTATAGCTTCATGGATTTAATCTTGAATTGTTGGAATTATTGATGATAACCATCTTTCCTGAAAAGGTACAAGATTAATTATATGCGATGCATGAAATGCATTGTGTGATGATGTTCTCAAAATAAATGAGATTATGTTGTATGCAATATGTATGTGCACGTCGTGATGTATGAACATGAAATGCTATTGTGACATATCAGAGTCTGGGAAAATAAATCCCTAACTGCTGCTGGAGAGCATTGGAAATCGAATTCCTGACTGTTGTAGAAAAAGTGGTTCTTCTACTTACACAAGGGATGGTGAACGAAGATGACTATGTCGTGGATTTACTCCTTTATGTTTTTGAATATTTTGCTGGGGAGAGACTCTGCTTGAGAATGACTCTGCGGGGGAATAACTCTGTTTGAGAGAGGAGATGCTTTGCTGGAAGATTTTTCCAATTCAGAGAAATAAACTCCGCTGGGGGCTAGACTTCCATAGCTGGAGGAATAAGCTCTATTAGGGATTGAGCTTCTGTATTTGGAGAAATAAACTCTGCTCAGGAGAAAACTTTATGAACCGCTTACGATTATAAAAATCAGCAGGGGAATATAGACGTCGGCTCTTTGAAGGAACTTTGCTTGGGAAAGTAACTCCTGTTTCGAGAATTCGATGATAAACCTTTGGTTGCCTCTACTTTGTGGGGAGTCTAGATGTCACAGGGTCGCATGTAATGGTGACTTAGTTTCAAAGTTGTCTCTTCCCCTGTACCTGCTGGAAGGAGTAAACTGTCGGGCTCGACATGTTTTTTTAGTTTTTGTTCCGGTTTCTTAAGTTATAAGCAACTATCTTTCCGTTTCTTATGCGAATATTTTTGAATAGCAATTATATTCAAATGCATATGTCAAGAATAAATCATTGGACGTTTTTGAAAAATAAAATGGAAAAAGAAAAACAAATGGTTTTGTAAAAATGACTTGTATTAATTTCTGAAGTTGGCCTATAACAGGCGTTTTTGTACAAGGAAGTTGACGCTCTAGTAAGAGAATGCCGCCGTGAAAATGAAAGTTATACAATATTGTGTACTAAGAGAAGAAAATAGCTATGTGTAATAATCCCATTGGGTTTCAACTCTGCTATTGCCGCTATGTCTTCGAGCATCTCATCACTTTGATGCTTGTCCGAAGTTGACTGGATTGATCGGTACCGTTCGAGCTTGATAGTTGATACTGAGGTGTGGTCGCAAGGTGATCCAATGAGACATAGTGATACGCTTTAAATCCCTAACTTTTTCCTGGACCTCCCTTTCGGGTTTTCAATCCACCGGGATACCCTTTTTTCCTCAAGCCGCCTTTTCAGGTTTTTGACTTGCCGGGTGTACAATTTTTTTTGGTTTTCATCCCTAATTTTTGCCCGAACCCTTTTGGTTAGCCGGGAAACCCTTATTTTTGCCTAGGCCAGTCAACGTAGCGGGTATTTAATCATGCGTCGCATTTTTTCACTATGTCTGCATTGATAGGGTGAGGAAGATCGTCACCATCCATGGTGGTCAGAATCATGGCTCCACCCGAGAAAATGTTTTTGCTTGAAAACGGCCCTTTGTATGTGGGAGTCCATTTTCCCCTTGAATCACCTTGCGGCATTATGATGCGCTTGATCACTAGATCCCCAACTTGATATGCTTGGCGCCCGACCTTTTTGTTGAAAGCCTTGATCATCTGTTTTTGATACATTTAACCATGACAGACAGCAATAAGTCTCTTCTCATCGATCAGATTCAGTTGATCAAGTCGAGTCTTGATCCAGTCGTCTTCGTTCAAACCCACGTCCTTCATAATCCTCATATAAGGGATCTGGACCTCAATAGGCAGGACAACCTCCATGCCATATACCAGAGAGTAGGGTGTTTCCCCTGTCAATGTTCATGCGGAGGTGCGGTACCCATGAAGAGTAAATGGTAACATCTCATGCCAGTCTTTGTATGTCACCGTCATCTTCTGTATGATCTTTTTGATGTTCTTGTTAGAAGCTTTAACAAAGCCATTCATCTTTGGCCGGTAGGGAGAAGAGTTATGATTCTGTATCTTGAACTGTTTACAGAGTTTGGTGATCATTGTGTTGTTGAGATTCGTAACATTATTAGTGATGATTCTTTCAGGGACACCGTAACAACAAACTAGGTTATGCTTGATAAACCGTGCCACAACATTCTTGGTAACGGTAGCTAAGGAGGCAGCTTCAACCCACTCTGTGAAGTAATCAATGGCCACCAGGATGAAGCGATGCCCATTGGACGCGGTAGGTCTAATCTCTCCGATCATGTCAATTTCCCACATTGCAAGGGCCAAGGAGCCGTCAAGACATTCAAGGGAACTGGAGGTACATGTACTTTATCAGCGTAGATTTGGCACTCATGGCAAGTTCGGGAGTGCTGATAACAATATGCTTCCATAGTGGACCAATAGTATCCCGCCTGTAGGATCTTTTTATCCATGGTATGTCCACTTGAATGGATTCCAAAGGTACCTTTATGTAGATCTGTCATAATCCTCTCCGCTTTGCTCTTGTCTACGCACCGAAGTAAAGTAGAGTCATGGTTGCGCTTGTAGAGGATTCCATTACTGAGGATTAATTTCGCGGCGAACCTTCTCAGAAACTTCTTATCATTGACAGATTCCCCCTCGGGATACTCTTGAGCCTCGAGATACCTTTTTACTTCGTGGAACCAAGGTTTGTATGCTACCTCTTTAGTATTAATCTCACAGCAATACGCTGGTTCATCCAGCCTCCCGATGGTGATTCGGGGAGCTTCATTGTCCCACCTGACTTTGAACATAGAAGACATGGTAGCTAGAGCGTCCGCTAACTGATTCTCCTCTCGTGGGAAATGTTCAAAGGTTACCTCCTCAATGTGTGGGAGAAATGTCAACACGTGATCTTTGTACAGGATGAGATTCAGATGCTTCATATCCCACTCTCCTTTGATCTGACTTATCACCAAGGCTGAATCCCCGAAAAAGTTTAAGAACTTGATCCTTAGGTCGATAGCAGCTTTGAGCCCCATGATGCATGCTTCATACTCCGCCATGTTGTTGGTACAGTTGAAGCATAGTCGGGCAGTGAAAGGAGTATGACAACCTTCAGGAGATATAATTACGGCACTAATGCCATTACCGAGTGCGTTCGAAGCTCCGTCAAAAAACATGGTCCATCGGGATCCTTCTTCAAGTCCTTCATCCGGTTCAGGTTCTTCATAGTCAATCAATAACATAATATTCTCGTCCTGGAACTCAAAGTTCATGGACTGGTAGTCATCCACAGCCTGATGAGCCAAATGATCAGCTAATACACTTCCCTTGATTGCTTTCTGGGTTGTATATTAGATATCATATTCGGTTAAGATCATCTGCCATATTGTTATTCTTCCGGAGAGAGCGGGCTTCTCGAAGATGTACTTGATTGGATCCATCTTACATATCAACAAAGTAGTGTGGGTCAACATATACTGTCTCAGTCGGCGAGCAGCCCATGCCAAAGCGCAACAAGTTTTCTTGAGCAGTAAGTATCTTGTCTCACAGTTGGTAAACTTTTTGCTAAGGTAGTATATTGCATGCTCTTTTCGACCAGACTCGTCATGCTACCCCATCACACACCCCATTGAATTGTCTAACACAGTTAAGTACATTATCAAAGGTCTTCCTTCAATCGGAGGCATCAGAATGGGAGGCTCTTGGAGGTATTCCTTAATTCTTTCAAAAGCAGTCTGGCATTCGTCACTCCATTTTACTACTTGATCCTTCTTCAGGAGTTTGAAGATCGGCTCACAAGTAGCAGTCAGATGTGAAATGAACCTGGCGATATAATTTAGGCATCCCAAGAAACCTCTAACTTCCTTCTCAGTATGGGGAGCCGGCATCTCTTGTATGGCCTTCACCTTTGCAGGGTCTACCGGAATGCCCTTGTCACTGACAATGAAACCTAGCAGCTTACCAGACCTTACCCCGAAGGTGCATTTGTTTGGATTTAACCTCAGCTTGTATGTCTTTAGCCTGTCAAACAGCTTTTGTAGATGATCAAGGTGTTCTTCCTCGCTTTGAGACCTAGCTATCATGTCATCCACATAAACCTCCATCTCATGGTGAATCATATCGTGGAACAAAGCTACCCTGGCTCGCTGATAAGTTTCCCCAACATTCTTCAACCCAAAAGGAATCACCTTATAACAGAAAGTGCCCCATTGTGTGACGAAGTTTGTCTTCTCCATGTCTTTGGGTGCCATCTTGATCTGGTTGTAGCCAGAGAAACCATCCATGAAGGAAAATATTTTGTGGTGTACGGTGTTGTCAACCAGAACATCGATGTGGGGAAGCGGGAATCATCCTTGGGGCTTTCCCTATTCAGGTCTCTATAGTCCACACACATCCGTACCTTACCGTCCGTCTTTCTTTGGTACTAGAACAACATTAGAAACCCACTGTGGATAGGAGGTGACAGCTAGGAACCCAGCGTTGAACTATTTCATAACCTCTGCTTTGATCTTCTTTGACATTTCAAGGCGCATACGGAGGATGTTCTGCTTAACCGGAGGATAATCTTCTTTAGTTGGTAGTCGGTGAACCACTATATTTGTTTCTAGTCCCGACATGTCTTCATATGACCAGGCGAAGATCTAGACATAATCGTGCAACATCTGTACCAACTGCTATTTGACACCAAGCTCTAGATTTGCACAAATCTTGACTTCTTTTATGTCTACCTCTGTGCCCAAGTTTATTGTCTCAACTGGCTCTTCATGAGCCTGTATAGCCCTCTCTTCCTGCTGTAACAGTCTAGCAAGTTCTCCAGGCACCTCATAATCTTCCTCACCTTCGTCTTCGACTTGGTTGATCAGATTTTCGAAGTTATAACTGGCAATAGAAAAACTGTTATCAATGGGATCCCGAGTGGATATGGATCTGCAATTTGATATGTGAGTGTCTGTAAGAGCATAACTGTATTGATAAAGTGAAAAGCAGAAAAGAAAAACAGAGAGCGCAAAATTTGTATGCAAGAATGTCCAATGTTTTATTGATGACATATGATAATGACATATAATTACCCTCACAAATAAACCATTGTGCTTCGGGTAAGACACAAGGCCATAGAGTTTATATTGTTTATTACAAATACGAAAAACAAGTAAGACAATTACTGCTGAATAAAAGTAATCGGCACAAAATATTTGGCCGTCCAGTTACTAGGTCCACCGTTGGTAGTAGGGTAGATCCAGTTGTCAATATCAGAATCCTCATCATTGTCTTCTATAGCATTGACCCCATGATTGCTGATGCATAGGGGAGGTCCTCCAGCCCGAGCACGTCGAACAACCCTTTGAGCTCCTGAAGTAAAGCCCAAACCAAATTTGTCAGTTTTGTGAGGAAAATTAGGGAGCTGTCCCCAAATGGTACACCCACCATCTTCAAGTACTACTCTGGCGTCCTTGAGAGAAGCCATCTTCAAAGGAGGTCTGGTGATCTTTGGCACACTGGTGATAGTCTCGGTCGATGCCATAATCTGGGGAACCTCTTCAAAATTTTGACAAGGGGTCTCTATGAACTCACCCCATCTCCACATACCTGAAAGAGTTCAGGTGGCTTACCATGTACTCCTCTTCACCATGCATGGTGATAATCTTTCCCCTCACTGGATACTTCAGCATTTGGTGCAACATAGAAGTAACAGCTCCAGCTTCATGGATCCAATGACGACCCAACAAACAATAATAAGATAGCCTGATATCCATCACGTAGAAGGTGGATTCAAAGGTTTGGGAACCCACTTTGACAGGGATGTCCACCTCCCCGTGCACCATTCTTTTTGAACCATCAAAAGCCCTCACCACAATGTTATTGGGCTTTAAGGTCACACCTTCATAGTCTAGCCTATCAAGATCCTTCTTGGGAAGAACATTCAGCGACGATCCAGTGTCCACTAGCACATGGGCCATAGTAGTGCCCCTGCATTCGATTGAGACATGCAGAGCATCATTATGCTTTCTCCCCTTTGGTGTCAAATCAGCATCTGAAAAACCCAACCCATTATCAGCAGTCAGACTGGCCGCACAGTCCATGAATTCGTCATTGGAGGTTTCTTGCGGCACATGCGCAGTCTTGAGAAATGTAATCAAAGCCTTTGCATGGGCCTCGGAACATAATAGCAGAGACAACATTGATATCTTCGAAGGGTTCTGCCCCAACTGTTCGACCATATTGTAGTCGCTCTTCCTGATTATTTTTAAAATTTCCTCCATTTCTTGTTTAGAGGATTCCAAAATAACTTCTCTAGGTGTTGTTAGAAAATAATTTGGTTTTACATCCCAGCAAGAGTTTTGATGATAACAAACACATGATATAAAGAACAAATATGCTTGCTAATAAAAGTATCGTTTCATGCAGGAAGTTCTGATGTGAAAAAGATGGTCTAATGCAACTGGAAGTTCTGCCAGAACATCACCAGAAGTTCCCAGAAGTTCTGATGTGAAAAATATGTTCTGATGCAATTGGAAGTTCTTCCAGAACATCACCAGAAGTTCTGATTATGCGATCACAGAAGTTGAGAGGACAATGAAAGATTCAGACGCATCAAATATGCATGACACATTTATATGAAGAAGTTCTGTTTGAACTTCTGAATGCACCACCGCTGCAAAACAGAATCTCTGATACTATGATGTGCAAAATTCTGATCAAGCTGTAACGAACTCTCAACTGTAATATTCATCCTCTGATGTAAGAAGCTCTGAAGCGTTACAATTCCATCAATGCAAGATCACAAGTAACGGCTACAAACAGACAAGGATCTCCTGATTTAGAAAGATCATCAACGCGTGTTATGGACATACCAAAAGTATCTTCTTATGTCTCTATTGCAAGGACTATATAAAGCAGACTAGACGAAGATTTTAAGATGATGAACAACCGCGCTCAAAAATAAAAACTCACGTGAAAAGTAAACAACGCAGCTATCAATATTCATCCTCAACGTTCAATATTAAACTGTGTAAAATATCACAAGTTTGTGATACTGTTTATTAGAAACATCATTGTACATTTTTATACAATTATCTGTTTAGTGAATTTCCTTGAGAAAACCGGGTTGTGGTTTTGGACTCAAGAATACTTTAACAGTTGTTAAAGTAGAATTGTAATCAAGTTTGATTAGTGAATTAAGTCCTTGTTGGAGAGAGGTGAAATCACCTTGGCAGGTGGACTGGAGTAGTTTGAGATTAAACGAACCAGGATAAAAATATCGTGTCTACTACGCATTTGTTTTTAAGTTTCAATTCAATCCCCCCTTCTTGTGTTTTTCACTTCTTCAGGTGCCTCCGTCTAGGCAGGCTCACCCACAACTTCTTTTCCCCGAGTCCCAGATGGCTCATCGGCAGGGATAACAACTTGATTAAGGATGGGAGTGGTAGCAGAAGTACTAGCAGGAACAACAGATGGAATAACAACAGGCCTAACAACAGTCTTCGGGGAGATCTCGGGAGAGAAAACCCTTCCACTTCGAGTAATTTTGTTGGTCCTGACAATGTTACTGATATCAGGATCAACCTCTTCAGCTTTTCATCTTTAACGGTTAACAGATCCTGTTTGACGCCATGGTAGTAAACGTAAGCACCATAATTCCAAGGAATAACTTTGTCCGAGGAGTATGGTACAGGGCTAGGAAAAGTGATTATCAATGGAGAAATTCTTGGAGTAGGTGTAATACTAACAGGTCTTTTGGAGGAGACCTTGGGAGGATTGGCGGAAATGGTTATGATAGCAACATCTTCATGTAGGAGAGTCGGAATCAGAGTCTTTTCGAACAAAATCTCTTTGTTACCCATCAGGCGTTGAACACCTACTTTCAACAAATAACAACCAGAAGGCAGAGATAAACACATGTGGCAACCTTCACCACAACCTGAAAATAAATCGGCTAGCAACAAATTCTTCTTGAAGGTCATGAGAGGAGTAGAAACTTCATAAACATAAGTAACAAATAGATCAGTATCAATGACATTAACACCCCGGTTGTGCTTGGGCATGGGAGAAGTCATGACATTAGGCATCTCAGGAGCATCAAACTCAATCTCCTTTGCTTCGATCAGATCATGTATCTTATTCTTCAGATCCCAACAGTGTTTGTATCGTGGCCTGGACTCTCAAAATGGTAAGCGCATCGAGCGTTTGGATTGTAACGAGGAGATGTGGTGTTGGTGTTCTTGGGAGCCTCCTTTAAGGTTGCCAATTTATATTTTAGTAGATGGGGTAAAACCTCAGACAACGTCATATTGATCCAGGCGAACTGCCTTTGAGGTCTTTCTACCCTTGGCTGATTGTTTCGTTGTTGAGTAGCCACGGGCCTAGGTATCATCACAGCCCTTACCGTTGGACGGTGCTCAGTTCTGGTCTGACCTCTTGGATTTTAAATAGCGTTGACCTCCTTCTTACCCATGAATGGCTTCTTCACTGTACTTTAAGAGTTGTCTTTCTGGATCTTGCCACTTCGGATCTCAGCTTCTACCCTTTCTCCAGTTAATATCAGCTCAGTAAAACCAGTTGAAGAGCTACCAATCAAGTGATTAAAGAACGGACCAGATAGCGTACCATGGAACATGTCCACCAACTCCCTATCAGAAAAAGGGGGTTGGACTCTCCCTGCCAAATCTCTCCATTTCTGAGTGTAGTCCTTAAAACCTTCGCTTGCACCCATAGACATACTCTGGAGTTGAGTACGGGTAGGAGCAAGGTCAGCGTTATATTGGTACTGCTTATAAAAAGTAGCAGCCAGATCTTCCCAGTTGTGGACATTGATTCCCTCCAGCTGATAAAACCACTCAAGCTGAGTCCCAGACAAACTGTCTTGAAAGAAATGGACCCACAAGTTCCTATCAGCAGTGTGAGGCTGAATCTTCCTCACATAAGAACGAAGATGAAGCTTGGGACAAGAAACCCCATCATACTTTGCAAATACTAGAGCCTTGAATTTCGGTGGGATGACAACCCCAGATACCAAACCCAGCTCTTTAAAATCCAGCTCGGGTACTCTTTGGATCTCCATTGCATTCAGACGATCCTCTAACTGTTTGTATCTATCCTGAGTGGGAGGATACTGTTCATCATTATAATCATATTCATCCTCAGAAACCCTTGGACTAGGGTATTCCTCCCTTGTTTCACCCTCTTGGTTCTCCCCTTCTTTGGATGAAGAGGTCAGATCAACCGGTTGCTTCAACGGTCCCCTGAATCTTCTGCCCAGATTCAGGACACCAGCGGTCTTCTTCGCCTTTTTCTTTCTATCTTTCAGAATAAGGGCTTTCAGATCTTCCTGCCCTTTAGCCAAAGCTACGAACATTTTCTGAAATTGGGCATTTTGTGCCTGGAGATCCTTGATACTTTGTTCAGAAGTCATTGTTGCTAAAATAAACAACGTAGAAGATGAGAAACCTGTTATGAAACCTGTTTATGCAATGTCATGGATGATATGCATATGCAATGATTTCAAGGATTCTTAAAGGCTCAAATTTGCTTAACCAAAAGAAGCACGCGTTAATTGTATTAATAAGTTTGAATTGTTACAAAGAGTTCCCTTTAGGCTTACAATCAAACAAAATACAACTTAAGGCAAAAAGAGAATTAGGTTTCCCATGAGCGCATCCTCTTTAGTGCAATGTAGGAGTTTATATTCCTCTCTTCATGAAATAGCCTAGTGAGTTCCAGGACTCTCTTCTCGCTGGCGTAGAATTGAGCTTCAACGTATCCCGCTCCTCCTTAAGTTGAACCCAGGATTTTTGTAACTCCTCATGATCAGTTGGCATATCAGGATGAAGAACAAGATAAGAAGTGTCTCCTTTAGCAACTGGTTCCATAATCATAGGTATGATGGCAGGGTAAGGCATCATAAGACTTTGGGCACAGGCTCGTACCCATTTGAGATAAGGCTCAAGAGGGATGGAATTCTTGTGCCCCTAGTGTCTTGCTATCAACTTTGTGTACCATGCCCCAAGCTCGCATGAACCTTTTACGGTAACCCTGAGCATTATTCTCATAGTCGAAGATGATTCCTTGGATAAGTGTGTCATGAGGACCATCCCTTCTTGCATATCCAAATTGTCTTAGTGCCAAACAAGGATTGTAAGTGATTCCTCCCCTAATGCCTAAGAGAGGGAAATTAGGGAACTCTCTGCATCGATCAATGATGGTAATATTCTCCGAGGATCGAGGACACCAATGAATACCTGAATATGTAAGAGTCATTAGCCTATGAGACCATCTCAAACCCTGTTCATTCTTCAAGATGGATTGGGGTAGGTGCGAAATAAACCACCTATCCAAAAGAGGAGTGCAACACAGAAGGGTCCCTCTTTTCTTTATAGTACGAGTATGCAAAGAGTGTAGGATATCTCCAAGTAGAGTAGGTACCGGATTGCGTGACAGGAAAATCTTAACCGCATTCACGTCTATGAGCTGGTCCGGATTAGGGAACAATACCAACCCATATATTTGAAGGGCTAAAACCTCTTCAAAGGCTTGTAAGTCCAGGGTATCGCAAAAATAATGAGCTTTGTTAAACAATAACTTAGCCAAAAAACCCTTGACACCTCTCATGGTTTCCCAATTTTCTACTACGTCAGACCGTTGTAAGGACAGAGCTTTAGCAATATCTTCAGGTTTAGGGTCTCTTTCCATACCATTGAAAGGTACCTTGTTAAGGATAGGAACCCCCAGTAACAAAGAAAACTCCTCCATAGTAGGCACTAACTGGTAATCCGGAAAAGTGAAGCAGTGATATAGAGGGTCAAAGAACTGAAAGAGCACTTTTAACATTTCTTCATCAGAGTTTGAGGTGACCAAGCTAAAAAGTCAACCATGTCTTTCGGTGAAGGGAGAACTTTCAGGAACCCTTGCTACCAACTCCTTAAGCCGAGGAGGTACCTTTACTAGACTGACTTGGATAGTGAATCTGCGGGCGAAGGCCATGTTCTACAAAACAAGACAAAAATAAAACTTAAGAATCCTTGAAATGGTTAGTATGATATGCTATGTTATGATGTCATGATTATACTCAAATATAGTAGATATAGCAGACACAATCAAATCACAAAGACCTTATGTTTAAGGCTTTCATGGATTTTAAGGTAATACTCTCTTGAAGTTGGGTTGGTTCAAACTGTCCTAAATATAGTAACTGGGTTCTAAGGGATCTCAATATCACCGATCTTTCCCCCAAATTTAGTTCCGATAGACAATTTACTTGTCACCAAACAAAACTCAAGAGTTAAACCTCAATGAGTGTAGCATCGAGTATCAACCGACTTTGGGTTTACACCAAAGACGGCTATCTCACTACGTCCTAAAAGCCAAGTTGGTCAATTAAGGTGCTCATGTCAGTTGACACTTTAGGATACCATGCAGTGGCCCCGTATTCTCCTTGATTACTCAAGGGATACCGATACACACCAAAGTATCGCATCAACGTAGCTACTATTTCAACCGTGTCGGTATACCCCGCACATCTCCCTCACAGTTTATTGCTACTTACCTAAAAGGAATTCCCCGATCTGGGTTTAGGATCCAAACAACCCAAACAGATACCCTTAAAAGTAAATAAATCAAGACTGGCCAAAGAAGAAATAAAGAATGACCTAGATCCTAAGGTAAACCCAACTTTTTGTTATTCCCTAGCAGAGTCGCCAGTTCTGTGATACGGTGGCAGAACTGACTATTTTTTGTTACTACTGGTTTTGCATTTTGTTTGCAAATGCTGCGGTAAGCAAGAGTTGCCACCGTCTTTTATTTCATCCAACAAAGTAAAAGGGAAAAAGAACAGAAAAAACCTTTTTCGAGATGTTTCTGAGTACGGGGGGTAGATTATAGAAAGGGAATGTATTAGCACCCTTTCTATCTGTGGTTTTCCATGGGCTCTTAGGTACTTGCTCATTTTTTAAATTGCTTTTGTGTGTTTCTGTGCTTTAAAAAGTTTTGAAATTTCCTTAGTGCAGCGTTTCACTTTATGATAACCCTTGTATCAATCCTCAAGAGTATGATAAAGTGTTTTTGAAAACTTTAGTTGAAAAGTTTGTTTGAAAGTGTATGTGTAAAAAGTTGTTGTTTTGAGCAAGTACTTAAGAGTTTCTACCTACTCGAAAAAGGTGTTCTTTTCCTCTTATTTCCTTTAGACAGCGCTATCCTACTATTAAGGAGTAGGTAGCTCCATCGTTGGAGTTTGAGGGACAATCGAAAGGGATGATTACGGTCACTTAAGGAAACAAGGAGAGATCTCTTAGTAACTGTCCTAAAACTCTAAGATCACTTTTTTTACCAAGGAAACATTGAAAAGGTCATCGAGGGACTAGTGATCTTTCTAAGTATAGGACATCCACTAAAAATTCTCAGGTTTCGAGAGTAGTGACCATTTTTCGAAGGCAACCGAAGTGGGGTAAACCCTAGGAGTGAGCATGTGCAAGTGTTTGTTTTTCAGTCAATTATCTTTGCATATTTAGGGTTTTCTACTGTTTTAAATTATTGATTTATCTTTCGCATCCAATCCTATTATAAATCATCTAACAGTTTATAACAACGGAAAGTAAAATGCGAGAAATTTAAACCTAGCTATTACAAGGCTTTGGGGAGGGGGATTACATAATCAAAAAATTGGGAAAAACAGTAAATGAAAATAGCAATAAACCTAAATTAAAAGCTATTACAAACTCGGAGCAATTACATTAATTGGAAAAATAATGAAATAAATATGTGCGATGAAATTAAATATGAGGAATTAAAGTTAAATTCAAATACATTTAATTAGTGAATAAAGAAAAAATATTTTTATGGATTTTTGAGAAAGTAATTAATTTTGCAAATTAACCTAATTTCTAATTAATTTTAATTATGAAAAAAGGAATTTAAATTATCCTAATTAATCTAATTAATTAATGAAATTAAATATTTTACGAAGAAAAAAAACTAATTCTAATGTTTTTGTGATTTTTTTGATTTAATTAAAAAACAATGATTTTTTGTACAATAATTAAAACCAATAATTAAATAAAGAAATTAAAACAAAGATTGAAATGGGCCTGATGCTGGAAGTACTTCTGGGGGTGCAAAATTGAATTTGTTAGGCCCAGAATAGCTGGCCCATCTACTTGGCGCGTTCACCATGCTCCTAGCTTGCAATATGCTGTTGGATCTGATCAGTGGATGATCCAAGGCATGAGATGTTGAGGTGTATCGTGAGCACATTTGGCATGGTACTACTGAATCTGCTGTTAAACATTAAGAAAAATATTATGTAGGAGTCAAGGATCGAACCTCTGACCTCCTACACGCGCGCGCCCTGAAACCTTTCCTGCTTGCCACTGGGCCAATTGGCCTTTTGTTAATAGCAATGAACAAAATATAATATATTTTATAATTGGCAGTAATTATAACAAAACATGCGCGCCATTCAAACTAGCCAACCAGCTCTTACCATAGAGTCGTCTTCCCTAATGGCTGTCATTTTAGGCAGAACTTCTACCTACGGATAAAATTCGTCACTAAAAG
Source organism: Vicia faba (assembly GCA_948472305.1). Taxonomy (NCBI): domain Eukaryota; kingdom Viridiplantae; phylum Streptophyta; class Magnoliopsida; order Fabales; family Fabaceae; genus Vicia; species Vicia faba. The sequence goes on along the minus strand of OX451740.1, from coordinate 985,118,680 downwards.
ACCTGCAAATCACCAAAATTCACAACAAGCAATATAAATGCAATTTAAAGCCATGGATCAACTGGGTTTGATGCCCTGAGCATGATGGTATACATCGTTAGGTCTAATTTTCCCTGCATCTCAAAACCCTAAAACGAAGGTTAAAACCCTAACAATGGCAGTTTGGCATATATGTATGAAAATTGGAAATTAGGTATTCAAATACATTCCAAATGCTCATACAAACAATAATGCATAATAAAAATATATTTCTAATGTGTGTATGATCAAAATCGAATTCAAAATATGAAGGGCAAACCGTGATGATGTAGATGGTGATTCTGGATGCTGTGATGCTTGGGAATGATGTTGTTAGCTTTAGAACGCCCCTAGGAACGAATTGCAAACATCAAAACTCCTTGAATCCTTCTGCAAATATCAAACCAATTGCCACTTTTTTGTGAAAAATTGAAACTTGCAGTCAGTGTTCTATGCGGCCAAAACCATCTTTTTTGATCAGGCAAGGTTATGAATATATACTAGAGTGCATTAGGTCAATAAAATTGGATGCAATCTTGAAGATTTGGAGGAAGAAGATTTGATTTGCAATTGATACTTTAAGTTTCTAAATTTGGTCAAAACATGCTCTATTCATCCCAATCATTCCTTGCACGAAAATCTTGATTTGGCAGCTGATTATAGATCTATAATGTGCTCATAAAATCCAATCTTTGATTTTATTTTATTATTCCATTATTTAAATTGATTTATTTTGATTTAAATGAATAAAAAATCAAAACAAATAATAAAAATAATAAAATAATAAGTAGATAAGCTTGGGGGTCGTGGGTCCTTTTAGGAACAAGTTTCAAACAAGAAAACCTGGGCCCCTTTGGAAAAAATCAATTTTGATCAATGTTGACTTTATGCAGATTTCCAAAATCTGGTAAACTTTAGCAATGCATATCTCTCTCATGTTTTACCCTAAGAGGGTTTTCTTGGACTTTTAAGAAATCTTAGTATGTCCTATAAACAACTCTTTTGGTTTCATCTCAATTGGATCTTCCATGTTCATGTAAGAACATTTGACCCAAAAGGTGTTTTTGTTGACTTTTAAAAAGGACCTATAATGTCTGAATTTATATCTTTTCATGAGTGAATTTATTGAACTTGAGGGATGAAGATGAGTTGTAGGGAATTGTATTATCTTCAAAATGAGCCTTGGATTAGAAATTTTTGATAAAGTATGAGAAAGTTATGCCTAGTCAAAGTTTGGTTGACTTTTCCTATAGAAACCCTAATTTAGCAACTTTTGAGTTTTGATGAATTAGGAGCATTCCTTGAGGAATCATGATCAAACCTTGATAAAATGATGGATATAACTTCAAAATGTTGATGTTTACCAAAAATCTTGAAGTTTGACTGTATGTGGGTCACAGTTGACTTTTGACCTAGTACAGTTGATTTTCAGTCATTTGAGTAGTTGACTGAGCAAACTTCTTGTGCAAGGAATGAAACTTGGCATGGATGATCTTGAGAACATATTAGGGCAATGGAAACCATTTAGGACCCTTGGAACTCAAACATCTTTATGAGGAGTGAAACCCTAGTTTGAGGCTGATTGTCTTAGGAGGAGGATTTGTCTGGTCAATCCTTAGTCAACTTGAGCAATTAAGGACCTCTAGGAGTACGTTTTGTGTGAAAATGGGAGGGGAAATTTTGGGGTACAACACTCGCTGAATGTATTGTGAATGTATGCACTAATGAAGATTGATTACTCCAATCTTGAATTACGTCTTAGTGATTTTGATGAGCTTTTGATGGATCCATGTGATCGGTGTATGGTGAAGTGGACTTACCTATCAAGGTGGGTCCTCATATTTTTACTACTACATTTCATTTAATGGACATAATGCCAGCATATTGTGGCTTGTTGGGCATCCGTGGGTTCACAAAGCAGGGGCAATTACCTCTACCCTTCATCAAAAGCTCAAGTATCCCCTGGATGGAAAAACAATCATTGTTTATGGTGAGGAAGAATATATTGTGAGTCATCTGACTTATTTCCGATATGTGGAGATTGAAGGAGAAGTTCACGAGACTTCTTTTCAGGCTTTTGAGACTGTTTAAATGATCAAGACTCCTCATTCCAAGGAAAAGAAAGAAACCTGAGACTTCTTTGATTAACATTCTAAGATGCTCAAGAACTAGTTAAGGTTGGTAACCCCAAAGGTTGAGGTCAGGTTGTGGATGTCATTCCAAATTTTAACAAGTTCAGTTTGGGTTTCAACCCCGGGAAGCAGAGTGCAGCTCCCAAAGCTTTAAATTTTTTTACTCTGGTAAAATTCTCCTGTTCTAGTTTTGCCCAGAATGAATGTACCAATGAAATTATTGATGATGAAGATTGTGTCTACTATATTGTTTATTGGATCCGCCCAAGAGTTCCTGTTCAGGAGAAGAACAATTAGACTTATGTGGATACCATCCAAGTTACAACTGCTGAGGACCTGTTTGTAGATCATTTGGTAGACAAAGTCGTCACACTAATACCTAGGGAGCCTAACCATCCAATTAGAGGAACTCCACACAACTTTATGTTCCCGAATCTTCTCGTCATCAGTCAGTGCCTATCTTCCGAGTGAAACTATAAAGCAAAGCCCATCCGCAAAAATAGAAGCAGACTTAGAAGCATTCATATTCTATTCTGATGTCATATGCCCAATTACTCTTTCGACTACTTAAACATCAGTTGATTGAGCTCCATACTATGGGTTTCCTCCCGCAGATCTTCCACTTGACTATGAGGAGAATGCTAAGTGTGAGTTTCATTCTGGGGAATTTGGTCTTGATATTGAGGATCGTAAGGGTTAAAGTATAAAGTATGGCATTTGTATGGTATCTTTTCCAAAGGCCAATTCTGTTTGGCAATTCATTCCAGAATCTTTCTCTCAGCGAAGTTTCACTTCCGTGTGATAGAAGATGAGGTTAAAGAAATTCCCAGATGCAGTATCTGATTATCTATTATGTGAAGCAAAATACACTTGGTGGTTCAATTGATGCAATATTGCTTGTTACAACTTCCATCATTTCTTTTCAAGTAATCTTCTATGAATATCATCCTGGGGCACCTGACCATTTAGTTAAAGACGGGTTGTCATCTAGAAACTAGGTCCAGGATTGGATCAATTCAGAGACTGTTGTATTCACAGCAGATCCGAAGGGGAATCTCTTACCCAAGTGAGTATCAAGGCTTTGGAAAATCGTTTGAATTAAGAAGTCCATACGGAGTTAAGTCTCCTCAACAATGGAAATTTTCTAGTTTCATTCGCATTCTCATTTGCAATCTTTCTTGTTTAGTTCAGTACTTTTTCATATGTAAATCTTGCTTATCTTTGAATGTTAATCATAATGCATTGAATATGTTTGTCTTGAACTAATCCATTTGCAATTTCTCTTAAATTTTTTTTTTATACTCAACTCTTGTTTGATAAAGTAAAACCTCTACAAGGAGGGTGATGAATACTTTACTATGAATCTCAAATAGTATGCTTTTGAGTAAAACCCTGCTGACGGTGTATAAGCATTGTTTCAAATCCCCAAACACCAGATATATAAGGGAGTGAAACCCTCGTTAACCCCTTTGAGCCTTCGATGTGGGAGTTTCTTTTCTATTCATAAAAAACCCTTATTTTTGAACCCAGGGGCGGGTAATGTTCAGTTAATCCGATTGAGAATTCAAAACTCATCAAGAGTGCACATCCAAGGATACAACAATGGTTATCCTTCAAAAGGTTGAGTAAAGTCAAAACTGCAATGGTCAATCTTCGTCTATTAGAAGTGTGCATCAAAAGAGGACGATATCCCAATGGCTATCTCTCGCACATCAGGAGATCATCAGATGACGATACAACAATGGTTATCCCTCATCTACCAAGGACTCTGGAAGTTATAGTCCTTCCAACAAAGTCGAAAATGACTCAAAGTAACACGACGTATTCAAAGAGAAAGAAAAGGTAATATGGAAAATAATGATGAACGAAAAAGACAAAAAGCCCCGCTAAGTCAAAACTTGAAAACTAAGCCTCTTAGGCGAAAGTCAGGGCATCCCGCTGGACTTCAAAGTCAAATTCAAAAGAAATTTGTCCAGGAAAAAGTTAGGGAAAGCGAAAAGAAATTTGAAAAGCCCGAAAGGCAGAAAAAAGGATTACGAAATGAAAGTCCTCAACAAAGAACAAAGTTATGTGATCAAACACCAAGAAAGTAAATATGAGTGGTTGTCGTGTCCAAGAAACCTCATTGGTTCCTCAACCATAATAAATTTCTCTTGAGAAATGAGTGTTCGTATTGGTTTAACTGAATGTAAGACTGGAGAACATCATGAAGAATGGGTGGGCACCAAATATTTTGAGGCTTAAATCCTTTTTTCTAAAACCATGAACCAGGTCACGTTACAACCCTGAAAAGTCCTAACTGAAGCATGGGTTAATTCAAGAGCAATATTGTAACAAGAATACGATAATCTAACTCCTAAAAGGCTTACTAAAACTTTTGAGTTGGTATCACTCCATACTTTACTGTCTTTTGTACCAAATAAAATTTTCGATGTTTCAACATATTTTTAATAAAAGTTTTTAAATTTCAAGACAAACATAGGATTTGCATTAGAACTATCATTCTTAGAATAAACATCTTTTGCATATGAAAAAGTACATAAACATTAGGTGAGCTTGCATAATGAGTATTAGTGAAGAGCTTAATCTAATCAAAGAAGAGAGGATTGAATATTTTGTTGAATCAAAAGCTAATCTTTTCAAAGAGTTTATGATATCCAGGGGCATGTTTCCCAGAAAACCTGTTAAGCATGAGCAGTTTAGAGCTTTACAAGTCTTAGTACCCTAAGGGGTTTGCTTCCCAGAGACTCTGATAAGTATGAACAACTTGATGCTTTAATATTCGAGGTACCCTCAAAGGGAATGAAGCCAACATATTCCGTTAATCTGGGGAAATCAAGTCAAGATCTGTTGGCTCTCAAATTTTCTTCAATATGGGGCAGTTATGCCGAGATTCGAAAAATCTCTCAAAGTGCTGAGTGATCAGGGCTTGTTACCCGAGTTTTGTTGAAGCCACTTATAATATTGATTAGTCAGATGTCGTGTTTCAAAGTGTGTAACACTTGGGCAGTTTATCTGGATGGTATAGATCCCAAGAAGTCCTTTCAAGGCAAGTTCTTCAACAAACCTACAGACTGGGGAAATGCATTAAACATGGACATTTCATCTTTAATCAGTTCAGTCCATGATTCTACAAGGACCTTCTCGAAATGAAATTCCTTCATACTATACTTGGGGCACGTTTGGTGTGATTTGTTGGGCAGAACTGTTGTTCACCCAATTATGTATGGATGATTGCCAATACCAGAATAACATTCTTTCAAGAATGACTACGACATCTCCTGTTTAGGTCATTTTCCCAGAAACATTGAAGTTTCTACTTCTCCCTAGTGAGTCTTCCCCAAGTAAAGGGTTTGTGGTTAAAAAATTTGATTGATATGGAGATTTTTGGATGACTCTCGTAGTGGTAGAAATATTGAAACTAAGCCAATAAATTAACTTAACTCGCACAAATCAAATAAAAATCGCCACTGCGCTTTATTGTTTCCAGAGTAATGGGAAAAGAGTGAATAAACCAAAAAAATGGGAGAGAATCTAGGTATGGGGGTTGGTTATGCAAAGGGAAGGTATTATCACCCTAAACATCTACGGTACTCCGCATGAACCTCTTTGAAAATTTGTGTATTTTGGCTATAAATGTTGTATACAAAAATAGATCGTGGAGATGATAATAGAAGTATTTTTTTCACAATTTTTGTACCCACCGCAGTTGTGAACCTTTAGTGCCTATGTACCACCTTTCGTGCAATAGGGGATCAAGGTACTTGTAGTTCACCTTTAAAAAATTTAAAACACAAGTGTGTTGGTTAATTTTAAGAGATAAGACATCATCGTCATATTTAAGTGGAAAACATACTTACTACCCACAATCATGAGGAAGGATAATTTGCATCATCTCAAAGTGGAGGATATAACTTGGAATTTAAAATCAACAAAGCCTCACTCAACAACCAAGTGGAAAATGTCTCACTTTACAACATATCGTAGAAGTATAGTAGCTCGCCACACTATAAGGCTTGACAATAGTCCAATCTTTTGAGAAAATTTTGAAGTAAAAAGCCAAAGTGGCAAAATGGTTTGAATGAGGTTGATTGGCTTTTAGTCTCCTCAAAATAAATATCAAAGTATGATTAAGTTGATTAAAGTTTGATTGAGAAGATATTTATGAAAATGCATGGACCTCAGTCCAAGTTTATTGTGAAAGCAGTTCAAGTTTGAAAACAAGAAGAGTTATGAAAAGGAGGGAGAAGATTTTTGAAATTAAATAAGATGGGGGGAGATGAAGGAACTAATCCTAAAGCATAAGGTAAAAGCTAGGGAAAATAACTGTCTAACCAACAAGAATCCAACACTTGACATAAAGAGTCAATGTAGAATTCCCATCTATTAGATTGAAACTAAGCAAGCAAAGATACTAAACCTTTTAAGAATACCAAGCTTCATATTTATTAAGTCTTCTAAAAAATTGGGTAAAGTAACAATTGTATACAGATGAATTCCCATTCACAGACAAATCATATAATCAGAATAAAATGCACACAAATAAAATCAACCCAATGTCTTGGGATAAACCCCAAGAGCTCCAGAGAAAATAAAAATCAGAGTCATAAGGTCTCAAGGCTATCAAAGGCTTCTAATCCTAAGTCTGAGAAATCCACAAATCCATTATGCCAAGGATAGTAACCAAATAGTCCAAGTAACATTAAAGCTTTTTAGTGTTCAAGTTGGTTATTAAGTGTCTTAAAAAAGAAAATGAAAACTCAAGTGAGCAAAAATAAAAATGACATAAAGATAAATGCTCAAATGAGAAAAGATAAAAATGGCATGAAATGTAAATGCTAAAGTAAATGGTGCATAAAAGTAAAGGTGCAAAATAAAGGTATAAAGTAAAAGCACAACGTAAAAGTCAATTATTAGTGAATTAGAAGTTAGAGGTTTTTTGAATGACCATCTTGAAACTTTCATTTGAGAACTCATTAGACGATTGATAAGATCAAAGCTTCTCAACAACAAGTCTCATTTGCTTTTTATCAAGTATATCATTCATTTCAAGTTCTCGAAGCGACAACATATGATCAACGATGTTTAAATGATCCGCTTAGACTAAAGTTTATGAAGGTTCATTAGAGGATTGATAATATAAAATCCTCCTAACATTGAACCTCAAGGTTGTTTGATCAAAGGTTTCAAATTAAACATACTTTGGCTTGCAAACATAGATTTGGACCACGAATGATCATTTCTTGAATCGGGACAAATTTAGTGCTATGTTAAGCAATCGTAAGTGAACTTATGTAGAAGTCACACTTATTTTGAGGTCGGTCAATAGAAATCTATGTACCATATGTTTAGAGAAATGATATGTAGATTATTCTCCAACAACATGTAGCACAAGTAAGAAAGGGATAAGATGAAGAGGGAGGGGATGTATCAGATGAAATTAAGGTTTCAAATATTATCAACATCATTCATCTATTTTAGTGGATTTAGTTTTTCAACCTATCAACACCCAAGATCTAATGAGGTTGAGGAATTTGTCTCAAAATGATACCCAAGGCAGGATAAAAATAAAATAAAATTTAATAAAATAATATTTAAATGGTTAATAAAAGGGAAATAATTGGTAAAATACATAAAGTATATTAAAACACCAAATAAAAATCCTAAAAAATAGTCATAAGTCAAACATAAATTATTAAGTGTTGACAAATTTTCTTGGAATTTTTTAAATAAAGAAACTATTTTTAAAATTTAAAGAAACATGCAAAATAAACCAAAAATTGTAAAAAAAAAGAAAGTAAAATCATAAATAAAAATAAAATGAGGCCACCAATATTTTCCAAGAGGTTATTGGATCCTTCCATAATTTTTCCAGAATTAAAAATCACCAAAAAGTATTTTTAAACAATTAAAACAAATCAAAATAAGAGAAAAAATATAAAAAATATCAAATCATGAAATAAAATTATGAAAAATTAAGAATTAGAAATATAATATTTGAAAATATTTTTTTGAATTTTTTCATAATTTTTGAGTCAGAAATAATTTTTTTATGAATTTTTGAAGTTTAAAATAATTAAATAAAAAAATCAGAAATAAAAAATACACTAAAAAAATGTGGACCATCTGATCAATGTCAAAACACGTTAGTAAGCTAATCCAACGGATCAGACATGTTGTGCATATCATGGTCTTTGGGAAATAACATAAGTGATCAATTATTAAACGAAATTTAAATAAATGGGTGGCAATTTATCATTGGTTGAAGACAGACACGTAGGTCGTCTTCAACCTCCATCCACGCAATTTGTAGGTTCAAGAAATGAAAAAATTGGAGTTCAAGACCGGTGTCATTCGCTTCGTCTCTTCAAGATGATTTCAATGGTACCCTCGCGAAAAAATTATATAAACTATAACTCAGTCGATTTGAAAAAAAATAGAAGAAAAAAGTTTAATAGGGATTTGAAAATTCATGATCAAAACTTGCTTCCAGTTAAAAACAAATGATGCGATGAGTATCAGAGTGATGAGAGCTTCATTGTAGTAACAAATTTTGAAATAATTGATGAAGGAATCTACCTGTTGAAGTTCAAATTCAGAGCTCTGAAACTTAACATGGCTAGCACGATGTAGGACACTTCAGAGCTTGGTTCTTCTTCTGTTAGCTTCAATGAAGTTCAGGGATGAAGAATTAGCAAAGAAAATGGATTGACAAAGGATGTAGAACCAAATTCGAAGTTACAGAATAATGTGTTATAAAGAGAGTTTGGCAGGGTGATTTTGGTTGTCCAACCTTGTCCAAATGTGTGGGATATCACCCTGTATTTATAGGGAAGCAAATGGGATGCTCAAGCGTGTGGAATGATGAGATTTTGAGAGAATTCTTGTGAAGTTACAAGCATGACAAGTGTGACTAATATTTGCTCAAAACTCAGCCAAAACTTGCGTTTCGAGGTGCTAATCACTTCTAGAAGATTGTTAAACATGATTAAAAGTACAAACGCGCAACAATTTGGTGATTAGATGCCACATTAACCAATTTTCAATCTGACTGTTTTGACAAAATCAGTTTCAAGGTGCCAACTTTGAATCCATGGTGCACACAACTCAAGGGGCTTTATGATCTCATTCTTTTTTCAATGGAGATTTCACAAAAAACTTCACAATGTGCCAAGAAAGGTAGAATTTGGATGCTTGAGTAAAAAGTTATGATCAATTGAAATTATGAAAAACACACTGAATTTTGGACTTAGAAAAATTTCAAGTTGAGTTCAAAAGTGACTTATAATCTCTTGCCTTCAAACATGGCCTTCCACTAAAAATTATGTTTTGGTCAATGAAGATGGCATGAAGAAGACTTCTTAAAGAGCATTGTGAAACTTGAAACATCCAAAAAAATCCAAAAATTGAGAGAGTTATTACCTTGTGAAGTTGATGGAAATCTATAAAGTGGCCTATAATATTTTGAACTCTTAAGGCATCTTCTAACCATTTTAAAGCTTTTCACATAAAATAATAGTTGAAGTTAACACTATTAAGATTATTGTGGAAAAAGAATGGGCTTAATGAGATTAAAATTGACAAAATTATGATCATTTTAAGTCAAACCCTAAAATTCAAAGGCCTTTCAAGAAGACTTGTAATCTTTCTCAATCATTAATGATCTTCCATTCAAAATTAGCCTTAGATTTCTGAAGAGAGCTTGTTAAGGACCCTTTAAAGAGAATCATGGATTTGGAGTCACTCAAAAATCTCAAAAAATGAGTAAGATATGGTCCTTGGAAGTCAATAAACCGTAGCTCAGAGTGTGTCAAAAATGACTTGAAACCCCTTTCAACTTTTGATATTTTTTCTTGCACAATTGGATATTGTCATATTAAGAGAGTTTTTTTTATGATAATAAGAATCCATAGAAAAAAAGAAAAAAACTCAAAATCTTGAAAATTTAGAGAGTTATGCTTTTGTGATCACTAAATCAAGCATTTGCTCAATTAGGTCAAACTTGTTGAACCAAACTTTGAATATTTTGATATTTATTGACAAAAAAAGCATGATGAATTATAAAAGGCCTTGAAATTATGTTGTATTGAAGCACACTCAAAGATGGAGTTTAAGTCTCAATGAATCTTGTTGAAGAAGGCATGAAAATAAACACATGAACCTATGAATCTTCTTGATGAATTCCACCACCAACTTTGAGGAGATCTTGACCTAAATAAAGCGAGAGGGCTCCTTGAACCATAAATATTTGATGTCATAGACACGAACTTAAAGATTGAGCTCTTAAAATCAATTGAAGAGTCATTTAATTGAGAACCAACCCTCAACTCTAGGCTAGATGGTGAGATGATTGCAATTGTATCACACCCTACAATATGAACATTTAAAGAAACATATAGCATATTTTGATGTTAGTTTAAAGAACACGTGAACAAGATACACACTTTAAGGGGCTTCGTAATACCTCAAGAGAAAACATAAAGATAGGATGAAGATAGGGATAACCAGCCCTAATGTGTGATATTGGTGTGTTGATGATATGAGATGATGAGAAATCTCAGGGGTGGAAATTGGGGTATAACAGCTGCCTTTATTTAAGTGTCTTCTATCCAGAGATACGAAGGTTAAAATCTTCGTGTCGACGTGATTGAAGATACTTAAATATAAACAAGCTCTATTTTTTGCCCTAAGATGCCATGCTTATGATTATGAATGCAAACTGATATACTCCAAAGGAGACACAGGACACCACTGGGGATGCAGAAAAAAAAATAAAGAATCAAAAGAAAGTCCGACAAGGAAAATAAATCGTTGGAGAACAGAAGACTCAACTCTACAGGGTTAAAGCCCAAAGAGGAGATAAGGCAACATCAACTCAAATATTGAGTACAAATTAATGTATGACAAAGATCGACAGATAACTGTGAACTACCCACTCACGGAGAAGATAAAAAAAAGTAACATCGACTGACAGGGAATAGAAATGGTAAGATAATACTGGTAAATACCAATATTAGGGTTGGTAATAAATGATTAGCACCAGTACTTATGACTGGAAACAAATGAACTTCTTTAGAGCAAAGTGAATCTCAATGACAAACTATCTCCCATAATGACGAGTCTACCATCCATCAGAGTAAACAAATCTCAACAATGAAATATCTCGCAAAACGACGAGACTACCATTCATTGGAGTAACAAATATCAATAATGAACTATCTCCCATAATGACGAGACTACCATTCATCAGAGTAACAAATCTCAACAACGAACTATCTCCCATAATGAGGAGACTACCATCCATCGGAATAAAAAATCTCAACAACGAACTACCTCCCATAATGACGAGACTAGCATTCATCAGAGTAACAAATATCAACAACGAACTATCTCCCATAATGACGAGACTACCATCCATCAGAGTAACAAATATCAACAACAAACTATATCCCATAATGACGAGGCTGCCATCCATCGGAGTAACAAATCTCAACAACGAACTATCTCCCATAATGACGAGACTACCATTCATCAGAGTAACAAATCTCAACAACAAACCATCTCCCATAATGACGAGACTACCATCCATCGGAGTAACAAATCTCAAAAATGAACTATCTCTTATAATAACGAGACTACCATCCATCAGAGTAAAACTGAAGTAGTGAAAAACACAAGAAGGGGGGGTTGAATTGTAAAACTGAAAATCAATGCAATGAACAAGATATTTTTATCCTGGTTCGTTTGATCTCAAACTACTCCAGTCCACCCGTCAAGGTGATTTCGCCTCTCTCCAACGAGGTCTTAATCCACTATATTCAACTGAATATTATAGACTGCTTTAACAATTGCTAAAGCCTTCTTGATGCAAACCACAATCCGGTTTGTCAAGGAAACACTTTCTTACAAAGAAGATAAATCTAAGTGTGTGAATGTTTTCTATAAAAACTGTATCACAACTGTGATGTGTACACAACTTAAAGCTTAGAAACTAGATTGCTAAACAATGATTGAATAAGAGAATGTGTAGTGTTTAGAAAACTGAGAGAAGGAAGATTTTGATCAGCTTTTATGCGTGTAAAGATTTGGAGAGCATTAGCCAATTCAATCTTCAAAGTCTTGTTTATATAGCACTGAGATGTTGAACATTGGAGCAATATTCTTGATTCAATGCTATTAACAAACTTTCCTTATCGAGCAGATCTTGTCTGGAATGGGGCCGTTGGTATTAATTTGCTTTCAATGCACAGTACCGTTGCTTACTTAATGCAAGTTCTGGCTTGGCTCATTCTGACTCTGCTTAGCTGCTGATGAACTGTTGTGTTTCTTTATCAGAGTGTTAAGCGCAGTTCTGTTCATCAGACTTCAGCATATACGTGAGTTAATCTTCTGATTCTGACATTCTGATATGGCAACTTCTGATGCTGATGTCAGGAACCAAATTTCTGATGCTGATTAGATGTGATCTTGCTTATATCAATCAGAGTATCTGCAAATCAGAACGTAATAATTTAGGCAGCAGATAGTTCATACATGAATCACATAAATGATATATCTTTTCACTTTGTTATCATCAAAACTTAAATATAGGGTAGTAGATTCAAACTTTGTTCTAACAATCTCCCCCTTTTTGATGATGACAAAAACTAGATATTTTTAAATGAAAATAACATGAAAAGGTATCAGAGAGATGCATCAGAGTAAGAGTATATCAAAGATGAGGGATAAAAAGATATCAGAGTTGAGAGATACTCCCCCTGAGTTTATTGCTTCCCTTTGATCACAAGTGTTCTTCAGGATCAGATCTTTTTGCCTTTCTTTGAACATCAGAGTATCAGAGTCTTTGACTATCAGAAGCTTTGGATCAACATATCAGAGCAGAGCTTCAGATCAGCGTATCAGAGCTTTGCTTTGGATCAGAGTATCGGAGCGGATCAGAGCTTCATAGCTTTTAGTCTTCAGAGTGTCCAGGAGCTTCCTTGTACCTGTAGACTTTAAGCAAAACAGAAAAAACATTTTCAAGTAATAGAGTTAGAATGTTTGAGAATTTCTGTCTTAGTTAACCGTTATTGTTTAAAATATCATTCTTGTTCTCCCCCTTTTTGTCAGCAATCAAAAAGTGTAGGTGAGTGCTAAAACAATTAAGATCAGAAAAACTTGTCATATTAAAAGGTTCAGAATCAAACAAAACATTTTCAAATAGTACATCAGAAAATCAAAGAAAGCATGAAAAATACATGAATGAAAAAACTAAGGTTGGGGAGGTAAGCGTGTGAACAGGTTCTCCAGCATGGCTTTGATCTGATCAGCAGTCTCATTCTGCTTGTGCACCATGCTGACAACAGTGTCAATCTTGCTATCCTGCACATCCATTCTTTCTTTCATCTTCTGGTCGTTTTCATCCATTCTCTGCTGCAGACGCATGTCATTCAGCTTCAGTTCTTCCAGAGTCTGCCTGTCCAAGGCAGCTTGAGAAGCATCAGAAGCAGGAAGCTTCTGAGAGCTTTCTGCAACATCTTCTGCTTGACTTGCTTCAGCTTGAATGGTCTTGTCTTCTTCTGGTTGCACCTTTGAAGCTAGCTGTTTCTCAGACCAAGGTTCACTATCCAGAGGGAGCACAACTTCCTGAGGCAGCAGACTGTCAACTTCCTTCAGCAGCTTGCTGAAGTTCTGTTGTGCCTGCTCATAGTTGATATCCTGCAACTTGAGGGCTTCAGCACGTACCCAAAGTCTGAATTGTGACCAGAGCTGATCAGAAGCAGCTGGGTCAATCATTCCAGGACAGACTTGCTTCAAAGAAGCAATCCATTGCTGCACACCTGTTTCAAAATTCATAATACCAGAGCCAACATCTGGTTGTTTTGGTTTAGGGATGGCTATTTTATGTTTCATATCAGCAAGACGGTCAAGACTGGTTAAGTCTATAATGGTCCTGCTGGGGTTTTCGGTGGTTTGCTTGGCAGCTGTTTGTTTTGGAGATGGAGTGGGAGAATCAGAGATTATGATTGGACTGCTTGGTGTTTTGGGAGTATTTAGTGGTGTAGATTCTGGTGAGGATGGCAACTGTGCCAAGGTGATTGTTGTTCCACCTGGCAGCTGGATTGCCAGAGGTGATGGTTGAGGTGAATGAGGTTCAGATGGTTGAGGAGAAGGAGTTTCAGAGTGATGAAACTCAGGTTGAGGTGATGGTGGATGAATTTATGGTTGAGGAGAGGGAGACGAAATTGCTGGTTTGGAATTTCTGGTTGTTCAGGGATAAGGGGTTCTTCTGGAATTGATGAGAGAGGTTGTTGTTGTTCTGGTTCTTCAGCAGATTGCTGTTGTTCTGGTTGTGGAGGAGGGACAATTTGTGGTTCAGAGTTTGGATTGGCAGAGTGATCAGAAGTGTGGATCAATGTCAGACATCACTTTTTCAATTGCTGATGTTGTTGAGATTGTTGGTTTGGGATGTTTGGTTTTGGGTCTTCTGAGTTTTAATGCCTTAGAAGGGTCATCTTCTGGTTCAGTTTCATCTATTGTAGGGATGGGGATTGAGATTCTATGAGAGGTTTGAGGAGGAATAGATGCTGGGATAGTAGAAGAATTTAAAACAGAAGCAGTAGATAAATTACCTCTTTTCTTGGGTGTCTGCTGGGATGATCCTTCTGAAGGTGCCTTCCTCTTCTTCGTCTTCTTCAGAGTCACTTCTTGTTGAGGTTGATGCAGAGCTTTGATAATCAGATTTGGATCTGTACCATCTGCCTTGCACGCATCCAAGTATCTGAGAACCACCTCTGGTTTAGATTCTATCTCAGAAAACAAAGGAAAGTCACTCAGTGGAACTCTTCTGCTGGTGATATCAGCAATAGGAGTAGCTCTGGGTTCCTTTTGGATATTCTCTATCAACTTCATTTTCTTCAAGTTCTTCGCGTTCAGAGGTTTCCCAACTGTTGGTTCAATGGTGCTTAACTCTTGAGCTTCTATCAGATGCTCTATCAGCCTATTCTCTGTCAGAATATCTGATATCAACCTTCCAAAGGGTATCCAATCCCTCTTTGTTCTTTCTTCTTCCCTGGTTTCCTTCACACTTGTTCTGAGGTGGTTGAACAGAAGATGAGCCAGGTTGATTTTTACCTTCTGATCAATAAAGTAGATCAGAAACTGCTGATCCACATTTATGTAATCAGGTGAACTAGTTGGCTTCCTATGGTTGAAGCACCCCAGAATTATCTTAGCCCAAACTCTGTGATGATCCTTCAGATCTTTGATCTTGCTGCTGGGCACCCCATGGGTGAAAATCCTTGCTGCTATCACGCCCACATCAGCACATCTCTCAGCCATATCAACACAGCGGACGCCTCCGCCACTGTAACCGATTAACCTTGCTATGTGATCCTCAGTGATCACAATCTTCTTCCCCATAACGAAGGAGGTGACTAGATGTGTTGAAGCCTTGGCGTGAATCCAGAATTCCTTGACTAACATAGGGAATGTTGGTCCAACCAACCTGTCAAAATACCTTTCCCACTTCTGTGCCCTAACTTCTTCAGTTAGGTCAAAACCGTTCTCCTTCAAGCTTCCAAAATCAATGATCAATTCAGATAAAACTTCAAGATTCTTCACAGGAGTGAGGAGTGTTCTGAATGGCACTTGATACTGCTCAGATGATGCTTTCTTCTGAGGACCTGCAGAAGCACTGCTGGAGGTTGCCATGTTCACACTAAAAGATTTTGAGAAGAAACTGGGAAAAAGGGTTTTGCAAGAGATGAACACAGAAAAATGCAGAGAATGCTTGAGAATTAGTGAGAAACTGTAAAGAATTAGAATGAGAGGTTAATGTGTTTAAATAGAGTTTCAGAATATTTTGAAAAAATAAATGTTTTTAAGAAAGAGAAAAATCATGAATGCATTTTAAAAGCATGATTACTTTTTATTAAATGCTTGCTGATTTTGGGGGATTTGAGAAAGATACTTAAAAACGGTTACCAGACATGTGTCTCAATGCACCCAATCAGCGCTTTGCCTTCTCAGAAGCGTGCACGCGTTCTGCTTCAGAGATTTGCTGATGATTGGATGACACTTGTTTGATGTAGTGATCAGCACGTATGTCTTTGAGCTTAGACTCTCAGATCTTTAGACTTGCATCTGATACAATCTGCATGTTCTATCTTTCTGAAAGAAGATTGATCAGAAGTTCACAGTAAAACAATTACATTCTGAAGGTAAATGTATGGAATTAAAACATTTTCACTCTGGACAGACTTTCATGCTGAGATGTTTCAGAATGAAATTAAACCTATCTTCTGAAAGGTGTTTAGTAAAGATATCATCCCATTGATGGTCTGTATCTATAAATTTTAAGTTCAAAATTCCTTTCTGAATATAGTCCCTAATAAAGTGATGTTTTATTTCTATATGCTTAGCTCTAGAATGTAAAATGGGATTCTTACTTAAGCAAATAGCAGAAGTATTATCACAGAGTATAGGAGTGTTACTCTCAAAAATCTGGAAGTCTTCAAGCTGACTTTTCATCCAGAGCATTTGTGTGCTACATCCTGCTGCTGCTATGTACTCAGCTTCTGCTGTTGATAGTGCAATTGTTGATTGCCTTTTGCTGGACCAAGAGATCAGATTTTCTCCCAGAAACTGGCAGCTTCCAGAAGTACTTTTATGTTCCACTCTGTCTCCAGCAAAATCAGCATCGCAGTAGCCTACTAAGCTGTAATCACTAGATTTTCTATAAAACAAACCCATATTAGTAGTGCCTTTCAGATACTTGAAAATTTGCTTAACAGTTGTTAAGTGAGATTCTCTAGGATCTGATTGGAATCTAGCACAGATACAAACACTGAATAATATGTCAGGTCTTGAAGCAGTCAGATAGAGGAGAGAACCAATCATACCTCTGTAGACTTTCTGTTCTACATTTTTGCTTACCTCTTCTCTTTCCAGAATGCACGTGGGATGCATTGGAATCTTTGATGGCTTACATTCTGAGAGGTCAAATTTCTTCAGAAGATCTCTGATGTATTTGCTCTGATGAATGTAAGTTCCCTCTGGAGTTTGATTAATCTGAATTCCTAGAAAGAATTTCAGTTCCCCCATGAGGCTCATCTCAAATTCTGCCTGCATACACTTAGCAAATTTTCTTCCAAGAGAAGGATTAGTAGAACCAAAAATAATATCATCAACATAAATTTGACAGACTAAGATGTCATTCTTAACTGATTTACAGAATAGAGTAGTGTCCACTTTCCCTCTGGTGAATTCATTTTCTAATAGAAAGTTACTTAGCCTTTCATACCAAGCTCTGGGAGCTTGTTTCAGACCATATAGTGACTTCTTTAGTTTGAAAACATGTTCTGGATGTTTTGTATTTTCAAAGCCAGGGGGTTGGTGTACATAGACTTCTTCTTCTATATAACCATTTAAGAATGCACTTTTGACATCCATCTGATACAGAGTGATGCCTCTATTAACAGCAAATGAAATTAAAAGTCTGATAGATTCTAACCTGGCGACTGGGGCAAAGGTTTCTGTATAGTCTATCCCCTCTTGCTGACTATAACCTTGTGCAACCAGTCGTGCCTTGTTTCTGATGACTTCACCTTGTTCATTTAGCTTGTTTCTGAACACCCATCTTATTCCAATGACGTTGAATCCTTTTGGTCTGGGAACGAGATCCCATACGTCGTTTCTGGTGAATTGATTCAGCTCTTCTTGCATTACCAGAATCCAGTCATTATCCAGAAGTGCTTCATCAATAGAAGAAGGTTCAATCAGAGACACAAGTCCCATGAGAGTTTCTTCAGAGTTTCTGAAGCTTGCTCTTGTTCTGATTGGATCTTCCTTTCTTCCTAAGATAGTCTCTTCTGGGTGATCCAAGCTGCTTCTGGGTAATCTCTTCTGAGGTTGATCAGCATCTGTTGTAGGATTGCTAGCAGTGCTCCTTTCAGACGTTGAAGGAATGTCTGTGTTGAGAGCTTCTGATGACTTGTCTTCAGAACCTGTAAATTCAATTTCCATACCTGCAAAAACTTCATTCTGCTTTGACTTTTCAGAGTCAAGCTTATCATCAAAATGAACACTGATTGATTCTTCCACAATCTGTGTTTCTGTATTGTATACTCTGTACCCTCTTGAGCGTTCAGAGTATCCTAACATGATACACTTCTGTGCTTTAGAGTCAAACTTGTTCAAATAATTCTCTGTATTTAATATAAAGCAAGTACATCCAAATGGATGAAAATATGAAATGTTGGGCTTTCTATTCTTCCACAATTCATATGGAGTCTTTTCCAGAATAGGTCTTATTTAGATTCTATTCTGAATGTAGCACGCTGTGTTTATTGCCTCTGCCCAGAAGGTTATAGCAACGTTTGTCTCATTGATCATGGTTCTGGCCATTTCTTGCAATGTTCTGTTCTTTCGTTCTACAACTCCATTTTGTTGGGGAGTTCTAGGACAAGAGAAATCATGCAGAATGCCTCTGTCATTAAAGAATGACTCAAAATCTTTGTTTTCAAATTCTCCACCATGATTACTTCTGACTTTAACGATTCTAAGATCCTTTTCATTCTGAACTTGGTTACAGAAGGTAACAAACACAGAGTGTGACTCGTCCTTGTGTCTTAAGAACTTTACCCATGTCCATCTGCTATAGTCATCTACGATTACTAACCCATACTTCTTACCACTGACTGAAGCAGTTTTAACTGGTCCAAATAAGTCAATGTGCAGAAGTTCTAATGGCTTAGAGGTAGAAACAACATTTTTGGATTTAAAAGAAGGTTTTGCAAACTTGCCTTTCTGACATGCTTCACATAGAGCATCTGAATTGAACTTCAAATTAGGAAGTCCTCTGACCAGATTGAGTTTGTTAATATGAGATATTCTTCTCATACTAACATGCCCCAATCTTCTGTGCCAGATCCACTGCTCGTTGTTAACAGACAGAAGACATTTTACATTCTGACTCTTTAGTTCAGAAAGTTTGATTTTGTAAATGTTGTTTTTCCTCTTACCATTAAACAGGATAGTCCCATCTTTCTGACTAACAGCTTTACATGATTTTTGATTAAAGATTATATCATAACCGTTATCACTTAATTGACTTATGGATAACAGATTATGCATCAATCCATCTACTAGCAGAACATTATTAATAGAGGGAAGATTTCCATTACCTACAGTTCCAGAGCCAATTATCTTTCCCCTCTGATTGCCTCCAAAGCCAACGTGGCCTCCAGGCTTAAGTTCCAGGCTTTGGAACATATGCCTTCTTCCCGTCATGTGTCGCGAGCAGCCAGAGTCCAGGTACCATGACTGGTGTTTCTGACTTGCTGCTAAAGATATCTGCAACATGTATTATTTTATCCTTAGGTACCCAGATTTTCTTGGGTCCTGATTTGTTAGTTTTACCAAAACTCTGGTTGAATTTTGGTTTCACAGAGTACTTACTGCTAGTGTATTTAATATCATGTGTGTGACCATACACAAAATGTGAATTCATAGGAGTGTGTTTAATGGTTAAGTCCATGACATTCTTTAGTGTAGGAACCTTACCTTGGTATCCTATTCCTTTCTTGCCGTTTCTGCTAACTCCATAGATCATTGAAGCCATTTTGCTTCTATCTATGCTTTTAGCGAGGAACTTCTGGAAACTGTGATCATACTCCTTGATGATCTCATCAGCGTTGCTGGGAGTTTCAGAAATTGGTTCCTTCTGAGAGTTTTGTAAAGTGTTTTCTAATTTTGAAATCTTATTTCTCAGCTCAGAATTCTCCAATTTGAGACTCTCAGTCTTATTAGAGTCAGATTCAAGATTCCTTTTCAGGTCTCTGAATTTAACTCTAATTTGCTGATACCGTTCCAGAATCTCATTAAGGCTTTCAGCAAGTTCAGCCTTTGTAAAGTTAACAGCAAAGTTAGGAAATACCTCTTCAGTATCTGATTCTGAGTCTGATTCAGAAGCTTCACTATCTTCTGAGATGTTAGCCATGAGAGCTATGTTTGCCCTCTCATCATCTGATTCTGAGTCAGCTTCAGACGAGTCAGAGTCATCCCATGTAGCCATGAGACTTTTCTTCTTCTCTCTTCCAAACTTCTTTTTGGGCTTTTCCCTCTGAAGCTTTGGGCAGTCACTCTTATAGTGTCCTTGCTCATTGCACTCATAGTAGATGATGTCCTTGGTGTTTGGCTTTTTGCTACTGGAGGAGCCTTCAGATCTTCTATATCCAGAGGAAGAATCTGTCCTTCTGTATCTAGAAGAAGACTCGTTCTGATCAGATCTTCTGGGATTCCTGAACTTCCTTTGTCTTTGCTTCCACAGTTGATTTACTCTTCTGGAGAGGAGGGAGAGTTCGTCTTCTTCTGATGAGGATCCATCAGATGTTTCTTCAACTGCCTGCAAAACTTTAGACTCAAATTTTTTGTTAGATTTTAATGCTAAAGGCTTACCTTGCTTCTGAGGCTCGTCAGCTTCTAGCTCTATCTCATGACTTCTGAGGGAGCTGATAAGTTCCTCCAGAGTGATTTTGTTGAGATCTTTAGCTAGCTTCATAGCTATAACCATTGGTCTCCACTGCTTGGGTAAACTTCTGATGATTTTCTTGACATGGTCAGCAGTAGAGTATCCTTTGTCCAGAACCTTGAGACCAGCTACCAGAATCTGGAATCTTGAGAACATTGTTTCAATGGATTCAGATTCTTCCATTTTGAACGCCTCATACTTCTGAATGAGCGCCAGAGCTTTAGTTTCTTTGACCTGAACGTTGCCCTCATGCGTCATTCTGAGTGAGTCAAAAATGTTCTTTGCTGTGTCTCTGTTGGAGATCTTTTCATATTCAGTATAGGAGATGGCACTGAGGAGGATGGTTCTGGCCTTGTGGTGATTCTTGAAGTCACGTTTTTGTTGGTCAGACATTGTTTTTCTATCAATCTTCTGACCGCTTGCATTCACAGGGTGCGTGTATCCATCTGTCACCATATCCCACAGATCAGCATCATGTGCCAGAAATAAGCTTTCAATTCTGTCTTTCCAGTAATCAAAGTATTCTCCATCAAAGACTGGAGGTTTGCCGCTGAATCTGTCTCTGTCCTCATTGTTGTCATTGCTGGTGTGAGAATTGTTTCCTGCCATTGTGTTTTTCTGACGCTGGATCTTGTACTGACACGGTTAAGTGTTTTAGCTCAGAACCAGGCGCTCTGATGCCAATTGAAGTAGTGAAAAACACAAGAAGGGGGGGTTGAATTGTAAAACTGAAAATCAATGCAATAAATAAGATATTTTTATCCTGGTTCGTTTGATCTCAAACTACTCCAGTCCACCCGTCAAGGTGATTTCGCCTCTCTCCAACGAGGTCTTAATCCACTATATTCAACTGAATATTACAGACTGCTTTAACAACTGCCAAAGCCTTCTTGATGCAAACCACAATCCGGTTTGTCAAGGAAACACTTTCTTACAAAGAAGATAAATCTAAGTGTGTGAATGTTTTCTACAAAAACTGTATCACAACTGTGATGTGTACACAACTTAAAGCTTAGAAACTAGATTGCTAAGCAATGATTGAATAAGAGAATGTGTAGTGTTTAGCAAACTGAGAGAAGGAAGATTTTGACCAGCTTTTATGTGTGTAAAGATTTGGAGAGCATTAGCCAATTCAATCTTCAAAGTCTTGTTTATATAGCACTGAGATGTTGAACGTTGGAGCAATATTCTTGATTCAATGCTATTAACAAACTTTCCTTATCGAGCAGATCTTGTCTGGAATGAGGCCGTTGGTATTAATTTGCTTTCAATGCACAGTACCGTTGCTTACTTAATGCAAGTTCTGGCTTGGCTCATTCTGACTCTGCTTAGCTGCTGATGAACTGTTGTGTTTCTTTATCAGAGTGTTGAGCGCAGTTCTGTTCATCAGACTTCAGCATATACGTGAGTTAATCTTCTGATTCTGACATTCTGATATGGCAACTTCTGATGCTGATGTCAGGAACCAAATTTCTGATGCTGATTAGATGTGATCTTGCTTATATCAATCAGAGTATCTGCAAATCAGAACGTAATAATTTAGGCAGAAGATAGTACATACATGAATCACATAAATGATATATCTTTTCACTTTGTTATCATCAAAACTTAAATATAGGGTAATAGATTCAAACTTTGTTCTAACAAAAACATCTTCTCTGCATTGACAGACTTACTGGGGAAGAATAGGTTGCTCAAATAAAGAGACCTGCCACTAGCTGTTATAAGAAGCCTGTTGGGAAAAGAAATACGACTTCTCTGGGGAAATGCCAATATAGTGTGTCTGAGAAGATAAAGTCTTCTCGTGTAAAATAAATGCACATTCTCAATCCAGGGCTTAAAGCCTACAGAAATCATAATAATAATGTTGTCAGGGACCACAGATTCAAACCAGAAATAAATCAGAGTGAAACAATCAACCAGGACAACACCCAATAAGGAATAAGCTCAAAAGGGTATCACATTCCATCCAGATAATGAGCTGAATAGGAAGGCTAAAACAAAATTCTTCCACGAGGGATAACTCAGTGGGGAAATTGAAAGGATATACACTTTCTGCTTAAGGTTGACAATCTATTGGAGAGAGGGTAACATAACTCTACGAATAGGGTAATATGCCAACATAAAAAATAATGAATGAAAATGAGTAATGAATTTTAATTCAGCTATGCATGATATATGTATGAATGTATGAATGTTATCATGTACATGCTGACAAAACAGAAATACAACATTGGGGATAACAAGACAAAACCAACATGGGTAAAGTCAATACTCGGCTAAATCACATCCTAGATTATGATTCCATAAGAGAATAAACACCAACTGAGGAAACAAATTCTTTTTCGCGGCCTAACTCCATTGGGAAGAAACAAGGCTTGAAAATGATCATATCATAATATGATAGAGATAAACCAATACAGATGTAGGGATATATTACCCTTCTCCAGGCTTCACTGGGAAATATCACACAGACCTTACTAGGGAAGACAACGCCCCATCTTCTAGACTTCCACTGGAGATTATAATACCGACTTCACTAGGGAAGCTGAAAACCACATTGTTGAGACTTCAACAGGGATCTCGTGCTGACTTTATTGGGGAGGACAACACCACATCATCGAGGGGAGATCAAATACATCCTTCGATATCAAGAGTAATGGCTGCGTAAACTTCTCTGGAGAGAAAATATGAAACTTTATGGGGATAACAACTTTTAGAGAGAAACATTATTTCAACTTCATTTGGAGATCTAAGAAGTTTAACAATGCAGTAAGAAGTAAAAAAAAAGGGATTTTAAATCAAACTCAACATTTTGAGAGAGAAAACCCAAAAAGTTAATAGCTGTCTCAACACTTCTTAAAACAGATATTGCCCTTGTCTAGCCGCTCAGCAGGGGAAAATCTACGTCAAGTCCTGACTGGAGAATTTGGGATAGAAGCATCAAACCGTGCAAACCCAAAAACACAATAATCAATATGGATAAATAATTCGGACCAAGACTTAACTAGGGAAAATGGGATTACAAACCCAACGCCACGTGACAACTTGGAGAAAATCCAAAATAAAACTTAACTGGGGAAAATGGGATTACCAAACCAACATCACATCATATATTAATTAGTATGAACTCCCACTATCTGAGGAAAGAAACACAAGAGGATCATGTGTATACCAGTAAGAGTAACCTGGGAAAACTTTCTTGGGGAATCCCTTTTTTTCAAAACTTCAGAGTTCGTCCATCCTTGGAATCACTACTTTTGTTCTACTTGAATCACCTAATATGAAGTAAAAAGTAATTTGTAAATTCTTTTTCAAAAAACATTTTTATTATTAAATCTTTTTGTTTTGACAGTTACTATCAATAATAAATGAAATTTTGCAAACAGAATAAAAAAAGAACTACAAAGAATTGGATAAAGGCTCAAACTTTATTAATAGAATGGTAGTATGCGAATGGCGAGACTCCATGGATGATTACAAAGTTTGGAAAATGGTAATATATGGAAAAGGTACATTGAAATACAATGACCATTATTCTCCCTAACAAATTTGAACTCCTGAGCAGATACTTCAATTAAAGTATGATGAGGATTCGAGAAGGTTATTGCTTTAATGATCAAGTCTTGTCTGGTGCAGTTACTTGCCAAGAAATCCCTAACTTTTGCCTAGGTTTCCCTCACGGGTTTTTAACCTAGTAGGAAAGTTTATTCTGTTTGTGTCTCTTACTTTTTCCTAGACCTGCCTTTTGGGTTCTCAGCTTACCGAGATGCTCTTTTTTGCCTAAGCCACCCTTTCGGGTTTTCAACTTAGCGAACTATTATTTTATTTCTTTAGCCGAAGTATTTCTTGACTGCATCAGCATTCAAAGGATGTGGGAACTCCTCACCATCCATAGTTTCAAGAATCAATGCACCACCAGAGAAGGCTTTCTTGACAACATATATGCCTTCATAATTAGGAGTCCACTTGCCCCTAGAATCAACATTAAAAGACATGATCTTTTTTAGCACTAAGTCACCTTCTTTGAACTTACGAGGCTTAACCTTCTGATCGAAAGCTTTCTTCATTCTCTTATGATACAACTGACCATTGTATAAAGCCGTCATTCTATTTTATTCAATCAAATTCAATTGGTCAAACCTATTCTGGACCCACTCTGCCTATGACAATTTGGTTTCCATTATTACACACAAAGAGGGGATCTCAACCTTGACAGGGAGCATTTCTTCCATACCATACACAAGGGAGAACATGGTTGCCCCTGTTGAAGTTTGAGCGAATGTACGATACCCATGCAAGGAAAAAGGAAGCATCTCATGCCAATACTTATAGGTAACAACCATCTACTGGATGTTCTTTTTAATTTTGTTAGCAGCTTCAACAACCCCATTCATCTTAGGCCTGTAAGGAGACGATTTGTGATGGACGATCTTCAATTCTTCACAAAGTTTTATCATCATTTTGTTATTCAGATTCGAGCCGTTGTTAGTGATAATCCTGCTTGGCACACCATACCGACATATAAGAATGTTCTTGATAAAGTGTCCTACCACTTGCTTGGTGACATTGACATAGGAAGCTACTTCAACCCACTTAGTGAAGTAGTCAATTTCCACCAAGATGAAACAATGTTTATTCGACGCCTTGGGTTCAATCATTCCAATCATATCAATACCCCCACACAGAAAAAGGCAACAAGGAAGAAATAACATTGAGAAGCGTCATAGGCACGTGAATCTTGTCAGCATAAATTTGACACTTATGGCACTTCTTCGCGAATTTGTAACAGTCAGATTCTATTGTCGGCCAATAGTAACCTTCCCTAAGCATCTTATTTTCCATTGAATGTCCATTGGCATGGGTACCAAAGGAACCTTCATGGATCTCATGCATCAACATGTATGCTTCGTGTCTATCCACGCATCTGAGTAAAACCATGTTGTAATTTCTTTTGTATAGCACATCTTCATTGAGGAAAAAGCTACCTGCCAACCTTCTCAATGTCTTTCTGTCTTTGTTTGATTCACCAACATAGTATTCTTGATTTTGGATAAAGTGCTTGATATCATAATACCAAGCTTTTTCATCTGACGTTCCTTCTGTTGCAAACATATGAGCTGGCTTATCCAGACGTCAAACAGTGATATGAGGTACATCGTTCCAAGCATTTACTTGGTACATAGAAGCCAAAGTGGCTAAAGCATCTGCCATCTGATTCTCATCTCTGGGAATATGATGGAATTCAACTTTATTAAAGAAAGGTAATAAATATTCTAGCATAATCTTTGTAAGGAATCAAGCCAACGTGACGAGTATCCCATTCTACTTTAATCTAATTTATTAGCAAAGATGAATCGCCATATACATCTAGAAATTTGATTTTGAGATCTATATCCTCTTCAAGACCCATGATACAAGCTTCATACTCTTCCATATTATTAGTATAATCAAATGCCTACCTTGCAGTAAAAGGGATATGGGACCCATGGGGAGTGATACTCATGGTACCAATTCCTTTCCCATAAGCATTTATAGCTCCATCAAATACTATACCCCACTGAGATTCAGGATCAAGACCTTCCTCAAGAAAAGGTTCATCATAATCTTTTACTTTCAAATACATCATATCCTCATCAGGGAAATCATATTTAACATACTGATAATCATCAACTGGTTGGTGATCAAGATAATCTTCCAACACACTGCTTTTATAGCCTTCTGAGGACGGTATTCAATATCATATTCAGACAATAGCATCTGCCAACGGTCAATTCTTCCAGTAAGAGCATGCTTTTCAAAAATATATTTAATTAGATCCATTTTGGAAATCAACCAAGTGGTATGATTCAATATATATTTCCACAATCATTTTGCCGCCCAGGCTAAAGCACAACATGTTTTTTCCGGCATAGAATACTGTGACTCGCAATAAGTAAACTTCTTACTCAGATAATAAATGGCATATTCTTTTCTTCTTGTTTCATCTTGTTGTCCCAAAATACAACCCATGGAATTATCTAACGCAGTCAGATACATATTCAATGGTCTTCCTTGAATAGGAGGGAGCAAGATAGGAGGTTCAAGAAGATACTCTTTAACTCTTTCAGATTCCCTTTGGCAATCATCCGTCCACACACAACCTTGATCTTTCTTTAACAACTTGAAGACCGATTCATATGTTGCATTCATGTGGGAAATGAATTTGGAAATGTAATTTATACATACAAGGAAGCCTCTAACTTGCTTTTCAGTTCTTGGTGCAGGTATTTCTTGAATTTCTTTAACTTTATCAGGATCAACTTCAATTCCTTTTTGGATGATAATAAAACCTATCAATTTTCCTGAACGAACACCAAAAGTGAACTTATTTGGATTTAAGCGGAGATGATATTTCCTCAAATGCTGAAACAACTTCAACAAATCTTCTATATGCCCTTCTTCAGTCTGAGATTTGGCAATCATATCATTAACATATACCTCAATTTCCTTATGCATTAGATCATGGAATAATGTTGTCATAGCCCTCTGGTACGTTGCACCAGCGTTCTTCAACCCGAAGGGCATCACTCTGTAACAAAATGTTCCCCAGGGTGTGATAAACCTTGTTTTTCCATGTCCACAAGAGCCATTTTGGTTTGATTGTATCCAGAAAATCCATCCATGAACGAAAATACTTTGAATTTTGTTGTACTGTCAACCAACATATCAATATGCGACAATGGAAAGTTATCTTTTTGACTTGCTTTGTTTAAATCTATAATCGATGCACATGCAGACCTTTCCGTATTTCTTTAGTACTGGAACAATATTGGAAATCCACTGAGGGTACACTGATGTCACAAGAAAACCGACATCAATCTGCTTTAAAACTTCTTATTTAATTTTCACTGCCATGTCGGGGTGAGTTCTTTGCAACTTGTGCTTGATTGGTGGACATTCTGGCTTTAGCGGCAAATAATGTTCTGCAATATCAGTATCCAAACCAGACATGTCTTGGTAGGACCAAGCAAATATATCCATATACTATTTCAACAATTCAATCAACCTGCTCTTCACATCGAGATAAAGTAATGCTTCAATCTCGACTTCTTTTAGATCTTCCCCTGAACCCAAATTAATCATCTCCAACAACTCTTTATATGGCTGAATGGTACTTTCCTCATGCTCAAGAAACCGTGAAACCTCTTATGGTATTTCATCATATTATTATTCTTCGGCGACATACACAGGATATTCAAAGTTTGAAAAGGGTGCATGGTTATTGTACTCAACTGATTTTTTAATTAATCTCCACATGTGATTTATGATTGATTTTAGAAACTGACACATGTAACAAGTGATTATGCATATTCATTTACAGTCATTTATTTATTTCGAAAGGCTTTTTTTTTATTACCATTTTACAATAAAAAGCAAAAAATAAAGACATAATTTGGGAATCAAAAACAACTTTTTTTAATGATTTTATATATCAAAACAACAGATATGCCCATACAACGTCAATACTTTCTCCTTGTGCAGAGTGAAAGATTTTTGAAAATATTAACAAAAAAAAATTACTTTGAAATGTGAATGCAAGAAGGAACATCAACAATGATCCAATTCTGGATTCTGACTCCATGTGTCACGAAGCTTGGCGTCTCTTGCTCTGATTCATCTTCGAGAATAGCATTAATCCTTGGAGTAGTTGGATGTAGATAGCCTGCATTGTGAAAGATGTCTTGATATTTACTCAAAGCGGACTTCGACTTCACAACTTCCTTCTTCATATAGAAACCCAAACCAGTGCCATTCTTGTCCACAGGAGGATCGATAACCTGCCCCGAAACCTCGATAGGGCCTTTCTGCACTACCTGTTGTGCATCCTTAAACTAGGCGATAGAATTCTCATTCTTCCTTATTTTATCAATGGACAGAGCTTGGAACTGAGTTCCAACATCGACTTCGTCAGCTTCTACAATGCTAAAGGAAGACAAATGATATGTCAATAGAGCTTGATCACATTCATAATGACCACCTTCCCTTCACGAAAAAATTTCAGCTTCTGGTGCAAGGTTGAAGTAACGACTCCTGCTTTATGGATCCATGGTCATCCCAATAAACAACTATAGGCAGGAACAATATCCATAACCTTGAAAGTTAGTCTTCAATAAGTGTGGACCTATGTGAATAGGAAAATCTACTTCTCCGATGACAGGCTTCCTCGAACCATTAAATGATTTCACTATAATTCCACTTAGGCGCATGGGAGCTCCCTGGTATTTAAGCTTCATGAGTGTACTCCTTGGTATGACATTTAAAGAAGACCCATTATCAATCAACACATTAGACAAAGAGTCATTCTTACAATTCATGGAAATATGGAGAGCCAGGTTATGGTTTCTTCCTTCATCGGGTAATTCATCATCACAAAAGCTTAGATTATTACAAGATGTAATATTCCCCACAACATTGCTGAACTGATCCAGAGGCATGTCACTTTCAACAAAAGCTTGATCCAACACTATCATCATAGATTCCCGATGAGCAAAAGAGTTCATTAGTAAGGCTAGAATGGAAATCTTAGGTGGAGTTTAAAACAACTGATCCACAGTCTTATAATCATTCGTCTTGATGATTTTCAACAAGTCACCCACATCCTTTTCCAAAACAGCACCACTAGATTCTCCGATCACTTTCTTAGGTTCAATATTCTCAACAACCTTTTTGTCGGAATTAACATCTTCCCGAAAGGCAGGGGCGAAGACACGACCGTTGCGGGTTACCCGACTAGCTTCAATAATATTCTCGACACGGGACAAAGGTTAGATTGGAATTTCCACACCATCTTTCAGGATAGTGTCATTGTACTTATAAGGCAAA
Organism: Vicia faba; assembly: GCA_948472305.1. Taxonomy (NCBI): domain Eukaryota; kingdom Viridiplantae; phylum Streptophyta; class Magnoliopsida; order Fabales; family Fabaceae; genus Vicia; species Vicia faba. The sequence goes on along the minus strand of OX451740.1, from coordinate 985,089,154 downwards.
ACTTTTTATGATTTATATGGGACAGAACCAGGCAGACAAATAACCACGGGAGCAACAGTAGGCTTGCTATAGTACTTAATCTCTATAGGAGCGGGAACACCAAAACACGGCACAACAACATTCACCCCTTCTTCATAATATTTAGGAATCACAATATCATTATTGGAGAACATATCTTCATCAGAAGAAAAGGATTCATCAGTAAAAACATATTCATCATCACATATGGCCTCAACTGAGTAAACTTCAATCACATTGACTCCATCGTAATCATCTATATTACCTGTGACTTTGATAGTACCATTATCTAACAATAATTGAACGCCTCTTATTACGATAGAACAACCATGAGAATCCCTACAACAGATCTGACACGACCCATAATGATGTTCTTCTTGGCCATCCATGTGACAGAATGTAGGGTGCAGCTGTACCAGATAATCATTCATGTAATTCACATCAAAAATCTATAATTCACCAGGACATCCATAAACCATATTCATATCCGCTTCATACTCAGCCCTTAGTCTGATTATATGGATAAGACCTTCATCCATCATTTCTTGAAGATCAGCTCTCACCTTATCACATCCATGGATATTTGTACTACCAATACTACAACCAGCATGGTCATGTGTATAATAACTGAATTCACAGATATCAATATTCATCTTCACTAAATCACCTCTAACCAGGTTGATATCAAAAATCCAGAAGTCTCCAGGACATCCAGCAACCATGTTTATAGCATTTGCACCTCCATATTTGGGTAGTGGATTATCTTTCATGTTAGGACCAACATCTTTAAAAGATAGAAGTCTAGATCTCACCATCTTCTGCACTTCAGACTTCAAGGGATAACAATTTTCGATGTTGTTCCCTGGGGCTCCTTGATGAAAAGCACAAGTCTGATCCGCCTTATAATACCATGGTAAAGGTGAAGGTATAGAAGGGGGAGGCCTAGTCTGCACCAATTTCTTCTGAATCAAAGCCAGAAACAACTCTGCATAACTCATAATAATATGGTCAAAAGCTTTTCTCTTCTGACCTTTCCCCTGATTACCTTGAGGAGGTGCTCTCTGATATGCAATAATAGTCGGAGCTACATTAACGACTAGAGTCACAAAAGCAACTTCTTGTTGGTACTGATGTGTTTTATGGTGGCAGAACCGACTGTTATATACTGATTTTGCATTTTGTATTCGCAAATATGTGGTAAGCAAGAGTCACCATCGTCTTTTCTTTTATACAACAAAGGAAAGGGTGAAAAGAACAGAAAAAGACATTTTTGAGAATTTTTTGAGTAATGGGGGTAGATTATGGAAAGGGAAGGTGTTAGCACCCTTTCCATCAACGGTTTTCCACGGGCTCTTAGAGGTTTTCTCATTTTAAAATACCTTTGTTCTTTGTGTTTGAAAATGTTTTGAAAAACGCCTTAGTACGGCGAACTTTGTAATGTTTCTCGGGATAGTGGAGAAAATATACAAAGTGTTTTGAAAATGTTTTTGAAAAGAAGTTTTTGTGTAAGTGTCAAAATGTTTGAGCAAAATTCTAACAGCTATCTACTTTGTTACTCGAAAAGGGTCGTTCTTTTCCTATTTTCCTTTAGACAATGTTATCCTACTATTAGTGAGTAGGTAGCCTTATCGTTGGATGTTGAGGGACATTCGAAGAGACATTTTACAGTCACGAAGGCAACTTATGGAGATGCTTTAGCAATTTTCTTTTAGGGACTAGATCGTTTACCGAAAGGCAACTATAGGGTCATCGAGGGACTATGATCTTTTTTGATTTATGGGTCTTTGCTAAAGCGTTCCTGCCTCATGATTGTTTTATTTCTTAAAGGCAACCAAAGTGGGATACCCTAGAGGTGCTTGTGTGCAATTGTGTTCAATTCAGTTATTTACCTTTTTTTAAGTTTGCTAGCGTTTGATTATTAATCTTATCATACACACCTAATTAGTAGCAGTTAATATATATTGCAGAATATTAAAGTGTCGAAGTTTAAACCTACGCTATTACAATGCTTTGGGGAGGGGATTTACACTGTTCAAGAATGAGGGGGACAAATCAGTAAATGTCCTATTTTTAATCTATTACATTCAGTAAGCAGATACAATAATATGGAAAAATATAAAAATGGGTAAATGCGTGAAGTAGAAAAGATGTCTGAAAAATCCTAAGGTGATAAATCTTTTTGCTTTCTTTTTATTTTAAGAAAATATAACCTATGTCTATTTAGCTTTAATTTCAAGAAAGAGGTTAAAATAATTAATCTATTTATTTTACAAAATTAATTTAGTTAGAAAAGACACTAGCCTAATGTTTTTTTTTGTGATTCTGATTTAAAGTCAATTTAAATAAAAGGATCAATAAAGAAATAACAAAAGAACAAAATTAAAATAGAAAAAGGGCCTCCTTTGATCTAAGGAGAAAGGAGAAGCTTCGATCGAGAGAGAGTCATGCCCTTTCGATTCATGAAGGATGTTGCCTTTCGATTCTGTGAAGGGGATGGGATTTTTGATCCAGGAGGGATGTTGCCTCTTTCGATCCAAGGAGGGAGTTGTTCTTCGAATTGAACCTGCAAGGCAAATGATGGAAAAAAAAAAGATGCAGCACCTGGGTATCGGACCCAGGTCCTCATCCCTAATTCGAATCTTCTGTCCTCAGGCCTAAGCTTATTTTAGCTTAAAACGGGCTCTGCCATGAGTTTCGAAAGGCAGATCATGTCATGTCTTTCGATGGCGTGATTTTATTCCTGCATGTTATCTTGCGTATGATATGATCATATAAATACAAATGGTATTAGCAGCACATATATACCAACAATATGTATTTAAAAGGCTTAGAAATGAAGTTCCGATTTGGGTAAATCCTTACCAACTGGAGATGCTTCGATCTGAGTGTGGATTGGCTTAGAACAGGTTCTTGGGAATCTCAATAACACAAATATATCCTTCGTCTGGATTGAGGGTGCCTGCAAAGAAAACTATTTAGAATTTTTATCCTTTCTATGGTGGTGTGAGTATTCTCTTTTTCTAGGCAATCTCTCTGTGTGTCTATGATGCAACACTTGTGATCTCTTTATATAGAGGGGGAAGAGGGGGCAAGAAGGAAAAGGTTTAAACAGCCTTGATTATGTGTTTGAAAGCCATGAGTGAGAATTTGTAACGTTAGCCAAAAACATGGGATCTTGTCCTTTTTTAATTTGAATGAACCTGGACATTTGACTTTCGAATGCTCTCCTTCGAATGGCTTTGATGGCCTCCTTCAAATGGCTCTGATTCAGTTCCTTCAAATGGATCTGATCGCCTCCTTCGAATGGCTTTGATTGCCTCCTTCAAATGGCTCTGATTCAGCTCTTTCAAATAATTCTAATTCATCTCCTTCGAATGACTCTGGTGGCCTCCTTCGAAGGGACTTTGAGTGTCTTTCGAATAGTCTTTTGTTTCCTCCTTCGAATGGGACACTAATGTGTGTTCTTCGAATGGGCCTTTGGAGTAGTCTTTCGAAGGGGTCATATTGGGTGTCATAGTGCAAAAACTGTGTTGAGGGGTCTTGGCCCTGTGCATTGAAAGCAAACAGAGGAAGTCTTTTCCTTGTGCGTTGAAGGCAATTATAGAAGAAACCTTTGCCCTTGTGAATCCAAGACAAGTCTGGGGAAGCCTCTGCCTTGTGGATCGAAGGCAAGCCTAAAGTAGCTAATGCGCAATCGAAGCCTTGTGAACCAAGCTTGGTCAGAGGGGGTCCAATGCCTGATCTAAGGGTTTTAGATGCCCAATCTAATCTCCTTGTCCAGATGTCAATCGAAAAACATCCTGTTCAAATGCCAATCGAAGGACCTTGTTAAAATGCTAATCGAAAGACCTTGTCCTAAGGCCAATCGAAGACTCATGTCCATATGCCAATCGAAGGCACCTTGCCCCAATGCCAATCGAAGACTCCTTCTTTATCTTAAAATCTTTATTTTTCTTTAATCAAGTATTTGTGACCACCCATGTAAGAGAAAATCTTGGAAAATATGAGAGGGAAAATTTTGGGGTACAACATGATGACGTCTTCTTGGTGGTCTAAACTTTCTTTCCTCAACGACAACATTTGTTTCACTTTCTTTATTTCTAGGAAACCCATATGACGACTTCATTGTTCCTTTGTCTTTTGTCAAGTGTCCTTCCCTGACAGCCTCTTCCAGACTAACACCCATACTTACCATCTTAGTGAAATCACTCGGTGCACTGGAAACCATCCTTTCATAATAAAATGATCCAAGGGTTTTCAGGAACACCTTGATCATCTCTTATTCTCCCATTGAGGGTACCGCTTGGGCAGAAATCTCGCGCCAACGTTATGCATAATCTTTGAACGATCCTTATCTTTTTGAGACATTACTCTCAATTGGTCACGGTCAGGTGCCACAAATATATTGTACTTATACTGCTTGATAAAAGCTTCACCTAAATCATTGAAGGTGCGGATATTGCTACTGTCCAAACCTATATACCATTTCAAAGAGACACCGGTTAAACTATCCAGGAAGAAATGAATAAGCAGGTGTTGGTCATCAATATGGGTAGACATCTTTCTGATATACATCACCAAGTGGTCATGGGGGCAGGATTTTCCCTTGTACCTCTCAAATTTAGGAACCTTAAACTTCGCTGGAATTTTTATGTTGGGAACTAAGTAGAGCTCACTGACATCCTGTCAGAATAATTCCTTTCCTCGAAGAGCCTTCATTTCTTTATGCATTTCAACGAATTGGTCCTGAAAGTCATCTAATCGGTCATAGAAGCCCACACTTTCACTTGGTGGAGGAACAGGATGATAAAATTCATCATTAATAAATGGCATAACATTCACCATAGGACGCATAATATAATGAATCTCATTTCTAGCAACAGGAGTAACGTGCACCACAAGAGGTGCGGGAGTAGCACCTGTTTGAGCAAATAGAGAAACTTAAGCATCAGGGTTGTAACCTTGTGGCATGAAATTCTCAAGCATTCCCCACGGGTAACCTTGAAGCATACGGTGTTGAACAACAGTAACTGGAGTAACAGAAATGGGAACCGACAACACCTTGAAAATAACAGTTGTCTGTTGTGGCTGAGTAGATGAAGGAGGAGGAGGTGGTAGATGATTTTGAGCAACCACTAATGATTCCACCAAAGACGTCAGATTAGTCATGCCGGCCCTCAAAGAAGTAACTTATTCACACAACTCGCGATTCTCCTGTTCAAGATTCTTCATTTTCTTCCTGGAATTAGCCCAAGTATTATATTAATGAAACAACTTGCTGACTGAACGAAGTAGAGAAACATAGTAAGACACCTGGGTATGAACATAAATAAAAAAATATGAAAAATGGTGCATGATATGCAATTCATATGATTTATTTATCATTATTAATATTTCAATGAACTCAAAGAATTATAGACGATCTGCAAATACCAAAGTACTAATACATTTTGAAATACTAAATTTTTTATTATAATAACTCCGGAATGGATTACAACATTTAGTACAAGTTTCAATAATCCTAAGTACAAGAGAATAAAGATGAAATCTAAAACCCTAAGGAGCCAAAGCTGATGAAGATCTATCCACATGTTGATAATTTTCCCCATGTCTTGCAACCTGAGCCTTCAACTGTTTGTTCTCTTCAGCATACATGTCGGTGACTTCTTTCCAACCACTAGAGTCAGGAAGTGAGCAACTAGGTCCTGGATGAACTCTAGAGGAAAATAAATCCTTTCTCTCCATCATCTCCACATCACGACTCACAAGAATCTCGATCAAGTCATCCTTCTCTCTCAATTCTGTTTGGTAGGACATCTCTAAAGTCTGACACTTGCTCTTCCATGCTTCCTTCTCTTGATGCATCCTAACCAGGGCAAGCTGAAGTTCTTCCAAATCATATAAAAGGGAAGGAGTAGTCATCAGAAACATATCAGGTATAGGTTCTTGTTGTACCCCAAAATTTTCCCTCTCATTTCATCAACATTTTCTCATCACAAGACTCTTGGAACTCAAGATCAAGTTAGGGTTTGCTCTGCTCAAGACCCCTCCTTGCACTGTTGACCTAAATTAGGGTTTGAGTTTGCACAGGGATGTTTTGACCTAAAATTCTCAAAGTTACTTTCATGCTTCATGTTAGACTCACAAGTTTATCCATACCAAGTTTCAAGTCTTGATTCCAACATTTGCCCAGTCAATTGAACAGTTGACCTAGAAATCAATTGTATTGGGGAAAAAGTCAACTGTGGTCAATTGACAGTCCAACCTCATGATTTTTGACCCACATCAACATTATGAACTCATATGAATCATTTGATCAAGTTTGGATCACAATTCCACAAGAAATTTGATCAGAGTACCAAAAGGGCAAAATGGTCATTTTTAGGGTTTTGACTGCACAAAGGCAATTTTTTACTGTTTGACCTAACCAATGGCAAACCAAGCTCATATATGGACTCAAGGACTCAATGGCATTGTCTTGACCCATTCAACAAGTTCAAAAGATCTCAAATGCATAGGATTGACAGATGAATTTTTCAGTCAACTGATCAAAATTTGACTGTACACTGAAAAGTCAAACTTTGACTTTTTGGTCAAAATCAAGTGCCAAGATTCATTTTTCATCAAGACATGTCAAAATTATGAAACTTGTTCATCAAGAAATAAAAAATTACAAATTAGGATTTAAAATGGAAAATTTCATAACTTAGAAAATTTTCTAAGTTATGAAACTTTCTTATTTTTTCCTAACTTTGTCCCATTTTTTCACCAAGATGCAAATGGATTCAAACAAAACTTGAAACATGAAAGTTGTAGTCTATTGAAAAATCTACAACTTTGATTCACAAAGTTTTCTCAAAGGAAGCTTGTATCTAAAGTTATTATTTTTGGAACAAGGGTGCCAAACACTTTTAACTTAGAAGAAATTTGACCTATTCTAGGCAGGATTTTTGTCCAACTTCTTGGCCATTTTTCACATGGTTCCACTTGGAGTTTCAATTTGCATTACAAAGATGGATTGTAGTACATGTTCCAAGCTTTCCAAATTGTCCAAGAACTTCCAAACACCCTTGTGGTTAGAGAGAATCGAATTTGCAAAGTTGGCCAAAACTCACTTTTGTTCATGGCCAAAGCATGTTCATAACAATTGCATTTTTCAAATCAGCATGGTTTATGCTAGCTTGCAGGCCTCTAAACCTCTTCACACTAAATAATTTAATGCCTAACCATTGTGTTAAGGTGTTATTTCTTTCATTTGGACAATACATGCTAAATTAATCCTTAATTGGAAAAAGCAAATTTACCATTTTGATAAAGTATCACTTTATGTCAAATTCAAAATCCTTGGACATTGGGTCCAGATCTTTGAAGCAAACTTTGTACACATATCCTAGTTATCAAGAGCAATTGCTGCAGGATAGAGAGATAGAGGTCACAGGCCTGCATAAGAACTTGAACCTCTTAGCTTCAAAAAGAAGAAACATTGCAAAAATAAAACAACTTTCATTTCCTACAAACCAGAGCTTAAGCAAACCTTGTGAACATTTTCCATACATCAAACCAAGCCTGAAACACGACTCAACCATCCCTCATACCCCCTAATACCCCAAAGCACTATTTTGCTGCAAAAACAGGGTATCCCTGCAGATTGAGTTGCACAACTCAGTTCACTCGTGCGTTTTTGCCAAAACAAGTTCAAACACATTCCTTTCCATCCACCTAAATTGTTCCAAGCCCTAAACACCAGCTGTAACACCCCTAACCCCATCTGCCATTTTCATTTTTCAGCTTTGCAGGTGAACTTCTATAGCACAATACAGGCAGTTTCAAAGCAAGCTAGGTGCTTGGGAAGCATCCTTGGACCTCAGGCAAGCTATACAGAAGCTCAAACTCCATTGAAGGTGGCCACATTGCTCTACACGATCCAAGCTGAAACAGGTAATCCATGGAATCCTATCTCTCAATCTAGGAAGAGTTAAGCTTAGGTTTGTGAATGAAACATGTCCTACTCATAGCCCTGAAGCCATACATGTGTTCACTTTTCATTTATATTAAGCATGCTGTGAGAATTTTAACCATGAACATTAAAGAAAAACTAGGTCAGAAATTGGGGGTGAAGAAATTCTCCCTGGTTTCTTAGAGTTAGGACATGTTTTTTACATGTTTGAAATCGTGGTTTGATGCTCTACATTGTTTATGTTATGAGTTTTGGCTAAAATTCAAAGAATCAGGAGTTTGTATGAAGCAAGGGAAACGCGCGTTTTTTCAAAAGGTTGCTGGAGGTTGAAGACAGAGTTGACTTGGGCTGGGCCTGAGTCAGCTTGCTTTTTGCACCCTTTTTTTCCATTTGCACCCCCCTGGCCCATTATGTGAAATACTTGATATTTTTGCATTTTTCTTTTTGATTCTGATTTTATATTTTTGACTCAAACATAAAAAACACTAAAAATATTTTTTCACATTTTTTACATTTATTTGGCCTTTATTTGCTTTATTAAATATATGTATGTAAATAAACATATTTCCTTTTCATTTTAAAACCCTAAAAATAATACAAAAATATTTATTTTTTAGTTACTATTTTTTATTTACATTTTTGAAAACATTTTCTAAAAAAATACATTTTTTGTAAATAATTAATATTTTATTTTTTGTACATATTTAGCATATTAAATATATATAATATATACATATACATACTTTATTAAATATTTAGGGCAAAAATACAAAAATAATACTTTTTTTATTTTTATTTAATATTTGACATCAAAAATACTTTTTCTACAATATTTTTGTATAAATCAATAATACATTGTACATAATTAATAAATAAATACTATTTATTCAAAATTAGGGTTTAACCCTAAATAACAAAAATAACCAAAATATGACTTTTTTTATTTTGTTTATACTTCAAACATGAAAACCTTTTTACATACATAAAAAGTCCTTTTTTGCATAATACATTGCATTTTGATATTTATTTAAATTGTATTTATTTAAATGTTAAATATTTGTATATTCGATATGGTTGTAGTAATTTAGATTTTATTTCCTTGTCAAATATCCCCCAAATCCAAATTAGTACCCCCCCTCCCTATATCATGTTGTAATAACTTAGCCTTTAAATTTTCGCATTTAAAAGCTTTCAATTATGCCATGCTTAGACTTAGGGTTTGTATGCAAATAAAATCAACAAGTAGTTTGACCTAAATCCAAGATAAACATGCATGAAAAACAAACACCATGCACACTTGCACCCTTAGGGTTACTCCACTTGTTGCCTTCAAAAATGGGCCATTGTTGCATGTTGAGTACTTTGGCAAAACAAAAACAAACAAAATGATCATAGTCCCTCGATGATGCTATCCGAGTTTCCTAAACAAAATGATCATAGTCCCTCAAGAAAATTGCCAAAATACTTGACATTATTGCTTTCATGGTCTATACGATGACCCGCGCCCGTCCCGTTTATATCCTAACACAAGGTTATTCACCAAATACAATGGTGAAACAACACTGTTAAAAAGGTTAAAAAGCATAAGAAAGATCTTTGAGTAAAATAAGGTAGACAACTCTTAGTTACTTGATCAAAAACTTGCAAAACATCCTTGCCATTTTTCAAACACACATCTCCACACAACTTCAAAAACAACTTTCAAAAACATTGAAACATCTTTTCAAAAAGACAAACACCTTTGTAAAACATTCAAACATGAATTGTTACAAAGGTTGCCTAGACAAGGCATCTTTTTTCAAAACATTTTCAAAACCACACACACAAAGCAACATTTCAAACAATTGAAAATAAAAGGCAAGTGATCTAAGCAAGTAACTAAGAGCCCATGGAGAACCATGGATAGAAAGGGTGCTAATACCTTCCCTTTCTATAATCTACTCCCCGAACCCAAGAAAACATCTCATAGGTTTTTCCTGTGCTTTTTAACCTTTCCTTAGGATAAAATAAAAAGTCGGTGGCGACTCTTGCTCAACCGAACAAGTGCGAAAACAAACGCAAACCTCAAGTCAGTTCTCCCACCGTATCACAGAACTGGCGACTCTGCTGGGGAATTTTTTTAAGTGGAGTAACCTTAGGGCCTAGATCACCCTTTTGCATGATTAATTGTTTGTTTTGATTTCTTTACATTTTGGTTCTCTTGTTTGGGCTTGAAATCCTCCACCCGGATTTGGGAAACATTCATAGATAGCAATACGTTATGGAAACTGTGCAGGGTATACCGACACGGTTGAAGCAATAGCTATATTAGTGCGACATATTTGTGAGTACCGGTAAACCTTGAGTTCAATCAAGGAGAGTACGGGGCTGCTGAGTGATGTCACTAAGCACTAATGACCTATAACCTTACTTGACCATCATGGCCTTTTATTAGGGGTAGTGAGATGACCGGCTTTGGTGCAGTCCGAAGTTGGTAGATACTCGATACTACACTCATTGAGGGTTGTTTTCTTGGAATATTTTGGTCGCTAGTTAAGTGGCTCAACCAAACAATGAACATAGAAAACAATCCAATGATATTGAGCTCCTTAGAACCCGGTTACTATTTATAGGACAGGTTTTTAAGCCAACTACACTCAAGAGGGTACTTACCTATGAAACCTCATGCAAGCCTAAAACTAGGGTTTTTGTGTGATTTGCTTGTACATGTGTTTGTGCATACATCATGAACATCATAAAGCATCATATGCATCCACTAACCATTTCAAGGGTTTGGATCTTCATCTTTGTTCTTGTTTTGTAGGTCATGGAAACTCTTCGCAGGAAAACTATCCAAGTCAACCTTGTGAGAATCCCTCCTCAACTCAAGGAGCTTACATCCAGAATTCCAGAAAGTTCTCTCTTCAGTGAAAGACATGGTAGACTTCTCAACCTAGTCAACACCAACATTGAAGAAGACATGGTGAAAGTGTTGTTCCAATTCTTTGACCCCCTTCACCACTGTTTCACATTCCCCGACTACCAATTGGTGCCTACTTTGGAGGAATTTTCTCAACTCCTGAGAATTCCTATTCTTGATCAACTACCCTACAACGGTACGGAAAAAGAACCAAAACCTGAAGATGTTTCTCAAGCACTACACTTGCAACCATCTGACATCAAGGGGCATTGGGAAACCAGAAGTGGTGTCAAGGGCTTCTTGGCAAAGTTCTTGTTTGAGAAGGCACAAGAGTGTTGGAATTCCCTGGATCTGCAAGCCTTTGAAGAAATTGTGGCACTCCTTATTTATGGGCTGGTCTTGTTCCCAAATCCTGACCAACTTATAGATGTGAATGCTGTCAAGATCTTCATATCCAGGAATCCCATACCTACATTGCTTGGGGACATCCTTCACTCATTTTACACACGAACAATGAGGAAGAGAGTTGTTCTCATGTGCTGTACTCCTCTCCTTGCAAGGTGGTTTATTTCTCACCTTCCACAAACAGTTTTGAAGAATGAACAAGGCTTAAGGTGGTCACAACGATTGATGACCCTCACACATTCTGATGTACATTGGTGTTCTCGGTCAAGAGAAAATGTCATCATCATTTATCGTTGTGGTGAGTTCCCTAATGTTCCATTACTTGACATTAGGGGAGGCATTACCTACAACCCCTGTCTAGCTTTAAGATAATTTGGATACACTCGGAGGGATGGCCCTCATGACATGCTGATTCCTGACCTAGTTTTTGACTTCGCCAACAAGGCGCAAGGACTTCGCCAAAGATTCATCAGAGCTTGGAGGATGCCTAACAAGGTAGATAGCAAGACACTGGGACACAAGAACTCCATCCCTCTTGAGCCTTACCTCAAGTGGGTACGAACCCGCGCCCAGAGTCTTATGATGCCTTACCCTCACATTCTCCCTTTGATCAAAGAGCCTGTTAAGGAAGGAGAGGTTCCATACACCATCTTACACCCTGACATGCCAACATCATGGGAGGAAATGCAGAAGAGTTGGATCCAACTCAAGGAAGAAATGGATACCTTTGAAGCCAACTTCTACGCCAGTTAGAAGAAGGTTTTGAAGCTTACCCGCCGACTTCACGAGGAGGAGACCCTTAACACTTACATCGCACCAAAGAGGATGCGCAACGTCTTTTTACCTTAAGAAGTTTTTGTAATATTTGGCCCATGGGGCATTTATGTACTGACAAAATTTCTTCTTATTAATATGACGTGTGTTCTTTTTGTCTGCAACAATTTTGAATTTCTAAATCCTTGAATGCATTACATGAATAAACATATCATCCATCATATGCATAAACAGGTCTTCACACCAGGTTTCCTTATCTTCTTGCTGTTTATTTCAGTAAGATGGATATTGAGCAGACGGTCAAAGATCTGCAGACACAAAACTCGCAGTTTCAACAGCTTCTCATGACCTTAGCAAGGGGTCAGGAGGATCTTAAAGCACTGTTAGGGAACAAAGATCAAGAAAAAGGAAAAAAGAAGAAGAAAAGAGTTGGGGTAGCTACACTGGGAAGAAGATTTGAGAATGAAGCTAGGAGAGTTCTTGAATTCCCCTCCACATCTGACGAGGGGACCGGTAAGGGAAAAGGAGTTGCATTACCTTCTGAGTCTGAGGCTGAAGAGGAAAAGGTTGAGGAAGATGAAGATTATTCAGAGCAGCAATACCCGCTAGCGGACGACAAATACAAAAACCTGGAGGATAGACTGGCAGCCATGGAGCTGCAAAGGGTTCCCGGGCTAGATTTTGAAGAATTGGGATTGATTGCTGGGATTGTGATCCCTCCAAAGTTTAAGGTGCCAATTTTTGAAAAATACGATTGTCTGTCTTGCCCGAAGATGCACCTGAGGTCATATGTCAGAAGAATTCAACCTCATTCATCCGATAGAAATCTCTGGGTACACTTTTTCCAAGACAGTTTGTCCGGTACTCAGCTAGATTGGTTTTACCAGCTTGAGAGGTCAGAAGTGCATAACTGGGAAGACTTGGCAGCTGCCTTCTATCGCCAGTATCAATACAACGCCGACTTAGCGCCTACCCATACTCAGCTACAAAGTATGGGGATGGCCTCAAATGAGGGGTTCAAAGAATACGCCCAGAAATGGCGCGACTTGGCCGGAAGGGTACAACCACCGCTTTCAGATAGGGAGCTAGTTTATATGTTCTTGGGGACCCTATCTGGCCCTTTCTTCAACCATTTGATCGGGAGCTCTTCTGCAGGGTTTACCGAACTGATTCTGACTGGCAAACGGGTGGAAGCTGGTATTAAGAGCGGAAAAATTCAAAAGGATGCCTCTGCATCCACAACTGTTAAAAAACCATTCCCAGCCAAGAAGGAAGCAGCTGTTATATACTCTCAAAAAGGATTGGGAAGAACTGAGCGCCGACCGAATGTAGGGGCCGTGATGAATCAAAATTCGTCAAATGATCAGCCTCGTAACAATCAGTCCAGACCTAAACAGCAATGGGGAGAACAGCCACAACGGCAGTTCACCCGCATCAATATGACGCTCGCACAAGTTCTTCCCCATTTGTTGAAGCTGAATCTCACCAATATCAAAGAGGCGCCAAAGAATGTGCATACCACTTCCCCATATTATCACCCCAACGCAAAGTGTGCATATCATTCTGACAGCGCCAGGCATGACACCAACGATTGCTGGGCGCTTAAGAATAAAATTCAGGATTTGATAGACGCAAAAGAGGTTGAGTTCGACGCCCCCGAGAAGCCGAATGTAATCTCCGCTCCAATGCCGAAGCATGGTTGCAATGTCCATGCTGTTGAAGAAAATCTGTTTGTTTCTACTGTTGATGATCTGATAACTCCACTACTGAGAATCAAGTTGAATCTGTTGAAGGCTGGGATTTTCCCAGGTTGTAAAGAATATTACTACCTTTGTTCCTCCCTACCGATCGAATGTCCATTGCTGAAGATAGGCATCCAACGCCTAATGGACAACCAATAAATTCTTTTCGAAAAGACTCCTGTTACTCCAACTCCTATCAAAGATGTTTCAATAATCACCATTTCCGCCAATCTTTCCAAGGTCCCCAAAAGGCCTGTTAAGATTACATCCGCTCTGAAGACTGTACCATTGAAGATAACCATGCCCGGGCCCGTCCCCTACAAATCTGACAAATCAATACCGTGGAACTATGGTGGAGAAATCTACTAACACGGTGTTAAACAAATTGAGATAACTGAGGAAAGTTCTGATGAAGAGACTTCCGACATTGGAAACATTGCCGGAACGAGCAAAATTACCCGAAGTGGAAGAATTTTCTCTCCAGAGATTGCCCCTCCAAAGGCAATCTTTGGACCCTCAGCTGCTCCCAAGGTTACCCCTGCACCGATAAAACTATCTGCAAGAACTCCAATGATTGAAGAAGTTGTTACTCCTATGGTTGCCCCTTCTACTGCTACTGATAAAGGGAAAGGGATCCAAGAAGAGCTCGTCAGGATGAGGGCTCAGCCATTGGTCATCCCCAAACCTCTAAAAAAGAAATGGAGGAGATTCTGAAAATAATTAAGAAGACTGATTATGATGTGGTGGAGCAACTGGGGCAAACCCCCTCAAAGATCTCCATGTTGGCCCTGTTGCTTTGTTCGGAAGCTCATGCCAAAGCTTTGATAAGGTTTTTGAAGACAACCCATGTGCCCCGGGAAACCTCAGCCGATCAATTTCAGGATTGTGTAGCCAGCCTTACCGCCGACAATGGCCTGGGTTTCTCTGACGCTGACCTGACTCCTAAGGGAAGGAAGCACAATGACACACTGCATGTGTCAGTTGAATGCCGAGGAACCACTCTCGCCCATGTCTTGGTCGATACTGGTTCTTCCCTAAATGTGCTGCCTAAGAAAGCTCTGAACCGATTGGATTATGAAGGCTTGGAGCTGAAACCAAGTAATATCATTGTCAGGGCCTTTGACGGGTCTAAATGAATGGTGCATAGGGAGGTCGACATTCCCATCAAGGTAGGCACTGAGGTGTTCAACTCCATATTCTATGTGATGGACATCCGCCCATCATACTCTTGCTTGCTAGGAAGGCCGTGGATTCATAATGTTGGGGCAGTCACTTCCTCTCTACATCAGATGCTGAAATACCCTGTTAAGGGTAAAATCATAACTGTACACGGTGAGGAGGAGTACATGATCAGTCATCTGAATTCCTTTCGTTATGTGGAAGTGGATGGCGAATTCATCGAGACACCCTTTCAACACTTCGAGGAAGTTTCTCCCGAGGTTGCAGTAGAAAAGGCAGTAGCTGAGGTACCCAAGCAAGTGGGCAGGATGGCATCTCTGAAAGACGCGAAGGCTGCAATGAAGGAGGGAAAGAACACGGCATGGGGACAGTTGCCTGACTTTCCCCACAAGATAGACAAGTTTGGGTTGGGGTTTACCGCTGCGGGGAAAAGGCTATGCGTCGTTCCAAAATTGAAAAGACACCCATCAAGATTTCTCCTCATGGAATCAGTGCTTTAGACTACGAAGACGAAGAGGGTAACGTTGAAGATTGGATCTTCCCAACCATTGAAGGGGGACTGCACAACTGGGAGGCGAAAGACTTTGTTCCCATTACTTTCATCAATCAGTAATTTATCTTTCGAACATTTCCTGTTGGCCTGTAATAATTACTAAAATAATCTGCACACTACTTTTCACCTCATGCCTTGCCCGGGGCATGTAGGTCCATCTGTAATGGCTTGATTCTCTTCATAATCATATGCCATGTTTAATTATTCATTGGACATTTTTCATTTATAAACTGCTGTGTTCATTTTCTTTCCTTTTGCATTTTTGCTTGTTTAAGGATGGCTATCCCTTACACACACCCACACTCACAAATGCAGGTACCCATCCACTCCGGATTCCATGGGTGACTATTCTGTTGTATCCTTCAAAAACTCTGAATTGGTCAATCAGGCTGAGTACGAAGACGACGAAGATTGTGAAGTACCGGGAGAGTTAGCTAGACTTCTACAACAAGAAGAGAGGGCCATCTTGCCTCATGAAGAGTTGTTGGAAACCGTCAACTTAGGGACAGAGGAAGACAGGAAAGAAGTCAAAGTTGGTGCCAATCTGGAACCAAGTGTCAAGGAGCGCTTAATACAGTTGTTGAATGAATATGTTGAAATCTTCGCCTGGTCTTATGAAGACATGCCAGGGTTAGACACAAATATCGTGGTTCACCGTCTCCCTACAAGAGAAGATTGTCCACCGATCAAGAAAAAAGTCCACCGAATGAGGCCCGACATGTCTGAGAAGATTAAAGCTGAAGTAATGAAGCAATTCAACGTTGGCTTTCTGGCTGTTACATCCTATCCACAATGGGTTGCTAACATTGTGCCCGTTCCCAAAAAAGACGGCAAGGTCAGAATGTGTGTGGACTACCGGGATTTGAACAGGGCCAGCCCTAAAGATGATTTTCCGCTACCCCATATCGACATTTTGATTGACAACACAGCTCAGCACAAAGTATTTTCTTTCATGGACGGATTCTCGGGCTACAACCAGATTAAAATGGCCCCCGAGGACATGGAGAAAACTACCTTTGTTACACAATGGGGTACTTTCTGCTACAAGGTGATGCCGTTCGGACTGAAGAACGCAGGGGCAACTTATCAACGCGCCATGGTAGCTTTGTTTCATGATATGATACATCATGAGATTGAAGTTTACGTAGACGACATGATAGCTCGATCACAAACAGAAGAGGGACACCTTGAACATTTGCAAAAGCTGTTTGCCAGGTTGAAGGAATACAAACTCAGGCTGAATCCAAGTAAGTGCACTTTTGGAGTTAGGTCTGGTAAACTTCTGGGATTTATTGTCAGCAACAAAGGCATTGAGGTCGATCCAGCCAAAGTAAAGGCTATACAAGAAATGCCTGCCCCCCGTACTGAAAAGGAGGTTAGGGGATTCTTGGGACGCTTGAACTATATCGCCAGGTTCATCTCTCACCTGACGTCTACCTGTGAGCCAATTTTCAAACTATTAAAGAAAGATCAGGTAGTCAAATGGAACGATGATTGTCAAATTGCTTTTGATAAGATCAAGGAGTATTTGCTAGAACCTCCTATTCTGATGCCACCCGTCGAAGGAAGGCCGCTGATCATGTATCTGACTGTTTTGGACAACTCAATAGGGTGTGTACTGGGCCAACATGACGAGTCTGGTCGAAAAGAGCATGCCATTTATTACCTTAGCAAAAAGTTTACCGACTGTGAGACTCGCTACTCATTGTTCGAGAAAACTTGCTGCGCTTTGGTATGGGCTGCTCGCCGACTAAGGCAGTATATGTTGACTCATACCACTTTGTTGATTTCCAAAATGGATCCTATCAAGTATATCTTCGAGAAGCCTGCTTTATCTGGAAGAATCGCTAGATGGCAAATGATCCTGACTGAGTATGACATCTAGTATACTACCCAAAAAGCTATAAAAGGGAGTGTACTAACTGACCATCTAGGTCATCAAGCTATCGAAGATTATCAATCCATGAGATTCGACTTCCCGGACGAGGACATCATGACTTTGGACAACATTGAAGGTAACAGACCGTATGACAGACCTGAAAATGGATCCCGATGGACCCTGTACTTTGATGGTGCTTCAAATGCACTCGGAAACAGTATCGGTGCGGTACTCATTTCCCCGGAAGGTTGCCATACACCTTTCACTGCCCGACTTTGTTTCAGTTGTACCAACAACATGGCCGAATATGAAGCTTGCATCTTTGGTCTCAAGGCTGCTATAGACTTGGGGATCAAATCTTTGGTCGTATTTGGGGACTCGGCTTTGGTTATCAATCAAATCAAAGGAGAATGGGACACCAAGCATCCTAATCTTATCCCATACAAAGAACATGTCTTGACATTGCTGCCTCATTTCGAGCAGATTACTTTCGAGCATTTCCCGCGAGAAGAAAATCAGCTAGCAGATGCTCTGGCTACAATGTCTTCCATGTTTAAACTCAACTGGGATAACGAGGCTCCCCAAATCACCATCGGGCGAATGGACGAACCTGCGCATTGTCATGAGATTAATACCGAAGAAGTAGTGGAACAACCCTGGTTCCATGAAATCAAAAGGTATCTCCAGACTAGAGAATATCCCGAAGAAGCTTCCGTCAATGACAAAAAGTTCTTAAGGAGATTTGCGGCCAAGTTCTTCCTAAGCAATGGCATCCTTTATAAGCGCAACCATGATTGTGTTTTACTCCGATGTGTAGACAAAGCTGAAGCAGAGTTAATCATGACTGAGATACACAGTGGCACATTTGGCACTCACTTGAGCGGGCATACGATGGCTAAGAAGATTCTAAGGGCAGGCTATTACTGGTCTACTATGGAAGCTGATTGCTATCAACATTCCCGTATGTGATCGGTGGAAATAGAACTGACATTTTTTAATGTTGGTTCGCGAAATGTCGCGGTAAGCAAGAGTCGCCACCGTCTTTTATTTTCTCCAACAAGGAAAGGAAAAAAGCACAGCAAAATTCCTTTTCGAGATGTTTCTCGGTTCGGGAGGTAGATTATAGAAAGGGAAGGTGTTAGCACCCTTTCTATCAGTGGTTATCCACGGGCTCTTAGGTACTTGCTCACTATGTTTTCAAAAATGTTTGCTTTTCTTGTGTCTGTGGGTTTTGAAAAGTTTGTTTGAAAACTTCTAGGTAACTCTTGTATCAGTCCTCAAGAGTGTATGAAGTGTTTGTTTGAAAACTTTTGTTTGAAAGTGTAAGTGCAAAAAGTATTTTTGTTATTTTGAAAGAGCAAGTACCTAGGAACCTCTACCTACTCAAAAGAAATTAAGCTGTGTAAATGTCCTTTAGACAGTACTATCCCACTATTGAGAAGTAGGTAGCACCGTCGTTGGAGTTATTCGGGTCAATTCGATTATAGGGACATGTGGTCACCAAAGCAATAGGAGGACGCCTTAGCGGTAACCCTAATGTCCTAGATCCTTTTTATTTGAGGCAACCGTTTCGAGGCAACTTGGATCTTTAGACAGGAGGGCGACCTCTAAAACACCCTATACTCAATGACCACGTCGAGGCAACCAAGTGAGGTGTACCCTAAGAGTGGCATGTGCGAGTGTGTCAGGTTTCAGTTTAGATTATCTTTGCACATGTTATTGTGAGCTACGAGTTGATTTTAATTTTCAGGCAAGTCTTGTCATGCATAGTTAACAGTTAATAATTTGCGGAAAATAAATTGCGGAAAGTGAATCTACGCTATTACAAGGCGTCGGGTATTTACATCGCCAAAAACATAACCCTTGAAAAGATAAATTGCGGAAAATTAAAGAAAAGCGATAAAAAGGTCCTAATTACGCTATTACATCCTCGGATCAATTACATAAATATGATCAAAAATAATATGCGCGAATAAGAAATTAAATCGGAGAAGTCTTTGGGGTTTTGACCTTTTTTGAGAAAAGAAGAATTTTTAGTCCTTTTTGCATTTAATTAAACCTAATTCTAATTAATTAAATAAAAGAAATATTTTTTAAGTTTTTTATGTTTTAAAGAGAATAAAATAAAATAAATAAATAAAAAAGAAATTAAAATTGTCAAGAAAACCCTAATTCTAATTTATTTTATTTATTGCAAAAAAATTATTGAAAGTAACCTAATTAAAAGACTAAATTAATTAATTACATTTATTTACAAAAATAATAAATTAAAGGTGAAATTAATAATAAGAAAAATATTGTATTTTATGTTTTCTGATTTTATTATGAAAATAATTAATTGAGTTAATTAAATAATAATAATAATAATTATAGTTAATAAAAGAAAATAAAAAAGGAAAAGAAAATAAAAGAGGAATAATAAACCAGGGGGGGTGATGGTCCAATATGGAGGTTAGAAAGCAATTTTCAGGCCCATTAAGCTATTCAACCACATTTGACTTTGGTAATTGTCCAGGCATACATTGACTAGGGAGTATCATGGTCATCATCTTATGGCCATTAGATGTGAGCTGGAAGACACCTGGCGCCTGGGATGTGAGAGTGCATGGTAAACTCTTTTGGGCAACCTGCATGTGAACACATAGGAAAAAATAGAAACAAGGGTTTTAGGGGGACTTGGGATTCGAACCCAGGTCACAATGATCATTGGCCAACACACCATCCACTACGCCATCTGCACGCATTTGTTATTATGATAACAATCAATCATTATATTAAGAAACAATTAATATACTGGAAATTACAAAAACGCGCACTGCTTTTTGAACTGGCTAATCATGTGCTAACACGTCTTCATCTTCCTCCTCTGTACCTGTAAAAACATGTTAGATAGCGGGGGGTTTTAACCCCCACAAACTGCAATGACCAAAAATAGCGAATAGAGCTACAAGCAACATAAATATTTCGCGAATAGTCCAATATGTTCGTCTGGTTCTCACGAGTTCAGTCATGGGTCTCTCAAGGCTTAATTTTTCCTATATTACAAAGCCCCAATTTGAAAGCTTATGAACCCTAGAATTCATCAATGGCATCTTTTGATTCTGTGCGTTTTAATCCAATTAAACTATGCCAATAGCTTCCTGTGGTCTCTAACAACACAAAATAAACAAGAAATCATATCAAATGCTTATGAATTATGAGTTACGATTATGAGAAAAAATGTCAAACTGTGATACTGTTCTTGAGGATTTCTTGAGCTTTAACTCTTGGTTTTGAGTGCTACACGTTCCTCACACTCCCAGCAACGTGTTTGAATCCACAAAAGTCCTTGAATTTGCCTGGAATATAGAAAACAGTTTTCAAGTTTCTTGAGTTTTTTTTCAATATTGCTATGGCTCTGTCTGCAGTGCTTTTTCGTATGCATGATTAGGGTTCACTTGTGTATTTATAGAGGACTGAATTTAGGTTAAAATCTTGCACAAAAATCCATTGGAATGATGATTCAATATTTGATTGGAAATCACATCTTTTTGAATCTTTTTGATTGAAGAAACTTGCCAAACTTGGAGATTTTTGCATCCTTGATTGGTACACGAAATTGCCAGCCTTTTTAGGTCATTCTTGCTTCACAAAAAGATTGAAAAATCAAATCTTTGTATTTCCTACAATTTAAATTAATTAAATGAATTAAAATTGATTAAAAATCCAATTAATTAATAAAAATAAGAAAATAAATTTAATTAGGCTTGATGGGTCGTGCATAGGCCAAGGATAAAGTTTCAAGAAGAAATTTGAGGCCCATTAGCAAAACAAAGTGTTTTGAGCAAAGTTGACTTTTGCAAATTCACAAACATTTCCCAACTTCTCCAATGCATATCTTGCTCAATTTTGATCATATGAACATGTTCTTGGACATTTTGGAAAGGTCTTGAAGTCCTATAACCAATGCCTTTGGACCCATGTCATTTGGATTTACCAATCTCATGTTATGGCCTTTGACTTAAAGTGCATTTTTGTTGACTTTTGAATTTGACCTATAATGTAGAAATTGATAACTTTTTATGAGAGCATTTCTTGGACTTGGAATGTGAAGATTGATTGTAGGAAATGTCATCCCCTTCAAAATGAGCATTAGATGGGATTTTTCTGATGAACCATGAAAAAGTTATGCCTTGGTCAAGATACAGTTGACTTTTCTACTGTCCAAAAATAGTAACTTTTTGCATCTTGATGATTTCTGAGCTATTCTAGTGAAATCATGATCAAGACTTGTTCAAATGATGATTGTGGACTCAAAATAAGACGTTGACCAAAAAGTTTGACTTTTAACTGCAAAATGACCATTTTGCCCCTGCAGTTGACTGTAGATCAAATAGGGCATTTGACTGTGCAAATTGAACCCGTGAGTCTTGAAACTTGGCATGTAGATGCTTGAGAATGTATATAGGCCTATGAGACTTGATTGAGCCATTGAAAACCTTAAATTCCTTGAAAGAACCAAAACCCTAATTTTGACTAGCTTAGGAGGTATTTAGACTGTGCCATCCTTGAGCAATCTTGAGCAATCTGAAGATGATTCTTGACAAATCTTGAGGAATATGGGAGGGAAAATTTTGGGGTACAACAGTTGCCCCTGTTCAATTTTCTTAAACCTGAGGATATAGATTGGCGTTCGAACCTTTCGTGATCCGAAGGTTGAAGATAATTGAACACTAGAGTGCCCAGAAATTTGCACTCACATGATGTAATATCAGCAATGTGATGTCGGGAATGGGCTTACAGATGCCATTTGGAGAGATGATGGATAGGAGGATGGGCTTATAGATGTCATCTGGAGATGTGATAGAATCTTGTCAGGGATGGGCTTATAGATGTCATCTGGAGATGTGACAGAATCTTGTCGGGGATGGGCTTATAGATGTCATCTGGAGATGTGACAGAATCTTGTCGGGGATGGGCTTATAGATGCCATCTGGAAATGTAATAAATAGTTGTGGATGGGCTTAAATATGCCATCCAGGGGTGTTGATCGCGTAAGAGATTCCTTAGCGAGAACTTGCATACCTGTAGTTTGTAGAATTGCAACTTGGTAGGTTGAAAGAAGGGACCTGTGTAGAGTTGCTTGATGATGGTCAAGTAGATAGTTGTCCTGTCTGGTTTCAGGTATTAATCTACAATCCGTCGTCCACAGATATTTCCTGGCTAGATACAGGTGTTGATCTGGAACTTGAAAGGTTTTCTTAATAATGATGTGATGAAGGAATCTGAGACGATTGCTACTCTAAATAGATGATGAAGGAATCTTGGACGATTACTACCTCAGCAGGATGACGAAGGAATCTAGGAAGATTACTACCTCAGCAGGATGATGAAGGAATCAGGGACGATTACTACCTCAGCAGGATGATGAAGGAATCAGGGACGATTACTACCTCAGCAGGATGATGAAGGAATCAAGGACGATTACTACCTCAACAGGATGATGAAGGAATCAGGGACGATTACTACCTCGGCAGGATGATGAAGGAATCAGGGACGACTTCTACCTCAAAAGGTAATGACTTTTATTTGTTGATCGATCTTTCCTGAAAAGGTAAAGAGTTAGTGGTATGCAATGTCATGATGTATGAGATGCATGATGTTCTCAAAATGAGATTGTGTCATATGCACTTTATCATGTATGTAAATAGGAGATGTAAAATGTGATATGTTTATGAATGTATTTTCGTCTGGGAAAATAAATCCTTGACGAATGCCGAGAGTTTGTTAAATCCTGGGCTGATGTTGAAGAGTAGAGTTCTTTATTTCTGTTGGGGATGATGAACGACGATGATTGCAAGAATAAACCGGTAGGAGAAGATGACTCTGTTGGGGAATAAACCTGGTGAAGAGATTACTCTGTGGAGAATTACTTTGTGGGGAAGAGGTACTTCGCTGAGATTTTAACGACAACTCCGCTGGGGATTCCGTTGATAAGCTCTGTTGGGGATAGAGAGAACTTCGCTGGGGACGATCTTTCAGTTGCAACCTGCTAAGGATAACCCGGTTAGACTCTGGTGGGGATAACCTTCTGAATACGGCTGGGGAGAGATACTTGTACTCTGCAGGGGATAAGCTTCCAGAATCTACTGGGGAGATGATTCAACTCTCCTAGGGAAACTTTTGAGGAAATGGCTCCGCTGAGGGCATCTGGTATTCCGTCGGGGAACATTCTTATATTCTGTCGAGGAATATTAAGACTGTCGGGGATGCTTGCTGAGGAGTATCTATATATTCTGCTAGGGAATATTAAGATCTTCTGGGGATACCCAACTTGTTCGGGACTGATGGTAGACCAACTCTGCTCGGGGGAAGAGTATTGCTGACTTGCTGGGGATACTGTGCCTTTTTAGGGCTGATGGGAAACCAACTCTGCTTGGGGAGAGTATTTCTGAATCTTGTCTTACTCTCGGGGAGTGAAGGTATCTTGGTCATGTTCTTCAACTGAATCTACTTTGTATCTGGTGGATAGAGCAGCTGCACAGTTCGGACAATTCTTATTGCCCCAGTTTCTGTGGGAGAAGAAGGCCTATGAGGTGCTTGATAACCGCCGATTGACAAATCTTCTTCTGGTAGGCAAGTGACGAGATGACGGGACATAGTCGTACGCTTTGATCCCTAATTTTTGCCTGGACCGCCCTTTCGGGTTTTCAGTCCACCGGGATACCCATTTTTGCCCAAGCCGCCTTTTCAGGTTTTCGACTTGCCGGGTGTACAGACTTTTTCATTTTCATCCCTCATTTTTGCCTGAACCCTTTTGGTTCGTCGGGAAGCCCTTATTTTTGCCTAGGCCAGTCGACCTAGCGGGTCTTTGATTACGCGTAGTACTTTTTTGACTATGTCCATGCTCTCAGGATGTAGGGCGGTGCCACTGTCGGTAGTGTTGTGTTGCCATACCACCAGAAGATGTTTGTTCGTGCAAGATTCGTCGCTGGAATTCATGTCTAATGCCCCAAGTGATTCAGACGGAGATCTGCCCCTGGCTATTTAGCATCTTGAGAGATTCCATGAATCTTGACTTGACTGCCCCAGATGATGGACAATGGTTATGTCGTTCCCCTTGATTGGAAGTGTTTTTCCACTTGAGCTGACCCCTTTTTATTGAGAAGGTTTTTGTTCACTAGATATTCTTCGTGCGAACTTCTCTGTTGTTTGAACAAATAGTCATATGCAAACAATGTTATTTTAAGAATGCAAAGCTTATGTCTGTCTTGAAGTTTTTTGAAAATGCATTTTTTCAATAAAACAAGCGAATTTTTGTAAAATGTGATGTCAACTCAGTATTTTACAGCAAGCCTTAAGGAGTCAGGATACCTTTGTAACAGTATGCTTTCGAACTAACCCATGCTTCAGCTAGGACTTTTAAGGGTTGTAACGTGGCCTGGTTCACGGTTTAAGAAACAAAGGATAAAGGCTCAAATTTTATTTGTACCCACCCGCTCTTCGTGATGTTCTTCAAACCTAAACTTAGTTAATCGTGCATTAGACCGCGTTTGAGTTTTCGCTATGATATTTCGGTGATGGTTCGGATATTGACAATTTATTTTGAATAGGCAGTCATTTTTTTTAGAGTTTGTAGGACCTCTTTCTTTTTTGATTTTATTATCCCTGTTTTTGCCTGGACTGTTTCTTTTGTGATTACAGTCAGCGGGATGCCCCAGTTTTGTAAGTCTCATTCATAGGTTTTGACTTATTGGGCTTTTGTTTTTGAAAGATAACGACTGCCTGTCTTGACGATTATTCGGAACCATCACCATCTTTTGTTTTAGAAGGACTTCCTTGATGTCATCCATTGTGCACCTGGATCAACTAAGAGAACTACCCTGCCCCAGGTTATAATTAAGGGTTTTAATTTTTGAAAAGAAAAACTCCAACTTCTTTTGCTCAAAGGGGTTGACGAGGGATTATCTTCCTTATAACTCCACTGTTTAGGATTTGAAACAATGTCTGTACTTCATCAGCGGGGTCTGTTCAAAAGCATATTGTAAATATCGCGGTATCATTTTCGTCATCCTCCCTCAAAAGGCTTAGAACTTTTAATCGAGAGTTTGAACATCACAAAAAATGAAAGAATTTGAATATAGTGAATATGAATGGATTGATTCAAAACAGACATCTGCAATGCATTAATAAAAAAGTTTGCCATGACAATAATTGTTTGAATAAGCAAAGAAAAATACAACTTGAAAATTCAAATGAACAAAAGACATTCTCAATGATTTGGTGTAGGATCAGTGATCAAACTTAATCTCCTTGGCATCAATCAAGTCTTGGATCTTGTTCTTCAAACTCCAACAGTCGTCGGTGTCATGTCCAGGACTGTCAGAATGGTAGGCACATCTCACATTCGGGTTATACTTGGAAGAGGAAGTATCAGGATTTTGAGGAGGATCCTTTAGTGTGATCAGTTTCACCTTCAGCAATTGTTGTAACGCTTGAGACAAAGGCATGTTGATGTCAGTATACTGCCTTTCTTGATATCTTACCCTATGCCTATTGCTCTGTCTTTTTTGAACAGGCGCGGGATCGGAGATCTGGGTTGCCCCTACATGTTAATCATGACGACTCTTTTTACCATGTACAACATTGGACTCTTTCTTCCCATTGTAGGGCTTTTTCTGAGCATCGGAAGGTGTAGCTTCCTGAATCTTCCCGCTTTTGATGCCAGCTTCAATTCTCTCACCAGTCAAGATAAGGTCTGTAAACCCGGCAGAAGAGTTACCAATCAAATGGTTAAAGAATGGACCGGACAGGGTCCCCAAGAACATATCCACAAGTTCAGGATCAGTTAAGGGTGGCTGCACCCGTCCAGCAAGGTCCCTCCATTTTTGAGCATATTCTTTAAATCATTCGCTCGTCCCCATTGACATACCCTAGAGTTGGGAACGCGTAGGAGCAAGGTCGGAATTATACTGGTATTGCTTGTAAAAGGCAGCAACAAGGTCCTCCCAGTTGCGGATGTTGGCTCCTTCCAACTGATAGAACCACTCGAGTTGAGTCCCTGACAGACTGTCCTGAAAGAAGTGAATCCACAAATTCTTGTCAGCCGTGTAGGGCTGGATCTTCCTTACGTATGAACGGAGGTGCAACTTAGGACAGGAAGCTCCTTCATATTTGGCAAAGGCAGCTGCCTTGAATTTATGGGGAATCACCACCCCAGAGGACAGACCTAGATCTTCGAAATCCAGACCGGGCACCTTCTGTATCTCCATAGTGCTTAACCGGTCTTCCAGCTGTTTGTACTTATCCTCAGCAGGAGGATACTGTTCTTCATCATAATCCGTCTCGTTGTCGGAGACTACGGGATTAGGAACCCTTCTCTCCTGGGGGCTGTCTTTGCCCACAGATGAGGTAGTCAACTCAACCTCATTTTGTAATCCATTCCCAGATCTGCGTCTAGTGTTGAACAAGACGGTCCTCTTTTTCTTCTTCTTCCTCTCTTTCAGAATCAGAGTTTTCAAGTCCTGTTGACCCTGGGCTAGGCTCATAACCAACTCCTGGAATTGGGCATTCTGGGCCTGGAGGGCCTTGATAGCTTGTTCAGTGGAAGGCTCGGTAGACATGATAACTGCTGAAATAAACAGCGAAGAAGATAAGTGACCTATAAAAGGGTACCTATTATGCAATGATATGTATGATATATGTATGCAATGTTTTCAAGGATCTCGTGGGGTAAACAAAGAAACTTGTTAGAACTTGAATCTGGTAGCTTGATTGAAGGAACTTCATGTTACTGAGAATCCTTCTTCAAGAGTCAGGCTCACCATATCGAGTGGGTCATAGCCCCTGACTCAAGTTATCATGTTTTGATCTCCGAACAACCTTGGCTATGGGAAAATAAATCTCCTTTGCCCCTTGCTAGACATATGGTTCATCCTGACCTGCATCACAAACCCTTGGGATCCTTGAAATGGTTAAGGAAATGCTATGGTATGATGTTATGATGCGTATGATGTTATGTACGTGGATGCAAAGGTGTGAGGTGTAAGTAAGCCCTGTAATAAGTCCAGATTAAGGACTGTAAACAAAACCTGCAAGGAACTCATGTTGTCAGACAACAAGAATGTGCAAGTAGTTCAGATTTGAAGGCACACAAGTCACACAAAAGAACCCTTAGATTTCAGGCCAGCATGAAGTTTAGGTACTACCCTCTTTCAGTTTCAGTTGGTTAAGACCTGTCCTAGAAAATAGTAACCGGGTTCTAGAGGATCTCAATATCACTGACTACCCTCTATCGGTCATAACTCCAGCTTCGCAATCTTTTCTTGCGGCCGGAACTATCGCGAGAGTTTAGCCTCAATGAGTGTAGCATACTGCTACTGTTCTATGGACAAGTTGGGTCAATTTAAGGTTCTAAGGTCAGTTGGTGCTTAATGACTCCTCAGAAGACCCATATTCTCCTCGTTCCAACACAAGGGATATCGGTACAGACCAAGGTGTCACACCAATGTAGCTACTGCTTCACCCGTGTCAGTCTACGCCAGACAGGTCCCTCACAGTTTATTTCTACCTAAAGGGTATTCCCCAGATCCGGGTTAGGATTTATGAAACTCCGATACAAGCCCACAATATTAAAGCAAACAAGGCATACAATTGAAAACATAGGATGATCTAATCCTAAGGTACACCTCACTTATAAGATATCCCCAGCAGAGTCTCCAGTTCTGTGATCGGTGGAAATAGAACTGACAGTTTTTAATGCTGGTTCGCGAAATGTCGCGGTAAGAAAGAGTCGCCACCGTCTTTTATTTTCTCCAACAAGGAAAGGACAAAAGCACAGCAAAATTCCTTTTCGAGATGTTTCTCGGTTCGGGAGGTAGATTATAGAAAGGGAAGGTGTTAGCACCCTTTCTATTTGTGGTTATCCACGGGCTCTTAGGTACTTGCTCACTATGTTTTCAAAAATGTTTGCTTTTCTTGTGTCTGTGGGTTTTGAAAAAGTTTGTTTGAAAACTTCTAGGTAACTCTTGTATCAGTCCTCAAGAGTGTATGAAGTGTTTGTTTGAAAACTTTTGTTTGAAAGTGTAAGTGCGAAAAGTATTTTTGTTATTTTTAAAGAGCAAGTACCTAGGAACCTCTACCTACTCAAAAGAAATTAAGCTGTGTAAATGTCCTTTAGACAGTACTATCCCACTATTGAGAAGTAGGTAGCACCGTCGTTGGAGTTATTCGGGTCAATTCGATTATAGGGACATGTGGTCACCAAAGCAATAGGAGGACGCCTTAGCGGTAACCCTAATGTCCTAGATCCTTTTTATCCGAGGCAACCGTTTCGAGGCAACTTGGATCTTTAGACAGGAGGGAGACCTCTAAAACACCCTATACTCAATGACCACGTCGAGGCAACCAAGTGAGGCGTACCCTAAGAGTGGCATGTGCGAGTGTGTCAGGTTTCAGTTTAGATTATCTTTACACATGTTATTGTGAGCTACGAGTTGATTTTAATTTTCAGGCAAGTCTTGTCATGCATAGTTAACAGTTAATAATTTGCGGAAAATAAATTGTGGAAAGTGAATCTACGCTATTACAAGGCGTCGGGTATTTACATCGCCAAAAACATAACCCTTGAAAAGATAAATTGCGGAAAATTAAAGAAAAGCGATAAAAAGGTCCTAATTACGCTGTTACATCCTCGGAGCAATTACATAAATATGATCAAAAATAGTATGCGCGAATAAGAAATTAAATCGGAGAAGTCTTTGGGGTTTTGACCTTTTTTGAGAAAAGAATGAATTTTTAGTCCTTTTAGCATTTAATTAAACCTAATTATAATTAACTAAATAAAAGAAATATTTTTTAAGTTTTTTATGTTTTAAAGAGAATAAAATAAAATAAATAAAAAAAAAAGAAATTAAAATTGTCAAGAAAACCCTAATTCTAATTTATTTTATTTATTGCAAAAAAAATTATTGAAAGTAACCTAATTAAAAGACTAAATTAATTAATTACATTTATTTACAAAAATAATAAATTAAAGGTGAAATTAATAATAATAAAAATATTGTATTTTATGTTTTCTGATTTTATTATGAAAATAATTAATTGAGTTAATTAAATAATAATAATAATTATAGTTAATAAATGAAAATAAAAAAGGAAAAGAAAATAAAAGAGGAATAATAAACCAGGGGGGTGATGGCCCAATATGGGGGTTAGAAAGCAATTTTCAGGCCCATTAAGCTATTCAGCCACGTTTGACTTTGGTAATTGTCCAGGCATGCATTGACTAGGGAGTACCATGGTCATCATCTTATGGCCATTAGATGTGAGCTGGAAGACACCTGGCGCCTGGGATGTGAGAGTGCATGGTAAACTCTTTTGAGCAACCTGCATGTGAACACATAGGAAAAAATAGAAACAAGGGTTTTGGGGGGACCTGGGATTCGAACCCAGGTCCCAATGATCATTGGCCAACGCACCATCCACTACGCCATCTGCACGCATTTGTTATTATGATAACAATCAATCATTATATTAAGAAACAATTAATATACTGGAAATTACAAAAACGCGCGCTGCTTTTTGAACTGGCTAATCATGTGCTAACACGTCTTCATCTTCCTCCTCTGTACCTGTAAAAACATTTAGATAGCGGCGGTTTTTAACCCCCACAAACTGCAATGACCAAAAATAGCGAATAGAGCTACAAGCAACATAAATATTTCGTGAATAGTCCAGTATGTTCTTCTGGTTCTCACGAGTTCAGTCATGGGTCTCTCAAGGCTTAATTTTTCCTAAATTACAAAGCCCCAATTTGAAAGCTTATGAACCCTAGAATTCATCAATGGCATCTTTTGATTTTGTGCGTTTTAATCCAATTAAACTATGCCAATAGCTTCCTGTGGTCTCTAACAACACAAAACAAACAAGAAATCATATCAAATGCTTATGAATTATGAGTTACGATTATGAGAAAAAAATGTCAAACCGTGATACTGTTCTTGAGGATTTCTTGAGCTTTAACGCTTGGTTTTGAGTGCTACACGTTCCTCACAGTCCCAGCAACGTGTTTGAATCCACAAAAGTCCTTGAATTGGCCTGGAATATAGAAAACAGTTTTCAAGTTTCTTGAGTTTTTTTTCAATATTGCTATGGCTCTATCTGCAGTGCTTTTTCGTATGCATGATTAGGGTTCACTTGTGTATTTATAGAGGACTGAATTTAGGTTAAAATCTTGCACAAAAATCCATTGGAATGATGATTCAATATTTGATTGGAAATCACATCTTTTTGAATCTTTTTTATTGAAGAAAGTTGCCAAACTTGGAGATTTTTGCATCCTTGATTGGTACACGAAATTGCCAGCCTTTTTAGGTCATTCTTGCTTCACAAAAAGATTGAAAAATCAAATCTTTGTATTTCCTACAATTTAAATTAATTAAATGAATTAAAATTGATTAAAAATCCAATTAATTAATAAAAATAATAAAATAAATTTAATTAGGCTTGATGGGTCGTGCATAGGCCAAGGATAAAGTTTCAAGAAGAAATTTGAGGCCCATTAGCAAAACAAAGTGTTTTGAGCAAAGTTGACTTTTGCAAATTCACAAACATTTCCCAACTTCTCCAATGCATATCTTGCTCAATTTTGATCATATGAACATGTTCTTGGACATTTTGGAAAGGTCTTGAAGTCCACTAACCAATGCCTTTAGTCCCAAGTCATTTGGATTTACCAATATCAAGTTATGGCCTTTGACTTAAAGTGCATTTTTGTTGACTTTTGAATTTGACCTATAATGTAGAAATTGATAACTTTTTATGAGAGAATTTCTTGGACTTGGAATGTGAAGATGGATTGTAGGAAATGTCATCCCCTTCAAAATGAGCATTGGATGGGATTTTTATGATGAACCATGAAAAAGTTATGCCTTGGTCAAGATACAGTTGACTTTTCTACTGTCCAAAAATAGTAACTTTTTGCATCTTGATGATTTCTGAGCTATTCTTGTGAAATCATGATCAAGACTTGATAAAATGATGATTGTGGACTCAAAATAAGATGTTGACCAAATTTTTTGACTTTTAACTGCAAAATGACCATTTTGCCCCTACAATTGATTGTAGATCAAATAGGGCCTTTGACTGTGCAAATTGACACTGTGAGTCTTGAAACATGGCATGTAGATGCTTGAGAATGTATATAGGCATATGAGACTTGATTGAGCCATTGAAAACCTCAAATTCCTTGAAAGAACCAAAACCCTAATTTTGACTGGCTTAGGAGGTATTTAGACTGCGCCATCCTTGAGCAATCTTGAGCAATCTGAAGATGATTCTTGACAAATCTTGAGGAATATGGGAGGGAAAATTTTGGGGTACAACACCGTACTTGCCATAAATGCCAAATCTACGCCGACAAGATACATATTCCTCCTGTCCCTCTCAATGTTCTGACAGCTCCTTGGCCATTCGTAATGTGGGGCATTGACATGATTGGAGAGATCAAGCCCACGGCATCCAATGGACATCGCTTCATCTTGGTTGCTATTGACTATTTTACCAAGTGGGTCGAAGCAGCTTCCTTCGCCTCTGTTACAAAGAATGTGGTTGCCCGCTTTATCAAGCAGAACCTCATATGTCGGTATGGTGTCCCCGACAGGATCATCACAGACAACGGTACTAATCTGAACAATACTATGATCACCGCTCTATGCGAACAGTTCAAGATTTATCATCACAATTCATCTCCCTATCGGCCGAAGATGAACGGTGTTGTTGAAGTTGCGAACAAAAACATCAAGAAGATTATTCAGAAAATGACAGTTACCTACAAGGACTGACATGAGATGTTACCATTTGCTCTGCATGGATATCGTACCACGACACGTACTTCAATAGGGGCAACCCCATTTTCTTTGGTGTTTGGCATGGAAGTTATTCTACCCATGGCGGTTCAGATTCCTTCCTTAAGGATTATGAAAGACGCTGGTTTGAGTGAAGACGATTGGATTCAGACCCGACTTGATCAACTCAATTTGATCGACGAGAAACGACTCACTGTTGTTTGCCATGGTCAGACGTACCAAAAACGGATGATCAAAGCTTTCAACAAGAAAGTAAGACGTCAAGTATATCAAGTCGGAGATCTTGTAATCAAGCGGATTATCTTGCCGCAAAGTGATCCCAGGGGAAAATGGGCTCTTACTTACGAAGGACCGTTTGTGATCAAGAGCATATTTTCTAGTGGTGCAATGATTCTGACCACCATGGACAGCGACGATTTGCCACACCCTGCGAACGCAGACATAGTCAAAAAATACTACGCATAAAACAACCCGACAAGTCGAAAACCCGAAAGGGCGACTTGGGCAAAAATGGGCATCCCGGTGAACCGAAAACCCAAAAGGGCGGTTCAGGAAAAAATTAGGGATAAAACAAAAAAATTTGTCTACCCGGCAAGTTGAAAACTCGAAAGGGCGACTTGGGCAAAAAAGGGTTTCCCGGTGGATCGAAAACCCGAAAGGGCGATTCAGGAAAAAGTTAGGGAATTAAAGCGTATGACTATGTCTCGTCAGATCACTTTAAAGAACAATCTCTTCATCAACAAGTTCCGAGTTTCTGATCAATCCAATCATCGACGGACGAAGCATTGAATGGACAAGATATTCAGAGTTATGAAGGCTATAACAGAATGGAATCCCATGGAATTGTTACACATATCCATCTTTCTTTTGTATAAAATTTTCAATTTTTTACGAAAACATCCTCTTACTAGGATGTCTGTCTCCTTTGTACAAAGATACTCATAAAAAGTTAATACAAACACTTTTCCAAATACAAAAATTTGCTTTGTCTTCCTTTTTCTTTTTACACTTATGTTTTATTTGAGAAACGTCCAATGTTTTGTTAAATAGGCATATGCATTTGAACATAATCATTTTCTTACAAATCAAGAAAGATGATTGCTGATAGGTTGAAGGTACAGATAGATATCTTGATGCCCTTTCAGAAGAAATCCCCAGCGGAATTAAACTCCAAATTCCTCAAAGTTAAAATCCCAAAACTTAATTCCCCAAACAGAGTTAAACTTCAGGATCCTCAGCAGAACAAAAGCTTTCTCAAAGCTGATTTCCCCAGCCAGAGAGCCTTCCAGAATCTAATTCCCCTCAGAGTCAAGTTTCAAGATCCCCAGTGGAGCCAAAACTGTTAATCCCTAGCGGAGCTAAAACTTCCAACTATCAATCCCCAGCAGAACCAGACTAGTGAACATTCTCCCCGCAGAGATACTTCCCATCAGATTGAAGATTATCAGTCTTACTTCTCCAGCATAAGTCTACCAGGTTCTGGACTCCCCAGTAGAGATCATCAGAATTCTCATTCCTCACAAGTCACAGAGGATTTTTCAAACCCCAGCAGTGATCCTAAGATCCTTCAACAACTGAAGATCTTGTCCTCCAAGCAGAATGAAGACTCTCATTCTCAATTCCTCACAGAGTATTCAGATATTCCCCAGTGAAGATCTCCTCAAAACAGGAATCCTCAGTAGATTGGCATACAACCCAAGCTCCTGATTCCCCAACAGTGGTCCCAGGACTTCTCATTTTCAACGATCAAAAGATTCCTGCAATCCCCTGCAGCAGTCAAGGATTCACTTTCCCCGGCAGCAGTCAAGATTCTATTATCTCCGGCTATCCAGGATTCATCTATCCTCAGCAAGACAGCTCATTAGCTTACATGCGCAATCACTACATTCATATATCATAAACATTGATATATTTTGCATCATACATTTCATGCAACATAACTTCGTGTTTCAGCTAATATTTTACCCTTTTCAGGATAAGATTAATAAGCTTCAACTTCAACTTTTGAAAACAGTTTACGGACGCTTCCCAACATGGATGCTGATCTATTGCTTATTCAATTTCAAAGACTTCTGAAAACAGTTTACGGGTTCTCCAGATATGGTTGTTAATCTATCGCTTGTTCAGATTCAAGACTTCTGAAAACAGTTTACGGGTTCTCCAGATATGGATGTTAATCTATCGCTTGTTCAGATTCAAGACCTCTGAAAACAGTTTATGGGTTCTCCAGATATGGATGTTAATCTATCGCTTGTTTAGATTCCAGACCTCTGAAAACAGTTTACGAGTTCTCCAGATATGGATGTTAATCTATCGCTTGTTCAGATTCCAGACTTCTGAAAACAGTTTACGGGTTCTCCAGATATGGATGTTAATCTATCGCTTGTTCATATTCAAAACTTCTGAAAACAGTTTACGGGTTCTCCAGATATGGATGTTAATCTATCTCTTGTTCAAATTCCAAACCTCTGAAAACAGTTTACGGGTTCTCTAGATATGGATGTTAATCTATCGCTTGTTCAGATTCAAGACCTCTGAAAACAGTTTACGGGTTCTCCAGATATGGATTTTAATCTATCGCTTGTTCAGATTCAAGACTTCTGAAAACAGTTTACGGGTTCTCCAGATATGGATGTTAATCTATCGCTTGTTTAGATTCAAGACTTCTGAAAACAGTTTACGGGTTCTCCAGATATGGATGTTAATCTATCGCTTGTTCAGATTCCAAACTTCTGAAAACAGTTTACGGGTTCTCCATATATGGATGTTAATCTATCGCTTGTTCAGATTCAAAACTTTTGAAAACAGTTCACGGGTTCTCCAGACACGGATGTTAACCTATTGCTTATTCAACTCCAAGACCTCTGAAAACAGTTTACGGGTTCTCTAGATATGGATTTTAATCTATCTCTTGTTCAGATTCGAGACTTCTGAAAACAGTTTACGGATGCTTCCAAGTACGGATGTCAATCTATTGCTTATTCAGACCCCCAGCTCAGAGATGTTCCAAACATGGATAACTTTCTGATACTCGTCCACTCACCAACAACATAACAATTCAGCAAACAATCTCCAGATGGCATCTTTAAGCCCATCCCCGACAAGATCATGTCACCTCTCCAGATGGCATCTCTAAGCCCATCTCCAACCACTATCCATCATATCTCCAAATGGCATCTTTAAGCCCATTCCTGCATCCTTGTCTTGACGAGTGCAAATTTACGGGCACTCTAGTGTCCAATCCTCTTTTACCATTCGAGTCGCGAAAGGCAATCTTGCCAATCTAACTCTTCAGGTGCAAGAAGATTGAACAGGGGCAACTATTGTACCCCAAAATTTTCCCTCTCATTTCATCAACATTTTCTCATCAGAAGACTCTTGGAACTCAAGATCAAGTTAGGGTTTGCTCTGCTCAAGACCCCTCCTTGCACTGTTGACCTAAATTAGGGTTTGAGTTTGCACAGGGATGTTTTGACCTAAAATTCCCAAAGTGACTTTCATGCTTCATGTTAGACTCACAAGTTTATCCATACCAAGTTTCAAGTCTTGATTCCAACATTTGCCCAGTCAATTGGACAGTTGACCTAGAAATCAACTGTATTGGGGGAAAAGTCAACTGTGGTCAATTGACAGTCCAACCTCATGATTTTTGACCCACATCAACATTATGAACTCATATGAATCATTTGATCAAGTTTGGATCACAATTCCACAAGAAATTTGATCAGAGTACCAAAAGGGCAAAATGGTCATTTTTAGGGTTTTGACTGCACAAAGGCAATTTTTGACTGTTTGACCTAACCAAAGGCAAACCAAGCTCATATATGGACTCAAGGACTCAATGGAATTGTCTTGACCCATTCAACAAGTTCAAAAGATCTCAAATGCATAGGATTGACAGATGAATTTTTCAGTCAACTGATCAAAATTTGACTGTACACTGAAAAGTCAAACTTTGACTTTTTGGTCAAAATCAAGTGCCAAGATTCATTTTTCATCAAGACATGTCAAAATTATGAAACTTTTTCATAAAGAAATCAAAAATTACAAATTAGGATTTAAAATGGAAATTTTCATAACTTAGAAAATTTTCTAAGTTATGAAACTTTCTTATTTTTTCCTAACTTTGTCCCATTTTTTCACCAAGATGAAAATGGATTCAAACAAAACTTGAAACATGAAAGTTGTAGTCCATTGCAAAATCTACAACTTTGATTCATAAAGTTTTCTCAAAGGAAGCTTGTATCTCAAGTTATGATTTTTGGAACAAGGGTGCCAAACACTTTTAACTTAGAAGAAATTTGACCTATTCTAGGCAGGATTTTTGTCCAACTTCTTGGCCATTTTTCACATGGTTCCACTTGGAGTTTCAATTTGAATTACAAAGATGGATTGTAGTACATGTTCCAATCTTTCCAAATTGTCCAAGAACTTCTCAAACACCCTTGTGGTTAGAGAGAATCGAATTTGCAAAGTTGGTCAAAACTCACTTTTGTTCATGGCCAAAGCATGTTCATAACAATTGCATTTTTCAAATCAGCATGGTTTATGCTAGCTTGCAGGCCTCTAAACCTCTTCAAACTCAATAATTTAATGCCTAACCATTGTGTTAAGGTGTTATTTCTTTCATTTTGACAATACATGCTAAATTAATCCTTAATTGGAAAAAGCAAATTTGCCATTTTGATAAAGTATCACTTTATGTCAAATTCAAAATCCTTGGACATGGGGGCCAGATCTTTGAAGCAAACTTTGTACACATATCCCAGTTATCAAGAGAAATTGCTGCAGGATAGAGAGATAGAGGTCACAGGCCTGCATAAGAACTTGAACCTCTTAGCTTCAAAAAGAAGAAACATTGCAAAACTAAACCAACTTTCACTTCCTGCAAACCAGAGCTTAAGCAAACCTTGTGAACATTTTCAATACATAAAACCAAGCCTGAAACACGACTCAACCATCCCTCATACCCCCTAATACCCCAAATCACTGTTTTGCTGCAAAAATAGGGTATCCCTGCAGATTGAGTTGCACAACTCAGTTCACTCGTGCGTTTTTGCCAAAACAAGTTCAAAACATTCCTTTCCATCCACCTAAACTGTTCCAAGCCCTAAACACCAGCTGTAACACCCCTAACCTCATCTGCCATTTTCATTTTTCAGCTTTGCAGGTGAACTTCTATAGCACGATACAGGCAGTTTCAAAGCAAGCTAGGTACTTGGGAAGCATCCTTGGACCTCAGGCAAGCTATACAGAAGCTCAAACTCCATTGAAGGTGGCCACATTGCTCTACACGATCCAAGCTGAAACAGGTAATCCATGGAATTCTATCTCTCAATCTAGGAAGAGTTAAGCTTAGGTTTATGAACGAAACATGTCCTACTCATAGCCCTGAAGCCATACATGTGTTCACTTTTCATTTATATTAAGCATGCTGTGAGAATTTTAACCATGAACAATGAAGAAAAACTAGGTCAGAAATTGGGGGTTGAAGAAATTCTCCCTGGTTTCTTAGAGTTAGGACAAGTTTTTTACATGTTTGAAATTATGGTTTGATGCTCTACATTGTTTATGTTATGAGTTTTGGCTAAAAATCAAAGAATCAGGAGTTTGTATGAAGCAAGGGAAACACGCGTTTTTTCAAAAGGTTGTTGGAGGTTGAAGACATAGTTGACTTGGGCTGGGCCTGAGTCAGCTTGCTTTTTGCACCCTTTTTTTCCATTTGCACCCCACTGGCCCATTATGTGAAATACTTGATATTTTTGCATTTTTCTTTTTGATTCTGATTTTATATTTTTGACTCAAACATAAAAAACACTAAAAATATTTTTTCACATTTTTTACATTTATTTGGCCTTTACTTTCTTTATTAAATATATGTATGTAAATAAACATATTTCCTTTTCATTTTAAAACCCTAAAATAATACAAAAATATTTATTTTTCAGTTACTATTTTTTATTTACAATTTTGAAAACATTTTCTAAAAAAATACATTTTTTGTAAATAATTAATATTTTATTTTTTGTACATATTTAGCATATTAAATATATATAATATATACATATACATACTTTATTAAATATTTAGGGCAAAAATACAAAAATAATACTTTTTTTATTTTTATTTAATATTTGACATCAAAAATACTTTTTCTACAATATACTTTTTTTATTATTTTTGTATAAATCAATAATACATTGTACATAATTAATAAATAAATACTATTTATTCAAAATTAGGGTTTAACCCTAAATAACAAAAATATCAAAAATATGACTTTTTTTATTTTGTTTATACTTCAAACATGAAAACCTTTTTACATACATAAAAAGTCCTTTTTTGCATAATACATTGCATTTTGATATTTATTTAAATTGTATTTATTTAAATGTTAAATATTTGTATATTCGATATGGTTGTAATAATTTAGATTTTATTTCCTTGTCAAATATCCCCCAAATCCAAATTTGTACCCCCTCCCTATATCATGTTGTAATAGCTTAGCCTTTAAATTTTCGCATTTAAAAGCTTTCAATTATGCCATGCTTAAACTTAGGGTTTGTATGCAAATAAAATCAACAAGTAGTTTGACCTAAATCCAAGATAAACATGCATGAAAAACAAACACCATGCACACTTGCACCCTTAGGGTTACTCCACTTGTTGCCTTCAAAAATGGGCCATGGTTGCATGTTGAGTACTTTGGCAAAACAAAAACAAACAAAATGATCATAGTCCCTCGATGACGCTATCGGAGTTGCCTAAACAAAATGATCATAGTCCCTCAAGAAAATTGCCAAAATACTTGACACTATTGCTTTCATGGTCTATACGATGACCCGCGCCCGTGCCGTTTATATCCTAACACAAGGTTATTCACCAAATACAATGGTGAAACAACACTGTTAAAAGGGTTAAAAAGCATAAGAAAGATCTTTGAGTAAAATAGGGTAGACAACTCTTAGTTACTTGACCAAAAACTTGCAAAAAATCCTTGCCATTTTTCAAACACACATCTCCACACAACTTCAAAAACAACTTTCAAAAACATTGAAACATCTTTTCAAAAAGACAAACACCTTTGTAAAACATTCAAACATGAATTGTTACAAAGGTTGCCTAGACAAGGCATCTTTTTTCAAAACATTTTCCAAACCACACACACAAAGCACCATTTCAAACAACTGAAAAGCAAAGGCAAGTGATCTAAGCAAGTAACAAGAGCCCATGGATAAACATGGATAGAAAGGGTGCTAATACCTTCCCTTTCTATAATCTACTCCCCGAACCCAAGAAAACATCTCAAAGGTTTTTCCTGTGCTTTTTAACCTTTCCTTAGGATAAAATAAAAAGTCGGTGGCGACTCTTGCTCAACCGAACAAGTGCGAAAACAAACGCAAACCTCAAGTCAGTTCTCCCACCGTATCACAGTTCCTTATGATAATATGGCATCTTCAACTGAATTGCCCTTGCTTGTACCCAACAGAGATGGGGCTCCAAAGAAACGGCTCCTCTTGGTCCCAAATCTTTTCTACTCTTCCTATGAATATGGTGCCAAGCCTTTGCAATTTCTTCCTTAGCTTTCTTATGATCCTCTCCTTCTTTGAGAAAGAAACCACTCAAATGAATAATATTTGGCTTGTCTCTCATCGGATATCCAAGTTGACGATGCGCAAGAATGAGATTGTAGTTAATTCCTTCCTTTGTGCCAAGAAGAGCTACATTGGGAAAACTACCACAACTATCAATAATCTCCACATCATAATAAGCCTGATGATACCAAACAATGTCGGAATGAGTGAGAGCCATAATCTTCAGGGCCCAACGTGGTTTCTTCTTGATATCCCAGAAAGCAACAGACTGAGGTAAGTGAGAAATAAACCATTGATATAACAACGGTGTGCAGTAAATGATCATCCTTCCATGATAAAAATCCCGAAGATGAACGGAATAATAAGTATCTCCTAATAGTGTACGGACTAGATTCCCAATCAAAAAGATCCTAATGGCGTTGACATCCACAAATTTATCGACGTTAGGAAATAAGAAAAACCCATAGGCAAGCAAAGCAAAGATAGCCTCAAAAGCAAATGTACTCTTCATCCTAGCAAAGTAGCAAGCTTTCTCCAATAAAAACTGAGCGCAAAAACCTCTGATTCCTCCTTTGGTAGTCATTTTAGCTTTAATGTTAGACTTCCCTAAATGTGCCATGGTAGAAATCTCATGAGACTTGGGATCTCCCTCTAAAATAGTGAAAGGAACACCATCAGTAATAGGTAAACCAAGTAAGTAAGAATACTCCTCCAATGTGGACATCAGCTGATAATCAGGGAAAGTAAAACACTGGCACAATGGATTATAGAACTAGACCAATGTAGAAAGAATACCCTCCTTCATCTTGAGCTTCATAAGAGACACGATTGATCCACACCTCTTCCGAAAATCTGTAGAGCTCTCGATCTTAGGAATGAAACTCATCAGTTCCTCTATCTTAGGATCCTTGAAATTGTACTTCTAAGTCTTTCTTTTTCCAGAATCCATGGTCAAAAAGTACCTGAGATGTTTGCAAAAAGTCAACTTTAAGTCCCTTGAAACAATTGTTTTAAAGAATGCTCATGGGTGCATGAATGCATGATGTAACAATCACACACAAGATCACAAACATGGGGGGTTCATAGGTTCGACACCACAAGCATGAAGTCAAAGGTACTACCCACAAGGTAAGGACTAATAGTTTATCACCTTCTGAACAAGGTTCTAAAAGGTTCTCAGAGTCTACATCCTTCCTTCGGATATTACCAACATCCTGATTAACTCGGTAATTAGTAATATTCTCAGGAAAAACTCGTGCTAGTGTAGTATTGCGTGACAACCATTTATGGATTACTATGTCATAGTTTACGTACTACACCTAAAAGGTCGAGATAGGTTAAGGGTTCTACAGTCCTCAGCTTTAGCAGGCTCCCAGGTCAAAACTAGCACGTCTTCTCGATTACTCACTAAATGATACTACAGTCAAAGGGGCCTCCACTGAGTGGGGGATCTCATGCGTCCTTTTTTTGTGATTACTCCCTCAAAGTTAACTTGAATATACCGTCCATCCTATCTTAAGTTTTCACAAGTCCGGGGGTAGAGGACTTATGAGAAATCACCAAGCACCCTAAAAACCAGGAAAATCTAGACAAACATATATACAACACATAATATACAAGAAATAATAGCACATACAAATAAACAAAGATAGGCTCAACCCACTTAGATATGGACCAGCATTTGGTCAATTTGTCCCTAGTGAAGTCACCATTTTTTCTATAGCGCAAGAAATGTTGATACTAAGCCATTGGATTGACTTAACTCACACAGATCAAATAAAAATCACTACCGCGCTTTATTGTTTCCAGAGGAATGGGAAAAGAGAAAATAACCCAAAAAGAGGGGAGAGAATCTAGGTACGGGGGTTGGTTATGCAAAGGGAAGGTATTAGCACCCTAAACATCAAAGGTACTTCGCAGGAACCTCTGAAAATTTGTGTATTTTGGCTATAAATTTTGTATACAAAAATAGATGGTGGAGATGAGAATAGAAGTATTTTTTACAATTTTTTCACCCTCCGCGGTTGTGAACCTTTAGTGCCTATGCACCACCTTCTATGCAATAGGGGATCAGGGTACTCGTAATTCACCTTTAAAAAATTTACAACATAAGTGTGTTGGTTAATTTTAAGAGATAAGACATCATCGTCATATCCGAGTGGAAAACATACTTACTACCCATGTTATGAGGAAGGAGTATTTGCATCATCTCAAAGTGGAGGATATAGCTTGGTGTAATACGGTGGGAAAACTGACTTGGGATGTTTTGCATTTATCGCAATATTGCGGTTAGCAAGATTCACCACCGACTTTTCTTTTATCCAATTAGGAAAGGCTGAAAAGAACAGGAAAGACCTTTGAGATTACTTCTTGAGTTCGGGGGGTAGATTATGAAAAAGGTAATGTGTTAACACCCTTTTCATCCCTAATTACCTATGGGCTCTTAGTTGCTTGCTAGATCACTTGCTTTTGTTTGAAATTGTGCTTTGTTAGTGGTTTTGGAAGTATTTTGAAAAGGCGCCTTCGTTTAGGCAAACTTTGTAATGGTTCTCGTTCGTAAGAACGTATACAAAGTGTTGGGCCTTTGAAAATATTTCATGTTTTGAAAGTTTATTTTTGAAAGTGTTTGGTGTTTGTTTTGAAAATGAGCAAGGATGTTTGTTTTGAAAGTGAACAAGCAACCAAGAATGTCTACCTACTCAAAAGTATTTTGTTCATTTCTTCCTTTCCTTTGATATTGCTATCTTACCATTGATTGGTAAAAAGCCTTATCTTTGGATGTATAATGGACGGGTGTGGGTCATCGTATAGTCGTGATGACAATGTTGTGAGATATCTTAGCATTTAACTTTGAGGGACTAAGATCATTTAAAAGGCAACATTTAAAGCGTCATCGAGGGACTATGATCTTGTATTTGATTATTTTTACTAAGATATCCCACATGCATAACATGACCATTTTTGTAAGGCAACAAGTGGAATTACCCTAAGGGTGCATGTGTGAATAATGTTTTTGATTTGCATGCATTTAATCTTTGATTAGGGTTATCTACTTGTTGATTTTATCTTTCCATACAAACCCTAATTACTAGCACTTATATGAAAGCGTTAAATTACGGAAAGTAAAATTACTACGCTATTGCATCATTAGGGGATGGG
This sequence comes from Vicia faba, assembly GCA_948472305.1. Lineage (NCBI taxonomy): Eukaryota > Viridiplantae > Streptophyta > Magnoliopsida > Fabales > Fabaceae > Vicia > Vicia faba. The sequence continues at coordinate 985,046,148 of OX451740.1, read as the reverse complement.
ATATACAAATTTACAAATGGGGATTGCAATAAATTAAACCTAATTATCTATTACAACCATATTGAATATTGTACAAGAAATAAAAATATAATGTACAAGAAGATAAATGGAAAAGAAATGATTCTTGTTTAGATTTTGAGGAAAGTATTTTAACCTAATTACCTAAAAGAAAATTAATGATTAAATATTAACCTAAACTAATTAAGGAAAATAAAATTAAGTTAGAAACTCTTTTTTAGGTTTTTTAAGAAAAGGTTTTTGGTTTAAAAAAAAACATGGAAATTAATTAATTCAAGGAAAACCTAAATCTAAGTTAATTTTAATTAAAAAAGAGAAAATAACTAAATCTAAATCTAACTATTAATTTCAAAAGAAATTAAGTTTGTTTAAGAAAATAGTTTTTGTCTTTTGAGTTTTATAAAGAAAATAAAAATATAAGTATGTAGATAATAAATAAAAATATTTTTAGATTTTTATTAATAAAAAAAATAAGAATAAAGAAAAATAAAATAAAATAAAAATATAAAAATAAAAGTCGGGGGGGGGGGGGGGGGTTAGAAATGGGATTTGGGAGTTTGTTAGAAAAAATAGTTTTGTTTGGTTAGGCCAACTAATGTTTTTTTATAAATCAGAAAAAATAAAAATAAAACAAGGGGTTGAGTCTGTGTTATGCAGTGAAATGGGGGTGTAGTGCATCAAAAATGGAAAGGGCCCAGTGATTAGGCCCAGGCGCTGGTTGTGTCAAAAAGAGAGAAAAATGTTGGAAAAATCAAAAAGTGGCAGCGCTGGGGCTTGAACCCACGCCCTTGACATGAAACGTGCGCTGCCTTACCACTAGGGTGGCTATACATCCGTTAACATAAGTAAAACAAAAAATATATAACATAAATCAAATCCTAGAAATGATTTCATCTTTAATCTCCAGCCATGGTTCCTGTAACTCACTCATTTCTCAACAAAAATGAAAGATTTAAACATGAAAGTTGCTCCATTTCTCCATACGAATCCAACCATATAAATATCATAAGCTATAAACCAAAGATGAATGAGAATTTCTAAAAGTACCAAATTGTGACCTAACTTTTTTTAGAGATTCAAACCTAAAATTCTCTAAGCTCAATCAATATAAATGAAAATTATGGACATGTACAGTTTCAGGGCAATGTTGTCTACATTTTATCTTCACAAATGCAAGCTTAAGAATGCCTAAATGAAAAGATAGAAGTTCAGATAAGATACCTCAAAACTGGAAATCGTGAAATGAGTTTGAGCAAATTTTAAGGAGTTGTGATGATCAGGTTAGCTTCAGTGAACCTATAGGAAGCTAATGCAATGATTAGTTTGGAATGAGGATGGCTCAAATGGCCTGGAGAAGTCAACTTGCAGACTCTCTTTTTTTGTTATGGAGGTTGATGAAAATGGTATTACAGTTATGGAACAAGGACAAGGATGGACTATATTTGAGGTATATAAGCTTTGTGATTGATTAGGAATGAAAACGCGCGAGGGAATGAGAGTTACAAGCTCAAAGTCAGAAAATGTGCATCAATGGTGTTTTGGGAAATTTCTGGCTTGCAAGTATTTGAGATACTTTCAAGGTGCTTTAGCTCATTTATTACCTTGCAAACAGTATCCCTATTTATAAGCAAATGGTGTTGAGACTTGTAGTTGATCATAATTCAAATTCACATGTTTAAGCTCAACATGTGATTTTCTTGACAAAACAAGTTTCTATGCCTTTGTACTTGCTATTGTAGAGTTGTTACACTTTAAACAAACTTGCTTCTGACTTTGTAGATGGAGTATGATCATAGGGAACAAGTGAGAGGCTCGAGAATTGACTTTGTGCATAAAGCTTGCTTTTTAAGAATGATAATGTTAACTTTCTTCCCAAAATAGCAAATTGACATGGACACTGCTTAAACCACTTGGATCATAGCTCAAAAGTTTGTGTAATCCATTAATTATGGATAGATACCCAAGTTAGAAGGCCTGCAAAGCAAGATTATGCAGCATAACATTGAGATTGGATTATGTGTTCATCAAGAAAATGGCTTGTAATTCAAGTTTGAAACCCTAACTTCTATCCTTCGATTCTCCTAGCTCAAGTATGATCTCAATGAGTTCTTTGACATTTTGGAAAGCTTGTAACATCCCCTAAAACCTTCATTTTGGAAATTTTTGAAAATTCAATTTGGAACTAGGTGAAAAGTTGCCATTAAGTTAGGTCAAAATCCTGCCTAATTAGGGCAAAATTTCACTAAGTCTTTAAAGTTTCATGAACATGTCTTCTCAAAATTATAACTTGAAATCCAATCATTTATAGGAAAAGTGCTGACCTGCAATGTTTTAGATATCATTGATATCTACAACTTTCATGTTGGAATTTTCCTTTGAATCATCTTGCATCATGGTGGAAATTTGACACAAAGTTATGAAAAAAACATGAATTTTCAACACTTAGAAAAATTCTAAGTCTTGGAAATTTTGACTTTTCAAAGATAAATTTTGAATTTTCTATTTCTTTATGAAAAAGTTTCATATTTTGACATGTATTGATAAATTGTAATCTTTGAAACTTGATTTTGATCAAAAAGTCAAAGTTTGACTTTCAGTGTACAATTGAGTTTTCATTAGTTGACTGAAATTCAACTGTCAATTAATTGATCTTGAGAAATGTTTTGAGCCATGCCATTAGGTCAAAGTGAAATATTTGAATCCTTGAGATCATGTCTTGAACCAATAAGTCATTTGTTAAGTCAAAAGTCAAAAATTGAACCTCCTCAATCAAAACCCTAATTTTGACCATTTTGCCCTTTTGATGATCTGATCAAATTTATTGAGGGATTATGATCCAAACTTGATCAATTGACATATATGAGTTCGTAATGTTGATATGGACCAAAAATTATGAAGTTTGACTGTAAATTGATCACAGTTGACTTTTTCCCCAATACAACTGATTTTAGGTCAACTGATCAATTGACTGAGCAAAAATGTGATCCAAGACTTGAAACTTGACATGAGCAATCTTGAGGGTCCAATATGATCCATGAAAGTCATATGGGGCATTAAAAGTCCATTTTTCCTTGTGAAAACTCAAACCCTAATTTGAGTCATCAATGCTAGAGGAGGTGTCTTGAGTTGATCAAACTTTGTGCAGTCTTGAATCAATGGAGATCTTGTGAGATATTTCTTGAGAAATGAGAGGGAAAATATTGGGGTACAACACTTGGAATTTAAAATCAATAAATCCTCACTCAAAACCCAATTGGAAAATATCTCACTTCACTATATATCGTAGAAGTATAGTAGCTCGCCTCACTACAAGATTTGACAAGGGTCTAATCTTTTAAGAAAATTTCAAAGTAAAAAGCCAAAGTGGCAAAATGGTTTGAATGAAGTTGATTGACTTTTAGTCTTCTCATAAAAAATGTCAAAGCATGATTAAGTTGATTAAAGTTTGATTAAGAAAATATTTTTGAAAATGCATGGACATAAGTCCAAGTTTATTTTGAAAGCAGATCAAGTTTGAAAACAAGAGGAGTTCTGACAAGGACGGAGAAGATTTTTGAAATTAAAGAAGATGGGGGAAGCTGAAGGGACTAATCCTAAAGCATAAGGTAAAAGCTAGGAAAAAGAATTGTCTAACCAAAAAGAAGCCAACACTTGACATAAAGAGTCAATGTAGAATTCCCATCCTTTGGATTGAAACCAAGCAAGAAAAGATACTTAACCTTTTAAGAATGCCAAGCTTCATATGAATTAAGTCTTCTCAAAAATTGGGTAGAGTAATAATTGTATACATATGAATTTCCAATCACAAATAAAGCACATAATCAGAATAACCTGCATACAAAGAAAATCAACCCAATGTCTTGGGTAAACACCAAGAGCTCCAGACAAAATAACAATTAGAGTCACAAGGTCTCAAGGTTATAAAAGGCTTATAATCCTAAGTCTGAGAAATCCACAACTCCATTATGCTAGGGATAGTAACCAAATAGTCCAAGTAACATTAAAGTTTTTTAGTGTTCAAGTTGGTTATTAAGTGTCTTCAAAAAGAAAATAAAAACTCAAGTGAGAAAAATAAAAATAACATAAAGATAATGCTCAAATGAGCAAAGATAAAAATGTCATGAAATGTAAATGCTAAAGTAAATGGTGCATAAAAGTAAAGGCGCAAAATAAAGGCATAAAGTAAAAGCACAAAGTAAAAGTCAATTATTAGTGAATTAGAAGTTAGAGGTTAGTTGAATGACCATCTTAAAACTTGCATTTGAGAACTCATTAGAAGATTTATAAGATCAAAGCTTCTCAACAAAAAGTCTCATTTGCTTTTTGTCAAGTATATCGTTCATTTCAAGTTCTCGAAGCGACAACATATGATCAACGATGTTTAAATGATTCGCTTAGTTCAAAGTTTATGAAGGTTCATTAGAGGATTGATAAGATCAAAGTCTCCTAACAATGAACCTCAAGGTTGTTGGATCAAAGGTTTCAAATTAAATATACTTGGGCTTGCAAACATAGGTTTGGACCATGAATGATCATTTCTCGAATCAGAACAAATTTAACGCTATGTTAAGCAATCATAAGTGGACTTATGTAGAAGTCACACCTATTTTGAGGTTTGTTAATAGAAATCTATGTACCATTTGTTTAGAGAAATGATATGTAGATTATTCTCCAACAACATGTAGTACAAGTAAGAAAGAGATAAGATGAAGAGGGAGGGGATATATCAGATGAAATTAGTGTTTCAAATATCATCAACATCATTCATCTATTTTGGTGGATTTGGTTTTTCAACCTATCAACACACAAGATCCAATGAGGTTGAGGAATTTGTCTCAAAATGACACCCAAGTCAGGACCAAATAAATAGTAAAATAATATTTAATAAAACAAAATATAAATGGTTAATAAAAGAGAAATAACTGGTAAAATACACAAAGTATATTTAAACACCAAATAAAAATCCCAAAAAATAGTCATAAGTTAAACATGAATTAATAAGTGTTCACAAGTTTTCTTGGAATTTTTTAAAGTCAGAAACTATTTTTAAAATTTAAAGAAACATACAAAATAAACCAAAAATTGTAAAAAAAAAATAGTAAAATCATAAATAAAAATAAAATGAGGTCACCAATATTTGTAAATAGGTCATTGGATCCTTCCATAATTTTTCCAGAATTAAAAATCACATAAACGTATTTTTAAACAATTAAAACAAATCCAAATAAGAGTAAAATTATAAAAAAAACTTTAAATCATGAAATAAAATTATAAAAAAAATTAAGAATTAGAAAGATAATATTTGAAAATATTTTTTTGATTTTTTTCTTAATTTTTGAGTCAGAAATAATTTTTTTATGAATTTTTGAAGTTTAAAACAATTAAATATAAAAAAATCAGAAATAAAAAATAAACTCAAAAAATGTGGATCATCTTACCATTGTCAAGACGCGTTAGTAAGCTAATCCAATGGATCAGACGCGTTGTGCATATCATGGTCTTCGGGAAATAACACATGTGATCAATTATTAAAAGAATTTGAAATAAATGGGTGGCAATTTGTCATTGGTTGAAGACAGACACGTAAGTCATCTTCAACCTCCCTCCATGCGATTTACAGGTTCATGTAATGGAAAAATTGGAGTTCGACATCGGTGTCATTCGCTTCGTCTCTTCAAGACGATTTCAATGGTACCCTCACGAAACATTTATATAAACTATAGCTCTGTCAATTTGAAGAAAACCAGAAGAAAAAAGTTGAATAGGGATTTGAAAATTCATGATCAAAACTTACTTCCAGTTAAAAACAAATGATGTGATGAGTATTAGAGTGATGAGAGCTTCATTGTAGTAATAAATATTGAGAGAATTGATGAAGGAATCTACCTATTGAAGTTCAAATTCAGAGCTCTGAAACTTGACTTGGATAGTACGATTTAGGACACTTCAGGACTTGGTTCTTCTTCTGTTAGCTTCAGTGAAGTTCAGGGGTGAATAATTAGCAAAGAAATTGATTGACAAAGATTGTAGAACCAAATTCGAATTTACAAAATTATGAGTTATATAGAGAGTTTGGCAGGGTGATTTTGGATGTCCAAGCTTGTCTAAATGAGTGGGATATCACCCTTTATTTATAGGGAAGCAAATGGGATGCTCAAGCATGTGGAATGATGAGATTTTGAGAGAATTTGTGTAAAGTTGCAAGCATGAAAAGTGTGACTCATATTTGCTCAAAACTCAGCCAAAACTTGGGTTTCAAGGTGCTAATAAATTTTGGAAGATTGTTAAACATGATTAAAAGTAAAAACATGCAACAATCTGGTGTATAGAGGCCACATTAACCAATTTTCATTTCTACTGTTTTGACAAAATCAGTTTCAATGTGCCAATTTTGAATCCATGGTGCACACAGCTCAAGGGGCTTTATGATCTCATTCTTTTTGCAATGGAAAGATTTCACCCCAAACTTCGTAATGTGGCAAGAAAGGTAGCATTTGGATGCTTAAGTAAAAAGTTATGATAAAATAAAATTGTGAAAAACACACTGAATTATGGACTTAGAAAAATTTCCAGTTTTGAGTTCAAAAGTGACTTATAATCTCTTACCTTCAAACAAGGCCTTCAACTCAAAACTATGTTTTGGTCAATGAAGATGGCATGAAGTGGACTTCTTAATAATAATTTTGAAACTTGAATCATCCAAAAACTCCAAAAATTGAGAGAGTTATGTCCTTGTGAAGTTGATGGAAATCCATAAAATGACCTATAATCTTTAAACTTTTAAGGCATCTTCTAACCATTTTCAAGAATTGCACATAAAATAATAGTTGAATTTCACACTCTTAGTATTATTGTGGAAAAAGAATGGGCTTAATGAGATAAAGATTGATCAAATTATGATCATTTGAAGTTAAACTCTAAAATTCAAAGGCCTTTCAAGGAGACTTGTAATATTTCTCAATCATTAATTATCTTCCATTTAGAATTAGCCTTAGATTTCTGAAGAAAGCTTGTTAAGGACACTTTAAAGATAATCATGGATTTGGAGTCACTCAAAAATCTCAAAAAATTAGTAAGATATGGTCCTTGGAAGTCAACAAACCCTAGCTCAGAGAGTGCCAAAAATGACTTGAAACCCCTTTCAACTTTTGATAATTTTTATTGCATAATTAGATCTTGTAATATGAACAGAGGTTGTTTTTTTATGATAATAATAATCCATATAAAAAATAACCAATTTAAAAATTTTAAAATTGAGAGAGTTATGCACTTGTGATCACTAAATCAAGCATTTGTTCAATTAGGTCAAACTTGTTGAACCAAACTTTGAATGTTTTCATCTTTCTTGAAAAAATAAAGCATGATGAATCATTAGAGGCCTTGAAATGGTATTGTATTGAAGCACACTCAAATATGGAGCTTAAGTCTCAATGAAGCTTTTTGAAGAAGGAAAGGAAATAAACACATGAACCTATGAATCTTCTTGATGAATTCCACCACCAACATTGAGGTGATCTTGACCTAAATAAAGTCAGAGGGCTCCTTGAACCACAAATATTTGATTCCATAGACATGACCTTGAAGATTGAGCTCTTACAATCCATTGAAGAGTCATTTGATTGAGTACCAACCCTTAACCCTAAGCTAGATAGTGAGATGAATGCAATTGTATCACCCCTTACAATATGAACATTTAAATAAACATTTATGCATATTTTTTATGTTAGTTTAAGGAACACATGTACAAGATACACACTTCAAGGTGTTTGGTAATCCCTCAAGAGAAAACTTAAAGATATGATAAAGATAGGGAGAACCAACCCTAATTTGTGATATTGGTGTGTTAATAATATGAGATGATGAGAAATCTTATGGTTAAAAATTGGGGTATAACAATTCCCAGTGTTATTTGAAGCTATTCCCCCCATCTTTTCCAAGCAGAAGATCTTCCCTCAGAATATTGTGAATAATAAGATTTCTTGATATAGAATTTCTATTCCTCAGGATTTGCAGTCTTGACTTGATTTTCTCCATATCTTCTCGAGCGGAGTTTTGAAACTCCATTAAAAGCATGTGTGATACGGTGGGAGAACTGAGTTGAGGTTTTGCGTTTGTGTTCGCAAATGTTTCGGTTTAGCAAGAATCGCCACCGACTTTTTATTTTATCCAAAGGAAAGGTCAAAAAGCACAGGAAAGACCTTTGAGATTGTTTTTTGGTTCGGGGGGTAGGTTATGAAAAGGGAAGGTGCTAGCGCCCTTTTCATCCATGGTTTTCCATGGGCTCTTAGTTACTTGTTTAGATCACTTGCTTTTGCTTTTCAATTGTTTGAAATGGTGCTTTGTGTATGGTTTTGAAATTATTTTGAAAAGAGGCCTTTTGTTTAGGCAACCTTTGTAATGATTCTTGTTTGAATGTATACAAAGGTGTTTGTCTTTTGAAAAATGTTTCAATGTTTGAAAGTTTGTTTGGAAACTGTTTTGAAATTGTGTGTGAGTTTTTGAAAATAGCAAGGATGGTTTGCAAGTTTGATCAAGTAACTAGGAGTTGTCTACCCTACTCAAAGATCTTTCCTACACATTTTTAACCCTTTGACATTGTTGTTTTACCATTGTATTTGGTAAACAACTTTGTGTTTGGATGTTAAACGGGACGGGCGCGGGTCATCGTATGACCATGATAACAATGTTGCCAAGTATCTTAGCAAGTTTTTTGAGGGACTATATCATTTTTGTACAGGCAAACAAAATAACGTCATCGAGGGACTATGATCTTTTTGTTTTGATTTTGTTTTGCCAAGATACCTAGCATGCGTACTGTGATCGGTGGATCTGGAACTGACTGTTTAACGCTGGTTAGCGAAATGTCGCGGAAGCAAGAGTCGCCACCGTCTTTTATTTTCTCCAACATGGACATGACAAAAGCACAACAAAATTCCTTATGAGATAGTTTCTCGGTTCGGGAGGTAGATTTATAGAAAGGGAAGGTGTTAGAACCCTTTCTATCCATGGTTATCCATGGGCTCTTAGATACTTGCTCATTTGTGTTTTCAAAAGTGTTTGCTTTTCAAGATGTGAGTGAGTTTGAAAAAGTTTCGTTTAAAGTTTCAGATCGACTCTTGTATCAGTCCTCAAGAGTGTTTGAAAAATCGTTTTGAAAGCTTTTTGAAAAGTGTCGGTGTGAAAAGAAGTTTTGATTTGTTTTGAATTAGAGCAAGTATCTACGAGTCATCTACCTACCCTAAGGAATTAGGCTGTGTAAATGTCTTTAAGGTAGTGCCATCCCACCATTGAGAGGTAGGTAGCACCACCGTTGGAGGTGTTCGGGTCAATTCGTTTGTTAGGGACAGTGTGGTCACCGGAGCAACAGTAGGACACCTTAGAAGCTACCCTTATGCCATTGATCCTTTTTTAATTTCGAGGCAACTGTTTCGAGGCAACTGGATCATGTCATGGACATAAGGACTTACTAAAACGTCCTATACTCGACGACCATGTTTCGAGGGGCAAGGCAACAGTGAGGCATACCCTAAGAGTGGTGTGTGAATTTGTGTATTGTTTTTAGTTATGTTTTATCTTTTCATGCATTTGGTGAGCTACGCATTGTTTTTAATTTAGTCCATTCATTCTTTCATGCAAAGTTTAGCAGTTTAAAAGTGTGGAAATTAAAGTGCGGAAAATAAAGTCCTACGCTATTACAAGGCGCGGGTCTATACATCGCCAAATTAACAAAGACCCGTTTTGAATAAAAATGCGGAAGATAAATAAATTTCCTAATTACTATTACAAGGCTTGGGCAATTACATAATATTTAAAAGAAACATAAGAACAAACGCGCGACAAGAAATTAGAATAGAATGTTCGAGGGCGTTGGACCCTTTTAAGAAATTAAATTGAAATTAAAAGTTAATTAATTATTTAATAAAGAAAAGAAGTTATTTTTTATGGTTTTTTGGTATTTATGAAATAAAGAAAATTAATTAAATTAAAATTAGAAGTTAAATGAAACTCTAGTTCTAAATTATTTTTAATTGTTAAAGAAAAATATTCAAGTTTTAACCTAATTTTACACTAGTTAATTAATTACATGGGTATTTACAAAATAACTAATAGTTAATAATAATAATAAGAAGAAGAAATTATTTATTAAGAAAAAGAATAAAAATGCTAAAAAACCTAATTTCTACATATTTTAGTTATTTAAGAAAAGATTAAAGTTAAAACCTAATTTTACTAAATTGATTATTAAAAATTTATTTACAAAAATATTTAATGAATTAAATGTTAATAATAATAAACATGTTTTTGATTTTTCTGTATTTTTATTTTATTATGAAAATTATATTTGTGGATTAAAAGAAAACAATTAAAATAATTAAAAGAAAAGAAAAGGAGAGAAAAAAAAATACAAACAATGGGGGTGTCTGACCCAATTTGGGAGGTTTGTTGAAAGCAGTTTGGCCCAACAGATTCCAAGCCCTTTTGACTTTCCAGCGCTTGCGTGCAGAGTGGTTGACCAGCGTGTATGGTAGACTGCACATTCTGGCCCTTGGATTGACCAACAGGGACACTTGGCAGGCTTGGATGTGAAGGCGTATTGTGGTCTTTGAAGGAGACGCTGCATGGAAACATATGAATGGAAAAATTATGAAATATGAGAGGGGACCTGGGAATCGAACCCAGGTCCCAGCGTTTACCAGATGTGTCAATTTCCAGTTGAGCCATGCGCGCGCGTTGTATAGGAATTGGCAAGCAAACAATATAATACAAAACAACACTTAGTGATATACAACGCGCCAAAATTCAAATGCGCCAGTCATCATGAGCCACGTCCACCTTCTTCCTCATCTTTTCTGCAATTATGAAACAAATAGCGGGGGTTTTAAACCCCCACTAACTATAATGCACAAAAATAACGATTAGAGCATGGTTAATTATAAAAAGGGCGCGAGGTGGTCAAATGATTCGTCTGGATGTCCTGATTTCAATGGTATCAATTTGGTTGTCCAATTTTTCCAGATGAAGAAAACCCTCTTTCAGAGCTTCTGAAACCCTAGAAAACTTTCATGGTGAATTCTTATACAGGCATTGTTAGTTCAATCAAAGGGTACCAATAGCTTCAAAATATCCATATTAGTATAAATCAGCCATTAAAAATCATGAATCATGCATGGAATTTAAAACACGATTATGAACAATTTTATGAAAAGTGCAATCCGGTTTTACCAATTCCTTGAGTATGGAGGGCCGGTTTTGATTGGAATCGTTTCCTGGATGCCCTGGCAATTTTTGGAATGATTTTCAAGCCTTGAATCGTCCTCTAGGTATGAAAACAGTTTCAACTTTTTTGTGAAAAAAATGCACTTTGGTTCTTTGATTCCTGCGCAGCTTCTCTGTCTGTATGCATTAGGTTAGCTTTGCATATGTATGTGGATGGAATTAGGTCAAGAAAACCAGGCCCAAAGTCTATGCATTCATGATTCAAATATTTGATTTTGTTACATCTTTTTTTCAAATCTTTTTGCCATGGAAACTTGCCAATTGTGGAAGATTTTGTCTCTTGAGAAGGCACACGAAATATTGAGCTCATAATGGACATATTTGCTGCATAAAAAGATTTAAAAAACATGATTTAGTATTTTTCTCATAATTAATTTTAATTGAATGAATTAATAAGATTAAAAATTCAATTAATTAATTAAAAATAAGAAAATAACTCCCTTTTAGCTTAATGGGTCGTGCATGGCCTTTGGGTAATGATTCATGGAAGAAATTGAGGCCCATTAGCATTTTTGAAGCCTTTTATGCAAAGTTGACTTTTCAAAATTCCCAAAAATTACCCAACTTCTACAAGGCATATCTTGCTCAATTTTTAAGCTTTCATAATGTTCTTGGACATTTTGGGAAGGTATTGAAGTCTTCAAACCAATTTCTTTGGTCCCATGTCATTTTGATTTACCAATTTCAAGTTATGGTCTTTGACTTAAAGTGCCTTTTTGTTGACTTTTGAAAATGACCTATAATGTTGAAATTGATAACTTTTTGTGAGAGCATTTATTGGACTTGAAGTGTGAAAATGAGTTGTAGGAAATGTCATTCTATTCAATATGAGCTTTGGATGGAATTTTTATGATAAACCATGAAGAAGTTATGCCCTGGTCAATTTGCAGTTGACTTTTTCAACTGTCCAAAAATAGAAACTTTTGCATCTTGAGACTTTTTGAGCCATGCTTTGAGAATCATGATCAAGAATTGATCAAATGATGTTTGTGGCTTCAAAATAATATGTTGACCCAAAATTTTGACTTTTGACTGTCAAATGACCATTTTGCCCCTACAGTTGACTGTGAAGCATTTAGGGTTTTTGACTGTGCAATCTGGTGCTGTGAGTCCTGAAACTTGGCATGTGGGTGCTTGACAATGTTTATAGGCATGTGGGACTTGATTGGACCCTTGAAAACTTCAATTTCTTTGCCAGCACCAAAACCCTAATTTTTGACTATTGGGAGGCAATTGGACTGTGCAACCCTTGGGAGATTTTGAAGCATGATCTTAGCAAACCTTGAAGAATATGGGAGGGCAAATTTTGGGGTACAACAGTTGCCCCTGTTCAATCTTCTTAGACCTGAGGATGTAGATTGGTTGGCGTGCCTTTCGTAATCCGAAGGTGGAAGATGATTGAACACTAGAGTGCCCAGAAATTTGCACTCACATAGTAGAGTGTCAGCAATGTGATGTCGAGAATGGGCTTACAGATGCCATTTGGAGACTGATGGATAGGAGAATGGGCTTATAGATGCCATCGGGAGGTTGTCGATCGCGTAAGAGATTCCTTAGCGAGAACTTGCGTACCTGAGAAAGAAAATGATTACCTGGCCTGTTACAGGAGTTGGTCTTCAAACTCTTTGTGTAGATGCGCCCTGGCTGGATACAGGAATCGGATCTTTAAACTCTTCAGACGTGCCCTGGCGAGATACAGGAATCGAGTCCGGAGAATACAGTCGTCAACAGATACACCCTGGCAGGATACAGGAATCGGATCTTCGAACTCTTCAGACGTGCCCTGGCAAGATACAGGAATCGAGTCTGGTAATGCTGGTCGTCCACAGATACACCCTGGCAAGATACAGGAATCGGATCTTCGAACCCTTCAGACGTGCCCTGGCAAGATACAGGAATCGAGTCTGGTAATATTAGTCGTCAACAAATACACCCTGGCAAGATACAGGAATCGGATCCTCAAACTCTTCAGATGCACCGTGGCAAGATACAGGAATCGGGTCTGGTAATGTTAGTCGTCAACAGATACACCCTGGCAAGATACAGGAATCGGGTCCTCAAACTCTTCAGACGCACCCTGGCAAGATACACGAATCGGGTCTGGTAATGTTAGTCGTCAACAGATACACCCTGGCAAGATACAGGAATCAAATCCTCAAACTCTTCAGACGCACCCTGGCAAGATACAGGAATCGGGTCTGGTAATGTTAGTCGTCCACAGATACACCCTGGCAAGATACAGGAATCGGATCCTCAAACTCTTCATACGCACCCTGGCAAGATACAGGAATCGGGTCTGGTAATGTTAGTCGTCAACAGATACACCCTGGAAAGATACAGGAATCGGATCCTCAAACTCTTCAGACGCACCCTGGAAAGATACAGGAATCGGGTCTGGTAATGTTAGTCGTCCAAAGATACACCCTGGCAAGATACAGGAATTGAATCCTCAAACTCTTCAGACGCACCCTGGCAAGATACAGGAATCGAGTCTGGTAATGTTAGTCGTCAACAGATACACCCTGGCAAGATACAGGAATCGGATCCTCAAACTCTTCAGACGCACCCTGGCAAGATACAGGAATCGAGTCTGGTAATGTTAGTCGTCAACAGATACACCCTGGCAAGATACAGGAATCGGATCCTCAAACTCTTCAGATGCACCCTGGCAAGATACAAGAATCGAGTCTGGTAATGTTAGTCGTCAACAGATACACCCTGGCAAGATACAGGAATCGGATCCTCAAAATCTTCAGACGCACCCTGGGAAGATACAGGAATCGAGTCTGGTAATGTTAGTCGTCAACAGATACACCCTGGCAAGATACAGGAATCTGATCCTCAAACCCTTCAGACGCACCCTGGCAAGATACAGGAATCGAGTCTGTTAATGTTAGTCGTCAACAGATACACCCTGGAAAGATACAGGAATCGGATCCTCAAACTCTTCAGACGCACCCTGGCAAGATACAGGAATCGGGTCTGGTAATAGTCGTCAACAGATACACCCTGGCGAGATACAGGAATCGGATCTTTAGTTGCGACCGTTGATAGCAAATATCTTTGTATTAACCTTTGTCCTGAAAAGACAAAACGTTAGTTGTATGCGATGTCATGATGTATGACATGCGTGATGAGATTATATGTTCATGATGCGTATATGCATGCTATAGTGTATGGAAATGCGATGTTTATGAATGTATGTTTTTTTTTGTCTAGGAAGATACATCCTTGACGGGTGCCGGGAAATTAAATCCTGGGTTGATGCTGAATAGAGGTTTGTTTCCGCTGGGGATGATGGTTGCAAGAATACCGGTAGGAGAAGATGACTCCATTGGGGAATAAACTTGGCGAATAGATTACTCTGCGGGAAAATTATTCTAGCGATCTTGCAGGGGAACAATACTCTGTGGGAAGAGAGGTACTCTGTTGAGATGTTGATGATAACTTCGTTGGGGATACCGTTGTTATGTTGGAAGTTTTAATAGACTCCGCTGGGGATAAGAAGACTTCGCCGAGGACGATCTTTCCGTGGCTTTTGGCTGAGGATAACCCAGTTATATCCTGGTGGGGAAATAACCTTTAAATAAAAACCGGTAGACGCACTCGTGCTCTGCGGGGGATAAGCTTCCAGAATCTACTGGGGATAAGCTTCCTGCTGGGGAGATGGATTCCACTTTCCTGGGGGAACTTTTGGACTTGACTCTCCTGGGGAAATTTTGAGATATGCTGGGGAAGTGGCTCCACTGAATGTCTGGTATACCGCCGAGGAACAATCTTAGATCAAGACTGCCGGGGATGCTTGTTAAGAATGTTCGTATATTGTGCTGGGGAATGTTGAGATCTGCTGGGGATACCTAATTTCCTTAAGGCTGCCGATGGACTAATTCTGCTTGGGGATAGTACCGTTGACTTGCTGGCTCACTCTCTGGGGAGTTAAGATATATTGGTTATGTTCTTCA
Organism: Vicia faba; assembly: GCA_948472305.1. NCBI lineage: Eukaryota > Viridiplantae > Streptophyta > Magnoliopsida > Fabales > Fabaceae > Vicia > Vicia faba. Next base: position 985,030,891 of record OX451740.1, on the reverse strand, counting down.
GCTGAACTTACCTTGGTACCTTGGTGGACAGAGCAATTAGATCGCTTTGACAACTCATTATTGCCCTTGTTTCTAATGTTACCTGTGATTAATCCTTTGTTTTGTATGCAAATATTTATGAGTTAGCAATTATTGTCAAATTCATATATCACAAATTGAACCTTGGACGTTCTTCACAAAACAAAACAGAAAAGGAAAAATAATCGGCATTTTAGCTGAAAAGTGAATTTATATTGATTTTTGAATTTGCCTGTAAATAGGCGTTTATGTACAAGAGGCTGACGTCCTAGTAGGAGAACGCCGCCGAATAAAAGAGTTTATACAATTTGTGAAAACGGGAAAACAAAACAGCTATGTGAAAAGAATAATCCCACTGGGTTCCAAGTCTGCTATCGTCTTTATATCTTCGAGCGTCTCATCACTTTGCTGCTCAGTTGACGATGAAGCTGATTGATCGATGCCATTTGAACCTGATAGTTGATACCGGATTCTGGATGCAAAGTGATCCAATGAGACATAGTATTACGCTTTATCCCTAACTTTTGCCTGGACCGCCCTTTCGGGTTTTCAGTCCACCGGGATACCCATTTTTGCCCAAGCCGCCTTTTCAGGTTTTCGACTTACCGGGTGTACAGATTTTTTTCATTTCATCCCTCATTTTGCCCGAACCCTTTTGGTTCGCCGGGAAGCCCTAATTTTTGCCTAGGTATGTCAACCTAGCGGGTCTTTTATCATGCGTAGTATCTTTTTACTATGTATGCATTGGCGGGGTGAGGAAGGTCGTCACCATCCACGGTGGTCAGAATCATGGCTCCTCCTGAGAACACATGTTTAACCACAAATGGCCCTTCGTACGTAGGGGTCCATTTTCCCCTGGGATCACCTTGAGGAAGGATGATACGCTTGATTACCAGGTCCCCAACTTGATACTCTTGTTGTCTGACCTTTTTGTTAAATGCCCTGATCATCCGTTTTTGATACGTTTGACCATGACAAATAGCGGTGAGTCTCTTTTCGTCAATTAGATTTAATTGATCAAGTCGAGTCTGGATCCAGTCATCTTCGCTCAGATCTGCATCCTTCATTATCCGGAGAGAGGGTATTTGCACTTCAATCGGTAAGACTGCCTCCATGCCGTAGACCAAGGAAAAAGGAGTTTCCCCGGTTGACGTCCTTGCTGAGGTACGGTACCCATGTAGAGCAAACAGTAACATCTCGTGCCAATCTTTATAGGTCACTGTCATCTTCTGCACAATTTTCTTGATATTCTTATTCGCTGCTTCTACAGCCCCATTCATCTTCGGCCGGTAAGGAGAAAAGTTGTGGTGCTGTATCTTGAATTGTTCGCAGAGCTCAGTGATCATCTTGTTATTAAGATTGGTACCGTTGTCCATAATGATCCTTTCTGGGACGCCGTACCGACAGATCAGATTGTGCCGAATGAACCGTGCCACAACATTCTTGGTTACTGTAGCATAGGAAGCTGCTTCAACCCACTTTGTAAAGTAATCGATCGCCACCAGGATGAAGCGATGCCCGTTGGATGCTGTAGGTTTAATCTCGCCGATCATATCTATGCCCCACATTGCAAAAGGCCAAGGTGCAGTCAGGACATTCAGAGGAACTGGAGGAACGTGCACCTTATCTGCATATATCTGGCATTTATGGCATGTCCGAGAATGTTGGTAACAATCAGCTTCTATTGTGGACCAGAAATATCCTGCCCGAAGGATCTTTTTTGCCATGGTGTGTCCACTGGAAAGCGTTCCGAAGGTACCTTCATGTAGCTCTTCCATGATCCTTTCTGCTTCATCTTTATCCACACAACGTAATAAGGTCGAATCATGGTTTCGCTTGTACAGAATGCCGTTACTAAGGAAGAACTTTGCTGCGAACCTTCTCAGAAACTTCTTGTCATTGACAGATGCACCTTCAGGGTATTCCTGAGCTTCCAAGTATCTCTTCACATCATGGTACCAGGGTTTTTCAGTCACTACCTCAGCCTCAAGATCACAACAGTATGCCGGTTCGTCTAATTTCCAGATAATGACCCGGGGAGCCTCATTGTCCCATTTGACTTTGAACATGGAAGACATCGTAGCTAACGCGTCCGCCAGCTGATTCTCCTCTCTTGGGAAATGTTCAAAAGTTATCTCTGTGAAACGGGGGATCAATGTCAACACACATTCTCTGTAAGGAATAAGATTCGGATGTTTCATATCCCACTCGCCTTTGATCTGATTGATCACGAGAGCGGAATCTCCGAAGACACTCAGAAACTTGATCCTTAAGTCGATCGCAGCTTGAAGACCCATGATGCATGCCTCATACTCTGCCATGTTGTTGGTGCAGTTGAAACATAGCCAGGCAGTGAGTGGAGTATGAGTGCCTTGGGGGGATATGATCACAGCGCCGATACCGTTACCCAAAGCGTTGGACGCTCCGTCAAAGTGCATAGACCATCGGGATCCTTCCTCAGGTCCTTCATCCGGTCCAGGTACTTCACAGTCAGTCATAATCATGATACTCTCGTCTGGAAACTCGAAGTTCATTGACTGGTAGTCGTCTACTGCCTGATGTGCCAAATGGTCTGCCAATACACTTCCCTTGATAGCTTTCTGAGTTGTGTACTGGATGTCGTATTCTGTCAAGATCATTTGCCATCTTGCTATTCTTCCGGACAGAGCAGGCTTTTCAAATATGTACTTTATTGGATCCATCTTTGAAATCAACAAGGTAGTGTGTGTCAGCATATACTGTCTCAGCCGACGAGCAGCCCATACCAAACTGCAGCAAGTTTTCTCGAGCAGTGAGTATCGGGTCTCACAGTCGGTAAACTTTTTGCTAAGGTAATAAATGGCGTGCTCTTTTCGGCCAGACTCGTCATGCTGCCCCATTACACACCCCATTGAGCTGTCAAGTACTGTCAAGTATAGTATCAGAGGTATCCCTTCAACCGGTGGCATAAGGATGGGTGGTTCTTGGAGATACTCTTTGATTCTGTCAAAAGCGGCCTGACATTCATCATTCCAATGTACTACCTGATCTTTCTTCAGCAGCTTGAAGATTGGCTCACAGGTAGCAGTTAGGTGCGAGATGAATCGGGCAATGTAATTCAGACGTCCTAGAAAGCCTCTGACATATTTCTCTGTCTTAGGAACTGGCATCTCTTGAATGGCTTTAACCTTGGCAGGGTCCACTTGAATACCCTTGTCGCTCACGACGAAGCCTAGCAACTTTCCAGATCTTACCCCAAATGTGCACTTATTCGGGTTCAATCTCAGCTTGTATAACTTCAGACGATCAAACAACTTCTGTAGATGATCAAGGTGCTCCTCCTCAGTTTGGGACCTTGCAATCATATCATCGACATACACTTCAATCTCATGATGGATCATGTCATGAAATAAAGCAACCATGGCACGTTGGTAGGTTGCCCCAGCATTTTTCAGTCCAAAAGGCATGACCTTGTAGCAGAAGGTGCCCCACTGAGTAACAAAGGTAGTCTTTTCCATATCTTCAGGAGCCATCTTGATTTGATTATAACCTGAAAAACCATCCATGAAGGAGAATACCTTGTGCTGAGCAGTATTATCAACAAGAACATCAATGTGAGGTAGGGGAAGTCATCCTTGGGGCTGGCCCTGTTCAGGTCCCTGTAATCGACAGACATTCTGACCTTACCATCTTTCTTAGGTACCGGCACACGTTGGCAACCCACTGAGGGTAAGAAGTCACTGCTAGAAACCCGACATCAAACTGTTTCATAACCTCAGCTTTGATCTTCTTGGACATCTCTGGACACATACGGTGGACCTTTTGCTTAACCGGAGGGCAGTCTTCCTTGGTAGGCAAGTGATGGACCACAATGTCGGTATCCAACCCAGGCATGTCTTCGTAGGACTAGGCAAAGATCTCCACATAATCATGTAACATCTGAGTCAACCGTTGTTTTACGCTGAGCTCCAGATTGGCACCAATCTTGACTTCCTTTCTATCTGCCTCAGTACCCAGATTTATCGTTTCCACCGACTCTTCATGTGGCTGAATGGCCCTCTCTTCCTGGAGTAGCAGTCTTGCAAGCTCGCTAGGCACTTCGCAATCATCTTCACCTTCGTCTTCGGCTAAGTTGATCGGATTTTCGAAGTCATAACTGGCGGTAGCAGAGTCGTTGCCAGTGAGATCCAGAGTGGATTGAAACCTGTATAGGTGAGTGTGTGTAAATATAGTTGTTTTGCAATATATAAAGAAAGAAAGAAAGGGAGCACAAGATTTGAAATGCGAAAAAACGTTCAATGTCTTTATTCATGATATATGGAAATGACAGTTAATAAGCCCTCACAAATGAAGCCAACGGTGCCCCGGGTAAGACACTGGGCCATAAAGTTTCAGTTTATTGTTTATTACAAATAACAAAAACAAAGGAATTCATTACTGCGTAACAAAAGTAACAGGTATATGATCTTTTGCGGTCCAATTGGTCAGTCCACCGTCGGTCGTCGGGTAGATCCAGCTATCGAACTCTGATTCTTCCACTTCGTCTTCATCCCCAATAGCATTCACTCCTGGATTGGTGATGAGCACAGGAGGTCTTTCGATCCTAGCTTTGCGCACAGCCCTCTGCAGTAAAACCCAGTCCAAACTTGTCAGTTTTAGGAGTGAAATCAGGGAGCCTGCCCCAGTTAGCACATTCACCTTTCTCAATTACAGCCCGAGCGTCCTTCAAGGAAGCCATCTTTAAAGGAAAGTCTTCTTCAATTATCGTCTCAGCTGACACCAATGTTGGAGGTACCTCTTCAAAATGTTAAAAGGGGGTTTCAATAAACTCCCCGTCCATCTCAATATACTGGAAGGAATTCAGATGACTAACCATATATTCTTCCTCCCCCTGCACAGTAACGATCTTCCCTCGGACAGGGTACTTGAGCTTCTGGTGTAGAGTGGAGGTCACTGCCCCAGATTTGTGAATCCAAGGTCGACCCAGCAAACAGGAATAAGATGGACGAATATCCATCACATAGAAAGTTGAGTCAAATACTTGAGAACCCACACGAATAGGAATGTCTACCTCACCATGAACCATCCTCTTCGACCCGTCAAAGGCTCGGACAATGATGTTGCTATGTTTCAACTTCAGGCCCTCACAATCCAACCTGTCTAAGGCCTTCTTGGGCAATACATTCAGGGAAGAACCGGTGTCCACCAACACGTGTGCAAGAGTAGTGCCCCTGCATTCTATAGAGACATGCAGGGCGTCATTGTGGTTCTTTCCCTTGGCAGTAAGGTCAACATCCGAGAAACCCAAACCATTGTCAGCTGTCAAATTGGCCACACAGTCAGTGAATTGATCTGCAGAGGTCTCTTGTGGCACATGGGCCGTCTTCAGAAATGAAATCAGGGCCTTGGCGTGGGCCTCTGAGCATAACAGCAATGATAGCATAGAGATCTTGGAGGGGGTATGCCCCAGTTGCTCGACGACGTTGAAGTCACTCTTCTTGATTATCTTAAGAATTTCCTCCATCTCTTGCTGGGAGGCTTCAACATTCACAGACTTTGGTGCCTCCATCCGGGCAGGCTCATCATCAATCCCTTTGCCCCGAGTATTAGATGACTCGGCAGCAGGGGTAGAAACTGGATCAGAAGGGGGAACTAGCGCACTTGCAGGCGTAATAATGAGAGGTCTTTGAATAGCTGGTGGCGCAATGTCAGGCGAGAAGAGCCTGCCACTGCGAGTAACTTTAGCTGGACCGGTGATATTGCTGATGCTGGTACCGATGTTGGACTCCTGCTTCACTCCAAGTACATATACATCTGCCCCATAGTGCCATGGGACAGCCTTGTCAGATTCATAGGGGAGGGGCCCCGGAACAGTAATAATAATGGGTGCAACAGACATGATTTTAACTGGCTTCCTCGGGGGAGCCTTGATTAGATTGTTGAAAATTGTAACGACAAATACTTCTTCAGCGGGAACACAAGGAACAGCGGTCTTCTTGAACAGAATCTCTTTGCTGTCCATCAGACTTTGGATGCCTGACTTCAGCAACGGACAACTAGTAGAGGAAACAACACACAAAAGGCAACCCTTGCTACAACCCGAAAATAAACCGGCCAGCAGCAAGTTCCTCTTAACAGTCAATAGAGGGGTAGCCACATCATTCACAGAAACTGCATACAACTCTTCATCAACAGCATTCACTCCATGTTGGGGCATAGGAGCAGTCACCACATTTGGCCTCTCAGGCGCCTCAAATTGTATCTCCTTCGCATCAATAAGGTCCTGCACCTTATTCCTTAGGGCCTAACAATCATCAGTAGAATGCCCCGGGCTATCGGAGTGGTAAGCACAGCGGGCATTTGGATTATACTTGGGGGATGCAGTATTCACAACCTTTGGAGCCTCTCTGACGGTCACCAAGTTGGTCGACAGCAGTTGCGGAAAGATTTGTGACAAGGTCATACTCAGCCGAGTGAATTCTCTTCTGGGTCTCTCAGCCCTTGGTTGGTTGGGTTGCCGAGGAGCGGTAGCAGGCTTAGCAATAACCACCATGTTGACAGCTTGGCGGCGTTCTGGTTTGTCTTGCCTCCTAGGCCCATACACAGCACTGGCCTCCTTTTTAAAAGGTTTCTTCTCAGAACTTGAAGACGCACCTTTCTGAATCTTTCCTGATTTCATACCAGCCTCTATCCTTTCCCCAGTCAGAATGATGTCAGTAAACCCTGCAGATGAATTTCCAATAAGATGATTGAAGAATGGCCCGTATAGGGTCCCCAAGAACATATCCACTAGCTCACAGTCGGTTAATGGTGGCTGCACCCTGCCAGCTAGGTCCCTCCACTTCTGCACATACTCTTTAAAACCTTCTCCCGATCCTAGCGACATACCCTGGAGTTGGGTACGTGTAGGAGCGAGGTCGGCATTATATTGATATTGCTTGTAAAAAGCAGTAGCCAACTCCTCCCAGTTATGAACCTTGGTTCCATCCAGCTGATAGAACCATTCGAGATGAGTCCCTGAAAGACTCTCCTGGAAGAAGTGGATCCACAAGTTTTTGTCCACAGTATACGGCTGAATCTTCCGCACATAAGATCTGAGATGTAGCTTAGGGCAAGACGCCCCGTCATACTTTGCGAAAGATGTTGCTTTGAACTTGTGCGGGATGATCACACCAGAAGATAAACCCAAGTCTCCGAAATCCAAACCAGGCACTTGTTGAATTTCCATGGCATTCAGACGGTCTTCCAACTGCTTGTATCTGTCTTCAGCTGGAGGATACTGTTCCTCGTTAAAATCAGTCTCGTTGTCAGAGACCACAGGACTTGGAGCCTTTCCCCCCTGGGGACTGCCTTTGCCTACAGAAGAACCAGCTTCCTCATTCTGCAGTGTGTTACCAAATCTCCGGCCCGTGTTGAATAGAACAGTTCTCTTCTTCTTCTTCTTGACCAGCAGAGCCTTCAGCTCCTCTTGACCTTGATCCAAACCCATGATCAGCTCTTGAAATTGGGCATTCTGAGCCTGAAGGGCCTTGATAGACTGCTCGGTAGATGATTCAGGGTTCATGATGCTGAAATAAACAGCGAAGAAAAGTAAGCAACCTGAAAAGAAGAGTACCTGTGATGCACATGATGAATGGAATGCGTATGATTTATGTTTTCAAAGACAATCGGGAATCAACTTTGTAAACAAAAAGGAACACACTTCATTCGATTCAACTTTGAAATTCAAATTGTTCAACAGATTGCCCTTAGGCGTTACATAAAAATGGAAATACTGAAAAGGGAAATAAAACTGTAAAAGAACATCCAAAGCTCATCATTGATCTCAGGGTCTCCTCTTCTCAGTACGGATGTAGTCATTCAAAGCTCGCTCATTCTCCAACTGCTTTGTCAGCTTCTGGATCTTCAATTCCTGCTCGTTGAACTTTTCCCGGTAAGAATCCCGTTCTTCTCGCAGTTGCGCCCAAGACCTCTTTAGTGTATCATAATCAGTAGGTATCTGAGGAGGGAGAATAGTTGGAGGAACCCCATCCTTGTCAGGATACTCAAGAATGATGGGTCTGACAGCTTCGTACGGCATACCTAACTTCTGAGCACGAATGCGGACCCATTTGTAGTAGGCTTCCATAGGTAGAGAAGTCTTTGGTCCCAACTCTTGTGGGTCAGCTCTGTGAATTCTGTCCCAAGCCTTGATGAACCTACGACGCAGCTCGTCACTATCCACCTGAAACTCAAAACTGATGTGAGGCACCAACATCTCATGAGGCCCTGCTCTTCTGGCCCTTCCAAACTGACGGAGAGCTAGACATGGATTATAAGAGATTCCTCCTTGGGTACCAATCAAAGGAACATTAGGATATTCTCCGCAACGATCAATAACAGCTACCTCATGCAAACCTCTGAGAGTCCAAATGATGTCCTTGTCAGTGAAAGACATTAACTTATGAGCCCAACCTCTTCCTTCTTTGTTCTTCAACACGAACTTAGGGTGGTGCGAAATAAACCACCTCACCAACAAAGGGATACAACACCACAGAGTTCCTCGTCTTCGGGCAGTACGAGCATAAAGTTGTTGCAGGATGTCACCCAAGAGAGTGGGCACAGGGTTCCGAGACATGAAGATCCTTATGGCAGTGACATTAATGAAGTTATCAGGATTAGGGAACAAGACTAGACCATAGATTAAGAGAGCCAGGATGTCTTCATATGCCCTAAAGTCCAAGTCATTCCAGAAACTGTTAGCCTTACCAACCAGAAACTTGGCCAAGAAACCCTTAACTTTGCTTCTAGTCACCTAGTTGTCCATTACTTCTTTGTGGGTCAAAGGAAGAGCTGCAGCAATCTCCTCAAGCCTAAGAGTCTTTTCCCAACCAGTGTAGGGAGTCTGATCCAAGATAGGGATACCAAGCAAATCAGAGAACTCTTCCAGGGTAGGGACCAGCTGGAAGTCTTGAAAGGTGAAGCACTGGTACAGAGGGTCATAGAACTGGGTCAGGACACTCATCAGCTGTTGGTCCCACTTTGCCGTGACTAAACTGAGAAGAGAACCATGCCTCTGGATGAAGGAAGTAGTATTTAGAACTCTGCTAACCAACTCTTCAAGTAACTCAGGTGGGTGAACAAAGTTGAACCGGATAGTATTCCTTCGCATAGGCATCATGATGTTCTACAAAACAGAGCAAAGGTGAAACCCTTTTGTCTTTGAAATGGTCAGTCCTTATGCAGGATGCATGCAATGTTCATGATGGCATGATGTTATGATAAAGCACACCACAAATATTCACAAAGGCAAACATGATAAGGCACCCAAGTCACACAAGACAAGCCCTTAGAGTTTAGGCCAGCATGGGGTCTAGGTATTACCCTCTTTCAGTTTGTTGGTTCAGACCTGTCCTATCAGAAGTAACCGGGTTCTAGAGGATCCCAATATCACTGACTACCCTCAATCGGTCATAACTCCAGCATCGTAATCTTTTCTTGCGGCCAGAACCATCACGAGAGTTTAGCCTCAATGGGCGTAGCATACTGCTACTGTTCTATTGGCCAAGTTGGGTCATTTAAGGTTCTAAGGTCGGTTGGTGCTTAATGACTCCTCAGAAGACCCATATTCTCCTCGTTGCGACACAAGGGATATCGGTACAGACCAAGGTGCCACACCAACGTAGCCACTGCTTCACCCATGTCGGTCTACGCCGGACAGGTCCCTCACAGCTTATGCTACCTAACAGGGTATCCCCAGATCTGGATTAGGATCTATGTAACTCCGATGCAACCCACAATTTAAAGCAAACAAACACAGCAATTGAAAACACAAGTAATCTTAGTCCTAAGGTACACCTCACTTTTTATTATTCCCCAGCAGAGTCGCCAGTTCTGTGATCGGTGGATCTGGAACTGACTGTTTAACGCTGGTTCGCGAAATGTCGCGGAAGCAAGAGTCGCCACCGTCTTTTGTTTTCTCCAACATGGACAGGACAAAAGCACAGCAAAATTCCTTATGCGATAGTTTCTCGGTTCGGGAGGTAGATTTATAGAAAGGGAAGGTGTTAGCACCCTTTCTATCCATGGTTATCCATGGGCTCTTAGATACTTGCTCATTTGTGTTTTCAAAAGTGTTTGCTTTTCAAGATGTGAGTGAGTTTGAAAAAGTTTCGTTTAAAGTTTCAGATCGACTCTTGTATCAGTCCTCAAGAGTGTTTGAAAAATTGTTTTGAAAGCTTTTTGAAAAGTGTCGGTGTGAAAAGAAGTTTTGATTTGTTTTGAATTAGAGCAAGTATCTACGAGTCATCTACCTACCCTAAGGAATTAGGCTGTGTAAATGTCTTTAATGTAGTGCCATCCCACCATTGAGAGGTAGGTAGCACCACCGTTGGAGGTGTTCGGGTCAATTTGTTTGTTAGGGACAGTGTGGTCACCGGAGCAACAGTAGGACACCTTAGAAGCTACCCTTATGCCATTGATCCTTTTTTAATTCTGAGGCAACCGTTTCGAGGCAACTGGATCATGTCATGGACATAAGGACTTACTAAAACGTCCTATACTCGACGACCACGTTTCGAGGGGCAGGGCAACAATGAGGCGTACCCTAAGAGTGGTGTGTGAATTTGTGTATTGTTTTCAGTTATGTTTTATCTTGTCATGCATTTGGTGAGCTACGCATTGTTTTTAATTTAGGCCATTCATTCTTTCATGCAAAGTTTAGCAGTTTAAAAGTGCAGAAATTAAAGTGCGGAAAATAAAGTCATACGCTATTACAAGGCGCGGGTCTATACATCGCCAAATTAACAAATACCCGTTTTGAATAAAAATGCGGAAGATAAATAAATTTCCTAATTACTATTACAAGGCTTGGGCAATTACATAATATTTAAAAGAAACATAAGAACAAACGCGCGACAAGAAATTAGAATAGAATGTTCGAGGGCGTTGGACCCTTTTAAGAAATTAAATTGAAATTAAAAGTTAATTAATTATTTAATAAAGAAAAGAAGTTATTTTTTATGGTTTTTTGGTATTTATGAAATAAAGAAAATTAATTAAATTAAAATTAGAAGTTAAATGAAACCCTAGTTCTAAATTATTTTTAATTGTTAAAGAAAAATATTCAAGTTTTAACCTAATTTTACACTAGTTAATTAATTACATGGGTATTTACAAAATAACTAATAATTAATAATAATAATAAGAAGAAGAAATTATTTATTAAGAAAAAGAATAAAAATGCTAAAAAACCTAATTTCTACATATTTTAGTTATTTAAGAAAAGATTAAAGTTAAAACCTAATTTTACTAAATTGATTATTAAAAATTTATTTACAAAAATATTTAATGAATTAAATGTTAATAATAATAAACATGTTTTTGATTTTTCTGTATTTTTATTTTATTATGAAAATTATATTTGTGGATTAAAAGAAAACAATTAAAATAATTAAAAGAAAAGAAAAGGAGAGAAAAAAATACAAACAATGGGGGTGTCTGACCCAATTTGGGAGCTTTGTTGAAAGCAGTTTGGCCCAACAGATTCCAAGCCCTTTTGACTTTCCAGCGCTTGCGTGCAGAGTGGTTGACCAGCGTGTATGGTAGACTGCACATTCTGGCCCTTGGATTGACCATCAGGGACACTTGGCAGGCTTGGATGTGAAGGCGTATTGTGGTCTTTGAAGGAGACGCTGCATGGAAACATATGAATGGCAAAATTATGAAATATGAGAGGGGACCTGGGAATCGAACCCAGGTCCCAGCGTTTACCAGATGTGTCAATTTCCAGTTGAGCCATGCGCGCACGTTGTATAGGAATTGGCAAGCAAACAATATAATACAAAACAACACTTAGTGATATACAACGCGCCAAAATTCAAATGCGCTAGTCATCATGAGCCACGTCCACCTTCTTCCTCATCTTTTCTGCAATTATGAAACAAATAGCGGGGGTTTTAAACCCCCACTAACTACAATGCACAAAAATAAGGATTAGAGCATGGTTAATTATAAAAAGGGCGCGAGGTGGTCAAATAATTCGTCTGGATGTCCTGATTTCAATGGTATCAATTTGGTTGTCCAATTTTTCCAGATGAAGAAAACCCTCTTTCAGAGCTTCTGAAACCCTAGAAAACTTTCATGGTGAATTCTTATACAGGCATTGTTAGTTCAATCAAAGGGTACCAATAGCTTCAAAACATCCATATTAGTATAAATCAGACATTAAAAATCATGAATCATGCATGGAATTTAAAACACGATTATGAACAATTTTATGAAAAGTGCAATCTGGTTTTACCAATTCCTTGAGTATGGAGGGCCGGTTTTGATTGGAATCGTTTCCTGGATGCCCTGGCAATGTTTTGGAATGATTTTCAAGCATTGAATCGTCCTCTAGGTATGAAAACAGTTTCAACTTTTTTGTGAAAAAATGCACTTTGGTTCTTTGATTCCTGCGCAGCTTCTCTGTCTGTATGCATTAGGTTAGCTTTGCATATGTATGTGGATGGAATTAGGTCAAGAAAACCCGGCCCAAAGTCTATGCATTCATGATTCAAATATTTGATTTTGTTACATCTTTTTTTCAAATATTTTTGCCATGGAAACTTGCCAATTGTGGAAGATTTTGTCTCTTGAGAAGGCACACTAAATATTGAGCTCATAATGGACATATTTGCTGCATAAAAAGATTTCAAAAACATGATTTAGTATTTTTCTCATAATTAATTTTAATTGAATGAATTAATAAGATTAAAAATTCAATTAATTAATTAAAAATAAGAAAATAACTCCCTTTTAGCTTAATGGGTCGTTCATGGCCTTTGGGTGATGATTCTTGGAAGAAATTAAGGCCCATTAGCAATTTTGAAGCATTTGAAGCAAAGTTGACTTTTCAAAATTCCCAAAAATTTCCCAACTTCCACAAGGCATATCTTGCTCAATTTTTAAGCTTTGATCATGTTCTTGGACATTTTGGAAAGTTCTTTAAGTCCTCTAACCATTGCCTCTGTTCCGATGTCATTTTGATTTACCAATCTCAAGTTATGGTCTTTGACTTAAAGTGCCTTTTTGTTGACTTTTGAAAATGACCTATAATGTTGAAATTGATAACTTTTTGTGAGAGCATTTCTTGGACTTTAAGTGTGAAGATGAGTTGTAGGAAATGTCATTCTCTTCAAAATGAGCTTTGGATGGAATTTTTCTGATAAACCATGAAGAAGTTATGCCCTGGTCAATTTGCAGTTGACTTTTTCAGCTGTCCAAAAATATAAACTTTTGCATCTTGAGACTTTTTGAGCCATGCTTTGAGAATCATGATCAAGAATTGATCAAATGATGTTTGTGGCTTCAAAATAATATGTTGACCCAAAATTTTGACTTTTGACTGTCAAATGACCATTTTGCCTCTGCAGTTGACTGTGAAGCATTTAGGGTTTTTGACTGTGCAATCTGGTGCTGTGAGTCCTGAAACTTGGCATGTGGGTGCTTGACAATGTTTATAGGCATGTGGGACTTGATTGGACCCTTGAAAACTTCAATTTCTTTGCCAGCACCAAAACCCTAATTTTTGACTATTGGGAGGCAATTGGACTGTGCAACCCTTGGGAGATTTTGAAGCATGATCTTAGCAAACCTTGAAGAATATGGGAGGGAAAATTTTGGGGTACAACACATACCATGGTCATTTTAAGGAAACAAGTGGGTGAAACCCTAGGGGTGCTTGTGTGCAAGGTGTTGTCATTTTTCATGCATTTTTGTCTTGTGTTTAGTCATGCTATTTGTTTGATATTTGCATACAAAACTCTAATCTTACTATCATGGCATTTGAAAGCAATAAAATGTGTAAAAGTAAATCTAAGACTATTACAATATTATTATGGGGAGGGGGATACAAGTTTGAAATAAGGGGATATTACTTAAAATAAAACCCTAAAACTATTATTACAACCAAATTGAAATATTGCACAAAGAAATAAACAGACAAATATTTAAATGTACAAATAAATATAAATATGCAAAGGATGTTTTTGTATTTATTTTATGTATGTAAAATAAGTTTATTTAAGTCTTTAAAAAATAAGAAAATAAAAATGGTTATTTTTTGAAAGGGTGAAGAAACCCTAATTTTTGGTTTTAAAGAAAATATGCTTCATATTAATTATTTATTCATTTATGTAAAAGAAAATAAATAAAAATGTATACAAAAATGTTAAAAAATAATATTTGTGAGAAAATAATATTTTAAGTATAAAAATAAAATGTATGATATTTTTATATTATTTATAAGTTTGTTTAAGAAAATAAAAGTATTGTTATTTAATAAACTATTTTTATATCCAAAAAATAATAAAAATAATAAAATAAAAATGCAAAAATTAAGAAAATATTTTTGGTGATTTTTGATATTTAGAAAAAAATAATAAAGTCAGAAAATATAAATAAAATGAGAAAATACACAAAATATTACAAATGGGCCAATGGGGTGCAGAAAGCAAGCAGGGGGGTGTCAAAAGTCAGACAAAGCCAGACCCAGCCCATTTCCACTTCGTCCCTGTCCTTGGAACAAAAATGTGCGTGCCATGTACTTCAAACCGTATCTCCTGCATACGTGCTTAAAAACAAAATCTTGCAACATGAAAGTTATAGCTCATCATCACACGATTCTAATGATATAAGAAACTTGATCTAACTCTCAAAGACCAGAGAGAATTTCATTGGCCCTAAATTCTAACCTAGTTTTTTCAGCATGTTCATCATCTAAATTCTCCTAGCTCAGATAATATAAATGGAAGTTATGCATATGTACAGCTCAAGCAACTTAGAGACTACATTTTTGCTTCACAAACCTAAGCTTAATGATGCCTAAATAAGTAGTTAGAATCTTGAGAAATACCTGTTTCAGTCAAGTTCGAATATGGCAATGTAGCAACTTTCAGTGAGGCCTGAAGTTCTTTTGAGCTTGCTTAATGTTCCCTTGACCTTTCCCAATGCTTAGCTTGCTTTGAAATATCTTGAATCTCCTTGTAGAAGTCAACCTGCAAACTTAGAATTTGAAAATGGTGAAGCTTGAAAATGGAGTTACAGTTTCTTGAGAAGGGCTTGGGTAGCTTGGATGGGATGTATGGAATGTGTTTGAAGTGGTTTCAAGGAAAACGCACGAGTGAAATATGTTTTGGCTTGGTGTTTGCAGAGATGGCCCTGTTTTGGGAAGAAGTTGATGTTTTTGTGTATTTGAGTATTTGGGAGGTTATGAGCTAGTGTTTCTGGCCTTAGACAATATGTAAAACTTGTTTGAAATGTTCACAAGACTTGCTCTTATCAGATTTCCAAGTTGTCTTGACTTTTGCACAATTGCTTGTTTTTGAAGAAAAGGTAGGAAGTGACAATGCTCAAGTTGTACAAGCTAGCTCAAAGTATGCATAGGGTTGGTGAGCTTTTCCTGATGTTTGTGGAGTTGTTTTGCAGCAAAAGCTTTGGTTCAAGGCTCAAGGAAAACAAAATTGCATAAAGTGTGCTTTATGGAAATGGCATTGTCATCTTTATGCCATAAATGGAATAAACCCCTGTACAAAGCTTCCAAGACAAAAACAATACCATTAACCATTGTATTTTCATTCAATTTATGAGTTTAGAAAGGATTAGAACCTGTAAACCAAGTACAAGCAAGCTTTGGACAAATTTGCAAGTTGTAGCAATATGCAAAATGCCTTGGCCAAAAGTGATAATTTGCAATTTTCAAACTTTCGATTCTCCCTAACCACAAATGATTTTGGAGAGTTCTTTGACATTTTGGAAAGCTTGTAACATGATCTACAATCCATATTTGAAATTCGTTTTTAGATTCCACTTGGAACTAGGTGAAAGGTTTCCATGAAGATAGGTCAAAATTCTGCCTAAACTAGGGCAAAATTTCACTAAGTTAAAAGGTTTATGGACCCCTATTCATAAAATCATAACTTAAGATCCAAGAATCTTTTGGGAAAACTTTGTGAATAAAAGTTGTAGATTTTGTGGATGAATACAACTTTTATGTTGGAAGTTTTGTTTGAATCCAATTGCATCATGGTGAAAAAGTTGGGTAAAGTTGGGAAAAAATAAGAAATTTTCATAACTTAGAAAATTTCTAAGTTATGAAAATATTCCATTTTGAAACCCTAATTTCCAAAATGAGGTTCCTTGGTGAACAAGTTTCATTTTTTGACATATCTTGATGAAAAATGACCCTTGGCACTTGATTTTGACCAAAAAGTCAAAGTTTGACTTTTCAGTGTACAGTTGATTTTTGATCAGTTGACTGGAAAATTCATTTGTCAATCCAATGCATTTGAGATCTTTTGAACCTTGTGATTAGGTAAAGATGATTCCATTGAGTCCTTGAAGCTATGCTTGAACCCAATTTGCCATTGGCTAGGTTAAAAATTAGAAATTGCCCTTCTACAATCAAAACCCTAAAAATGACCATTTTGCCCTTTTGATGGTCTGATCAAATTCCTTGAGGAGTTGTGGTCCAAACTTGATCAAATGGTTAATATGAGTCTATAATGTTGATGTGGATCAAAAATTATGAGATTTGAATATAAATTGGCCACAATTGACTTTTTCCCCAATACAGCTGATTTTTAGGTCAATTGTCCAATTGACTGGGCAAAAATTTGATTCAAGGCTTGAAACTTGGTATGAGAAACCTTATAAGTCCAAAATGAAGTATTAAAGTCACATTGAGCATTGGAAGTCCAAAAATCCCTGTGCAAACTCAAACCCTAATTTCAGGTCAATAGTGCAAGGAGATGTCTTGAGCTGAGCAAACCCTAATCTAGTATTGAGTCCAAAGAGTCTTGGGAGGAAAATTTTGATAAAATGAGAGTGAAAATTTTGGGGTACAACAGCATGTATCTCATAGACACCGGTTACTCAGTTTGTTACTCGCCATAGACTTTAAACCTTTCAAGGATCCCTTTCCAACGGTTCCTTACATCTCCTTTGCTCCAGCAAGGAAAAACTGAGCTCTTGAGGTTGTCACCAGCATAAAGTTCCTGATAGGACAATTTGTTTCCAAAATAGATGTTTCTTCCCCAATTTGGTCAGCACTTCAATTCAACAGGAGTTCTTCTATTAAGGTTTTTTTGGAATAAAATACTCTCCCCAGTGAAGTGTGTAAGAGCCTGCTTCTCCTTAGTGGATTCTACGCTAGAGTTGTCTTCATTATGATGCCATTCAAGAAGTGGTCCCTAATAGGACGTACTCCCCAACATAGTCTCTTTAATTCAATTTTCTCTACTCCCAAGGGAATCGAGGCGTGTGTTGGCGGGTTCGGTACAGCGGTTTACCTCCCCGGTGTAACTAGCATTTTTTAGAGTTCTCTTAAGAATTACCACATCCCCAAGAAGATCTCTTGATGCATCCTTGTGAAGGTCGTTACTTTCCGATGAATTATGCATATTTTCCTTATTTCCCATGAAGTCTACACTTGTCTGGCTTTCAGGAAGTGGCCCCTCCTTAGTGAGGTTATATACCGACAGTTGCTTTGTGAGGATTGCTTTTCCAACACAATCTACATCAATGGGCTTTCTTATAAAGATTCCGCTCAGTCCCCAGCAACCAGAGATTTTGTATCCGCTCCCAGTGGAAGTCAGAGTTTGAGAGTACTTTTTGTTCAAGAGATCTCTTCTCCCTAAATGAAGATTTGTTCCTCAGTGAATTTTTCTTCTCCTTAGTGAATGGTTTGGTGAAGCCTGACAAAGATTCGTAAATACCCTGTGAATGTTCACGAGGGTGAGCATATTGGTGAGTAGTCACTCATAAAGTATAATTTTTCTATAGTGGAGAAATTTTACCCTTTCCTCCAATCAAGTTGTGTTGGGAGATATTTCTCCATGATGAGGGATTTCTTTGTAAGATCTCCTCTTCTTCCCCAGCGGATTCGTTGTACTCAAATGGGCTGAAGCGCATGGATGTATTTGTTTTGGGATTTTTCTGCTCCCCCATCGAAGAATTCAACAATTTGCTCTCCACAAATCCAATGGTTATTTGTACTCCCGGTAATGTTTAAACCTCTGTAAATTCCTCGTTCGAAATGTTTAACATGTTTACTTCTCCAGTAGATTTTTGCAATTTATTTTTGCAAGTCCTATCAGGTTTTGGCCTGTTGGTTATTGGCTTCTCGATTGGCCATTCCCTAGTGAAACACTTAATCATGCATTATCGCATTGCATCCTCAAAGTGTGTTGTTTCTATTCTCTTTTGGGAACATTACTCCATTGAAAAAATAATAATAATTCATACTTGTAACAAAACATAAGCCATTCTGAGTTCTCTATTCCCTGGTGAAGTTATCAAGATTCTTCAGCTTATATCCTCAGTGCAGTCACTTTATTTTTAGTGTCCCAAATCTTTTATTTATAGATCTCCATGTGATAATAGTCCCAAGAAAGTCGAGTGTCTACTTGTCATTTTTGTTATAATTCAGTCTTGCTTGACACATTTTCTTGAGTTTAGTGTCTACTAAACTTCCTAAAACTTCCAATTTCTATTGGTATATCCCTTGAATACAGTCTCTCTCTGATATTCATCTTTAGCTTAGTTTTATCTAGTGCTCTTAGGTCGACTTTTGTCTCGTTACCTGTGCATGAAATCCAGTTTTGTCCTGGTACTCATCTCTAGTTTAATTTTGTCTAACTAGTCTTCATGAGTCGAGTATTGTCTCATTTTTTTTCTTACTCCCGAGATTCTTTCAATTCCTTCATATTGTCTACCTTGGGTTTAAACTTGTCTCTTTTATAACTTTTGGGTTCTTTCAGTTCCATCTTATTGCCTACCCTTTAGTCTGAGACTAGCAAGTGCTCTGAGAAACATGCAATCTCATCACTTTGCTTTAGGTCGAGTTTTGTCTCGTTACTTATGCGTGCAATCCAGTTTCGTCCTGCTACTCATCTTTGGATTATTTTCTTATAATCTTCTTGAGTCAAGTTCACTACTCGTTGTAAGTCTCATCTTTGGACCAATTTTGCCTAGTCTTATTGAGTCGAGTTTTTACTCGTTATTTGTCTATTTTATTACTTGGGTTCGTTTAGCTTCGGCTACTATCTACCCTTGTTTGAGACCAGCAGGTGTTTTGTGAAATACACACACTTTCCGCCACCTTGCTATAGGACCCAATTTCTATTGTTGTCTTATTGAGTACTTTTTTCAGAGCCTAGTTTCGTCTAGTTCCTCTTAGGTCGATTTTTGTCTCATTACCTTGTTTGTGCACCAGTTTTGACTTGACGCATTCTTTATAAGTAGTCCCAGAGGCCGAGTCTTATCTCGATAACCTCTACTTGATCCCACAAGTGTTTCGCTAACGTACAGATGGTATAAGTTCAATTTTGTCTATTCTTCATTGATCGAGACAAGTTTATTGCTGGTATACCCTCATATATCTGATATCTATTCGTATCTTTAGAATCTAGTCTCTTCTAGTTTCCTTGGGTTGAGTTTCGTCTCAAAATTGTGATTTGCGGCCCATTTTCGTCCTAGCGCATTTTTCTAGAATTTAGTCTCGTCCAGTTTTCTAGGATTGAATTTTATATCAATTGATGTTCCAGTTTTTTCCTGGCATATTCTCCTCAAGACTAGTTTTGTCTAGCCTACGTGAGTTGAGTTTTATCTCATTTTTGTGATATGTGCTCCAGTTTTACCTATCGTATCCTTCTAGAAGATAGTGTTCACCAATCCTCTCAGTCTCACTTGGTGTCATCCTTGCAATAAATAGTCTCCAGTGTTTCTATTGCTTATATTTCATTTAGAGTGAAAAATTTTGGGTTCTTTTAATATTCAATCCTCTTCCACCTTGAAGGTTCAAAAGCGGACGCTTTTCTCACTTATGAGGTTTAAGATGATTGAATAGGGGCAGTTGTTGCACCCCAAAATTTTCCCTCTTCATTTCTACTTTTTATGGCTTGTGTCTCATCATATGCATTTCATACATTATGATGGGATCAAGGTTATTTTGTTTTTCAAGCTATCTTCAAGCAACGGAATTTGATTGTGACGTCAATCAGTCTAAGAGGGATCTCGTATCCTCTTTCTTCTATTGGTTCAGGCTACCAAGGCTTCTATGGCCTCAAGACTTCTCAAAGTGTTCATTGTTTCATCAGATGATTAAAGTGTACCAAAGGTTAAAGGTTGACCATCTATCTCTTATCTTTTCAAAAGGAATTAGGGTTTTTGAGTTTATGATGATTGAACTTGTTAATCTGGCATTCAACTGAGGTTTGGTAGATTTCATGTCAAGGTGTTCATCTATTTGAAGTTCCATATTCATTTTCAAAGGATTCCTTAAGGCATAGTGATTGTGATACAAGATACGACTTATGGATTCTAAACGTCGTCATTATCCTTTTAATTGATTGTTGATTGTAATGCAAGTTAACAGGGACTTAAGATTTGGAATTGTTCCTTAAGAAGTGAGAATTTATTTGAACTCATTATGTGGAAGTATTCATTCGATTTTTTAAATGTGTTCAAGTTAACTAATTGGATCAATGTTTCTAAGATGCAAACATGTTAAGATTTTTCATATGGATTTCTTGAAAGATAAGGAATACATCACAAGGCAAAGGAATATAGGTTACAAAGAGATTCAAAATTCATCATGCTTATTAAAGTTCTTAGGAGTTTCCTTCAAAACTCGTCCAAGTGATTATTTTGGTTCAATTCACCAAATGGATTCATATTTTAAAGATGGAAGGTTTGTTCATTTGAAACAAGTAGCAAGACTTATTCAAGGATTATTCGTTCATCCAAATCTACATGGTTTACTAAGGCTTACAAGAAAAGGTATTTTGTTTTTAAGTTTAGTTCAATACAAGACTTAATATAAAAGAGGTTGAAAATTACAAAGCTTTTATTCATATCTTTCTTCAATATTTAAACCTCCAAAGTGCTTAACGATTACAACATTTTCTTGTTACAAATAATCTAATCAAAGCATTCTAAATTCATAAGTCCTAAATTTTCTAATGAGGTCTTTATCTTATTTCTTCAAGTTCCCTCTAAGACTCATTCTTCTTCAATTTTCAAGCTCACCATAGCCATTACCTCTACCTCATCTTTAAGCAGATTCTCTCATCCTTCTTCAAGCATTCTTCTTCACTTTTTCAAGCTCATCCATCATTTGTTAATGAAACAGGAAAAAAGATAATTGTTAGCAAGAGATCAAAAGACCAAAACATGAATAAGAACACACTTTCACACTAAAAGTTTTCTTGTTTTTAACTTCATCATTAGGGTTTGGTAAGGAATCAAAATTAAGGGTAGTTTTCAATCACATTCAAGCAACAATAAATCCTCAAACAAAATCAGACAAAATCATTGGCCTGAGAGTATTCCTATTGCAAATTACAAAAACCATTGGTTGTTGGTTCATAAAGGGAGGTGCTACAGAGAAGTTACTATGCAAGTAAACTCAAAATTTCACCATGGTTAGCAGTATGAAAATCACAAATTCCAGCCCAAGCAACAAAGCATCACAGTCTGGTAAGAAGCAGAATTGCAAGTTCCAGCCCAAAGCAATATATCAGAAAATTATGAGAAAGTCAGAAATATAACATATCAGATTATCAAGCCCAACAAACAGATTCACACATCTCAACCAAAAAACCAGTGATTGCAGTAACAAATATCACACAGAGGCCACAAATAAAAATGACATCATAAAAATATCAAAAACAGATCAAGATAGCAGAAAACAGATAAAAAAATTTAGTTAACAGCTCTGCAATTTATCCAAAGATTCTCAAGCAAGTTTCACAAACTTAATCCTCGCCCTCTAATCCTTGTAAATAACTTTCAAAATCAAAGGCCAAGATTGTATCAAGTGATAACTAACTTCTCAACTCATAACAGATATAAAAACAGAAAGTTCAGGGATTCAAATTCATTCTCCAATCATTGGAAGATTCACAGGAAAAATCTCCACAAAATTCTCTCTGCTCTCTTAACTCCAGGATTCATTTTCATCATTCACAGAAAAAACTCTAACTCTCATCATAGTTAATTCATAGAAATGGAATCAACAAACCCTAGTTCTACATCATTTTCCTCAAACAAACCCTTCATATCGAAGAAAGAAGAAGAAGAAAATCAATCGCAAGTAAACTGAAGGCAATGAAGGAGAAGAAAGAGAGAAAAACCAGAAAGACCTCACCAGGAAGGTCGCAATCATGGATCGCCTTCCACCGCCTTTGGAAGCTGTTGTACCCCAAAATTTGCCCTCCCATATTTCTCAATACATGTCAAGTGAGGTCCTTAAATTGCTCAAGGAAGTCCAAGGGTTGACCAGACAAACTCTCTCCTAAGGCAGTCTACCTCAAATTAGGGTTTCATTTTGCATCAAGATGTTTGAGTCCAAAGGATCCCAAATGCTCACCATTGTCCTAATATGTTCTCAAGATCATCCATGTCAGGTTTCAAGCCTTGTAGAGGAAGTTTGCTCAGTCAATTGCTCAAAGGCCTGAAAATCGACTATGCTAGGTCAAAAATCAATTGTGGCCCACATACAGTCAAACTTCAAGATTTTTGGTCAACATCCTCATTTTGAAGTATCATTCATCATTTGATCAAGGTTTAATCATGATTCATCAAGGATTTCTCACAATTCATCAAAACCCAAAGTTGCTAAATTAGGGTTTTGTAGGAAGAGTCAACTCAACTTTGACCAAGCATAACTTTCTCATACGTTATCAAAAATGACCCATCCAAAGCCCATTTTGAAAAGGATGCAATTCCCTATAATTCATCTTCATCTCCCAAGTTTAAAATATTCACTCACAAAAAGATATGAATTTGGACATTATAGGTCATTTTGAAAAGTCAACAAAAACACCTTTTGGGTCAAAGCTTCATACATGAACATGGAAGACTCAATAAAGATGAGACTAAAAGGGTTGATTATAGGACATCCTAAGCTTTATAAAAAGTCCAAGAACACCTCTCTAGTGTCAAAATTGAGAGAGTTATGAATTGGCCAAGTTGACCTTTTTTGCAAAATTGCCAAAAGTCAAAGGTGCTCAAATTTGCATTTTTTGCTAAATGGGCCCAACTTTTTATGCTTGCACTTCAATGAGAACATAGTCCACGACCTATGGGACCCTCCATGCTTTATTTATTCATTTATTTAATTTATTTTTATTTTTATTCATTTTCAATTCAAATAAAATCAAATAAATCCTAATAAATCATATATTGTGTTTTAGGGTTGATTTTTGCATTAAAAGAAGATCTTATATGCTGTAAATTGAGAATCAACTCGTGCAAAGCTAATTTGGTTGGAAAAAGATTGGATTTGAGCAAAATTGGAAAGAAATCATATGCCATGAAAGACCAAATCAAATCTCCATGATGAGCAAGATTGAGGTCGTTTTTGTTGACCTAATAGGTTGTATTACATATACAGAAGCAAGCCAGGGCATGAGAGAGGTGAGAGCAGTCGTGCAGAGGTAAAACAAAACTCAAAAGTTTCAAGAAAAGTGGTGATACAATTTCCATATTAGAGACCAAATCATGCCATTCTCACATTGTCAATAGATTGTTGGACGTCCCAGGAGCATATTCCAACCAATTTCAAGCCTTTTCACGCCTAGAATTGTAAGTTACACGTATCACGATTTGCTTCCAAACTCGTTTTCATTTTCATCAATTTATGCGCCATTTGCACGTTTTGACTGCATATTCTGGTTCATTAACATGTTTGCAAGCTAATCATCATATTCAATTGTGTTTTTTGTGATTTTATGACAAACTGCCATGGCTAGGGTTTCGTGTTGAGTTTTAGGGCTTTGCAGGATAGGTGAAATTGGATATTGATTCTGGTACCATGAGACTCGTGAGGATGAGACGAGTTGATTGGTACCAGCCATGGTCATTTATATTGCTTATGGAGAGTTTTTGAAAAACGCATGTTTATAGCTACAGCAAGTCAACCGTAGGTAAAGGTCTTGTTACCTAAAACGACGGTTGGGAGGAAGAAGATGGGTGTGTGGCACTCACTGATTGGCTTATTTAAATTTCAGCGTGTTTTTCCATTAACCATGCTTTTTTCATATATTAGATTTTGTTTTTATTATATATTCAAACAAGCCAAATAGCTCAGTTGGCAAGCGTGCAGGGGAAAAGTGCAAAGGGCCTGGGTTCGATTCCCAGGTCCCAACCTTTATCATGTTATTTTTTAACAGGAAATCCAGCGCTTTGAAAATCAAGAGGTCCACAATGTACCACCAGGATCTGGCCATTCAACTCACCAGCGCTCCAGATCAACGTGCTACCCTTGGAGGACCACCATACGCCCCAGGTCACCGTATGCATTGGATCAGGGAAAGTCAAAACGGGTCTTAACCATTTGGGCCCAGAAATTCAATTTCAACCCCCCTTTTCAGCAAACACCACCAGGCCCATATTTATTTCTTTTTCTTTTAGTTTTTTTTAAATCTTTCAATATTTATTTTATTCAGTTTAATTTACAAATTAATTTATTTTTTATAAAAACCATAAAATCAATAATTCACAAAATTAGGATTAGTTTTTTTATTTATCAAAATTAATTTAATTTAGTTTAATTTAGGAAATTGTAATTTGTTTTCAAAAATAAAATCAAATAAAAATTAGTTTAGACTTTTCCTTTAATTTTATTTTGTTATTTTTCTCAAATAAATATAAATACAAAAAATAGACTTTTAGACAAATTAATTTATTTCTCTTAGTTTAAAATTAATTAGACTTAGGATTTTCCTTTAATTTAGCAATTCCATTATTTTCTCAAAACAAAATAAAAACATTTTCTTTAGTTAATCGCAATTAGTTTTAGGCAAGGGTCAAAACCCTAGTTGCTCCGCATACGATCCATCGCGCGTGTATTATTATTTTTACCAATATTTCTGTAAATGCTCATGGTTTGTAATAGTTTAATCTAGTTTTTTTTATCGCTTTTTTCCGGGTTTTTGGCTATGTAATTAATCCTCCTCCCCGAAGCCTTATAATAGAGTAGATTTATTTTCTCGCATTTTAATTCTCGCAAATATTTGACTGTTTAGATGAATGCTAATAGGATTGTATGACAAGAATGCATGACAAATTAATCCAGTTAGAAAACCCTAATATGCAAAGATTAAATAATTGAAAACATATCATCACACATATCACTCTTAGGGTATACTCCAACTTCGGTTGCCTTCGGTAAACAATCATTAAGTATAGGGTGTCTTAGTGGTTTCCCTCATGTCTAACAAAGATCAAATGTCCCATTCGAATGTTGCCTCAGAAATGTTGCCTCGAATATGATCTTAAGACTCTAGGGTTATTACTAAGGTATCCTAATATTTCTTTTGTGATCGTATGTCCCTTTCGAATTGACCCTTACAACTCCAACGACGGTGCTACCTATTTCTCAATAGTAGGATAGCACTGTCTAAAGGAAATAAGAATAGAAACAATATTTTTTCGAGTAGGTAAATGCTAGAAGGTACTTGCTCAAATCAAAACTTTTCACACTTACACTTTTCAAAACAACTTTCAAAACAACTTCGTCACACCTTTGAGGACTGATACAAGGGTTATCACGAAGTCAAACTTTTCAAAAAAACAAAGCATATACACAAGCAATTTTTAAAAGATTAGCAAGTACCTAAGAGCCCATGGAAAACTATGGACAGAAAGGATGCTAACACCTTCCCTTTCTATAATCTACCCCCTGTACTCAAAATCTCGAAAAAGGATTTTTCTATACTTTTTTCCTTTCTGGTTGGATGAAATAAAAGTCGGTGGCGACTCTTACTTACCGCGACATTTTGCAAAGACAAACGCAAAATGCAAACCAGGATTTCAAACAGTCAGTTCTGCTACCGTATCACAAAACTGGCGATTCTGCTGGGGACTAATAAGTGGGGTATAACTTAGGATCTAGTTCATCATAATTGCTTCTCTTGATTGCTTTGAATGCTTTACTTTTAAGGGTTTTTTTTGGAGTTACTATAGATCCTAACCCGAATCTAGAGATACCTTTTAGGTAAGTAGCAATAGACTGTGAGGGAACTGTACAACATAGACCGATACGGTTGAAGCAGTAGCTACGTTGATGTGGCACATTGGTTGGTACCGGTATCCCTTGTGGAGAAATGAGGAGAATACAGGGCCGCTGCATGGTGTCGTTAAGCATCAACTGACCTTAGAACCTTTAATCGACCAACTTGGCCATTAGAAAGTAGTGAGATAGCCGACCCCGGTGTAAAGCTGGGAACTAGTTGATACTCGATGCTACACTCATTGAGACCATACTCTCGAGATAGTTCCGGCCGCAAGAAAAGATTGCGTGAGCTGAAACCATGACCGATAGAGGATGTTCAGTGATATTGAGATCCTCTAGAACCCGATTACTTTTTTCTAGGACAGGTTCAAACCAACTTAACTTCAAGAGGGTATTACCTTTGACCTCATGCAAGCCTTAAACCTAAGGGCTTTGTGTAATTTGATTGTGTTTGCAATATCTGTGTTTGCTATACCTGTGGTTTACCATGACATCATGCATCATAACATGGCATTCATACTTCATTATACTAACCATTTCAAAGACCAAGGAAATTTATCTTTGTTCTGTTTTGTAGATTATGGCTTCCGTGCGCAGAAATACCATCCGAGTCAACTTTGTGCAAATACCTTCCCAACTTAAAGGGCTAGCCTCAAGAGTTTCTGAGACTTATATGGTCATTAAGAGACACAGTCAACTTCTCGGCTTGGTTACTTCAAATCTTGATGAGCAGATGATGAGTGTACTTTTTCAGTTCTTCGATCCCGTGCATCATTGCTTCACCTTTCCAAATTACCAGCTGGTACCCACCTTGGAAGAGTTCTCTCACCTATTGGGCATATCCATCTATGAACAGGTACCCTTCACAGGTATGGAAGAAGTTCCTAGACCAAAAGACATTGCCTCAGCTCTGCATTTGAAACGGGCTGATGTAGTATCTAATTGGGAAACACAAAGCGGGGTCGAAGGTTTTCTAGCCAGATTTCTGATAGACCAGGCTCAGCTATTCTGGTATAATTTGGATTTTCAAGATTTTGAAGATGTCTTGGCTCTCCTTATCTATGGTTTGGTTCTCTTCCCAAATCTGGATTCTTTTGTAGATGTGAACGCTGTTAAGATTTTCCTTTCTCGCAATCCTGTGCCTACCTTGCTGGGTGATATCTTGCATGCCCTCCACACTCGTACTGTGAGGAGAAGAGGAACTCTTATGTGTTGCATGTCGTTGCTGTTGAGGTGGTTTATTTCTCACCTCCCTAAGTCTGTGCTGAAAAACGAAGAAGGTTTGGGTTGGTCCTACAGAATAATGTCACTTGCTCATACAAATATTCTTTGGTGTTCCCGGGCTATGGAAGACATTGTTGTTATTGATCATTGTGGGGGATACCCTAATGTCCCATTTCTTAGAATCAGAGGGGGTATAACTTGCAATCCTTGTCTAGCTTTGCGACAATTTGGTCGTGCTCGGAGAGATGGTCCCCATGAGTTACTTCTTGAGGACATTGTATTTGACTATAAGGAGGATGTTAAGGAGCATCGCCGAAGGTTTATACGAGCTTGGGGCATGGTGAACAGATCTGACCCCTAAGAGTTGGGACCAAAGACTTCCCTTCCTATGCAGCCTTACCTCCAATGGGTCAGAGCTCGTGCCCAGAAGCTTTGGATGCCCTATGAGGCTGTATTACCAGTGATTGTAGAGCCCACTAATGAAGAGGGAATTCCTTACACGGTTCTCTATCCTTACATGCCCACTGATCCTGGGGAGTTGCAGAGGTCTTGGATTCAGTTGAAGAGTGAGCGGGATACTTATCGGGAACAGTACCATGAGCAAGAAAGGAATATTTTGAAGCTCACCAGGCAGCTCGAGAAAGAAAGAGTGATCAATGACTACATCGGCACAAGGAGGAAGCGTCCATGGGACTTTTGATTTTTCTTTTTCTAGTTTTAGATCTTGTTTTATTTACTTCTTTGTAAACGCCTTAAAGGCATTGTTGAACCTTTCAAAGTTAATCTAATAAAGTTTGTTTATTTTTGGTTTGCAAATTTAAATCTCCCAAAGTCTTTGAAATCATTACATGCGCATCCCATTATCATGCACATCATTACAGGTACCCTTACAGGTTTCTCATCTTCTTCGCTGTTTATTTCAGCAAAAATGTCTTTCGGTCAAGCCATCAAAGATCTGCAGGCACAGAACGCCCAATTCCAACAGATGTTCATAAGTCTGGCTAAAGGGCAAGAGGATTTGAAGATCCTTATTCTGAAAGAAAAGAAGAAGAATAAGAAGGTCGGTATTCTAAACATGGGTAGAATATTTGGAGAAAGGTTAAGACAACCAGTTGATCTGACCTCCTCATCCAAGGACGGGGAGAACCAGGAAAGGGTAAAGGACCCTAGTCCTGCAGTTTCTGATAACGATACGGACTACGATAATGAGCAATATCCTCCTATTGAGGATAGGTACAAGCAGCTAGAAGACCGTCTGAGTGCTATGGAGATTAAGAAAATCCCTGGTTTGGATTTCAGAAAATTGGGATTGGTATCGGGAGTGGTCATCCCTCATAAGTTTAAAGCTCCGGTTTTGGCCAAGTACGATGGACTATCCTGTCCAAAACTCCATCTTCGCTCGTATGTCAGGAAAATCCAACCACACACCGCTGATAGAAATTTGTGGGTGCATTTCTTTCAATATAGTCTGTCAGGGACTCAACTTGAATGGTTCTATCAGTTGGAGGGAGCCAGTGTCCGAAACTGGGAAGACCTTGATGTTGCTTTTTACAAGCAATATCAGTATAACACCGACCTTTCTCCCACTCGTACTCAGCTCCAGGGTATGTCCATGGGTGCAGGCGAAGGTTTTAAGGACTATGCTCAAAAGTGGAGAGACCTGGAAGGAAGAGTCCAGCCCCCTTTGTTCTCTAGGGAGTTGGTTGACATGTTTCTAGGGACGCTATCTGGTCCATTTTTCATTCACTTGATCGGCAGCTCATCATCTGGTTTTACTGAGCTGATTTTGACCGGAGAAAGAGTATAAGTTGGTATCTGAAGTGGTAAGATATAGAAGGATGTCTCTTCGAGTTCGATAAAGAAGCCTTTCATTGGTAAGAAGGAAGCTAGTGCAGTCTATGGCCCGAGGGGCCAAAACAGATCTGAACACCGTCAAGCGGTAAATGCTGTAGTGATACCAAGACCCGCAGTTTCTCCATAATGCAACAATCAACAAAGGGTGGAAAGACCGCAACAGCAGTTTACCCGCATCAATATGACTTTGGCTGAAGTCCTACCTCATCTGCTAAAATCCAACTTGGCAACCTTGAGAGAGGCTCCCAAGAATCCAAACATTACTTCTCCCAGATACAATCCCAACGCGCGGTGCGCCTACCATTCCGAGAGTCCGGGCCATGATACAAACAATTGCTGGGCTCTGAGAAACAAAGTGCAAGACTTTCTCGAAGCCAAGGAGATAGAGTTTGATGCTCCAGAAAAGCTGAATGTTATAACTGCTCCCATGTCCAAACATGGTCGTGGAGTTAATGTTGTTGACACCGATTTGTTTGTGACCTCTGTTGAAGAAATTTCTACTCCCCTGATGATCGTTAAGAAGAATTTGTTATTGGCCGATTTATTTCCGGGTTGTGGTGAAGGTTGCCACATGTGTTCGATTATACCTACTGGTTGCCGCTTGTTGAAGTCAGGTATTTAGCGCCTGATGGATAATAAAGAGATTTTTTTCGAGAAGACTATGATTCCCATTGTTCCACTGAAGACATTGCCATTGTAACCATTTCCACCAATCCTTCCAAGGTTTCCTCGATAAAACCTGTTAGGATTACACTTGTTCCAAGAATTGCTCCGCTAATAATCACTGTTCCTGGTCCCATCCCGTACACCTCAGATAAGGCTGTCCCATGGAATTACGGTGCTGACGTGTATTATCATGGTATTAAGCATGATCTAAAGACTGAAGAAGCTGATATTGATGTCAGTAATATTGTCGGGACTAGTAAAGTTACTTGAAGTGGAAGGGTCTTCTCTCCCGAGATTTCCCCGAAGACTATCATCGAGCCTACTATTATTCCAACTGCTGCTCCAACCATCACTCCTGACATTTCTCCTGTTCCTACTCCAGTTATTACACCTGCTACTATTCCTGCTCTTACTCCAGTTATCACCCCTGCTGCTGAGCCATCTGGGACTCGGGGCAAGAAAGTCATAGGTGAGCCTGCCCGGACGGAGGCACCTAAGAAAATCATTGTGGAAGCCTCTAAACAAGAAATAGTGGAAATTTTGAAAATTATCAAGAAGTGTGACTACAATGTAGTCGAGCAGCTGGGGCAGACCCCGTCAAAGATCTCCATGTTGTCCTTGTTGTTATGTTCTGAAGCCCATGTGAAGGCTTTGATTGCATTTCTCAAGACTGCGCATGTGCCACAGGAAACTTCTACAGATTAGTTCAAAGATTGTGGGCCTAGCCTGACTGCGGACAATGGGCTAGGGTTTTCAGATGTGGATCTGACTGCTAAAGGGAGAAATCATAATTATGATCTGCATGTCTCGATCGAGTGCAGGGGCACCACTATGGCCCACGTGCTGGTAGATATCGGGTCCTCACTGAATGTTCTGTCAAAGAAAGCGTTAGACCGTCTGGATTGTGAAGGTTTGATTCTAAAGCCGGGTAACATTCTGGTAAGGGCTTTTGATGGATCAAAAGGAATGGTGCACGGGGAGGTGGATATCCCTGTCAAAGTGGGCTCTCATACTTTTGGGTCCACCTTCTATGTAATGGATATCAAGCCGTTGTATTCTTGCTTGCTGGGTCGTCCTTGGATTCATAAGGTTGGGGCAGTGACTTCCACGCTCCATCAAATGCTGAAATATCCGGTGAAGGGGAAGATTGTCACGGTACAAGGTGAAGAAGAGTATATGGTGAGTCATATCAACTCCTTTAGTTATGTAGAGATGGATGGGGAATTCATAGAAACTCCTTGTTAAAATTTCGAAGAGGTCCCTCAGTTCTCGGTATCAACTGAAGTTACTACCGGCAAACCTCCATTGAAAATGGCTTCTCTCAAAGACGCCAGGGCTGTAATTGAAGAAGGTGGGTGTACCAATTAGGGTCAGCTCCCTGATTTCACTCACAAAACTGACAAATTTGGTTTGGGCTTTACTATAGGGGCTCAGAGGGCTGTCAGGCACGCACATATTGGAAGACCTCCTCTACACATCAGCAATCGGGGAGTTAATGTAATTGAGGACAACGAAGAAGATTTAGACATTGACAGCTGGATCTACCCAACAACCAATGGTAGACTGAACAACTGGATGGCGAAGGACTTCATACATGTTTCTTTTATTCCGCAGTAATTGACTTTTGTTTTAAGATTTGTAATAAACAGTTTGGAACTTTGTGGCCCGGTACCTTGCCCGAGGCACCTTGGCTTTGCTTGTGAGGGCTTATTACTTGTCATTTTCATATATCATTAATAAAACATTAGAAGTTTCTTGCATTACAAATTTTGTGCTCCTTGTTTTTCTTTTCTGTCTCTCACTTTATCAAAACGGCTATTCTCTTACACACACTCACGTATCATAATATAGATCCATATCCACTCTAGATCCCATTGATAACGACTTTGCTACTACCAGTTATGACTTCAAAAAACCGATCAACCAAGTCGAGAACAAAGGTGAGGATGATTGTGAGGTTCCTGGAGAGCTTGCTAGACTATTACAGCAGGAAGAAAGGGCTATACAGCCTCATGAAGAGCCAGTTGAGTCAGTGAATTTGGGTACAGAGGAAGACAGGAAGGAGGTCAAGATAGGTGCGAATCTAGAGCCTAGTGTCAAACAACGGTTAATACAGATGATACACGACTATGTCAAGATCTTCGCCTGGTCCTATGAAGATATGCCTGGTTTGGACACTGATATTATGGTACACCGCCTGCCGACCAAAGAAGACTGCCCTCCGGTAAAGCAGAAGGTTCGCCATATGCGCCCTAAAATGTCAGAGAAAATCAAGGCAAAAGTCATGAAACAGTTCGACACAGGATTCTTAGTTGTCACTTCTTATCCGCAGTGGGTTACCAATGTTGTTCTGGTACCTAAGAAGGACAGCAAGGTACGTATGTGTGTTGACTATAGAGACCTGAACAGGGCAAGCCCAAAAGATGACTTCTCGCTTCCTCACATTGATGTTCTAGTCGACAACACCGCGCAACATAAGATCTTCTCTTTCATGGATGGTTTTTCTGGCTACAACCAGATCAAGATGGCACCCAAGGACATGGAGAAGACAACCTTCGTTACACAGTGGGGCACCTTCTGTTACAAGGTAATGCCTTTTGAGTTGAAGAATGCTGGGGCAAATTATCAACGCGCCATGGTCGCTTTTTTCCACGACATGATTCACCATGAGATCGAGGTTTATGTTGATGACATGATAGCCAGGTCCCAGACCAATGAAGAGCACCTTGATCATCTCCAGAAACTGTTTGACAGGTTGAAGACGTACAACCTGAGGTTTAATCCGAACAAGTGTACCTTCGGGGTAAGGTCTGGTAAGCTTTTGGGTTTTGTTGTTAGTGACAAAGGTATTCAGGTAGATCCCGCAAAGGTAAAGGCCATACAAGCGATGTTGGCTCCCCGCACAGAGAAGGAAGTTAGAGGTTTCTTGGGACGTCTAAATTACATCGCCAGGTTCATTTCACATCTGACTGCTACTTGTGAGCCAATCTTCAAGCTACTGAAGAAAGATCAAGTGGTAAAGTGGAATGACAAATGTCATACCTCTTTCAAAAGAATCAAATAATACCTTCAAGAACCACCAATTTTGATGCCTCCAGTTGAAGGAAGACCTTTGATTTTATACTTGACAGTGCTAGATAGTTCAATGGGGTGTGTGCTGGGGCAGCATGACGAGTTTGGCCGAAAAGAACACGCTATTTACTACCTTAGAAAAAGGTTTACCGATTGTGAGACCCGATACTCATTGCTCGAGAAAACTTGTTGCACTTTGGCATGGGCTGCTCGCCGGCTGAGACAATATATACTGACTCACACCACCTTGCTCATATCAAAGATGGATCTGATCAAGTATATCTTCGAGAATCCCGCTCTCTCCGGAAGGATAGCAAGATGGCATATGATATTGACCGAATACGACATCCAATACACAACCCAAATATCAATCAAGGGGGGTGTATTGGCGGATCATTTGGCGCATCAGGCCATGGATGACTATCAGTCCATGAATTTCGAGTTCCCGGATGAGAATATCATGTTGGTGACCGACTGCGAAGAACCTGGACCGAATGAAGGACCCGAGGAGGGATCCCGATGGTCTATGTATTTTGATGGAGCCTCGAACGTGTTGGGTAATGGCATTAGCGTTGTAATCATATCTCCTGAGGGTTGTCATACTCCATTCACCGCCCGATTATGTTTTAACTGCACCAACAATATGGCGGAGTATGAAGCGTGTATCATGGGTCTTCGAGCTGCTATTGACCTGAGGATAAAGTTCTTGAGTGTATTCGGAGATTTCGCTCTAGTGATAAGTTAGATCAAAGGCGAGTGGGATACGAAGCACCCGAATTTTATTCCTTACAAAGAGTATGTACTAACATTGCTCCCGCACTTCGAGGAGATAACCTTTGAACATTTCCCCAGAGAAGAGAACCAGTTAGCGGACGCACTATCTACCATGTCTTCTATGTTCAAAGTGAGGTGGGAAAATGAAGCTCCCCATATTACCATTGAGAGGTTGGACGAACCCGCACACTGCTGTGACATTGAGACTGAAGAGGTAGCAGATAAACCCTGGTTTCACGAGGTACAGAGATATCTTGAGGCTCAAGAATACCCCGAGGGGGCATCTATTAATGATAATAAGTTTCTGATAAGGTTCGTTGTGAATTTCTTCATCAGTAATGGGATTCTCTATAAGTGTAACCATGATTGAACCTTACTGCGGTGTACAGACAAAATCGAGGCGGAAAGAATCATGGCAGACCTACATGAAGGCACCTTCAGAACTCATTCCAATGGACATACCATGGCGAAGAAAATCCTACGGGTAGGATATTACTGGTCCACTATGGAATCCGATTGTTATCAGCACTCTCGGACCTATCATAAGTGCCAAGTCTATGCTGATAAGGTGCATGTACCTCCAGTTTCTCTGAATGTTTTGACAACTCCTTGGCCCTTTGCAATGTGGGGCATCGACATGATCGGCGAGATTAGACCTACTGTGTCTAACGGGCATTGCTTCATTCTAGTAGCAATTGATTACTTCACAAAGTGGGTTGAGGCAGCTTCCTTTGCTACAGTGACCAAAAATGTCGTGACGCGGTTCATCCGACACAATCTGATCTGTCGATATGGTGTACCAGAGAGGATTATCATTGACAATGGTACAAATCTCAACAATACGATGATTACCGAACTCTACAAACAGTTCAAGATACAGCATCACAACTCTTCTCCCTACCGACCGAAGATGAATGGGGCTGTTGAAGCGGCTAACAAGAACATCAAGAAGATTGTGTAGAAGATGACGGTGACGTACAAAGACTGGCACGAAATGTTACTATTCGCTCTCCATGGGTATTGTACCTCGGCAAGGACATCGACATGGGCAACAACCCTACTCTCTGGTATATGGTATGGAGGCAGTCCTACCCATTGAAGTCCAGATACCCTCTCTCAGGATTATGAATGATGCAGGTTTGAACGAAGACGACTGGATCCAAACCTGACTTGATCAGCTGAATCTAATCGATGAAAAGAGACTTACTGCTACCTGTCACGGTCAGGCGTATCAAAGGCGGATGATCAAGGATTTTAACAAGAAAGTCAGACGTCAAGAATATCAAGTTGGGGATCTAGTGATCAAATGTATCATACTGCCGCAAGGTGATCCCAGGGGCAAATGGACCCCTACATACGAAGGGCCATTTGTGGTTAAGAACATTTTCTCGGGAGGAGCTATGATTCTTACCACCATGGATGGGGACGACCTTCCTCACCCTGTCAATGCAGACATAGTGAAAAGATACTACGCATAATCAAAGTCTCGCTAGGTTGACTGGCCTAGGAAAAAATAAGGGCTTCCCGACGAACCAAAAGGGTTCGAGCAAAAGTAAGGGATGAAAATGAAAAAAAAACTGTACACCCAGCAAGTCAAAAACCTGAAAAGGCGACTTGGGCAAAAAAGGGTATCCCGGTGGACTGAAAACCCGAAAGGGCGGTCCAGGAAAAAATTAGGGATTGAAGCGTAATCCTATGTCTCATTGGATCACCTTGCAACTGTTAGAACATAGTTTGATTCTACAACCCTCAATTAGAGTTTTGATGATAACAACATACAAGAATAAATAAATTGTAAGATTTATATATAAGACATATATGCTACTTAAAATTATGTTTTGTGTTTACAGAAACTCTGATGGAATCAACATCAGAATATCAGAATCAACATTAGCATCAGAAATATGTCAGCATCAAAAGATCAAACATGTGCTACGCGCTGAAGTTACCAGATCATACGCTGAAGCTTGATGACCAGAATCTGCACATACAATACTCTGACTCTGATCAAGATCCTAACCATGTCATCAGCACTCAGAAGCGTCAGAATAAGTTAAAGGAAAGAACACTCTGATTACCATAAGCATAGAAGACTCTGAAGTGTCAGTGTTACTAAGCATTCAAGACAGATTAATTACCAACGGCTTTATCCAAGACAATATCTTCCCAAAAAGGAAAGAACGTTATTAGCATTGTGTGATCGGTGGATCTGGAACTGACTGTTTAACGCTGGTTCGCGAAATGTCACAGAAGCAAGAGTCGCCACCGTCTTTTATTTTCTCCAACATGGAAAGGACAAAAGCACAGAAAAATTCCTTATTGAGATTAGTTCTCGGTTCGGGAGGTAGATTTATAGAAAGGGAAGGTGTTAGCACCCTTTCTATACATGGTTATCCATGGGCTCTTAGATACTTGCTCATTGTGTTTTCAAAAGTGTTTGCTTTTCAAGTGTGAGTGGGTTTGAAAAAGTTTCGTTTAAAATTTCAGTTCGACTCTTGTATCAGTCCTCAAGAGTGTTTGAAAAGTTGTTTTTGAAAGCTTTTTGCAAAGTGTCGGTGTGAAAAAGAGGTTTTTGATTTGTTTTAAATTAGAGCAAGTATCTACGAGTCATCTACCTACCCTAAGGAATTAGTCTATGTAAATGTCCTTAAAGTAGTGCCATCCCACCATTGAGAGGTAGGTAGCACCACCGTTGGAGGTGTTCGGGTCAATTCGAGGATTAGGGACAGTGTGGTCACCAGAGCAATAGGAAGACACCTTAGAAACTACCCCTATGCCATGTTCATGGACATGAGGACTTACTAAAACGTCCTCTACTCGACGACCACGTTTCGAGGGGCAAGGCAACAGTGAGGCGTACCCTAGGAGTGGTGTGTGAATTGTGTGTTATTTTCAGTTATTGTTTGTCTTATCATGCATCGGTGATCTACGCTTTGATTTTATTTTTGGCCATTCATTCTTTCATGCAAATTATTAGCAGTTAAAAAGTGCGGGAAGATAAAAGTCCTACGCTATTACAAAGGCGCGGGTCTACATCGCCAAATTAAACCAAGACCCGATTTGAAAAGAAAAGTGCGAAAAATGAATATTATAATTAATCTATTACAAGGCTTTGGGGAAAGTACATAAATTTCACAACGAAAAATAAAATAAACGCGCGAAGAGAAAATTAAATTCGAAGGTGCGAGGGCGTTGGACCCTTTGAGGAAGTCAAATTGAAATTATTAAATTAATTAAATTAAATAAAGGAAAGGACTCATTTTTTATGCTTTTTTTTGGATTTATGAAATTAAAGAGAATTAATTGGAATTAAAACCCTAATTCTAAGCATTTTTTAATTATTAAAGAAATAAATTCAAGTTTGACCTAATTTAACCTAATCATTTAATGACAAATTTATTTACAAAAATAATTAATTACTAATAGTGACAAAAAAAGATTATTTATTAAGAAAAAGAATAAAAAATGATAAAATACTTGTTTTTATATTTTTTAATTTATTTAAGAAAACATTAAACCTAAAAAAACTAAATTGATTATTAAACCTATTTACAAAATGAATATTAGTGAATTAAATAATAAACATTTTTATTTTTGACTTTCTGATTTTTTTTGTTTTTTGTGGTATAAAAATTGATTTTTTGGTAAATTAATTAAAATAATAAAGCAAACAAAAGAATAAAGAAAGAACTAAAACAAGAAATAAAAATATACATATGCAAACCAGAGGGGGTGAGTTGGCCCAATTGGAGGTGTGATTAGAGGAGTTTTGGCCCATCAGGATGTTGGCCACGTTGACTTTTCCAGCGCTTATGTGGGATAGCTGACTAACGTACATGGTAGTCGCTTGTTGATGGCCATTAGATTGAGCTTCAGGGACATGTGGCAGGCACTGATGTGAAGGTGTATTGTGGAACCTGGATAGCACGCTGCATGGAAGTGTATTGGAAAAAATATTATTGAAGAAAGAGGGGGACCTGGGAATCGAACCCAGGTCCCAATGCTTGAAGGATACCTCACTTTCCACCCAGCCAAATGCGTTTGTTTGTCAATTATATGGAACGCGAATATTATAAGAAAAGATAAAAGTTAATAGTCTGAACCAACAAAATCACGCGCCAATTTTGAATAGCCCAATAACCTCAAGCCACGCATGCTTCTTCTCCGTGTTATACCTGCAACTAAAATCAAATAGCGGGGGTTTTAAACCCCCACTAACTACAACACGCAATAATAGCGATTAGAATATGGCTCATCATAAATTGAGCGCGAGGTATAGATTTTGTCCTTCAGGATGTCACGATTTCAATGGTGTATGTCTCGCTGCCTAATTTTTTCATATGCAAAAGTCCCCAATTTCAAGCTTATGAAAACCTAGAAAATTTCCATGGCAGATTCTCGTACAGGGCACGTTAGTTCAATTAGAAGATACCAACAGCTTTAGAATGCTCATGTTAGTGCAAAACAACAGTTAAAAGACATTAATCCTGCATATAAAATGGAATACGATTATCAATTTTTTTAAGAAAAGTGGAACACGGTTATACCAATTCTTCAGGTTAGAGGACGTGATTTTGATTCAGAAAGCTTCCTTGATGCGTCAGGAATGTAATGGAATCGTTCTTTTGCTTGGAAAAGTGCTCTATGTGTGTTTTCAGTTTTCAATTTTTTGACAAAAAATGCAAAGTGATTCTTTGGTTTGAGGCGCAGCTTCTAGGTTCTCATGATTAGGTTTAGGTTTGTGCTTATATGAGGAATGAATTAGGGTAAAAATCCAAGCCAAAAACCTTTGCATTCATGAATCAAATATTTGGTTTTCAATGTAATCTTTTTTCAATCTTTTTCATGTCCTTTTGATGCAAATCATTGC
This sequence comes from Vicia faba, assembly GCA_948472305.1. Taxonomy (NCBI): domain Eukaryota; kingdom Viridiplantae; phylum Streptophyta; class Magnoliopsida; order Fabales; family Fabaceae; genus Vicia; species Vicia faba. Next base: position 984,992,396 of record OX451740.1, on the reverse strand, counting down.
CAATCACCTTGATTCTTTCCTTATTGAATAGTGCACGAAATCTTGAATGAATTCTATGCACAAAAAGATTTGAAAAGCATGGATTAGTATTTTTCTTATAATTAATTTTAATTAAATGAATTAAATAGATTAAATATTCAATTAATTAATTAAAAATAGGAAAATAACTCCCCTTTGGGTCAATGGGTCGTGCATAGCTTTTGGGTGATGATTCTTGGAAGAAATTAAGGCCCATTAGCAATTTTGAGGCATTTGAAGCAAAGTTGACTTTTCAAAATTCCCAAAAATTTCCAAACTTCCACAAGGCATATATTGCTCAATTTTTAAGCTTTGATCATGTTCTTGGACATTTTGGAAAGGTCTTGAAGTCCTCTAACCAATGCCTTTGGTACCATGTCATTTTGATTTACCAATCTCAAGTTATGGTCTTGGACTTAAAGTCCCTTTTTGTTGACTTTTGAAAATGACCTATAATGTTGAAATTGATAACTTTTTGTGAGAGCATTTCTTGGACTTGAAGTGTGAAGATGAGTTGTAGGAAATGTCATTCTCTTAAAAATGAGATTTGGATGGAATTTTTCTGATAAACCACGTGGAAGTTATGCCTTTGTCAATTTGCAGTTGACTTTTTCAACTGTCCAAAAATAGAAACTTTTGCATCTTGAGACTTTTTGAGCCATGCCTTGAGAATCATGATCAAGAATTGATCAAATGATGTTTGTGGCTTCAAAATAAGATGTTGACCAAAAATTTGGATTTTTGACTGTCAAATGACCATTTTGCCCCTGCAGTTGACTGTTGGGCAATTAGGGTTTTTGACTGTGCAATTTTGTGATGTAAGTCTTGAAACTTGGCATGAGGATGCTTTACAATGTTTATAGGCATGTGGGACTTGATTGGACCCTTGGAAACTTCAACTTCTTTGCCAGAACTAAAACCCTAGTTTTTGACTGTTAGGAGGCCATTGGACTGTGCAACTCTTGGGAGATTTTGAAGCATGCTCTTTACAAATCTTGAAGAAAATGGGAGGGCAAATTTTGGGGTACAACAGTTGCCCCTGTTCAATGTTCTTAAACCTGAGGATGTAGATTGGCTGACTTGCCTTTCGTAATCCGAAGGTGGAAGATGATTGAACACTAGAGTGCACAGAAATTTGCGCTCACATAGTAGTGTGATGGTGGGAATGGGCTTATAGATGCCATTTGGAGATTGATGGATAGGATGATGGGCTTATAGATGCCATGCTGAGAGGTGATGGATAGGTGGATTGGCTTATAGATGCCATATGGATGTCGATCGCATAAGAGATTCCTTAGCGAGAACTTGCGTACCTGAAAAAGAAAATGATTACCTGGCCTGTTACAGGAGCTGGTCTTCAAACTCTTTATATAGACGCACCCTGGTTGGTTACAGGAATCAGGTCTGGAGCTTCAAACGATGATGAATGAATCAGGGATGGTTACTACCTCAACGGAATGATGACAGAGCATGGGGTGATTACTACCTCAACAGTAACAATGAGAGAATCTGGGGCGATTACTACCTCAACAGTAACGATGAGAGAATCTAGGGCGATTACTACCTCAACAGTAACGATGAGAGAATCTGGGGCGATTACTACCTCAACAGTAACGATGAGAGAATCTGGGGGCGATTACTACCTCAACATTAACGGTGAGAGAATCTTAGATGTCTTCTACTGAGTCTTCATCAGGAAAATCTTTAGGAATCGATTTAACTGGCCTAGAGAAGGCCTTTGACTGGATAAGAATCAGAAAAATATTTAGGAATTGATTTAACTGAACCGGACAAGGTCTTGGAATCTTCAACTGGATAAGAATCAGGGAGATCTTAGGGTCGATCTGACTGAACCAGAGAAGGCCTTTGACTGGATAAGAATCAGAAAAATCTTTTAGGAATCGATTTAACTGAACCGGACAAGGTCTTGGAATCTTCAACTGGATAAGAATCAGGGAGATCTTATGGTCGATCTGACTGAACCAGAGAAGGCCTTTGACTGGATAAGAATCAGGAAAATCTTAGGGTCGACTTAACTGAACCGGGCAAGGTCTTGGAATATCTTCAACTGGATAAGAATCAGGGAGATCTTAGGGTCGATCTGACTGAACCAGAGAAGGCCTTTGACTGGATAAGAATCAGGAAAATCTTAGGGTCGATTTAACTGAACCAGGCTAAAGTCTTGGACATAGTTGAGAACTTAACTGGACCTTTCCTGAAAGGTAAAGGTCAGTCATATGCAATGCATGATATGGATCAAGCAATGATGTTCTCAACATAAATGAGATTGTAAGGTATGATGCGTTTATGCATGTATCATGATTTATGTGATGTTTATGAATGTATGTTTTCGTCTTAGGAAAATAAATCCTTGACGGGTGCCGGGAAGTCACATCCTGGGCTGATGTTGGAGAACAATGCTTTGTTGTTTCCGCTGGGGATGATAGTTGCAAGAATACCGGTAGGAGAAGATAACTCCATTGGGGAATAAACTTGATGAAGAGATTACTCTGCAGGGAATAACTACTCTAGCGACCTTGCTGGGGAACAATACTCTGTGGGGAGAGAGGTACTTTGCTGAGATGTTGATGGTAACTTCGTTGGGGATACCATTAATATGTTGGAAGTGTTAATAGACTCCGCTGGGGATAGGAAGACTTCGTCGGGGACGATCTTTCCGTGGCTTTTGGCTGAGGATAACCCAGTTATATCCTGGTCTTTGAATAAAGTCGGGGGACACGTTCGGGCTCTGCAGGGGACAAGCTTCCAGAATCTACTGGGGATAAGCTTACTGCTTAGGGAGATGGATTCCAACTTTCCTGGGGAAACTGGATTGGACTCTCCTGGGGAAATTTTGAACTATATTGGGGAAGTGACTCCATTGAATGTTTGATATACCGCCGGGGAACAATCTTTAGGTTAAGACTGCCGGGGATGCTTGTTTTAAGAATATCTGTATGATGTGCTGGGGAATGTTGAGATCTGCGGGGGATACCCAACTTCCTTGAGGCTGATTGTATAACTTTGCTTGGGGAGAGTGCATTGACTTGCTGACTCACTCTCAGGGGAATTAAGATATATTGGTCATGTTTTTCGGCTGGACTTACCTTGGTACCTTTACGGACAGAGCAATTAGATCATTTAGACAACTCATTATTGCCCCTGTTTCTAATGTTACCTGTAATTAATCCTTTGTTTCGTATGCAAATATTTATGAGTTAGCAACTATTGTCAAATGCATATATCACAAATTGAACCTTGGACGTTCTTCGCAAAACAAAACGGAAAAAGGAAAACAAAGGTAGTTTGTAGCTGAAAAGTGAATTTGTATTGATTTTGAGTTTGCCTGTAAATAGGCGTTTATGTACAAGAGGCTGACGTCCTAGTAAGAGGACGCCGCCGAACAAAAGAATTTATACAATTTGTACAAAGGAAAATAAAACAGCTGTGTGAAAAGAATAATCCCACTGAGTTCCAACTCTGCTATCGCCTTTATATCTTCGAGCGTCTCATCACTTGATGACCTAGTCGAGGATGATGCTGATTGATCGATGCCGTCTGAACTTGATGTAGATACCGGATTCTGGATGCAAAGTGATCCGCTGAGACATAGTATTACGCTTTATCCCTAACTTTTTCCTGAACCGCCCTTTCGGGTTTTCAGTCCACCGGGATACCCATTTTTGCCCAAGCCGCCTTTTCAGGTTTTCGACTTGCCGGGTGTACAGATTTTTTCATTTCATCCCTTCATTTTGCCCGAACCCTTTTGGTTCGCCGGGAAGCCCTAATTTTTGCCTAGGTATGTCAACCTAGTGGGTCTTTTTTCATGCGTAGTATCTTTTTACTATGTCTGCATTGGCGGGGTGAGGAAGGTCGTCACCATCCATATTGGTTAGAATCATGGCTCCTCCTGAGAACACATGTTTAACCACAAATGGCCCTTCGTACGTAGGGGTCCATTTGCCCCTTGGATCACTCTGAGGAAGGATGATGCGCTTGATTACCAGATCCCCAACTTGATATTCTTGTGGTCTAACCTTTTTGTTAAATGCCCTGATCATCCGTTTTTGATACGTCTGACCGTGACACATAGCAGCAAGTCTCTTTTTGTCAATCAGATTTAGCTGATCAAGTCGTGTCTGGATCCAATCATCTTCACTCAGGTCTGCATCCTTCATTATCCAGAGAGAGGGTATTTGCACTTCGATCGGTAAGACTGCCTCCATACCGTAGACCAAGGAGAAAGGAGTTGCCCCGGTTGACGTCCTGGCTGAGGTACGGTACCCATGTAGAGCAAACGGTAACATCTCGTGCCAACCTTTATAGGTCACTGTCATCTTCTGCACGATTTTCTTGATATTCTTATTTGCTGCTTCTACATCCCCATTCATCTTCGGCCGGTAAGGAGAAGAGTTGTGGTGTTGTATCTTAAACTGCTCGCAGAGCTCAGTGATCATCTTGTTATTAAGATTGGTACCGTTGTCTGTAATGATTCTTTCAGGGACGCCGTATCGACAGATCAGGTTATGCCGAATGAACCGCGCCACGACATTCTTGGTTACAGTGGCGTAGGAAGCCGCTTCAACCCACTTTGTAAAGTAATCGATCGCCACTAGGATGAAGCGGTGCCCATTGTATGTTGTAGGTTTAATCTCGCCGATCATATCTATGCCCCACATTGCAAACGGCCAAGGTGCTGTCAAGACATTCAGAGGAACTGGAGGAACGTGCACCTTGTCTGCATATATCTGGCATTTATGACACGTCCGAGAATGTTGGTAACAGTCGGCTTCCATTGTGGACCAGAAATACCCTGCCCGAAGGATTTTCTTTGCCATAGTGTGTCCACTGGAATGTGTTCCGAAGGTTCCTTCATGTAGCTCTTCCATGATCCTTTCTGCTTCAGTCTTATCCACATAACGCAGTAAGGTCGAATCATGGTTTCGCTTATACAGGATGCCGTTGCTAAGGAAGAACTTCGCTGCGAACCTTCTCAGAAACTTTTTATCGTTGACAGATGCACCTTCGGGATACTCTTGAGCTTCCAAATACCTCTTCACCTCATGGTACCAAGGTTTCTCAGTCACTAACTCAGCCTCAAGATCACAACAGTATGCCGGTTCGTCCAGTTTCCAGATGATGATCCGGGGAGCCTCATTGTCCCATTTGACTTTGAACATGGAAGACATCGTAGCTAACGTGTCCGCTAACTGATTCTCCTCTCTCGGAAAATGTTCAAAGGTTATCTCTGTGAAGTGGGGGATCAAGGTCAACACACATTCTCTGTAAGGAATAAGATTCGGATGTTTCGTATCCCACTCTCCTTTGATCTGATTGATCACGAGAGCGGAATCTCCAAAGACACTCAGAAACTTGATCCTTAAGTCAATCGCAGCTTGGAGACCCATGATGCATGCCTCATACTCCGCCATGTTGTTGGTGCAGTTGAAACATAGCCAGGCAGTAAGTGGAGTATGAGTGCCTTGAGGGGATATGATCACAGCGCCGATACCGTTACCCAAAGCATTGGAGGCTCCGTCAAAGTGCATAGACCATCGCGATCCTTCCTTAGGTCCTTTATCCGGTCCAGGTACTTCACAATCAGTCACAATCATGATACTCTCGTCTGGAAACTCGAAGTTCATTGACTGATAATCGTCTACTGCCTGATGTGCCAAGTGGTCTGCCAATACACTTCCTTTGATGGCTTTCTGAGTCGTGTATTGTATGTCGTATTCCGTTAAGATCATTTGCCATCTTGCTATTCTCCCAGACAGGGCAGGCTTTTCAAATATATACTTTATAGGATCCATCTTTGAAATCAACAAGGTAGTGTGAGTCAGCATATACTGTCTCCCGGCGAGCAGCCCATACCAAAGCGCAGCAAGTTTTCTCAAGCAGTGAGTATCGGGTCTCAAAGTCGGTAAACTTTTTGCTAAGGTAATAAATGGCATGCTCTTTTCGGCCAGACTCGTCATGCTACCCCAGCACACACCCCATTGAGTTGTCAAGTACTGTCAGGTATAGTATCAGAGGTCTCCCTTCAACCGGTGGCATAAGAATGGGTGGTTCTTGGAGATACTCTTTGATTCTGTCAAAAGCGGCCTGACATTCATCATTCCAACGTACTACCTGATCTTTCTTCAGCGGCTTGAAGATATGTTCACAGGTAGCGGTTAGGTGCGAGATGAATCGAGCAATGTAATTCAGGCGTCCTAAAAAGCCTCTGACCTCTTTCTCTGTCTTGGGAACTGGAATCTCTTGAATGGCTTTAACCTTGGCAGGGTCCACTTGAATACCCTTATCGCTTACAACGAAGCCTAGCAACTTTCCAGATCTAACCCCGAAGGTGCACTTGTTCGAGTTCAACCTCAGCTTGTACCGTTTCAAACGGTCAAACAATTTCTGCAGATGATCAAGGTGTTCCTCCTCAGTTTGGGACCTTGCAATCATGTCGTCGACATACACTTCAATCTCATGATGGATCATGTCATGAAATAAGGCAACCATGGCACGTTGGTAGGTTTCCCCAGCATTCTTCAGTCTAAAAGGCATGACCTTGTAGCAGAAGGTGCCCCACTGAGTAACAAAGGTAGTCTTTTCCATGTCTTCAGGAGCCATCTTGATCTGATTATACCCTGAAAAACCATCCATGAAAGAGAAAACCTTGTGCTGAGCCGTATTGTCAACCAGAACATCAATGTGAGGCAGGGGAAAGTCATCCTTCGGGCTGGCCCTGTTCAGATCCCTGTAGTCAACACACATTCTGACCTTACCATCTTTCTTAGGTACCGGGACCATGTTAGCAAAACACTGAGGGTAAGAAGTCACTGCAAGAAACCCGGCATCAAACTGTTTCATAACCTCAGCTTTGATCTTTTCAGACATTTCTGGACGCATACGGCGGACCTTTTGCTTAACCGGAGGGCAGTCTTCCTTGGTAGGCAAGTGATGGACCACAATGTCGGTATCCAACCCAGGCATGTCTTCGTAGGACCAGGTGAAGATCTCCACATAATCATGTAACATCTGAGTTAACCGTTGCTTCACGCTGAGCTCTAGGTTGGCACCAATCTTGACTTCCTTCCTATCTGTATCAGTACCCAGATTTATTATTTCCACTGGCTCTTCATGTGGTTGAATTGCCCTCTCTTCCTGGAGTAACAGTCTTGCAAGTTTGCCAGGCACTTCGCAATCATCTTCACCTTCGTCTTCGGCTAAGTTGATCGGATTTTCAAATTCATAACTGGCAGTAGCAGAGTCGTTACCAGTGAGATCCAGAGTGGATTGAAACCTGTATGAGTGAGTGTGTGTAAATACAGCTGTTTTGCAATATATAAAGAAAGGAAAGAAAGAAAAGGAGCATAAGATTTGAAATGCGAGAAAACGTCCAAGGTCTTTATTAATGATATATGAAATGACAATTAATATGCCCTCACAAATGAAGCCACGGTGCCCCGGGTAAGACACCGGGCCATAGAGTTTTAATTCATTGTTTATTACAAATAACAAAAACAAAGGAGTTTATTACTGCGTAACAAAAGTAACAGGAGTATGATCTTTAGCAGTCCAATTGGTCAATCCATCGTCAGTCGTCGGGTAGATCCAGCTATCAAACTCTGACTCTTCCACTTCGTCTTCATCCCCAACAGCATTCACTCCAGGATTGGTAATGAGCACAGGAGGTCTTCTGGTCCTTGCCTTGCGCACAGCCCTCTGAGCCTCTGCAGTAAAACCCAGTCCAAATTTGTCAGTTTTAGGTGTAAAATCAGGGAGCCTGCCCCAGTTAGCACATTCACCTTTCTTGATCACAGCCCGGGCGTCCTTCAAGGAAGCCATCTTCAAAGGAAAATCCACTTCAACCACTGTTTCTGCTGCTGCCAATGTCAGAGGTACCTCTTCAAAATGCTGAAAGGGGGTTTCAATAAACTCCCCGTCCATCTCAATATACCGGAAGGAATTCAAATGACTAACCATATACTCCTCTTCTCCCTGCACAGTGACAATCTTCCCTCTGACAGGGTACTTGAGCTTTTGGTGTAGGGTAGAGGTCACTGCCCCAGCTTTGTGAATCCAAGGTCGACCCAGTAAACAGGAATAAGATGGACGAATATCCATCACATAGAAAGTTGAGTCGAATACCTGAGAACCCACACGAATAGGAATGTCTACCTCTCCATGAACCATCCTCTTAGAATCGTCAAAGGCTCTGACAATGATGTTGCTAGGTTTCAGCTCCAGGCCCTCACAATCCAACCGGTCTAAGGCCTTTTTAGGTAGCACATTTAGGGAAGAACCAGTGTCCACCAACACGTGCGCAAGAGTAGTTCCCCTGCATTCTATAGAGACATGCAGGGCATCATTGTGGTTCTTTCCCTTAGCAGTAAGGTCAGCATCCGAGAAACCCAAACCATTGTCGGTTGTCAAATTGGCTACGCAATCAGTAAACTGGACTGCAGAGGTCTCTTGTGGCACGTGGGCCGTCTTTAGGAATGAAATCAGGGCCTTAGCATGGTCCTCTGAGCACAGCAGCAAGGAGAGCATAGATATCTTGGAGGGGGTATGCCCCAGCTGCTCAACAACATTAAAATCGCTCTTCTTGATTATTTTGAGAATTTCCTCCATTTCTTGCTGGGAGGCTTCAACATTCACAGACTTTGGTGCCTCCATCCGGGTAGGCTCATCATCAATCCCTTTTCCCCGAGCATTAGATGAGTTGGCAGCAGAGGAAGCAACTTGATCAGAAATGGGAACAGGTGCACTTGCAGGTGTTATAACGAGAGGTCTTCGAATAGCTGGTGGTGCAATGTCAGGCGAGAAGAGCCTGCCACTGCGGGTAACTTTTGTTGGACCAGTGATATTGCTGATGCTGGTACCAGTGTTGAATTATTGCTTTATACCATGTACATATACATCTGCCCCATAGTGCCATGGGACGGCCTTATCAGATTCATAGGGGAGGGGCCCCAGAACAGTAATAACAACGGGTGCGATAGTCATGATTTTAACTGGCTTCCTCGGGGGAGCCTTGATTGGATTGTTAAAAATTGTAACGACGGATACTTCTTCCACAGGAACAAACGGAACAGCGGTCTTCTTGAACAGAATCTCTTTGCTGTCCATCAGGCTTTGGATGCCTAACTTCAGTAAAGGACAACCAGAAAGGGAAACAGCACACAAAAGGCAACCTTCGCTACAACCCGGAAATAAACCGGCCAGCAGTAGGTTCCTCTTAACAGTCATCAGGGGAGTAGCTACATCATTCACAGAGACGACATACATATCTTCATCAACGACATTCACTCCTTGCTGGGGCATAGGAGCAGTCACCACATTTGGCCTCTCAGGCGCTTCAAATTGTATCTCCTTCGCATCAATAAGGTCTTGCACCTTATTCCTTAAGGCCCAACAGTCATCAGTGGAATGCCCCGGGCTATCGGAGTGATAAGCACAGCGGGCATTTGGATTGTACTTGGGAGAGGCAGTATTCATAACCTTCGGGGCCTCTCTAACAGTCACCAAATTGGTGGATAGCAATTGCGGCAAGATTTGCGATAGGGTCATACTTAGACGGGTAAACTCTCTTCTGGGTCTTTCAGCCCTGGGTGGATTGGTTTACCGAGGAGCGGCAGCAGGCTTTGCAATCATCACCGCGTTGACAGATTGGCGGCGTTCTGGTTTCTCTTGCCTCCTAGGCCCATATACAGCACTGGCCTCCTTTTTAAAGGGTTTCTTCTCAGCACTTGAAGACGCACCTTTCTGAATTTTACCGGATTTCATTCCAGCCTCTATTCTCTCCCCAGTCAGAATAAGATCAGTGAACCCTACAGACGAATTACCGATAAGATGATTGAAGAATGGCCCGGAGAGGGTCCCCAAGAACATATCCACCAGCTCACGGTCAGTCAACGGAGGTTGCACCCTGCCAGCCAGATCCATCCACTTCTGTGCATACTCTTTAAAACCTTCGCTTGATCCTAGCGACATACCCTGGAGTTGGGTACGTGTAGGAGCAAGGTCAGCATTATATTGATACTGCTTGTAAAAAGCAGTAGCCAACTCCTCCCAGTTACGAACTTTGGTCCCATCCAGCTGATAGAACCATTCGAGATGAGTCCCTGAAAGACTCTCCTGGAAGAAATGGATCCACAAGTTCTTGTCCACTGTGTACGGTTGAATCTTCCGCACATAAGATCTGAGGTGTAGCTTGGGGCAAGACGCCCCGTCATACTTGGTGAAAGATGGTGCCTTAAACTTGTGAGGAATAATCACACCAGTAGATAAGCCCAAGTCTCCGAAATCCAGCCCAGGCACTTGTTGGATCTCCATTGCATTAAGTCTGTCTTCCAACTGCTTGTACCGGTCTTCAGCAGGAGGATACTGTTCCTCATTAAAATCAGTCTCGTTGTCAGAGACCACTGGACTTGGAGCTCCTCCCCCCTGGGGATTGTCTTTGCCTACAGAAGAACCAGCTTCCTCATTCTGCAGAGTATTACCGAACCTCCGGCCCGAATTGAAAAGAATAGTTCTCTTCTTCTTCTTCTTCTCCTTCTTCAGGAGCAAAGCCTTCAACTCTTCTTGGCCTTGAGCCAAACCCATGATCATCTCTTGAAATTGTGCGTTCTGCGCCTGAAGGGCCTTGATAGACATCTCGGTTGATGATTCAGGGTTCATGATGCTGAAATAAACAGCGAAGAACAGTAAGCAATCTGAAAAGAAGAATACCTGCTATGCACATGATGAATGGAATGCGTATGATTTATGTTTTCAAAGACAATCGGGAATCAACTTTGTAAACAAAAAGGAACACACTTCATTAGATTCAACTTTGAAATTTAAATTGTTCAACAGGTTGCCCTTAGGCGTTACATAAAAATGGAAATACTGAAAAGGGAAATAAAACTGTAAAAGTACATCCAGAGCTCCTCATTGATCCCAGGGTCTCCTCTTCTCAGTACGGATGTAGTCATTCAGAGCTCGCTCATTCTCCAACTGCTTTGTCAGCTTCTGGATCTTTAATTCCTGCTCGCTGAACTTTTCCCGATACGAATCCCGTTCTTCTCGCAGTTGCGACCAATACCTCTTTAATGTCTCATAATCAGTAGGTATCTGAGGAGGGAGGACAGTTGGAAGAGCCCCATCTTTGTCAGGATACTCAAGAATGACGGGTCTGACAGCTTCGTATGGCATACCTAACTTCTGAGCACGGATGCGAACCCATTTGCAGTAGGCTTCCATAGGTAGAGAAGTCTTTGGCCCCAACTCTTGTGGGTCAGCTTTATGAACTCTGTCCCAAGCCTTGATGAACCTACGACGCAGCTCGTCACTATCCACCTAAAACTCAAAACTGATGTGAGGCACCAGCATCTCATGAGGCCCTGCTCTCCTGGCTCTTCCAAACTGACGGAGTGCTAGACATGGATTATAAGAGATTCCTCCTTGAGTACCAATCAAAGGAACATTAGGGTATTCTCCGCAACGATCAATAACAGCTATCTCATCCAAACCTCTGAAAGTCCAAATGATGTCCTTATCAGTGAGAGACATTAACCTGTGAGCCCAACCTCTTCCTTCTTGGTTCTTCAGCACGAACTTAGGGAGGTGCAAAATAAACCACCTCACCAACAAAGGGATACAACACCATAGAGTTCCTCGTCTTTGGGCAGTACGAGCATAAAGTTGTTGCAGGATGTCACCCAAGAGAGTGGGCACAGGGTTCTGAGACATAAAGATCCTTATGGCAGTGACGTTGATGAAGTTGTCAGGATTAGGAAACAAGACTATCCCATAGATTAAGAGAGCCAAGATGTCTTCATATGCCCTAAAGTCCAATTCATTCCAGAAACTGTTAGCTTTACCAATCAGAAACTTGGCCAAGAAACCCTTAACTCCGCTTCTAGTCACCCAGTTGTCCATTACTTCTTGATGGGTCAAGGGAAGAGCTACAGCAACCTCCTCAAGCCTGAGGGTCTTTTCCCAACCAGTGTAAGGAGTCTGATCCAAGATAGGGATACCAAGCAAATCAGAGAACTCTTCCAGGGTAGGGACCAGCTGGAAGTCTTGAAAGGTGAAAAACTAATACAGAGGGTCATAGAACTGGGTTAGGACACTCATCAACTGTTGATCCCGCTTTGCAGTGACTAAACTGAGAAGAGAACCATGCCTCTGGATGAAAGAAGTGGTGTTTGGAATTCTACTAACCAATTCTTCAAGTAACTCAGGTGGGTGAACAAAGTTGAACCGGATAGTATTCCTTCGGATAGGCATCATGATGTCCTACTAAATAGAGCAAAGGTGAAACCCTCTTGTCTTTGAAATGGTCAGTCCTTATGCAGGATGCATGCAATGCTCATGATGTTATGATGTTATGATAAAGCACACCACAAATATTTACAAAGGCAAACATGATAAGGCACACAAGTCACACAAGACAAGCCCTTAGAGTTTAGGCCAGCATGAGGTCTAGGTATTACCCTCTTTCAGTTTGTTGGTTAGGACCTGTCCTATCAGAAGTAATCGGGTTCTTAGAGGATCCCAATATCACTGACTACCCTCAATCGGTCATAACTCCAGCATCGCAACCTTTTCTTGCGGCCAGAACCATCACGAGAGTTTAGCCTCAATGGGCGTAGCATACTGCTACTGTTCTATTGGCCAAGTTGTGTCATTTAAGGTTCTAAGGTCTGTTGGTGCTTAATGACTCCTCAGAAGACCCATATTCTCCTCGTTGCGACACAAGGGATATCGGTACAGACCAAGGTGCCACACCAACGTAGCCACTGCTTCACCCATGTCGGTCTACGCCGGACAGGTCCCTCACAGCTTATGCTACCTAAACAGGGTATCCCCAGATCCGGGTTAGGATCTATGTAACTCCCGAGACAAGCCCACAATGATAAAGCAAACAAGTCAAAACAATTGAAAACACAGTTATGAACTATCCTAAGGTACACCTCACTTTATAAGTTTTTCCCCAGCAGAGTCGCCAGTTCTGTGATCGGTGGATCTGGAACTGACTGTTTAACGCTGGTTTGCGAAATGTCGCGGAAGCAAGAGTCTCCACCGTCTTTTATTTTCTCCAACATGGAAAGGACAAAAGCACAGAAAAATTCCTTATTGAGATTAGTTCTCGGTTCGGGAGGTAGATTTATAGAAAGGGAAGGTGTTAGTACCCTTTCTATCCATGGTTATCCATGGGCTCTTAGATACTTGCTCATTATGTTTTCAAAAGTGTTTGCTTTTCAAGTGTGAGTGGGTTTGAAAAAGTTCCGTTTAAAATTTCAGTTCGACTCTTGTATTAGTCCTCAAGAGTGTTTGAAAAGTTGTTTTTGAAAGCTTTTTGCAAAGTGTCGGTGTGAAAAAGAGGTTTTTGATTTGTTTTAAATTAGAGCAAGTATCTACGAGTCATCTACCTACCCTAAGGAATTAGTCTGTGTAAATGTCCTTAAAGTAGTGTCATCCCACCATTGAGAGGTAGGTAGCACCACCGTTGGAGGTGTTCGGGTCAATTCGAGGATTAGGGACAGTGTGGTCACCAGAGCAATAGGAAGACACCTTAGAAGCTACCCCCATGCCATGTTCATGGACATGAGGACTTACTAAAACTTCCTCTACTCGACGACCACGTTTCGAGGGGCAAGGCAACAGTGAGGCGTACCCTAGGAGTGGTGTGTGAATTGTGTGTTATTTTCAGTTATTGTTTGTCTTATCATGCATCGGTGATCTACGCTTTGATTTTATTTTTGGCCATTCATTCTTTCATGCAAATTATTAGCAGTTAAAAAGTGCGGGAAGATAAAAGTCCTACGCTATTACAAAGGCGCGGGTCTACATCGCCAAATTAAACCAAGACCCGATTTGAAAAGAAAAGTGCGAAAAATGAATATTATAATTAATCTATTACAAGGCTTTGGGGCAAGTACATAAATTTCACAACGAAAAATAAAATAAACGCGCGAAGAGAAAATTAAATTCGAAGGTGCGACGGCGTTGGACCCTTTGAGGAAGTCAAATTGAAATTATTAAATTAATTAAATTAAATAAAGGAAAGGACTCATTTTTTATGCTTTTTTTTGGATTTATGAAATTAAAGAGAATTAATTGGAATTAAAACCCTAATTCTAAGCATTTTTTAATTATTAAAGAAATAAATTCAAGTTTGACCTAATTTAACCTAATCATTTAATGACAAATTTATTTACAAAAATAATTAATTACTAATAGTGACAAAAAAAGATTATTTATTAAGAAAAAGAATAAAAAATGATAAAAGACTTGTTTTTATATTTTTTAATTTATTTAAGAAAACATTAAACCTAAAAAAACTAAATTGATTATTAAACCTATTTACAAAATGAATATTAGTGAATTAAATAATAAACATTTTTATTTTTGACTTTCTGATTTTTTTTGTTTTTTGTGCTATAAAAATTTATTTTTTGGTAAATTAATTAAAATAATAAAGCAAACAAAAGAATAAAGAAAGAATTAAAACAAGAAATAAAAATATACATATGCAAACCAGAAGGGGTGAGTTGGCCCAATTGGAGGTGTGATTAGAGGAGTTTTGGCCCATCAGGATGTTGGCCACGTTGACTTTTCCAGCGCTTATGTGGGATAGCTGACTAACGTACATGGTAGTCGCTTGTTGATGGCCATTAGATTGAGCTTCAGGGACATGTGGCAGGCACTGATGTGAAGGTGTATTGTGGAACCTGGATAGCACGCTGCATGGAAGTGTATTGGAAAAAATATTATTGAAGAAAGAGGGGGACCTGGGAATCGAACCCAGGTCCCAATGCTTGAAGGACACCTCACTTTCCACCCAGCCAAATGCGTTTGTTTGTCAATTATATGGAACGCGAATATTATAAGAAAAGATAAAAGTTAATAGTATGAACCAACAAAATCACGCGCCAATTTTGAATAGCCCAATAACCTCAAGCCACACATGCTTCTTCTCCATGTTATACCTGCAACTAAAATCAAATAGCGGGGGTTTTAAACCCCCACTAACTACAACACACAATAATAGCAATTAGAATATGGCTCATCATAAATTGAGCGCGAGGTATAGATTTTGTCCTTCAGGATGTCACGATTTCAATGGTGTATGTCTCGCTGCCTAATTTTTCCATATGCAAAAGTCCCCAATTTCAAGTTTATGAAAACCTAGAAAATTTCCATGGCAGATTCTCGTACAAGGCACGTTAGTTCAATTAGAAGATACCAACAGCTTTAGAATGCTCATGTTAGTGCAAAACAACAGTTAAAAGACATTAATCCTGCATATAAAATGGAATACGATTATCAATTTTTTTAAGAAAAGTGGAACACGGTTATACCAATTCTTGAGGTTAGAGGACGTGATTTTGATTCAGAAAGCTTCCTTGATGCGTCAGGAATGTAATGGAATCGTTCTTTGGCTTGGAAAAGTGCTCTATGTGTGTTTTCAGTTTTCAATTTTTTGACAAAAAATGCAAAGTGATTCTTTGGTTTGAGGCGCAGCTTCTAGGTTCTCATGATTAGGTTTAGGTTTGTGCTTATATGAGGAATGAATTAGGGTGAAAATCCAAGCCAAAAACCTTTGCATTCATGAATCAAATATTTGGTTTTCAATGTAATCTTTTTCATGTCCTTTTGATGCCAATCATTGCCAATCACCTTGATTCTTTCCTTATTTAATAGTGCACGAAATCTTGAATGAATTCTATGCACAAAAAGATTTGAAAAGCATGGATTAGTATTTTTCTTATAATTAATTTTAATTAAATGAATTAAATAGATTAAATATTCAATTAATTAATTAAAAATAGTAAAATAACTCCCCTTTGGGTCAATGGGTCGTGCATAGCTTTTGGGTGATGATTCTTGGAAGAAATTAAGGCCCATTAGCAATTTTGAGGCATTTGAAGCAAAGTTGACTTTTCAAAATTCCCAAAAATTTCCCAACTTCCACAAGGCATATCTTGCTCAATTTTTAAGATTTGATCATGTTCTTGGACATTTTGGAAAGGTCTTGAAGTCCTCTAACCAATTCCTTTGGTACCATGTCATTTTGATTTACCAATCTCAAGTTATGATCTTTGACTTAAAGTCCCTTTTTGTTGACTTTTGAAAATGACCTATAATGTTGAAATTGATAACTTTTTGTGAGAGCATTTCTTGGACTTGAAGTGTGAAGATGAGTTGTAGGAAATGTAATTCTCTTCAAAATGAGCTTTGGATGGAATTTTTCTGATAAACCATGTGGAAGTTATGACTTGGTCAATTTGCAGTTGACTTTTTCAACTGTCCAAAAATAGAAACTTTTGCATCTTGAGACTTTTTGAGCCATGCCTTGAGAATCATGATCAAGAATTGATCAAATGATGTTTGTGGCTTCAAAATAAGATGTTGACCAAAAATTTGGATTTTTGACTGTCAAATGACCATTTTGCCCCTGCAGTTGACTGTTGGGCAATTAGGGTTTTTGACTGTGCAATTTTGTGCTGTAAGTCTTGAAACTTGGCATGAGGATGCTTGACAATGTTTATAGGCATGTGGGACTTGATTGGACCCTTGGAAACTTCAACTTCTTTGCCAGAACTAAAACCCTAGTTTTTGACTGTTAGGAGGCCATTGGACTGTGCAACTCTTGGGAGATTTTGAAGCATGCTCTTTACAAATCTTGAAGAAAATGGGAGGGCAAATTTTGGGGTACAACACATTGAAATGGCTTTATGGACAACAACGTATCTCTTCCTAGGCTATATAAACAAGTCAGTGTGAGAAAAGAAAAGGCTAATACTCTACACGCATATACACGCCTAAGCTAATAATCTACACGCATATACACGCCTATGTAAACGATCTCACTCATACAATTTGCTAAAGCTTTCAATCACGCCTACTCAAAAGCATTAGCAGTCTAGTTTCATCTTAAGCTTAATATTATGTATTATCACAGTTGTGATATATAGTTTTATTAGAAAACATCAAACACACTTTTGTTCAATTATTTGTAAGAGAATTTCCTTGAGATAAACCGGTTTGTGGTTAGACTCAAGAAGGCTTTAACAGTTGTTAAAGTAGTTGTTGTATTCAGTTGAATATAGTGGATTAAGACCTCGTTGGAGAGAGGCGAAATCACCTTGATGGGTGGACTAGAGTAGTTTGAGATCAAACGAACCAGGATAAAAATACAGTGTTGTCTGCTCATTTGATTTAAGATTTATAATTCAACCCCCCTTCTTGTGTTTTTCACATCTTCAATTTGCATCAGAGCGCCTGGTTTTGAGCTTATAACACTTAATTGTGTCAGTACAAGATCCAGCGTCAGAAAAACACAATGGTAGGACCACATCAAAACATCAACAATGACAACAATGAAGAAAGAGACAGATTCAGTGGCAAACCTCCAGTCTTTGATGGAGAGAACTTTGACTACTGGAAAGACAGAATTGAAAGTTTCTTTCTGGCCCATGATGCTGATCTGTGGGACATGGTGACTGATGGATACACGCACCCAGTGGATGGAAGTGGTCAGAAGATTGACAGGAAAGCAATGTCTGATCAGCAAAAGCGTGATTTCAGAAATCATCACAAGGCCAGAACAATTCTGCTCAGCACCATCTCTTATTCTGAATATGAAAAGATATCAAACAGAGACACTGCAAAGAATATGTTTGACTCTCTGAGAATGACGCATGAAGGCAACATTCAAGTCAAAGAAACCAAAGCTCTTATGCTCATTTAGAAGTATGAGGCATTCAAGATGGAAGAAAGTGAATCAATAGAGATTATGTTTTCAAGATTTCAAATTCTGGTTGCCGGTCTCAAAGTTCTTGACAAAGGGTATTCCACTGCTGATCATGTTAAGAAGATCATCAGAAGCTTTCCAAAACAATGGAGGCCAATGGTCACAACGCTTAATCTAGCTAAGGATCTCAAAAAAATCTCTCTGGAGGAACTTGTCAGCTCCCTCAGAAGTCACGAGATAGAGCTAGAAGCAGATGAACCTCAAAAGCAAGGTAAGCCATTAGCTTTAAAATCTAACAGAAAATCTGACTCCAAAGTTTTGCAGGCTGTTGAAGAAACCTCTGATGGGTCCTCATTAGAAGAAGATGAACTATCTCTCCTCTCCAGAAGGGTGAACCAATTATGGAAGCAGAGGCAAAGGAAGTTCAGGAATCCCAGAAGATCAGAGAATCAGAATGAATCTTTCTCCAGATACAGAAGGTCAGAATCCTCCTCTGGACACAGAAGATCTGAAGGTTCTTCAGGAAGCAGAAAGCCAAACAACAAAGACATCATCTGCTATGAATGTAACGAGCAAGGGCACTACAAAAGTGATTACCCAAAGCTTCAGAAGGAAAAGCCCAAAAAGAAGTTTGGCAAGGAAAAGAAGAAAATTCTCATGGCTACATGGGATGATTCTGACACATCTGAAGCTAACTGAGAATTAGATGATGAAAGAGAAAACATAGCTCTCATGGCAAACATAACAGAAGACAGTGAAGATTCCGAGTCAGACTCTGAATCAGATACATAAGAGGTATTCCCTGACTTTGCTATAAACTTTACTATGGCTGAACTAGCTGAAAGCCTCAATGAAATTCTGGAAAGATATCAGCAGATCAGAGTCAAATTCAGAAACCTGAAAAGGAATCTTGCTTTTGACTCTGATAAGACTGAGAGTCTCAAATTGGAGAATTCTGAGTTAAAAGATAAAATTTCAAAATTAGAAAATCTATTTCAAAACTCTCAGAAGGAAACAATCCCTGAAACTCCCAGCAGTGTTGATGAGATCATCAAGGAGTATGATCACAGCTTTCAGAAGTTTCTAGCTAAAAACATAGATAGAAGCAAAATGGCTTCAATGATCTACGGAGTTAGCAAAAATGGCAGAAAGGGAATAGGATACCAAGGTAAGGTACCTACTCCAAAGAATTCCATGGATTTAGTTATAAAACGTACTCCACTTGATTCACACTTTGTATATGGGCATACACATGACATCAAATATACAAGTAGTAATTATTCTGTCAAACCAAAATTCAACCAGAGTTTTGGTAAAACTAACAAATCAGGACACAAGAAAATATGGGTACCTAAGGATAAAATAATACATGTGGCAGATATCTTTAGCAGCAAAGCAGAAACACCAATCATGGTACCTGGACTCTGGCTGCTCACGACACATGACGGGAAGAAGGCATATGTTCCAAAGCCTGGAACTTAAGTCTGGAGCCCACGTAGGCTTTGGAGGAAATCAGAGGGGAAAGATCATTGGATCTGGAACAGTAGGTAATGGAATTCTTCCCTCTATAAGTAATGTTCTTTTAGTAGATGGATTAATGCATAACCTGTTATCCATAAGTCAATTAAGTGATAACGGTTATGATATAATCTTCAATCAAAATTCATGTAAAGCTGTTAGTCAGAAAGATGGGACTATCCTATTTAATGGAAAGAGGAGAAACAACATTTATAAAATAAAACTTTATGAATTGAAAAGTCAGAATGTAAAGTGTCTTTTGTCTGTTAACAACGAGCAATGGATCTGGAACAGAAGATTGGAACATGTTAGTATGAGAAGAATATCTCAGATTAACAAACTCAATCTGGTCAGAGGACTTCCTAACCTGAAGTTCAATTCAGATGCTCTGTGTGAAGCATGTCAGAAAGGCAAGTTTGAAAAACCAGCTTTCAAATCTAAAAACGTTGTTTCCACCTCTAAGCCATTAGAACTTCTGCACATTGACTTATTTGGACCAGTTAAAACTACTTCAGTCAGTGGCAAGAAGTATGGGTTAGTAATCGTAGATGACTATAGCAGATGGACATGGGTAAAGTTCTTAAGACACAAGGACGAGTCACACTCTGTGTTTGTTACCTTCTGCAACCAAGTTCAGAATGAAAAGGATCTTAGAATCGTCAAAGTCAGAAGTGATCATGGTGGAGAGTTTGAAAACAAAGATTTTGAGTCATTCTTTAATGACAAAGGAATTCTGCATGATTTCTCTTGTCCTAGAACTCCCCAGCAAAATGGAGTTGTAGAACGAAAGAACAGAACATTGCAAGAAATGGCCAGAACCATGATCAACGAGACTAACATTTCTAAGATCTTCTGGGAATAGGCAATAAACACAGCGTGTTACATTCAGAATAGAATCTCCATAAGACCTATTCTGGAAAAGACTCCTTATGAATTGTGGAAGAACAGAAAGCCCAACATTTCATATTTTCATCCATTTGGATGTATTTGTTTTATTTTAAATACAAAAAATTATTTGAACAAGTTTGACTCTAAAGCACAAAAGTGTATTATGTTAGGATACTCTGAACGCTCAAGAGGGTACAGAGTATACAATACAGAAACACAGATTGTGGAAGAATCAATCAGTGTTCGTTTTGATGATAAGCTTGACTCTCAAAAGTCAAAGCAGAATGAAGTATTTGCAGGTATGGAAATTGAATTCACAGGTACTGAAGACAAGTCATCAGAAGCTCTCAACAGAGACACTCCCTCAACATCAGAAAGAGGCACTGCAAGCATTCCAGCACTTTCTGTTGATCAACTTCAGAAAAGACCATCCAGAAGCAGCATTGATCACCCAGAAGAAACAATCTTAGGAAGAAAGGAAGATCCAATCAGAACAAGATCTAGCTTCAGAAACTCTGAAGAATCCCTCATGGGACTTGCTTCTCTAATTGAACCATCAATAGTTGATGAAGCACTTCTGGATAATGACTGGATTCTAGAAATGCAAGAGGGTCTAAATCAATTCACAAGAAATGACGTATGGGATCTAGTTCCCAAACCAAAAGGATTCAACGTCATTGGAACAAAATGGGTGTTTAGAAACAAACTGAACGAACAAGGTGAAGTCATCAGAAACAAAGCACGATTGGTAGCACAAGGTTATAGTCAGCAAGAGGGGATAGACTATACAGAAACCTTTGTTCCATCCGCCAGGTTAGAATCTATCAGACTCTTAATTTCATTTGTTGTTAATAAAGGCATCACTCTGTATCAGATGGATGTTAAGAGTGCATTCTTAAATGGCTATATAGAAGAAGAGGTATATATGCACCAACCCCCTGGTTTTGAAAGTTCCAAAAATCCAGAATATGTTTTCAAACTAAAGAAGTCACTCTATAGTCTGAAACAAGTTCCCAGAGCTTGGTATGAAAGACTAAGTAACTTCCTGTTAGAAAAGGAATTCACCAGAGGGAAAGTGGACACAACTCTATTCTGTAAGACATTTAAGAATGACATTTTAGTATGTCAGATTTATGTTGATGACATCATATTTGGATCTACTAAACCTTCTCTGGGAAGAAAGTTTGCTAAGTGTATGCAGGCAGAATTTGAGATGAGCCTAATGGGGGAACTGAAATTCATTCTGGGCATCCATATTAATCAAACCCCAGAAGGAACTTACATTCATCAGAGCAAATACGTCAGAGAACTTCTGAAGAAATTTGATCTCTCAGAATGTAAGCCATCAAAGATTCCAATGCATCCCAAGTGCATTCTGGAAAGAGAAGAGGTAAGTAAAAAGGTAGAACATAAGGTCTACAAAGGTATGATTGGTTCTCTTCTTTATCTGACGGCTTCAAGGCCTGGCATTTTATTCAGTGTATGCATTTGTGCTAGATTCCAATCAGATCCTAGAGAATCTCACTTAACAGCAGTTAAGCGAATTTTCAAGTATCTGAAAGGTACTACTAATCTGGGTTTGTTTTATAGAAAATCAAGTGATTACAGCTTAGTAGGTTACTGTGATGCTGATTTCGCTGGAGACAGAGTAGAACGTAAAAGTACTTCTGGAAGCTTCCAGTTTCTGGGAGAAAATCTGATCTCATGGTCCAGCAAAAGACAATCCACAATTGCTCTATCAACAGCAGAAGTTGAATATATAGCAGCAGTTGGATGCAGCACACAAATGCTCTGGATGAAAAGTCAACTTGAGGACTTCCAGATATTTGAGAGTAACATTCTTATCCTCTGTGACAATACTTCTGCTATTTGCTTAAGTAAAAATCCAATTTTACATTCTAGGGCTAAGCATATAGAAATAAAACATCATTTTATTAGGGACTATATTCATAAAGGGATTTTAAATTTTAAATTTATTAACACAGACCATCAATGGGCTGATATTTTCACAAAACCACTTTCTGAAGATAGGTTCAACTTCATTCTGAAACATCTCAGCATGAAACTCTGCCCAGAATAAAATTGTTTTAATTCCATATATTAACCTTCAGAACTTTGTTTATTTTTCTGTGAACTACTGATCAATCTTCCTTCAGATCTTTAGAAGTACAGATTGTATCAGAATCTATCCATGAAGATCTGAGCGCTTCATTTCAAGGATGGAAATGTGCTCTTCACTCAAGCAAACAAGTGTCATCCAGTCATCAGCTATTTTCTGAGGCTGAACACGCCTTCACGTTTCTGAAAAGGCAAATGCGTTGATTGGATGCATTGAGACACATGTCATGGGTAACTGTTCCAAATATCTTTCTGAATCCCCTAAAATCAGCTATCATTAAATGCTAATAATCATTATTTATTTCTCTCTCTTAACGTTTATGTTTTCAAAACCTTTTTAGAAATCTATTTAAACACTTCACACCATTTACACTTTTTTTCTTTCACTTTCGTTTTTCTCTCAAAATTTCTGATTTCAGTGTTCTTACTTTCTCAAGAAAAACCCTTTCAATCTTTTTCAAAAAACCTCGTGTGAACATGGCTTCTTCCAGCATTCCTTCTTCAGGTTCCCAGAAAACTGTTTCATCTGAACAATATGAAGTACCATTCAGAATACTTCTAACTCCAATCAAGAATCTTGAAGTTCAGTCAGAATTAATAGTGGATTTCAACAGTCTCAAGGAGAATGGTTTTGATTTATCTGAAGAAATTAAAGCTCAAGGTTGGGAAAAGTATTTTGGCAGGCTGGTGGGTCCAACATTTCCTATTCTGGTAAAGGAATTTTGGATTCATGCTTCTTCTTCAAATCATCAAGTTACGTCTTACATCATGGGGAAGAAGATTGTGATTACTGAAGACCTCATTACGCGCTTAATAGGCTACAATGGTGGTGGTGTTCGCTGCATTGATATGGCAGAAAGGTGTGCAGATGCTGCCCTAATTGCAAGGGAAATTTTCACGATGGGGCTTCCCTCCAGCAAGATAAGGGATTTAAAGGACAAGCACAAAATTTGGGCCAAGATCATTCTGGGCTGCTTCAACCACAGGAAGCCTACCAGCTCTCCTGATTACATTAATATTGATCAGCGGTTTCTGATCTATTTTATCTCTCAGAAGGTCAAGATAAATCTGGCTCATCTTCTGTTCAACCATCTCAGAACAAGTGTCAAGGAAACACGAGAAGATGGACGTACAAAAAGGGATTGGATACCCTTGGGAAGACTGATATCAGATATTCTGACAGAGAATAGGCTGATTGATCATCTGACAGAGGCTCAAGAAATCATCACTTTGGAACCTACTGTTGGCAAGCAGCTGAATGCCAAAAATCTGAAGAAAATGAAGTTGATAGAGAACATTAAGAAGGAGCCCAGCGTCACTCCTTTTGCTGAAATCTCCAGCAGAAGAGTCCCTCTGGACGACTTCCCTCTGTTCTCAGAAATTGACTCTAAACCAGAAATCATTCTGAGATATCTGGATGCTTGTAAAGCTGATGGTACAACACCAAATCTGAATATCCAAGATCTTCAGCAGAAGGCACCAGAGGTTGTTCTGAAGAAGACAAAGAAAAGAAAAGCTTCTGCAGAAGGATCATCTCAGCAGACCCCGAAGAAGAGAGGTAATCCTTCTTTTGTCACTGTTTTAGATTCAATTGCTATATCAACATCTATTCCAATTCCAATTCCAACTCCATCTGAAAACCCAACACCTCAAACTTTCGATGATTTTGACCTTGACTTTGACCCTTCTGAATCATTAACCCTCAGAAGATCTCGCTCCCAACCATAAAATCCAAATACTGAAGCCATACCAGAACAATAACTTGAAAAAGTTCTTTCTGATATAGACCAACACACTTTCGTTCCCGAACCAGAAAATCCAAATCCAAACACAGAAATTCCCATCTCACCACAACCTGATATTCCCCTCTCACCAATAACAGAAACTCCACTCTCTCCAGAACCAGAAATCCCACAACCTTCATCTCCTCAACCTGAAATTAATCCACCCTCTCCTCAACCTGAAAAATCTCCACAACCTGAGACTCAAACCTCTGAGGCTCAACCCTCTGAATCCCCTGAACCACAACCTTTGGCCATTCAATTGCCCTGTGGTACCACTGTGAATATTTCTCAACTTCCCTCTTCACCAGAAATAACTCCACCAAATTCCCCATCAAGTCCAATAATAATTCCTGACTCTCCCACTCCCTCACCAAAAGCCAAGTCAAAAGACCACAGCAAAACTGTCATTGATTTAACATTCTTTGAACGTCTTGCTGCCATCAACCAGAAAACAGCCATTCCTAAACCGAAACATCCAGATGTTGGTTTCAGCATATTGAACTTTGAAACAGAAATACAGAAGTGGACCACTTCTCTAAAACAAGCAAGTATGGAACTGGTTGATCCTACTGTATCAGACCTCCTCTGGACAAAATTCAGAAGATGGGTATGCGCTGAAACCTTTAAGTTGTAAGACCAGAGCTATGGACAGGCTCAACAAAACTTCAGCAATCTGATGAAAGAAATTGAAGGTCCAGTTCTGAGCAAGCTGCTTAAGGAAGAAGTTCTCCATCTGGACATTGCTCCTTGGTCTGAACAGCGTCCAACATCCAAAGTTCAACCTGCAGAAGAACATATAATTTCGGCTGAAGAATAGGTTCAAGAAGAAGATATTGAAGAAAGCTCTAAGAAGCATCCTATTTCTGAAGATCCCCAAGCCTCCTCTCTTGACAGGCAGACTCTGGAGGACTTGAAAAGATCTGACATGCTGATGAATGAAAGAATGGATAAGCAGGACACCAAGATTGATGCAATAGCGAACATTTTATCTCAGCAACAGGAAACCAACACCCAAATCAAGAGCATGTTGGAAGCTCTGTTCACACGACTTCCTCCTCCCTCTTAGAAATTTTTTTGTTGTTTTTATAACTTGTTTATCTGTAATATTTTTACATGTTCTGAACTTATCATTGCTTCTGTTTTTAATATAAATGCACTTTTAGCTCTGATCATTTTTTAACTCTAATTAATTGTGCTTTTTGATAACTGACAAAAAGGGGGAGAGAGAATGATATTTTTCAATAACGGATTACTGAGACATAAGTCTCAAACATTCTGATCCAGTTAACTTTCTTCTCTTATGAAAAGCTTACAGGTACAAAACACTCTGATGAATCTGATGAACTCTGACACAGTAAAGTTCTGATGCTCAAAGCCTCATGGAATTAAAGGGAAGCAATCAACTCAGGGGGAGTTTTCTCTTCTTAGCTCTGATACTTTAATTCGTTATTTGTTTATCTCTGATACCTTTTATTCTTTAATTTTAATCTCTGATACCTTTTTTTCTTTATTTTTAATTGAAAAAAATCTGGTTTTTGTCATCATCAAAAAGGGGGAGATTGTTAGAACATAGTTTGATTCTACAACCCTCAATTAGAGTTTTGATGATAACAACATACAAGAATAAATAAATTGTAAGATTTATATATAAGACATATATGGTACTTAAAATTATGTTTTGTGTTTACAGAAACTCTGATGGAATCAACATCAGAATTTCAGAATCAACATTAGCATCAGAAGATATGTCAGCATTAGAAGATCAAACATGTGCTACACGCTGAAGTTACCAGATCATACGCTGAAGCCTGATGACCATAATCTGCGTATACAATACTCTGACTCTGATCAAGATCCTAACCATGTCATCAGCACTCAGAAGCGTCAGAATAAGTTAAAGGAAAGAACACTCTGATTACCATAAGCAGAGAAGACTCTGAAGCGTCAGCATTACTAAGCATTCAAGACAGATTAATTACCAACGGCTTTATCCAAGACAATATCTTCTCAAAAAGGAAAGAACATTATTAGCATTGAAATGGCTTTATGGACAACAACGTATCTCTTCCTAGGCTATATAAACAAGTCAGTGTGAGAAAAGAAAAGGCTAATACTCTACACGCATATACACGCCTAAGCTAATAATCTACACACATATACACGCCTACATAAACGATCTCACTCATACAATTTGCTAAAGCTTTCAATCACGCCTACTCAAAAGCATTAGCAATCTAGTTTCATCCTAAGCTTAATATTATGTATTATCACATTTGTGATATATAGTTTTATTAGAAAACATCAAACACACTTTTGTTCAATTATCTGTAAGAGAATTTCCTTGAGATAAACCGGTATATGGTTAGACTAAAGAAGGATTTAACAATTGTTAAAGTAGTTGTTGTATTCAGTTAAATATACTGGATTAAGACCTCGTTGGAGAGAGGCGAAATCACCTTGACGGGTGGACTGGAGTAGTTTGAGATCAAACGAACCAGGACAAAAATACAGTGTTATCTGCTCATTTGATTTAAGATTTACAATTCAACCCCCCTTCTTGTGTTTTTCACATCTTCAGCAACCAGACTCCAGTATCAACTATCAAGTTCAGACGGCGCCAATCAATCTGATCCATCTTCTACAAAGTAGCAAAGTGATGAGACGTTTGAAGATATAAGGGCAATAGCAGAGTTGAAACCCAATGGGATTGTTTCACGTAGCTGTTTTTCTTTCTTTTACAAAAATTGTAATTTGTATCTTTCGAAGGTGTTCTCTTACTAGAGCGGTAGCCTCTTTGTACAAAATGCCTATTACAGGCCAACTTCAAAAAATCAATACAATTCATTTTTACAAGAAATTTCAAATTGCTTTTCTTTTACTGTTTTGTTTTGCAAGAACGTCCAATGATTCATTTTTTATACATGCATTTGGAAATAATTGCTGCTCATAAAATATTTACTTAAAAAACAAAAGAAAATTACTCGTAATTCCAAGAACAGGGACAAACAAGAAGTGTCCAAACTTTACAGTTACTCTGCCCATCAGGTACAGGGATAGAGCCAGCTGGAGAACATGAGAAGTGGTACATACACTCCCTAGAGTAAGAATTATCCCAAAGACAGTGGTGTTAGCTTTCCCAAACAGGACACAACTCTCCCTAGCCGAGGTTCACAATCGCGAGTGAGTCGGAAAAATTTTCCCCAAGCAGAGTTTGTTTATCACCAGCAACAAAAATTCATCCCCAGCTGAGTTATTTCTCCAAGTCGGCAGATCTATCAACAGAGTATCTCCTCTCCAATAGAGTTATTCCCCACAGAGTTATCCTTAGACAGAGTCTCGTTCGGAAGAATATTTACCAGCCAAGGGGAAAATCCCCAGCACGGTCATCTTTGTTCACCATCCCCAACAGAGGTGGAGGAACTATGGTTTTCATAGCAATTAGGGATTTATTTTCCCAGGTTCAGATTATCACGTCAGCATTTCATGTTCATACATCATGACATATGCACACATCACATATAACATAGTCTCATTCATTTTGAGAACGTCAGCATGCATTGCATCACATATAACATAGTCTCATTTATTTTGAGAACATCAGCATACAATGCATATCATGCATCACATATAACTAACCCTGTATTTCTTTCAGGAAAGACATTATTATCAACAATTTTTAGCAAGTCCATGATCAACACTCAAAGCTAAACAGAGTAATCATCAACAACAAATGCAACCTCATCTAGGTTCCTTCTCACAGCCCTACTAGCCAGGCTTTCATATCGAAGTAACCCTACTATCCAGGTTCCTTCTCACAACCCTACTATCCAGGCTTTCATATCGAAGTAACCCTACTATCCAGCTCCTTCTCACAGCCCTACTATCCAGGCTTTCATATCGAAGTAACCCTACTATCCAGGTTCCTTCTCACAGCCCTACTATCCAGGATTTCATATCTAAGTAACCCTACTATCCAGGTTCCTTCTCACAGTCCTATTATCCAGGCTTTCATATCGAAGTAACCCTACTATCCAGGTTCCTTCTCATAGCCCTACTATCCAGGCTTTCATATCGAAGTAACTCTACTATCCATGTTCCTTCTCACAGCCCTACTATCCAGGCTTTCATATCGAAGTAACCCTACTATCCAGATTCCTTCTCACAACCCTACTACCCAGGCTTTCATATCGAAGTAACCCTACTATCCAGGTTCCTTCTCCTAACCTTACTATCCGGGTTCGGCCTCCCTTATCCCCAGACAACTATCTATAACACTGTAAGACCGGGACCCAATCAAACATAATTGATTTCACATTTCCCCAATAAGTCGTGGTGCAGCATGTACCCTGATCAAACACACAGTTTATTTCCTCTTCCCAAACTGGAATTATTCCCCAATAGAGTAAGGACAACTGAAGCTCCTAAAACTCTATTTTTCTCAAGACAGAGACCAGCATTCCCCAGCGAAGTCCTCCTTAACAACAGGTATACGGGTTCTCGCAAAGGAATCTCTTATGCGATCGACACTTCTTCGGATGGCATATTTAAGCCCATCTCCAAAAATTCTCTAGCAACTACCAAATGGCATCTATAAGCCCATTCCCGGTAGCATAAGTCAAGTATCACTTCATGCGAGTACAAATTTCTCGGCACTCTAGTGTCCAATCATTTTCAACCTTCAGATCATGAAAGGCAGATACACCAATCTACATCCTCGGGTTTAAGAAGATTGAACAGGGGCAGTTGTTGTACCCCAAATGTGCAAAGACAGGTAGAGAAGTGTTTCACGGGAATGCGTGATTTCTGGTTTTTCCTGGGTGGTTGTCCTCGTAGACTAGAAAGGATAAAAGAATAACTGAAAGAAAAAAATTAAATAGTTATTAATCAAAGTCTCATTTATCCAATGAACAGAATTAAACGAGGATCTATCGCGAGAAAACGGAGGACAAAATTGAGTTCCTTTACATCAGGCTTTCGCGTAGCTCATTCAAAACTTATTCGAATTATTTTCCAACAGAGAATAAAAGCTTTGGTTTCGTCTCAACGGGATAGAGATAAGAAAAAAAGGGACTTTCGCAGTTTGTGGATCAGTCGAATAAATGCAATAATAAGCCAGAATAAAGAAAAAATATACTATCGCTATAGTAATTTAATGTATAATCTGTACAAGAATCAATTGCTTCTTAATCGTAAAATAGTTGCACAAATAGCTAGATTAAAGGGGAATTGTCTTTTTATGATTGCCAACGATATCATTCAAAAATAAAAATTCCCCGGAGACTTAACTCCGGGAAGGTGGTAGAATAAAATAGATTTGTATGATAAAATAGAATTCATATGAATTAGAAAAAGAAATAATCAACCACGCTCAAAAAACAAAAAAAAAACTACCAATCCGCATAAACTTTGAGTTTAGATTCAATTAATTATTAAATTAATTGAAGTAACGTAACTCTATTTTTTTTTTAAGAACAGGAGGAGTAGCTCTAGTAATCGACTTGATTTTTTCATATTTTTTTTTTGCATTTTTAACAAAAGGTGATGAATTTACAAAAGGTAACAAAGATAAAATACGAGCTTGTTTTATAGCAATCGTAATCAATCGTTGTTGTTTTAAGGTCAATTTATTCACACATCTAGGTATAATTTTTCCTTGTAGCGTGATAAATTCGAAAAGTAAACTCAAGTTTTTATAATCAATTCGATCCCCAGATTGGATTAGGGGCGAACTCCTACGAATTGATTGCTTCGATTTAACAAACAGTCGCTTAGATTTCTCCATGGTTTGTTTATTCCTATACCGAAAATCCCGTTTGTTTTATAAAAAAAGGATTTGTTTTAGTTATATTCTTATTTTTTTTTGTAATATATTTGGAAAATATATGCTATATAATGATCTATGTATATAATTTTATGTTATAGAATGTTATTTATATAATATAGATAAGATAATTTATCTGGTATCTATATAATTAATTTTTATGTATTTTTTCAATTTACCTCCTTAAGGGTGACACACAAGTAATACATTTTCTCTATTTCTTGATCTCTGCGTGAATCATATGTTTGCAACAAAAGGGATTGAATTTTCTCAATTCCAATCGACTAGGCGTATTCTGTCGATTCTTTTGAGTAATATATCGAGAAATACCTCTAGATTCCTTATTAACACTCTTTTTATCACAACTAGTACATTCTAAAATAACAGTTATTCGGATATTTTTACCCTTAGCCATAAACCTCCTTTGGTTTTTTTATTCACTTAACTCTTCGATTTTAAGATTCGAAGGGAAGAAGAAAAAAGGAACGAAAAAAAAGATAAGTTGATAATTCAAAATCAAATTATGAAATATTTTGTTCCAATTAATTTTATATAGTACAGTAATAATTCACTACTACAATGCTTTCGAAATAGATTTCGAATCCAGAGTCTAGTATTTCAGTTTTTATTGAAATATCTTGTATGATATTATTGCCCCTACCCTAACAATTCCATTTCTGGTCTTACTCTTAATAATTAAGAATAGCAATGGAATTGAAGTATTAATTTAATTCCATTGAAACGAAACGTGGGAAAAATTCCAAATTTCACTGAGGCCAAATCCACCTTTCTTAATTTCCTCTTTTTTTTTTTGAACTTATTCTAGTATAATTCGAAGAAAAAAAACGAACGAAGAGGGATTTAATCACAGATATTTTATTGGATCTCTAATCTTCGTCACCCCTTCCCGTGCCAATAACTAGAATAAAAAAAAGGGAATGTCAATGCATCCGGGAATAAACGATTGATTTCTATCAAGAGACCTGCTAGAGCCGCGAACCATAAAGTACTTGCCACTGGTGCCACAGAGAGATATGTTTTTAGATCTCGCATTTCAAATCCTCCTTCGTTTTTTCTTGTAATTTGTAATACATAATAATACAGAATTACATATAGGAATATGATCCAATGTTTTTTTTTCTTAATAAAACCACTTGGATTTCTCGGGGGAAGTCCGAATCCAATTTGAATTGTACAACAATGAATTAGATCTTTTTTTATAGAGTACTATTTTTATATTCTTATTTTATTTATTCAAATTGTTATCTTCTAATAACTATATTATTATATATTTTTTGAAATTATGAATTCTATGAAATATTAAAATAATATTTGAAATTATTCTATTTTTCATATATCAATTCTATTTTCTATATTATTTGTATATTCTTTGTTCTTGTTATTATACTTTTTCTATCTTATTATTTATAGATTCTATATATTCTCTGTTTTTCATTAATTGAATATAAATATTCTATAAGAATATTTGATTCGATATCTTATTTCTACGATCGATATAAGAAAGTAAAAAAACAAACAAAATGGCAGGATATAGATAATGGAAAAATGTGGAAAATAAGACAAAAATTCTTTAGAATGACAATGGAAACTGATGTAAAGGGATGTAGCGCAGCGTGGTAGCGCGTTTGTTTTGGGTACAAAATGTCACAGGTTCAAATCCTGTCATCCCTATCCCTAATATCATATCAGCAGTAACAAGAGATCAATTTTGAGCAATTGAAATTGTACATACATACTCAATATGAATAGTTCTCCATATTTAGTTTGTATGCATGCATGCAAGATATATTGCCATCACATCAAATTATTTAGGAAAAGAAAGCGCTCTTAGTTCAGTTCGGTAGAACGCGGGTCTCCAAAACCCGATGTCGTAGGTTCAAATCCTACAGAGCGTGATACCATTCTTTTGAGAATGAGACTAAAATAATGGGATAACAGTCTAAGTCTAATCAAAAGTGTTAATTTGATCTCCTGTGAATTAGGATTCAAACAAAAAAATAGGAAGTCAATAAACAAAAGAGACAGTACTAAATTAAATATCCAACTGATCGCCACGTCGGTATTGTAAATAGGCCGTTACAAATAATCCAGCCAAATTAATAGGAATTATACCTAACACGATTCCAAATATAAAAACTTCAATCATTTGAGTTTGGTTGAAAGTAAAAAAGGTGGGGGTAATATCGATCCTTAAATATGAATTTATATTGACCATGAATCTCAATGACCAAGAATTTGAAATATGATAAGGAACTATAGAATATCTACAATTTCCAAATTTCTCTCAAAATTGCAAATCAAATAAGTCGTATCTTATTCAGACTGATAAAAATACCTGCGGTTATAGTTAAAACCGCTAGTAGAAAACCGAAATAACTGGTTAGAGTGGACATAAGGAAACTAGATGAAATATATTCTTTTTATACATATGTTTATAAAGCACTTTCCTAAGTTTCCATTTTTTTTTAGATAAAAATAGGAAAAGAAGCAAAAAAGACCACTTGAAAGATACAATGGAAAAGAATTGATTCATGAATCAATTATTACGGACAAACAAAAAGAAAAATATAGTTACATAGGTAAAAAATCAATTCATCATCTGTGACATCTACCCAACCTGTGATTCCAAATCAACAGATTTCTTGATCAACTCATGACATGAGTTGAGTAAACTAATCGAAGGAAAATTGTTTTATTTATTTATATAATTATATATAATATAACGTATATATATAATATAAATAATATAAAGTCCATATATATAGTCTTAAACTTTGAGGAATTTTCGATTCAGTACATCGAAACAAACAACCAGGAAAAAAAGAAATTTTCTTTTGTAGTACTCGATCTCGTCACTTATTGTGAAATTTCGTTGCTGTGTTAGAAGAAGGATAGCTATACTGATTTGGTATACTGGAACGAGACCCTTGGTACACGATTGACGATCGTAACAAAGATTGAAAATTTCAGTAAATTTCTACTTACTGATCTGATCTTTTATGGAATCGATCCCCCTTTGACTGTATAAGAATATGTGGAGCTCGACATGTCTGGAAGCACAGGAGAACGTTCTTTTGCTGATATTATTACCAGTATTTGATACTGGATTATTCATAGCATTACTATACCCTCCCTATTCATTGCGGGTTGGTTATTTGTCAGCACGGGTTTAGCTTACGATGTATTTGGAAGCCCCCGTCCAAACGAGTATTTTACAGAAAGCCGACAAGGAATTCCTTTAATAACCGGCCGTTTTGATTCTTTGGAACAACTCGATGAATTTAGTAGATCTTTTTAGGAGGCTCCAATGACCATAGATAGGACCTATCCCATTTTTACAGTACGATGGTTGGCTGTTCACGGACTAGCGGTACCTACCGTTTCTTTTTTGGGATCAATATCAGCAATGCAGTTCATCCAACGATAAACCTAATCCGAATTATAGAGCTACGACACAATCAAACCCAAATGAACAAAATGTTGAATTGAATCGTACCAGTCTATACTGGGGTTTATTACTCATTTTTGTACTTGCTGTTTTATTTTCAAATTATTTTTTCAATTAATTGAAGAAAAGAGAATAGTATTTATATATTAGGAATTCTCTTATCCCATTCGGAAGGATATCATTTCATAATTATCTATGACTGTTTAGGTCTCTAGTATGACTGACTACTTGATCAAATGTGGAGGAAAGTGGGATAAATGGCCGATACTACTGGAAGAATTCCTCTTTGGATAATAGGTACTGTAGCTGGTATTGTTGTGATCGGTTTAATTGGTATTTTCTTTTATGGTTCATATTCCGGATTGGGATCATCCCTGTAATAATCGGATAAATTTAGTTTTCGAAATGAAAGCATAAGAACTCAACAGGGATCCACTCTTTCTTTGATGAATTCGAAGGGGTCCCGTTGAGTTCTTCATAATCAGAATATTTTTGTCAGTGAGTCAATAGATAACTTTATTGTATGTTTCAAAAAATTCCATTTCCTTTTTTTAGGATCTTCCCTGTAAGAATAGGGAACTATATACTATATTTAATACTCTATTAAACATAAAAAAGATTCTGTAGAACCAAACCTTTTTGATACTAACAGAATCTTACTAGAAATCTATTTCTAATATAGACTCATGATTAAATTCTTTTTTTGAAGTGAATTAAGAAAGTTGTATTTGCTGAATTCAATTCCCGGTCTTTTTTGTTTGTCCATTCCTTAACTACGTATCGATTTCGACATAAACAAGAAGGAATTGGACTCTAGGAAAAGACAAATTATCCATCCTAGAATCCTGTTTTCCCTTTTTCTACTTTACTTAATATTATCTACCTACCTATTTTTTTAGGTTTAGTATCGAGTCGAATTTCATTCTATTACAATATAAATTCTAATATTTCTATTCTAGGACATGAAAATGTGAAAACAGCGACATAATCAGCGACATAATCATATGGTTCGAATTAATTGTGAAGTTGAAAAAAAACCAAGAACCAAAGGTCTTTACACAGAATTTATCAACAAAAATGGAGTTCTTTTTACCAGCTTAATATGTTGATAAATTGACATTCCTAAAAATTCATTTCAGACAATTGCACCTTCTCAAATTGTTTCTTTTTAAGAACCAAAAAAATTTGTGCCAAAATAATAGATGCCAAGAAGAGCAAGAGACCTTGGACACGTAACGGATCTTGAAGCACTATTTCTGCATCCCCCTGACCAAATCCACCCACATTAGGATTACTCGTTAATGGTTGATCAAGTTTGATAGATTCACCCTCTGAAACAAGAAGTTCTGGTCCTGGCGGTATAATATCAATCACTTCACGTCCATCTGATGCATCTACTATCGTTATTTCGTATCCACCTTTTTCTTTTCGTATTATTTTGTTTACTACACCCGTTGCTGTAGCATTATAAACATTATTATTACTCTTGCTTCCGTCGGGATAAATCTGACCCCTTCCCCTGTTCCCGCCTACGTATATAGGATATTTTAAGAAGTAAACATCTCTCTTAGTAGCGGGATCTGGAGAAAGAATAGGAAAGGTAATTTCACTATATTTTTTTCCAGGAACGGGGCCTATCACAAGAATATTTTTTTTTGTGGGACGATAGCTTTGAAAAGACAAATTACCTATCTTTTCTTTAATCTCGGGCGAAAGACGATCAGGAGGGGCCAATTCAAAACCCTCTGGTAAAATAAGAACAGCTCCCACATTCAAAGCCCCCTTTTTACCATTAGCAAGAACTTGTTTCACTTGCATATCATAAGGAATTCGAACAACTGCTTCAAATACTGTATCGGGAAGTATCGCTTGTGGAACCTCAATATCTACGGGCTTATTAGCTAAATGGCAATTAGCACATACAATCCGGCCGGTAGCTTCTCGAGGATTTTCATAACCTTGTTGGGAAAAATTAGGATATGCATTTGAAATGGGTGCTCGAGTTATTATATATATCATGAGCAATACGGAAATGGATTATTAGTAGTTTTTGATCCCTCTGACCCGGGACCCCGGTACAATGTCAAGCCATGCGTCTTGTGAACGACAACCAAGTTTTTCTGACCCCCAACTAATGAATTTTGGAACATGAACCAATAAAGCAGACATTACAATTAATACAAGGCCCACTAAAAACACATAAACGTTTATCATAAAATGGGTGCCTCAATTTCATATTTGTACCTGTTCTTTTTTCTTGATTGTTAGATTAATATTTATGTTGTTATATGAAAACCTCCTTATCTTATTAAGGCTTATATAATATTAGTACTTTTCTTTTTTTTTTATTGAAGGCAATAGTTATTCAAAAATGGAACAAAAGAACAAATCCAAACTAAAAAATTTAACCCTATTTTCAAAAATATATGAAACTTGTGGTATCTAAAAAATCTTGTTTTTTTGAACATGAAGAAATAAAGAAGCCATTGCAACTGCCGGAAATACTAGGCCTACTAAAGGAACAAAAAGGGATGGTAAGTTTATCATAAAATGGGGTACCTCAATTTCATATTTGTACCTGTTCTTTTTTGTTGATTGTTAGATTAATATTTGGATTCTTCTTATATTGGAATAAAGAAAGTCTATAATCACTAGAATTCATATAGACTTATACTAAGTCTATTTTTTTAATTCTACCATGTAGAGATAAATAAATAGATATGAATATATATATATATATATATATTCTATATGGAGTATATAAAGAGAATAAACCCATAAGAAAAAAATGGAATAAGATTTATTAAGAATCAAAATCGTTAATTTTAATAATTTGAATATTAAATTAAATATAAGGAATGTCGAACGAAATAACTGGATTTATTTTGCTGTCTATTTCTACAAGAAATATGTCCATGATAATTAATCTTTATTTTTTATTCTTATCTTATTACTTTACTCTTGTGTGTTCTCATTTTCTTTTTATATCATTTTTATATAATAAGAAGATTTCTTTATGATATTCATTTTATGATATTAATGAAAAGTTAAAAATTGAAAAACATAAATAAAATGATGGTCTGCATTAGTTTTCATTTTCAATCCAAGGAAAGCAACCATGGAATTCAAATAACTCACTTAAAAAGTCCTTTAAAGAATCACGTGATACGATTGCATCCAATAAGCCTTTTTCGAAAAAAACTTCAGCCGATTGGGAACCTTCAGGAACTTCCTTATTCAACGTTTGTTCAATTACTCTTTTACCCGCAAATGCAAGGTAAGCTTTTGGTTCGGCAATAATGATATCCCCCAACATCCCAAAACTAGCTGTTACCCCACCAGTAGTAGGCGATGTAAGTATCGCTACATAGAGTAACTTTTGATTGATTTGATAATTATATAAAGCAGAAGATATTTTAGCCATTTGCATTAAGCTCAAACTTCCTTCTTGCATACCCGCTCCTCCGGACGCACATACTATAATAAGAGGTAAAAGTTGATTGGTAGCATATTCGATCAACCGAGTTATTTTCTCACCCACTACGGATCCCATACTACCCCCCAGAAACTGAAAATCCATAATACCTATTGCTACAGGAATAACATTTAGTTGACCTGTGCCTGTTTGAACCGCCTCCAGTAATCCTGTACTTTCTTGATAAAAATCAAGACGATCTATATAAGGTTCGTCTTCCGTAGAAGAGTCGTATTCGTCTTCCGTAGAAGGTTCGTCTTCCGGAGAAGATTCGTCTTCCGGAGAAGATTCGTCTTCCGGAGAAGATTCGTCTTCCGGAGAAGATTCGTCTTCCGGAGAAGATTCGTCTTCCGTATAAGGTTTGTCTTCCGTCGAAGGTTCGTTAGAAGGTTTGTCTTCCGTCGAAGGTTCGTTAGAAGGTTTGTCTTCCGTCGAAGGTTCGTTAGAAGGTTTGTCTTCCGTAGAAGGTTCGTTAGAAGGTTTGTCTTCCGTAGAAGATTCGTATTCGTCTTCCGTAGAAGAGTCGTATTCGTCTTCCGTAGAAGGTTCGTCTTCCGTATAAGGTTTGTCCCATTCAATGGGATCCAGAGAAAACATGTCTTCATCCATAGGATTCCAAGTACCTGGATCAATCGAAAGTTCGATTCTATCTGAACTGCTCATTTTCAAATGATCTCCACAGTGTTCGCAAATATTCATTTTGGATTTAAAAAATTTCTTATAATTTAATCCAAAGCAACTTTCGCATTCAACCCATAAATGCTTAAATTTTTCAGTATAAGAAGTATCTTTTGGATCATCAGGATATTGTATTGGAGTAAATTTACTATTATTTGTATCATTAGAATATTCTATTGGAGTAAAATCACTATCATTTGTATCATTAGAATTTTCTATTTCATACAAATCACTATCATTTGTATCATCTAAAATGTAACTATTCAAGTCACTGATATTGGCATTGTAGTTGTCACTATCATCTAAAATGTAACTATTAAAGTCACTGATATTGGCATTGTAGTTGTCACTATCATCTAAAATGTAACTAGCAATACAGATTTTATAACGAAGATAACTCTCAATCCAACTATGAATGTCATTATCCATATCAGTTAAAATAGATGGGTCATCAGTTAAAATAGATGGGTCATCAGTTAAAATAGATGGGTCATCAGTTAAAATAGATGGGTCATCAGTTAAAATAGATGGGTCTTCATTTACACCGTTATTTTCAATAGGATCAAAACTATCTTCAATAGGATCAAAACTATCTATTGATTTACTTAAACCACACCTATATTCTAAATCCCTATTAAACAGCATTGAATTGAACCACTTTCTTTCCATAAATATGTTTTCCTGTATTTCATGAAAATACAATAGATGAATAGTCATTCGATGATCATTTTTTATCGACTTAAGTATAGAAATAGAATTGCGAGGATTAATAACTTATAATAATAATGAGCGAAGAAGTATTGAACAAATGTATCATTTATATTTGAATATCAAATCAATAACTATTTCTAATATAAAAATGAATGAATAGAATAAAAACAAAGAAGTAAAAAGGCTCATTTGGTCTACGGTATTTATGCACCAAATTAGTTTATTTCTTGACTTTTTCCTAATATGAGGTAGGTTGAGCACCGAATTTTGGAATAAATAGATCACTCAAATCGAAAAATCGAGGATCCCTATTTCTAGATACTAGAAACTAGATAGTATAAAGAAAATAGGGCATGTAAGACTCCGCAACTAATATAGTCACGTTTTTCAAGTCCCACGCTGCTTTTTACTACATCGTTTCAAACGAGGTTTTACCATAACATTATTTTTTAGTTTCAATCTGGTATGTAATTGATTCCATTTTGAAATCGTGCATAGTCATTGACTCAATCAATAGATAATAATATATACTTTTCACTTCTAGGTTTTAGGTTTTCTGACTATACAATTTTATTTCTAAAGTCAAGAAGTCGAAATTAAGTCAATATTCTATTTTCATGGTTTGTAAATTAAATATAAAAAAATCAATTTCTAAAAAAAAAAAAAGGAATCTTTATTCGGATATACAATTTGTATTGAAATAGGTATATATCTTGAATAGATATGATCTGGGACGAAAGGATTCGAACCTCCGAATAACGGGACCAAAACCCGCTGCCTTACCGCTTGGCCACGCCCCATTTTGATTCGACATTAATAAATAGTATTATGAGTTGTTCGTCAATTACACTTCGAAATTTATTCTATAGAATAAATTGTTGCTAGAATTTTGATATGTATCGATATCGAATTAAACGAAATTTATTGATCATTCCATAGAATTCAATTAAGATATTGTTTGAACTTATTCAGTTCAAATCAAAAAAAGTGGGGGTCTGATCTTAGTTGATTCATCTTTTTTTTTCGTTTTATTACTGATTTAGTAATCTTCATATCTATAAATAGGAATTCAATATTTTATATTCTATCCTTTTAGATTTTCAAATTATTCATTTTCTATTCTATATATTCTCTATTCTATCTAAATAAAATCAAAAAATTTTGATTTTATATTTCATTGTTAATATAAAAG
Source organism: Vicia faba (assembly GCA_948472305.1). Lineage (NCBI taxonomy): Eukaryota > Viridiplantae > Streptophyta > Magnoliopsida > Fabales > Fabaceae > Vicia > Vicia faba. Next base: position 984,952,984 of record OX451740.1, on the reverse strand, counting down.
TATAATACAAAAATGGATAATAATAATAATAAATTATATAATAAATCATATCATATATAGAATAAATCATATCATATATAGAATAAATCATCTATATAATAATAAAAAAAATACAATCAAAATTAGAATTAAAAACAAAAGAAAAAAGACAATTCATTTTCTTAAAGAAAAACATTTTTGTTATGCTTAATATCTTTAGCTCGGTCTGTATTTGTATTCACTCTGCCCTTTATTCAAGTAGTTTTTTCTTGGGGAAATTACCAGAAGCTTACGCTTTTTTGAATCCAATTGTAGATTTTATGCCAGTAATACCCTTACTCTTTTTTCTCTTAGCTTTTGTTTGGCAAGCTGCTGTAAGTTTTCGATAAGATCTTTAATTTGAATAATGTCCGAAAAAAAAGTCAGAATTTATTAGAAAACTCTAATTTTAACATTTTTAAAAATAAGATAAGTCTTACAGTGTGAATCCGTGATTATAAATCTTGAAATTGTTGGATAGACAATAAAAATATGGATCATCTCATCATTTCCTTTTTTTCCATTCAAAAATAAAAATTATATTATTCTATTATTCGATTTGAGTCTACCACCAATACGTGGATCTTGTGGATATGAAAGAAAATTGAATTGTTGGTAATGGTAAAACAAAGGCTCAACTCTTACTACAAATCAATTTTTTTAGTTTTTTTGAAATAACTTCATTTCTTATAAACTGAGTATCAAAGGAAACATAATATGAAATACAAGAGAATCTATTCTCTTTCTCTGTCGTTTTTTTTTTTATTATCTTGGAGATTTTGTAATGCTTACTCTAAAACTATTTGTTTACACAATAGTGATATTCTTTGTTTCTCTTTTCATCTTCGGATTCCTATCTAATGATCCAGGACGTAATCCTGGACGTGAAGAATAAGAAAATCTTTGTTCTTTTCCGTACTTATGCTGGATTTTTAAATATTTTTCGTTTTTCTATCTATTTTACATCTTTAACTAGTAAAAAATGAAACAAACAGGGAATAAAAAAAAAAGAAATTCCAGAAGTTCAAAAGAAAAAAATGCCAAATCATCAATAAACGGAAAGAGAGGGATTCGAACCCTCGATACAAAAATTCGTACAACGGATTAGCAATCCGACGCTTTAGTCCACTCAGCCATCTCTCCCCAATTCAAAAAATTGAATTATTATGCTTATGATACCTCGGATAAACAAAAAGAACAAAAAGTAGGGCTCAAAAAAGCCTTCTATATATCTTATTTGATATTGATCGTCATTTGATATATCTTATCTATCTATCTTTTTTCTATTTGATTATCATTTTATTTAATTACTATTCATAATTCTATATTAACTCATAAATATTAGTTATATTTTCTTATACCTATACTAAAGTTATATTCTATATATACGCAATATAAAATTTTTTCTTTTCTTTTTTTTTAGTTTGTTTTTTTATCCAACCAGAGTCCAGCTAGGTACTGGCACGGCTCTTTTTTCCCATGAATCACAATGATTTATTTTTCTGTATCAGATTTGAAAGAAACTTGTAATTAAGGAAAACATTTTAATACGATCAAACAAAAATAAAAATAACTTTTTGATCGTATATCATACGAATTAATCAGTTAACGTATCTAAAAAAAGAAATAGAACTATGGATTCTTGCACAATGCATTTTTGTCTTATGAATTTCGTTTAGTAATTTTGTCGAGATCTATCTGTCAAAATACCTTCAACAAAATCCAAAAATGAGATTCGCCCCCTTTTCTAAATTTCATTAGGGGGCCCTTTACGAAACATCTGAACACTGTATTTATCATAAAATTCTGCACCTATTTCATAATTAGGACTGATTCCCCTTCCTGTATTGATATTGACAAAAGATCTTTTTATATACAATAATAGTATTGTAGCGGGTATAGTTTAGTGGTAAAAGTGCGATTCGTTCTATCGACCCCTTAATAGTAATAGTTAAGGGGTCCCTTCCGTGATTCATATCACGATCAAAAACTTTATTTCTTACTTAAAGGTATTTAATCCTTTATACCTCTCAAGGAGCAATTCGAGGAATAATATACATTATCATAATTTGTATACAATTTAGAATTGATTCTAAAATTATGAAACATAAGTTTTTGCAATTGGATCCAGAATCCCAATTTTTGAATATAAGTAAAGGATCCAGGGAGAAAGATATATAAAATTCGTTTCCAATCGTAACTAAATCTTCCAATTTTTTTATTATTTGTTTTGTATAGGAGAGATTGAAGCAAAATAGCTATGAAATGATTTTTTTAGTTTACTAGAAACATCAACATATTTTTTTAGCTCGACGGAAATTTTATTCTTTTCCTAAAGATTCTCTCAAATAGAAATAGAGAACGAAGTAACTAGAAAAAAAGAGATTGTTCGAATACTCCTTTTCTATAGGGATCATCTAAAAAGCAACGTTAATTGTATTCATACCGAAAGGCTGACATAGATGTTATGGATTCTTTTTTTCATGTATTCCATCTATCTCTTAAATTATTCTGTAAAGGAGCTGAATGAAACAAAAGTTTCACGTTCAGTTTTGAATTAGAGACGTTCATTCATAAACGTCGACTATAACCCTTAGCCTTCCAAGCTAACGATGCGGGTTCGATTCCCGCTACCCGCTTATATTCTATTTTTTATTTAGTAAATTTCTTCATTTAGTTTTAGTATAGAATTCTTTTTTCTTTCCCTTTTCACGAAAATTTCGTGAAAAGGGAAAGAAAAAAAGAAAAGCGTCCATTGTCTAATGGATAGGACAGAGGTCTTCTAAATCTTTGGTATAGGTTCGAATCCTATTGGACGCAAATTGATTACATATTGAATTGATTGCAATTGCATATATATTAATTGAATTCGTATATTTATAAAAATATATTGTGAATTTATTATCTTTATGATTCTTTTTTTTAAGAGACTAATGATAGAAATTTTTTAACGGTATGAAAATTTTAATCAATTTTTTTCTACTTGTTCCTGAAGTAAAAAGAGTTCCATCTGTTCCTGAATAGCTTCCTTCAAAATGGCTTCTGCTTCCCCAGTGAATGTCTTGGTAGAAGATATGATTTCTTTGAATTTAGGTTTATTCGTTTTTAAATAAGCCCGGAACTCAAGGAGAAATTTCCTTACCTGTTCAATTTCTAATGAATCAAGATAACCGTTCGTTCCAGTATAAATAGTTATTATCTGTTCTTCCACAGTAAGAGGAGCTGATTGGGATTGTTTAAGCAACTCGCGCAATCGTTGACCTCTTGCCAATTGATTTTGCGTGGCTTTATCGAGATCTGAAGAGAATTGTGCAAAAGCTTCTAATTTTGCGAATTGTGCCAATTCCAATTTTAATTTACCAGCTACTTGTTTCATGGCTTTTATTTGAGGCGTCGATCCAACTCTGGAATCGGAAATACCCACATTAATTGCGGGTCTGATCCCAGCATTGAATAAATCGGCAGATAAGAATATTTGGCCGTCTGTAATAGAAATTACATTAGTAGGAATATAAGCTGAAACATCTCCTGATTGGGTCTCAACTATTGGTAAAGCAGTCATACTTCCTTCACCTAACTGAGAACTTAATTTAGCGGCTCTTTCCAAAAGACGCGAATGTAAATAAAAAACATCTCCGGGATAAGCTTCGCGACCTGGTGGTCTTCGTAATAGAAGAGACATTTGGCGATAAGCCTGTGCTTGTTTGGAGGGATCATCATAAATGATTAAAGTGTGGCGTTAACGGTACATAAAATATTCAGCCAGAGCTGCTCCTGTATAAGGCGCGAGGTATTGTAATGTAGCTGGGGAATTTGCTGTTTCAGCCACTATAATAGTGTATTCCATTGCTCCTCTTTCTTGTAAAGAAGTTACGACTTGAGCCACAGAAGATGCTTTTTGACCAATAGCTACATAAACACATACTACATTTTGTCCCTGTTGATTGAGAATCGTATCTGTAGCTACTGCTGTTTTACCAGTTTGTCTGTCCCCAATAATCAATTCTCGCTGGCCACGCCCTATAGGGATCATAGAATCAATAGCAATAAGTCCCGTTTGAAGGGGCTCATACACGGACCGTCTGGAAATAATACCGGGAGCGGGAGATTCGATTAACCGAGATTCCGAAGCTGAAATTTCTCCTCGACCGTCAATAGGTTTAGCTAGGGCATTTACAACACGACCCAAATAACCCTCACTTACCGGTATCTGAGCAATTCTTCCTGTTGCTTTTACGGAACTTCCCTCTTGTATCATCAAACCATCACCCATTAATACAACACCAACATTTTTTGATTCCAAATTCAAAGCAATGCCTACTGTACTTTCTTCAAATTCTACTAATTCACCCGCCATTACTTCATCAAGACCATAAATACGAGCAATGCCATCGCCTACTTGAAGTACGGTACCTGTATTTACAATTTTTACTTCGGTATTATATTGCTCAATACGTTCACGGATAATTTTACTAATTTCATCTACACGAATGGTTACCATGAATATTTCTGAATTTGATTCTTTTTCGAAGAAAAACAAAAAGAAGGCCTGCCTGCCTATACTCTCAATTATAGTAGAACAACTAATCAGTTATTTTTTTCTTTCATCGCCCCAAACATACCAATATTAGAACTGATCGTACGTAAATGTAACTCGTTGTTTAAGCAACTATTCAAAGTTCCCAGAGCTCCTTGTAATGCTTGTTGTAAAACCCTTTGTTGCACTTGATTAATTTCCCTTTGTTGTTCAAAATGAATGGTTTCATTTTTGTAATTTTCGAATTGTTCCAAAGTTGTATAAATTAAATTAATTAAATTCAATTTTTATCGTTCTATCTCGGAATAACCATTCACTCGAAACCGATCTGCTTCCATTTCTACTTTCCTTAAACGGGACCGGGCTTTTTCCAGCTGTTCAATGGCTGTTTCCCGTAGTTCTTCTGAATTTCGAATAGTTCTCAAGATTCTCTATTTTCGATTATCTAATAAATCACTTAATGAAAGTAGATTCTCTTTCCATTCATTTCAAAATGTCTATGATCTCTTCCCGAACCAAACATGAATATTTCAATTCATTTGGCTCTCACACTCAATTCCTTATAGGAAATTTCCCCATATTTATTATGGAATGAGCCTATCCTCTTTTCTCTATTTCGAAAAATCTTGAAAATGATTATCAATACAAGACCCCAATATTTGGAGGACTCTTCTGACCAAACAAATAATTGTCAGCAAAGTTGTTTTTTTTCTTCTTGAAATCCAAAGAATTCTCATTAATTTATACGTAGGTCATCAATTCTGCATTGTAGAAAAGTAGAAACGGAGGCGTTAAACACAACACCTTTTTCCTATTTTTCATCCATCATAAAGAGAATTCAAGTCAGTTTTTCGACATGAGTGTTCTATATCGAAAAAATTCGAATTTCACTATTAACATAGTGGTAGAAAGAATACTAGACTGCGTCGAAACTTCAAACTGGTTAGCTTTAACCATGGTAATGTTCCAAAATTCTTGGTTGATAGAGAATCAAAGTAGATTTCCCAATGAATCGCGAAATGCTATGGTTCTTAACTATTTTTTTTTCGTTATTTTGTAAGAAGTCATTCGCCGGATCATGCACATTTTCCTAGTTATAACAAAAAAGTGCAGTTGGTTGTATCCAATCTATTCTTTGAAATAAACAACTCGCACACACTCCCTTTCCAAAAAAAATCAATACACCTAGCACTGCACTTAGATTTATTAGATTTGTTGCTAAAATATCGGTATCAAACCCGAAACTTCCGGCGGATGGCCAGTAAATGAAGCAAAGAAAAGAATCGGTTATATTTTTCATATGATCGCATCTCCTCTTATGGATAGACAAAATTTCTTTTTACGATTCCAAGTTTTTTTTATTTGTTTATGATAGTTTATTCTATAATCTAATTTTTTAATTATTTAATATGAATATATCAAATTAGTATATTTTTATTCTTACTAAAATGAGTATATTAGTAAGAATAAAAATATACTAAAATTGGTTAGTCAATTGAAAGAGTCCCTATAAGAATGATACTTCTTAGAAGGAAATACTAGTTCTTATGTCAATTGCAAAATACTTAGTTGGTTTCAACACTTTCTAAATCAAAATTAAGGGGTCAGTGGACTAAAAAAAGGGACGGAAGAAGGCGAATCAGTATGTTAATCCGAATGAAGAAAAAATTGTAGGAGTAAAATCTAAATAGAATGAAAAAAAAAGCAAGAGCAGCAACGAAAGTCCATGGAAAAAACAAGATGTATTTTTTTTATTAAACAAAAGGATTGGCAAATAAAAGAGCTAATGCTACAACCAGCCCATAAATAGTTAAAGCTTCCATAAAAGCCAGACTAAGTAATAAAGTACCCCGTATTTTGTCCTCTGCTTCCGGTTGTCTCGCAATCCCTTCTACAGCTTGCCCTGCAGCTGTGCCTTGACCAACTCCAGGTCCAATAGAAGCAAGCCCGATGGCCAACCCAGCAGCGATAACAGAAGCAGCAGCAATCAGTGGATTCATGATAAGTTTCTCCTATTCCAAAGAAAATAAAAAAATAGTTAATAATATAATCAACAAAAAATTTATGACTTAATTATTTCATTCTTCATATTTCTCTTTATCTAGTCGAAGTGTAATTCAAAATTTCAAACTTAATAATTTTTATTGAATTATCCCAATTACTTCGATATTCACTTTTTTCGTTTCTACCCTTGTAGTTTTTTGTGAATACATACAATTTTTGGTCTTATCTTACATTTTAAACTTTTTTTTTCTTTGATTTCATTTTTTTAGTCATTTTTTTATATTCAATTCAGAATTACAAGAGATGGAATCTTTTTTTTGAATCCCTACCTAAATTTAGAGTAGTAGCAGAACAAATTTAGATAGATCGTCATATATAACTAATGAATATCTACTATGACATATACATGTGTTTGTTCCATACCGTAAACCAATGAGTTGTATCTTAGATTCAATCAATCATTCTCGGAAATCCCCCAGCTGTCTTATAACGATTAGATTATATATACACCTAGTTTGACCCCCTCAACCTTTGTTAATTTATTTAATCTCTATTTTTTTTTTACAATTCCCTGGTAATTGTTTTAATTTTCTTTCTACTTTTTGATTGTTATTAAACCTTTTTAAAATTTCTTTGTATTTTTTTATTAATATTCCTTAAGTATATTATCGCGAGCCACACATACTTTGTTGCGGGCTAAAACACGATTTTGATAACTAGTCAATGATGCCCTTCCATGGATTCACCTATATACGCCGCAGCTAAAGTAGCGAAAATAAGAGCTTGAATACCACTTGTAAATAATCCAAGGAACATAACAGGTATAGGAACTACTAAAGGTACTAACGAAACAAGAACAACAACTACTAATTCATCCGCTAATATATTTCCAAAAAGTCGAAAACTAAGCGATAAGGGTTTTGTGAAATCTTCTAAGATGTTAATCGGTAAAAGGATTAGCGTTGGTTGGATGTATTTACCAAAATAGGCCAATCCCTTTTTTGAAATACCCGCATAGAAATAGGCTACTGACGTAAGTAAAGCTAATGCAACAGTAGTATTTATATCATTTGTGGGTGCAGCTAACTCTCCATGAGGTAACTTTATAATTTTCCAAGGCAAAAGGGCCCCTGACCAATTCGAAACAAAAATAAATAGAAACAGAGTTCCAATAAACGGAACCCATGGACCATATTCTTCTCCAATCTGAGTTTTGCTCACGTCTCGAATGAATTCAAGGACATATTCAAAAAAATTCTGACCAGACGTGGGAATAGTTTGCGGATTTCTAACAACTAGAATGGTTGAAATTAATAAGATAGCAATTACAACCCAAGAGGTAATAAGTACTTGAGCATGCACTTGAAAATCCCCTATTTGCCAATAGAAATGTTGACCTACTTCCACAGCAGATATATCATAGAATCTGTTTAATGTGTTGATGTAACATAATAGAACATTCATATTGCCCTGTCCTCTAAAATAAAAAAATATACCTTGAAAGGGAATTATTTTGATTCAACCATTTCCTTATTTTACTTTGATTTTCTATTTTGAATACCTAACTAATCACAAAATATTTCTTTTTACACAATTTTGTAATGCTATAATAACCAATTCCAAAAATCTATGACCGCACGCCCAACCAAATCGAAAAATTGATTTATCTTATTATTAATCAATTTTTTTGTATATAGCTAGAACGACCCTCACAAATTGCAAAAACTAATTTGTTAAGAATTAATCTGATGGAAGCTATAGCATCATCATTAGCCGGAATCGAAATATCTGCAAGATCTGGGTCAGAATTTGTATCAATTAAAGAAATCGTTGGAATTCCCAAAGTGATACATTCTTGAAGAGCCGTATATTCTTCTTGCTGATCAAGGATTATTACAATATCAGGTAATCTTGTCATATATTTTATACCGCCTAGATATCTTTCCAAATGAGATAATTGTCTCTTCAACATAGTGGCATCTCTTTTTGGAAGAGAGTTCAGTTTCCCCGTCTTTTGCTCCGTTCTCAAGTCCCTGAACTCACGAAGTCTCGTTTCTGTAGTATACCAATTCGTTAACATACCTCTGAGCCATTTTTTATTAACATAATGACATCGAGCTCTTATTGCAGCCCGTGTTACTGAATCGGCTGCTTTTTTTTTTGTACCAACAATTAAAAATTGTTTTCCTGTGCTTGCTGCATCAAAAGCCAAATCACAAGCTTCTGATAAAAAATGAGCAGTTTTAGTAAGATTTGTAATATGAATACCTTTACGTTTTCCCGATATAAAAGGTGCCATTCGAGGATTCCAGTTCCTAGGCTCATGGCCAAAATGAACCCCAGCTTCCATCATCTCTTCAAAAGTGATGTTCCAATATCTTTTTGTCATTTATCCCCACACTTTTTTTTTAAAAAAAAAATTGAAAAAAAATAAAGAGAGACCCAGTATCCTGAAATAGCAATAAATAATTGTTCCGATGGAACCTTCTCTTTTATAGACGATTGGCCGTTAAGATAGAATCAGGCCATTCTTTTATTTCTATTTATTATTATTTTTTATTCTACTTTATTACCAAATCAAATGACTGCATTTAAAGATTTTAAGGGGCTGAGTCGAATCCGCTTTTAGGAACCATTTAATCCTATATTTCTAATAATGTATCACATAAATTCTTTGAAATGATAAAAATCAAAGAATTTTCTGTGATGGAACAAAAGATTTCTAATTTCTACTTCGAATAATTTTTTTTTTCCGGGTAATCTTGTTATGTTGCCTTGACCGTGAACGGTGCATTATTCTTTTGAATCCGGTACCAACGGGTATCATCCCCCCTAAAACAACATTCTCTTTAAGACCTTTCAACCAATCAATACGACCCCGAAGAGCGGCTTTTGCTAAAACTCTAGCAGTTTCTTGAAAACTCGCTTCAGATATGAAACTTTGAGTATTCAGAGATGTTTTTGTTATTCCCAATAATAAAGCTCGGTAACAAATGGGTTCTTCCAAGGCATGCCCCATTCGTTCTGCTCGCAATAATCCAATTAGTTCGCCAGGTAAAAATACATTAGACATTCCATCTTCTGAAACCAAGACTTTGGATGTTATTTGACGCACAATAATCTCGATATGTCTATTATGGATATGTACTCCCTGGGATCGATAAACCTTTTGGATTTTATTAACCAAAGAAATACGACTTTGCGCTATAGTTAGCTCAGCACCAATCAAGAATCCCCAAGGCATGCCGAGAATTTTTGTTATACACTCGTTCCAAGCATCAATTCTTTTTTCTAGATTCATGGATATTGAATCAATCGAACGTATTTCTAATATCTGTTCCACTTTTGGAAGACCTTGTGTTATATCACCGGATCTCGATTTTTCATATATGAATGTAACTAAAATATCTCCTTGAGAAAGGATCTCCCCATAATGGCCGTGAATGGTTGCTTCTGGAGTCGCCAAATAAGGATTAGCCAATCTTATTATTACAGAATCCATTTGAACTGTTATAACTTGACCCGATTTTAGTTTTAGGTGTGGTCCATTTTTCATTTTAGCTATACATATATTTTCACAAATCAATTGTCCAAGACTTATTATTGTAAATGTTTTTTCACAATAAAAATGATGGAGAAAAAACCAATTCAAATGGAATGGATTCAAAACAATATTACTGTATAGATCGGGTTTAAAATTTTTCTCATTTTCGTCCATTAAATAATATTTAATTACTTGAAAAATTTCAGTGAATTTGTCAAGTTGCAAATTTTTAATGATTGAGATCTTATTATGAGTTATTAAATGATAAAGTGAATAAAAATTCGCAACTTGAAGGGCTATTCCTAAAGGGCCGAACGAATTATTATTATTAATTGAAATTATAGGATCTTTTTTTATTCCATTGTGAGATTTTACATTGTTGAATGGTCTCATTTGAAAACAATTAGATGATGACAAAATTATCCAAGATCGGCATTCTTTCTTTTTATTCAACAACATACGAATAGTTCCGTGATTTTGGCTAAGTGATTGTTGAATTTTTCCCTTGGAATGAATAGAAAAAAGGGATTGATTCGATCCGATTGATTATCCCTGATCAATCCTAAACCAGACGGGTCATTTCTTTTTCTAATATATGAAGTATTAGATTTGACTAAGTCAATTCTTAGAAAATACTCAATCAAACCATTTGTACTTACTTCAATAAAGGAAGCGGGGGCCTCCTCAATAGAAGAACTTTTTTTCCCGTGATCCCAATTGAAGACTAAACAAGTCCGAACTAATTGAATCCTTGTGTCGGAAATTCCCCGAATGGATTTTCCATTTCCATAAAGAATATAATTGACAACTTTTAGTTCCAGATTATCCTTTTCCTGGAATAGATCTTGGGGAAAAAGTTTTACAAAATTGATATTGTCCGGTATTTCATATAAAATTACAGGTCGAACCAAAACAAAATACTTTTTCTTGGTAGTTGCGATCCATTGGACATAAATCCAATTTTTAAATTTTTTTGATTCCTTGCATTTTTTTTTTACCGTTCCGGGCGGTCTCAAGATGGCACTGTGTCGGGATATCTTATCCATCTCTCCGGGAAAATGGATATTTCCAGAAAATATTTTTAATTCTATTTTTTTTTTCTTTTCTAATCGGACCAATCCGCCTACTCGACTTCTTATATTGAAAGTGATTGGTGTTCCTATTCCAACAAGACTATTATTCCGTACCATTAGGGAAGAAGATTCGGGTAAAATATGCACTTCTTCGGGAATAAAAAAAAATTTATCTACTTGAATTTGGTATTTTGGCTTTACTTCTTCGATTCCTTGATACTCACTGAAATCTTCTTTTTGAAAAATAGAATGAATTCCTATAGTTGTATATTTAGTAATTCCTGAACTCTGTCTTATGTATTGAGGATCATTAAAATAAGCAAAAATACTATTTTCATGAAAAATACCATTGATAGGTATTTCAATGGAGACACCGGAAGGGGACATTAGTTCGTTCTTTCGTTCTTGAATCGATTGGAATGGAAATGGAATAAGAAATCTATTTCTTCGCCTTTTCGCCAAGAAATAAAAAGTATCGTTCAAAATAGCAGGATACATTAAATCAGAATGATCTGTACATATGATTTGATTCAATATTGAAGAATCGCTAATCCACTTTTCTTTTGTAGCAAAAGTATTGAATTTATGTTTTACTTGATCATTCCTTTCTAAAAGATTCGAAATATTTGTTTTTCCATTAGAAAGTGAATCCATGGTAACTTGATCTTGATCCTTGCGAAGTAAAAAATGGATTGTATTAGACCTGCACGACTTTCCTGACAATATCCATAAATGACTTGTTTTTGGTAAGATATGTACATTACTATATATAAATTGTGATGTATGGTACACATCGGTACTCCAATGCATTTCCCCTTCTGAGTCAGAATAAATATGTTTTTGAACCCTCTCTTTCAAATTTAAAGTAGATGTTCCCGCGCGGATCTCCGCAATCACTTGTTCTGATTTTACATATTGATTATTTTGAACTAATAGAAAACTTTTTGGTGGAATAATGACGTTATGTATAATATCGTCACTTTCAATAGTTACATAGAAATCTATATTACATATAAAAGCAGGATATCCATGACGTGTCCGTGTAGGGTGAACTAAATCCTCATTAAATTTTATTTTTCCATTCGAGGGGGCTCGCACATATTCAGCAGTACCCCCTGTGAATACTCCACCAGTATGAAAAGTTCTTAATGTTAGTTGAGTTCCCGGTTCTCCAATAGATTGACCAGCAATAATCCCTACAGCTTCTCCCAATTCTACCAGGTCCCCATGAATAGGACTCCGCCCATAACACAATCGGCAGATCCAAGACGTATTCCTACAGGTAAAGGGGGTTCGAATAAATATTGGTTGTGTTTGAAAAGTTATGAATCGATTGATAAGTCCAATTCCAATATCTTGATTTCTAACGACAATGCACCGTGAACCTATATATATATCGTCTGCTACTACACGACCAATTAATGTTTGTATCAAAATTCTTTCTGGCATCATTCCATTTCGAGTGTTTACATAAATCCCACGGATGGTACCGCAATCTGTTCGCCGTACAACAATGTGTTGAACCACTTCAACAAGTCGACGTGTAAGATATCCAGCATCTGATGTTCGTACAGCAGTATCTACAACCCCTTTACGGGCTCCGTAGCAAGAAATTATATATTCTGTTAAAGACAGTCCTTCACGTAAATTGCTTTGAATGGGTAAATCAATCATTTGTCCTTGTGGATCTGACATTAATCCTCTCATTCCGACTAATTGGTGCACTTGAGATGCATTTCCTCTAGCTCCTGAAAAAGACATGATATGGACTGGATTAAAGGGGTCAGTCGTCCTAAAATTGGAATTCATTTGTTGTCGCAAATATTCGCTTGTAGCATACCATATTTCAATGGATTGGCGTAATTTTTCTACCGCATGGACATTTCCATAATGATTATGTTTTTCCAAAATGGAACTTTGTTGTTCAGCATCTTGGACAAGCCATCCTTTTGAAGGTATTGTTAAAAGATCATCAATTCCTAATGAAATAGATGTAGCAGTAGCTTGATGGAATCCTAGAGTCTTTACTTGATCTAGGATGTGTGATGTATATGCCATTCCGAAATGATCTATTAATCTGCTAATAAGTCGTTTAATGGCAGTTCCACCTATCACGTTATTGTGAAAGACTAGATCGGCCCGTTCTGCCATAAGTACCTCCATATTCCACTCAGTGTTATTCGGTTCGACAATGGATTTGAGTTAATGATTGGAAAACTTCCTTTTCTTTATGTTTATTCACGTAGAAAATTGAAAAGATGCTAGTTGACCTGAATTTACACCAGTATCATAAATTGACTTAGCGTGGATACCAACACTAACCATTTATATGATTAGATACCATATGAATCGGCTCGAGAAAAACCTTGTATAGCTTCTTCGATTTCTCGATAAAAAGAAATATGACCAATAGTGGTTCGAATGTATATACAACGAATTTCTTTTTTTATACTTCTTATTAATAAATAATCCCCATAAATCTCATAATAGGTACCAAAAGATTCATAGTGAACTTCGATAGGAACTTCTCTTGAAGACATAATGCATTGATCTATTCGCCACCGGAGCCAAAAAGGACTATCGAAATTTATTCTTTTCTGTCTATAAGCTCCAATTGCATCATAGGAATTGCAAAAAAAGGGTTCTTTTTTTTTCATATACTTCAAGTTATTATTGCTAATTTTTTCATTGTGAGAATTTCGGGAATTAAACGAATTATACCTGTTTGCACAAATACCTCGACGATTTCCGCTAGTTAATACGTAAAGTCCAATAAGCATATCTTGAGTTGGTACACAAATGGGATCCCCAATAGCCGGAGACAAGAGATTCGTATGAGAAAACATAAGTAAACGAGCTTCTGCTTGAGCCTCCAAAGATAAAGGCACATGAACAGCCATTTGATCCCCATCAAAGTCTGCATTGAATCCCTTACACACCAATGGATGTAAACAAATAGCACGTCCTTCGACTAAAATGGGTTGAAATGCCTGTATGCCCAATCTATGCAAAGTAGGCGCTCTATTCAGCAATACTGGATGCCCCCGCATAACTTCTTGAAGTATTTCCCATACAATGGGTTCTTTTTCCCGGATTTTACTCTTAGCAACTCCTATGTTCGAAGCAAAATGGTTTTGAATTAAACCACGAATTAGAAACGTCTGAAATAGCTCTATTGCTATTTCGCGGGGCAATCCACATCGATGTAATGAAAGTGATGGACCTACGACAATAACATAACGCCCCGAATAATCAACTCGTTTTCCAAGAAGAGTCTCTCGAAATCTTCCCTCTTTGCCCTCAATTATATCGGAAAACGATTTGTAAACTTTATTATTACCGTCCCTCATTGGTTGTCCGCGGATTCCATTATCAAGAAGTGTATCCACGGCTTCTTGTACCAATTTTTCTTGACACATTACTAATTCCTCTGGTGTAGATCTACTTGTTGTTAATAGATCAATAAGAGTATTGTTCCGATAGATAAATCTTCTATAGAGTTCATTAATATCCGAACTCATTAGTTTACCGCCATCTATTTGAATAATTGGTCTCAATTCGGGAGGAAGCACTGGTAAGAGACATAATACCATCCATTCTGGTTCTATATTTGTTCGGATAAAATGCTTAGCTAATTCCATGCGTCGAACCAAAAAATTCTTTCTTCTTCCAACTTTTTGATCTTCCCATTCATTTTCATTGTCAGTGGACCCCTCTTCTCCTAATTCTGTCCATTCTAGCAACGAAGAATCCATAATCATTCTTAAATCCAGATCAACTAATTGTTCTCGTATAGCACCCGCTCCACTAGAAATTTCTCTATTTCGAAATGTATCCAAACCTTGAGTAGCAAAAAAGAGTGGGAGACTGTATCTCCAGGATTGGATTTCATAGTCGAATGAACCTCGTAATTGTAAGAAAGTTGGTTTTTTAACTACGGGCCTAGCAAAAGAAAAATTTGGATAGGATCCAATAAGATGGATCTCCCCCTTTGAAAATCGGACATGAGGGTTTCCTCTCATCCGGCTAAAGTATTTACACACAATTAAAGATAAAGAAAGGGGTTTCCGCTTTCATATTTTTGAAAACCTCTAATCTAAAATATAAAATAAAAAAGGTTTACTCTTGACTCAAGTTATCAATAAAGACCAAGCAACATTTCATTGATACATTCTTCGGTTTTTCTGAATTTTTTATGCAATTCGAAATTCCGACAGAAATAAAATGTAAAATTCTTGAGTAGTCTACCTCCCTTCGAACGAGGAATCCTCTAAAATGAAATTCTTAATAAAAAAGGAATATCTTCGACTTCATAAGAGATTTCTTTGTCTCTGTATCATACCGTTTGATCTTTTAGGTCAAGACGTCACCTCGACGGGTATGCCACGATGTCTTAAAGCCTATATGCGATAGATAAACTTCTGCAATCATGATATATTTTATTCTTTGAACATAATTTTAGTTCTTTTAAAATAAAATAAAAAAAGAGATGGAATAATGAATTCCACAAAAAAGTATTCAATACACCCATAGACCAACTCCCTTATTGGGAGTATTCAATACACCCATGAATTGAATTCTGAGCTTCATGTTACTCATCCCAAGAGACATGCCAGATATAGGACATTCCAATTTAATTGAATGGAATGACAGTTTTTCATTCGAAATCTGTACAATAAGAATTTTTATCAAATCACACATCGCAGTATACTAGACCCTCTAATTCTTTAAGAGGTTTATCTAAAAGGCTCGCGATATAACTAGGAAGACGTTTCAAATACCACACATGGGTTACTGGACATGCTAATTTGATATACCCCATTTGATATCTACGTATCCGAGAATCAACAAATTCTACTCCGCATTGTTCACAAAATTGAGGTTGGTCTTTTTTATCTCCGATTACTCGATAATTTCCACAAGCACAAATCCCACTTTTTATAGGCCCAAAAATTCTTTCACAAAATAATCCATCTTTTTCAGGCTTATTGGTTTTATAATGAAGAGTATAGGGTTTTGTTACCTCCCCAACTGTTTCTCCATTAGGTAGGATTTTTTTTGCCCAAGCACTTATTTGTTCAGAGGAAACTGATCCAATTCGAAGGTGTTGATGTTTATACTGATCAATCATAAAATAAAATTTCGGATTCAGTCCAATTAAACTTCCTTCCTTTGAATCTGAAAGTCTTTCTCAGAGACAAGGAAATGATTCAGTTCCAGAGCCAAAGATCGTAGTTCGCGAACGAGCAATCGAAAAGATTCTGGAGCATCCACAGGTTTCGGTATTGTTCCTCCACTAATTGTAGTTCCAAGTACTTCTTGACGAGCTTTAATATGATCAGATTTATAAGTAAGCATCTCTTGTAAAATATGAGCAACACCGAATCCCTCGAGGGCCCAAACTTCCATTTCGCCTACCCGTTGTCCTCCTTGTTTGGCCCTTCCTTTAAGGGGTTGTTGTGTAACAAGTGCATAAGGTCCACTGGAACGTCCATGTATTTTATCATCAACTTGATGAATTAATTTCAAGATATAAGGCTTTCCTATTATAACGGGCTGTTCAAAAGGATTCCTCGTTCTTCCATCAAATATTCTGCTCTTTCCCGGATACTCGGGTTCAAATATCCATGGATTCGATGTTTCTTTACTGGCCTCATATAATTCAGAAAACACAAGTTTTCTGGAAGCCTCTTGTTCATATCTCTCATCAAAAGGTGCTATTCGATAATGTCTATTTAGCATACTCCCAGCTAATCCGAGCGAACATTCTAATATATGTCCTACATTCATTCGAGAAGGGACCCCTAATGGATTGAAGACCATATCAACGGGTCTTCCATCTTGCAAATAAGGCATATCCTGTCTAGACAAAATCTTTGAAACGATACCTTTATTTCCATGTCTCCCGGCCACTTTATCACCTACTTTGATTTCACGTTTCTGTGAAATATATATATGAATTGTTTCTGGATTATAACTAGAATCCGCTTTTTTGTGGAGCCATCTCACATCAATAACTCGGCCCCTACCACCTATAGGTAGTTTTAGACAAGTTTCCTTTGAGGTGGATACCTGAATCCCAAGTATAGCTCGTAATAATCTATCTTCCGGGGCATATGAGGATTCTTTTGCCATTTGAGGCGTTAATTTACCCACTAAAATATCGCCCGTTTCTACCCAAGATCCCAGAATTACAATTCCATTTTTGTCTAAATTTCGGAGTAAATGCGCTTCTAGATGTGGAATTTTATTAGTGATTCTTTCAGGACCATGGCTTGTCACATGAGTCTGAATTTCATATTTCCGTATGTGAAAAGAAGTATAAATATCTTCATAGACCAGACGCTCACTAATGAGTACAGCATCTTCAGAATTGTAACCTTCCCATGGCATATAAGCTACTAATACGTTTTTTCCCAAAGCGAGTTCACCACCAACTGTAGCAGCACCATCTGCTAAAATTTGTCCCTTTTTTACGCATTTACCCTTCTGAACCTGGGATTTTTGATGCATGCAAGTATTTTTGTTGGAACGTTGATATATAATTAATGGAATACTTAGACCATTCCCACTTCCAAATAAAATAATCTTCTCAGTATCATTATAAACGATCTTTCCCTCGTGTTCGGCTATAACGGGAACTCCCGAATCTAAGGCCACTTGGCGTTCCAATCCAGTTCCAACAATGCACTTTTCGGACCGAGAAAGAGGAACTGCTTGACGTTGCATATTAGAACTCATTAAAGCTCTATTCGCATCATTATGCTCGATAAAAGGAATGAGGGAAGCTCCAATAGAAAAATATTGGAAGGGAAAAATACTTCGAAGATGAACCTGTTCCCATGCAATAGTAAGAAATTCTTGACGGTATCGAGCTGGAACAATCTGCTCCTCCTGAATACCTCGATTCAGTGCTAAAAAATTTCCCGTCGCTACCATATAGTATTCATCTCTACTTGGTGATAAAGAAAGCATTCGTATTCTTTTTGATCTCTCAGAAATTTCATAAAATGGACTTTCTATAGACCCCCAACGACCAATCCTTGCGTGAATTGCCAAGGATCCAATAAGTCCGACATTGATTCCTTCAGAGGTGTCAATTGGACAAATGCGTCCATAGTGACTAGGATGGATATCCCGTATCCGAAAACTAGCAGTTCGCCCCGTCAATCCTCCAGGACCCAAAGAACTCAATTTCCTTCCATGAACTATTTGGGTCAATGGATTGGTTTGATCTAAAACTTGAGATAATGGATGTAATCCAAAAAAAAGATTCATAAGTGGTTGTTAATGGCGTTGAAGTCACTAAATTCTGAGGAGTCGGTATCAATTTATATCTAATTGCTCCACATATAGTTCCTATAATTAGATTTTCTAAACGAACGAGAGCCAATCCAAATTGATCTTGTAAGAGATCTGCTACGGAACGAATACGTTTATTTTTCAAATGATTCATATCGTCAAGTGTACCCATTCCAAATTTCATTCCAATCAAATGATCCGCAGCTGTCAATATATCTCGCGGTAACAAAAATGTATTGTTCTCGGGTATATCAATATTCAGCCTTCGGTTCATATTTCACCGCCCAATTCCTCCTAATTCACATCTTTGTTGAAAATTTTTTTTTTGTAATTCCGTACATAAAGATTCAGGAAATATGGGATCTCCGCCTACACAAGCAAATTGTCGATAAAACTCCAAAATGGCATTTTCTTTTGACCTTATTTTTTTTTCCTCCTTTTCATTGAGGAAAGACAAGAAAATTTCGGGGTAACAAACGTTCTCAAGAATTTCACTTAAATTCGAACCCATAGCTGATGATAGAACTAGAATAGATATTTTATGTTTCCTACTTACACGAGCCCATATCCTTGCTTTTCTATCAATTTCTAACTCTAATCTTCCTCCCCAATCTGATATTATTGTGCCAGTATAGACTGAAATTCCGTTATGGTCCAATTCTGACCGATAATAGATACCGGGGCTTTGCAATATTTGATTGATTACAATTCTGTATATTCCATTTACTATAAAAGTTCCCAGGGAATTCATTAGAGGAATGTTTCCAATAAAAATAATTTGTTCTTGGATATCCTGACTGTTTTTCCAAATTACTCCCGCGGATATATATAATTCAGAGGAATATGTAAGTGATTCATATACAGCATCTTTTTCTTTTATTGAGGGTTCTACCAATTGATATGTTTCCGCAAATAACTGAAATTCAATTTCTTGATCTGTATCTTCAATTTTTGGAAACTTCAAAAGTTCTTCTGTTAAGCCTCGATCAATGAATCTACAAAACCCTTCAAATTGTATTTGATTCAATCCCGGTAGTGTAGACATTCCTTCATTCCCAACCCCAAGCATTTTTGATTACCCCTTTTTTATTTTATAGAAAATATCCCATGATTTGCTGTCATTCTTCATCGAATCACATGAATATATTTAGCAATAATGGAATTTATGTTCTTTTTACTTTACTGAATCACATGAAATTTTACCTCACTACGTCTATGAAATACGCATTATGAAAAGAGGAATTTTGCTACTCAAATTAGAATTTGCAACAAAACAAACAAATAGACTTTTAGTAGAGTATGATATTACATATTCCAATTCGATTGATACCCCAAAAATAAATTCAGGATTTGATTGGCTCCATGAGAGAAAGATTTTAAAAAGAAAATAATCAGAAAAAATATACAATTTTTTTGAGCCCTTTACCATTTCAAGTGTTCAAAAAAGAATGAAAATTAACAAAGAAGAGAGATATTTTGACCCTTTTTTTTTTTTAGAATGAGAGGATTGCAGTGCATAAAAAGACTTGGATTTATGAAACATGCATAGATCTAACTTCAGCTATAGCTATCTATATATGTCTATTACGTTATTGCAGTCCTATTTGTTCGGGACATAATATGTTATGTTCATTTTTTTTCTATTCATTCATCAATCTATTTCATGAAAAATTGGCAAAAAAATGAAAGTACGAGAATTTATTGAAAATTCCCTGTAATCCATAATTACATAGAAAATACCCAATTATATAATGTGTAACAATGAAAAGTGATATTATGGGGTTGACATATATTAACAGTTCCTGTTATAATGGAAATAGATAAAGATTATAAAAAATATATATATATATAATAATATATATAATAATAATATTGATTTGTTATGTATCAATTTCGATTTTTTTCTCATTAAGAAATTCAGATTCCTGAATTCTTCCGGAATTTGTAGTTAACAGTTGCTATTTGTCCCGAAATTTTTACTTTTTTTTTTGACTGAAAAGGTATACGTTGGTTTTTTTGAGAGGAGGATATTCTGATCTATTTTTTTGTATCATTTTGGCGGCATGGCCGAGTGGTAAGGCGGGGGACTGCAAATCCTTTTTCCCCAGTTCAAATCCGGGTGTCGCCTGATCGACAAGAGAATCAAAAAGGGTTTCTTCCATTTTGTTGATACAGAAACTTATTATTTTTTCCATGTGGAAGCAAGTGTAGGGACAGAGTTCTTGAGACTTGTTTGATTCAAAATTCTACGCATCGCTAGATTTGTTCTCTAAAATGCCTTAAATCTTTGCGTCTCGGATTCAAGGAAAAATGAATTAGAGTAGGGAAATGAAAAGGAATAGATCAATCTTGAAATGAAAGTCTTTTCATTCTACTACTGCTGTAGTGTCCGTCTACTGATTGGGTCTTGAATTAGATTGGATAAGGATAGGTAGGACAGGGAATATAATTCCATTTTTAGTTGGCGAAGGGATTGAAGAAAAACCGTCTATACAAACGTATGTAAAATATATGAACGCTTCTGCATTTTTTCCATATTTGTTAGATTAATGAAATTGAATATCTAATTCGATTTCTTTTTTTTTATTTATTGAATTTTTTTTATTTATTGAATTTAATGATATTCATATTATTATTTTTTTACTATGAATTTAATTTTCATTTCATCCAATTCAAAAAAAATTCCATTCCATTTGATTTCATTTCCATTCTAAGAAAAAGAAAACTCTTTCTTTTGGGTAATCGATAGTAAAAGAATTTAATAGGCTGTTTTCCAATTGTTTTAGAGAACGAATCGGGATACAATAAGGATTATTAGATCAAATTGAACTAAGAGATGCAAATAAGAGTATGCAAAGGAATCTATCTTGATTCTTTATTTTTTACTTAAATAAAATGAAATGGGGGGGGGGAAGAAAAATAGGTCTTTGTATTCCAACCTATTAGTATGATTCATTACCTTACTACTTCTGAGGATATTTTTTATTTATGCTGAAAATTTCTCAATTCTACTCCGAATCTGATAAGAACTTGCTAGATGTTCTAATTGGATGTTTCATCAATGGTGTTATGACGGAATGGAATACTTTTTTGACTCTGTACTAGCGATTCCACTATTATTATAAGATATTATCAAATTTTTAGTGAAAAATAAAAACAAAAAGAATACAAGAAAAATTAGTAAACAATAAAAAAAGAATTAATAAAAGAATTTCTTCATATTGATATAGATAGGAGACATAATTTACATGGATATAGTAAGTCTTGCTTGGGCTGCTTTAATGGTAGTTTTTACATTTTCCCTTTCCCTTGTAGTATGGGGAAGAAGTGGACTCTAACGGTAATACTCATTGAGTTAAGGGATCAAACTGTCTCAATTGTTTTCTAGCTGGGTTCTTCCAGTTTTGAACTATTTTAGTTATTTTATTAATACTAATTAATGAAAATTATATCTGGATTTAGAAATTCTATTGTATTCCAGTGGTTTACTATATTCCATGTATAAGAAAGAGAATATTGAAAAAAAAAAACTCTTTGAATCAACCAAATATATTTAATTGTTGCCATTTTGATGTCCCGGGAATACAGATAATTGGGAAACGGATTACTATTCCAAACCAAATTCTTTTTAATATTTCTATTCAATTAAATCAATTTGAATTTTGGAATACTCAAAAGATTATTTCTTTTTATTTATTAGTTACCGGGATTCTGAAAAGAATCTGAAATCAAAAAATGAAAATAACAAGAATAAAAATTGTGTTGCTTTTTAATTATTTCAGATTGATTGGAACCAATACAAATAGAATAGATTTAGATGAAATCAAGAAAAATGTGGACGCCATGGAATTGACATTCCATATCTATAGATAGATATCCATCTATCCATATGAAAACAAAATTCTAGATTGGTTCCTCCATATTAAACCTCTTTTTTTTTTAGTAAAACATTCTAGTTCTACTGTAATAGATAATATAGTAGAAAGAAATAGATTTGATTTCTTTCTACTATACTAGGATTTAATAGAATTCTGCTGGTTGTAGTCTGATCATTTTCTTAAAAAACAAAAGACCCGAAATAGAAATTATTTTTTCATTTTTTTCTTCAATCATTGCATTGATAAGAAATAAGAAGTCATGTTTCAGTAAAATTTAGTCACTTTGACTTACCGTTTTTACATAAATTATAAGTAAAAAGGCAGTAGGAACTAAAATGAAGAGTGCAGTAGCTATAAATGCGAGAATATTTACTTCCATAATCTCTATGTTTTATTTCTCTTTAATTTCTAATAAATACTTCGGGATTTAATCCCATAGAAATGAAAAATCTTTCGTCACTAAATTCAATGGGATAAATTGGATCTCGATGATATCAAATCGGATCAATATCACGAATAACAATATCTGAGCTATCAAATCAATAATTCATGGTCGAGAATTTCATAGTATAACATCGGAAGATGTTTTATCCATACCAAACCAAATAAGAAAATGACTTGCTGATGCAATCAAAAAGTCCTTTTTCTTTCTTTGTCCGAACCTTTCCCTTAAACTAAAAAAGAAAGAAAAAGGGGGATACCTGTTTGAAATGATATTTTTTTAGTTTTATTCCCTTATCATACACGAAATCAATTGATATTTTTTGGATTTGTATCCATCGGGACTGACGGGACTCGAACCCGCAGCTTCCGCCTTGACAGGGTGGTGCTCTGACCAATTGAACTACAATCCCAGGGAAAAAGTCGTCTAGTATACACACATATTCTTACAATTTCATTCTAACTCTTTGTTTTTATATTTGAGATTCGAGAACGCCTCTTTTAAAGGCGGACTTCTATATATATATATTCATATTTTTATGGGTCTGCGCTTTAGCGACACGGATGACTCGCAATCCGTTCGTAATTGCCAACTTGATTAAAAAATCAATCAAGGAAACAAAAAAGACTATTTTTTTCTTTTTTGACTTGAACCCTTTCCTTCGACTTTATACTTACAGATCCCAATAGGTGTTTTGCAAAATCCGAATTTGTGGAAAAAAATATGTAAGTAATCTGGAAAAAAGACATAGGACTCAAGATTATAATCTTATGTATGCGAACCCATTGGTGATTTTTAGAGAACACCAAATGGGTTATATCATTTCATGGTGGTTCCAGAAATATTTTTGGGCCGAGCTGGATTTGAACCAGCGTAGACATATTGCCAACGAATTTACAGTCCGTCCCCATTAACCGCTCGGGCATCGACCCAGGAAGAATTCATTTTAGTCTTTCTTGATAATCCCTCATCCATTTCCTTTCGTAGTACCCTACCCCCAGGGGAAGTCGAATCCCCGTTGCCTCCTTGAAAGAGAGATGTCCTAAACCGCTAGACGATGGGGGCCTCCTTGCCCGATTTCCATTCTACTATGTTCATAGTATGAACAGTTTTTTGAAATTGTCAATATAATGGAATGATATGATTCGATCAAAAGGATCTTCCCATCTTTCAGAATTCCTTACAATTTTTTGATTCATCCTTTTGATTTCTAAATTGTTCATTCCAATCACCAATCTATAGAATTCAACAAAATAGAAAATAAAACGAAGTAATGCGAAAGAAACCAAAATAAACATAGAAGACTTTGTGGAAAGAATTGATTTGCTGGAACAGGGGGGCATTAACACCTTATTTCTTTCACTTTCATTCAGTGTTAAGAAGATGAAATTGGGTATATTTGTATTTCACACTAAGTTGGGAAATACAAAAATGCGAATGAATCCGGAAATTGAGTAAAAAAGGATGAAGATCAATAAGAATTGAGTTGAGGGACAGGATAGAATCCATTTATCAAAGATTCGGAAATATTGGAATTAGGGGTCCATGTATCAATGAAATGAATTTCGTGTTATGATGAAGATGACTTCAATTCAAATCGGTTTTGAAAAATTTCATTCCTATTTATCAAATCCAATATGAATTAATTCTTTTTTCACTATTAAATCCAATTTTTTGTTCGTTAATGAGTTGCTATGTACAAAAAATAGATCTATGTACATACATCTAAATGTACATATATCTAAATGTACATATATCTAAATCAGATTTAGATATATATATATCTATTTCGTCAGATTGATATACCAATTTTGTATATATCTATTTTGTATATCTATCTATAATAATAGATATAGAATAAGTATATGCAGTAACAAATAGATGTACTAAACTCATCTTCATATTGGCTGATTCCGTATTGGGGAATTTACTCAAACGCCGCCCTTTTAACTCAGTGGTAGAGTAACGCCATGGTAAGGTGTAAGTCATCGGTTCAAATCCGATAAGGGGCTTTTTGTATCAAAAAATGATAACAGTAGTATTCCTATTTGAAGGAAGATATAGAAATATTCTTGATATTTGTAAGAAGTTTCTGTTTGTAATAAAAAAAACTAATTAATAGTTGAATTTCATTAAAAAATCGAATTTCAACTCTATTAAGTTCTTGTTATCATTCGAATAGAGTAAACTCATTCGAGTTAGAAAGTAAAATGGTATTCTTTTCTATATATATATATATATTTATTTTTTTAGAATATGATATTTTCTTGAATCAAAAAAGGAAAAGATTCTAAAAAAAAGTAAGTGGACCTAAGCTATTGAATCATAACTATATCCACTATTCTAATATTTAAATTGGATAGAAATGAAATTTGAACGGTGGATCTTTTTTTCTTTTTAATACCTTTTTGGTTCTAACTCTGCAAGAATCTGTCGATATTTCGGATAAAATCTTATTGTTCGTAGGAATGAATTGCTACTCCTCTCCTCCAGTGGAAGGGCTTATTCTATTCTAAGGTCCAACATACAAGTCATTTGACTTAAAAATCTATTTTTTCCGAATACAAGAAAAGATCAAATTTGATTTCTATTATTTCGTGAAGATATGTCTATCAAAATAATAGAAAAATCCATAAAATCATGACTTTGAGTATCAAACATTTGGTTTTGATATCTATGCATACGAGATTTTTAAGGCAATTAATGGACGAAACTTTCACTTAGAATCTATTATTATTACTAAAATTCCATAGAATATTCAAAGAATATGACAGATAGATAAAAAAAGAAATAGAGAAAAAGATTCAAAAAAAGAAAGAAATGTAAAATAGAAAGTCAAATATAGGATCCTCTAGTAGTTTTTTAGACATACAAATTCGAAGAATATAGAAAACTCTTTTTTTTTATTTCACGAACAAGATTCAAGAAGAATCTTATTTGATAAAAGCAGAGTAGTATGTCTGGGGATCTGCTGGTAACGAGAGTAATAAAAGCGATCGATCATTTGTTTATGGAATAGTTCTTTAAAAATTTTATTTCTATGATTTATGAGTCATAAGACAATTTGCGAGTCATGACTTAGGGAATTTTTTTAGAATATAAAGAAAGAAGCCAATTGATTTGACCTAGATTAGATATCCATCGACAAAAAAAGAATTTTTCTATTCGAAACCCAGTAGAAAAGAGGGGACAGTCTACGAGAAATCATATCATATATAAAATGAAAAAAGCCTCGAAGGTTGCATCCCTGAAAATACTAGTAGGTGTTCGGAAATGGTTTGAAGTAGTTGAATAGGAGGATCACTATGACTATAGTTCTTGGTAAATTTACCAAAGATCAAAATGATTTATTTGATATTATGGATGATTGGTTACGGAGGGACCGTTTTGTTTTTGTGGGTTGGTCCGGTCTATTGCTCTTTCCTTGCGCCTATTTTGCCGTGGGGGGTTGGTTCACAGGTACCACCTTTGTAACTTCATGGTATACTCATGGATTGGCAAGTTCCTATTTGGAAGGTTGTAACTTCTTAACTGCAGCAGTCTCTACTCCTGCTAATAGTTTAGCACACTCTTTGTTGTTACTGTGGGGTCCTGAAGCACAGGGAGATTTTACCCGTTGGTGTCAATTAGGTGGTCTGTGGACTTTTGTTGCTCTTCACGATGCTTTCGGATTAATAGGTTTTATGTTACGTCAATTTGAACTTGCTCGATCTGTTCAATTGCGGCCTTATAATGCAATCGCATTCTCCGATCCAATTGCTGTTTTTGTTTCTGTCTTCCTGATTTATCCACTGGGCCAGTCTGGTTGGTTCTTTGCGCCTAGTTTTGGTGTAGCAGCTATATTTCGATTCATTCTCTTTTTCCAAGGGTTTCATAATTGGACATTGAACCCTTTTCATATGATGGGAGTTGCTGGTGTATTGGGCGCTGCCCTACTATGCGCTATTCATGGCACTACCATAGAAAATACCTTATTTGAAGATGGTGATGGCGCAAATACATTCCGTGCTTTTAACCCAACCCAAGCAGAAGAGACTTATTCAATGGTTACTGCTAACCGCTTTTGGTCCCAAATCTTTGGGGTTGCTTTTTCCAATAAACGTTGGTTACATTTCTTTATGTTATTTGTACCAGTAACTGGTTTATGGATGAGTGCTCTTGGAGTAGTCGGTCTGGCCCTGAACCTGCGTGCCTATGACTTTGTTTCTCAAGAAATCCGTGCAGCAGAAGATCCTGAATTTGAGACTTTCTACACCAAAAATATTCTCTTAAACGAAGGTATTCGTGCGTGGATGGCGGCTCAAGATCAGCCTCATGAAAACCTTATATTCCCTGAGGAGGTTCTACCACGTGGAAACGCTCTTTAATGGAACTTTAGCTTTAACTAGTCGTGACCAAGAAACTACTGGTTTTGCTTGGTGGGCCGGGAATGCCCGACTTATCAATTTATCCGGTAAACTACTGGGGGCCCATGTAGCCCATGCCGGATTAATAGTATTCTGGGCCGGAGCAATGAACCTATTTGAAGTTGCTCATTTCGTACCCGAGAAGCCCATGTATGAACAAGGCTTAATTTTACTTCCCCATCTAGCTACTCTAGGTTGGGGGGTTGGTCCGGGAGGGGAAGTTATCGACACCTTTCCATACTTTGTGTCTGGAGTACTTCACTTAATTTCCTCTGCAGTATTGGGCTTTGGCGGTATTTATCATGCACTTCTGGGACCTGAGACTCTTGAAGAATCTTTTCCATTCTTTGGTTATGTATGGAAAGATAGAAATAAAATGACTACTATTTTAGGTATTCACTTAATTTTGTTAGGTATAGGGGCTTTTCTTTTAGTATTTAAGGCTTTTTATTTTGGAGGTCTATATGATACCTGGGCTCCAGGAGGGGGAGATGTAAGAAAAATTACCAACTTAACCCTTAGTCCAAGCATTATATTTGGTTATTTACTAAAATCGCCTTTTGGGGGAGAAGGTTGGATTGTTAGTGTAGACGATTTGGAAGATATAATTGGGGGACATGTATGGTTGGGTTCCATTTGTATACTTGGTGGAATCTGGCATATCTTAACCAAACCTTTTGCATGGGCTCGGCGTGCACTAATATGGTCTGGAGAAGCTTACTTATCTTATAGTTTAGGTGCTTTAGCCGTTTTTGGTTTTATAGCTTGTTGCTTTGTCTGGTTTAATAATACTGCTTATCCTAGTGAGTTTTATGGTCCCACTGGACCGGAAGCTTCTCAAGCTCAAGCATTTACTTTTCTAGTTAGAGACCAACGTCTTGGAGCTAATGTAGGCTCCGCTCAAGGGCCTACCGGTTTAGGTAAATATCTAATGCGTTCTCCGACCGGAGAAGTCATTTTTGGAGGAGAAACTATGCGTTTTTGGGATCTGCGTGCTCCCTGGTTAGAACCTCTAAGAGGTCCTAATGGTTTGGACTTGAGTAGACTGAAAAAAGACATACAGCCTTGGCAAGAACGTCGTTCCGCGAAATATATGACTCATGCTCCTTTAGGTTCTTTAAATTCCGTCGGTGGCGTAGCTACAGAGATTAATGCAGTCAATTATGTATCTCCTAGAAGTTGGTTAGCTACTTCTCATTTTGTTCTAGGATTCTTCCTATTCGTAGGTCATTTATGGCACGCGGGACGAGCTCGCGCAGCTGCCGCAGGATTTGAAAAAGGAATTGATAGAGATTTTGAACCTGTTCTTTCCATGACTCCTCTTAATTGAGACATGAAATCCAATGCTTGACGTAAGAATCACTTTGATTTTAGTATACATATTGGGTTGAGTCGAGCAGATCATATTGAAAAAATATTTTGTTTTTCAATTCATTTATATCTAATCTTTTTTCGGGCTCGGCTATATCACCACTTAGCCGAGCCCAAAAAACCGAGCCAACCTAAATCAAGAATCAATAAAATAAAAAAATCCATTCGCCAAGAAAAAGGAGAGAGGGGGATTCGAACCCTCGATAGTTATTTGTTTCAAACTATACCAGTTTTCAAGACCGGAGCTATCAACCACTCAGCCATCTCTCCAAAAGCTAATTTCTATTTTATCTTTATTTCACTCAAGAGAACATGACCAGACGAATTCATACCCTGTTATCTATCTATGAGAAAGATATCTAGTGTGAATCTATTGGTCTAGTTCTCTATCCGTATATATTATATATACATGATCCAGCATGCTCTTTTGTGAAATAAAAAAAACTACCCCTCGATCCATGCCTCAATAAGGGGTGTTATCTAAAATCAATGGATTCATGAAAAAACCCTCCATAATGATAATGTGTTTTTTATTTCTTTTTTGAAAGGGGTAAAAAAAAAGGGGTTGGGGGATCAAATGGTATAGTTCTTTTGTTGGTCAATTAGAAGATTATAAACATGACTATTGCTTTTCAATTAGCTGTTTTTGCATTAATTGTTACTTCATCCATTTTATTAATTAGTGTACCTGTTGTATTTGCTTCTCCTGATGGTTGGTCAAGTAACAAAAATGTTGTATTTTCAGGTACATCATTATGGATTGGATTAGTATTTCTAGTAGGTATTCTTAATTCTCTCATCTCTTGAAACTATTCATTCTAGATCAAAAAACGAAATGACCCCTCCCCCCGAATTCTTTCGGGTTGTGAGGCACATTAAAATGGAATATATAAGACCCCACACAGAAAGAAAACTAAAACATTTTTATTATTAATGGGAGGGGTCAAACTTCTTCTATTGGAAAAAGCTTATATCTTATCCTGAATATGATATATAGTAAAACGAAAATATTCATATTATTTTTTTAATATAGAATATACTAATTTGAATTCTATTCTAGAAAAAAATAAGAATAGAATATTAAGAATTCTTAATAGAAACGAATATTAATAGAAAATCGTATATTTCGAATAGAAAGATATAGATATTCCATAATCTATTATCTATAAAATATATATGGATTTCGACTTTTCTTGATCACTCCTAATAGATATCAAACACCGCTCTGCACAAATCGAATTGATATATCAAGTAAAAAGTACAATATAGAAAGTATAAAGTACAATAAAAAGAAAAACGCGGATATAGTTTAATGGTATAATTTCTCTTTGCCAAGGAGAAGACGCGGGTTCAATTCCCGCTATCCGCCGTTGCTTATGTATTGAATAGTACATTTATCTATCTATTACAAAAATAGAAAATAGTGAATTCCAATTTTTATCAAAAATGTTGCGGAGACAGGATTTGAACCCGTGACCTCAAGGTTATGAGCCTTGCGAGCTACCAAGTTGCTCTATTCCGCCATAAGAAGAACAAATGACAATGAATGGAAAACAGAGATTGAATGTACCCCTCCACCATATCTGTACAAATAGAATAAACCATTGATACAGAATGGTAAAGGGACCGTCCTATGATCGTGGATCATCAAAATGAATTAAAAAAATGAAGATAATTTTTTATTCTTACCAACTCGATCTTGTTGCACCGGGCAACAAACATTCGTGAACCATTTCACGAAGTACGTGTCCAGATAATCCAAAGTGTCGATAATTACCTCGTGGTCTTCCGGTCGCAAAACAACATCGATTAAGACGTGTAGGTGCACTATTACGCGGTAGTACTTCCAACTTTCCCTGAATTTCCCATTTCTCACTTAACGATTGAGCTTTGCTCATTTCTTTTTTTGGAGATCGTCGAATCAAATGATATTTTTGTTCCAATTTTTGCCTCTTCTTCTCCCTCTCAATTACACTTTTCTTTGCCATGCTGATTCATTTCCTGTATCAATGATAGAAGTCGGATCCTAAGATGTCGAAAATTGAAGAAGGTGGTTCCCCTTCTTCATACAAAGAGATTCAATTTTTGCAGATACAATAAAGAATCAAATTAACCAAATTAACCAAATTTACCGGATGTAGAGGCAATCAAGAAAGCTGCATAAGTAAATATATAACCTACCGAAAAGTGGACTAATCCAACCAATCTTGCTTGGACAATGGAAAGAGCCACAGGTTTATCTCTCCATCGAATCAAATTCGCCAAAGGTGTGCGTTCATGAGCCCATGCTAAAGTTTCAATCAATTCCTGCCAATATCCGCGCCATGAGATTAAGAACATAAATCCAGTAGCCCAAACAAGATGTCCAAATAAGAACATCCACGCCCAGACAGATAAACTATTCATACCAAAGGGGTTATATCCATTGATAAGTTGTGAAGAATTTAACCATAGATAATCTCTTAACCATCCCATCAAATAGGTTGAAGATTCATTAAATTGTGAAACATTACCCTGCCATAATGTAATGTGCTTCCAATGCCAATAAAAAGTAACCCATCCAATGGTATTTAACATCCAGAAAACAGCCAAATAAAATGCGTCCCAAGCAGAAATATCACAAGTACCACCTCGTCCCGGACCATCGCAAGGAAAACTATAACCAAAATCCTTTTTATCCGGCATTAACTTGGAACCACGTGCATCTAAAGCACCTTTTACTAAGATCAATGTAGTTGTATGTAAACCAAGAGCAATAGCATGATGAACCAAGAAGTCTCCAGGCCCTATTGTTAAGAATAGAGAATTACTATTCTCATTAATAGCATTTAACCAACCCGGCAACCATATGCTTCGCCCCGCATTGAGCTCCGGACTATTCGTTGAAGATAAAAGTACATCGAAACCATATGAAGTTTTACCATGAGCAGATTGTATCCATTGGGCAAATATAGGTTCGATCAAGATTTGTTTCTCCAGAGTGCCAAAAGCAAGCATGACATCATTATGGACATAAAGTCCCAAAGTATGGAACCCCAGAAATAGGCTGGCCCAACTTAAATGGGATATGATAGCTTCTTTGTGCTCTAACATTCTTGCCAATACATTATCCTCATTCTGTTCGGGATTGTAATCTCTAATAAAAAAGATAGCTCCATGAGCAAAAGCCCCTGTCATAATAAATCCTGCAATGTATTGATGATGAGTATATAACGCAGCTTGAGTAGTAAAGTCTTGTGCTATAAACGCATAACCAGGTAAAGAGTACATGTGTTGAGCTACCAAAGAAGTAATGACCCCTAACGAGGCTAGAGCAAGGCCTAATTGAGAATTAATTGAATTATTGATTGTGTCATAAAGACCCTTATGTCCACGCCCCAATCTACCCCCCGGAGGAATATGCGCTTCTAAAATATCTTTTATACTGTGCCCAATACCGAAGTTAGTTCTATACATATGACCAGCAATGAGAAAAAGAATTGCAATAGCTAAATGATGATGGGCCATATCGGTAAGCCATAAACTTTGCGTTTGAGGATGGAATCCCCCGAGAAGTGTTAGAATGGCAGTTCCCGCGCCTTGCGAAGTACTAAATAAATGATTACTAGAATCGGGGTTTTGAGCATAAAGATTCCACTGACCCGTCAAAAGTGGCCCTAATCCTTGAGGGTGGGGCAATACACTTAAGAAATTATTCCATCGAACATATTCTCCTCTGGATCCTGGAATAGCCACATGGACTAAATGCCCTGCCCAAGCTAAGGAACTGACTCCAAATAGTCCTGACAAATGATGATTGAGGCGCGATTCGGCATTTTTAAACCACGAAACGCTCGGTTTCCATTTTGGTTGTAGGTGTAACCAGTCCGCTAATAAGGATATGAAAGAAAGAAATAATAGAAAAATAGCTCCAGTATAAAGATCCTCATTAGTACGTAAACCAATTGTATACCACCACTGATAAACACCGGAATAGGCAATATTCACTGGGCCAAGAGCACCCCCTCGAGTAAAAGCTTCTACAGCCGGTTGACCAAAATGGGGATCCCAAATTGCATGAGCAATAGGTCTTACATGTAAAGGATCCTGTACCCATGCCTCAAAATTTCCTTGCCAAGCTACATGGAAGAGATTCCCGGAAGTCCACAGAAAAATTATTGCTAATTGTCCGAAATGAGAAGCAAAAATATTCTGATAAAGACGTTCCTCAGTAATATCATCATGACTCTCGAAGTCATGTGCGGTAGCAATACCAAACCAAATACGACGAGTAGTGGGGTCCTGAGCTAAGCCTTGGCTAAACCTTGGAAATCTTAATGCCATAATTCTTTTCAAATCCTCCTAGCCATTATCCTACTGCAATAATTCTTGCTAAGAAGAATGCCCACGTTGTGGCAATTCCACCCAGAAGGTAATGTGTTACTCCTACAGCACGTCCCTGTACAATGCTCAAGGCTCTAGGCTGAGTAGCAGGAGCAACTTTTAATTTATTATGAGCCCAAACGATGGATTCAATAAGTTCTTGCCAATAACCACGCCCGCTGAATAGAAACATTAAACTAAAAGCCCATACAAAATGGGCGCCTAAGAAAAAAAGACCATATGCCGATAATGAGGAACCATAAGACTGAATTACCTGGGATGCCTGCGCCCATAAGAAATCGCGAAGCCACCCATTAATGGTAATCGAACTCTGGGCAAAGTTTCCTCCTGTGATATGAGTTACTACTCCTTGATCATTTATACTTCCCCAAACATCTGACTGCATTTTCCAACTGAAATGGAATATTACTACAGAAATTGCATTGTACATCCAAAATAATCCTAGGAAGACATGATCCCAAGCGGATACTTGGCATGTCCCCCCTCTTCCAGGGCCATCACAAGGGAACCGAAAACCGAGATTTGCTTTATCCGGTATCAATCGTGAGCTACGAGCAAATAGAACACCTTTTAGGAGTATCAATACTGTTACATGAATAGTAAATGCATGAATATGATGTACCAAAAAATCTGCAGTTCCTAATGGAATAGGTAACAAAGCTACTTTACCGCCCACTGCCACTAAATCACCACCGCCCCAAGTCAAACGGGTGCTTGTTGTTGCACCAGGGGCTGTTGTGCCAGGTGCTAAAGCATGAGTATTTTGTATCCATTGAGCAAAGACAGGTTGTAATTGTATAGCGGTATCTGAAAACATATCTTGAGGGCGCCCTAAAGCACTCATGGTATCATTATGAATATACAACCCAAAACTGTGAAAGCCTAAAAATATACACACCCAGTTGAGATGTGATATGATTGCATCACGATGTCTAAGAACACGATCTAATAGATCGTTGTATCGAGTAGTTGGATCATAGTCTCTTACCATAAAAATGGCTGCATGTGTAGCAGCACCAACTATGAGAAAGCCCCCAATCCACATGTGATGTGTGAACAATGACAGTTGTGTACCATAGTCAGTAGCTAGGTATGGATAAGGAGGCATAGCATACATATGGTGAGCTACAATAATGGTCAAAGAGCCTAACATAGCTAGGTTAATAGATAATTGAGCATGCCATGACGTTGTTAGGATCTCATATAGACCTTTATGACCCTGGCCTGTAAATGGACCTTTATGGGCTTCTAAAATATCTTTTATACCATGACCAATACCCCAGTTAGTTCGATACATATGACCAGCAATGAGAAAAAGAATTGCAATAGCTAAATGATGATGTGCAATATCAGTCAGCCATAGACCACCAGTTAGTGGGTCTAATCCTCCACGAAAAGTAAGAAAGTCCGCGTATTTTGACCAATTCAAGGTAAAAAATGGGGTTGCTCCCTCAGCAAAACTTGGATAAAGTTGAGCCAAAAGATCCCGATTCAAGATAAATTCATGAGGAAGTGGGATCTCTTTGGGATCTACTCCAGCATTTAGAAATTGGTTAATTGGTAAAGATACATGTACTTGATGCCCCGCCCAAGAAAGAGACCCAAGTCCTAGTAGACCTGCCAAATGGTGATTCAACATGGATTCTACATCTTGAAACCAAGCCAATTTTGGAGCAGCTTTGTGATAATGAAACCAACCAGCAAAAAGCATTAAGGCTGCAAAGACCAACGCACCAATTGCAGTACAATAGAGTTGTAATTCACTAGTTATTCCAGATGCTCGCCAAATCTGAAAAAAACCAGAGGTTATTTGTATTCCGCGGAAACCTCCGCCTACATCACCATTCAATATTTCTTGGCCCACTATTGGCCAAACCACCTGGGCACTAGGTCGAATGTGAGTAGGATCATTTAGCCAAGCTTCATAATTGGAAAAACGAGCACCATGGAAATACATGCCACTCATCCAAAGAAAGATAATGGAGAGTTGGCCGAAATGAGCACTAAATACTTTTCGGGAAATTTCCTCTAAATCACTAGTATGGCTATCGAAATCATGAGCATCAGCATGTAGGTTCCAGATCCAAGTAGTAGTATCAGGTCCCTTAGCTATTGTTCTTGAGAAATGACCAGGTTTTGCCCATTGCTCGAAAGAAGTTTTTATGGGATCCCTATCTACCAAAATTTTGACTTCTGGATCTACCAAAATTTTGACTTTTGGTTCCGGCGAACGAATAATCATTGAGTCATCCTCTTTCCGGACAACACATACAAAGAGACCCGCCAACAGAAAACATAATTAATGAACTTATGAGAGATGTTTATATTGAATATCTTTCTCTTCTATCTCCCATATATCTATTCTATATTTTCTTTAGTTATTCACTAGAACAATTATGATCCGGAAGTTAATCCAGGGCAAGTGTTCGGATCTATTATGACATAGCAGTGAGGTGCTCAACGGACCCTTTTATTTGACTGATGGGGGCAATAAACTATAAAAAATTCAATATATATAATGGATTCTCTCTATATTTTATTCTCTATTAAAGAATAAAATATAGAGAATAATATTAGAATTCGAATAAAAATAATAAAATAATAAAAAGACTGTTCTTATTCAAAACGCCCTGTGATCTTCAACCAATTCTGTGCCTCAATATAATTACCAGGGGTAAGGGCTATAGCTTGTTTCCAATATTCAGCAGCTTGATCAAACCAAGATTCTGAAATTTCAGAATCTCCCTGTCGAATGGCCTGTTCTCCGCGGTCGGAATAGGTGAGTAAAATCCTTCCCTTAGAACCGTACTTGAGAGTTTCCTGACTCATACGGCTCAACAGTCAATTCTTTTGATCTTCTATTTTTTCTGGAGTTAATAACAAGAAAAGAGGTTAATTACATGAGTTTTAAACTTGAATTTGGATTAATAATTCAATTTAACCCTTTGTTTTTAGTTTTATCTTTTTTCCTACCTTCTGAAGAATAAAGCATCGACATTCACACTAACGTTCTTATTCGAATTTTCTGAAAGGTAACTATCTCGATTTCATATATCATTTCATATATTTCATATATGATATATATATATATTTCTATAGAATCCTTGAGAAAGACTTTTCTTCATAAGAAAAGAGTTACTCTCTTTGGGATCTGATACTACACCGCTGCTCAAAACCTTAGGGGATCCACTTTATTACATAAGTCGATTCCTAATCTATCATCATATAAGTAAGCAGTTCTTGTTGTATCGGCCAAAAACCTTGTGAATTGATCTTTACGGTGCTTCCTCTATCAATTAGATCTTTTATCCATAGAAAAAAGTATCTAGGCATATATATTCTATTTCTTCAGATTTTTACTTCTATGAAGTTTCTTTCTTTGCTACAGCTCATAAAAAGCATTGTTTCGAACGGATATATATGTAGAAAGCCTATTTTTCTTTTTTTGTCTAGTATTTCTTACTATTAGTGGAGGTTCTTTTCTTTTTTCTTTCTATAGTGGAGATAGTCGCACGTAATGACAGATCACGGCCATATTGTTAAAAGCTTGAGGTAAGAAATGGTTTCATTCGAGTGCCCGAAAATAGTATTCCAAAGCTTTTGTATGTTCTCCGTTACTTGTGTGGATAAGACCTATGTTATAAAGTATATAACTTCGATCATAGGGATCAATTTCCAGTCGCATAGCCTCATAATAATTCTGTAAAGCTTCCGCATAATTTCCTTCAGATTGAGCCGACATCCGTTACGGTCGTCATTCGGTTCAAAGAATCTCCGTTCCAGAACCGTACGTGAGATTTTCATCTCATACGGCTCCTCCTTTATGTGGATAATGATAAACATCCATGGAATCCAATCAAAAAAGATTGCAATATTCTCATTATCAACTGAGCGGGACTAGTGTTTTTACACGAAATCTCTAGCCAACCTTTCTGTAAAGGATCTTTTATTAACATTTAGTAAGTTATTACTGGATAATATAGTAACTTCAACAATTTATTTGTCCTCAACGCCGCTTCATTTCCCGGAATTAGTCACTTCAACAGTCTTCGATGGTTATATGGGTATCCAAAATACGAACGAGATGGATGTTTATTGTCCCAACCATTCTAGTTAGTCCCGATCCCGATAAGAAAGGAAGGATTTTTTTTACAAAGTTTTCTCCTGTTGTTGATTCCCTAGCGTAGTGCTTCTTCCCCCATGCCGCCTATTGGTACTAGTGGAGTAGGATTAACCTAACCCCATACATAGGTATAAATAGGTATAACCTTTCGCTTAATACTATACTAAAATTGAAGCATATTGAGGATGCATTAATCGGGAATACACGACAGAAGGGATTAATCGTTTTATTTCCAAACTTCACCTTCAGCAAGCGTAGGTTTTTTTTCAAATTTTTTTTATTTCTCTCTGAAGAATGTATCTTTCTCCTAAGACTGAGATCGGTAAAAAAAAAGAATAATAATAATAAAATCGCACCATCTCTGTAATAAGTGAATGCCTCTTTTTCTCCAGAAGTTGTCGGAATTATTCGTAATAAGATATTGGCTACAATGGTAAAGGTCTTATCAATAAAATTTCCATTTATCCGAGATCTAGTCATAGGTAGCAATCCATTCTAAAATTTTAGCATGATAAAATAATTCCCCAAACAGAGGAATTGTACAATACAGTACGAAATAACGTAAAAATGGACTTCTTAATCAAATTACTTTATTCTACGGTAGGCCTTGAAGTAGGTTTTTTTTTCAAAAAAAAAAAAATTCTTTCTATTTCTATTTTTTTAGTTTCAATTGATTGTGTGCGCGTACGCAAATGGGATATAAATGCCTCACTATTCACTCGGTTTAGGGGCATAATCATTATGTAGGAGAGATGGCCGAGTGGTTCAAGGCGTAGCATTGGAACTGCTATGTAGGCTTTTTGTTTACCGAGGGTTCGAATCCCTCTCTTTCCGCACCCTTACCAAGTTCATCAATGTTACTGACCTCAATGTTTGAAATAATAATAGATAAGATTTTTGTTTATGTAATATAGAAAATTATGGATAAAGTGGGCAAGG